>JASUUG010000210.1:15425000-17825000 GCA_030449905.1 Luvunga scandens | reverse complement strand
GTCTCAGGTATGCAAGAAAGAATAACTGAAATGTTGAATCATGCTGATGCTTTTATTTTCTTACCAGGAGATCTTGCAACTCTAGAGGCACTAATCACATTAGCATCTTGGGCCCATCTGAACATTCATCAGAAACCCATCGGTTTGTTAAATGTCAATAACTTTTATGATGGCTTCATCGCATTTCTTAACCATGCAATAAAAAACCATTTCATCCCTTTCACAGCGAAAAAAATCTTTATTTGTGCTCATACTGCTAACGAGTTACTTGATCTGTTACAAGCTTATAGACCAGAGCCAGATCCCAAGACCCTTATGTTGGAATGGCCAACTAATGATGGTAACAATAGCCGTAGTAAGAAGTGCAAATTAGATTTAACTCTCCGCTTGTAAATATTTCCTTCTGTGATGCGGCACTCAGGTGATGTCTCCTAAACCCTATTTTCTTTCAACATTGAGGACAATGTTTCGTTCTGGTTGGGGGGAGGGAATAGTTGACAATTGTGGAATATCTCAATCTTGGTGTAGTTGTTTTTTTTTTTTTAGAAACTAACTGTGGCTAAATTTTTGAGTCGAAGATGGCTGAATATAGAGTGCAACGACTCTAGAAACACATCTTCTTATTATAAAAAAAAAAAATTCAGACATTTCTTGCTTTGACAGTCATTTTAAGTGTGATCTTTCTAACTTCTTTTACCAATTAGCTTTTCTATGTCATTTTCACCATTCTGCATGCATAATTTTCATGACTAAGACTAGGTTTGGGGGTAGAATTTAAAAACAAAAAAAAAAAGATATTTTGTGTGATCTTTTCATAATTAAATGACATGATAACTTTCAAATTTTAGTATTTGTATTATCTTTGGTCTTTAGTTATGTTACACCATGTTTATTACTCTACATGTTGATGTTGAAGACAACTATAAGTTGCTTGAAAGAATGCACATGTCATAATAATTTCCAAGTGAGTTTTTGAGCCTGTTATTTTTCTTGGAGAGTAACCCCTTTTTGCCCATTCTTCATTCAGCTTAGCAGTTTATTACTTTATACATTATCTCCAAATTTCTGTATAAAAAAAAAAAGTGTGTGTTGCCACATCTGAAGGTCCATCTAACTAGTAGATATGGAAGATTATTTAGAACCCTAAAAGATGACAGAAAGGCCATCTTTGGTCCGTTTGAGCCTTTCTAGCCAACCCTATTAATATGTATCCATAGTTAACCCCTTTGAGCCTTAAAAAATAAAGACTTTTTCTTTTGCAACCTATTATCTTGTCCCACTCTAATGTGGAGTATCACCTTATATTTTGTATTTCCCACCACCCATTTATGTTTGAAAATAGAGATAATTTTGCATTCACAAAAAAAAAAGGTGCTAAAAAAAAGAGAGAAAAAGAAACAAAAGAAAAAAAATATGTATACAAATAAATAAATAAATTAATTAAAAAAAAAGCAAGTGAAAAGCACCTTACAATCTCCAAAGTTCTCTATTTTTCAAACATATATTTTGTTTTTCCTATTATCCTTTCTTTGTTAGCCACGTCCCTAACCTACGTTACATCCTAATAAAAGTCCTTCTTGATTTTAGGGAACTATAGTCTGAAATAGAAACTAGTTATATAGGTTGAAAAGATGTGGCAATGCATACTAGAAAAAAAAAAAAAAGGATGATGAATGTATTGGTTTGATTAGCATTAAAATCGTACTATTTCTAAGCTGAGTGCATATTTTTGTCACCTTGGTGAGAGTGTGTGATATTATTTCTTTATTATTTTCACTCAATTTACCAATCACTGGAGTGATTATTTTGGGGTTTAATTTCTTTGTGAGAGTATCATTACTACCGGTGAGATTTTGGGGTTTGATATGTCATTATTAAAAGTGACTCGATTACTAAAGTTGTGACAAAGTTTTCTAAACTGATTCATGTGGAGAGTTGATGTGGGAATGATATTTCTTTAGACTGTAGATAATAATTATACTTTTATTTGATCGTTAACATTAGTCTGATTGAATAAATACCACAGTTTAAAAAAAAAAAAATTTGACTTTTGTTTTCGCTTAATTTGCTAGGGACTAGCAACAAGATGGTTGGGGGGTGTGTTGAGTACTAGAAAGTGTGTATTTATAGTGGAGAAAATCATCATTTTACAATCCAAGTCTCACTAACATCCCTATTTTTATGTCTTTAAGTCCCTTGTAATTTAATTATGTATGTTTTATTTTAATTAAGTATTTTATGTATTTTAGGGGATATCATGATCATTTCACAATAAACGAGATAACAGATGAAAAAACGGACAGCACTTTTGAACTCAGGACAGTCGAAAACCTTAGGAGGAGCATAAAAAGAAAAACTGCAGATCGCTTTCACATATACTGATCTTCGTTCACACATACATCTCTGATGCGATTATATATCATCTGACCTTTATTCATGGCACTGCTTTTTCACATGTATCTTGTCTGTTGACGTGGCATCAGACTGTGACGTGCACCACTTTGCGATGACGTGGCACTATACGATGACGTGGCAGCATTTGATTGGACAAATGATGTGGCATTGACCGCTAATGTGGCATTGGCTGATGATGTGGCGTTGACTGATGACGTGTCACGATACTATTGGACTAAAAATGTCGATTGGTGACATGGCAGAATGTTAGTGGATCGAAAAAATGTGTGTACGGTACATGCATATACACAGAATAATAGCCCTGATGATGTGTTCCATCCAATAGGAGCTTGCCACGTGGCGCAATCCTGAGCGTCTAAATTGTTTTGATCCGATGGCCATGATTTACTCAGTGTATCTATAAAAAGGGGGCTCCCCCCCTCTAATTTGACACCCCTGAATCCATTTTTGGACTCCATTTTCTGTAATTCCATCTCCATCTTGTATTTTCTACGTATTTTAATAAAATTTCCATTTTACCCTTAGTTCAAATATGAGTGGCTAATTTCCTTTCAAGCTTGGGTTGAAGGTGAAGTCTCAACATGCTCCATGGGCTTAATTTGGTAAATTTACTTTTTCTTCCCCTTTAATTTATGTGGTTGTTTTGACTTTTCGTAGACAGATAGTAATAATCTTGTCTGGATATCAGCTGGAATAACCGCCTCCCTAGGCAAGGTTATTACTATTTGGCACGGGAAGCCCTTAGCACCATATCTATTAGAGTGTGGTTCATGATGAGTGGAAATTCCCCCTTCATGATTTAATTGGTACTAATAATGAATGTTAAGCCGATAGTGCATGTTGAGACAGATCCGGAGATCCAAGCATTTCATCCAAATAGTTTATTCCTACAGCTTTAATTTAAATTAATATATTGCCTACTTCATTGTCATTATAAATCCAATCATCCACTTAGAAAATTAATTCTACAAGCAATTAAAATCCACCTCCTTGTGGGATCGACACTCGTCACCATTAATCTATTCTACAATAGATTCGTGCACTTGCGAGTTCAATAAAATTTGCACAACACGACACACAACATATACAATACATACAAAATGTGGTAAAAATACAACAATGAAGAAGCACACATTTGGTCTAAGGTTCAAGATTCTTTTGAGCTGATTCTTTTCACAATGTAGTAAAACATTATAATAAAGTATTGTAAAAACTGTTTTCGATGCTTACATTATTTTTTAGAATGTTTACATTTGCCACAATATCTTGAATGTATTTCATCACGTAGTAGCCACATTCAAAGCTGCTAGGCTGCCTCAGACACTTCAAAATAAAACTAACATGAATTTTTTTTTTTCTGAAATAAGCAATGATTACTTAGGTTTTTCTCATTTTTACCTTGACGGAGACCCATTGCACATTGGCCTTTGCATCAGAGTTTAAAGATTGGTGTATTCTAATCCCACTATAGTGAAGACATAGCAAATGTTAGCAAATAATTGACATAAAAAAGAAAAATAAAATATTATGATCATGAATAAAAATAACACTTAACTAATTCAAAATCTGCATCATCTCTTCATTAGGATTACCATCCAAAGGATCGAGATAGTAGACTGTACGTCTCACCATATCAATTGCATATAACACCCAATGGCCACTAAATAAATAAAAAATGCTTGAAAACATGAATTACAAGTAAAAATTGTTTACAAAATTAATTTACTAAATAAAGAATATGGTTAGCAAATGAAAAAGATTATACCCAGGGTTGTATGGGAATACGATGACCTGTCCCAACTCTGCCAAGCCTAAAAGTTTTGACATGTATTGAAACTTGTCTTTCAAGCAGGCTTTTGGATGTAACCTCTCAAAAAGTCCAAACTGAACTGGGTTGGCACTTCCACTATTCTCCATCTCCTCATACAAGTATCTAAGAGAAAAGAAACATATATAATAAAGTAAGTTTAAATAAAGGAAACTGAATAATGGCTTCAAGTTTAATAAAACATAAGCGACGTACTTGATCCATAAGTTAATGATGTAGTTGGAGACCTCCTTAAACTCAATGATTTCATGACAGATGATTTTATTCAAGTGCGTCTCCCAAACTTCACCAAAAGTTGTTGTATCATGCCCAATCATGATCATCTAAGACAAGGAATTCTCAATGAACATTGTAAACATATTCATGTATTCACTCTTGTTATTCTTTCTTGCATGTGGAGCTGCTCGTGTATTCTTCACACCTTGCCTAAAGACTTGTGCTGCTGGTTTGATGACCACTGGTTTCTTTTTTGGAACTCTCTCACCTTTCCCCAAGAATTGCACATCTAATACTTTAAGAGTTAATCTGGGAGATCTTCTTGCCATATGGTTTGAAGTAACTTCAACCTCCACTTTCTTTGGAGTTAATCTAGGAGATCTTCTTGGCGTATAGTTTGAAGTAACTTCAACCTTTACTTTCTTTGGAGTTTGTTGATGAGGTGGTTCGGAAATTCTAACAGGAGCAATCTTCATTTTACTCTTCACTGATTTTAGAGTTGACTTATCCGATGGAAAATCAGCCTGCTAAATATTTAAAGTATACATGCATACATAAATAAAAATAGAAAAATGACATGTAATATTCCCTTTACTAACCTTTCTTTTTCCAACAGTTTCAGGGGATTGCTGATCAATCTCAATTTGAACACCACTGGAAGGTTTGGGCTTAGGAAAATTAGAACTACCCACTTCAGTGTTGCTGTAGGCATTCAACCTTGCATTCATATGTTCCAATTGAGCAGACATAAATTGAAAACTCTCTTGATACATCTTTCTTTCTTTTGCTAACTCAGTAACTTCAGGGACATGAAAGTACATGGATGGGGTGATGAATTGTCCCACTCCTTGCACTCTGCCCCCATTTGGCTGCTTCTGTAGGGCTGCACCTAGAATGTCATGGGACTCTTGTGACTGGAATGTTCTTTGATCAACTTGACTCTTTATCTCATTCTACCAAAAAAAAAAAAAAAGAAAACATTATAAATGTATAAGTTGAATTAAGGAATTTGTATGACATTTCAAAAGCAAACAGCCATAACAAAAGCAATTAACTATTTCCATTGGCTTGAATCCACTCAGATCATAAAAAAACAAGCAAATTTAATTACATCATAAACGAATAGAAAATAAATCTGACTTTAATTCACTGAGATATTTATTTTTTGTACACATCATATTTAATCACACAAAGAGGGAAAAAGTTTATTTTCACTTAATTTACAGTTGCTTGTGTGAGTCTCTTTTCTAATAGAGTGGTATCAGAGTACCAGGTTGTGTGTTTTTATTACTTGTGTGGTTGAAATGGAGGAATCATCAGCATGCATGATTAAATTAAAATCATGGAATTATGGTATTTGGAAGTCTAGGATGAAAGATTTACTGTATATGAAGGACTTACATAAGCCAATTGAAGGCAAAGAAGCTAGACCCGCCGATTTGAATGATAAGAAATGGGCTCAACTAAACCAAAAGGCCGTGGGTACTATTAGGTCAAGGATTGATCAAAGTGTGTACCCCCATGTCACAAAGGAATCCAGGGTTGATATTCTTTGGAGAAAATTAGAGACAATTTATAAGCAGCCGGCAGTATAGAATAAATCCAATTTGATGAAAAGGCTTGTTGACTTGAAGTAAAAGGAAGGGTACAGTATAACTGAACACACTAGTGTGTTTCAAGGCTTAGTTGATCAGTTGACTACTATGAAAATTATTTTAAATAATGAGTTACAAGTATTGTTGTCGCTTAGTTCTTTGCTTGACAGGTGAGAGACATTAGGGGTGTCAGTGAATAATTCAGTGTCGAATGGGAAATTAACCTTAGATATGGTTACAAATAGACTGCAAAATGAAGAATATAGAAGAAAGGGTGTTGTTAAAGCAATTCCCTCTGAGTCAGATGAACATGGTTCAGAAAAGCAAGAAAGGCGGGGGAGAAGCCAAAATAGAAATTCCCACCAGCAAAACAATGATAACCGAAGATCTAAGTCATAGAGAAGAAACCTTAAGTGTTTTTATTGTCAGAAAATGGATCATGTTAAAAGCGAGTGTAGATTTTGGAAAAGAGAACAGGCGAAAGAAAATGGTGATGCTCAGAAAAATGACAAAAAGAACACTGCAGCCATAGTTGATGGTGATATGGGTATTGTTTATAATGAGAGCTCTGTAAATCTTACTTGCCACACCAATGATTGGGTGATTGATTCAGGTGCTTTGTTTCATATTACTATGCATTATGATTATTTCACATCCTATGTTAATGGTGATTATGGCCATGTTCAGATAGGAAATTGGAGGGCATCTAAAATTATGGGCATAGGAGATATTTGCTTGGAAACCGGCATTTGCGGTAAGTTATTGCTTAAAGATGTTAGACATGTACCAGATATTCGCTTTAATTTTATCTCCACAAGCAAGCTTGATAATGATGGTTACACTAACCAATTTGGTGAAGGAAAATGGAAGCTCACCAAAGGTTCCCTAATGTTAATTAAAGGAATGAAAGTAAACACTCTCAATGTGATAGAAGCCAAAATCAAGAAAGAAGATGTGAATGTAGCTGTAAAAGATTTTCACATTGAGACATGACATAAAAGACTAAGTCACATTGGTGAGAAAGAGTTGGAAACTCTTACCAGAAAGGAATTTTAACCTAGCTTCGCAGGTATATCTCTCAAGACTTATGTTTATTGTTTAGGTGGAAAGACACACAGAGTAACTTTTAAAAACTTTTCTCCATTTAGAAAGTGCAAATCCTTGATTTGGTTCACACTGATGTTTATATGATGCAAAGTAGATCAATAGGGGTGTACTTTATTTTTTGACTTTTATTGATGACTATTCTAGAAAAGTGTGGGCTTTTGCTTTGAAATCTAAAAACCAAGTGCTTGATATATTTAAGTTCTTCTATGTTTATGTTGAAAGAAGGTCCGAAGAAAATTAAAATGCGTTAGGGTAGATAATAGTGGTGGGTACAGAAGACCATTGAGCAGTATTGCAGATCTCATGGAATCAGACTTGAGAAGACTGTACTAAAGACCCTACAGCAGAATAGTGTTGCAGAAAGAATGAACAGAACAATTGAAGAAAGGGTTAGGTGTATGCTTTATGATGCCAAGCTTCCAAAATCTTTTTGGGCAGAGGCTATGTGCACTACAATTGACTTGATTAACCTTTCTTCTTCAACTCTATTAAATGGTGATGTACCTGAGAGAGTTTAGACTGCGAAAGATGTTTCTTATAAACACTTAAGAGTGTTTCGTTGTAGAGCATATGTTCACATTCCTAAGGATGAAAGATCGAAGCTTGATGATAAAACTAAGGAATGTATTTTCTTAGGCTATGGATGTGAAGAATTTTGGTACAGATTATAGGATTTTGTGGCAAGAAAACTAATAAAAAGTAGAGATGTGGTGTTTCTTGAAGATCAGATAGTTTATGATGTAGAGAAAAATGATGAATCTCAGTCATCTTCAGAGATTCCTATCATTCTAACTTTAGTTTCTGCACATATAGTTCATGATGATCATAAGGGAGCTGAAGAGGATAATAATGATAGTCCAACAAAACCAATTGAGCAACCACCTCTAGAACTACCAGCACCACTAGTTGAACCAGAATTGAGATGATCTACTAGAGAACGGCGACCTTCCACTAGATATCCTCCACATGAGTATGTGATACTTACAGATAGATGGGAGCTAGAATATTCTAAAGAAGCCATGTCTCATCAGCATCAAAATGAATGGGTTAAAGCCATACAAGAGGAGGTGAAATCCTTGAATGAGAACCACACTTATGACTTAGTAAAGCTGCCTAAGGGAAAAATGACACTGAAGAACAAATGGGTTTACAGGTTAAAGACTGAAAATAACTCACAACAACAGTACAATGCTAGATCGGCCGTGAAGGGTTTTAGTCAGAAGAAAGGTGTTGATTTTGAAGAAATATTTTCTCCTGTGGTGAAGATGTCTTCTCTCCGAGTGGTTTTGGGATTAGCAGCTAACTTGAATTTGGAGATTCAACAACTCGATGTAAAAATAGTATTTCTGCATGTTGACTTAGAGGAGGAAGTATACATGGAGCAACCTAAAGGGTTTAGTGTCAAAGGCAAAGAAGAACTTGTGTGCAAGTTGAAGAAAAGTTTGTATGGGTTGAAATAGGCACCAAGGCAGTGGTACAAGAAGTTTGATTTTTTATGGAGAATCATGGCTTCCGCAAGACTACGTGTGACCACTGTGTTTTCATGAAGAAGTTTGGTGATAATCATTTTATCATTCTTTTGCTCTATGTGGATGACATGTTGATTGTTGACCAGGATGCTAGTAAGATTGACAATCTGAGGAGAAATCTTAGTAAGTCTTTTACAATGAAGGACTTGGGACAGGTGAAATAAATTCTTAGCATGAAGATTTCTTGCGATAGAAAAGTTAGGAAGTTATGGATATCCCAAGAAGCATATGTTGAAAGGGTTCTTAAAAGATTTTAACATTAGCAAGGCAAAAACTATTTGTTCTCCACTTGCAGGCCATTTTAAGCTTACCTCTAAGCATTGTCCTACAGGTGAAGAATAGAAACAAGAGATGAAAGGAGTTCCTTATGTTTCAACAGTTGGTACTATCCACTCATTGAGCTCACTTAGTTTTATACTCTTCCCGTTTTATTATATTTTCCCACACATAGAAGAATCGCAGGTACAACAGTCGACCCAGCAATGATAATTATTTTGGAGTTATGGCCACATGATAGAGTTAGAAGTTGTAGATGTTTTATTGAGATATTTTGGGATTGTATAATTTGATACATTTTAATGATTGTGGACAAATCTATTTATTTTATTTAATATTGGATATCTTAGTGATTTGGTATTTTATTGAGGAGATTGATTAATGAAATTAGTTGTATTTGGAATTATTTTAAGAGTGTTTATTTTTATTAATTATAGATTTGGTTATATGATAATTATAGAGGAGACTCTGACAAATTTTTGGCAGAATCCTTATTAATTGGATTATGTCAGAACGATTAAATAGAATTAGGCAGACTCGCCCTATGGATTCGGGCCGGGTTATGTCAAGGGACTACTCGCATGTAATGGATCAAATGTCACCCTAAAGGATAAAGCTAAAAACTTGCTACAAAACCTTAGATCCGGATTAATAAGAACTTGGAATAACAAGAAAGAATAGTTTTTGAAAAAATTCTTTCCACCTCATGGAGCCAATTCTTTTGAAAGGCAAATCACCTTTTTCACTTAAAAAAATAGAGAAACATTATACTAATGTTTAGATCGATTTAAATAATTGCTTAACATATGTCCACACCATGGTTTTGAAACTTTGTAATTGGTCACTTATTGCTACAAGGGCTTAACACGACAAAGTAAACAAGTTGTAGAAATGATGTGTAATGGTGAATTTCGAGATAAAAATCTTAAAGATACATTAGATTATCTTGACCAATTAGTTAAAAATGCACAACATTAGGATACTATTGGAACTTTTGAATTGATAAATAAACCACAACCATCTCCATCTAGTGGAGGAATCCATAACCTTAAGGAAGATCATGATTTACAAGCAAAATTTGCATCCCTAGTTAAAAAGATTGAAGCTTTAGAAAATAAAAAGAGTGGTCAAATGAAATCTGTTGAAAAAATTGCATGTAATATTTGTAGTACAAACCCTTTTTTATTTGAAAGATACTCTTGCTAAAATTTCCTTTGCACTCACAATTCAAGAAAAACGTAAATTTCCAGCTCAACCACAACAAAATCCCCGCATGGACCAAATAAGTCAGTTATAACTCTTTGTAGTGGTAAGGTTGTTAATAGACCTATTCCTGAACCTTATGAAGATGAAAATTCAAAAGGTAAGGAGGGACTAAATAAACTTACACCCAGTGAAGTGAAGAAATAACCACTGTTCCATCTGAACCACCATTTCTGTAAGCATTGAATAAACCAAGGAAATCAAACTCTTCTGAAATTTATGAAATCTTTAAGCAAGTCAAAGCTAACATTCCTCTATTAGATGTAATCAAGTAGGTACTTTCATATGGCAAATTTTTAAAAGACTTATGCACTGTCAAGAGGAAATTAAAGGTAAGAAAGAAAGATTTCATGCCTGAACAAGTAAGTACCATTTTGTCCACTAATAATAAGCTGAAATATAAAGATCCTGGTTGTCTTATTATTTCTTGTATTATTCGTGATCACAGAAATGAGCATGCTTTACTAGACCTTGGTGCTAGTGTTAATGTGCTTCCATATTCAATTTATCTTTAACTTAATCTTGATTAGTTAAAATCAACTTTAGCTACACTTTTGCTTGCCGATAGATCAATTAAAGTACCAAAAGGAATAATGGAAGCTATTTTAGTGCAAGTTGATAAATTTATATATCGTGTAGATTTTATTGTCTGAGAAATTGAACCTATTGTCAATAATTACAAACCAATTCCCGTAATTTTTGGTTGACCATTTTTAGCAACTGCTAATGCTTTGATTAATTGTAGGAATCATTTAATGAATTTATCATTTGGAAAAATGACTTTAGAGTTAAATGTTTTTAACATATGTATGCAACCTAATGAAGAAAATGGGAATGAAGATGATACTAATGAACAAAAGGAATTGCTTGAATCTTGTACAGAGGAAAATATTCAAAAAGGAAATTTTTCTAAACTTAGTGATGTTTGTTTGCTTAATTCAATTGAATTAAATAAGTAACTTGAAAATGATATTTCTAATATAAATTTGTTGCTTGACTTTGCTTAAACTTTACAAATGATGATAAGAAACTAGATTTTGACAAGGTTGAAATCATTGAAAAGATTGAACAAAAAGAAGCACCTAAATTGGAATTGAAACCTTTGCTAGAGGGATTAATGTATGCTTATCTTCAGGAAGAACAAAACTTATCCTATTATAATTTCTTCTACTCTATCAAGCGATTAAAAAGGTAAGTTGTTATTTATTCTTAAAAAGCTTAAAAATGCAATGGAATCAATTAAAATGATATTAAAGGTATTAATCCTTTAATTTGCACCCATAGAATCAATTTAGAAGAAAATGCTAAAACATGTCAACAATCTCAAAGAAGATTAAACCAACACATGAAAGAAGTAAAAACAGAAGTCTTTAAATTGCTTAATGCGGGAATTATCTACCCTATTTCTGATAGTAAATGGGTAAGCCCTGCACAAATTAGTACCTAAAAAACATGGAATCACTGTTGTTAAGAATAAAAAAGGTGAATTATTTCCAACATGAATTATATCAAGTTGGCGTATGTGCATTACTTATATAAAGTTAAATGAAACCACTAGAAAATATCATTTTTCCTTACCATTTCTTGACCAAATCTTAGAAAAAGTAGCTGGACATCCTTTAGATGGATATTCAAGTTATTATTAAATTCTTATAACACTTGAGGATCTAGAAAAGATGACATTTACATGTTTCTTTGTAGTATTTGCATTTAAAAGAATGTCATTTCGACTTTATAATGCTCCTGCAATATTTCAAAGATGCATGTTAAGTATTTTCAACTATATGGTTTAACATTATTTAAAGGTCTTTATAGATGATTTAACGATGTTTGGGGATTCTTGATGATTGCCTTGATAATTTAGAAAAAAATTTAAAAAAGATGTGTTGAAAAAGAACTTGTATTAAATTGGGAAAAATGTCATTATATGGTTACTTTTTAAATTATTTTGTGTCATGTTTTAACTGTTAAAGGAATTGAAGTTGAAAAAGGAAAAATCGAAGTCATATCCAAATTGCCTCCACCAAAAGTAGTTAAAGATGTGAGATTTTTTTTAAGACATGTAGGATTTTATAGGAGGTTTATAAAGGACTTTAGCACCGTATTAAACCACTTTGTAACCTCGTATTAAAAGATGTAACATTTGAATGAACTGATGATTGTCAAAAATCTTTTAAGAAAATAATTTGTCTTTTAATAACTGCACCCATTATACGATCTCCTGATTGGTCTTTTCCTTTTAAATTAATGTGTTATGCAAGTGATTTTATTGTTGGTGCTGTTTTAGAACAAAGAAAAGATGGCAAGCCTTTTGTGATTTATTATGCAAGTAAGACTTTGGATAGTACTCAAATGAATTATTTGACCACTAAATAAGAATTACTTACTGTAGTATTCACTCATTAAACAAATTTTGTTCATATTTGCTTGGTTCTAAATCTATTGCTTTTACTGATCACACTGCTATGGTATTTTGTTACTTCAAGAATTTGACCTCACCATCAAAGATAAAAAGGGTGCTGAAAATGCCGTTGTTGATCATTTATCAAGACTTATATTTGAAATCTACACTAACATAACACACATCAATGATTCTTTCCCTAATGAATTTTTATTTTTTCTTATTTCAATGCCATGGTATGCTAACATTATTAATTTTCTTGTTATCGGTAAAATGCCTTTGCAAGGAATACTCAAGAGAAGAAGAAAAAAATTTTATTGAGACGATCTTTACTTGTTCAAATATTTCCCTAATCAAAATTTTTAGCACTGTATTTCTAACAATGAAGTAAGTAATGTCATTAATTTTGTCATTCTGAAGCATATGGAGGACACTTTTGCTTAAGAAAAACTATGGCTAAAATTTTATAATGTGAATTTTATTGGCCTACAATATTCAAAGACACATATGAATTTTGTAAAACTTGTGAAAATTATCAAAAATTATGATCAATTACTGAAATAAACATGATGCCCTTAAATCTTATACTCGAGATTGAAATATTTAACTATTTGGGAATTGATTTCATGGGCCTATTTTCACCATCTTTTGGATTTGTGTACATATTGATTGTAGTTGATTATGTCTCAAAATGGATTGAAGTAATTTCTTGTTGAAATAATGATAGCAAACTATGGTTAAATTTTTAAGAGAATCTTTTAAGTCGAATTGGAATCCTTCAAGCCATTATCATTGATGGGGGTAAGCATTTTTGTAATAAGTCATTTGAGTCTTTAATGAAGAAATATGGAATTACACATAAAGTTGTTGCCACTTATCATCCTCAAACAAATGGTCAAGTTGAATTAGTAAATAGAGAGATAAAACAAATTTTAGAAAAGGCGGTCAACCCAACCTGTAAAGATTGGTCTGTTTGATGATTGATGCACTTTGGGCCTATTGTACGGCATTTAAGGCATCTTTAGAAAAATCACCCTATTGGCTAGTTTATGGTAAATCTTCTCGCTTACTTGTGGAACTTGAGCATAAATCATTTTGGGCTATTAAAGGTTTTAATTCAAATTTGGATGATGCTGGTAATGTGCGGAAATTGCAATTGAATGAACTTGAAAAATTAAGGAATGATGCATATGGAAATTTAAAAATCATTAAGGCAAGAACAAAAGCTTTTCATGATAAAAGAAAGTTTCAGAAAACATTAGAAATTGGTCAAAAAGTATTGTTTTATAATTCTCATCTTCATTTGTTTTTAGGAAAGTTAAAGTCAAAGTGGAGTCGCCCATTTGTTGTAAAAAATGTATAATCATATAGGGTCGTAGAAATTAAAAGTACAAAGAACAGTGTCACATTTAAAGTTAATAAATAAAGATTAAAACCATATTTGGAACACAACCATGTGAAGAAAGCATCAAAATAAATTTGAGTGACCTACTAAATCTTGATTAAGTTATTTTTTTAATAAATGATTTAACTATTCACTGTTACTTTACCATTTGAATTGTTTGACTGTCTTGTATGATAAGCATTATTATGCTTAAGCATGTTTAATGATTGCATTTCATTGTACATCATGAGCACCTCAATAAGAAAGATCATTTTCAAATATCTTAGAGAACTTTTACGAGTGAAATTTCACTTGAGACGCCTAATATAAAGTTGTAAATCACATGCAATTTGGGATCAACAACCACCAACATTGGTGTCTTATGTTAAGAATCTAGAAAGACAACTCAAGGAAATAGAGGACGGCATATATGACTTCCAATTAGAGCTTAAGGTTAACTCAATAAGAGGACGAATATAAGTCTATTTTTCTGTTTACATTGTTTGTTTTCATATTTTGTTTGTTTCACGTTTGATTCGATTTTACATATTTGATTCTTTTCATTTTGGTGTGTTTTGATTTATTTTCCCATATAAGTGGCGGATAATGGGACTTTGCGACTTTTTATGTGAGTATTGCATAAGCAATTTTTCACAATAACTAAAACCCTAAAATCAATATAAATTGCATAAGTGTTTTCCTTCTCTCTCTCAAAATGCTCTCAAAATATTTTACAAAGCTTTTTGTTAATGATCAATGGAATTCTTATTGATATTTGTTGGTTAATTGAAGTAAAGGTTCGATTAGAGGGAAGTTTTCTAATCCATTTATTTCTTATATGCCTGATTTTAGTAAAACCACAGTTGCTAAAAAAAAAAGAGGTAAAAGACTTGGCTCTAACTATCATAACTATTTAAGACTTAGTTGAAAGTGAGAAGTTTGTAAATTTTTAGAAATAGTTTTTGACAGTCGAAAAGATAAAATTAAATTCATTAAAAATGGCTTGAGTAAAGAATCATTGAATGATATCTTACAATTTCTTGAGACACATTGAAATAGATATATGCAACGTGAGATTCACAGGTTATGGGGACTATTCAAAAAAGAAAGTGTACAATTTAGTCTTAGGAATTTGACTCAAAACCCTATTTGCCAATATAAGAAAACTGGATAGAAAGTCTATTCTTGACCTATAGATTTGGTTCAAGCTCTTATTAAACGTAAAACTAAAGGAAGATGTGAGCCACAATCACAACTACCAGTACATATCATTTTATTTTGGTGTTCTTTTATCATTTGCATTATTATAGTTAGTGGTGTGATTTTGTATCCAATTATTGTATGTTTTCTTTAACTTTTTACCTTTTTAGTCACTGTTTGATTTTTTTTGTTTTTAATGTTTTCTTTTGAATTATTGAGTCACAAGCTTTACGTGTTATTTGACAAATACACCAACCCATTTACAGTTGTGTATGTCTGTTACCAAGATCTTCAAATATGATCTCCTTTTTCAAATACTCATAACTTGTTTTTGAAAATTATTCCAATGGCATCATCTTCGAGTAGACAATTTAAAAATATTTGTGTGCTTTTTGGATTTCATTATCGAAAATACAAGGAGTTTGTTTAAGCAGTTTTAGATCTTGTTCACGTCAAAGCAGAAAGAAAATTACACTTTGTATATGGAGGAGGTGACCTAGGGTTATCAAAGCTAATCTCAGAAGTTGTTTTTATTAAAGGAAATAAAGTGCTAGGCATCATTCTAAAAACCTTAAAACCTCTAGGATGCATAACCGACCAACCAATTAGAGAAGAATTAGTTGTCCTAGGTATACAAGAGAGAATAACTGAAATGTTAAATCATGTTGGAGCTTTTATTTTTTTTTTTACCAGGAGATCTTGGAACTTTAGAAGCACTAATTACATTTGTGTCTTGGGCCCATTTGAACATTCATAAAAAACCCATCATTTTGTTAAATGTTAATAACTTTTATGATGACTTATTAACATTTATTAACCATGCAATTAAGAATCATTTTATTGCAATTTCTGTGAAAAAAAAAATTTTATTTGTGCTTCTATTGCTAATGAATTACTTGATCTTTTACAAGCTTACAAACCAAAGCCAGATTCCAGGACTTTGGCATTGGCTGACTAATGATGGTGACCGTAGCTCTCGTAAGAAGTGCAAATTATATTTAACTTTTTGTTTGTGATTATTTTCTTGGAATAGTTAGATAATGTCTTCTAAACTCTACTTCTTTGCTTTAAGACATTGAGGACATTGTCTCGTTCTGGTTTGAGGGAGGGAATAGTTGATAATTGTGGACTTTTTAGTCCTGGTGGTGTAGTAAAAACTAACCTTGAATAAATTTGAGTTGAAGATGGCAAAATATAGAGTGTAATACTTCTAGAAACACATCTTCTTATTCTTAGAGTTTTTATTTTTTTTGTTGTCTTCTTTCAAACTTCTGTAGTTAATTCAAGTGTGATCTTTCTTAACCTTTCTTTTATTGTTTATGTTTTCTTTATCTTTTTCACCGTTTTGCATGCATATCTTTAAATTATGAATAATGTTTGATTTAGTTAGAAGGAGGGGATAGTTGACGTAAATTGTAAATAGGTGTGTTTATCTATTTTTCATTTAAAGAAAACCCAAAAAAAAAAAATTTCTTGTCTAAGATGGCTGTGTAAAGAGTCATGACTTTTGAGACGCATTCTAATTGTGTTGTTGTATTATATTTTGATTTTGAAATTCATAGTAAGTTATCTTTGTTCCCTTTCCTTTGAATTACTCAAATTTGTGAACTCTCCAGTTGATTATTAAGTCACTTCGTTTACTTATTTAACAGGTATTATTAAATCATTCTTCACACACACACTACGACACATATTAGTGGGTTGTAAGTTAAAAATTTTGTAACATTTAGTTATTTTGATTTATTAGAGATAATATCTACGGTAGTAAAAAGTGTATGTTCCAAAAAAAAGAAAAACAAAAAAAGACTAAAGAAAAAAACCAAAAACAAAGAAAAAAAAAGATCTACTATTTACTTATTTATAAAAACTCGAGTAATTAAGTCTGTAAGAGTGTTTCAACACCTAGTGCCCTAAAGCCAACTTGTCTAGGAGTCACTGACCTACAGCTCACTACATGGGCTAAAATGTAATATTTTAAAATATATGTGAATAATTTGCTGAATGAAGATTAATTTTCTTTTAATGAAGCCCCATAATTATTGTGTTAATTACTTGAACAGTAAAGAATATTTTGTGATGTCCTGAATAATGAGTGAACAACAACAAATTTAAGAAGTTTGGAAGCATTTATTTATTAGGTAGTTTAGATGCTAGATAAACAACTATTAACTTACATGTGAATTTTATAAATCTTAATTTAATATAACGCTTTAATTGTTAAAGACTAGTAATAAGTTGCTTAGTGGGTGCTTCATAGGAACATGGTAAAATGTATAGTTTCTACAAACTAAAGTTCGTCATGTGTGAGGTAGAGGAATAGAATCTAAATTTAAGCTCTTTTAGAATATCAATTTTTAATGGTTTGGCACTTGAATGACTTTGTGCTTTTCTAATTTTAGTGATTTTGATGTCTCATATAACATCTGCTTCTCACATATCTTTCATGTTGAAGTTAGAAGCAAGAATCCTCCAGCTTTAATTTATCATTCCCAAATTGGGAGTTAGGATGAGAATGTCATTAGCATAAAGGCAAATGATCACATAAGCAGTCAATGGATTTAAAGTAGATATATTTATCTAAATCATTGATCCCATACTCATTTGATACTAAACTTGATTAAATTTCTCATGCCTTTATTCTAGTGTTTGTTTTAAGCCATTTAATGACTTGACTAGTTTATATACCTTATGCTCAATGTGTGGTACTACATAGCCCTCAGATTGACTCATGTAGATTTCTTAATCTCGATCTCCATTTAAAAGCAATTTTGACATCTATTTGATGAACGTAAAAGTTTACCTAATGCAATAAAAACTCTAATGCAATCCTTTTCACTGGAGCATATGTATCAAAATAATCTATGTCTTTCTTTTGCGACATGGCAACTAATCTTGCTTTATATTTATCAATTGATCCATCAACTTTTAATTTTCTTTGAAAATCCATTTGCACCCTACAGGTTTATTATTGGAGGCCAATTAATTAAATTTCATACATGATTGCTCATGATAGAATCTAACTTATCATTAATAGCCTTTATCTAAGAGGTTCACCATGAGAAGCCATTGCTTCTTTGAAAGTCTAAAGATCATTCTTAGTAAGAGAAACGTAATAGTGTCCACCAAAACTAATGGCCATTCTCATCCTTTTATTTCTTCTTGGTTCAACATCTGAATTTATAGTAGGATTACAAATTGACTCTTTCTAATTTAAATAACTAATTAGCTTTCATAGAAACAATAGATTTAAAGAACTCAGCATTCTTGGACTCAATGATTATATCCGCCTTAAACAAATACAATTCTAAGTACCAAGAATCTATAACCAGCACTATTTTAGGATACCCTACAAATAAATAGTCAACAATTTTATGTCCCAACCAAGTCCTTTTGGGATAAGCTTAAGAACCTTCACTTGGCACCCCAAACTTTAAGGTATGATAAGTTAGACTTATAGCCTCTCCATAACTTAGATGATGTCTTTCTTACTTTTTTACAAGGTATTCTATTTTGATTGTGGTAACCTGACAACATAAATTCCTCCCACAGATTCAATAGTGCTCTAAAACTTATTAACATGGTATCTACTATGTTCTTCAGTGTTCTATTTTTTTTGCCACGCCATTAGATTGAAGTGAATAAAGAGGTGTTACTTCATATATGATACCATGATTTTCACAATATAAATTTAACATGCTTGAATCATATTCACCTTCTCTATCAATTCCTAATCTTTTTATTTTCTTATTAAGTTGATTTTCCACTTCATTTTTATAAACTAAGAACTTTTCATTTGTTTTATTTTTATTTCTCAATAGATATAATTTGTATATCTTGAGAAATCATCAATAAAGGTAATATAATACCTTTGACCACCTCTAATCATGGTTTGTCCAAATCACTAAGATCGCTATGAAGAAAAATAAGAAGTTCAATTTCTCTATTTAGGACTAGTTTACATGTCTTTTTGTGGATTTAGGTTTGACATGCGCATCTCATTTGTCATTTGACAAGTTAATTTATAACGTGTTCTTAATATAAGAAAAATTCATAATATTACCAAGTCTTCCATGACATAAATCGATAATGTCAACATCATAACCAGAGGAATTATAAGAGAAGAATAAGAAGAAATATTTTCATTAATGATAACATTGAGTACATTGGGCTTGAAGAGTTTCCTAAAACAATGACCCTTCCTAACAAATACCCTATCCTTTGTCATTATAATTTTGTCGCCTTGAAAAGACACTTTAACACTAGCCTTGCCAAATACAAAAATAGATATCAAGTTGTATCAAATTTCTAGAACAAATAGAAAACATTACTTAGTGAGAGGGATTTTCTAAAAGTAAGTTTGAGAAGAATTTTTCCTTTGACCAAGATCAATGTTGACCGGGAATCACACAGTAAAACAAATGGGTTCTTATCACCACAAGCATGTTCACTAAATCTTTGTTTCTACCAACTATGTTCACTTTAGAGACAATTACAGCAACAATAGTTTCATCTCTTTTCGGCAAGTTGGCTTTAGGAGGATTTTTGTTGTCTACCTTTCTTTGAGCTTTATTCTATATTAATAAGCATGGTGCCCAATTTTTCAACAAGTATAAAACTTACATATCTTTTTTAGCAATGGTTTTTACCTTTATTAAAATATTTCTTGTTGGGATTATTCTATCTCTGGTCAAGTTAAAGCTACATTTGCATTAGATTGAAAGATTTTGGCAATATCTCTAAGCCTATTCTACTCGTTAATCTAAATATACATAATTATATCTTTTAAGGCTCGTAGGTTTCTTCTTATGGTTTGAGGTTTTAATATAATCACTTCATGGTTTAAGAAGCTTATCAATTAACCTGACAGCCAAATATCTGTACAATACTCTCAATTTTAAGCTTATCTTCTTATGTATCCTTTGTAATATAATTTATTAAGTTTATCCCAAATTTCGAAACTAATTTTATGGGGGCAATAAATATGATAGCGGTTGCTAGAAAAGGCATTTAAAATTATGTACTTTTAGACTCTTGTTCTAGGGAAGATAATTACAGATAATCAACTAAGTTCTGCAAATCAAGAATGTCATGGATTTTATCTTGCCAATGCTTGAAATGGTCTTTGCTGAATGACGCTGTTTTTTATATATCTGGCAAGTTCATGGCTATTATAATCGTAACAGTAATGGGAGGAGTTGAGGAAGAACTACAAGATTTCATGTAGAAGCCAAAAGATTTTCAAAACTCATTCTAATTCTATCTTTAAGATAGTTATCATGTCGTAGAAACGATGAGTTATAAACAAATATAATTACAAAATGAAGATGCCAGCAACTTGAATAAAACCTAAATTATGTCTGAGCAACTTAGCAATGTAATTGAACCCAAAACTGCAACTACACAGAACATGCAAAAAAGAAACAAGTGAAAGAAAACAATAGTAGTTGGTTAAGGTGTGGGAAACTACAATGTCCAAAACAATAGGTTCTGCCCCTTCGACGATGATTTACTGACACATTAATAAACTGTAGCAGTCTACTCTTATAGGATGCAATGACCCATTAATGTAAGAGCGCACTCCCAACTACAACAATGAAGAATAACATAAATAGAAAGGGAATAAATTCTAGAAAAAATGTGAACGTTGAATTATAAAGTTCCAGTGAAAGAAAGGGAAAGGAAAGTCAAATCCTTTCCAAACATAAATGGTCATTGCGTTTCTCTTTTCATATTTTTTTACTGAGAAAAAAGAGAAGAAAAAGGAGGGGTTACCTTTGGTTTTTAATCTCATATCCTTAACTCTCAGGAGGGGGAGAACAAATAAGAAAAATGAGCAACAAACCCGGGGAACTCCTTTATGATTAAGATGGGCCTTCTTGGGGAGAAAGGTGGAGGGGGAGGGGGGAGTAAGGAAACCATTTCCTAAATTTAATCTTTGGATGGAAAACACACTAAGGGGGTAAAACTTCAACCTCTACAAAATTTCTTAGGGGAGTTAATAAAGGGGGAGGTTCAACTCTGTTTTTGAATTTTTATTTTTCTATTACATTTACTTAATATTATTTCTTCACAAAACTCAAAAAATTACATATTTTGTTTTTCCAATAAACCCATAACTGACTTGAGTGTCGGAGGATTCATATCGCGAAAAGGTCCAGCGCCTCTTACCGTTTTTTATGATTTCACATGCTTATTAATCATCACCTCGCAGATCATTTACTCATGGTCAAAGAATTTTCTTAGAGATTAACAAGCCACTTCCCCACCAAACAAATTTAATGGTAACGCAAGGGTCAGGGATAAAGCTGCTTATCGACAAAACCAAATTTTGACATCAACAATATTTAAAAGCCAATGTTCTCTCCTTCATTTAAGCAGAGAACGAAGAGTTATAAAAGACCAATTCGGCCTCTGATTTATTGCAAGAAATCAGCCACTAAGCTATTTGGTCCATAATGGTTTCAAGACCCATTCAACAAACTTATCACAATGGGAAATAAATAGTTTAAAATTTGTATTTTAAAATATTCAATTGAAACATTTAATATATTTCACACTAGCTAACAGATTGAAAGAGATTTCTAGGGGAACTTCGATCGATGAATCATAGTACTGCATGATAGAGAATCTCTTAGCTTTAATTCTGTTTTAACAGAGCTTTTTTATTCTCCGGTTACATACATGGAGAATAATAAACTTTAATGTTAAAAAAAAGGTGTATTAAGGAATGTATGTTATTGAAACTTGGCAGAAAATATTCATGACCTGTGCATAGGAGCTATTTAAATTGTTAATAATAAAATTAGAAGTGTTATAATTAAAATCAGTCACAATATTATTTTGATACTATATAAATATTTGTTTAACCTATTGTTGTTAAAATGTTAGAAGTAGAAGCATTAGGGTATAAGGTAGGACAATTGTATGTTGTATGAGTGTGCAGGATGTGTCTTCAAAGTATTTATGTCGCATTTGTTTATAATAGATTATCCTTAATAATAAATAATATCATGGGTATTTTTGTAATAAATAATTTTATTAAAATAAGAGTGCTATGGACTAAGCCTTTTTCAATCTCAGATCACTGGACAATTTTTTCAAATTCTTTTGCAAAATAGATCCATATTTGAGTGTTCAAGTAAAAACCTCATATAAGAGTACAGTGAGGGCATACATTTACAGGAGTCAAAACAGGTCAGAATTTATATTTTGATTTACATGCAATTTTTTGACAAAAATTTAAATATTTCTCTAAGTCCTATTATGCAAAATGAAGACAACATGTGCTTATTAAAATTGATTGCGCTCATATAAGAGCTAGTTGTCACGGGATGAGTATTTTGCGCAGCAAACCCGTGCAGCACTTAGTCGACTTCTAGCACGCTAGTCGCTAAGTAAGCCTAGAACACTTCTCGCACTAGCTAAGCAAAGAAAGCTTATACAAACGCTAGAGAGAAACAAGAGCAATGTGGCCAAACTATACAACTTTATTACTTACAAGAGTAATTCACAAGAGAGCTTGAGAGCTTGTGTGTGTGTTGTGAGTTGTGTGTGCTGGAATTGTGGTGTGTTGTATGCAAAATGGCAAAGGTGGCCTATTTATAGGCTTCGATGGAGGGCTCTAGAACCACATAGCAACTTGCCAACTTGCCTAGAACTCTAAGGGCTTAAATGGTAAGTTCTAGAGAATTCTAGGATATTTATAATTTCTAGAACTTGGGCCGGACTTGGCTAAGCTCACCCCGCATTTTTATTGAGTGAGCCCGCGCGCGCAAACTTAGCCTCGGATTGTGGGAGATTTTGGCGGCCCGTGACATAGTGGTGTAATTGAATCAACTTGATTCCTTGAAACTTGCTCAATATGAGAATGAGGTTAGAAGCCCTATAATCTTGCTTCAACTAAGGCATAAATCCTTAAACTAACAAGAGTTGCTTAAAGTTGCTTAAGTCAATAAAAGGTTAAAAGCATTGAAGCCTACTTTAAGGTGTCAAACGTTAAACTGACATGAGTTGCTTAAAGTTTCTTAAAGTTAGTAAAGGGTTAAAAGCCTTGAAACCTGCTACAGGTAAGGGATAAAACCTTAAATTGACCATAGCTACTCATCCATGGTGTGGTCAATAGAGGAAGCAAAATGAGTTGCTTAAGGTTCACATTTGTAAAAAATTGTAAACTTTATATAGTTTCTAGTCTTGATTCATTTCACTCTCAATACTAGAAACTAAGGGACTAATGTTTGGTAAGGGAAAAAAGAAGAGAAAGAAGGAAAGCGGATGGGTTACTTTTAGTTTTTAATCTCATATCCTTAACTTCCAGGAGTGGGAGAGAACAAATAGGAAAAATTGGCAACAAATGAGGGGGAACTCCTTTATGATCATTAAAATGGGTTTCTTGGGCAGAAAGGGGTGGGGGGGGGGGGGGGGGGATAAGGAAACCCTTTCCTCAATTCAATCTTTGGATGGCAAAAATACTAAGGGGGTAAAACTTTAACTTCTACAAAATTTCTTAGGGGAGTTAATAAAGGGAGAGGTTCAACTCTCTTTCTCAATTTTTATTTTTCTATTATATTTATGTAAGATTATTTCTTCATAAAAATCAGAAAATTATATATTTTGTCTTTCTCTAAAGCCATAAACTAACTTGAGCGTCGGAGGATTTATGTAGGAAAAATTTCCATCACCTTTTACTGTTCTTTGTGATTTCAAATGCTTGCTAATTATCACCTTGCAGATTATCTACTCATGCTTAGAGGATTTTCTTGGAAATTAACAGGTCACTTACCCACCAAACAAATTTAATTGTGACATAGGTGTCTAGCATAAAGTTGCTATCCGACTCGACCAAATTTCAATGTCAACAATATTTAAAGCCAACATTCTCTACTTGATTTAAACAGAGAATCAGCTGTTATCAAAGACCAATTCAGCCTTTGATTTATCGCAAGAAATCAACCACCAAGCTATTTAGTCCACATTGTTTCAAGACCCATTCAACAAACTTATCGCAATATGAAAAAAATAGCTTTAAATTTGTATTTTAAAATATTCAATTGAAACATTTAATATGTTTGACACTCGTTAATAGATTGAAAGAGATTTCTAGGGGAACTTCGATTGATGAATCATAGTACCGCATGATAAAGAATCTCTTTACTTCAATTCTGTTTTAACAGAGCTTCTTTATTCTCCGGTTACATACATGGAGAATAATAAACTTTAATGTTAAAAAAAAAAAGTGTTTTAAGGTTATTGAAACTTGGCAGAAAATATTCATGACCTGTGCATAGGAGCTACTTAAATTGTTAATAATAAAATTAGAAGGGCTGTAATTAAAATCTGCCACAATGTTATTTTGTAGTATATAAATATTTGTTTGACTTACTATTGTTAAGATGTTAGAAGTATTAGGGTGTGAGGTAGGAGAATTGTATGTTGTATGTGTGTAAGATGCGTGTTCAAAGTAATTATATTATATTTATTAATAATAGATTATTGTTAATAATAAATAATATCACTAGTATTTTTTAATAAATAATTTTATTAAAATAAGAGTGCTCTAGACTCACCCTTACGAATTTCGATCGAATAGTTTTTTACTAGAGAACGTATGCATACAAATGGGATGCGCATATTCTACAATGCTGCCCATCCATTTTTATATTATACAAGAGTAAAGAAAATTATACAACGTTTGATGTGTCTGGCTAAAATTATAAAATTAAATAGTATGGCAAGATATTTTCTATTACATGGACACATGTTTGGTTAAGAATAGAATATGAAAAGATAAATATAAAAAGTATAAAAGACTAGGCACTTTTGCTGTTTTTCTATGTAAGTTAGGGATTCATGATAATTTTATGAATTTTCAAAAATTAATTTACTTAGACTTTGAAATCAACAGTCATAGAAAATGAACAGTAAATTTATGAGAAAATTAACTGTAACATTGAGCATTTTAGAAAATCTGTTTAACCATCTTTCAGTCATTGAAGAGAGAAGGCATTCAAGCGGCACTTGATCTTGAGCCTTTCAGGTCAAAAACTCTGGATTCTCAAAGTTTGTTTAGTATTATAATGTTCTAGCTTACATATTGCTGTGAAAAATAGCTTTACATATTAAATAAAAGTTGACTGATTTTGATAAATATAACTTTTAAATAATATGTTTGATAAAATTAGTGAAAAAAAAATAATTGTTTTTCCTCAAACAATTTTATTGTAAAATCACTTATTAGATAATTAATTCAGATTAAATAAGAAAAGCAGATGACTAATAAAAGTTAAATTAGGAAAAGGTCGGTAGAGGATTTCCCTATACAATAGAGACATACAAAGCGCTTAAGTGTTCTAATTAATACTCTCCAGTTATATCTCATATTTTGTTCATCAATTTTCTTTCTTTTGTCATTCTAAATTATTGTGTTTACAGTGCAAACTCACTACAGTGTCGTTGTATCTTGAAAAACAATTTGCTTTGCTTTTTATCGCATTGAAAAATCTTTCATAGAGGAGCGGGAATTGGTTTTTATGACAGTGTTTCATACATGTCTTGATAAATTTTTTGAGAATTGGTCATTGTTGATAACTACCAGGTTACTGGATACAACATTTTTGTTTTTTGCTGCAAGTTTTATGTTTTTAGGTGCAAGTTTTGGATTAAATAACAAAACTACTATTTTCAAGCCATTATTCATCGTCATTTTC
This sequence comes from Luvunga scandens, assembly GCA_030449905.1. Classification (NCBI taxonomy): domain Eukaryota; kingdom Viridiplantae; phylum Streptophyta; class Magnoliopsida; order Sapindales; family Rutaceae; genus Luvunga; species Luvunga scandens. Next base: position 17,799,083 of record JASUUG010000210.1, on the reverse strand, counting down.
TTTATTGGAGTTACTATTCCAACTGATTTGGAATGTCAAAGAAACTCTATTAACTCATATTTTTAACACTAAATTGTAGAGAATGTGATCCCTTCCATTTTGACCAATTTCTTTGCCCAACTGAGGTTTGTTCGCATTCTATCTCCACCATTCTTTTATCTGTCAACAGTTATTAATGGGGCAAGGCTCAGATTTTCTTCGATGTTGGGCTAAATTGTTACTCAAGGCACTATTTTCGAGAATTTTTTTTTAAAATTAACCTCAACCATGCAGTATTAAGGAATCACTAGTATAAAAAAGATACGTGCAGCTTATTCATTAAAACTTTCACTAAAATTTCTACCTTAGATAAAGAAACACATGGTGCATAAAGAAGACAGTTATTTAGAATTAGGGTTTAATATAGGAGCCAAATTGCTAATTGAAATGATTTGTTAAAAATCATAATATATTTACAATTTTTTTTTACTTTTTTAAAGGTTTGGTTTAGCCTGCAATTAATTAAACGCTTGATTGAGAGAATTTCTGAATGAGAGAATAGCAGTTCCCATGAATTAAAATTTAAATTAAATTATAATATAATAGTGAGAAGAAAAATAATAAATTTAATGGCATGTTTTACATTCTTTTCATCTAAGCTAGAATGTAAAGAGTGGGGGACTAAAATAAAGAGAAATTAATTGAATTGAGGTGGAGATGGACAAATAAAAAAATGTTAGATAAAAATTGAATTATTACTAAATATAATAAAACAATTGACGTGTACATTATAAATGTACATATATAATTAGTAAATTAGATGGACCAACTTCAAAATTAGCCAATCATAGCCTATTCTTAACTTTGTCATTGGATATCATTCAACGAAGTATAATATCAAGATTTTACTCTAATATGCTGCCGATGGTCCCCGCTATTGAGAGAAAAATTTTAGAATGTCATATCATAATATTTTTTCTCCTTGTGTAAAGAAAATAAAAATTCCAAGCGATTGAAATTATTCTTTGAAACTAGCTTATAATTTTCACAAGGTCGGTGGGTGGCACCGCCTCCTTTTGACCTTTTGCACTCCGCTAAAAAGACATCCCTAAAAACCCTTTTTTAAATAAATAAGGACAAAATATTCTATTAGACCGCAGCCAACTTACCTTGTCTGTGAAGATGGTAGGACTAATCATTTAAAAGAATAATAGAAAGATAAATATTTATTTAGTTTTTATGTATTAATTTAAGTATTTATTTAATTTTTATATTTTAAAAAATATTTCAAGATATCTTTATTATTAAATATGTTACATTCTTACCCTTTACTTTTTCGTAGTTTTTGTGTAATACTTCTAACAATAATATTTTTTACATTGATTTTTTAATCTATAAAAAGGATTAATTAGTAAATTAATCAATAATTATTTATTACCAAATTAAGAAATAAATATCAATGTGAAACAATTGGTATTTTTCAAACCTTTGGAATAAACTTTTTTTTTTTAAGGAAAGAGGGGGTTGGACAAGCCCAAATCAATTTTTATCCCCCTCCCCACCCCCAAGACTTGAACCCGAGTCTACACAAGTGAGGGGCGACATATTGCACTGCCAACCAACTCGACTACGCCCTTAGGGGCAAACCCTTGGGGGCAAAATGATAAAATGAAGGGTGAAACACGAGGACTTCCTAAGAGGTCACCCATCTTAGTACTAGCTCTCGCCCAAACACGCTTAACTAGGCAAATCCTTGGGGGTTACGCCCTTAGGAGCAAACCCTTGAGGGCAAAATGATAAAATGAGGGGTGAAACACGAGGACTTTCTAAGAGGTCACCCATCTTAATACTGCTCATGCATTAGTGCTGGTATGGTTGCACCCCAAACCTTTGGAACAAACTTACTAATTGTTATTTATAAATAAATTAGTACGAGTTAATTTATAGTAATGCTTGATATCTTTTCAATAATCTTACTAATAATTTATTTTGTAAAAAATTAGTTTACCAAATTAATACTGAAAGTGAAATAATAACAAGTAATTTTTATTTTACTTTTAAGGCTTATATGATAAATTTATATTTTTCATTAATATCTCTAAAAATATTAACATAAGGATATTATTGTAAAAGTAAAGAAAAAATTAAGAATATAATTATAAGATAATTATCAATGAGAGTGTCTTCAAATAGTTTTTAATATGTAAAAATTAAACAAACACTTAATTTTAAATGAACTCACTATTTTCTTAAAATTAAAATTTATAAATTCTAAAGTGAAAGCTACAATCTCACAATGAGATCTATTACTATACCAGATAATATAACATCAGCGGCCTATCTCACTACGTCAATATATTGATGTGGTGAGATTGTCCACAAAAATTTCTCTTAAATAACGCCCACAGCTGGCAAACATCGTTAACCCAAAGCCTTATGGAGATGCAAACAAAACTAATGAAGAGGTCAATGGATTCATCTTTCAACATTGCTTTTCTGTTTTTCACGGAAAATATTTAAAAACTTTACATTTTGGTCAAACCAAAACAGCTAAACGCATCCACTAATGATGCACAGAGGGCCCCATTATCCTCAAATTATATGATTTTGGACCGCATGCTTCCCTATGTCACAAGACGACTCACAATCACTTGCATTATCTTTTATATTTTTAATTATTCGTTTAATTATGATTCTATTTGATTTTCTTTTTAAATCGTTGTTCTCCTGGTTGTGTTTTGTAATTGCAGTCCAATGCATTTTCTATTCAAATTTCCTTACTCTCCATGCCCCACAAGGCCATAAGTCTTTATAAAAGCGTTGTCAATAATTGATGCCTACCTTATTCAACGAGTCGCCATATGGATCAGCCACTAAATTTCAAATTTGAAACGGTAACGGGAGTTGTATCATACACTAAATAAAAAAATTTCTTAATTTTAAATAATGTTTGCATAAAAAAAAAAAATTCATGCCATCGTCATCACAAGCCTAGCTATGATGTGTATATGTATGTATATTTAATATATTATCATGTTACATGTGCCACCAAATTATATTGTACAATGGGATAAGATACGCAAAAGCGATGAGGCTAATTAAGCATAATGCCTCTAATTTGTTGTATTATATATTTTGTTCAATATTATATTATATTTTATGATTTATTCAGTGTAAGATTTAACTACATTTGTTTAAGACTGATGAGATTAGGATTAACATCAAGGTATTTTAGAATAGTATTCATTAATGAAATCCAAAAGCATCCAACAAAAGCCCTCACCTTGGGCTTGACCAAATTCAAAATTGATTAATGAGGAAAATGGTGAAAAAATGACTGAAGTTAACAGTTAGAAATGTGTAAAATGTTTTAGAATTCAAATGAAGATGTGCATGCTTGACTTTAACTTTTTTTTTTTAATAAAGAAACATAATGTTATTTCACGTCAAACAAATTACAATCATGTTTCATAACAAAGAATTAGATTAATCTACAAATAATATGATAGAGATTAGGAATCTATACTATATTAAGATTAGTTTCCTTATTATCTAAAGTTTAAGATTTTGTTTTCCTTTCTAATTTAAAACTTTTATTTTCCTTTTACTACATGATTTAAGATAATTACTATTAATATAAATAGGCCTCTCTTATAGTCTTTAAAGGGTAAATTTTTACAGTTCAATAATATTCTCAGTTTTAAATTTCTATGTGAGTATTTGAGTCTAGTTAATTCTTAGTATTTTGTGGAATCAACGAGTTTTAACCCCTAAATTCGCAGCATTCTTTGGAATCAATGCGAATTCAATTTATTCATTTATTTCGGTATTCTCTAGAATCAATGAGATAATTTGAACTATAAACTTCCACTTCATCACAATATATGACGGATAGGAGAGCAGAACTGTACACTAAGATGTCAAGAAAATACTTTCACCTAAACTAAAGCTTTTACAAGAATAAATAATGCCTCGGCTATTTCCAAGTCATCCCTCATCTCAACAATTGGCTGAACTATTTTTTTTTAAGAGAAAAGTATGTCTTTCATTCAAGGCCTAATAATGACTTAAAATACAACGCCACATGGGTGTAAAGACAATCTATACTGGGACTGAGTTGTATTAAGTTTAAGTACAATATATAAGATAATTCTTAGCATTCAAGTCAAAGTTAGAGCAATGCATAATAATAATACACAACTTCAAACACTACTAATTTCTAATAACTAAAAAGCCACTAAATTACTTTAGACAATATGGTCTAATGAAGTATCGGAGGAACCCACCGCAGCTATTACAAGTAAAACCCATTTTCAACCAAAAAAAATTATAATATTCGATAATACTGTACAATACAATATAATTATAACATCAGAACACAAACAAACAGCAACTGATTGATATATAATAGTAAACCTTCTCTTTATTTATTCATTACTTACCATGTATGTATAAAAATTATGGAGATTAATTAGAGTATACATGCCACAATGAATTAATTGAGAACTAGAGCACCCAAGATTATTTTGTCACACAAACTTCGAAACTAAGTTCTTAAAACTATGTTCTTGAAAGTTGAAAGTTGACGATAGCTAGCTTCTCCAATTTCTATGACATTTATTTTGTTGCAGTTAATCACTACTGTAGCTGCAAATCATATACAAATGAAAGTTTTTCTACAACCGGTGGTGATATACAGTCAAATCTAAAGTTGTTTCCATCGGAAGCACCAAAGTCCCATACACAACCAATTCACAAATTAACTAGTCTAAATCTGAATATTCAGCCCTTTTTATTGCTTTACCCATATTCAAATGCTTTTTGTTTGTAATTTTACTCACAGTCAGCATCGTTTAATAGTACAAGACTTTCTTCTGTCTTGTTTTCATCAAACAAAAAGTTGTTACAGCTACTAGTTGAACTGCTGACAAGCTGATTAATCTCCTCATGTCCATAATCCAACGGAGTTTCAACATTTGAAATCATGAACTTGCTGTCTTCTTCAACCCCATTATAAAAGAAGTTATTCTGTAAACCCATTTGTTCACAGTTATTATTTCTACCACCATAGTATTCATAATCAAATTCTTTGCCATGGCTTATCTGCTGGTTGCTGCAACTTCCATCTGAAGGGCTGCAACTAGCTTGGTCGCCTCCAAACATTAAAATGTTTTCTGTCACTTGATGCTGAGCAGTGATGCAAGAATTGCAGCTAAATAACAGACTGTTTGAAAATAATGAATTGCGTTGGCCTGTGAAAGATCTGGCTGTGGTGGTGTGATTTGCGTTGATGTTGCAGCAGTTGTATGATATTGTTGGTGATGGAGATGGTGATGATGATGACAACGACGATGAAGATGTTAGAAAAAGAGATGAGAAGCTTGTAACAGCAGCTTGGTGAGTTTTTATTTGGGATTGTTGATTGACTATGCCTATGAGTTTCTTTTTGAGTTTGGTGTTCCAGTAGTTCTTGATATCATTGTCAGTCCGGCCTGGCAACTGAGCTGCTATAGTTGACCACCTGCAATTTTTGTGTAACAAGATATCTATAACTGAGATTTAAACTTAATTCCCATGCATACAAGTTTCATATAAAAGTAAAGCCCAAAAAAAAAAAACCAAAGGAAACTAAAATTAGTAGCTTATTTTTGAAGCATGAAACATGGGAAGCTTGCTCTTTTTGTGTTAATTCGCTGTTTCCATCTCCTTATATAAAATTCATACAGCCCACTCAGAAAAAGAAAAGAAAATTAATTAAAGGAAATTAATGAGGTAAAAGAGAAAAATAAAAAATAATTAAAAAATGCGAAAAAAAGGAGAAATATACCTGCTCCCAATGCTGGCAAAGAGGCTGCAAATAATTCTATCTTCATCATCAGAGAATTCACCATGGTTGATGTTGGGTCTCAGATAGTTAAGCCATCTCAATCTGCAGCTTTTCCCACATCTCTTCAGACCTAATTAATCAAACAAAAGAAATCCGTTATATTAATTAAGATAATTACAAACAAAGATGAAGAAAACGAAAAATATAAATAATGGGAATCACCAGCTTTGTGGGGAAGAGCAATCCAGTTCCCCCCTGTTCCATTTTGCTCGATATACTCCTTCAGCTTTGCATCTTCTTCAGGAGACCATGGCCCTTTCTTTACATTTGCTTTGTCACAGCAAGGAGCCCTGCCCATTTCTCTTTATTTTTCTGACAAAGAGAAATGATTGGTTTGTTTATTTGGAAGCAGAAATCTTGATATTTGGAGACTAGGGATACATTTATGTATTGCAACAATTAATTAACACATGAGTCAAAGGACGGGCTAGTTTCTTGCAAATCTTGTTTATGCATTTGAAAATGATGTGCTACAATTTTCAAATCATATATCGGCCAGGTCACAAAGTACCATACTCAAGACTTTGCAAAAGCTCAATATAATACCACAAATGCTACCCCAGCCAGTCTAATTTTACTATTAACACTATAAAGATATTTTGTGCCAATTGTTTGGCTTATATATATATATATATGCTCATGTTCCGCATCTACTTCGTAACTTCCTCGAAACATTTCTCGGCCGAAATCAAAATGAAAATCATTATTTTGTCATATTTTGATTGATAATATGAAATCATATGCCAACATTAAATAATAAGAGTGGACCTATTTGTACTCTAAAAAATACTTTGAACACTCTTTATTTCTAAATGGCAGCCGCTACAGTACATGTATGTGATACATGCATAAAAAATGACCATTGGATTAAGTGGAGTAGATCCAATGGCTGAGATTCGTTTTAGTATTAAATAATAAAAAAATTTGAAAGAATTGGAAACCTGTGAAATCGGTAAATGAAATAAACAAAAAAATCCCTCCCCACTTGCTCCCTCGCCTCACTTACGCCAAACGCCTCACTACTTCCTCGCCTCCCACACTCCTCACAAATCCCTCACCTTAAACATGACTCACCATGGCCATCAACGGCGACGCGACACGGCAATGATTAACAGCGGCGGCTGAAAGAGTTCCTAGGCAACGATCAACGGTGGCACAAGCAATGGGTGATCTGTGTCATCCGCAACGATCAATGGTGGCAGAAGGACGGGCTGATCGCCTTCGCTGGCAGTTGTCAATTTTACCATTTTTGGAAAACCTCCTGAGAATTTAAGAGGGGTATAGGTAGGGCTTGCACCAACATCTACCAAAAATGGGGTGACCCAGAAACCCGCAAATGGATATGGATCAAACACGGGTTAAAAATCACCATTGGATTAGATCTAGTGAATCCAACAGCTGAGATGGGTTATTACAGGAAAAAAAAATAAAGGGAAACATTTTCATTGAAAGGAAGAAGAGTAAAAAAGGTGCTGTTTTCTTTTTTATTTGGGGAAGAAGTTTGCTTGGTGTCTTTTACTTTTGCTTTGGATTGGCTTTGCTTTTGTAAGAAGAAGGCTAACCCCATGAGGTATTGTTGAGTAATCCATGAACATGTTTTCTTTATGCTGGTTGGTTGGTTGATAACTATTGCCACATGGTTAATTCTTGAAAATGATGAGAATGTGTTTTTAGTAATTCTGAGATGTTGTGAACAGTGTGGATATTATGCTGAATATTTTTTGATTTAGCTGGAATCACGTGAAATTAATTATATGGTTTTAAACTAAATTTCCTGAGCTTTTCGCCGATATGTTTCATGTTCAAAAATTCTTAAAGCATGAATTGTTATGATTTTTTGAAGTTGCAATACCGGTGCCGGTAAATTTTAACTTTCAGTGGTAGTTCTCACTTCTACAATTTATTTGATAACCCAAATAGCCTCTATAAATTATGAGAAATTTTATTGCAATATGTCTTCATGTCTGTTTTCTGATAATTTTATTTTGTTTTTTTAGCCTTTTAAAAAAAAATAGTAACATTTTGCACTGCAATTCTGAAAACTGTTTTTAATGAATCTTGTTAAGAAATTTCTTTTAAAACATCTTGTTTTTGTTACTAAATTGCTTGATGTTATGGATTGAGAAGCTAAACTAAGGTACTCCTAATTGGATACATTGGTACATTGTTTTATCAAACCTTTTATATGGGATTTTGGATCTGTTATAATCAATTAGTTGTTTATTTTATAATCTCTTTTATTTTTTTGTCTTTCAAGTTAAATTGATGACATTCCAAGTGGGCTACTGGTGTTGCTGTAAAGCAGGGGGTTGAGTTGAATTGTAATAATCCATCATACTTTTTAGATACAATGCTAACCTTTCATGTTTTTGGTGGATTTTTAGAAATGGTATGTAGAAAATATTATGTTTAATATAGAAACAGTTAATTTGATTTATTTTCATTAAACTATGTTTCCTATAATTATTAAACAAAATAAAAATAAATTGATTTAATGGAATGGGGAAATAAGCCTATAAATTTGTAGGGGAATCAATAGAATTAAAAGTGGTTGCAAGGTTAGTTGCGGTGGAGGTTTTGGCCATAAAAAGTGGCAGCAAAATAAAAGAGCTCTTTCGAAATTACATGCGAGGTTACTTATTGCAGCTATTAGCATTTGACTCATTTTTGGCTCATTTTTTATGAAATTGAATTCATATATTGCTTTAGCATACTCATATCTTCATTTTAATCGGTTTAGTTTTATAAATTTTGCCCAAATTTAAAAAATCTCAATTTCTACCATAACCTAGCCGAAACACATTCATTGTGTTTGGCACTTTTTCAAGCTTTAAGCATCAAATTGAAGGCATATATTGCTTAGCCAAATTTTGATAATAATTAAAATAATTATGATTATTAATATGATAATTATCACCCTTAAATCAAATGTTCATATATTAAATCATATATATTTTTAATAAAAAGCGAGTATTGCATTTTAGAGATTAAAATTAAAAATAACATCCTAAAAGACTTGGATAGTCCTCCAAACAAATGAAAGATTTAGACACTTAATCTAGGCATTTTCAAGAAAAGGGGAGTTTTATGAAATTTTAAGTAAATAGCAAGAAATAAAGAAAGTAAAGCTATGAAAATAATAATTTAATAAAAACTCTAATTAAAGGAGAAAGAAATAATAATGATAAAAACTTTAGTCAAAGGATCATTCGCCACCACCTAACATGCACATAGTATATCAATTCTATCATTAATTTCTATTGAAACTATCAATCATAAATAACAACAAGCTCTATTAATCTCGATCTTTTCTTAGTGTATCATTAGGTAAAACAAACTTTTTACTTAATCTCTAACCATTAAATAATTTAAAACAAGCTCTTTAAATTTAAGATAATGGAAGCATTAAATAGAGAAAGATATTAGGTTAATCTAGGCAATAAACACACAAGCTCGGATTATTTAACTCAGATTATGTTCTGCAATTGAAATAACTTATTCCAATTGCTACTAATGATTAAAATATCCAAACAATTATGGATTAAGAATTTTAATCTAACAGTAAAAGTAAAATTTATTCAAGTCCTCTCTAATTGCCTACTCAAATAAGACAAGAATAAAATCATAAACATTAATTATAGAAGAACACAAACAATTTCAATTAAATAAATTGAATGATATAACTAAATATTAATTATATGACATGTTTGGGGTTTTGAATTCACCCTCAACCAAAAAAAAAATTAGCCTAACATAATTAAATTGAAAATAAAAAAAAATTTGATAAAACTAGACATAGAAATTAATTAAAGCGAGTGCCTCGTCTTTTTTTTTTCTTCTCCTCTTGCGGCTGCTTCTAGCTCTCTCTCGACAGCCGATTGTATATTGCTCCAAAAGCCAAAGGTTAGCCGACTTCGTTAGGGGACTTACTGGACCTACAACGACTAGTCGTTTATTCAATTTGATGGGGTAGCCAAATTCGTAAGGGAACTAACTTCAACGAAATCGGCTAGCCGTTCTAGTCTAGAAACGGTTAGCCAGATTGCTAAGGGAACTCTCGGCACAAAAATTGGCTAGCCTCTTGTTGTGGAAATGGTTAGCCGAATTTTTAAGAGGCCTCTGCAGGCCGAAACCGGCTACACTCATCGTATTCAAATGGTTAGTCGGATTTTGTGAGGTAACCCTCTGGAGAAAAATCGGCTAACTGTTACTGTGAAAACGGTAAGTCGAATTAGAAAGGTTTGTCTCTGGAACATAACCGATTAGTCGGTTAGTAAGAAACGGCTAACCGGTTTCTGGGCTATATAAATATATGTTCATCTTCTAGCTCAGAATTCGGTAAACCGCTTCTCTCTCTAAAAACCGTTTCGCCCCAATCACTCTCTCACTCTAAAAATCCATCATTTTCATGTAACCACGAAAGCATGCAACTGATGGACCAATAAACATGAAACGCATACCATTAACGTGATACCATGATCATTAAACATGAAAGTATAGAAATGTGAAACTTACTTCAATAAACGAGAAACTCCGAATCATTAACATGAAACTATGCGATAATTAATGTGCAACCACAAAAATCATGCAATTGATGGACCAATAAACCTGAAATGCACACCATTAACGTGATACCATGATCATTAAACATGAAAGTATAGAAATGTGAAACTTACTTCAATAAACGAGAAACTCGGAATCATTAACATGAAACCATGCGATCATTAATGTGCAACCACAAAAATCATGCAATTGATGGACCAATAAATCTGAAACACTCGCCATTAACATGATATGGGGACTATTAAACTTGAAACTATAAAAACATGAACCCTAGGTCAATAAACATGAAACTTGTGATCATTAACTTGCAACTACGAAAATCATGCAATTGATGGACCAATAAACATGAAACACATACCATTAACGTAATACCGAGACCATTAAATGTGAAACTATAGGAACGTGAAACTTAGGTCAATAAACATGAAATCCAGAATCATTAACTTGCAACCATGTGATCATTAACTTGCAACCACAAAAATCATGCAATTGATGGACCAATAAACCTGAAACGCTCAACATTAATATGATACCGAGCCCATTAAATGTGAAACTATAGGAACGTGAAATTTAAGTCAATACACATGAAATCCGAAATTATTAATGTGCAACCATGCGATCATTAACTTGCAACCACAAAAATCATGCAATTGATGGACCAATAAACCTGAAACACTAACCATTAACATGATACCGAGGCCATTAAACATGAAACTATAGGAACGTGAAACTTACTTTAATAAACGTGAAACCCGGAATCATTAACGTGCAACCATGCGATCATTAATTTGCAACCATAAAAATCATGCAATTGATGGACCAATAAACCTGAAACTCTCACCATTAACATGATACCGAGGCCATTAAACGTGAAACTATAGAAATGTGAAAATTAGTTCAATAAACGCGAAATCCGGAATCATTAACTTGTAACCATGAACGTATGCAACTGATGGACCAATAAATATGAAACACTCACCATTAACATGATATAGGGACTATTAAACTTGAAACTATAGAAACATGAATTCTAGGTCAATAAACGAGAAATTCAGAATCATTAACTTGCAACCATGTGATCATTAACTTGCAACCACGAAAATCATGAAATTTATGGACCAATAAACATGAAACACAAACCGTTAACATGTTACTAGGATCATTAAATGTGAAACTATAGGAACATGAAACTTAGTTCAATAAACGTGAAACCTAGAATCATTAACGTGCAACCATGCGATCATTAACTTGCAACCATGAAAATCATGCAAGGAATAAACCAATAAACATGAAACAATCAACATTAACGTGATATATTGACCATTATACTTGAAACCAAAAGAACTTGAAACTCTGGACAATGAACATGAAACCTATGATCATTAACTTGCAACCATAAAGATCATGCGATTAATGGAATAATAAACATGAGATGCCCACCATTAATGTGATATCAGAACCATTAAACCTGAAACTAATTTTTTATTATTATAAATTTTTTTTATAATAATCTTTTATTATTAAAATAATAATAATTTTTTAATATTATTAAACATATTATATTTTTTTATTATATTATAATTTTTTATTGATTCAATGAGCAACCGGTTGCTCCAAAAAATTTTTTTTTGTGTTTGGCTGCCAAGTGGCAGCCAAACAATAGTAAAAAAATAATTATTATTTTATTTCATGTTTGTATTACATACAAACATGTATTGTAGTTGCCCCCTTTCTAAATATATTTTATTACAAAAATACCCTTCATGAAATTACACAAAAGGATATTTACTCTACTTAAAAAAAAAAAAAATTTACGCAACCATTTATTATAAATCCTAAATTTTTATTTTCTTCACCAATTCATCAATGCTCATGGAAGATAAAGAACACACACGCTTGAGACGGGAGCAACAAAACTCACATGTAGCAGCCTCCTTTCTAACTCACGAGAAAACTCGGGTCTCTCTCTACCATCTTCACACCACTAACAATCTCAGCTCTGTTCTCCTTCGCCACCTAGCAACAATCAGATCTCTCTCTCCCATCTCACTTGCCCTAATTGAAATCTTTAACTTGTTTAGGACATTGTGTTGAATTACCGAAGGATGGTGGTGGTCTTGTGGTTGAGTATTGTAAATTGGAATCAAATTATACAACCCTTAATGCCCTTTGGAAATCATGTTTATTTCAAGCTTTCATGTTGTGATTTGACTTTTTGACGAAGCACCTGGATACTGTAGTTTGCTCTCTCAAATTATTCTGCTATGTTGAATAAATTTTATTGCCCATTATTTGAATAGAATTAAAAATAAATTACAGCCCCTAACATTGAGCTTATGCTATAATTTACGTGTGTCCCTCCTTTTCATAATTTATGTTGTTTCCAATTGGTTAATATGAAATATATTCATTTTGTAGGAACAAAGAATATGGCAAAAAAAAAAACCACTGAAGTTGAAGAGTTAAAGAAAATTGAGGAGGAAAATTTAGACGATGATGAGTCGATGATTGGAATATCATTTAATAGTTAGATTGAAATATTTAGTTATTACAGAGATTATGGTAAAAAATAAGAGTTTTTAGTTATGCAAGAAAATGAGACATGTGAGTTATGCTTTTGGGGGAAGCAATGCAATAAGAAGCAAATTTACTAACTTCTTAGGCACCAACCTAAAGGATAAATAGGCTGCAATGCTAACTTGGGAGGAGGTTTACGAAGAGATGGAAAGTGGAGGATTTGAGTTTTAAATCTTGAACAAAATCATACATTGTTGATTCCAACCATGTCCAAGTTTTTCTGGTGCAATCGTAGCCTCAGTTGAGAAGCAAAAAAGAAGCTTGATGTAAATAATAGAACAAGAATTAAATTGTCCCAAAATTATCAATCACTTGCTATTAAGGCTGCTAGCCATGAAAATGTGACATTATAGAAAGAGATTGTAGAAATTATGTCCAAAAAAAAGATGAATACGACTTAGAGATGGAGCTATTATGCTCTTCAAAACTATTTTATGAAAATACAATCAGAAGAGAGTAAGTTTTGTTTAGTATGCAAGTAGATGATGAGGGTTGATAAAAAATGTATTTTGGGTCGAGCCGAGAAGTATGAAAGCTTACAAAGAGTTTAGTGATGTTATTACATTTGACACCATGAATAAAACTAAAAAGTGTACATTTAATAAGTTTAAAATTATTAGTTGTTCACTTATAATGTTGATTAATATGCTCATTATTTCTAAATTATCTTAACACTACCCTAATAAATCTTTTTGTTAAAATTAATTTGCAGTATGTTAATAGTTTTTATATTATAAAATTTCAAGAATAAAGAGAGAATTGGAACTGAAAACGGTAAACAAGAAGAAATTATTGGAATCATTTGGAGTGCATTATTTGGAAATGTAATTAAAAAAATTATAAAATAATAATAAAAATGAGATAATGTTGGTGATGGTAAGGTGGCCATCTTGCCACCTGACCATCACACCCTTTAAGATATATATATATATATATATATATATATATGCCATCTTGCCACCTGACCATCACACCCTTTAAGATATATATAATAATAATAATAATAAATAAATAAATAATAATAAAAAAAGAGTGAATGCATCCTTGCTTATAAAAGGCAATCAGATCTAGGAAAAATTGAGAATGGAGAGAGGAGAGACAGGGAGTTGAAGTGAAAAAGAGAAGAGAAAAAAGCTAAGGAAACCTTTTCTTTTTTTCTTTCTTTGCTTGTCTTGTTTTATTGTGTAATTAATTCTCTTGTAATATGTTTCAGAAGTTTATTAAATAAAATGAGTGTTTTATTTTTCAATATAAACGGCTAATTTTCTAAGTTGAGGTGAAAGGTGAAGTTCAAGGATTAAAATTATTGATTAAATTACTCTCTCAAGTGAGTTTTAAAATTTATTTTATTTGTTATACTTTTTCCTCCTTGTCAGTTTCTTTTATGTGATGTTAATTTATAGATCTAGATTTTTCTCGATTTAAATAGTATTTTGACATAATATCGATACTTCAATATAATTAGGGCACATTAGGTACTTGATCTCATGTTTATCACCTTAATGGTTAGTCAAGAATTAAATAACACAATAATTAACTCACAAGATGAATACAAAATACAAATATGAGGGAGTTACTATAATCATAATTTGAAATCTAAGAGTGGATCACATAACCTTAGCTTATTTTTAAATTCATTACTGTTAATTTCTTTTTCCGCAGTTAATTTCCTTTATTACAACAAATTGACTATTATATTTTAAATTTATGTGATTCGAGCCCATACTTATCGGTTTATATTATAATTAAACACTCTTATACTTGAGAATAGTAACACTTTTGAGTCATGTTAAGTTTTTGGCACCATTGTTTGGAAGTTTTTTAAATTTGGTGTCAGTTTATTTTCATTTTTTTTCTTTTTGTTAGTTTCTATCTTCATCTTTTTATTTTATTTTTTTGTAAAATTTATGTTAGCTCCCCTCTTCTCTTTAGATTTGAATATCATTTATAAAATTTGTGAAAATTTTCATTTTGACACAAAAAACTTTGAAAATCAGTCCCTAAACCGAATTGAACATTTGGACTTTGCCTTATTCTTTAGACTTTTGGACTTAAAGACTAAATGACTTTGACCTTTGAACTTTATGGACATAATGGACATGGATTCAGACTGTTAAAATTACCATTAAGGCCCATAAATTAAATTAATTATCTAATCAGTTGACAATTATTAAAAGTTTTTTTAAAAAAAAGTCCACAACTTGAGATAAGTATTTCTTCCCTTCCTTTTTCTTTTGATTTCCGTAATTTTTTTTATTTTATTATTTTATATGGTCAATTCAACTACCTAAATTGTTATTTAAATTTCGTGTGTTTTTTCATGGTCAATTTAACCGCCTATCATTTCAATTTCTATTTAATTATTCTTATACATTAATTTGTGTAATTTTTATCATATGGTTGGTTTTAAGATAACACCTAAATTGTTTCTTTTAAGTTCTCAATTTATACAGTTGATTTTCTAATATCACATGAATTGTTAATATTTTGTTAATGCATTATTTTATTTTTACTTTTAACTATTTTACTTTTTATGGATGGTTTAACCGCTTAATATTTGAATTTTAGTTAATTAATTTTTAGTTTATTTATTTTTAATTTTTGTTCATTTATGTTATTTGCTTAATTAATTTTTATTTTGTCTTTAATTATGTAATTTCCATTTTGTGTTGTATGCATTAATCAATTGTTTGTGCATCACTATCTTAATTTAATTTGGCATACACTCACACATCATCAGCATTGCATGCGACATCGGTCTCGTATAGATAGTAGTAGATTAATTAAAAAATCATCTTTACCACCTTTAGACATGGCGGACATCGGAGTTTGATAATTTTTTTGAGCACAGAGATAACCACGCATTGCAAAATCTTCACGAACAACCTATGAGACTTAGAGATTTCATGCATTCCACTAGAATAGGGTCGCCATCATACATAGTTTTTCCTCCTAATGCATCTCATTTTAATTTCAAACCTAGTATCATTCATATTTTACCTACTTTTCATGGTTTTGAGTCTGAAAATCCATACTTGCATTTAAGAGAATTTGAAAAAGTTGGTAACACTTATACTGATCAAAATTGTAGCATGACATAATCAGACTTAAGTTTGTCCATTTCTCATTAAAGGAAAAAGCTAAAACTTAGCTACGAAATCTTAGATCAGGATCTATCAGAACTTGGGATGAAATACAAGTATAATTTTTTAAAAAATTCTTTCCACCACGACAAACAAATTCTTGCAAACGACAAATCAACAGCTTCACTCAAAAGTATGGAGAAACCCTTTACCAATGTTGGGATAGATACAAGGAGCTACTTAACATTTATCCACACCATGGTTTTAAAATATAGAGGTTAGTGTCTTATTTCTACGAGGGATAAACATCCCAAAGTAAATAAATTGTTCAAATGATGTGTAATGGTGAGTTTAAAGACAAAAGTCCTAAAGATGCATTAGATTACCTTAACTATATAGTAGAGAATGCACAACACTAGAATACAGTTGGGTCTTATGAGTCATCGAGTAAACCCCAATTATCTTCATCTAATGGAGGCATATACAATCTTAGGGAAGATCACGACCTTCAAGCTAAATTTGCATCTTTAGCTAGAAAAGTTGAAGCCTTAGAGTCTAAAAAGAATGATCATGTAAAGTCTGTTCAAGATATTGCATGTTATGTTTGCGATTCTAGTGACTATTCTATGCAGGACTGTTCGACTTTACTAGCTCTGAGAGAAAGTTTGCATGAACAGGTAAATGTCATCGACAATTTCAAAAAGCCAAATCCCAATCCATACTTTTAAACTTGGAACTTTGGTTGGAGAAACCACCTAAACTTTAGTTGGAGAAATGATAATTATGTACAACCCTCACAACCGGTTCCTCCATGTTAAAATATCCAGAACTCCCAGAATTACCCATCACATGTCTCACCTCTAAGAAAAACTCTTGAAAATACTTTGCATTTATTCTTTGAAAAATAAGCGTTGATCAATAACCAAACTATGCAAACCTTGACTAATTTGACAGAAACCATCTTTAAATTTACATCAGCCCTCACCCTGCATGAAAAAGTTAAGTTTCCTACTCAACCTGAACCAAACCTCAAGAGTCAACAATATTCTCAAATGTGTAATACAGGAACCTAAAATGTGAGTCAAGTTAAATAGGTTGTAACCCTTCGTGGTGGTAAAATTGCTGAAAAACATATTCTAGACCATCATAAAATTATCAAGGATTTAATTTCAGAGAATAGAAAAGAGCTTGTTGAACCTTTAACCCCATGAAAAAATAACCAACTCTCCTCTTGTACCATCTCCTTAAGCACTAATCAAGCCAAAGAAACCAAACCACAGTTCAGAGATTCATGAAGCTTTTAAACAAGTAAAGGTCAACATTCCTCTGTTGGTTAGCGTTAAATAAGTATAAATTTTTGAAAGATCTATGCACTGTGAAAAAGAAACATAAAATGCAAAAAAAAAAAAAATGTTTCTAGCAAAACAGGTAAGTTTCATTCTCTAAACCAATAATGTTTTGAAGTACAAGAATCCTAGTTATCAAACTACTTTTTACATTATTAGAGACCATAAAATTAGATATGCTTTACTTGATCTTGGTGCGAGTGTCAATTTACTTCCATACTCAGTGTACCAACAACTCAATCTTAGTGAGCTAAAGCTAACCTCTACCAGTCCTTTACTTGCCAATAGGTCGATTAAGGTACCAAAAAGAATAATTGAAGATATACTAGTCCAGGTCGATAAATTCATATATCCCGTAGATTTTATTATTTTGAAAACAAAACCAATTGCTGATGAATGCATACAAATTCCTATTATATTGGGGCAACCATTTTTAGCTACTGCTAATGCTTTAACTAATTACAGGCATGGAACAATGAAATTATCTTTCGGCAACATGATGTTGGAACTCCATGTGTTCAACATGTATAAACAACCTCGTGACACAGAAGATGATGATACTCATAATGAAGAGATTGATCTTATTGATTCAATCATTGAGGAACAAATTCAGGATGAGAAATCGATAACTTGTATGAAAATTTGTTTTGCTAATTCTTTGAATCAAGTAAAGAATTAGAATGTAATACTGTTAACATATACTCAATACTTGATTCTACGCAGGTACCTGAAGATGATACTGGCCAATTGAACTTTGAAGACATTATACACCTTAAAGAGCCAAAGGAAAATGAAGCTCCAAAATTAGAATTGAAACCTTTATCGGAAGAATTAAGATCTATGTACCTCAGAGATCAGCAAACTTATCCAATAGTAACTTCTCCCTAACTCACAAGTGACTAAGAAGAGAGAAATTGATCAATTATACGGAAATTTATTTGCTAATTCTTTTGAATCAAATAAAGAATTAGAATGTAATATTGTTAACATATGCTCAATACTTGATTCTACACAAGTACCTAAAGATGATATTAGACAATTGAACTTTGAAGACATTATACACCTTGAAGAGCCAAAGGAAAAGAAAGCTCCAAAAATAGAATTGAAACTTTTACCGGAAGAATTAAAATCTGTGTACCTCAGAGATCAGCAAACCTATCTAATGGTAACTTCTCCCCAACTTATTAGAAACAGATAAAAATCTTTCATAACAAGCATATCAAGACAAAATCTTTTACACCAAGGCAAAAATTATTTTTATTTAGCTCTCGCCTGCACCCATTTCCAAGTAAGTCATGTTCTCAATGGTCTACCTCATTTATTGTTCGCACTATTTTTTCATATGGGGCCGTAGAAATTGAGAATCCAAAAGACTGTATCACATTTAAAGTTAATAGTCAAAGATTGAAACCATTTCTAGAATACTAATCACGTGTAGTAGAGAAAAAAGCTGAGGAAATCTTTTCTTTGTTTCCTTGCTTGTCTTGTTTTATTGTGAAATCAATTCCCTTGTAATATATTTCAGAAGTTTGTTAAATAAAATAAATGTTTTGTTTTTCAATATGAGCAATTAATTTTTTGAGCTGAGGTGAAAGGTGAAGCTTAAGGATTCAAATTATTGATTAAATTACTCTCCCTAATGAGTTTTAAAGCTTCTTTTATTTATTGTATTTTTTCTTCCTTATCAATTTCTTTTATGTCATGTTAATTTATAAATCTAGATTCTTCCTTATTTATATGGTATTTTGATATAATGTTGACACTTCAATATAGTTGTGGTACATTGATACTTTATCCCATATTTATCACCATAATGGTTAGTAAAAATTAAATGACATAATAATTGGCTAGCAAGGTAAATGCAAAATACAAATATGAGGGAGTTTTTATAATCATAATTTGAAATTCGAGAGTGAATCTCGTAACCTTAGCACATTTTTAGATTGATTCCTGTCAATTTATTAGCCCGTAGTTAATTTCGTTTATTACAAAAAATTGACTACGAGATTTTAAATTCTCTGTGGTTCGACCATGGACTCACCGGGTTATATTAAAACTAGACGCTCTTATACTTAGAAGTAATAATACTTTTAAGTCATGTCATGTCATATATCTTCTAAATAAGCATGACATGCCATTTGTTACCAAATCTCCATCTATTAGAGCAAATCATCATTATCATTCTAGTTTGTTTTTATGTGGATTGATTGCATATGAGGACACTAAACTATTCTTTTTAGTGTATTGAAATTTATATTTTTTCTTAATTTTTTATAACAAAGTGAGGATACCCTCACTAGAGAATGATCACGTATATATGCACATACATATATACATATATATATTTTTCATCATGCGGATACACTTTTAACTTGGACAGTTTAATATAGTTATTTCTTTAATGCTATTAAATTATATGGCTTTATAGTGTATTAAAAATTAATTCTATTAAGCTGCACGGCTTAAAAGCGAGCCTACATTAAAAAAATGAGGGTGCCTGTACCAAAGAATAATTATATATATATGTAGCATTAGAATTCTCATTGATGGCTTCACATAGCTATACAAGTATCTTGACTATAGAGTTATTTCAGTAACTCACAACTATCAAATAACACTAATTTATGACTCAGTATCACCATTGCTATATTCTTAGTAAACCAATGTGCGTAAAGATGATGGTGGTAAGTCGTAGCAACAATACCGAGTAATGGTGATCGAACATATATGATGTATTGTTGCATAGATCTAGAGATGAGGATTCTAATGGTGCCTAATTTTACATCATGTAAATACTCATCTAATCTTTATATTTTAAGCTATGTAGTAACCATTTTGCCAATATATTTAAAAAATACCTAATGACATACCTATCATTAAGTATGTTACACTTTTATTCTTACTTTTTCTTTTCTTTTACAATAATATCAATGCAATAATATTATTAGAGATATTAATGAAAAGAAAAAAATGATAATTTATCATATTAACCTTAAAAATAAGTTAAAAATTTTTGGACAAACTTTTATATTATTATTTTACTTTTAGGATTAATTTCGTAAATTTCCTTTTGTTAAATAATTATTGGTAAAATTGCTGAAGGATATTAAACATTGCTTTAAGTTAGTTAATATTAATTTAGTTTTTAATAATTATTAACAAGATTGTTACAAAAGGAAAGAAAATTTCCAGTTTTTTCACAATGATTTTTATTAGTTAATTTATTAATAAACAATTACTTGTTAAATTTCTAATTAAATTTTTTATAGATAAATTAATTAATGTTAAGAATATTGTTGTAAGGGTATTATCACAAAAGGAATGAAAAATAAGGATAAGAATATAATATATTTAACTACAGAGATGTTTTGATGTATTTTTTTGAATACAGGGATTAAACGAGTATTGAAGTTAAAATTTAGGACTAAAAGAGAATTTACCATTACTATCAATGACGACCAAAATTCTGTGGATGACAGTGGGTTGCCAAGAAGCTAACATAATAGTTAATAGTTGTTGATAGTTAGAGCATCACTAAAAGCCTCTTTAAATTTTACTCTTTAAATATTTATTTGCTTACTTATGTGGCAAATAGAATAGTGAAAAAATAAACTCTCTTCTAAAAGGCTTTTCACATAAGACAAGTTAATATTATTTTTATTAATATTTTTTGTTCACCAAATTCAATTACACTCCATTTTATCACTCGACAATTTTAGTCAAATCTTTGTTGCTAACTAATTTTTTTTATTTTTATTGTCATTATTATTACTATGTTTTAATTATGATTATCTTTCAATAATTCTATTTGATGCGCTCTTAATATGATTTTCCGATTGTGTTTATCCATTTTTTATTTAATGCATGCTAATTAAAAACACCTAGTAACTAATAAATTAAACACGTAGTGTTAATTATAACATTACTTGAAAACATACAACAATTTGAAGAAAAAGAATTTTCCATGAGATGTGCATGAGTTCAATAATATTTAATAGGTAAAAAAATTATTTTTATGTAGCTATTATTTATTTGAAAAGAAAAATAAATAACAATTATAATTGTTTTCTCTCTCCAATAAAAATAAAATAAAATACTGGTAGTAGAGGGAAAAACTCACTTAGCAATATTGAAGAGTGAGAAGCATACCTTATTTGAAGAATCTCAGTTAAAGATTCTTTCAAAGTGCTTAATGTTAATATACCGCTTCAAATAAGAAGTAAATATAATTGCCTGAAGGCTTAATTGCATTAAGGCTTAAATGTTGTTATTGTAACTAGATTTTCTGGTAAGTATAATAAACTTGTATTTGATTGGATATAGTGCCTAGTATAATCGAGGTGTTTTACTTGTTGGCCTTTCCAAGACGCTTGAGAAAGAACAAAAGAGATGAGGTAGCTTGATGGAGTTTCGATTTGGGGAAAGGTGATTTCAAGAGCTTCGTTTGACCTGCAAAAATATAGAAGAAAGGATTAAAAGTAGAGCTAGTGTGGCAGGCGATCAAACTCTGATGGTTAAGTTAGTTTTTGGGTTGTTTTTTGTGTCAAGGGCTTACAAACCTTTAACAATGGCATTGGTTGTCGGTTGAAGAAGAGCCTTACCCATTTCTCTTTGTGTATTAGTTAATCAGAAAGATAAAACCTGAGCATTTGCGTATGGGTGTGTCTAGGGTATTTGTGTCACCATGCAACCCGGCGTTATGCTATTGTAACATTTTTCCCCATAGGTAAGGATATTCTTGTCCTTTTGTACTTGTAGTCATTCAGGCCCTTAGAGCATGCTTGGGGAATAAGCTAACTTTTTATTCATGCAATTTCCCCACACATACACATGTTGGAACCAACTACCTCTGTAGAAGTAATGTAACACCCATTCCACATATGTTTGAATTTATTTATTCTTATCCATTCAATTATTTATCTTTTGTACGAGTTGCATTATTTTAATTAGCATTATTTAGGATAAAGCATGATTCTTTTTATTTATCTATTTTTATTGATTTATTTTAATTATTTATTTAGTTTTCTAAATAAAATATAAAAGATTATAATTTTTATTGTATAATTTTTTTTTATATAAATATATAAAAGTAAGAATTTTTATAAAACCTAAATCCTTCTTTATCTCCCTACGATTAAAACTTTTAACTTAATAATCATATAAAAAGTAAAGAATTCTAGGATTTTCTTTTATGCATGTTTGAAATAATTTCTAAGGTAATTATCCTTCTCTAATTCATGTTCTCTAATCTTATGTGTTTGGCAATAAATGCATACATTATTCTTTTTATCATGAATGACTTGGTAGGCATGCATATTGTTATTTAATTACTAGTTTTCCTTTATTTTTGATTCAATTTATACATGAAACTTTTCATAAAATTAAACTAGACATCCTAAGGTTTTCAATGATGTATTTTGTGCAAAGACATTCCGAGTAGCCAATTAGTGGTGAATTTTTGAATTTGGAACAGTGGTGTTAGAAAATTCTGATTTTCAGCAGCATGTCTGACTTCGCCAATTTTTTGGACTATTCAAATGCTCCCTGAAAATGTTTTTGATTTTTATTTCTAATCTTAGTTATGTATACTTACAACATGTTTAATTTCATAATTTTTCGTTGGGTAAAAAATTAATAAAAACCGTTATGTTAGGCTGCTGCAGTTCTGGAAACTATTTTCCAGAATTACGATGGCTAAGGATAAGATTATTTTAGGCTGCTAAAAGGATTTAAAACGACATAAAATAATATTCATATAATATTATGAATCCTCTATGATTTGAAGTTTATTTGACTAATTTTCATTGAATGAGCATTAAGTTATGAATTTTTGAATTACAAAACATGAACCTGAATGTTTCTGGACAGGTTTCCTAGTCTCTAAGTGTAAATTCATTTAAAATAGTTTTACATCTTCAAAAATTATAGAAAGTTGATATATTGTTTCTTAATGTATCTACTGTTGTTAAATTAAGTGTTCTAATTTTTATGAGTTTTATTAAATATTTTACAAATTTTATAAATTAACTATCTTTATTTTTACTAATGCCAGACAGTGTGCATATGTGCATGTAAAATTCTGTTTACAATACGCTTATGACCTTCATTCATTATTTTGAATTTTTATATGAAATGCTACACATGCTTATGATTTCTTTTTGTAGTTTTTACAATTTTTTGACATATGATTAGCTTGGTAAAAATCAACTTGTATAAGTATGTTCAGAATGAGTATTGATATGTTTACAATACATTTAGACTAGCTTTAATGGTTTAGTGCTTACAACTAGGTTTGATTATGTTGAAGTTATATCAAGGTCAGAATGAGTAGTGATATTAATAAAGGTGTGTTTTGATGTTTAGGACAAGATTGAGGTTATTGTTCTTTATTGTTGAGGATCAAGGTAAGTAGATTCATGTATAGTACATGTATTTTACTATTAACATACTTTTAAATCGAGGTATGTATTATGTTGAATGAAAGGTATATGAAGCTGAATTGTTTTAGGTTATTACAATAATTTGTTAAAGTAAAATCATTATTTAGTATTATTTATAACAAAACTTTCTATATTGAAAACTTGTGTCATAAATTATTTTAAAAATGAAAACTTTTATTAAATTGTTTTAAGTCAAATACTTTGAAATAATTATAAATCATTTAAATGCAATTTACAAAAGTTTACAAATGATTAAAAGTTCAAGGATGATTTTAAATGTTTTGGCTTATTGTCCGTAGTAATGTTATGTTATGTTATGTTATGTTATGAAAGGCTAGCCAAATTATGTGCACATACGATGTTGATATTAATGATTCCTGTGGGGTATAGTACCCTGAATGATGTTATATGGCAGGGTCACCGGGCCTATAAGCGATACCATGTGGCATGAACTAACTATGTTTTATATGTTTTAAAAGGCTAACTATGTTTTACGTGTTTTAAAAGGCTAACTATGTTTATGTGTTTTAAAAGGCTAACCATGTTTATGTGTTTTAAAATGTTAACTATGTTTATGTGTTTTAAAAGATTAACCATGTTTATGTGTTTTAAAAGGTTAACTATGTTTTATGTGTTTTAAAGGGTTAACTATGTTTTATGTGCTTTAAAAGGCTAGCTATGTTTTATGTGTTTTAAAAAGTTAATTGCATTTTATGTGTTACAAAGGCTAATGGTATGTTTAAATGATTTAAATGACTTTATGATATTTGGATTTAGTTTTGTGAAATGACGATGTACAAAGATATTTTCCATTATTACTATTATTATGCATATATAAGAAATGTTAGTAAATAATATTTGTAACGGCTTTTAGTATTGTGCATGAGTTTACTTACCGAGTTGATAGCTCATCCCTCGTTATCACATTTTTAACACTCTTGCTTCCTATTGAAAACCTTTTTGAGTTTTTAAATGGGTGAGCAAGTGGTAGAAATCGACCATGGCCCATATATGACATTTTTCAACTATAGGGCAGCCAACATGCACAAGTGTCAATTCTACAAATTAGGCAAGCATAGTAGCCTTTAACAGTACACCTAGAAAGGTTTCTGTATGTTGGAAAATCACTGATTGTCCACATCAATATAGCCCTTAAATTGAAGGTTTCTTTTCTATATGCATCATAAACATCAACCTCTACATCCTATAGAGTTTTCAAGTCCTCAACCAAAGGTGCTAGGTATACAACTAAATCATTTCCAAGTTGTTTAGGGCAAGATGTCAAAAGAGACAACATCATAAACTTTCTTTTCATACACAACCGTGGAGCAAGATTACATGTGATCAATGTAACGAGCCAACAACTATAAGTAGTGTTAAGTTTACTATGTGGATTAACCTCATTGG
The DNA here is from genome assembly GCA_030449905.1 of Luvunga scandens. Taxonomy (NCBI): domain Eukaryota; kingdom Viridiplantae; phylum Streptophyta; class Magnoliopsida; order Sapindales; family Rutaceae; genus Luvunga; species Luvunga scandens. Next base: position 17,773,801 of record JASUUG010000210.1, on the reverse strand, counting down.
TTGAGAGAGCTAAATGAAGATTTATAGGTTCTTGTGCAAATTTTGGCCACTTATTGTCAATTAGTTGCTAGGCCGATGAGTCTGCTGGGTGGCGAAGCTTATCATCTGTAATTCTTTTATTAGCATGCCATGTTAAGTTTTGAGCTATTTGTGGTGATTGAAACAATCTCTTTCTTGAACATAGGAATATGAGGGAAATACCATAACACCTTTTCAGGAACCCTTTCTTAAATTTTTTGACCTATCTTTTTTTGTTTGCCACCTAAATGCTCTACAATTTGGACATTTAGTAAGATCGGTAAATTCATTCCTATGTAAAATGCAATAATTTGGACTTGTATGTATTTTTTCATACTCTAAGTCTAGCACTTTCATTGTTTTCTTGACCTTATACATTGACTTAAGTAACTCATTATTACTTGGTAAAATATCAGGCATGACTTATAACAAAGCAAAAACCCTTTATCAGACAACCCATAGTTTGCTTTCACATTATAAAGTCTTATTAAATCATATAACTTTGATTGTTTTGCACCTAGATACAAAGGCTTTTTAACATCTTCAAACATATCTTTAAAAAAACTAAGATCTCTATCATAGTGCTCATAAGCATCTTTAACCATGTCACATATGTCACTATAATCATGATATCTAAATCTTCCACTATGTGGATGGTCTTGACACTTTGTAGATATAGAAATAGGGTCAGTCTTACCATGCCAAGTCTAAACTTTACATGTTGAATTAAAGACAAATTCATGAACTTTATACAATCTGGAAACCCTCAGACAGGCATGAACTTAGTTAATTTATATCATAGTCATTGTCTCTATATCATAATTTATATGCATTTCAAGCATTACATGCATGCAATATGTATGGTTATTGATGTTGGTGTGATGTCAATGAAAGAATTAAGAATATGGTTTTAATTAAAAAAAAACCTAGAAAAATCAAATTAAAAAAGTATTAATTATAAGCTGAAATAAAACAAACCCATTAATTAAATTCATGAAAAAAATAAAATATTAAGCCATTACCAGCTGATAACGTCATCTACAATTGTTCTTCTCTTAACTTTTCTTGTTATTGAGAACGAGATTGCTTGAATACACAAGTGATGGTGCCACTTCACCCTTTGTCGATGGTATTTGGTTGCTTGGCCAGTAAAGGCACTAGAGGTTTAGTTAGAGAAGAAACCCATTCTATAACAAGCAATTAGGGTTTTGATTCATTTTTCAATTTAGGGAAAAATGAAAAAAGGAAACAGACTATAAGCTTTCCATTATTTATTTGAAGAAATTGAATTCAATTTGTAAATGGTCAACAGAGAATAAAAGAGATCAAGAGGAGAAAAACAAAAGAGAAAGAGGGAGGGAAAGCTTATGATAGCGATTGAGAGTTTGGGTATGATAGCAAGATAGGGAAAATTGGCTAAGTTTACGTTTTTGCTTTACTTATTATACTTTTGTATTTTTAACTCTATAAAATATTAATTGAAACTTAATTCAACAGGATTGAAGGTGTGTGCTTCAAACATTAAGGTTTTAAACTTTAGAGATCTTAAGTTTGAGTTGGAACTAAAACAAGTTTTAATGAAAACTTTTTTATCTCTAATATTTTAGTGTCAGTGATCATTGATGTTTAATTTACTAATACCCTAGTATCAATGATCTCTGATACCTACTTGTTAAAAATGCAAAAAGTGTCAGTAAACTTGGTGTCAGTAAATGTCATTTTTGTAGTAGTGAACCTTATAGCTTTGTCTTTAAGTTCTCAAAATATTAAATTAATAATAATTTAATGCCGTAAACAAAAGCTATAGATGTAACATAAAGCTTATAAAACAATATTAAGTGTAAAATAAAACTTAAATTGTGGAAATGAAATATAATACCTATAAATAAAAGGTAAACCATGTAAATTAACATAATAGTGATAAATTGACATATTATTAATAAGTAAAATATAACTTATAGATATAACATAAAACTTGTAAATCAATATTAAGTGTGAAATAAAACATAAATGATGTAAATAAAACATAAGACTTGTAAATGAAAGGTAAAATAAGTAAATTAACATAGAAGTGATTAATTGATATATCATTAGTGAATAAAATAATAACTTATCTATATAACATAAACCTTGTAAATTAACATTAAGTATAAAATAAATCATAAATTAAGTAAATAAAATATAAAACCTGTAAATAAAATGTAAAACAAGTTAACATAATAGTGGTAAAATGATGTATTACTGGTAAACTAAATATAAACTTGCAGATGTATAAAACTTATAAATCAATATTAACTATAAAATAAAATATAAGTTAAGCAAATAAAACATAAGATCTATAAATAAAAGTTAAAACAAATAAATTAACATAGGAGTAGTAAAATTACATATTATTGGTAAATAGATGTAACATATTAATTTACTTATTTTACATTTCGTTTATTAATCTTATGTGTAGTTTACAAAACTTATGTTTATCACTGATGCCATGGTTTTAATCATGGCATCATAGAATTTTCCTTATTGTATTTCTTGAACTAAATTTTTTTAAGGAAATTATTGTGCTCTATTTCCACATGAAAGGAAAAAAAATTACCTAATCCAATCCACACGGCATTTAATATTGTATTACAAGACAAAAAATAAATAACAATAAAAAGGAAAGGGAGAAGATTTTCATGGTCCTATATTATTAGGGAGCCCAATATTTGTATCACAACTTGAGTGCTGGTGATTTCCATATTTACTTATGATGAAATGTGAACTAAATACTTGAGTGCAACATGTCATATGTTATCATTTTGTAAACATGAGATACTGTTTAACAGAGCCAAAACTAAAGCCGACATGGTCATGACTTTCATCTAAAGGCAATAAGCAATTCATGTGATTAACACATGAGCAAAACTGAATTTTTTTACTACATGAAACCACTAGGGGAGTTTTTGTTTCTTAAGGCTCTATTATTAAGTCATCCAGCAAGCACGTGATCAAGGTTGTTAAGGTAGTTAAGCTTGGTGGGAAAGACAGCTAAGGAAATAAACCAAGCAAAAGGACTATAAAAAGGCTGAGCTTTTAGAGTCACAGACAATCAGGAAAACGAGGAATATTATAGAAGAAAGAGAGAGAAAGCTAGTCACTTGTAATCTCTATATTCTGCACATTTTCACTGTAACTCTTGAAATCAATAAAAGTGAAAACACAGTGCTGGTTCCTCAGTGGATGTACGCTTTATTGATTGGTACTGAACCATTTAAATCTTGTGCATTTTTTGTCTTGGTTTGGTTTTCTAGTTCTAATTCTTGATACTCATAAATTGTGATTGTGGTTCTTGGTTAATATTGTTCTTGAGTTAGAGAGTAATTGATGTTGGGCTGGGATTAATCTTATTATTTGGGGTCAAATTCACTACACTTTGGTATTAGAGCCACTGGTCTTTGTTTTCAAGACTTAAAAAATGGCAACCAAGATTGTTTTGGAGAAGTTTATTGGGAAAAATGATTTCAATATGTGTAAGATCAAAATGGAGGCTTTGTTGATCACTCAAGGTTTGGGAAATACCCTTGAACCAGCCACCAAGAGAGAAGTCTTTTCCTCAACAACTCCTGAACAGGTTGTTGAGATCGAAAAGAAAGCGATGAGTACTATCATCTCTAGCCTAGGCAATTCTGTGATAAAGGAGGTTGTTAAAGAAATAACTATTGTAGACTTATAGGCAAAATTGGAAAGTCTTTACATAACAAAATCTCTTGCTAATAGAATGTATATTAAAAAGAAAATGTTTTCATTAAGAAGGATTAAGGGATCATCACTTGATGAACATATTGATGAATTCAACAAAGCATATGATGCTCTAGATACAATTGATGAGGGTTTGGCGGATGATAGTTGTGCAAATTTTATTAAACTTGCAAATGCACGAATCTATTGTAGAATAGATCAACGGTGACGAGTGTCGATTGTTAATCTTATAATAATGATTTTGATGATAACAAAAATAATATGTTCATGATTAAAGTGTTGGGGCTATTAAAAAGAATTTTCTAAAAGCAATACACTTGTTTTAAATTCAAAAATGATGAAACTGGAAATTAACGGTTAACAATTCGGAAAACGGTGAACCGATAATTTACTGATGATGAACATTTCACATGTTCGGAAAATAACGGTGAACCGTTTATTTAAAACGGCTAACCGATACATTCCATAAGTAAAAAATGTTTTAGCCTTGAACCGATTAGCCCAAACGGTTAGCAAAGTTTTGTGTCACGAACTTACTGAAATTAACGGTGAACCGTTAATTAAAACGCTAACCGAACAATTCCATGAGTAAAAATGTTTTGGCTTGAACCGTTTATTTAAAACGGCTAACCGATAACTTCCAAAGTGAGTAGAAGTTCTCTACTCTTGAACCGTTTATCAAAAACGGAGAGCCGGATTACATTTTGCGGGTTCTTTGGAAAGAAACGGTGATCCGATAAAGTTAACGGCAAACCGTTTATTTGAAGTCAAAGGATAACGGCTAGTTGGAAATTCAAAACGGCTAACCGATAGAGACAAACAACGATCCGATTATTCTCAGAAAGTCAATAACGGCTAGTTTTTCACTCCAACTATAAAAAGGCTCAATCAAATTCAAACAAGAGTGATCCAACATTTGATTTTTGAGCTTACTACTTGAGAAACAATCTTCTTTGAGCTTCAATTGTGTTTCATTTCATTCCCTCACACATTAAAATTTCAATTGTAATCATTTGGAGTGTGTGAGAGATTATTTGTTATTAAATCTCTATCATTGAGTGATTGTAAGTGTTGGGATACACTTGGGTTAAGAGATTGGGAATAATCTCTTTATTGTAAAGGTTCATTGACACCTTGGAAGTCAAGTGTAAGTGTTTGAAGCCTTGGAGGCTTGCATAGTGGAATCCTCAAGCCCGGTGTGCTTGGAGGCGTGGACGTAGGCACGGTTGGCCGAACCACGTAAAAATTCTAGTGTTTGATTTCTCTTCCCTTATCCTTTTTAATTTGAGCATTGTTGAATTTATTACTTTTGTTTTTGATTAAGACATTAGTTTTAATATTGTGCATTTTTATTGGCTTAGTTTTTAAAACCCAATTCACCCCCCCTCTTGGGTAGCCTAAATAGAATTTCATCGATCCCACGAGGAGGTGGATTTTAATTGCTTGTAGAATTAATTTTCTAAGTGGGTGATTGGATTTATAATGAAAATTATGTAGGCTATTTATTAATTTAAATTAAAACGGTGGGAATAAACTATTAAAAGGAAGTGCTTGGATCTCCGGATCTGTACTCAACATGCACTATCGGCTTAACATTCATTATTAGGACTCATTAAATCGTGAATGGGGATTTTCCACTCCTCATGAACCTCACTCTAATAGATATGGTGCTAAGTGCTTCTCGTGCCAAATAGTAATAACCTTGCCCAGGGAGACGGTTATACCAGCCGATATCTAGACATGATTATTACTATTTATCTACAAAGGGTCAAAACATCCATATAAATTAAAGAGGAAGAAAAAGTAAATTTACCAAATTAAGCTATGGAGCATGTTGAGACTTCACCTTCAACCAAAGCTTGAAAGAAATTAGCTACTCATAATTGAATTAGGGGTAAAATAGAAATTTTATTAAAATACACAGAAAATACAAGATGGAGATGGAATTACAAAAAATGGAACCAAAAAATAGATTCAGGGGTGTCAAATTAGGGGGGGAGCCCCCTTTTTATAAATACAATGAGTAAATCATGGATATTAGATTAAAACAATTTGGACGCTCAGGATTACGCCACGTGGCAAGTTCTTATTGGATGGAACACATAATCAGGGCTGTCATTCCGTGTATATGCATGTACCGTGCGCACGTTTTTTCGGTCCACTGACATATTGCCACGTCACCATTCAACGCCACATCAGTATTTTAGTCCAAAAGGACCATGACACGTTATCAGTCAACACCACTTCATTAGTTAATGCCACATCATTCATCCAATCGAATACTACCACATCATTGCATAGTTCCACATCATTGTACAGTACAGGTTAATAGTACCATGAATAGTATCATGTATAGTGTCATATATATGAACAATATTATATATGTGAACAGTGTCATTTATCTTTTTAGGCTCCTCCTAAGGTTTTCGACTGTCCTGAGTTCAAAATTTATGTCCGTTTTTCTATCTGATCTCTCGTTCATTGTGAAATAACCATGATGTCCTCTAAAATACATAAAATACTTAATTAAAATAAAACATACATAATTAAATCACAAGGGACTTAAAGATATAAAAGTAAGGGTGTTATTGACACTAGGAGTGTAAAATGATGATTTTCTCCATTATACATACACACTTTCTAGCACTCAACACACCCTCTAACCAGCTTGTTGCTAGTCCCTAGCAAATTAAACAAAAACAAAACTTAAACCAAAATGATTTTTTTTTAAAACAGTCGTATTTATTCAATCAGGCTAATGATAACAATCAAATAAAAGTATAAGCATTATCTCCAGTCTAAAGAAATATCATCCCCACATCAACTCTTCATATGAATCAGTCCATAAAACTTTGTCACAGCTACAATAATCGAGTCACTTTCAAGAATGACATGTCAAACCCTAAAATCTCACTAGTAGTAGTGATACTCTCACAAAGAAATTAAACCAAAAAATAATCACTCCAGTGAATGGTAAATTGAGTGAAAATAATAAAGAAGTAATATCACACACTCTCACCAAGGTGACAGAAATATGCCCTCAGCTTAGAAATAGTACGATTTTAATTTAAACAAAATGCTAATCAAACCAATGTATTCATCATTCTTTTTTTTTTATTTTTTTTTAATATGTACTACCACATCTTTTCAGCCCATATAACTAGTTTCTATTTTAGACTATAGTTCCTTAAAATCAAGGACTTTTATTAGGACGTAATGTACGATAGGGACGTGGCTAACAAAGAAGGGATAATAAGAAAAATAAATATATGTTTGGAAAATAAACAACTTTGGAGATCGTTAGGTGCTTTTCACTTGAATTCTCTCTTTTTTTTCTTTTTTTTATTATTAACATATATATATATATATATAGTTTTTTTTAACACCTTTTTTTTCATGAATGCAAAATTATCTATATTTTCAAACATAAATGAGTGATGGGAAATACAAAATAAAAGGTGATACTCCACATTAGAGTGGGACAAGATAATAGGTTACCAAAGAAAAAAAAAATCTTTTTTTTTCAAGGCTCAAAGGGTTTAATTATGATACATATTAATAAGGTTGGTTGGAAAGGCTCAAACGGACCAAATATGGCCTTTTTATCATCTTTTAGGGTTCTAAATAATCTTTCATATCTATTGTTAGATGGACTTTCAGATTAGCAACACACTTTTTTTTGGTTTTTTTTTAGAGAACGTTAACTCCAAGGAAATCTAAAGATAATGTATAAAATAATAAACTGCTAAGCTGAATGAAGAATGGGCAAAAAGGGTTCCTCTCCAAGAATAATGATAGGCTCAAAAATTCACTTGGAATTTATTATGACATGTGTATTCTTTCAAGCAACTTATATTTGTCTCCAACATCAACATGTAGAGTAATAAACATTGTGTATCATAACTCAAGACCAAAGATAATACAAATACTAAAATTTGAAAGTTATCATGTCATGTAATGTGAAAAGATCACACAAAATATTTTTCTTTTTGTTTTTTAAATCTACCCCCAAACCTATTCTAGTAATGAAAATTATGCGTGCAAAATGGTGAAAATGAAAAAACTAATTGGTAAAAGAAGTTCAAAAGATCACACTTAAAATGACTGTTGAAGCTTAAAAGAAATGTTTGAATTTTTTTTTTTATATAAGAAGATGCATTTCTAGAGTCACTACACTTCATATTCAGCCATCTTCGACTAAACAATTTAGCCACAGTTAGTTCTACAACAAAAATTAGTAAAAACTACACAAAGACTGAGACATTTCACAATTGTCAACTATTCCTTCCCCCCAACCAGAATGAAATATTGTCCTCAATGTTTAAAAGAAAATAGGGTTTAGAAGACATCACTTGAGTGCTGCATCACAAAAGAAAATATTTACAAGCGGAGAGTTAAATCTAATGTTTACTTCTTATTACGACTACTGTTACCATCATTAGTTGGCCATTCCAACATAAGGGTCCTAGGATCTGGCTCTGGTCCATAAGCTTGTAACAGATCAAGTAACTCATTAGTAGTATGAGCACAAATAAAAAAAATTTTCGTTGTGAAAGGGATGAAATTTTTTTTTATTCCATGGTTAAAAAATGCGATAAAGTCATCATAAAAGTTATTGACATTTAACAAACCGATGGGTTTCTGATGAATGTTCAAATGGGCCCATGATGCTAATATAATTAGTGTCTCTAGAGTTGCAAGATCTTCTGATAGGAAAATAAAAGCATCAGTATGATTTAACATTTTAATTATTCTCTCTTGCATACTTAAGACAACTAATTCTTCTCCAGTTGGTGAGTCAGACACATAGTCCAACAGTTTTGGCTTCTTGGGATGATACCTAATACTTGGCTCCCTTTGAGATAAGCAGCTTCTGAGACCAGTTTTGATAACCCTCGGTCACCTCCTCTATATACCAAATGTAAATTTCTTTCTATTATGAGTTGACCAAGATCTATGGCTGCCTCAACAAACTCTTTATGTTTGCCATAGTTAAACCCAAAGAGCACACAAATGGTCTTGAATTGTTTATTGGGAGTAGCTGCCATTGGAATGCTTTTCAAAAACAATTTGTGAATGCTACAAAAAATAATATTTAAGGATCTTGGTGACAATGGTTCACAGCTATTTATGAGGTAGCATGTCTGTGTCAATTAACATGTAAAGCACATGGCTCGAAAGTAAAAAAGAAAATAGTAAAAAGAAAAAAGAAACAATTATTAAAGACAAGAATGTAATTAATGAAACAACAGTGAAATAAAACAACAGTAAAATAACAGTAAAAGGATATTTACAGGTAGTTATGATTATGGCTCACATCTTCCTCTGGTTTTACATTTAGAAATAGCTTGAACTCCCTCTATGGGTCGAGGATAGGCTTCCCATCAAGTTTTCTTATAAACTGGCAAACATGGTTGTTTGTTGACTCTTTATTTAAGCCATCCCTAATTATTCAAGGGACGAAAGGACATCATCTAATGACTCTTTATTCAAGTCATCCCTAATTAATTGAATCTTATCTTCCCTGTTATCAGACATCATTCCTAAAGAATAAGGATTTTTATGACATTTCATCCTAGCACACTTATGACAATCAACATGAAATTTTTGAGCTCTTCATTTTCTTGAATAATTTTCTTTACCACAACTAGGCATGTATGCAATAAATTTGAGAAGTAACTTACCTGCCAAACGTACTTTGGCCTCGATTAACTAATGGATGTCAGCAGGGACGTTATTTCTCATAAGTAATCTCATGCGTTCGGACTAAGCTTTATAGATTATAAAGGGGGCATTCTAGGCATGTATACAACCGACTTTGATTGTCACGAATTACTGTTATCCACCACTTAATTGGGTAACAAACTAAAGAACACAAAGAAGAAAAGAAAAGAAAAGAAAAGAAAAAAATAATAATTTCACAATCGTCCTTTTATTGAATTTACCTCAAGTTCTATTTGAGTGTCGTTGATACCTCTCTCAATTTCTTTGAGTTGGCTTTCTAGATCTTCAACGTGGGATGCCAACTCTGGAGGTTGTAGCTTCCAAATACGATGTTTTTTACAAAATCGTATCTGGTTTCTCAAATCAGATTGTACACGTTAAAGTTGCCTGAAAAGGTTCAAGAGGATCTATCTAGTTGAGGCACATATAATTAGAAATGATAAAAGAAAACTGAATGATTAAATAAACAAACTTTCACAAAAATTTAAATCACTAAAAATAATAAAGAAATAAGAAAAAATCTCAGTTCAAGTTTAGCGGGTCATTCAAATCGATTTCGATGTCCTTTTCATGTGGTTGGTACTCTAGATATGGCTTTAATCTTTGACCGTCAACTTTAAAAGTTACACCGTTCTTTGGATCCTTAATTCTAGTTGCTCCATGTGGAAAAATAATGTGGACTATAAAGGACTCAGTCCATCGAGAGCGTAACTTACCTAGGAATCGGTGCAAGTGAGAATTGAATAAAATCACTTTCTGACTTAAGGTAAAAGATTTTCTCATAATTTGTTTGTCACGAAAGACTTTCATTCGCTGCTTGTAAATCTTGGCATTTTCGTATGCATCATTACGAATTTCTTTAATTTCTGCCAACTTTAATCTTCTTTATGAGCTAGCTTGCTGCATGTTAAAGTTGAATTTCTTGATGGCCTAGTATGCACAATGCTCAAGTTCCACAAGTAGGTGACAAGCTTTTTCATATACCAACCTATAGGGTGACATCCTAATCGAGGTCTTGAAAGCCGTTCCGTATGCCCATAATGCATCATCCAGTCTTAATGACCAATCTTTTCTATCTGGTCTCACTGTCTTTTCTAATATATGCTTTATTTCTATATTAGAGATCTCAACTTAACCACTGGTTTGCGGATGAAATAGGGTCACCATTTTGTGAGTAATGGAATACTTTGTCGAAAGAGCTTTGAATGATTTGTTACAAAAGTGGGCTCCACCATCACTGATTATTGCTCCAGGGAATCCAAAACGTGAAACAATGTTGCTTTTCAAAAATCCGATCACCACCTTGTGATTATTGGTTCTACATGAAACTGCTTCTACCCATTTCGATACGTAGTTAACAGCGACTAATATGTATTGATGTCCAAAAAAAGGGAGAAAGGGTCCCATGAAGTCGATACCCCATCCATAAAAAATCTCAACCACTAAAATTAGGTTAAATGGCACCATGTTCCTTCGCGTAATGCTCCCTATTCGTTAACACCTATCACATGAAGAGCAAAAAATGTAAGGATCTCGAAATATAGTTGGCCAATATAAAATATATTGTAAAATTTTAGTAGCTGAAATGGCCTCCACAAGCTTGTTCATGGCAGAATGAAAGGATATTTTGAAATTCACTTTCTAGAACACATCGTCTGACAATTTGATCTGCACAATACTTGAATAGATAAGGGTCATCCCAGAAGAAATTCTTTATTTTCGTAAAAAATTTAGCCTTGTCCTGCTTAGTCCAATGCTCCGGAAGTTTACCTGTAACAAGATAGTTAACTATATCAGCATACCATGGTAATGATTCTACACTCATCAATTGTTCATCTGGAAATGATTCATTTAATGGTAATGGTTCTGTAATTGTATTAAAATTAAGACGAGAGAGATGGTTTACCACAACATTTTCTATGCCTTTCTTATCCTTAATTTCGAAGTCAAATTCCTGCAAAAGTAACACCCAACAAATTAGTCTAGCTTTTGTATCTTTCTTTGTGAGAAGATATTTAAGAGCAGCTTGATCTGTAAAAACATCTATTTTACAACCAATGAGATAAGATCGAAATTTCTCTAATGCAAATACTATTGCTAGCATTTCTTTTTCAGTGGTTGAATAGTTAACTGTGCATCATTCAATGTCATACTAGCATAGTAAATGACATAGGAAATTCGATCAACTCTTTATCCTAATACTGCTCCTACTGCATAGTCAGATGCATCACAAATGAGCTCAAATAGTAAGTTCCAGTTTGGGGGCTGAATGATGGGTGATGATGTCAACAATTGCTTTAGTTTCTCAAATGCCCTAAGACATGAATCATCAAAGACAAAAGGTACATCCTTAACAAGTAAATTGCATAAGGGTCTAGAAACTTTGCTAAAATCTTTAATGAAACGTCTATAAAAACCTGCATGCCCAAGGAAAGATCTTACTTCTCTGACTGTTTTAGATGGAGGAAGATTGGAAATGAGATCCACCTTGGCTTTATCAACCTCAAATGATATGACCGAGAACAATACCTTATTTTACATGAAATGACACTTCTCCCAATTTAAGACCAAATTCTTCTCTATGCATCTCTGCAAAACTAGTGTTAGATGATGTAAACATTGATAGAATGAATCACTAAAAATAGAAAAATCATCCATAAAGACTTCAAGGAATTGTTCAACAATATCAGAAAAAATACTTAACATGCATCATTGAAATGTAGCAGGTCCATTACACAATCCAAATGGCATTCTCCTATTTGCAAAAGTGCCAAAAGGGCAAGTGAAAGTGGTTTTCTCTTGATCCTTTGGTGCTATGGGAATCTGATTATATCCTGAGTAGCCATCGAAACAGCAATAAAATTCATGACCTGTTAATTTATCAAGCATTTGATTAATAAATGGTAAAAAAAAATGGTCTTTACGAGTGACAGAATTCAACTTTCTATAATCAATACATAAGTGCCATCCTGTAGTCACTCTAATAGGTATTAATTCATTTTCAGCATTGGTAACTACTGTGACTCCTAATTTTTAAGGGATAACTTGCACAAGACTGACCAATGAACTATGAAAAATGGGGTAAATAATATCTGCATCTAATAGTTTAAGGACTTCAGTTCTAACAACTTCTTTCATGTTAAGGTTCAACCGACATTGCATTTCCCTGGTAGGTTTAGCATTTCATCAAGATGAATGTAATACATATAATCCACTGGGTTTATACATTTTATGTCGGCTATGGTCCATCATAATGCTCCTTTGTGCACTTTTAAAACTTTCAACAACTTACCTTTTTATTCGTCATTTAGGGATAATGAAATGATTACTGGCAGAGTGTTTTTTTCTCCCAAGAACGCATATTCCAAAGTGTCGGTTAATGGTTTGAGCTCGAGTTTTGGTGGTGATTCTGATTATGGACTCAGTTTCTTCTCTGATGGTGCTAGTTGTTCCACTCTTGACTTCTATTTGTTAGTGTCCATGGATGGTGCTGAATCAAGTAAGGCGTTAACCTCATCTACTGATCTGTCAATATCAAAATCCAAACCAAAGTGAGTTAAACATATTTGTAAAATTTCTCACTAAGGTTTGAAAGAAAAGTATTATTAACTAATTCTTCTATTAAATCCACATCAACAATTCCATCATCTGTATTAAGAAGTTGTTTGGCAATGTTGAAAATATTTAGCTCCATCATCATATTGCCAAAAGATAACTGCATATTTCCAGTACTGCATTGAATGTGAGCATCAGCAGTTGCCAAGAAAGGTCGTCCTAGGATAATGGGGATGTGCTTCCTTGAATCCTGGACTAGTTGAGTGTTAATTATAATGAAATCAACAGGAAAACAAAACTTATCTACCTGTATAAGCACGTTCTCCATAATACCATGAGGTTTTTTCATAGACCGATCTAAAAGCTGTAACACCACTGGAGTTGGGTGTAATTCTCCCAATCCAAGTTTCACAAATACTGAGTAAGGCAACAAATTTACATTAGCTCATAAGTCCAGCAAAGCATTCTCAATTGTGCGGTTCCATATACTACATGAGATAGTAGGGGAGCCTGGGTCTTTTTATTTTAAAGGAATTTTATGTTGGAGTATAGAGCTAACGTTTTCTATTAAAAATGCCTTCTTTCGAACATGAATGTTTTTCTTTTTAGTACAGGTCTTTAAGAAACTTGGCATAAGAGACACTTGTTTTATAGCATCAAGCAAAGGGATGTTAACACTTACTTGTTTAAAGATTTCAAAAATCTCACTTGTGGATTTTCCTTTCTTTGCTTTGCTGAGTCTTATGCATTTACCGATACAAATTGAGTTGTTTTTGTCACCGGCATGTCCACTTTGTTGTTGACTTCTTTTCCTTTTCGCAAGGTCATAATGGCTTTGACCTCCCAATGCTACTGAGGTGAAGTGGTACTTGCTTCATGCACTTCTTTAGGATTAGGCACTGGTTGACTTGGGAATTTACCTTTCTCAACAGTCATTGCCAAGATTTGAACTAAAGAAGCAAGTTGTACCACCATTTTTTGAGGTTTGAAACTGATTGGGTTTGTGAGTTAAAACCTGCTCTCATCTCATTCCTCAGTTCATTAATGGTGTAGTTTTGCTGCTCGATTGTGGAGTTAGTAAGATTCTTAAAATTTTGAAATGCATATTCCCATGGTCTTAGTTGAAATTGTTTGGGTTCTAATTGTATGGTCTAAATGGTGGTTGAGAGGCTTGAGGATTTTGAGGAATTGGTTGCATTGGTGGAGTTGGAGCTGCAGCTGCTGGTTCATTCTGTTAGAATCCTTGAGACCATGAAAAATTAGGATGGTCTCTCTATCCAGGATTATATGTGTTGGAGTAAGGGTTGTAGTTTGTTACTTTCTCATTGCATCTATGGCATTGGCTTGATCCGGGTATGAGTCCTGGTCATGTGGCTCTATCAATTTAGCAGCTGTTAACGACGTTATTTATCAGGAAAAACCTTCAACTATCTCTTTGACTTCTTTAATTTTCGAACTTGACTCACCAATGTGAACCTCATTCACTCCTTTAACTCTTCTAGTATTCTTGATTGAACGACTCTGTTGTTGGGAATTATCCACTTGTCGCTGGAAGAAATCCCAAATCTCTGACGTACTTTTTGACATTAGCTCTTCTCCAGTTGTTGCCATTAGCCATTCTTGCACATCCGGCAATAATCCCTCCAAAAAGTATTGGCATGGGTGCCATTTCTCGTACCTATGATGTGGACACTTTAGAAGTAGCCTATTGAATCACTCCCATGCTTCGAAAAACTACTCGTTTTCCCTTTAGGTAAACTCTAAAATTTCCTTGTGAATAGCATTGGTTTTATGTACTGGAAAATATTTATGCAAAAATTTTGTTACCATTTGTTCCCATAATGTAATGTTGTTAGCAGGTAATGCATTGAACCATGAACGAGCTCTATCCTTTAAAAAAAATGAGAATAATCTAAGTTTAACACCATCATCTGAAAAATTCTCATATTTAAAAGTTTGACATATAGCATGGAAATCATTCAGATGATTATATGGATCTTCATTTTCTAGGCCATAAAATATTGGGAGACAATTTAGCACACTAGATTTTAACTCAAAACTCCTAGCAGCTACATTTGGGTATCGTATGCATGATATGCTCAAGTTAGCTAAGGGACTAAAGTAATCTTTAAGTGGCCTCTCTTGTGGTGCTGGTTGCAAATTCATTTCAATTTTATTTTTAATTACAACGTGTTTTTGTGCTCGAAGTATTTTTTCTAATTCAAAGTCTATAGGCTTAAGATTAAGTAATTGTGACCTACGATCCTGCATGCAAAGAGAAAAAAAAATGGTAACAAAATTAATAAAAATAAAGAAGAAGTAGAAATTATGATACTAACCTTATCACGCTGTTACAATCTTGCTACAAAAACAAACTCAAGTACTATATATATATATATATATATATATATATATATATATACGTGAAACAAATTAAAATAAATTAATATGCAGTTAAACCTGCCAAATTAACAAAATAAAAAACATAAAAATTAAATTACACAAATTTAAAGAAAAAAATACCTACCTCAAAATGCAAATTCACTTTTTTTTCTTTTTTTTCTTTTTAATAATAAAAAAATTACAAGAAAACAACTAAAAAAATAAATAAAGAAAGAAATTGAAAATTTATTTTACAAATTAAAATAACTTACCTCCCCGGCAACGGCGCCAAAAACTTGTTGTGTAAATTTTATTGAACTCGCAAGCGCACAAATCTATTTTAGAATAAATCAAGGGTGACGAGTGTCGATCCCACGAAGAGGTGGATTTTAATTGCTTGTAGAATTGATTTTCTAAGTGGGTGATTAGATTTATAATGAAAATGATGTAGGCTATCTATTAATTTAAATTAAAGCGGCTGGAATAAACTATTAAAATGAAGTGCTTGGATCTACGGATATGTGCTCAACATGCACTATCGGCTTAACATTCATTATTAGTACCAATTAAATCATGAAGGAGGATTTTCCACTCCTCATAAACATCACTCTAATAGTATGATGCTAAGTGCTTCCCGTGCCAAATAGTAATAACCTTGCCCAGGGAGACGGTTATACTAGCCGATATCTAGACAAGATTATTACTATCTGTCTATGAAAAGTCAAAATATCCACATAAATTAAAGGGGAAGAAAAAGTAAATTTACCAAATTAAGCCCATTAAGCATGTTGAGACTTCACTTTCAACCCAAGCTTGAAAGAAAATTAGCTACTTATAATTGAATTAAGGGTAAAATGAAACTTTTATTAAAATACATAGAAAATACAAGATGGAGATGGAATTACAAAAAATGGATTCAGGGGTGTCAAATTAGGGGGGAGCCCCCTTTTTATAAATACAATGAGTAAATCATGGCCATCAGATTAAAAAAATTTAGACGCTCAAGATTGCGCGGCATGGCAAATTCTTATTGGATGGAACACATCATCAAGGTTGTCATTTCGTGTATATGCCTGTACTGTACACACATTTTTTAGGTCCACTATTATACTGCCACGTCGCCGGTCAACGTTACATAAGCATTGTAGTCAAATAGGATCGTGACACGTCATCAGTCAATACCACATCATCAGTCAATGCCACATCATTCATCCAATCGAATGCTACCACGTCATCATATAGTGCCATGTCATCATACAGTACCACGTCATCGTACAGTACAGGTGAACAGTACCGCGAATAGTGTCATGTACAGTAACGTATATATGAATAATACCGTATGTGTGAATAGTACTATTTATCTTTTTGGGCTCCTCCTAAGGTTTTCGACTATCCTGAGTTCAAAATTGTTGTCTGTTTTTCTATCTGATCTCTCGTTCATTGTAAAATGGCTATAATGTCCCCTAGATACATAAAATACTTAATTAAAATAAAACATACATAATTAAATCACAAGGGACTTAAAGACATAAAACTAGGGGTGTTAGTAAGACTTGGAGTGTAAAATGATGATTTTCTCCGTTATAAATACACATTTTCTAGCACTCAACAATAGTAAAGAACTTTTGCTAATAAGCTCACTTCTTAAATTATATGAGCATTTTGTCGGTGCTTTATTATATGAGAGACAAATACTCTCTTTGGAAAAGGTTAAATCAGCTCTTGGCATAAAGAAATTGAAAGATAAGCAAGAGATGACTGACAGTAAGTCAAGTAAAGGAATAATGGCTAAAGGGAAAAAGAAAGAAAGAAGCAAAGGAGATCCAAATCAAAATAGAAACATCTTAAGTGCTTCCAATGTCACAAGGAAGGGCATTTCAAGACAGATTGTCCCGAAAAAAAATCTAAGAGCAAAGATTTAGGGGATAATGAAGAGAATGCAACCAGTTATGAAACAGTCAGAGTACTCATAGCCTCAAAAGATAAGATTCAATGTTAGTATGTTCTTGATTTAGGTTGTACCTTTCATATGTGTCTTAATAAAACTTATTTTACATCATATCAGTCATGTGATGGTGGTATGGTATTGATAGGAAACAACTCTATGTGTAAAATAGTTGGTATTAGACTGTTTGCCTAAAAATGTTTGATAGAGTGATAAAAGAGATCACATAAGGCAAACATGTTACTGACTTGAAAAGGAATTTAATCTCTATTGAGATGTTAGATCAAATGAGATGTACTGTTAAGACTAAGAAAGGTGTATTAAGGGTAATAAAAGGCTTAATGGTGATAATGAAAGGAACAAAGTAAATGTCTTGTGCATGTTGAATGGAAAAAAACCATTAAGGAGGCAAGCATAACTGAAAGTACTGAAGATAAGTCTAAAGTATGGCACTTGAGATTGGGGCATATGAGTGAGAAGGGTAAAAGAGCTTCAAAAGCAGGGTATGTTTGGAAATGACAGGTTGAATTCTTTGGGATTCTGTGAAGTCTATGTACCAGGTAAGACTTCCAGGTTAAAGTTTGAAGCTGTAGTTCATACTACCAAAGAAAAGCTTGGTTATATACACTTTAATCCTGTGGGGACTTGCGCAACTAACAACTCTAGGTGGTTGTAAGTGTTTTCTGACCTTTATAGATGATTTTTCAAGAATGGTTTGGGTTTATACTTTGAAAAGCAAAGATGATGTCCTTGAAAGGTTCAAAAGGTGGAAGGTTTTGATTAAAAACCAAACAAATTTGTAGGTGAAAGTACTGAGGACAGATAATGGTCTGAAATTTTGTAATAAATTGTTTCAATACTATTATTAAAAGAATGGAATTTTGAGGGACAAAATAGTAGCATACACACCCTAACAAAATGGTCTTATTGGAAGAATAAATAGAACTTTAATAGAGAAAGTGAGATGCTTGCTGATTCACTCAAAGTTACCAAAGACTCTCTCGGCAAAGCCTTAAACATAGCCTACTACTTGGTGAACAGAAGTCCATCAACTGTTATAGGGTGTAAGACACCAGGGGAATTATGGTATAGGAGAGTAGCTGATTACTCTAAGCTCAAAATTTTTTACTGTGAAGCATATGCACATGTGAAGCAGGGAAAGTTAGAAGGAAGGGCTTTGAAGTGTAAATTTCTTGGCTATCTTGATAGTGTTAAAGACTATAGGTTGTAGTGAGTTGATTTGAAACCACCACTATGTATAATAAGCAAGGATGTAACCTTTAAGGAAACATAAATATTAAACAAGTCAAGGAGTTTTGAAATCAAGAGGATAAGCCACAAAACTAAAGATGATAAAATTCATTTTGAGGTAGAGCCTGATGACTATCAGAAGGCTGAATCATTCACTAAAGAAGAATCAAGGAATGTTGATGATGAACCTGATGTTGTAGAAGAGTTAGAATCAACTGAGAGTAAAGGTGATACTTACTAGCTAGCAAGGGATAGAAATAGGAGAGCAATTAGAACACCAAAGAGGTATACAATTACTGATTTAATTACTTATGCCTTATTAGTTGCTCACGAGATTAATGATGATGAACAAACAACTTATTAAGAGGCAATCACAGATAAGTATAAACTGGAGTGGAAAAGGACTATAAATGATGAAATTAAGTCTCTTATGAGGAATGAAACATAGAAGCTAATAAAAAAAACTAAAGAAATGAAGACTGTAAGTTGCAAATGGATATGCAAGATTAAAGAAGGGATACCAAGAGCAGAGCTAAGGAGGTTCAAGTCTAGGTTGGTGGCAAAAGGCCTCATACAAAGAGAAAGAATTGACTTCACTAAAGTATTCTCTTTAGTAGTGAGACATGTATTTATTAGAGTCATTCTTGCACTTATTGCTTTTCAAGATATGCATTTGGAGCAATGGATGTTAAAACAACTTTTTTGCATAGTAAATTACAAGAGGAGATTGTAATGCAACAGCTTGAGGGATATGTAGTACTTGGCAAAGAAGATCACGTTTGCTTGCTTAAGAAGTCTTTCTATGGCCTGAAACAATCACCTAGACAATGGTATTTAAGGTTTGATAGATTTATGTTAAAGCATGCCTATAACAAATGTAGTTATGATAGTTATGTGCATTTGAAAGAGATAAGTGAAGGAACGATTATATACTTACTACTGTATGTTGATGATATGTTGATAGCATGTCATGATAGAAGTGAGATTGATCATCTAAAGGGTTTATTGAGTAGTGAATTTAAAATGAAGGATATTGGATCTGCAAAAAAGATTATTGGGATGGAAGTAGTAAGAAATAGGAAAGAGGGAATAATGTTTTTGACTCAAAAGAATTACATTAAGAGAGTTCTGATTAGGTTTGGTATATATGAATCCAAACTTGCCCAAACACCATTGGCAAGTCATTTCAAGCTACTATTTGTAGCTCAATGTCCTCAAATAGATGAAGAGCAGCTCGAAATGTCAAAAGTACCTTACTCAAATGTTGTTGGGAGCCTCATATATGCAATGGTGCTTACCAGACCAGACAAGCATGGTAAGTAGATTTATGAAAAATCCTGGAATTAGTGATTTGAGGGTAGTAAAATGGATAATGAGGTATCTAAGGGGCACTTTAGAGTATAGTCTGTTATATGGTGGATTAGGAAAAGGAAAAAATGTCATGATAGGCTATGTAGACTCAGACTTTACTAGGGATCTTGAAAATAAGAGATCTCAACCAGGTTATTTGTTTACATTGGGAGGATGTACAGTCAATTAGAAAGCTACATTACAAAGTGTAGTGGCTTTGTCAACCACAGAAGCTGAGTACATAGCAGTTGCAGAAGCCTTCAAGGAAGCAATTTGGTTAAAGGGAATGACAATAGAATTAGGAGTTGAATAAGGCTCAGTAGAGGTTTATTATGATAGCTAGAGCGCAATACATCTCAATAAGAACCAAACACATCATGAGAGGATTAAACATATTGATGTGAAGCTCTATTTTGTAAGGCTTGAAGTATTTAGAGGTGCTATGAAATTGGTAAAGATAAATACATAGGAAAACCCAGTTGACATGCTTACCAAGGCATTTCCATCTGCTAAGTTCAATCTTTGTATGAACTTAGCAAGAATTTGCAGGGGATAAGCTTTAAATGATGGGGAAAAGCATTGAGAAGTAACTAGAGTATTGAGTTCAAGGTGGAGTATGATGAAATGTGAACTAAATACTTGAGTGCAACATGTCATATGTTATTAGTTTGTAAGCATAAGATGTCATTTAACAAAGCCAAAACTGAAACTGACATGGTCATGATTGTCATCTAAAGGCAGTAAGCAGTTCATGTGTTTAACTCGTAAGCAAAATTGAATTTTTTTACTACATGAAACGACTAGGGAAGTTGCCATTTCTTGAGGCTCTGCTATTAAGTCATGCAGCAAGCATGTGATCAAGGTTGTTGAGGCAGTTAAGCTTGGTAGGAAAGACAGTTGGGGAAATAAACCCAGCAAACAAACGATAAAGTGGCTGAGCTTCTAGAGTCACAGGCAATTAGGAAAAAGAAGAATATTGTAGAAGAAAGAGAAAGAAAGCTAGTCACTTGTTATCTTTGTATTCTACACATTTTCTCTATACCTCTTGAAATCAATAAAAGTGAAAACACAGTGCTAGGTCCTCAGTGGATGTAGGCATCATTGATTGGTGTTGAACCACTTAAATCTTGTGCATTTTTTGTCCAGGTTTGGTTTTCTAGTTCTGATTCTTGATTCTCATAAACTGTGATTGTGATTCTTGGTTAATATTGTTCTTGAGTTAGAGATTAATTGATCTTGGGGTGGGATTAATCTTATTATTTAGGGTCAAATTCACTAAAACTTGTTTGCGGAGACTTTCCAATGGAGCTCATTTTGGTCCGTCACATCGCTTTAGTATGTAGACATTTTGTGAATTTAGAGTAGAAGAAAGATTTTAAAAAAATATACAACATAGTTAATAGATACATCCTTGAGTAAAAGAAAGTTAAAATAAAATAAAATTGAGGTCACAATCTAATTTTTTATTAACAGTTTTTGTTTAGCAAGTTATTGAGACTTGGTTGGTACATTGCTCTCTTTATGCCTTATTCAGCTTCTTACTACATATATAGAAGATTTTGATCTTGTCCCTAAAAATCAAGTCTTTTTCTCCATAATTAATTGGTTTTTAGAAATATTTTGTATATTCATCTGCTTTTGTTAATAAAAACCAAAACCTAGAAGAGAGCTAAAACGTTATTCGAAATATCATTGTCATATAATCATTTAATTAGAGTGCTATAACAAACAACATTGCATTGGAGTAATTTCTTTTTATTTACAAAAGCGAATAGGCATACAAAATATCTCCAAAAACCAATTAATTGTAGAGAAGAAAACTATTTTTAAGGGCAAAGGTCAAAATCTCCTATATGTACGTTGTAGAACTTGGAAGTGTCAACAATAGGAAACATGAGAATAAAAAAGTATCCACTTTTTCATGGACAGTGTGTTAAGTTATGCCAAGTAGTTCTACATTATATAGTACCTATAGTGTATTTTGGTACAGTTTCTACCAATAGAGTTTTTTATATTGGAATTCATTGAAATAAGGATATTAACCTAATGATGGAGTCTAAGATTATTTATGAATGAGTAGGCCTTTTTGACATTCTCTAAATCCTTATAAAACCTTTTAATTGAAATTACTTAAATAATTAAAGATAAATTAATTCTTTTTTTGGTTTTGAATGAAAATTCAGTCAAATACTTAAATAAATAAATTCTTCTAATAATTTTTACACCCATTTCATAATTTATATTTTAACTTGTAATTGAAAACATTTCCTTTTTGAGAAACTTTTAAGAATTAAGAATTGTGGAAATAGAAATTATGTAATAAGAAGAAAACAATTTAAGATTTAAGGATTTGTATGTACTTATAAATAAAAAAATTTTAAAAATACTTTTTTAAGATGGAATTTAAAGGAAAAATGATTGATTTTAATTTCTGAATTAGTATTAAATTAGGGTATCTCAAGGAATAGAATTCAAAAAGGGTGTTATATAAATTTTTAAGGTGTATTAAAAGCACCAAGCTTTGAATAGGATTTGAAGCGAATTGACCCAAAATATCATGGTGGGTAATCTCGGATGAGACTTGGAGACATATATGTCAAGTAGAAAATATTGACCAACTGGGTTTTAACTTAGCCGTAAGTTTGAGCACGTTTAATTTCTAAAAAACGAAATACTTTTTATCACTAAATCGAAATTAAAGGCAATACTCCAGTTGGAAAAACTTCCTGTTAGACAACAGTTTCACCAGTTCTTATAAATCTCGGAGTTAAATTATGATCAATATTATTACAAGATCTATGAATATGAGCATGTCTCACATGCTTGAAAATATTGTCTGCTATTGCTATGAATATTTGAAATAGGTCCAAATATCTGGAGCAACCATAGGTGACACATAAATTTCATATAAATTTAAGTCAAACAATCCTTAAACGTTGGTTCAGTCATATAGCAAAAATCTCATGTGTCTAAGATGACTATTAATGAATTTATTAAACTTTTACGTACATAAGAGTGAAGTCTTGATGGAAACTTCTAAAGAGCTTTCTTGTTTTGTATTTGAACATTTATACAGAATGAATTCAATTATTGGGACTAATCAGTAAACCGAAAAAGGATAGCTAAAAATTGAAAAAAACAACAGAATATAGAAAGAATCAATATTATAATTTCATTAATAACGTAAATAATAAAAAAAATAATAAATGCAATAGTACATTAAACTTTCTTCTCGTATCAATTGACTTAGGGGCATTGGGATTAATTTTGATAGATTAAAAAATGATTTTGAAAAATTAAAAGCAAACTTTGGTGTTTGATAAATTTTTTAAAAAATCACTTTTTACAAAAACACTTCATCCTACAGTAAATTTTGAAAACTATGGAAAGAGTAGTACTTGAAAATCTAATTTTAGAAATTACTTTTGTACTTGATACAATTATATATATATATATCTATGTATATGTCCTCATATGTATTGTAAAAATATAAAATTATTCTTATTAGTTAAGAAATAAAATTATTAACTTTAAAAGATTATTATTATTATCAATTATATTGAGATAGCAAAATAAAAAATAAAATTAATAATATAAAATACTTATTTAGTTATCAATTATTATATGTACACAATAAAAAATTTTTATATATATATATATAATTTTTAAATTTTTAAATAAATTTTATTTAATATTATATGTAATTTGATAATTTACATTCTTAGAGTAGTTTAACAGTAAAATTTACTAAATAAATATGACTATTTTTAAAACTCAGAGTACTTTTAAAAATAAATTTTAGTAAACATTTAAGTAATTCTTTTCATAACTGATTATTTCTATAACACATCTAATAATAATGATTTTAAAAATTATAGCATTATCAATTTGGGTCTTAGTGCTTCAAGAGAGAAAGAAGGGATAAAATGAGTGAATAACCAATGATAGCACAAGAAACTGGCAGGGAGAAAGTGACTTTAGTGTCCATTGAAGTAGCTGCTGGTAGTGCCATCTTGGTACTCTATGTTGACATGGCAGCACCAACTGACATGACCTAAAATTGTTGATTATACTCAAGTATAAGAGTATCTACTTATAGTATATCCCGTTGAGGCGAGGTCAAAATACAAGGAATCTAAAAATTTAGCTGTCAATAATTAAATAAAATTAATTATAAAAAAAGAAATTATTCATTCAGAAAGTGCTATGGTTATGGGATATGATCTTAGTATTCAAATTAGGGCGATAATATTCTCTCATAATTATATTGTAACTAATTTAATTACTATGTGACTTAATTATTAATTAACCACTTATGGATAAATAAAGGGATAAAGTACATAATGTGCCAAGCCATTTTGATGTTTCTACATTATGTCTAAATAACATATAGATACAAAGTGGATCTAGATCTATGATCAAAATGAAATGAAAATAATTAGTAAAAAATGTTGAGTCAATTTTTTATAGAGTTGGCATTTTATGGCAAGTCTAGTTAAATTGGAATTCTATTTGTTGCATATTTGTAATAGGGATTAATTTTTTAATTCCCTAATTTAGTGAAATTCCAATTTATTAGGAATATTTGTTTCCTATTTTAATTAGAAGTCTAATTTAGGAAGTCTATTAATAATGGGATTCTCTAATTGGCGCATGAGATCTATTTAGAGTAAGAAGTTGGTTCAAACAGGGAGAGATTAAATGCTCTAGATATTTCTTAAGAGACAAGCAAGGCAAAAAGATTGAATTTATTCCTATTCAGATTCTAAGGAATTATAAGAGGAAAGAACTCTTATGTGAATCCAAGTCGTTTAAGACTTGCAATTTTTGTAAAACTCTAGTGCTTATATAAAGAAAGATATTTCACAATTGAAATGAAGGAACACATAGCATAAAGTAGAGAAGCAAAATTTGGATTTTGCACATAATGTTGTGTTGATTTGTTTTGTCATGAGATTATTTCTTTTCATCTCTTTGGAGAGTCTATGTGGATCTTAGATCACTAGACATTGAAGAATTGAAGAATCGTTATTGATCACATTGCGAAGTGCCTTGAGGACTGTGGATCAAGAGAGGTAGTGGTTATTCAAGAGAAGTAGATTTAGTCTAAGGTTGAGTAAACTGTATGGTAATAAACTGTAAGTGAGAGTCTTAAGTTTGGTAAATCAATAGGTTGTAACATCTCAACTTAGTGAATTACTTTCCATCTGACTTGGGCTCATGGATGTAGGATTGATTAATCCGAACCATATAAAAATCTCTATGTCGTTTAATTTCTGTAATTTATTTTATTTTTAGAAAATTAATTTTTTTTTATGTGGATGAACAGTGTTCGTGCACAGTACTTGCCATGAACAGTATTTGTGAACAGTTCCGGTAAACAAGAATGGTGAACAATGTTTTCAAGAATCAGTTAAGTTGTTAATACAATGGTTTTAACTACTTACATCTATCTACAATATATATATATATATATATATATATATATATATATATATATATATATATATATATATATATATATATATATATATATATATATATATATATCTCATAAATATATAATTAAAATAATAAACTATAAACTTACTTGAGAGAATAATTACTTACATAATTTAAATCTTCGTAGCTCTTCCATACAAGGACGCATACACCTTATCCATCCTATTTTAGAATTCTAACGATGTATTTTTTAGCCCGAATGGCATCATGTTCCATTCGTAGTGTCCGTGGGGTACCACAAAGGCTGTCTTGTGTCTGTCTGCTTCTTTTATGCCGATCTGCCAAAAGCCTGACTTCATGTCAAACTTTGAAAAGATCCTAGCCCCAGCTATCCTTTTCAGCAGGTGTGATCTGCGTGGAATAGGGTAACGGATATCCTGCAGGCAGTCATTGAGCTTGCGGTAGTCTATCGCCAGTCTCTTCTTGCCACGTATCTTTTCTGAATGCTTGTTGACATAGAAGGCTAGACTGACCCAATTTGACTTTGAAGGCCTGATGAGCTTGAGGTCCAGTAAGGACTGGATCTCTTCTTTGCATAGCTCCTCATCATTATAACAGGACCCTTTAGGCCAGGAGAGCCGTCTTGAGGTCATACTAGAAATACCTAGTAGTCCAGAAAGCCATGGAAAGCCAAAATAACCAAAACCCAATAGTCTCGACACCATCCGTTGTAATCCAGCCTACTGCCCCACCTACAAGAAACCACCATGCTCAAATCCAAGAGGGAGTTGAGGGAATTCCAGCATTCAATTATCATTTCGAAACCCGAGAAGATGAAAACCATGAGAGAGCGATCTAGTCCTTTAAACTAGATCCTCTAGACCCATTCAGGTTTTACCATGTAAACCAGACACTAAACTCCTTCAGATCAATTGTAAATGATGTACGGCCAAGGCTCAAAACAGTATATAAATCCTCAGAGTTAAGGGTGCACTCTATTGCATCAGGAGCAAAAGAAAGGGCTGTATGTTCTGCCTATTGCATCAGGAGAAGGAAGAGTCATACAACCAAAGGCCTACCAACAAAGGGCTGTATGTTCTGCCTATTCTTCTTTTCACCCCCTCCAAAAATGAATTGTTACTGTACCCAAGGAATCAAGAAATTCTTGGGTTTTCCATTACTGGGATCAGTAATAATATATGAGAATTCTTCTAGAAAGAATGCAAAGGGTGATAACAAACTAAGGAAGTTTGTTCCAAGTAGTAGGTCTTCTTCTGTACTGTCAAATGCAAAGAATGAACTTCTGCATCCGAATGGTAGGATCTGAACTATGCTGCTAATTATTGAGTACTAAAAAGTGTGTATTTATAATAGAGAAAATCATCATTTTACACTCCAAGTCTCACTAACATCCCTACTTTTATGTCTTTAAGTCCTTGGTAATTTAATTATGTATGTTTAGTTTTAATTAAGTATTTTATGTATTTTAGGGGATATCATGGTCATTTCACAATGAACGAGAGATCAAATGGAAAAACGGATAGTAATTTTGAACTCAGGACAGTCGAAAACCTTAGGAGGAGCATAAAAAGATAAATGGTATTGTTCACATATACGGTACTGTACACACACTGTTCACTTGTATTGTTCACTGACGTGGCACTGTACGATGACGTGGTGGCATTTGATTGGACGAATGATGTGGAATTGACTGCTTATGTGGCATTGATTGATGATATGGCGTTGACTGATGACGTGTCACGATCCTATTGGACCAAAATGCTTACCGGTGACATGGCAGAATGTTAGTGGACCGAAAAAACGTGCATACGGTACATGCATATACACAGAATGACAGCCCTGATGAATATTCCATCCAATAGGAACTTGCCACGTGACGCAATCCTGAGCGTCCAAATTGTTTTAATCCGATGGCCATGATTTACTCAGTGTATCTATAAAAAGGGGACTCCCCCCTTAATTTGACACCCTGAATCTATTTTTGAACTCAATTTTCTATAATTCCATCTCCATCTTATATTTTCTACGTATTTTAATAAAATTTCCATTTTACCCCTAGTTCAATTATGAGTGGCTAATTTCCTTTCAAGCTTGGGTTGAAGGTGAAGTCTCAACATCTATGGGCTTAATTTGATATATTTACTTTTCCTTCCCCTTTAATTTATGTGGATCATTTGACATTTCGTAGACAAATAATAATAATCTTGTCTGGATATCGGCTGGAATAACCGCCTCATTAGGCAAGGTTATCACTATTTGGCACGGGAAGCCCTTAGCGCCATATCTATTACAGTGTGGTTCATGAGGAGTGGAAAATCTCTCTTCATGATTTGATTGGTACTAATAATGAATGTTAAGCCGACGGTGCATGTTAAGTACAAATCTAAAGATCCAAGCACTTCATTTTAATAGTTTATTCCCATAGCTTTAATTTAAATTAATACATTGCCTACATCATTGTCATTATAAATCCAATCACCCACTTCGAAAATTAATTCTACAAGCAATTAAAATCCACCTCCTCATGGGATCGACACTTGTCACTGTTGATCTATTCTACAATAAATTTGTGCGCTTGCGAGTTCAACAAAATTTGTACAACACTGATCACGTGAAGGATCTAACAAAGATGACTAGTCAGATCTCAAAGCACCTTATTAGGATATAGTCCCAAAAAGACAGATGTAAAGTAAAGTAGCATTCCATTATCAAAGGTAATGCAATAATTTTATATATATATATATATATATATAATTAAAATAATAAACTATAAACTTACTTGAGAAAATAATTACTTACATAATTTAAATCTTTAAGTTTCACCTTCTACCTTAGCTTCGAAAATTGGCCACTCATATTAACAAACAAACACTAATTTTTTTTAACTAACTTCATAAATATATTACAAAAAAATTAACTACACAAGAAAAGAGAAGAAATTGTTTTCTAAGCTTCTGTCTTTCGTTCCTCCTGAATTCTCTTCTTCTTAACCCCCTCCACCTACCACTGAACTTTATTGCCTTTTGTATGCAGCCAATAAGTTCATCTTATTTTATTTTATTTATTTATTTACATATAAAAACAAGAAAGAAAGCAATGATAGTCAAAAGTGGTAGTTGTCACTTGATCATCACTTTATTTTTTTTATTAATTATATTTTCTCAATAGTACATTCCAAATGGCTCTACTTCCTTTTTATTTATCAATGCAATCCATTTTTTTGCCTGCTTTCAGCTCTAATTTCATTTTTATTCTTGAAATATATGTACAATATAAAATTAAGATAAAATTAACATATTTCAATTTAATTTAACATAAAATTTTATTAAGGGAGTATTAAGATAATTTATAAGTTCTAAACACATTAATCAATACTGTAAATGAAAAGTGATAATTTTAACCTTATTAAATGTACACATTTTACTGTTAATCACACCCTCCAATCAGCTTATTGCTAGTCCTTAACAAAATTCAAATGCAAATTGAAATCTGTCTACAAAATAAATGAAATTTCTAAAAATTCTATCATTTCCCTCTGCCACACAGCCTTCAATCAACCATTCAACAAATCTTCTCTTGATTACGGGGTTTTGTTAGAATAAAGCAATATTTTCATTCTTATCATCTCATCAGAGTTTCATCCTTTGGTAGTAGGTTTATTTATAATATGTTTTTAATAAACTCTAGTTGTTTTATGTGAATGCCCTAGATTTGGTTACTGAGAAAGAGCTGGTATAGACAAATTGAACTCTTACCATTTTATGCAAATACCCGCTGTTGATTAGACAAGAGATCTAGTTACTAAGTGAGAGCTTACACACAACACAAGCTTGATAAACTCTTTCTATTTTATTCGAATACCTTCTTTTGACTAGACAGGAGATCTAGTTACTAAGAAAGAGTATGTCTCTCCTTTTTTTTTCTCTTTTTTTCTTTTTTCTTTTTTATTTTAGTTTTTCAGGTGAAATGACTACTACCTCTGGTTGTTGCTCATGAATGAATTGAAAGGACTAAATATTACAAAATATGAACTTACCACCATCACCTATCATGCAATGTGTCTAGAATAGTCTATTGAACCTCTCAAAATGGCCAAGATAGACAAAAATGGTTAGTCAATAATATCAAAATAGAGAATTCACAATTTTTTTGACAAATGAAACAAAACATCACCAAAACTAAAACGATTAGTTACTAGAGTGATTACACTCTATATCTGGCCATCTTTTACTCAAATTTATCCATAGTAAAAATATCATCAAGACTGATAATTTAGTAAAAAAAAATAATAAACACAACTTTTAGTTTTTCCACAATTATCAACTATTCCTTCCTTCTAATCATAACAAGATATTGTACTCAATATCTTAAAGAAAAAAAGTAGAGTTTAGAATGCATCGCCTGAACACTGTAATATAAAATATTTACAAATGGAGAACTAAATCTAGTTTTTACTTCTTACTAAAGCTACTATTATTATCATTAGTCGAAAAATCCAACTAAAGGTCTTGGGATTTGGCTCTAGTCTATAAGCTTGTAAAAGATCAAGTAATTAATTAGCAATAAAAGCACAAATAAAGAGTTATTTTTGCTATTAATGAAATGAAATGATTCTTGATTTCATGGTTAAGAAATGCTATCAGGCTATCATAATAGTTATAAAGATTTGACAAA
Source organism: Luvunga scandens (assembly GCA_030449905.1). NCBI lineage: Eukaryota > Viridiplantae > Streptophyta > Magnoliopsida > Sapindales > Rutaceae > Luvunga > Luvunga scandens. The sequence continues at coordinate 17,743,698 of JASUUG010000210.1, read as the reverse complement.
TTCATGGGTTTTTGATAAATGTTCAAATGAACTAAAGATGTAAACATAATTAGTGCCTATAGAGTTACAAGATCTCCTGCAAGAAAATGAAAGCGTATGCATGATTTAGCATTTTGGATATTCTCTATTGTTTAAGACGACTAATTCCTCTCCAATTAGTGAATCAGGTAGACATTTCATAGCTTTTAAGGCTTTTGGGATGATGTATAGAATTTGGCTTCTTTTAGTATAAGCAACTTTTAATAAAAGCTTTGATAATTGTCACCTCCTTCATATACCAAGTGTATTTTTCTCTCTATTAAGATTCGAACCAAGATTTATAGCTGCCTTAATGAGCTTTTTGTTTTTTCCTTTGTGAAACCCAAAAAGCATATAAGCATTCTTGAATTTTCTACTCAACATTGTCGCCATTAGGACAATTCTCAAAAATAATTTGTGAATTTTTGTAAAATAAGCTCGTATTTAAAACTCTTGCTGACAGACACAAGGATACACGCATGTATAAGGTTTGTTGTATTTATTAAATGACTTGTAAAGTGCATGGCAAAGATTCAAAAGCAAATAATAAATGAAAAATGATTAGATATAAAATCACACTATTAAAAGCAATAATGCAAAATATAAAGAACAGTAAAATAAAAGGTATTTACTTGTAGTTGTGATGGTTTCAACACCTTTTATGGATCGAAGATAGGCTTCCGATCTAATTTTCTTATAAATTGGCAAACAAGGTCATTTATAGTAAGATTTTTTGAGACTATACTGTGCACCTTTTGTCATAATGGCCATAAGTGGCAATTGCATTCCATATATATCCACTAGAATGCATTTTAAGAGACCAGAGGACGTCGTCTAATGAATCTTTATTCAAGCCATCCTTAATGAATTGAATGTCTTCCTTGTTATCAAACACCATTCCTAAAGATATATAAGGACATTTATTGAAGTTTGTTGGGGTACACTTATAACAAGAAACATGAAGCCTTCTGACTCTTCATTTCCTTGAATAGTTTCCTTTCTGGCAACCAGGCATGCAAGTAGCGAATTTGGGAGGTAATTCATTTACCAACTATGCTTTTCTTTGATTAGCCAACAGATGTCAATAGGGATGTTATTCTCCAAAAGTTATTGCATGCATTCAGACTGAGCTTTATAGATTGTAAAGAGTATATTCTGAAGGAGTCAAGGAAATCACTTGTGAAATTTTGCAAGAATTATGTTCTTATCCATATCTTAGCTTGAGAATGTCAGTTATTTTGGGAAACTGAAGGAACCAACTTTAATAGTCGATGAAAATTAAGAATCCTTATTATACTTAGATTAGTTTCCTTATTATCTAAAGTTTAAGACTTTGTTTTCCTTTCTAGATTAGAACTCTACTCTCTTTTTACTTAATGATTTAGGATAATTACTACCAATATATATAGCTCTCTCTTGCAACCTTTGAAGGTAGATTTGAGTTCAATACTATTCTCAATTTTCAAATCTTTGTATGAATTTTTAAGTTTAGTTAACTTTTTTCATTCTACGAAATCAACGAGTTATAACCTCTGGGTTTATGATATTCTATTGAATCAATGTGAATTTAAATAGTTCCTTTATTCTGGTATTCTTAATGATCAACAGAATATTTAAACATTAAACTTTTGCTGCATCTGTTTGGTATAAGAGCTAAAATCTTGGTTCTTAACTGTCCTTAACCACTTACCCTTTCTTATTTTTTTTTTGTTTCACTTTATTTAAGAATAAAAATTTTAAAAATCTAGTAAAACCCGAGGCCATAGCATCAACTATAGTTTACAGTTGTCTGCATTCTTTCCCATCATTATTTTGATGACTAGCCACTGTTGTCAAATTCAAAGGAAGCCGATCACTAAAACCTAGCCTTGTGTACCGCTATTCTGCTACTAAAATCATCAAAATTTACCAAAATCTATATGACATCACTATTGACCAATGACTGATTTCTGCTTTGATTTAGCCAACGCCACCACCATCAATCGACTCCTCTATACTAGATTGACCTTTCTCTCCATTCCCAACTACCAATCGATGAACCGACCACCAAAAATCAAAACCAACATAAAACATGGCCACTATCTCTATTTTTTTTACCAAAACACAACTTTTTTGGACAAACCACCACCACCATCATACTCATTACCCCAAAATATTTCTGATCCACCCATACTTGCCTAATTCTTGACTGTTGAATGGTAGAAAGTGTGTATTTATAATGGAGAAAATCATCATTGTACATTTCAAGTCTCACTAACATCCCTACTTTTATGTCTTTAAGGCACTTGTGATTTAATTGTGTATGTTTTATTTTAATTAAGTATTTTATGTATTCTTGAGGACATCATGGTCATTTCACAATGAACAAGAGATTAAATAGAAAAACGAACAGCAATTTTGAACTCAAGACAATCGAAAATCTTAAGAGAAGACTAAAAAGATAAATGGTATTGTTCACATATACGGTACTATTCACATAAACGGTATTGTTAACATAAGACTCTCTTTATATACAAGCAGATTAAACACAACCTCCCACCAAATAATATATTTAGGCTTTTGACTTAAATAGCTAGTTATCTTAACCAGGGAATCATTGTATACATACAATAATGGCCACAATAATTAGGTCTTTAATTAAACTAGTCTGACTATTTAATTGCAAATCTAGTCCACTAAAAGATTAAAATTGACTTCCATAATTATATGCTATCTAGGATAGCATTTTTGAATAATAATTCAAACCGTGCCATTTTGATTCTTTACTGAACAATCCTCTATACCGCATTGTTAATTAAATTGATTTCTCAACTGTCCAATCAATTTAATTATATCTTCTTCCTTGATGCTCACTTTGTTTTATCTAATGATTATGTTCAACATACTAGTTATTTTGACACACTTTAGCTAGAGAGTTCTATGATAAAATACCAAAAACCCTTGAAGAGATGTGTTGTATAAATTTTATATTGTTAATCTATTATTTCACAGCTTATAATTACTCCCACCAAGATACCAACTAATCTTAACTATAAATGTATATCATGTCGATTAGTAATTGAAATGAAATAATAATCATAATAATGTATGATATAGCAAGTTATTTTAGGAATTTTAATATTCTAGAATTTTGTTATTTTAGGACTTTTTATTTTAATTAGAGTCAATTAGGATATTTTATTATTTTAGAACTTTCTATTTTAATTATAGTCAATTAAGGTATGAAATTTAGTTAACTTAAGAAAGTATCTTTATTTTTAGTATAATTGTGATTTAGTTTCCCATTTTTAGGGTACGTTTGGGATTGAGGTTGGGCAGCTGTAGCTTAAAAGCTACAACACTAAAGTGTTTAGTAAAAATTAACTGTTGTAACTTGAAAGTTATGTTGATATGATTTTTTAATTGTATGATGAAAAATCTATTATATCTTTAATAATTTTATCAAAATTATTATTTAAAATTTATATTTACTACATATTATTAACTTTTGTTTCATAATTATATTTTTTTTTCAAAGCAGTTTTAGCTTAAAAGCTACAACACCTCAATCCCAAATGCACCCTTAAGTTAACTTAGGGAAAATATATTTTATTTCCATTATAATTGTAATTTAATTACCCTTTTTAAGTTAACTTATGAAAGTGGGCTTCATCTATTATAAATATAGAGGTCTTGTCATTGTTTTAAGAACTTTTCAACTCAATTATCCTATCAACTTTTATTCAAAAACTTGTTTCCTCTATCTTCTTTACAATTCCGTTTTGTCAATTGGTATCAAAGCAAGTTCACTTGTCATCATGGTACTGCCACACGAATAAAAGAATAATCGTCTCGAAAACGCTGATCAAGGTATGCAAGCAATAACTGTAGAGACAGTCACATAGATGGTCACAAAAATAGTCTTGCAAGTCATGGAGAATGTGTTTAACTCAAGAATGGCAATGATGAAGCAAGTAATCAAGGGTCTCACGCTTTCTGTGAATAATATAAAGAGAGAGCAGCGGCAAAGAGTTAATTGTGAAAGGGCTATTAAAGGAGTCAATCACGAAGAATAACCTTGGGATGATCATGAAGAGGTTCGACGGGGTTTCAATTACAAAATAGCGCTTCAAGGCATCAATCACAAAGTAGTACCATAGAATCAAGAACTCGTGAGGCGAGTGCAGCAACGCATGTGTGAAGAGTTAGAAAGTGATTAAGAAGAAGAAGACACTAAAGATTATGATAGGAGGCATGTGAAGAATTCAAATTACAAGATTAATATTGATATTGCAGATTTTTATGGCAGAAATCATGTTAAGGAAATTTTAGATTGGATATAAAATGTAGAAAATTTCTTCCAGTATATGGAGATTTCGTATTATAAGCAAGTTAAACTTGTGGCATTTAAGTTGAAAGGTACAGCATCTGCATGGTAGCAAAACATCCAGAATCAAAGAAGAGTTGCGGGAAAGCCATTGATCAAATCGTGGCGTAGGAAACAGCGGATGATGAAATCCTACCAGCGAATTATTAACAACAGTTGTACGTGGAAAAACATCCAGAATCAAAGAAGAGTTGCGAGAAAGCCATTGATCAAATCGTGGCCTATGATACAGAGAAGGATGAAGAGTACCTCCTACCAGCGAATTATCAATGGTAGTTGTACGTGAAATATCAGAATTGTAGACAAGGAAACCACAGTGTTGATGAATATATAAAATAATTTTATCTTCTGCACACAAGAAATAATATGAATGAGCCAAAGTTTCAGACAGTTACAAAATATCTTAGAGTGTTGAAGCAAGAATTGCAAGATGAGATTATAGTGCGATTTGGCATATAGGTACAGTAGTTGCTAGAGCAACGTGTTGTTTCTATAGTTCAGCAAAGACAAACTCACTGATTTGCAAAATAGACCAAACAATGCAGGGATTGAAATGAAGCAGAAGACTTGGGCTGGTAGTAGTCAAACGCAACAACCAATACAACAATAATTAAGGCAGCAGTCGCCTAGACAGCATAATAATTCTTACGTAAAGCTTATACCAAATAAGTATTTCAAGTGTGGAGAACCAAGACATAGATCAAGTGACTGTCGTTCTAAAAATTTAAATTGGTAGAGGTTGAAGACGGTGAAGCAGAGGCAAATGATGTTGAGGATGAGAATAACGAAGAGGCCTTAGAATTGAAAGCAAATGAAAAAGAGTTGTTGAACTGTATTATACAAAAAAAAAATTATTAGCACCGAAGTTTGAAGAAGATAACCAGTGTAATAAGATTTTTGAAACACATGGCACCATCAACAATAAAGTGTGCAAGCATCCTGCACCTTACAAAATAAGGTGGATAAAGAAAGAAACTAAAACACGAGTAACAAAGGTATGTCATGTTCCTTTCTCCATTGGAAAGATTTATAAAAGTGATATGGTATGTGATGTAGTATACATGGATGCGTGCCATCTATTATTGAGTAGACCTTGGCAATTTAATGTGGATGCAGTACATAGAGGAAGGGATAATGTGTACAAGTTTTTGTGGAATAGTAAGAAGGTTCGCTTAGTGCCTTTATCGAATAAGAAGAAGAACTCTAAGGCTACAGGAAAGAATTTTCTTGCTATTGTAAAGGGATATCTGGAAGAAGATTATGATGGGTGTAAGAAGTTATAGAAAGAAAACAAGTTTGAGATAAATTCTATTCCTAAAGGGGTACAGTCATTGCTTGTCGAGTTCGTGGACATTACACCATCAAAGATGTCAGATGGGCTACCACCTTTACAAGATATCCAACATCATATACACCTAATTCTTGGTGTGTAAGTTTACCTAACTTGCCTCATTATCGCATGAGTCCTTCTAAGCATGTGATTTTACAAGGACAGGTTGATGAATTATTGCAAAAAAGATTTATTCGTGAGAGCATGAGTTCATGTGTTGTACCAGCATTATTGGTACCAAAGAAAGATGGGAGTTGGCGTATGTGTGTGGATAGCAGGCAGATTAATCAAATTACAGTAAAATATCAGTTTCTTGTTCTTATGTTTCAAGATTTACTACATTAGCTTGATAGAGCTCAGATTTTCTCGAAGTTAGACTTGTAAAGTGGGTATCATCAGATTCAGATTAGGCTTAGAGATGAGCGGAAGACTACGTTTAAGACGAAGGAAGGACTGTATGAGTGGCTTGTGATGCCATTCGGATTATCAAATTCATTGAGTGCTTTTATGCGCTTAATGAATCAGGTTCTTAAGCCCTTTTCGTGCAAATTTGTAGTGGTATATTTTGACGATGTTTGAGTGTATTCTATTGATATAGCAACGCATTTGAAGCATTTGAGGATGGTTATGGAGGTGTTGCGGAGAAATAAGCTTTAAATTAATTTGAAAAGGTGTAGCTTTCTACAGAATAATGTGGAGTTTTTAGGTTTTATAGTTGGTGTAGATGGAGTTTGAGCTATTGAGTCGAAGATAAAAGCCATTAGAGAATGGACTATGCCTAAGATAATGGGTGAAGTTAGGAGTTTTCACGAGTTAGCAACATTTTATACTAGATTCATTCATGGATTTAGCATTATAGCCGCACTTATCATAGAGTGGTTAAAGAAAGGGAAATTCAAATGGAAAGAAAAAGAAGAGGTCGAACCTTGCCAAATTTCGATAAGTTGTTTGAGGTCGAATGTGATGCTTCTGGCAAGAGGATTGAGGCAGTTCTTTCCGAAGAAGGGTGGCCAATTGAGTATATGAGTGAAAAGGTGAATAAGGAGCAACATAAGTGGTCTACTTATGACCAAGAATTTTATGTCATCCTTAGGCCATTAAAAACATGGGAGTTTTACTTGATTAAAAAAGAATTTGTGCTTTATAGTAACTATCAGGCACTAAAGTACTTTAACAATCAGCAGAACTTAAACAAGATATATGCGAGATGGGTGAGTTATATGCAGAAGTTTACTTTTATTTTGAAGCATAAATCTGGGCAGCAGAATAAAGTGGTGGACGCACTCAGTAGGAGGACAATTTTACTGGTAACTCTAGTTAATAAAGTTACTAGTTTTAAGTGCTTAAGGCAATTGTACGCTGAGGATGATGACTTTGCACATGTTTGGGATTGTTGTATTAATCATCAGAATGAAGAGGATTTCCTTATTCAGGATGGGTATTTATTTAAGGCCAACCAATTATGTGTGCCTTAAAGTTCTTTAAGGGAGTAGAATATACGCGAGTTGCACAAAGGAGGATAGGCAGACACCTTGGACAAGATAAGACCAAAGCACTTGTGGAGGAGTGTTATTATTGGCCACAGTTAAACAAAGATGTACAGAAAATTGTGTAGAGGTGTCAGGCTTGCCAAGAAGACAAGGGAAATGCACAGAATACGGGTTTATATACGCTTTTGCCTGTTCTAAAAAATATTTAGTTGGATCTGTCCATGGATTTTGTATTAGGATTTTTGCGCACAATGACGGGTCAAGACTCGGTATTGATGGTAGTTGATAGGTTTTCAAAGATGGCACAATTTATTACTTGTAAGAAGACTAAAGATGCTGCTTCAGTAGCTCAATTTTGGTCTTCAAACCTAAACTGGTGTGATAGATTTGGGGTTTCAGTAGCAAAAAATGATCAAGTTTTGGTTGTATTGCTGGAGGAACCGGAGAAGAAGCCGTAAAAAATTTTATAAGGATTAGCAAATAGACTTAACGCGTATTTAATGGGAGTACAGATTAAAATGATAGACAAACTCATGTTTTCGAGCCTCGCGTTGTCTGTGACAGAAACATAACTCGTCCCCAAATCTAGTCTGTACAAACAATACTAACGTGTTGGTATGCCTTATTTTCACCATTTTTACTTCTCAACAGGCTTATGAAACGTAACCTTTTTACAGACAGTAGCTTGTCCAAAACATTTGAAAATTTTGATTAAATTAAGAAAGCATAAAGGAAAAATACTACACAAAAAGGATAAATATTTAAAGAGTGTTTACAGAAGTGAGGAGAAGTTGAGCACAATTACATTAAAAAGGGTACTTTTGATATCTGCTTAATATATACAAAACAATAACAAATAAAATCAAATCTAGGATCACAAGAAAAGTACATAAAATTGAACAGTTTGAAATACTATTGAAAATAAAACAAGAAGACCAAGCATAAAAACTTGCACGGATCAGGTAATCGAGCTTTAGTGGCAGCTCCATATATTTCAGACTAATCTAGTCTCAACTTGTATATTCAATCAAAACCCAAAATGATTCTAACTGATGAGAAAAAAAAAGTTAAATAAATTTAATAGAGTTAGCTGGGAATTTTAACAATTTTTGCAATCTGTCTTTCTCGCTAACATTTAAATTTGGGCCTTCACCTAATACCACAGCAAACTGAACAGAGAACTGAAATAGCAAAGACCTCAGTAGCGCCATTTTTTTTTCACTGGCAACGTGAGGTTTGAAGGAAATTGAGTTATGGGTTTGAATTTTGGTACTGAGGCTAGGGATTGAAGGAGGAAGTGTGAAAAAATTTTGGGTGAAATTAAAATTAGAGGGAACATCTAAAAATTTGGCAAAACATGTAAACGAAAGAGAGGGAACAACTAAATTTTGCTGAAGTGTGAGAGGTGAGCCAAATTGTTTTAGCTGTGTTCCCTACTTCCCTTTAGCATACATGAGAAACAAATATACCATACTAAAAAACGGTGGAGAAATTTTCACCTACTTTTTTTCAAAACCCACCTGACTTACTAACACTCCCCACAAAAAAAAAATTTGAAATGAATATATTTTATAAACCTATCCCACAAATATAAATAATAACCCTACTCATTCGACATTAATAATATTTTCTTCTTCTTTTTTAGATTAGCTTTTTATTAAAAAATTAAATATTATTTCACATATTGTGTAGAATTTTAATAAATTAATACTCAATAAATTGATAATCTCGACTAAATAATAGTTTTTATCAATTTCAATTTGGTGTCAATGTGATAAATTGATAATGATAAATTTATATGATAATAGCATCTGGATCATGAAAAATTTATTAATTTAACGAATATTAAAATATATCGATAAGTTAATAAGCTTTTAATTTTTGAGGAAAATCCATTTTTTTTGAAAAGTACAATTGCATTTATTTTATTCATTCAATAGTAATTAAATTGTTGAATAGTTTTTATTTTTCTATATTAAAGATCTCATGCTTATTGTAAAGCGAGAATGCAAACTAGAATTTTGCTTTACAAAAAGTGTTAAAGATGAGATCAAATTCTATGTTAATTTCAAGAAGCAGCAACTAAGAAATTTTTTTTAAAAAAGAAAATCACATGACATAATATAAATTTAGTTTCAGTGGATCTTATAAAAAAATATTTTTTAAAAAAAATATTTTATGATGGTCCTAAAAAGAGACAGGCAAAATTATTATTTAATAGAGATGATCAATTTATGACACCAATTTATAAAATTGAAAAGACCGTCACAATTAAACATTTTAACTTGTTTAGTGGGGTAAAGAGAACAGATGGATATCGAAGCCCATATACAACTATATTGCCCCCATTGTACCAAACACTCAATTTTGACATTTTCTTTAGCAGCCTTGTTGTTTTCTATAAATAATAAAAACTATAAGTTTAAAAATCTTACACAATAAGCCCCAACTAAAATATAATAATTTTAAAATTTTAAAAAATTTATTTGACATTATCTTCAACAGTCGCTGCTGTTTTTTATAAATAATAAAAACTGTAATTTCAATAATTTTACATAATAAGCCCCAATTAACATATAATAATTTTAAAATTCTTAAAAAATTTATAATCTCTCTCTCTCCCCTTCTCAATCAATTTGTCCTTCTTTAAATGTTAATTTATTCATTTTTAAAAATATAATTTTTCTAAAATATTAAAAAACATAGAGAGACTTCTAACTGCATAAATTAGATTAATTTCTTAAGCACAAAACTTCATAAAAATAATACTTGTATTCTTTTAAAACAAATGTATTGTGTTTATGCTTTCTTCTTTACCATTATAATAAAAAAAAGTTGTATCTTATTATTTATAATAAGATCTAAATAATTAGGCCCTGCTCAATGTGGTTCAGAATGGTGGGATAAATTTATTTTATTAAAATTTAATCCTAATATAGTGTTGAATATAAATAAGTAAATTAAGAATAACACAGCTTGTACTTACGAAATTATCAAGTGATAATGATATTTTTACCTTAAAGAGACTGTTAGGATAAATTTTTTATAGTAAAATTTTTATCTTATGTTAACAGCATGAGATAAAAAGATTACGTTACAAGCCTTAAAAGTTATTTAATCTTAATTTTTTGTTTGAAAGATAATTCTCTCATAGTCTATTAATTTAAGTTATTATTCATTTTTTGTAATTTCTAATTTAAGTTTCAGTCTTCACAACTTTAAATTTAAGTAATAGAATAAATATTATTCAATTTGTTTATTTTCACATTAAGTAAATAATTGAGGTTATATTTTTCTAAATATTATCTCAGCTCTATATATGTGATGAGATATAAGTAATTTTATATAATTTTAAATTTGCATATAGAAAATTTATTATTTTGAAAATATTATTTATAAACTCTATAATGAAATTTAAATTACTATTCAAGTACTTAGTTGATATTTATTTATTTTTCATTTTAATATTGTCAAAATTTATATAAAACTTTATCCAATCCTGTATTACATTAAATATAAAATAATAATATTATAATCCAATTGATATTTTAAGTAAATAGATGCGGAAAGTATTTTAGTAAGTTAAAATAATCTATCCATACTTTTAATAAGTTTATTTATTAAATTACCCTTGATTTATATAAAGATAATAAAATATTCTAATTCACTTATATGTCAAAATTTTGAAAACTAGTCTTTTTTATATTTTTAAAAAACAGGAGCTGCAATTTAAATAATCAAGTAATTAAATTCTTATCGTTAGAATAACTTTTGTAACTTTTCAATTAAATTTGTAATTGAATAAAAAAAATGAAATACTAAATTACGATTGTATGGTAACTGGACCGTCAGAGCCCAGCCACGTTACGGCCAAACAGATGTGGTTGTTGACATGGTAGCTGACGGTGACACTTGTTGATTGACTATATATTTAATTGGTCAATATGGTTGAAAATCAAATAAATTAAATAATATACACTAGTGCCGTACAACGACGAAAGGGAAGAAATATTCTACAAATATCGTTAAAACTAAACGTGGACGATGGGCGAGTGTATTGGGCCCATTGTGGCCACAAGAAATCATAACAAATTAAAAACCAAACAAACTTTCAAGAGATTTGAGAATTTGATAATTTAAGATCTAAAGAGAATTTGATAAGATGATGTTCATTTGCAGCTTAAAAATAATATCATTTCAACTGTTCTGTTTTGTCAGGCATTTTCCTCCACACTCCACTCTTGTTGCCTCATTCTCGTCCCTTTCTCAGCTTCATCAATTCAATGCTACAGAGACTCTCACAGTCACATGGCGACCCTCTTTCTATCTTCAACCTTTCTTCTCCCCCTCTCTTCTCATAAGCCCTGGGAGTGGCACCCACCTCGAAAACGCTTGAGTTTCACAATCTGCTGTGCTTCTTCTTCTTCGTCCAATAAATCATCATCATCATCACGGTCTAGTAGAAAAGTGAAGAGCAATGAAGAACTTTACAATGATTTAAGAGAATTTTTGTCGACAGTTGGGCTTTCCAAGTCTCATGTACCCTCCATGAAGGAGCTTTCAGCCCATGGAAGGTTTCTTTATTACTCATCTTCTTTTCTTTTTATTAGGGTTTACATGTATTTAAAAAGAATAAAAAACAGAACTATGATTTTTGGTAATAATGGTTTAGTCTTACATTTTAAATTGAACCCTTTTGATAATTTTGCATTATAATTAAACCCTTTTAGAAGCTTCAGTAAATAATGTAGAAAAAGGAGGCATATAAAGAGAGACAAGTGTTACTTCCTTTTTTATTGAAACAAATTTTCAGTAGTTATTGGGTTGGCCTTTCAATTTTAGAAGGGGAATTTGAATTGAATCAGCAGTTTTGTTTAGTAAGATTTTATGACAGTCAGTGGGTAACTGACACTTTTCAAAGCAAAAGATTAAAACAAACTTGATGATAATACATCTTAACTTTCTCTTTCAATGCTATAATGAAGCTTTATTTGTATGTTCATTTTATCTTGTTGAAGGGGAAAGAAATTTGAAACTGAATGAATTGATTGTAGGCCTTTTATTGATTTTTGAGCCATAAAAGAATTATACAGCCGTAATTTAGTTTCCAACGAATGAATTGGAAGTTTGACTTCTTTCCTTATTGTTTAAATGCTCTGTAGGGATGACCTTGCAAACATTGTTAGACGAAGAGGGTATAAATTTATTAGACAGCTTCTTAAAAGTTCAGCAAAAACCGACTTCGATGGGTTTGTTGCGGAGAAGAGCTTAGCAGGTGAAACAACATGTGACCTTCTTATGTTCATGAGTTTTCAATTTAGAATAATTCTGCTTTCTATTGATACCTTATGTAATTTAAAAGGTCAGGATGAAAAAGTAGCCAATGAAGTTGAAGATGTTTCATTGTCAGTTGAAGTTTCCAGTGTAAGAGACCGTTTTCCAAGTACAAATACTTATCCAACTGTCAATTCTGTTGACCCTAATTACATGCATATAGAATCTTCAGCCAATTCATTGTTGCAGGAAACTGAGTCATCTAATTTGAACAGTCAGAAAGAGAATGTGGACAATTCAGTTGAAAATGTTTCCCTATCAACTGATGTTTCTTTGGTGAAAAACCCTTCTAAAGGGTCATGCACTAGTACAGTCCTCCACTCTGATGGCTATAGTTTGCCGCCTACAGAATCTTTATCCGATCCGTCCTTTGTGGGAAAGGTCTCACCTAATTTAAATGGTCATCATGAGAAGGCAGGCAATGTAACTGAAACTATTTCCTCATTAGCTGATGCATCGATCGTGGAAAATCATTCGAGCAGTTCAAACATAAAACCATCTCTCAATTTGGATGAACTTGGTTACCTATCCTTACAATCTTCAGACACTGCAACCTTGGAGGAAAAGGCTGCAAATTTTATTCAGAATGGAGATTTGGATATAATAGAAGGTATGCTTTTTATATGCTGTAGTTTACATCTATCAATCTCTCAACTTCTCATTTTTATAGTTTATATTATTTATTTGAAATTGAGTTGATTGTTTGGAGCTGCTTGATGCTCAAATAATACTTATGGCATTTTTAAATGAAATTGATTTTGAAGAAAGTGAGGAAGTTAATGATCTAGTGGATGCAATAGAAGTTAAATCAAGGATCCATGATGCGGAGCACTTTGAACAGATTTTCAATGACAGAATAGACAGGGCTATGATATTGAATGGGAGTGCGCTGACATCCAAGCAGATTGCCTCTTTTGCAACTGTAAATCATCCTCTTAGGTTAGTTTTGGTACATTGACTCCAAGTGTCTGATCTGTAGCTAATATATTATCAATTTTTGAATTCTTGGACCATTTAAATTCTTTTTTATTTTTTAATGTGTGTTTGACATTGTGGAATAAATAAATAATTAAACACGCGTTTAACAAAAATATGCCTATTTGGGAAAGTTGAGGGTGTATATTCAGTAGTTAATATAAGAATATTTAAATTAATTTTGCATGCATCGGCGTGATCATATGAATGGGGAATGACATAGTACCATATTAGCTTTTTGGTAGAAACAGCAGCACTTTTGAATATAAGCATAATTATATGCTCCATGACTTAAATCATGCTCTTGTTTTCCTCTTTCTGGATTTTTGGCCATGTTACTGAATGCTTCTGACAGTTGAAATTATTTATTTGTTGCTCTCAAACAAGAATCACTTGATGCAAAGAATGGGTGAAAAATTTGCACCTTTCTTTTGCATATGGTTTCAAAAATAGTTTTGTTGTACAATGCAACGTCTTCTATCTTAATCCTTTTAGTTTGGTAATTGATTTCCTCATCTGTCATAATGTGATCTTAACATTAATAATATCTTTTACACGCTTTTTATCATGTATGGATTTTATTTTCAGTGACTACCATTTGGGAAAAGGACTAGGAGGTGCTGATTTTGACAGCTCGGAGGTTGAGGTCATTGTATGTTCTGTATTATAATATTATGATCTTGAATGATTAAACATTTGACATATGTAGGTCTTGAATTTTGTGTTTGTGGTACAGGCCAGGAGAAGGGAGAATCAACTCGAGATTGATCATCTAAAATTTATGCTGGTACAAATAATTGTGCATCATTCTCACTCACTAATATGTTCTGTGTAGTACGAAGTTTTATTGTGCTGACGAACTTATTAGATTGTTGTTGTATCTTTTGGCATGCTTAGCATGAAAAGGAGATGGAATTGTCTCGGTTGAAGGAACAGATTGAGAAGGAGAAGGTATATGCTGATTTTGAAGGCTTGTTTTGTTTTTTGTGTGTGTTGCTAGGGCCGGCATTGCAGTGTGGAAGTTGCTAGATTCTCATTTCATGCCTGTTCCATGGGCCATTCAAAGAGATTACTGACATTTCTCCTTTTTAATATAGTTGAAGACATTAAACAAAATATTTCAGAACTGGACTGTTAGACATTCATATGTTGATGAGTCTTCCCAAATAACTGGTTTATGTCCTCCAATATGGGATGATCTAATTTCTGTAACATGTGATTGTCTAAATGGAACCAACACACTGGTTCATCTATAGGGCTTGTCTATGAACTTTTTGTAGAAAGCTCTTGTATTGCGCTTGTTATCTGCCATACAAAAGACGTGTACAATTTCAATATTTCATATTTGGTTCTTTTAAAGGTTTCTGATAAAGTTTCCTCTAATTCAAGAATGGAAGATAAAGCTTGAGGGAGTCCTGGGTATCAAAAAGAGAAGAAACACAGAAGAAATGGAAGAAAGATTTTTCATATTTTCTGCACCAAATATTTCATCTTCCATTTGTGCGACTAGTATTTATTGTTTATAAGATATTGAAAAGTATGTTGTTGCCAGAATGGATTTCAGCCTTCTGTTAATACTAAACTGAGGTATTTTCCTTTTCCTCTGGCCTTCAGCTTGCTATGTCTGTTTTGCAAACCAAGGCTGTAACAGAAATCAATAAAGCTGAAAAACTTATCTCAGATAAAGATGAAGAATTAATTGCTACCGAAGAAAGTCTTTCAGGACTAGAAGTGGTATGACATGTACCTTTTGGCTAAATTTGCTTATTCTGCTTTTTCTTCTTCTTCTTCTTCTTCTTTTTGTTTTGCTTCCCCAAATCGAATAATTTATGAAGTCTGATCATTTTGGTGGTGATCGGATGCTTCTCTGGAAATTCTTGACCACCAAATTTGAGTGTCATATGTGTATTGATTATCACAATCAGAGTTGAAAAACATCTTTGGCAAAGAATAAAATCATTTTAGATGGTGCATCACTTACATCTAAGTTGATGATTGAGCTGCATTCCAAATGACTATAAAACATGATGATTGAGGTGATTTCCAGTTTGGTTGAAGAATTTTGATTCTTTCAATGGATGTACATATTTAAAATGCTGTATTAATGCTCACTATCCTGTTGTTCCTAAGCTGTTTAAGTGTAGTTTTGTCTGTGCAACATATCTATAATCTAAAATTTTGGGTGATGTCGGAGTGTTAACAGCTTATGTACAAGTCGTGAGTTACATTTTCACAGTTTGATTTATATGTCTGTTTGGTCTAGGAATAATAATGGTGTTAGAGCTCTCATTTTATGAGTGGCTTAACTTAGAGAGAGAGAGGAATATTCACATGTAATTGTTATGAATGGCTGTAATCTTGGGAGAGTAAGAGATAACTGTTTATATTGCCTTTGGTTGTAACTTTTTTGTTCGTTATGGAACCCTTGCACCAATCAAATGAAGTATCTGGGTTCAGTATCTGCAATGCCAGCTGACGGGTTAATTTTTCTGATTTTATTAGGTGGAGATCCAATACTCAGGAGATGGTGAAATTGTGGAGGTAGCAGGCAGTTTCAATGGTTGGCATCATCGGATAAAAATGGATCCTCTGCCAACTTCTAGTATCATCGAACCCATTAGATCCAGGTGTTTGTTGTTCTTTCATTTTTGTCTGATTAATACCATCATATCTAGTTTTATTTTTTGGTAGGTGTTGCTATACTCAGAATCAGATATTTAACTTTTTATATTGCATTAGTTAATGTTTTATGGTTTCCCCTCATTAACTGACACTGCAATTTTGTGAAGTTGTTGAATTCTATTTCAGCAACTGTTCCCTCATTTCTGATGTCAAAATTCTTGGTGATTACTGATCAGGGCTCATTCAGTTATTTTGGAAGTACATTGGTAATTTATCCAGTTTAAGGATATTCAATGCATATGCTATATTTTTTTAAAAAATTAATCCAATTCAAGGAATCTGTAGTCTGTACAGAGAGTGCGATAGGTTTCTTCCTTTAGCATCTATACCTTCTGCTCAACTTTACACTGGCTTACTTTCTTTTGGATCATCATATAATACCCTTCTGATATATTAGATAATCATGCAAATTAAGGGAAAAGCCTATGAGCCAACAAGAAACACAGTTTGCATCTACTTTATTATCAATAGGGATTATTACCAGACGATGGACCTTGGGAAATAGCCCAGGAACTCAGGTTCTGCAACGTTAATGAAATTGTTTGCATTCGAACCAAGTTTATCTTTTTTCCCCAATGATTGGTATTTTGAGTTAAATCAAGACAGTAGCTGATATAGTTAAATGCCTTTTGAAGTCTAGGTAGCTGATATAGTGAAATGAGCTTTGAAGTCTATGGCTTTCCCTGCCTCTTGGCTACAATACTTCACATTATAAGAGCAAGATATTGATTGGTGAAATAGTAATTGATGCTAATCTACTATCTGTGAATCATCAGTGTTTTGAAAATAAACTCTTATCAACCTTCATGGCTTCTGCAGGTTTTGCATTTTTTTTTTTTTTGGGTACTTGCTACTCCTAATTGGGAAAGAAATATGCTCATTACAATAACATTTTACCAGGAAATCCAGACTTTGGTCAACGGTGCTATGGCTTTATCCTGGAACATATGAGGTTTGATCATACAACAATTCTTTAGTTTAGATTACTATGAGTTTAGTTATGAGCAAATTTCTTGCGGCCAATATTAACTGATAATTTTACTTGCTTTTAGCATCAAATGCATGATAACATTTGCTTTTTTAGTTTTCTTTGTCATGTCAGAAACAGTTGAGATTTTCCAAAAGTCTTGAGCTGCTGCTTAAATATGAGTAGGTCTATCTCTGATGTTCCACGGGTACTCTTTGCTTAATGAGATCAGAAGTTTGTCTTGGTGATAATATAATCCTGATCAATACTTGTTCAGTGTGTATTTGTAACTTAATTTGGTGTTTTCAGTCGAAAATGAATATAGATGCACATCTAGCCCAAAAATTTTTAGGAGGAACTAAGAAGATATCCTACGGTATAAATCCTCTTGTTCTGTCCATAGTTTCTTTGCCCTTGTAGTTCTGAAAGAAGCCTTTACTGAGTATTGCTCACAACATAGTTGGCTCAGAGAAAATGTGAAAAATGGAAAAATAAGTGCTCTTTAATATAGTTTTTCTGCACTGCTGGCAAAGTTAGCATGTTTATCTTGTTTCTTAGCATTGACAGATTCCCAGCTAGTATTAAGGCATAGACTTATTTTCGTTCAATTTGAAATGAAGATTTACATATACAAGATTCATGTCCGCACTTACTTTAGATGTACCTTTTAGGTGGAAAGAGAGTCATGTGATCTGCCATTCATTTTGTCAGCAATCGGAATGCTAATTATAGTAGGTGCTGACAGAGAAACAAGGCACGTAGGCCATGAAAACAGATAGAGGAGTGAATTATGTGCTCGTATAATAAGCTAACAATGAGTAAAGCCTATGGAAAAAGGACTGCTACCAGGATAAAATGGTGAAATAGAGTCACCTTGCTTATCTTGTTGCTGAAGAGTTTTAAAATTGCATTGTGTATTAGTTGGAACCGCTTGACAGATTCCCAGCTAGTATTAAGGCATAGACTTCTTTTCGTTCAATTTGAAATGAAGATTTACATACACGAGATTCATGTCTGCACTTACTTTAGATGTACCTTTTAGGTGGAAAGAGAGTCACGTGATCTGCCATTCATTTTGTCAGCAATCGGAATGCTAATTATAGTAGATGCTGACAGAGAAACAAGGCACGTAGGCCATGAAAACAGATAGAGGAGTGAATTATATGCTCGTATATTAAGCTAACAATGAGTAAAGCCTACGGAAAAAGGACTGCTACCAGGATAAAATGGTGAAATAGAGTCACCTTGCTTATCTTGTTGCTGAAGAGTTTTAAAATTGCATTGTGTATTAGTTGGAACCGCTTGAAGTAGGATGAAGAGTGGAGGAAATAAGGTATGGCTCCAGACTTGATCCTATTGTGTGATTGGGGAATAGGATCAATGACACTGTGTAGCCATTTTGTGTTCTAGTAGCTAAGAATACACACTTAACCGACCTAAGAGATAATTTATTAGGTGTTTTGTATAAATTAACAAACAAACACAATGAATTTTGGTTAGCTGAATTGTTGATAAAAGATTTTCAAGAAATTTTGGTACTTTAAGAAATTAGGACATTTTCTCCATAACAGAAAAGGTTTATGATGGAGAAAAAAAAAACTAACTAAAACTAATGTTTTATTTGTCAAACAAGATGGGAAAATAGGAATAGGATGATTCCCCAGAATTGCCTGTTTATTGTAAGAATGATTATTGCCCACCATGAAACCAGTGCCTATCTCATGCTGAGTAGAAAATATAAAAGATGATGAGATAGCCTTATCAACACACTAGGGATGACCAACAAAACCAACAACTCAACATTAACGATGCATGATCTACAGCAAACAGCTCTTTAATTTCAATGCGCATTGTAACTAGAGAACACATAATAACAGGCAAAATGCTTCAACATACCAGATCAAATTACCCAGAGAAAATGTTACAATATATTTTTTAGAGAATCAACGCAATGAAGCTAGGAAAATTAAGCTCAAAGAGATGCAGACTGAGAGTCAAACTGAGGGTGAGCAATGCTGAGAGCTCTAAATCGACCACTATGAGGACAAAATTAGGAACACGTGATTCACCATTGTTTTTGTTGACTGAAAATTTCAGACAGATAACGCGTTATAGTTGCTGCAGCTTTTCATGGCAGTGCCAGTAGGAATTCCTGGCTGGCCCCCTCTGATACATGTAATATGGGCAATTTCACTTTACAAAGTGGATTGCAGATGCACAAGGGATAGTTGCTCTACTCTCGATAATTTTTTTTGTTTAATGTGTGTTAGACTAAGGACGTTTGCTCCACTCTAATACAATGTTGATATATGAGAACTAATTGTGAGATAGATAGTTGAATAGTTGTATACTTAGTGGGGAAGAGTTCAGCCTGTGTAGGACTACAGCAATCATGGACACGACACACTAAAGTTCCCTGTTTGGTTTTAGCAGCAAAAAATATCTGAATTGTAGATGATCCTTGTGATTACTCGGTATCCATCGGGGGAATTTCTTTCAATGTCATCACTTGCCAGATAAGCATGTATAATCTGGCAATTCTGGATGGTACTGGCTATACTCTTTATAAATAATTTGTTGCAGCAAGAAGGCCATCATTGTTTCTGATTTTCATAGGTGCAGCCCTTTTGGGAGGATGCAAGAAACTGAGGCAAAGGCCTATATAGTATGTGCATGATTTCTAAATTTGTTGCAGCTACTAGAAGTGGCTTTTATTTAACATCTTATCTAGGCCTTCTGTTTGAGATATGTTATGTTTTCAATAGTTGTTTCTGTGGAGCTGATTTTTTTAACGTTTTGTTGATTGCAGATAAAGTTCATTGTCGATGGTCAGTGGAAGGTTGATCCTCAACGAGAGTCGGTTACCAAGGGTGGCATTTGTAACAACATTCTTCGAGTGACATGATTGTTGGAGAGATTTTTCATTTTCTTTTCATCCCAAAGGTAAATTGATTATTTACTCCATAAATATCAAATCGAAATCCCATTTCAGTATTGCCAAATTATTGTGTTGTCTCTCTCTGAAATCTTAAATCTAAAACCTTTAAGGCTACATTTGGCACGTAAGATTGGATTAGACTAATTATTAGGATTGGATTGGATTAGATTTATGGCCAGTTTGGTAATGTTGTAACTTTTAAAATAATTGCTGTTAGCTGTACTGTAGAAATAATTAATTATGAAGAGAATTAGTTAATTGTTTGGTAAATTTTATTTTCAAAAGTATTGTGAATTTTGAAAGCAATTATGAGTGCTTGGTAAATCTTGTTGTTAAACTGTTGTAAGAAAATAAATAACTAAAATGTGCATAATGTAGAATGAAATTTACTTATACATAAAAATGTAAATATAAAATATCTTTAATTTTGTATTATAATAATTTTAATTAAAAATAAAATTTATACTATATTGATTTTATTTCTTTTATTTTTTTTTATCTTAAAACGATTGATAATTAAAAAATCAAGTACAATTTTCATTCAATAGTATCAAGCAAAGTATAACTAGGTATTCCAAAAATAAACATAAAAAAAAATATAATGAGCTACGAAAACTCAAAATGAAAACAAATAATAGATTGTCATGCAATATTATATTCATATTAAACTTGTAGCAATATTATTTCTTAGAACAAAAAATTATTAAAGTATTGATTTTGTTTCTAATTTAAATAAAGATAATTTGGAATTTAGGTAATAATTGTAAGGATATTTATGGAATTATATTAAAGGATAAAATTGATTCTTAAAATCAGAATCTAAAATTTAATATTTCCTTTCTTTTCAAAGACAGTGTAGGAAGAGTTGATTTTGGTAAAAGTGATTTTGATTTTTTTTACCACACACCAAAATTAGCTTTTAAATTTTTAAAATCACTTTTAACCTTTCCAAAAGCAATCTCAAACGGGCCCTTAATTGGATTAGATTGGATTATATAATATTGTCTTATGTTTGGTATAGAATTGGATGATTATATTAAATTATTTTTAAATGAAATTAAATAGTATTTAAGTTGACATTTAAATATAAATATGAACTATTTGAGAATATTTAATAATAAAATAATTATTAGTATTAATTTAAAAGACAATTAATTAAGATTAAATATGCAGAAAATTAGTTATTGGGTAATCATAATTATAATAAACAAATATAAATTAAATTACGTTTAATTTAATTAAATTAAATTAAAAATTATTTAAACATTTGATTTAATTTTTATTAAATATTTTAAATATATTTTATTTTACCAAAAAGTTAGCAAATTATATAAAAGCAACCAATTATTGGTATTATTAATTTTAATAGAGTTATTATTAAATTAAATATTCATTATATATTCAAGTAATAATTAATTAAATAAATAATTATTTTTAAGTTAATTCTAACTAAACTCATGTTTTAATTGGGATTGCTAATCCATAATCTTAGGACTAAATTCAAATTTAGTCCCATGATCTAATCCAAAGTGGGGCTTGCAAAACATAAGACAAATAATTAGTCCTAAAATTAATCCAATCCTATAGTTAATCTTATCTTCCAAACATAATCTAAGTGGATTTCATTAGGAGTCAATAGGAAATTTACGCCGACTGCTATTGGAATTTTAGACATTTCTCTTATCTTCTATCAATTGTATAAACTACGATTACTCAAACAAGTGGTATCAACTAGTAGATTTGATCTTTAAATCGCAAGCCATATGTGTGAGGAGCATCGTTTTCCAAGAGCTGTAAAATTTATGACAATTTCAGATATATTCCTGATTGAAATATCAAGTTGCTTAAAGTTTTGCGGTGCCCTTTTTTCATCTTCCCTTTGTGCATGTTATTAATATACCATTATCATTATTGGGCGAAGCATAGAATACTTACGGTTCATATTGCACAGGGAAAAGCGATGGATCGGTTAAATCACATGTGCTATCTAGTGGGAAATACCAAAGGTGGATGCTTGCTTGCCTGCTGATTCATTCAGCTTGTGGATTGACGCTGTGCAGGCTAATGAATTAGCTTATTAGGCTCAAATGTACTTTGTTTTTTTTTCACACATGTTCATTTGGATAAGTATTTTATATTAGGGAAAAATGGGTCACTGTCAATGCCTGAATAATCCCCGACTTCGCAGGGGAGGCGGCATAGTCAAGAACAATAACAGGTGCCGGTGGTGCCAACATACAATTGTCTTGAACAAGGTAGTTGCTAGGAATGTATTTTTCTGATGTTGATTAAATAAAAGTTTCGACTGTCGGACTCTTTTTTTCTTCAATCATTTGAATTATTAATTTTTTCAAAATTATTTACGTGGCCGGATTTGAGTAGTAAATTATTATGCATAGTGTTGCGGCAATATTTTGCCCAGAAGTTACTGCTCAGACTCAATTTGCATGGGACTTGAAATAAAAGTAGTTCTTTTATCTAATGTGCAAATCTGTATTTAGAACTTAGACGCTCTCCTCTTTGAATCGAAGTTGCTGAAGATTTACCAGTATTGAACATACTAATCAGAGAGATTGAAGTGCTGAACCGCGGCAGGAAGGCAAGCTAATGAATGAGCAGAGTAACGTTCGACTGTTGAAGTAAAGCTCATTATAATATTTCATTACAAGTTGGAGAGCGTGTTGAGGCCACGTGGAGATGGTCCCATATATCTTATATTGGCTTTGGCGTGTCTTTTTCTTCACCTCATTCTCCTGTTTATCTCCGCTTTTGGGCTTTGGCATCAACCAAAGCTAAGTGTAAACTTCAGTTACTTTTGAAACAACAGTCAAAATCCGTTCTTCCTATTTTCAAATGGCTTTGGTAACTACTACTGCTACTGAAACTCTCTGTCTGAAGAACCCATTTGCAAACTTGCTAACCCCTTCATTTCCCATAGCCGCAGCAGCAGCAGGGATTTCTGGCTTTTTGCCTTGTGCAATGTCTGCTACAACGAAGGAGAGAAGGGGTCTGCTCTGTCGGTCTTCTGCATTAAAGAATGAGGTTATTGAAACTGCTGATGGAGCTCAACAAGTAGAAGAAGAAGAAGAAGAAATGGAAAAGCCTTGAGAGACACGGCTTTACTCCATCGCTCCTCTACCTTTGCTATTCGTTGCTGCTCTGCCTGGAGGTGTGATTTTATCATGCATTATCCTCTCAGCTACTTTGCAACTACTTTTTCATGTCAGAAGTATATGTTATGATAACCATTGTTAGGTGCTTGGTAGATCAATTTCAGACCTAGTGATTTTCCCTCCATTTATTCGTATAAGTTGTATTAATTCCAAGTTTTAGTAATTTGATCCTGAATGGAGTATGCTAGCAAGTAATTACATCACACATCTTTTATGGCATGTTGGATTGAATGGGGATTTTTTTTTTGGGGTAATCTTGATAACTGGCTTCCATGAGCAGAACTTCATATTTTGTATATGCATTGTTGACACCTTTTAAATTCAGGATGCCATTCTTGATAGGAAAGTTTATGATTTCAGGCAACCCAGGTTTCTCTGTCACAAAGCATTTACCTCATATTGCAATATTAGGCATTTAATTGGGTGTTAGCATAATGAGTTTTGTAATTTACACATATTAACACATTTTTTGGTTTAAATATCTGGACAACAGCTGGGACTGTAAGAGCCCTTTTTGGGCCTTTTGTTGAGCTTGTGAAGTCGTGGAATCTTCCTGACTGGCTTGTGCATTGGGGTCACCCTGGCAACATGGCATCTAAATCTTCCTTTCTGATTTCCTCGATTGATCTACTTAATATCTCTAACTTGCAAGTTTCTTATGTTTATATTTCTTTCCTGTAAATTCTCAGGCAGTTGTGCTCTTTGCTATGGGTGGTTATGGAACTTATCTGGGTTTCCGCATACGCTATTCTGATGATATGGTAAGCAACTCATTTCAACATTTGTTAATCAGCTAAGCCTTTTCATTATCACGAATCACCTTGATTAATTGTTTTGAGCATTTCAGGAGGAGAAGGCCAAGGCCAAAAACTTGCACCCAAAGCTTCTTGGTGGGATGTTCTTCTTCTTTGCTCTTGGAGCAACAGGTGGAATTACATCACTCCTAACTTCGGATAAACCTATCTTTGAGAGGTAATTTGCAAATTAACATTTCTTCAAAGACAATTAGTACTTGGACTTAACTGGGTTCTATATTTCCTTTGCAGTCCGCATGCTGTCACTGGTTTCATTGGCCTTGTACTCTTAACCATACAAACTATTTTGCCAGCATTATTTGAGGTAATACATAAATTTACTACTATATACACATTTTGTGGACCTTCACTACCAGCAAAGTTTTCTTATTTCTTCCTTTATAATCATTTACAGGGTAATCCTGGATTAAGGAATGTTCACGGGATCTTGGGTAGCGGGATCATGACGTTGTTCCTCGTCCATGCTGCCCTTGGACTTCAGCTTGGCCTTAGTTACTAACAATATTATTTTGCCCGAATCATTCACCTAGGATTATGTTGTTATTCATTCTCTCATTCTTGCTCAATGGCTTGCAGTTAGGGCAAAAGAGACAGGAAAAACAGTAGGTAAATTGGGATGGTATTTTTTGCCATAAAATTTACAGTGCTTGTGTCAAATTGAGGCATCTAAGTTCTTGTCTTAAGACCTCATTTATCAACAATGTAAAAGCAAATTACAAAAGCAGTTGCTGTAATCTATAGAAGATGCTAGCTAGTCGGCATGGACGTATTGACAACAAATATAGTTTTGTTTAGGGTTATTTTTTTATTTACCACGCTGTAGTGACATACTTTAACCGTCTAAAACGTACGCCTAACATATTGAAAACATCAACACCCGCCATGGTCTGTGTCATTTTCAACAATTAATTATCATTGACCTGTTGAAAGTTGTCCCAATTGTAGTAGCATTTGTTTTTTCATTTGTTTTTTCTGTTAGAGATTTAAATGAATTTAAATTTTACTAAAGTATGAATAGGTTTAAATATATATATCCGAATGATATATTTATTTTTCTTTTTTCATTATCTGAATATAAGTGTTAAGTTATTAGTTTTCTAAAAAGAAAACATCTGAGATATGATATTTTGATATATATAACCTTATAAATATTAACAATATTTATATTTATATATTAGACAATGAGAAGTTATAAATAAATTATTTAATTAATTAAAAAAATAGATAATGTGTACCTTAGCAAAGCATTAAAAATAAAAATTATATATCTAACACGTGTATTTTTTGACATTAATATATAATACCTACAATGTTATTTTTTTG
The DNA here is from genome assembly GCA_030449905.1 of Luvunga scandens. Classification (NCBI taxonomy): domain Eukaryota; kingdom Viridiplantae; phylum Streptophyta; class Magnoliopsida; order Sapindales; family Rutaceae; genus Luvunga; species Luvunga scandens. The sequence goes on along the minus strand of JASUUG010000210.1, from coordinate 17,718,287 downwards.
TATATTATATGATATTTTTTCTTATTAATTACATGTGCCAACCAATTATTATTTAATCATTTGGATTAAAATTAATGTATTAAACAATATTCAAAATCTGTTAGAAAAATTATAATTATGAATACAAAGAGAAGACCTAGTGTAAAGCACACTCACCTAAAGTTGTATAATGTTTAAAATTCTCATCCAATATAATAAAAAATTTAATGGATAAATAAAGATAATAAAAGGAAATAAATGTATCTTATAGGTTTTTTTTTTTTTAATTTAAACTTAAACATCTTATCATCAAACATAAGTTATAGAAAATAAACAAATTAAAAATTTTAAACATTTAAAAATATGTAAAATTCAAACTTCAAAAAAATAAACAAACAACCCTCATCATGAGTCAACTTTCCATGTAGCACTGTATCTCATATAGCGCACGCACAAAATCGGTACAACTAGGTTTTAATCGATCATTAGACTGTTTATTGCCATCATCGGTATCTTCCGAATCAACCCTTCCAGCATCCTCCTTGTCAAAATCTTCCTCCCATTCCTCAGAGTCATCCAGATCAGAGCCATCCAAGCCTTGATCTAATTCCATCTTGGATTTATTAAGTAGATTGATTTGATGGTCAACATTCAATCGCATTCAACCTCCAAAATCTTTCCAGTCCCTTTTCTGCTTTTCTCGGAAAAACAGAATGAGAGCTGAAGAGTGGGTCTTCAATGGCCCTTTCAAGTAACCCACACACGTTGGGTTTTTTTCAGTTTTTCTTAGCCTTTCCCTCCTGCTTTTCCCTCTTCAGTTTTTAGTCTCAAGCTTCGGTGGGTTATTAAAGGCATTAACTTAGTTTGCGATTTTAAATCCGTAAACGTGTTGTTGTAAAAGAGTTTAGTGGGGTCTTAGTTTTTAGAAGTGATGGATACGGAGGAGATTATCAAAAGGTGTCAACAAATATCATTGAGTGGGGAAAGTACAAGCAAGATTACTTTCAAAAGCAGCATGAAGCAAAAAGGGGAGAAGATTATTCTTTGGTTGTTTAGTGGGCAAGGTGCTATTGAACGAGAAGTCCCAACCGAAAGGCTTAAATCACCTTGCGGATGTGTGGAAAACAATGAGGAAGTCAAGATTGAGAGTCGGGACGAACATTTTCCTCTTTAAGTTTGGAGTGAGGCGATAAAAGGAAGATATTATCGGGTGGCCCTTGGCATTTTGATAATGGGCTGATAATTTTAAAAGAGCCAGTAGGTATTGGAGAAATTACAAAACAAGATTTTACACATGTATCTTTCTGGGTCCAAATATACAATGTGCCAATCATGTGTATGGACACAGAAACCATTCAAGAGCTAGGGGAAGCAATCGGGCGAGTAGAGGAAGTTGGAACAGATGACAACGGGGATTGTTTTGGCAAGTACATCAGACTGCGAATATCTAGAGATGTCACAAGACCACTTATCCAAATGCTGGAATTGGAGCAAGAGGATGAAAGGGAAAAATCAGTCCCAATGCTGGTGAGATATGAGAGGTTACCAGATTTTTGTTATGTGTGTGGATGTATTGGCCATCAATACAGAGTATGTGCCAAGTACAAAAACCAATCAAGGAGGGAAATGGAGTATGGGCCTTTTTTAAAGGCTCCTACATTAGCTGACAAGAAAAAGATGAAAAAAGGGGAGAAAGATTGGTCATCAGAAGCTGGAAAACAAGGTTTTGAAGATTCAGTCAAGGAAGTGAATCAGAAAGCTCCATCTCTGATAACCCGTGGCAAAAGTAATAAGTCGGGTGGGGAAGATGGGTCAATGCAGATCCATATTGAAGAAGGATCGGAGTCCGCAAAAAGTCAAGGAGTAGGTGCCACAGATATGTCAGAATACAGAGATCAGGAACAGCAGGTGACAATTGACAAGGATGCAGCACCTAAGAAACAACAAAAAAATGAAGGGGAAAACCAAAGTGCAATTGAGCGGAATACTGCATTTCGAGCAGTGCAAATAGTGAAAAAAGGATAGGAAGATAAGGCGATAGCTAGTGAGGCACAACAGATAGATCTTCAAATGGAAAAAGGCCCACTAATAGCCCAAATTGAAGCTAACACAGGGGTTAAAGATTGGCTGAATGCTGTTAAAACAAAACCAACGAAACGAAAGTGGAAATTACAAGCTAGAAAACTCGAGACGGCCTTAAGGTGTAGTGACGGGCAAGAGAAATTAAAAAGGCCAAGAAGTGAGCTGCATCGAGAAGGCCCAAATGAAAAGAAAAGAAGAGTCAGTAGCCAAAATTTCTTAATCCTTACAGCTTCCCCAGACGTTCAAGAAAAGGCAAAACGGGAAGTGCAGAATTATGAAACAATGGAGGTAGAAACAAAGATATTGCAAAATTCAGCGGCGGAGGCTGGTCACCATCCCCGCCGAGATCAATGAGGATTATGAGCTGGAACGTTCGTGGATTGGGGAACGAACGAGCGTTCCGAGAAGCAAAAAAAGTTCTCCAAATGCACAGGCCTCAGTTACTGTTTTTGTGTGAAACTAAGCTGCAGCCTGAGCAAATGCAGAGAAGAGGTAAGGAGTTAATGTTTGAGAATTGTTTTGCTGTAGATAGGAGTGGTCTCGGAGGTGGCCTAGCTTTTTTATGGAGTTCCGAGGTAGTAGTCGAGGTGAAATCCTTTAGTAAGCATCATATAGACGCGGTGGTAAATTTTGAAAATGGCAGCTATTTGAGATGTACAGGTATTTATGGGCATCCTGAGACTGAGCAAAAGCAAAATACCTGGACATTATTGCGTAGGTTAGCGGGTTTATCAACTCTGCCATGGGTATGTTTTGGTGACTTTAACGAAATCTTGCATCTTCATGAGAAGTCAGAGAGACATAGCAGATGTGTATCAGCAGTTAATGATTTTAGAGATGCTGTCAAGGACTGTGGTTTGAGTGATTTGGGCTATAAGGGTTATCCCTTCACTTGGTCAAACAGTCGGTTCGGCCCTCACTTAGTGGAGGAGAGACTCGATAGATTTTTGTGTTGTAAAAAATGGGGAACTATGTTCCAGGAACGTGCTGCTGTACACCTAGAAACCTGGACATCCGATCATAATCCAATTATTCTTAAGGTCGAGGAACACGGCAAAGGGGTGGAGCACGTAGTAGGCGTCTTCAAGGATTCATTATGAAGACATGTGGAGCCCATGAAGGATGCAAGGAGATAGTTAAAAAGAGTGGGTTGACGACAATAGATGGAGCCTTGGGAATCCTGTTGGCTTGTTTACAAAAAAGGCAAATGACTCAATGTCAGCATTATTAAGGTGGAGCAAAGTGGAATTTAAAGACAAAAAAAGGAAGCTAGAAGGGCTGTTGCATGATTTGAAGACGATCAGAGAGAGCAATGATCATTATGCTTGTGGTGAGGGCATAAAGGTTATTGAAAGACAAATTGATGAAATGCTGATTGAAGAGGAAATCTATTGGAGACAAAGGTCCAGGGCTGTTTGGCTCAAAGAAGGGGATAAGAATACAAAATTTTTCCACTCAAAAGCCTCAGCGAGGAAAAGAAAAAATACTATAAGGGGAATTCTTGACGAGAACCAAGAGTGGAAAGAAGAAGCGGATGAAGTTGAGAGGCTGTTTTGTGACTATTTCAACACGCTTTTTATGACAACACACCCGACTCAGATCCAGTTGGAAGCAGCCTTAAAACACATGCCAGTCAAAGTGAACGCAGAAATCAATGATCAGCTGAACCAGCCTTTTTCTGAAGAGGAGATTGTAGCAACTTTGAACCAGATGCACCCAACAAAAGCTCCAGGTCCAGATGGTCTGCCAGCAGTCTTTTTCCAAAAACATTGGAAATCAGTAAGCAAGGGAGTGATTATAACGTGCCTTCACATTCTCAAAGAAGGAGGTAATATAGCCCCTCTGAACCATACTTATTTAGCTCTAATTCCGAAGATTGCTAAACCTATGAGGGTTATGGATTACCGACCTATTAGCTTATGCAATGTCATTTATAGGATCATAGCAAAAACAATTGCCAATAGGCTAAAGCTGATTTTGCATCTTGTAATCTCTCCCACTCAAAGTGCCTTTATCCCTAATAGGCTTATCACGGACAACATAATCATAGGGTATGAATGTCTTCATAAAATAAGGCATAGTAAAGGCAAAAAGAATGGGCTGGTAGCGTTGAAACTAGATATTAGCAAGGCTTATGATAGGGTGGAGTGGAATTTCTTGAAATGTACTATGGAAAGCTTAGGGTTCTCCTTGAAATGGGTTGAGTTGATTATGAGATGCATCTCTACTTCATCTTTCTCAGTGTTGATAAATGGAGTTCCTAAAGGCCTAATTCAGCCTCAAAGAGGCCTGAGACAGGGCTGCCCTTTGTCCCCTTATTTGTTTATTTTGTGTGCAGAAGTTTTTTCAAACATGCTCATCCAAGCAGAAAAAATGCAGTTGATTCAAGCACGAGGTTCATAAAGAAAGAGCTGTCCATTACTCACCTTCTCTTCGCGGATGACGAGTTTGATCTTCACAAGGGCAAGAATGAAGACTCGCTCAAATTTAAAAGGAATCTTTGATTCTTATCTTTGCGACCTCAGTCAAGTTTTCAACCTTGAGAAGTCCTCCATGTTTTTCAGTGGGAAAACAAAGCCTGAGCAAATTTCTGCAATAAAGAATCTGTTCCAACTTCAAGTTGTTTCAAGGCATGTGAGCTACGTGGGGTTACCTTCAATGGTTGGTAAAAACAAAAGCGATCTTTTCCACGACATCAAGCTCGAAATCCTAAGTAAAATATCTAATTGGCGATCAAATTTTTTTTTTTTTTAGGAAAGAGGTTCTTATCAAAGCAATAGCTCAAGCAATGCCTGCCTATGCTATGAGTGTTTTTAAGCTTCCTTCAGGATTGTGTGATGATTTGCAAAAAGCTATAGCTAGGTTTTGGTGGAACTCAAAGCCAGATCAGAGATCTATTCACTGGTCTAAATGGGAGAGTTTGTGTCAGGCCAAATGTAGAGGGGGGATGGGTTTCAGAGACCTCAGCAGCTTTAACCAAGCCATGATTGCTAAGCAAGGGTGGAGAGTGATTAATAATCCCGATTCCCTAGTTGCGAAGGTCCTGCAGGCAAGATATTTCAAGAACTCGGACTTTTTACATGCTAACATGGGATCAAAACCTTCTTATATCTGGAGGAGTATCTTGCGGGGAAAGCAAGTAATTTTAAAAGGCCTAAGATGGAGGATTGGGAATGGGCAAAGAGTGCAGATTTATCAAGACTGTTGGTTGCCAAGACCCACCACCTTTAAGCCTATCTCGCCGCCAAGAATGCCGCAGGAATCCACAGTGTCTGAGCTTATAGATGAAAACAATAATTGGAAAAAAGAGGTGATCCAGCAAAGTTTCTTTAAAGAGGATGCAGACCAAATCATGAAAATTCCCCTCCCGAGACAGCCAAGTTGGGATCAGGTTCTATGGCATTTTGACAAGAAAGGGGAGTATACAGTGAAAAGTGGTTACCAAGTGGCCTTAAATCTTAAATTTCCAGATCAAGCAAGCAGCTCATACAAACAATTATCTCCATGGAAAACAATTTGGTCTCTAGAGCTTCCAGAAAAGATAAAGATATTCATGTGGAGAGCAACAAAAAATCTGCTGCCTACTGCTCAAAACCTTTGGAAGAAGAAAATCCTCTCAAGCCCTTGGTGTCAGAGATGCGAAAAAAGAGAGTCCATATACCACACTCTTGTTAGGCTGCAAAGAGTCAAGAAAAGTTTGGAGGAAAACTCATCTTGAAGAACAAGTCCAAATCGGGAGGGGGTGACATGGTTGGCTTCTTGCTAAAATGGCAAACAAAAGGAATAAGGCGAGATATGGAGTGATAGTTCTACATGTTGGGCTATTTGGAATGCGAGGAATCTTTTTATCTTTGAAAGTAAGAATGAAGATTCTCAACTATCAGCTGCTAAAGCAGATGCAGTAGTGCACTCTTACAAAAAGATTCAATTACCGCACCTTCAGACATCCTTAGAGGAAAAGTCCTTAGCAAATTCCTCTTGAAACCCCCCGAAGGTTGTTACAAAGTTAATGTGGACGCTTCAGTTGGGTTTGAACAAAGAAAAGTTGGTTTGGGTGCTGTGATTAGAGATTCTAGAGGTAAAGTTCTAGCAGCAGCCGTGAAACCTTCCTATTTCCATTTGGATATAGCCTATGCAGAAGCGAGAAGGCTGCAAGACTTAGTCTTGAAATTGCTTGAGAAGTTGGGTCATTGGCCGTTAATCATTGAAACCGATTCCCGGAGGTTGTAAATCTGGTTTTGAACAAAAAGAGCACAAGAACCGAATTGTTTTGGATCATTTCGATGTGCAAGCTTGTTTCAAGAGGCGGCAAGAACGAGTATCTATTCAAAGACACTCCAAGAGCCAACAATGTAATAGCGCACAATTTAGCTAGATTAGCCTTAACGCATTCTGAAGTTGTTTTTTGGGTGGATAACTTTCCAGCCCACCTCTTGTACTTATTCTCCAGTTAGTTGCTATTAAGGGAGACCTTCTTTTCAAAAAAAAAAAAAAAGTAGATTGATTTGATGGATCCCTCAATTCATACGGCAGAATGACCAACCTCTCTCAAACCGTAATCTTCATCTATGTGGCGAAGAATTTTACCTTTTTGATATGTACGGCATGCCAACCTTTCCGATAATACTTGACAGTATGTGCCAAAGCCAATAGCTTCATGGTAGATTTAGCGACACTTATCCTATTTTGCTTTAACCTGAATAGCCTCTTTATCTTGCTTCACATTTGCAAGCTCCTCATTATAACACTGCCTAACCAGATCCGTCTGTTGTTCAAAGTCTCTCAGTAACAATAGTTCTTGTTTCTCTCTCCTAAGCTCATTCTAGAGCTAGACTCCTAGAGTGACTCAAAGTTCGCATTTCTTGTTCACGCTGCTCTACAATATTAAGAGTAGTATTCATGGTTGATATTGTTGCTTAAAAATTGTTTTCCAGTTGATTTGGATCATGTTTCTCATGCAACATATAGAATTACCATAAGTTAGAAATCGTATCTTATTTTTACGTTGTAGTAATTTAAGCACCCAAGTCACCATCTATCACTGCTAATCTTGTTAAATCACAATCTGTCACTAACGACCTTTCAGGTTATGATAACATTTCATGTGATAACTCAAGTTTAATTTGTACTTGACATATGATTGTCTTTATGCGCTTTTTATCACTACTAAAAGCAACTAGCAATAGAAAATATTTTCTTTCAAAGTTAGATAGAAAAGTTTTCTTTTTCTCTATTTTATTTATTTTGGCTCCTCTATTGTTTTATAGAAAAACAAACCTTTTTTATATCTTTTTGGTTGAAACCCTAGGCTTCTTATTTTATCTCTTTCTTTTCTGTTAAATCAAAAAGATTGATTTAAATTAAAAGACAAGATAAAGCCACTATTTTAGCTCCTTTTTTATAATTCTATTAAATAAAAAATATTTGATTTAAATAAAAAATAAGATGAAGCCAAAAGTGTCGGATCACTTGTTTTTGTTATAGGGCCTTACCTTGCAAAATAGCACGAGGCTGCTTATACACAAGTATATTAAATGGAGCCTCTGACCAAATAATATATTTAGACTTTTAACCCAAATAACTAGTTATCTTGGTTATTAATATAGTAGTGTTGTAGTCAATTACGTGAGCTAACTTGACAATCATTTGGGCATTGACCTATACAGCTATATGGTTTTTGATTTTGATGATAACAAACAATGTGTCAAGGGTAGTTTGGTATATATATGTTTCAAATCTCACTAGCTTTTGAAAGAAAAAAAATTATCCATGTGAGAACAAGCTCAAGACAATCAAATTTACAAAGCTCATCAAGATAAGGACAAGTATCAAGGGTGCTAAGCTTAGGAGATTTATCTTGTTACAACTCTTGTAAGGCTCATATGATTAATTGAATGCATGATTAAGCACTTAAAAACTCAACTTAGTTTTTCATGATATTTTCTAGAAAAATCTTTCTATATGATTTCATGAAATAAGTTATTTTTAAAGTTTATGAACTCAATTGAAAATGGTTTAAGAATTTTAAATGACAAGTATTATTTTTAATCCTAGAAATAGAGCTATTTGAGTTTGGTAAATTTTTTTGGACAAAACCACACTTTCTGGCACTTAAATGGAAAACCGCTAATTTTAAGTGGTTAGCCGATGAGAATCAAACAACATATCGTTAGACTTGAAGAAGCCAATCGATTCTATTGAGATGAGCTTCTAGAATAAAACAACAAACTAATAACTTCCAAGTTGTAAAACAACTTCGATTGGATGAGGTTATAGAAATCAAATGGTAAACCGACAACTTTTAAGTGGTGATCCGATTGCATAGAGATTTTAGATTTAGTTATAATGGTAACTTGTTATATAAGCAAACAGTGACCTATTTAAGTATAAATGGTAAATCAATAGTGCCCAAAAATTCAATAACGGTTAATATTTTCTTGTCCTAACTATAAAAGGTGAAGTCAAACTCTTTCTAAAAGTGCTTCTTCATCTTATTCATTTTCTTTTTCAATATCTATTGGGCTTAACATAGTTCATACAAATCACTTTGAGGTTTTATTTACTTATTCATATACGTTAATTTATCATTGAGCTATAACTTATAAATATTCTCTTGTGAGAGTGCAGCTCTTTTAAACTTTAATTTCATTTTAAAAATTGAGTGATTTGTAAGTGTGGGAAACATTTGAGAAAGAGGTGTGTGATTATCTCTCATTATAAAGGTTCATTAGTACCTTCCAAGTCCATCATCTTAAAGCCTTAAATTATAAGGCTTAGTTAACGGAATCCTCAAGCTTGTTTGCTTGGAGGCATGGACTTAAGTGGGTTTTGACGAGCCATGTAAAAATTTTGTGTTTGTTCTCTCTTCCCCAATATTTTATAAACTTACACATTGTTATATTTACTATTATTATTTGTTTAAAACACTTGTTGATGTTGGATTGTGCAATTTATTATCTAAGAATTTTCAGAGACATACTTCACCTCCCTCTTGGGTTGTTATATTAAAATTTCATTTGGTATCAAAACGAAGTTCTCTTATTCGAGATTAATTATTTAGAGTAAAAAATCCATGGCAACCCAAAATGACTCAACCTTTAAGGAAGGTGAATCTACCACTAGACCTCTATTTTTTTTATGGTAATAACTATCCTTATTGGAAAACTAGGACGAGAATTTATTTACATTCACTAAATTAGGAAATATGAGAAGTTTTTTGTCAAGGTTCATGCCAATGACTAAAAATGAAGAAGGAAAAGAAATTTCAAAACCTTCACGTAAATGGAATGAAACTGAAAAGAGAAAAGCTTCTCTAAATCTGAAGGCCATGAGTGTTCTATTTTGTGCCTTAGATAAAAAGAAATTTCTTAGAGTTTCAAGTTGTTTTAATACTTATGAGATTTGGAGAAAACTTAAAGCTATTTATGAAGAAACTAATTAAGTAAAAGAGTCTAAAATAAGCAGATACGCTAAAGGATATAAATTGTTCAAATAGAACAATACAAGACTGTTCATGTCAGGTATACTAGATTTACGGATATTATAAACACTCTGGGAGTCTTGGGAAGAACTTTTTCAGACAGTGAAAAAGTGAAGAAAATCATTAGGTCACTATCAAAAGATTGGAGACCAAAACAAATAGCAATAGAAGAAACTAAGGATCTTAATACTTTATCTCTTCATGATTTAATTGACTCACTTATTTTTTGTAAAAAAGATTTAGCTATTGAAAAAAGGAATGAAAATAAGAAGAAGAAGAAGAAGAAGAGCATTGTCTTAAAAACTTCAAGACTTGAAAGTGTTGAAGAAAGCAAATTTGAAAATGAAGAGATTGCAATGATTCCTAGAAAATGCAAATGATTCTTCATGAAGCCAAGTGAGAGAAGAAGGTTCAAAAACTTGAAAAAATCAAAATAGAGAAGAAAGAGGCAATTGTTTGCTTTGAATGCAAAAAGTTGGGTCATATAAATCAAAATGTCCTCTCCTTAATAGCTTTAAATAAAAAAATAGAGTTATGCTGGCAACATTTAATGATATTGATGAAGAGTCCATCGAGGAAGAGCAAGAGCAAGCACATGAGATATCAAACTTAGCACCTATGGTGATAAGAGATGAATCATTCAATGAGCTTGATGAGGTACATAATCTTCCCTCCTATGATGAATTACTTGAAGCATTTAAAGAATTGCATAGTGATCTAAAGAAAATTGAATTGAAAATGCATCTCCTAAAAAGAAAATTTTAGAACTTTCAAATGGAAATGATAATTTACAAAAGCAAAATGGTTCTCTAAATCAAAAGGTTAAATTTCTTGAAATAGAGAATAAAATGTCAGATGATGAAACTATTTCCTTTAAAGGAAAATCAAACATTTCATTTGAACATGAAAATTCACTTGCAAATGATTTTATTAAAGAAAATAAGCTCTTAAAATAAAGAGCAATGAATTGTCTTAAATGAAATGTCTTAAAGTTTACAAATGAAAGAATTTAGAACTTTCAAATGGAAATAATAATTTACAAAAGCAAAATGGTTCTCAAAATCAAAAGGTTAAATATCTTGAATTAGAGAATAAAATGTCATATGATGAAATTATTTCCTTTAAACGAAAATCAAACATTTCATTTGAGCGTGAAAATTCACTTGCAAATGATTTTAAATCGCATGTTAACATGAAAATTCACTTGCAAATGATTTTATTAAAGAAAATAAGCTCTTAAAATAAAGAGTAATGAATTCAGTGATATTGTCTTAAAGTTTACAAATGAAAGAATTTAGAACTTTCAAATGGAAATAATAATTTACAAAAGCAAAATGGTTCTCAAAATCAAAAGGTTAAATATCTTGAATTAGAGAATAAAATGTCAGAAGATGAAATTATTTCCTTTAAACGAAAATCAAACATTTCATTTGAGCGTGAAAATTCACTTGCAAATGATTTTAAATCGCATGTTAACTAAATCTTTTCTTAACAAAACTCTATATGGGCTTTGGAAAGATAAAAAACTTAATATTGATTATTTTACAATTTTTGGATGTAAATGTTTTATTTTAAATACAAAAGACAGTTTACGCAAATTTGATCCAAAATCCTATATTGGAATTTTTCTTGGATATTCAAATTCAAGTTAAGTTTATAGAGTTTATAACAAAAGAACCTTGATTATTGAAGAATCCATACATGTTATATTTGATGAATCTCTTTCTAAGGAGAAAGCTCTTGCTAATGATGATGTAAACATGGAGAAGATAAAGAATTGCAACATGAAGAATTCTTAAAAGAAAAACAAGATGATCTTCTATGTGAAAATCAAGAGGAGCAACATGAAGAACAAGTTAATTTGGAACAAAATGATGATGATTCTCAAGCTCTGCTCAAAGAGCAGAGGTATGCACCATCTCATCCTAAAGATTTTATCATAGGTGATCTGTCACATGGCATAACTACTAGATCATTTATTAAGAACATGTGCAAGCATACAACATTTATATTTCAAATTGAACTTAAATCTTTTCATGAGGGTGAAAATTATGAATCTTGGATTATGGCCATTTAAGAAGAATTAAATCAATTTAAAGGAAATTGTGTTTGAAAACTAGTAGCTAAAGGAAAACATCAATTCATAATAGACATCAAATGGGTATTTAGGAATAAAATGGATGAATTTAGTGCGGTTGTAAGGAATAAAGATAGATTAGTGGCTTAAGGTTACAACCAAGAAGAAGGGATAGATTTTGATGAAAAATTTGCAAACATAGCTAGATTTGAATATATTAAGATGTTTTTAGCATTTGCATGTTATCAAGATTTCATTCTATGTCAAATGGATGTTAAAAGTGCATTCTTAAATAGTTATATTAAATAGGAAGTTTATGTTAAACAACCTCTCGATTTTGAAAATAGAAGATTTCCAAATTATGTTTATAAATTGTCTAATGCCTTATATGGCTTAAAGCAAGCACCTAGAGCATGATATGACAAGCTCAGTTAAAATTGTCTTAGAAAATGATTTTTTAATGGGAAAAATGGATACAACCCTCTTTGTTAAGCATAAGGACCAAGACATTCTTGTTGTTCAAATTTATGTTGATGACATTATATTTGGTTCTACTAATGAGTGATTGTTCAAGGAAGTTTCATTTTGTACGAGTAAGGAATTTTGAAATGAGCATGATAGAAGAGTTGAAGTAATTCGTTGGACTACAAATTAAGCAAAACAATGAGGAAATCTTAATCACTCAAGCCAAATATATGAAAGATCTACTCAGATTTGACATGGATAATGCTAAAATTAAAAGCACTCTTATGAGCTAAACAATCAAGCTCGACAAGGATGAAAAAGGTAAAGAGGTCACCATTAAAACATATCTAGGTATAATTGGATTCTTACTTAATTAACCACTACAAACCCGATATCATGTTTTGTTTATATTTATGATCAAGATTTCAATTATGTCCCAAGAAATCTCATTTGCTTGCAGTAAAAAGAATTGTCCATTATTTGAGTGGAACTATTGACCTTGGGCTTTGGTATCCTAAGGGAACACATGTAGACTTAATATGCTACTCGAATGCCAATTTTGCCAATTATAAAGTTGATAAAAAAAGGCACTAATGGATCTTATCATTTTCTAGGACACTCACTTATTTCATGGTTTAGTAAAAAGCAAAATTTAATTGCACTCTCAACTACTAAGGTCGAATATATTTCCACCAGTAGCTGTTGTGCACAAACTATTTAGATGAAATAAACCCCTAGAGAGTATGAGATAAATTTTGATTATATTCCTATCATGTGTGACAACACTAGTGCCATAAACTTGTCAAAGAATCACATTCAACATTTTAGAACCAAGCATATAGAGATAAGACATCATTTTTTGACAAATCATGTTCGTAAAGGAGATATTGTATTAGAATTCGTGTCTACTGAAAAACAACTTGTTGCATCTTTACAAAACCTTTGTGTGAAGATCAATTTACATTGAGTGTTTATAAAAACTTTGGCTTTTTTGTTATTCAATTTGTTTCATGAAATGTTTAGATATCATACTATTAAGTAAAGATGAAATGTGCGTAGGATTAATTTTCACTAGGCTTATTTGTTATATTCATTAGTCTATATAAATTAATTTTGAGTTATCACTTTAAAATGAAGAATTTACTGATAATTAGAAAATTATGAAGTTGAACAGTAGTAGGTTTTAAAACCCTTGTAATACTAATCTCTTAAATTCTCATGTTAATTTACTTGTTTTTAATTTCCTAGCATCTTTAGTTTATATTTTTCCAAATAAAATATTTTTCTTTTTAACTTGGGTAGAGTTATAATTAACTCAAATTAAATTTAGCTTTTGATAAAATTGACAATCCTTATCGATTTGATCTTGTTATTCTTAGGTGGCGTTTGTTTTTCCATCTGAAATCTAAATAGATCTGAATTAGTCTGAATTCTGAATAGATCTGAATATCTGAATCTGAATAATGTGTTTGTTTTTTTTATCTGAATCTCTGAAAATAAGTATTAAGTTGTTTGTTTTTTAAACTTAAAAATCTGAAAATATATATTTTTACATTTGTACCCTTATTAAATTTAAATGTCACATAAATAATACACTAAATACCATAATATTTTAATATTTATAAGTAAAACTATATTCAAGTGAATACATAATGATTTTGGAATTATAATATATAAAATACCATAAATTTTAAATTTTATCACTAATTCTCAATAATAGTACATAATATAAGAAAAAAAAACTAACAAAATAATTGAAATAGTTGATTTGTTATTTCATCTCGAAGTTGTCTCATATAAAGATGAGATTATGTAGCATAAACGTCTATGGGTGAGTTTTGAAATATGTATGAAAAATAAATTATAAAATAGGGATATTTTTGACATTAGAAATTAATTGACTTAATTCAGATTCTACTATTCAGCAAAAAGCTAAAAAAATTGGCTTCTTTTATTAAGTCAAAATTATCTGAAAAGTCCTATTAAGTTATAAAAACAAACACCTCTAATTAACTTAATTAATTAAGTTAAGTCACTTTAAGTTATTAAGTTAAAAAACAAACGCGACCTTAGTCTATACTTCAATCGTCTCATGTATTTGTGATTACATTGGTACAATAATTGAATTAGATTATCAAATAGTAATACGAAGCTCAAATTATATGTTGCAAATTCATTTAAAAGATGATTATAAAAATTTAGTATTTTGAAATGATGTTAATCCTCTACTCATGAGTGGCTGTATGGAATGTTATCATTATTATTATTATTTTTTCAATAATGCTAGCAATTCTAAAATTTGAATCTTTAATATCTTAATTATATGTGTCAGTTCTTTATTGTACATTCAATATACGAACATTAAAATAATATTATATCATCTAATTGATGAATAATATTATTAGGATACAAATTGGTGTCCAATAGGGGTGTTCACGAATCAAATTTTGCAAATTGGACATCAATCCATATCCGATTCACGATTTTAAGGATTATATATTTTCAATCCGATTCAATCTATGAATTGGTGAAACTCAATCCAAATTCAATCCACAAGTCCATAGATTGGATGGGGATTTGACCTAATCCATATCTAATCCACCATTTTACGGATTTTTTTACAGATTAAAATTTTTTAATTTTTTTCAATATATAAACTAACTAAATAAAAAAATTTAATATAAAAATAATTTTACTACTGATCAAATTTAAAATTAAATAATATATAAATAAATTAATTGTTTGAATAAAACTAGAAATTACATTTAAAGTTTTAAAATATAACAACATTTAAAGTTTTAAAATATAACACACTAAAAGAAAAAAATCTCATTTGTGTAGATCAGTACGTGAAAATTAACTGTTTATGAAACTATATTTGTTTATTTAATTATTTTTTATTTTATATTATTATTGGATAAGATATAATATGGTGTTAATGTAACTATTTTTTAACTTATTTATTTATGAGTAACAACTAATGCCGTAGTTACAACTTTAATTTTTTAATTAAATAAATATTTTTTATTTATTTGTGGATTTGCCGATTTTAGCAGATTTATAGAAGTAAATCCATATCCAATCCATCGATTGCGGATTTTTTAATTTTTAATCCAATCCAATATACCAATCCACAGATCGGATTTTTACAGATTGAATTTTTACGGATCAGATGGATTGAGCAGATTGAATTGGATTTTGAACACTCAGAGTGTCCAATCGAATTACGAAAATGAGAAGACATTGATCATTGTATATACATGCGCACACATGTAGCCCGTGTGCTGACGTGTTAAGATCCAAGTTGCTAGTGAAAGCTACACCACTTCATCACTCTTCCAAGTTGGTGAGATTGGGATCCACTTACCAATGAACAGTTATGGTAGTAGTAGAGCTTGTAAAATTTGACACGATTCGATTACCCGACATGAATACGACACGAATAAATGGATATGGGTAATCGAATTTAACATGATTATTAAATGGATCGGATTCGAGTTGACACGACTTTTTTCTTTGTCGGGTTAGGGTTAAAGTTCTTGACCTATTTACCTTATTAATGATACGATTATATTTTTTATTTTAAAATAATTTGTAAGTTCTTGTCATCAAAACTTAAATATTAGAGATGATTCTATCTTTTATTTTTATTTTTTTAGAGGATGAATATCAACACAACGTTTTATTTATAAATTTTATATACATTTAAAGATTCAATAGTGTAAATGTGTGACATATTAGTATACATGTATATTTTATAATATTGATATATAATATTATTTGCATATATATAATTTCAATGTCAATAGTGTAAATGTGTAATATTTTGGTAGATATATTTATTTTATAATATCGATAAATTATGTATGTATGTATATATAAATGACAGTGTATAAATGTTTTATATAAATTTTGTTTAATATATAGATATTAAGCAGGTTATTGAATAACCTGATTATTTTTCCGTGTCGGGTTTGGGTCTTAATGTTTTGGCACCATTATTAAATGAGTCGGGTTTGGGTCGACCTAAATTTGACACGACACGAAACTGATACGACACGAAACTAACATGACACAAAAATAACACGACACGAACACGATCCGATAACCTATTTTACCAGCTCTAGGTAGTAGGTAAGCCCATTATTGATCTACACCACGAACACCCATTACCTAAAACTAGTCCTACCAAATCGGACGATTCACTTCAAAACAAACCCTGCACTAAGTTGCGTGGGATAGTATCTTACTTGGCCGTATAAACTGGAAAAACAGAAGTAAATTGCGAAAGGAGCGGGGGAAGCAATCAAACAGGGCAGGTAATGAGCTAACGAGTAAATCGAAATTGCTTATTCATTATATAATTTCACTCTCATTCACATTAACCTTTTTTTTTTTAATAAATTTCATTTCAGCCTGCAAGATGTACCAAATACACTCTCAGTTCATTTCAGTTTCATTTACAGGTCTTAATCCCATTCATAGTTTCTTTCTTTTGTTTTCTTATGAAATTTTGTGACATGTTACATCATTTATGACCAATGTTCAATGTGGATCTTTCGTTTAGCTTTTGTTTTTGTTAGAATGCGTTATTTTAGTTAGCTCTTGGAATCTAGAATTACTGAGTCTCAGATTTATGTGCTTTGTTTAAGTTGATAGAAGGGCAATCACATGTTTTAGGTTTGGTCTTTGCCTAATTTATGTACAGGGCTTGGGGGTGCCAGTTAGTTCAGTTGGTAAACATCTTGATCGGAAAATAGAATATGAGGTTCAAATCCGCTCATTTACTTGAGGAGAGAATTAGGATGCTACTTTAATTGAAAAATAAATAATAATAATAATCTATTCACATGGCTTGTTGGTTTTGAAGTAAACTTTCTGATTCGGCAGCGCATTGGTTGATTTTCATTATAAAATAGTTGGTTTATCCACTGATGGCTTGATCATTGGAGGGAAAGATAAATGAATTTTTCATTTATTTAATCTTATATGTTTAGCGTTGATATTAATTATTTCATTATATTGAAGATGTATTCCTGTATCTGACAGCTCCTTTTTATGTCTACTTTCAGTTTAGAGATGGAAACTTTCCTCTTTACCTCTGAATCTGTGAATGAGGGTCACCCTGACAAGCTTTGCGACCAGGTCTCAGACGCCATCCTTGATGCATGCTTAGAACAAGATCCTGACAGCAAAGTTGCCTGTAAGACTTGCACCAAGACTGACATGGTCATGGTTTTTGGTGAGATCACAACCAAGGCTAAAGTCAACTATGATGAAATAGTGAGGGATACTTGCAGAGCTATCAGGTTGACTTCAGGTGATGTTGGACTTGATGCCGACAGTTGTAAGGTACTTGTCAATATTGAGCCACAGAGCCCTGATATTGCTCTTGAGCATCTCAGCAAGAAACCTGAGGAAATCGGAGCTGGTGATCAAGCACACACGTTTGGCTATGTCACAGATCAAACTCATGTCCTCGCTATGTAGATTGGTGCCAAGCTCACTGAGGTTGGAAAGAATAAAACATGTCCACGGTTGAGGCCAGATGGTAACACTTGGGTGACTGTTGAGTACCGCAATGAGGGTCAAGCCATGGTTCCAGTTCATGTTCACACACTTCTGATTTCAACTCAACACGATAAAACTGTCACCAATGAGCAGATTGCTCAGGACTTGAAAGAGCAAGTGATTAAGTTCGTTATCCCAGTTCAGTATCTTGATGACGACACCATATTCCACCTAAATTCTTCAGGCCAGTTTGTTATCGGTGGACCTCATGAGATCCTGGGCACACTGGCAGGAAAATCATCATTGATACATACGGTGGGTGGGGTGCTCACGGTGGTGGTGCCTTTTCTGGAAAAGATCCCACTAAGGTATATAGAAGTGGTGCTTACATAGTTACGCGGGCAGCAAAGAGTGTGGTGGCTTCCGGACTTGCATGGTGATGTAGTGTACAAGTATCTTATGCAATTGCTGTGCCGGAACCTCTATCAGTCTGTTGACACTTATAAGACAGGAAAGATTCCAGACAAAGATATTTTGGCTTTAATTAAGGAAAACTTTGACTTCAGACCTGGAATGGTTGGTATCAATCTTGATTTGAAGAGAGGAGGCAATTGCAGATACCAGAAGACTGCTGCTTATGGTCATTTTGGTCGCGATGACCAAGATTTCACCTGGGAGAATGTTAAGCACCAACAGAGCAAGTCCTAAACTGTTAAGCACCAACAGCGCAAGGCCTAAATCATTGATTTTGCCATTTTGGCTGGGTATTTTCGGCAAATGGTTATCATCGTAGCCATCATTATACTCAAGGAAAGAATAAAAAAGCATCAATGCTCATCTCTGATGCTAAAAATCAGAATTTCAAAGCACATTTGAGAGATACAGTCATTTGTATGTCTGATCTTGTCTTATTCCTTGTAATGTTCCTGCACTATCCTGTTTGGTCATCAAGATTTCTACCTCGTCATTTATTAGATGTATCAAAGTTCAATTCATAATTTGTTTCTGTGGATGAAATTCATTGTGAACATACTTATTAACATTTGGCACAATAATCAGATAATATATGTATCTCCAATTGGAATCAATAAAGCATTGGTATTAGTAGTAAAAGAGAAATTGCATAATCATAAAGCTTAAAGCCAAAATGTATATCCGTATATGGTCTGACAAAATACATTACCCACAGCAAATTGTCTTACAAAAGCTAATTCAGAAGACATGTCTTCATGAATGCAACCACAACCGATCATGCAGGCGTTCTTCTCCAGCACCAAACATCTCATCTACTCTTTCACCATCACGGTAAAATTGAAATGTGGGCGTGTATCGAATATGCTGAGTTGTTTCCGGGCATTCATCAATATCTGCATAAATGAAAGAAAGCTTGGGAAAATTATTGCTCAGCTTACAGAATGCAGGGAGAATCTGGGTGCACACTCTACACCTGAAACGATAACAATTTCCCAAGTGTTATTTTTGTACTTGAGCCAATTTTAGCAAAAACATGAAATGAAGTGTAATGATAACAATAAGCTTAAAGTTTATATTTTTATTCAAGTCTAAAAGCAAAAAAAATATAAAGACTGCTTTTAGGAGCACTAAAAAGTCTTCAAAAGAAAAACAATACTTTAGGAACTGCAACTGTTACTCCAGCATTTGAGTCAAAGCTGACGTGGCAATTTGTTTATAAATGTTAATGATTGACTACCATGGCAATTATAGAGCTATCACCTCTCAAATGTTAAGATGATAGTTAGGATTCTTAGCGCCTTCTGCAAAACAATATTTCGAGAAAATATTTATCTATCCATTGTTGGAGCACAAATGATATTTAAGCTTTTCAAGTGCTCCTCCTGCCCAAACAAGTTTTACATCAAACACCTGGTGCTCATTTGTCGTTATGAACGCAAAACGGGATAACAGGGATTTTAATTAATAATTTCTGTGAAAACCTGGGAACTTACCATGATGCCCCGTAATTGATAACCACCTGAAGGCCCAAAAGAAAAGGATATATTTAAAATTTTGTCAGGAAGCAAAGCAAAGCAAAGCAAAATTCTGAAAACAAAAGCTGAGAGGCAGGGCCTTACAGGGATTTTAGAGGACTTGTTTTGAAGAAGAATATCCTTGTGATTTTGATCACTGGATGCAGTTTTCAAGTTGCCATGATGATTATTAAGATCCATTATGCTCTCTAAGCCTTTCTTTGTATTCTCACCATCAAAATTGCCCTCCATTTTTCTCAAAGGGAAAATGTCAGCAGCAACTTGCCAGTGCTACTGCCAGGTCATTAACCATTACCAAATAAGAAACAAGAATTTAGTGGAGAGAAGTTCGACATTGACTGAGTATACATATTAATGTATAGGGTAGGCAAAATCGATTTTCGGTTTGGGCTTTGGTTTGGTTTCCAAACCGTTTGGTTTGGAGGATTCAACCCAATTAGGTTCAAAGCTCAATCTCAAGCCAAACCGAACAGAATTTAATTTGATTTAAATTTTGGATCTGTTCCAATTGAAAATTTGGTTGTAAATTTCGGTTTGGGTTGCAATTCGGGTCAACCTTAGAATCGTCCAGTGTGAATATTTTCTGCACAGTACAATGTTTGGTATTTTGGATGCAGCTTTGAATCAACAGGCTAACATATTGCAAATTTTTAACAAGAGGGGGCATTATTACCCGTTCGTGTTTGTAATCCCCAGATCCGTTTCCAAATTGCCTATTCTAATGGCCACATCAATAATGCAAAAAATTGAAAAACAAATATCAATTACCAACCAGGCATCCTCAACAAGTCCTTTTGGCCATGGCCGATTGAGTTACAAAAAGCCTTTATACAAATTTGAAATTGCAATAAAACTGTCCCATTCATGAACGATTCGAAATTGCTACAAAACGTATGAAATTCGAAATAACCTAATGCAGCTGATGACAGCAAACGAACACGGAGGTAGCACCAGCAGAGACGACAGCAGCTGGAACGCGGAAGTGAATCGACTCAAGAATGGTAGTGACGGCAGCAGCTGAAGCCTGGAACGAGGAAGCAAATCGGCTTAAGGACAGCTAGACGCAACGCCGGCGCACCTGAATGGGTTTGGCAGCGGCGGCAGCGTGGCCATTCGATAGCTTAGGCAGGGTTAGGGCTAGCTGCGTGTGACTGTATGTGAGCGAGTGTGTCGTGATTGTGAAGATTGAAGAAGAAGCAACGGAGAATCAGATTTAGGGATTGTGCGGTAGCTGATTACCTTCCTTTTTCTATATATATATATATATATATATATATATATATGTATATATATATTTGTTTTTGAGGGGAAACCCGATCGCTTTTATAAAAACCGGTCGATTTTTTAAATTTAAACCCATTTGGGTTTGGATCTGTTCATTTAGGTTTAATACGATCCTAATGCCCACCTAATAGTACAACTTAGATGACACATAAATTATATTCAGAAAAAGGGATGGTAAAATCAGGATCTGCATATAGATGCATGTGTATTTAGATTTGGATCCGTAATAATTTTTTAATATTTAGATTCGTAAAAATATATCCAGATCTAAATGCGAGTAAGATCTGTATGGATTGTGAGTGGATTTTTTTAAATATTTAGATCTACATATTTTTAAATTTAAATATAATAATATCAAATAAAATTCAATTATAATTTAGTAATTAAAAATTTAACATCAATTTAATATAAATAACATACAATAACACTATAAATTCACAAATGATAATTTCACAACATAAAAAAAATTTAAAGTAAACCGATTCATTAAAATATTCTCTAATTATTATTATTATGATTATTATTAGTTTTTAACATATTTTTCATAGTAATGAAGAGTATAGAATTAATTATACTTATAAATATTAAATAAATAATTTAATTTATATATTTTTTAATTAAAATTTAATTAAATAAATAATTTAATTATAAAATAATGTGGATTCGGATTTTTTATTTTTTCAAATGCACTTGCACCCGGATCTGGATCTAGATCCTCACGGATCTTGACTTTTAAGACTAAAATCCACATTTTTTAACATGCGGGTTCAGATTTTTCTAGATTCGGATCTTTCACATCTTTACAGATCCAAGTCGGATCGAAAGATCCAAGCCAAATCCGGAGTTTATTGTCATCCCTATTCAAAAATTAACGTTTAGTTTAATTATTAGAATTATTAGAAGGTTCGTTTGCTTGATGTACTTACTAGCACCCTTATATCCAAACCCGCTTGTTAAAACTCATCTAGTACGGGAAAATTTATGGGTTACAGATAGATTTAGGGCTCATTTAGGATTACTTTTGGGAAGGTTAAAAGTGATTTAAAAACTAATTTTGGTGTTTAGTAAAAACAAATTCAAAATCACTTTTATTAAAATCAACCCATCCTACAGCTGATTTTGAAAATCAAGGAAGGAGTAGTTTTTAAATTTTGATTTTAAGAATCAATTTTCTCTTTTAATATAATTTCATAAATATCTTTACAATTATTACCTAAGCCCCAAATTATCCTTATTTAAATTAGAAACAAAATTAATAATTTAATAATTTTTTGTTATAAGAAATAATATTGCTATAAGTTTAATGCGAATATAATATTACATGATAATCTATTATTTGTTTTTATTTTGAGTTTTTGTAGCTCATTACATTTTTTTTATGTTTATTTTTGGAATACTTAGTTATACTTTGCTTGATGCTATTGAATGAAAATTGTACTTGATTTTTTAATTATCAATCGTTTTAAGATAAAAAAATAAAAGAAATAAAATCAATATAGTATAAATTTTGTTTTTAGTTAAAATTATTATAATACACAATTAAAGATATTGTATATGCACATTTTTATATGTGTAAGTAAATTTTATTTTATATTATGTACATTTTAGTCATTTATTTTCTGATAACTATTTAACAGTAAGATTTACTAAGTACTCATAACTGCTTTCAAAATTCACAGTACTTTTGAAAATAAAATTTACCAAACATTTAACTGATTCTTTTCACAGTTAATTATTTCTATAGTACAGCTAATAAAAATTATTTTAAAAGTTACAGCATTACCAAACTGGCCCTTAATATTACAAATAAAAATATGCTATAAATTGTAGGTGGTTTGATATAAACTAAATACCCTGTAGATACCCGTATGAGTGTCTGCTTACTTGAACTTTATATATATCTATAATAACAAACATCACAATACACTTACATTCACCTTGAAGGTAAGGGAATTTCAATAATCTATGTGATAAAGAATAATAATAACGTATATCCTAAAGAGACAACCAAATAGACGTTGATTAAAGGGAAATTGCCAATTTCCCCCCTAGTGTAATCAATATATACCACTTACTCTCCTGCTACTTTTTTATTATTATTTTTCTTCACATCAAAACATATATTTCTTGTTTTTAATACTTAATTTTTTTATTTAGTTTATATTCATATGATTTATTTAATTTATAATAAATATAAATAAAAGTATATTTGAAAATAGGGTTAATATTGTAAACTTATTCTGTCAGGGGTAATTGGCTATTATAAAATAGTATGGGAGGTATATGGTATATTTTGATTATACTAGGGGGGAAATTGTCAATCTCCCTTGATTAAATATAAAAAAATTAAAATGGAAAAGATATTTTTTAAAATATATTAAAATGCATTAACGAGATAGAGTTAAATGCTCATGTTGCGAATTCATCGCCACAGTTGCCGAGCAATGATACTAAATAATTGGTTAAATTTATTTTATGTATTTTAATTCAATTATAAATAGTTAAGAAAGTATTTGACTAAAAATAGTTAAGAAAGTATAAGTAGTACATACTTAATTCTTATAATATTCTTCTCAAGAATAATTGGATTCAATAATATGTTAAATTAGAGATGACTGTAGTGTCAAATTCTTCATAGGCTGATTATTATGTCGATCAGTCAATCAATTGTAAGCTTTCTTGTTATTGAAATTTCATTTTCTAAATGAAAACAGCGGAAACAATATGCAGTCAATTTGATTCAAGCTACATCGCAAATATTTTTTCATTGCTTATGCATTTTTTGAATGCCAACGCTACGTACATTACAATTAGTTTATCTCTATTTGCCTTGTTGTTTAGACCAATTTTCTTTTTTTAACTCTATATTTGCAAGCTATAAGTTGTATGTACTATGTATAAATCAATTTAACAATTTATATGTATTGAAGTGACGCATTCAAAAACAAATAGGGGCATATGATATTTATTAAAACATATGGGGTGAACGAGAAACTACATACTAAACTATAGGCCTGAAGAAAATTAAGAAAATCCGCATTGGATAGGTTTTTTTAAAAAATTAAAGCTAGCAGTGGATTATAGGTGGATTTAATAATTTCAATTTTTTATAAGTGTAAATTTAATAATAATAAATCCATAACAGACAGTACCCATTACCATAACTATATATATATAATTAATTCAATAAACAACCTAAATTCTTGGGTTTTTTAAAAAAATAATTCTATGATCTATTTTAGAGATGTCAATGGGGCGGGTTTGGGGCGGGATTATAATCCCCAAACCCAAACCCGATTTGAAAGCTATTCCCCGAACCCGCCCCATACCCGAAAAATTATAATTGGGGATAATTTGGGTATATCCCCAAAAATCTCCGAATTGAGCGGGGATTAAAATGGGGACCCGATCCCCATTTTTTTAAGCAATAATTTTTTAATATTCCAATCACTTTGTTTAAAAAAAATTAATAATTCTAACAACCTCAAGATTTAAACATAAAATTACCAATGATCAAATTTTAACAACCTCCATATAAATAAAAATATAATAATTCTAAGTCTTCAATACAATTACAAATGATCAAATTTTATAAGATAAATCAAAATAATTTTCAACGCAAACCGTTATCTAGTTTATGTCTTAAAAGAGGCAAGAAATTATAAATGCAAATGCAAATATATATTCAGAATTTGTAGATCTTTATAAATATAATAATCATTTAGATCATTATAAAAATATAGTAAAAACTTTAAAAAAAATTAAAAATAAATGTAGAAGAGATGGATGATAAAATTATTTAGTTATACAAAATCAATAAAGACTTATTTGAAAAAATCAATAAAGACTTATTGAAAAAATAAATAAATATGTGATTAAAAATATAATTTTTTTATAAATAACTATTACACCTGTACTTCGTTTTACTTTAAAATTATTTTCATCCATTAAATTAATAAATATCAAAATTTAATGGTCCATATGTGTTGGCTGTTTGTTACACTTAATATAACATAAGCTTTGCCTGCAAAAAGAACAGGGTCAGATTTTCCCGACAAATCATAATTAATTATTTTATTTTTTTATATTTTATGGTGTGATAGTTAATTTTATCTTCCTTCTGATTATTATTATTATTATTATTATTATTATTATTATTATTATCATTATTATTTTTGTTTAACTAACATTGCTCACATAAATTAGTTAGGGTTTATTTTGTGTTCAAGTGATGTTACTTTTAATTAATGGCTATTTTGAAATAAAACTGTAATACCTATCAATTAGTTTGTGCATGAATCATAATTTTAAGGCTTCAATTTACTAAACATGCCAACTGTCGTATTTTCAAAATCAATAATACTAAAAATACTCATTTTTCTATAAATTAATAGGACGTGTTATTATATTATTACTACATATTATTTCTTTGAACAAGTGTTTTACATAGATTTCTATCAAAATTAGTTTTAAGCTCACTAGTTACAGAAGAGTCTTCGGTACATTAATTAAATGTATATAAAAAAAACAAGTATTAAAAAAATACGAATTCTCTAAACACACAGTTGAAATGAACGAATTAAGTTAAGGAAGTTGTTATGGGAACAACACATGAGGTTAAGACATCAACACATAGATAATGGTTTTTTTAATTTTCGGGTCGGGTTAGGGGACCCAATAAAATCCCCAAATTCAAACCCGAAAATTTTTTGGGGCTTAAACCCATACCCAAAACGAACCCGAATTTATTTTTAGATATTTTCGGAGCCCCATACCCACCCCAAATTAATCGGGGCCCCGTGGGTTTGGGGCCCCGCGGGTAATACTGCCAACACTAATCTATTTATATAACAATTGTATTCTAAAATAACATTCTAGCTTAAAGACTAGAAAAATACCAACTCTATTGAAATAACTTTTTATATTTCAATGCATTTTTTTTTTTGTTTAAAATGTAAACTTCTACATTTGAAAATGAATGGCATTGCAAAACTAGATTTAAGAAGCATTGCACAAAGAAAATCCTATTCTACGGTCTTTCAAGAAAGGACTGAACTAAGGAATTTCAACATTTAAACCCCAAATTTTGAACCACAACTGATATCACAACTTGTTTGCAATTGTTACATTCTCATTGTATGATTAATATCTAACCTAACATGTTAATTATAAATAAGGTCCCATATCAATGAGGACTTAAATTATGGCCGAATCCTTAACAGTACTTGGAAATTTCAGCAACCAGGAACCAGCCAATAACTTAATTGTTGAGAAGAAGCTTCGTTGGCAAAGATACAATCAACTTTTTAAGCAATTCGCATATAAGGGTTTAGAAAACATGTGCTTTTAAAAGTATTCATGCGTGGCTTGCGAGACTGTTTCGACGACAATCGTCCTCGGGATTCATTTGAAGCAACCTAAAAGTCTAAAGATAGAAGCAAATGCTGTTGGGATAATAAAACCTTTGGTGAAAACCATCACCTATAACCCAGGAATATTCATGTCATATCATCAAGGATCAATAATAAATTATGCGAAAGCGTACCTGAATCCATAACGCTTAATTCCTCTCTAGAGTTGTGTGGTTGACCTTCTAAATCTACACGTTCTCTTAGAGAGTCATTTTAGTTCTCTCTGTGCTTTCTCTCTGATGATGGGATATCAGAAAGAATGGAAAGATTTCTCCTTAACGTTTGACCTGGGGACCATGACCACTTATATAGACAACAGTTTCCTGTTGTCACTAGGTATTCCTAATTCTGCCCATCATAGAATTAGAATACTATTGGGTTTCTACACATTAAAAGTCCACATCCTATTAAATACATTAAAGCCCAACATTGGATTAAAGATCCAACAATGCTAGATTAAAAAATCCAACAATCTCTCACTTGTGCTATCTGTGTAACCTCATAGTTATGTTTTGCAAAATTAATCGTATAAGCTCAACCTTACTGTCATTACCGAAATGTATTTATAACCAATCCGGTCCATCAATCATACCAACATAGGATCAAAGCGGCCTTCATTACATCTATCGTAACTTGACCCTCAATGGTCACTATGCCAATACAACTGAATGACATCGATCATGATGTGGATGTATAGCATGAAAATTTCATGCAATGTGATCTTAACATGCCTATTTCTAACTAGTCCACCTCAAACCTTATTGAGATCAAACTATTCTAACATTAGAGTATGAACAAACCAAAACTTTATTTCTGTAGAAATTAATCTTAAATATCCAAAAAACTGAAATAAATGAGAATGTCTATATTATAAGAGCATCTAAAATCACAAACTCCCACTAAAACTGAATATCTTTAAATAACATAACACCCATATGAGCAGTATGCTCATGGAACATCTTGGGTGGCAGTCCCTTAGTTAACGGATCCACAATCATGAAGTTTGTGCCAATGTGCTCTATAGACAACTGTCCACCCTGAACTCTTTCTTTAACAACAAGGAACTTGATGTCTATATACTTTGACTTCGTCGAGTTCCTGTTGTTATTGGAATACAGCACTGCTGACTTGTTATCATAAAATAACCTGAGAAGTCTATCAACACTATCTATTATACGCAGTCCCGTGACAAAATTCTGTAGCCATATCCCATGATTGGATGCCTCATAACATGTTATGAACTCTGCCGCCATCGTGGAAGAGGCTATAAGAGACTGTTTAGCACTCTTCCATGAAATAGCACCTCCTGCTAGCAGATAGATGTAACTGGAAGTGGATTTCATACTGTCTTGGCATCCAGCAAAATCAGAGTTAGTATAACCAACGATCTCAAGCTTATCCGACCTTCGATATGTGAGCATGTAGTCTTTTTTTCTTTACAAATATCGTAAGACCCGTTTGGCTGCTTACCAATGGTCTACTCCTGGATTACTTAAATATCTGCTCAACATCCCAGTAACGTACGCTATATCCGGTAGCGTATAAACCTGAGCATACATCAGACTTCCTACTGCTGACGCATAATGAATCTTCTGCATTTTCTTCTTTTCAAAGTCATTCTTAGGGTATTGATTGAGACTAAACTTGTCTCCTTTAGCCGCAGGGGTATCACCTGGTTTACAATCTTGCATGCCATATCTCTTGAGAACTGTTTCAATATAACTCTTTTGTGATAATCCCAGAATACCCTGAGAGCGATCTCGGTGTATCTGTATGCCTAATACAAAAGAGGCGTCACCAAGATCTTTCATCTCAAAATTCTTAGTTAGAAATCTCTTGGTGTCGTGCAATAAGCCTATATCGATACTAGCAAGCAAAATGTCATCGACATATAAAACCAGAAAAATACACTTACTCCCACAGAATTTATGGTATATACAATCATCGACCAAATTCATTTCGAAACCAAATGAAATGATCACTTGATGAAACTTGAAATACCATTGTCGAGACGCTTGCTTGAGCCCATAAATGGATTTCTTAAGTTTGCAAACCATATTCTTTGGGTCTTCGGACACAAAGTTTTCTGGCTGCACCATATAGATCGTCTCATCAATGTTGCCATTGAGAAACACCGTCTTTACATTCATCTGATGTAACTCAAGATCGAAATGCGCCACTAATGCCATTATAATCCTGAAAGAGTCTTTCGAAGAAACTAGAGAGAAAATCTCTTTATAGTCGATGCTTTTTTTCTGTGTAAAGCCTTTTGCGACAAAACGTGCCTTGTGCCTCTCCACATTGCCTTTTGAATCCCTTTTGGTCTTAAATATCTATTTGCAACCAATAGATTTCACACCTTGTGGCAATGGTACAAGATCCCATACATCATTGTCTTTCATAGACTTCATCTCTTCATTCATGGCATCAATCCACTTTTGAGAGTTAAAACTTTCCATAGCTTGACAAAAATTGATTGGATCATCTTCCATCACGGCGATGTCTACCTCATGCTCTTGGAGAAATATAATGTAGTCATCGGGCAATGCATTTCTTCTTTCTCTAGTGGATCTTCTTAATGGCATAGGTTCTTGAGATGGTAGAGTTTGTTTTTCTGGAACAAATTCTTCTATAAGGGGTTCTCCAATATTGTCTTGATTTGTTGTGTCTTGAACAAAGTCAAGAATTAGACCTTGATCAATGCCAATAACACTTATGGAAATATCAACATATTCCTCATCAAAGACAAAGTCCCTAACTGTATTTCCCCCCACAAACTCGACATCCTTAAAGAACCGAGCATTTCCAGTCTCGAAAATCGACTTAGTCGTGGGATCATAAAACTTGTATCCCCTAGATCGTTCTAAGTATCCAATAAAATAGCAACTCATCGTTCTTGGGTCCAATTTTTTCTCATTAGGCCTATACGGCCTTGCCTCAGCTGGACATCCCCAAACATGTAAGTGCTTGAGACTAGGTTTTTACCTATCCAAAGCTCATAAGGGGTTTTAGCAGTTGCTTTAGTTGGAACTCTATTAAGGATATACGCTACAGTCTTAAGTGCTTCTCCCCAAAGTGATTATGGTAAGGTAGAATGAGAAATCATACTTCTCACCATGTCCTTAAGCGTCCTATTTCGTCTTTCAGCAACACCATTCATAATGGGTAAACCCGGCGTAGTGTACTGTGGGATGATACCGCATTCCTCTAGGAATTTCGTAAATGGTCCTGGACGTTGTTCACCTGAACCATCATATCTACCATAATATTCACCACCACGGTCAGATCTGACGCTTTTGATTCTTTTGCCAAGTTGGTTCTCAACTTCAGCCTTAAAGTTTTTAAACATATCTAAGGATTGTGCCTTTTCATGAAGGAGGTATTTATAGCCATATCTAGAAAAATCGTCTATGAACGTCATAAAATATTGTTGACCGTTCCAAGCAGGTGCAGGGAATGACCCACAAATGTCTGTATGTATGAGTTCTAAGACATCCAAACTCCTGTTGGCTTCAAATCTCATTTTATTGGCTTGTTTCCCCTTAATACAGTTAACACAAATGTCAAAATCTGTGAAATCTAAGGCGTCGAGAATTGCGTCTGACACAAGTCTCTCTATTCTCCGTTTGGAGATATGACCCAATCTCCTATGCCATAACGCAGCTGAATTCTCATTTGTTAACTTCCTCTTTAAACCTCGTGTACTCAATTGCAGGGATTCATTAAATGAAGCAATTGTATCAAGCATATAAAGATTATCATCACCTGTCAAAGAACCAGAACCAACTAGTTTTGAATCATGAAACAAACTAAATTTTTCATTTCCAAATGAACAAGAATAACCAAATTTGTCCAAAGCGGAAATATAAATCAAATTTTGCCTAAAAGACGGAACAACAAAAGTTTCATCAAGATCCAAATAAAATACAGTCTTTAACAATAATCTAAATTTTTCAATTGCTTCAACTTCAACTGTCTTGCCATCGCCCACATAGATGTATCTTTTACCATCACTGGGTTTTCGGTAACTCAGGCAACCCTACATAGACACACTGATGTGAGTGGTTGCACCAGAATATATCCACCACATGTGTCTAGGTACCGAAGTTAAGTTAACCTCAGAACAAACCAAATTAAGAAGCATACCTTTCTTAGCACGCCATGCGTAATAATTAGTGCAGTGCTTCTTCTTATGCCCCTCAGCCCCACAGAAGAAACAACCAGTACCTTCTGAAACATTTAGTTTCTTTTGTTGTTTCTTTTGAGGTGTTGTATCTGCAGCTTGCTTATCCTTCTTCCGTTTCGTACCCTTGTTCTTGCCCTTAAAGGTAGAGGCTAGATGAGCACTTTCAACCTTATCTTTCTTCAGCCTATCCTCTTCCTGAACACAGTGTGATATGAGCTTATTTAGAGACTAAGTCTCTTTCTGACAATTATAACTCACCTTAAACTGGTTAAACTGTGTTGGTAAGGATATTAAAACCAAATGCACTAGCAAGTCCTCAGAGAGTTGAAGCTTAAGTGCTCTTAGCTTAGAAGTAAGATGAGACATCTCCATGATATACTCCCTAATATTTCCTTTACCCGTATACCTCATTGAAATTAGGCTTGTCAAGAGCGTACCAATTTCAGCCTTTTCGTTCTTCACAAACTTTTGTTCAATCTGTGTAAGAAACTCCTTAGCTGTATTTGCTTTCTCAGTCATTGAGCCCCTGAATGCTTCTGGAATGGCCTTCTTCATGATCATGATACACATGCGATTTGATCTCTCCCACCTTTCCATTTCTCTTTTATCATCAAGGGTACTATCATCTGTAATAGGTGGGGGAGAATCAACCCTTAACGCAAGATCAAGATCCATGACTGCAAGAATTATTAATAGATTATCGTGCCATGATTTGAAGTTAGAGCCATTTAGCATATGAATTGAATTGATGTTGGCAGTAATATTAGTAGCTGACATAACTGAATTCAGAACAAACAAGCAAAATAAGCTCATATTAGTCTTAAAACAAAAATAAATTCAAATAAAGGTAAACCCCATCTCAAGATACCGGGCACTCTATTAATATTCTATCTTTAGATAAAATATTAACTTGTAAGTGATATCTTGGTGCAGTAATCAAACACTGATAATAAGAACATGTCAAATAATGAATCTTCCTTTGGGCTGATTTATTGTTCACATGTAAAACCGAAAAATCATCATATGTTTATTACCACAAGTGCACATGTAATTATATTAAATATGGACCTTCCTTTGGGCCGATCAATATTTACAAAAATTATATGTACAAAACCATTTGTTTTATAAAATAAATTAATTTCTACAAGAGAGCTTACTTTGGTGATATGTTGCTTCAATTAATTAATCTCAAAATACATATAAACCAACCAATATTTAAATTTAAAATTGCACTAACAAAACCTTAAAAAAAAAAAATTTTGGGTCAACCGCTGGTCAACGGTCAAAGTTTGACCGATCAATTGTCAATTGCTGACAGTCAAACTTTGACTGGTTTAGTAGCTGACCGGCTCGGGTTAGTTGAACCGACCGGTCCAGATCAGCCCAAATAAAATAAAATAAAATAAAAAATCTTAAAATTTTTTTTTCTTCTTTTTTTTGAGTGGTGGCTATGGCCGCCGCTTCTTCTTTGTCTGTCGTGGCCAAAAGGGCATGGCTTACTGGGTGGCGAGGCCAGACGGTTGCGGCTGACTAGTGGCCGCGCCTTTCCCTGCTGAAAGCCACCCGCGAACTTTTTTTTTTTTTATCGGTTTCTTCTTTCTTCATGCGGCGGCTATGGCCATCGCTTGACTACACTGCCGCGGCCTGGGGCTGCGGCTTCCTTGATGCAGCGGCTTTCGCCACCGCTTTTTGCGGTCGAAATCCACATCGCCAGAGGTCTGCAACGCGTTACCGCAGCAGCCGAAGTCCCGCGCTACGATCTTTCTCGCTCGCTTTTTAGCGCGCCCGCCGGCTGCTGCGCCGAAACCGCAAGCCAGCAGTGTGAATCACACTGCCAACAGCTCAAAACATGTGCCAGCAGCGTGCCATAGCCCAGCCGCGCTGTGCTTTGCTACCATGCAGTCTAACAACCACACGATGGCCACCATTTAGACTATACAATCAGAACCCAACCTATTCTTAACCTAGACCATGGGATAATGCATTCTAGAATTTCAAGAATCTTATTCACTCCATAATCAAGCAACAAAACTGCACCATTAATGAACTGTGAAATGAGATGAGAGCGAGCTTCAACTCACAAACCCAATCAGTTTCAAACCTTGAAAACATGGTGGGACAACTTGCTTCTTCAGTTCAAACCTTGGCAATGACTGTTGAGAAAGGAAAATTCCCAAGTCAACCAGTGCCTAATCTTAAAGGAGTGCATGAAGTAAGCACCAGTTCACCTCAGCAGCATGGAGAGGTCAAAACCGTTATGACCTTGCGAAAAGGAAAAGAAATCGACAACAAAGTGGAGATGTCGGTGACAAAAATAACTCAAATTGTACCGGTGAATGCAGAAGACTCTCCTTAGAGGAGAAAGAAGAAACCAGCCCACAAGAATATGTTCCCAAAGCTCTATTTCCTCAGAGGTTAGCTAATACGAAGAAAGGAAAATCCACAAGTGAGATTTTTTAAATCTTTAAACAGGTAAGTGTTATCATCCCTTTGCTTGACGCTATAAAACAAATGCCATCTTATGCCAAGTTTCTTCAAGACCTTTGTACTAAAAAGAGAAACATTCATGTTCAAAAAAAGGCCTTTTTAACAGAAAACGTTAGCTCTATACTCCAACACAAAATTCCTCTAAAATACAAAGACCTAGGCTCCCCCACTATCTCATATAGTATAAGGAACCACACAATTGAGAATGCTTTGTTGGACTTAGTAGCTAGTGTAAATTTGTTACCTTACTCAGCATTTGTGAAACTTGGATTGAGAGAATTACACCCAACTCTAGTGGTGTTACAGCTTGCAGATTGGTCCATGAAAAAATCTCGTGGTATTGTGGAGGATGTGCTTATACAGGTAGATAAGTTTTATTTTCCTGTAGATTTCATTGTAATTGACATTCAACCAGTCTAGGATTCAAGGAAGCACATCCCCATTATCCTAGGACGACCTTCCTTAGCAACTACCGATGCTCATACTCAATGCAAGACTGGAAATATGCAGTTGTCCTTTGGCAATTTGACGATGGAGCTAAATATTTTCAACATTGCCAAACAATCTCACAATACAGATGATGAAATTGTTGATGTGGATTTGATAGAAGTATTAGTTGATAATGTTTTTCTTTCAAACCTTAGTGATGACTCTTTACAAACATGTTTAACTCACTTTGGTTTTGATTTTGATATTGACATATCAGTAGATGAGGTTAATGCCTTACTTGATTCAGCATCATCCATGGACACTAACAAATGGAAGTCAAAAGTGGAACAACTAACACCATCAGAGAAGAAACTGAGTCCTTTATCAGAATCACCACCAAAACATGAGCTCAAACCATTACCCGACACTTTGTAATATGCGTTCTTGAAAGAAGAAAGCACTTTGCCAGTAATCATTTCATCATCCTTGAATGACGAACAAAAAGGTAAGTTGTTAGAAGTTTTGAAAGTGCACCAAGGAGCATTAGGATGGACCATAGCCTATATAAAAGGTATAAACACAGTGGACTGTATGCATTACATTCACCTTGATGAAAATGCTAAACCTACCAGGAAAATGCAACGTCGGTTGAACCCTAACATGAAAGAAGTTGTTAGAACTGAAGTCTTTAAACTATTAGACACATGTATCATTTACCCAATTTCTGATAGTTCATGGGTTAGTCCTGTGCAAGTTGTCCTTAAAAAGTCAGGAGTCACAGTAGTTACCAATGCTGATAATGAATTAATACCTACTAGAGTGACTACAGGGTGGTGTGTATGTATTCATCATAGAAAGTTGAATTCTGTCACACGTAAAGACCATTTTCCTTTGCCATTTATCGATCAAATGCTTGATAGATTAGCATGTCATGAATTTTATTACTTTCTAGATGGCTACTTAGGATATAATCAGATTCCCATAGCACCAAAATATCAAGAGAAAACCACTTTCACTTGCCCTTTTGACACTTTTGTATATAGGAGAATGCCATTTGGATTATGTAATGCACCTGCTACATTTCAACGATGCATGTTAAGCATTTTTTGTAATATGGTTGAACGATTCCTTGAAGTATTTATAGATGATTTTTCTATTTTTGGTGATTCATTTGATCAATGTTTACATCATCTAACACTAGTTCTGCAAAGATGCATAGAGAACAATTTGGTTCTAAATTGAGAGAAATGCCATTTTATAGTAAAATAAGGTATTGTTCTCGGTCACATAATTTCGAGTGAAGGTATTGAGGTTGATAAGGCCAAGGTGGATCTCATTTCCAATTTTCCTCCACATAAAACAGTCAGAGAAGTAAGATATTTCCTTGGGCATGCGGGTTTTTACAGACCTTTTATTAAAAATTTTAGCAAAGTTTCTATACCCTTATACAATTTACTTGCTAAGGATGTACCTTTTGTCTTTGATGATTCATGTCTTGTGGCATTTGAGAAACTAAAGCAGCTGTTAACATCATCACCCATCATTCAGCCCCCAAATTGGAACTTACCATTTGAGCTTATATGTGATGCATCTGATTATGCAGTAGAAGCAGTATTAGGACAAAGAGTTGATCGAATTCCCCATGTCATTTACTATACTAGTATGACATTGAATGATGCACAATTGAACTATGCAACCACTGAAAAAGAAATGCCAGCAGTAGTGTTTGCACTAGAGAAATTTCAATCTTATCTCATTGGTTGTAAAATAATTGTTTTCACAGATCACGCTGCTCTTAAATATCTTTTCACAAAGAAAGATACAAAAGCTAGACTAATTCGTTGGGTGTTACTTTTGCAGGAATTTGACTTTGAAATCAAGGAAAAGAAGGGCACATAAAATGTTGTGGCAGACCATCTGTCTCGTCTCAATTTTGATACAATTACAGAACCATTACCATTAAATGAATCATTTCCAGATGAACAACTAATGAGTGTGGAAGTATGACCATGGTATGCTGATATAATTAACTATCTTATTATAGGTAAACTTCCGGAGCATTGGACTAAGTATAACAAGGCCAAATTTTTTGCAGAAATAAAGAATTTCTTTTGGGATGACCCTTATCTGTTCAAGTATTGTGTAGATCAAATTTTCAGACGACGTGTCCCAGAAAATGAATTTCAAAATATCCTTTTATTATGCCATGAACAAGCTTGTGGAGGCTATTTCAGTGCTAAGAAATCAGTTACTAAAATATTACAATGTGGTTTCTATTGGCCAACTATATTTCGAGATGCTTACATTTTTTGTTCTTCATGTGATAGGTGTCAATGAATGGAGAGCATCACGCGAAGGAACATGATGCCATTAAACCCAATTTTAGTGGTTGAGATTTTTTATGTATGGGGTATCAACTTCATGGGACCTTTTCACCCTTCCTTTGGCCATTAATATATATTGGTTGCTGTTGACTACGTATCGAAATGGGTAGAAGCAGTTCCATGTAGAACCAATCATCACAAGGTGGTGATTGGAGTTTTGAAAAGCAACATTGTTTCATGCTTTGGATTCCCTCGAGCAATAATCAGTGATGGTGGAGCCCATTTTTGTAACAAATCATTCAAGGCTATTTTGAAAAAGTATTCCATTACTCACAAAGTGGCGACCTCATATCATCCGCAAACCAGTGGCCAAGTTGAGATCTCCAATCGAGAGATAAAGCACATATTAGAAAAGACGGTGAGACCAGATAGAAAAGATTGGTCATTAAGACTGGATGATGCATTATGGGCATATAGAACAGCTTTCAAGACCCCAATTGGGATGTCACTTTATAGGCTAGTATATGAAAAACTTTGCCACCTACCTGTGGAACTCGAGCATCGTGCATACTGGGCCATCAAGAAATTCAACTTTGACATGCAGCAAGCTAGCTCAGAAAGAAGATTACAGCTGGCAGAACTTGAAGAAATTTGTAATGATGTATACGAAAATGCCAAGATTTACAAACAACGAATGAAAGTCTTTCATGACAAGCAAATTATGAGAAAATCTTTCACCCCAGGTCAGAAAGTGCTTTTATTCAATTCTCGCTTGCATCTATTCTCAGGTAAGTTACGCTCTCGATGGACTGGTCCCTTTATAGTTCATACTGTTTTTCCACGTGGAGTAATTGAAATTAAGGATCCAAAGAACGGTGTAACTTTTAAAGTTAATGGTCAAAGATTAAAGTCATATCTAGAGTACCAACCACATGAAAAGGACACCGAAATCGATTTGAGTGACCCGCCAAACTTGAATTGAGAAATTTTCTTATTTATTTCTTCTTTTTCGGTGATTTAAATTTTTGTGAAAGTGTGTTTATTTAATCATTCAGTTTTCTTTTATCACTTCTAACCATGTATGCCTCAACTAGACAATTCCTCTTGAACATTCTTAGACAACTTCAATGTGTACAATCTCATCTAAGAAGCTAGATACGATTTTGTAAAACACATCGTATTTGGAAGCTACAACCTCTAGAGTTAGTATCCCATGTTGAAGATCTAGAAAGACAACTTAAAGAAATTGAGGGAGGTATCAACAACACCCAAATAGAGCTTGAGGTAAATTCAATAAAAGGACGATTGTGAAATTATTATTTTTCTTTTCTTTTCTTTTCTTCTTTGTGTTCTTTAGTTTGTTACCTCGGTTAAGTGGCGGATAACGGTACTCCGTGACAATCAAAGTCGGTTACTTTAGTTTCCCATAATAATTGATATTCTGAGAAGACGGTATAGACAGAAACGCGATTCTAGCAAAGCTTCACAAGCGATTTCCTTCACTTTCTCAGAATGCCCTCCTTACGATCTATAAAGTTCGATCCGAACACATGCGATTGCTTATGAGAAATAACGTCCCTGCTGACATCTGTTGGTTAATCGAGGCCAAGGTACGTTTGGCAAGTGAGTTGCCTCCTAAATTTATTGCATACATGCCTGATTGTGGTAAAGGGAATTACTCAAGAAAAAGAAGAGTTGAAAAACTTCATGTTAATTGTAATAAGTGTGCCAAGATAAAATGCAATAAAAATCCTTATTTTTTTGGAATGATGTCTGATAATAGAGAAGATAAGATTCAATTCATTAAGGATGGCTTGAATAAAGAGTCATTGGATGATGTCATTTTGTCTCTTGAAATGCATCCCAGTGGATACACATAAAGAGCAATTCTCGAGTTATGACCATTATTTCAGAAAGAGCATGTACGATATAGTCTTGGGAATCTGACTATAAATGACCATGTTTGCCAGTTTATAAGAAAACTGAATGGGAAGCCTATCCTCGACCCATAGAGGGCGTTCAAGCCATTTATGGATGTAAAACCAGAGGAAGATGTGAGCCACAATCACAACTACTTGTAAATATCCTTTTACTGTTGTTTTATTTTACTGTTGTTTTATTTCACTGTTGTTTTATCAATTGCATTATTGTCTTTAATAATTGATTGCTTTTTCTTTTTACTATTTCCTTTTTTACTCTCGAGCCATGTGTTTTACGCGTTAATTGACACAGACATGCTACCTCATATACAGCTGTGAACAATTGTCACCAAGATCTTTGATATATGATCCTTTCTTTTTAGTCTCACAGATTATTTTTTAGAAGCATCCCAATGGCAGCTACTCCCAATAAACAATTCAAGAACATTTGTGTGCTCTCTGGTTTAACTATGGCAAACATAAAGAGTTCGTTGAGGCAACCATAGATCTTGGTCGAAGTATAGCAGCAAGAAATTTACATTTGATATATGGAGGAGGTGACCGAGGGTTATCAAAATTGGTCTTAGAAGCTGCTTATCTTAGAGAGAGCCAAGTGTTAGGCATAATCCCAAGAAGCCTAAAACCATTGGGCTGTATGTCTGACTCACCAACTGGAGAAGAGTTAGTCGTCTCAGGTATGCAAGAAAGAATAACTGAAATGCTAAATCATGCTGATGCTTTTATTTTCCTATCAGGAGATCTTGCAACTCTAGAGGCACTAATCACATTAGCATCTTGGGCCTATCTAAATATTCATCAGAAACCCATCGGTTTGTTAAATGTCAATAACTTTTATGATGGCTTCATCGCATTTCTTAACCATGCAATAAAAAACCATTTCATCCCTTTCACTATGAAAATTTTTTTTATTTGTGCTCATACTGCTAACGAGTTGCTTGATCTGTTACAAGCTTATAGACCAGAGCTAAATCCCAAGACCCTTGTGTTGGAATGGCCAACTAATGATGGTAACAGTAGCCGTAATAAGAAGTGCAAATTAGATTTAACTCTTCACTTGTAAATATTTTCTTCTGTGATACGGCACCTAGGTGATGTCTTCTAACCCTTATTTTCTTTCAAACATTGAGGACAATGTTCCATTCAAGTCGGGGGGAGGGAATAGTTGATAATTGTGGAATATTTCAATCTTGATGTAGTTTTTACTAATTTTTGTTGTAGAAACTAACTTTGGCTAAATTTTTGAGTCGAAGATGGCTGAATATAGAGTGTAGTGACTCTAGAAATGCATCTTCTTACCTATAAAAATAAAATAAAATAAAATAAGAGAAAAAAATATAATATTCAAGTGAAAAGCACCTAACAATCTCCAAAGTTCTCTATTTTTCAAATATATATTTTATTTTTCCTATTATCCTTTCTTTATTAGCCACGTCCCTAGCCCACATTACGTCCTAATAAAAGTCCTTCTTGATTTTAGGAAACTATAGTCTGAAATAGAAACTAGTTATATGGGTTGAAAAGATGTGGTAGTGCATATTAAAAAAAAAAAGGAATGATTAATATATTAGTTTGATTAGCATTTTTGAATTAAAATCGTATTGTTTCTGAGCTGAGGGCATAATTCTTTCACCTTGGTGAGAGTGTGTGATATTATTTCTTTATTGTTTTCACTTAATTTACCATTCACTGGAGTGATTATTTTTTTGTTTAATTTCTTTGTGAGAGTATCCCTACTACCGGTATGATTTTGGGGTTTGATATGTCATTCTTGAAAATGACTCGATTATTGAAGTTGTGACAAAGTTTTCTAAACTGATTCATGTGGAGAGTTGATATGGAGATGATATTTCTTTAGACTTCAGATAATGCTTATACTTTGTTTCATTGTTATCATTAGTCTGATTGAATAAATAAAATTGTTTTAAAAAAAATTTCATTTTTGTTTGAGTTTTATTTTCGCTAAATTTGCTAGGGACTAGCAACAAGCTAGTTGGGGGATATGTTGAGTACTAGAAAGTGTGTATTTATAATAAAGAAAATCATCATTTTACACTCCAAGTCTCATTAACATCCCTACTTTTATGTCTTTAAGTCTCTTGTAATTTAATTATGTATGTTTTATTTTGATTAAGTATTTTATGTATTTTAAGGGATATCATGGTCATTTCACAATGAACGAGAGATCAGATTAAAAAATAGACAGCAATTTTGAACTCAGGACAGTCGAAAACCTTAGGAGGAGCATAAAAAGATAAACGATATTGTTCACATATACGGTACTGTTCACGACACTATTTACGACACTGTTCACTTGTACTGTATGCCGACGTGGCACTATACGATGATGTGGCGGCATTTGATTGAACGAATGATGTGGCATTGACTGATGATGTGGCGTTGACTGATGATGTGTAACGATTCTATTGGACCAAAATGCTGACCGTTGACGTGGCAGAATGTTAGTGGACTAAAAAAATGTGTGTATGGTACATGCATATACACAGAATGACAGCCCTGATGATGTATTCTATCCTATAAGAGCTTGTCACGTGGCACAATCTTGAGCGTTCAAATTGTTTTAATCCGATGGCCATGATTTACTCAGTGTATCTATAAAAAGGGGGCTCCCCCCCCAATTTAACACTCTTGAATCCATTTTTTAGCTCCGTTTTCTGTAATTCTATCTCCATCTTGTATTTTCTACGTATTTTAATAAAATTTTCATTTTACCCCTAGTTCAATTATGAGTAGCTAATTTCCTTTCAAGCTTGGGTTAAAGGTGAAGTCTCAACATGTTCTATAGGCTTAATTTGGTAAATTTACTCGTTCTTCCTCTCTAATTTATGTGGATGTTTTGACTTTTCGTTGATAGATAGTAATAATCTTGTCTAGATATCGACTGGTATAACCGTCTCCATAGGCAAAGTTATTACTATTTGGCACGGGAAGCCCTTAGCACTATGTCTATTAGACTGTGGTTTATGAGTAGTGGAAAATTTCCCTTCATGATTTAATTGGTACTAATAATGAATGTTAAACCGATAGTGCATGTTGAGTACATATTCGAAGATCAAAGCACTTCATTTTAATAGTTTATTCCCACAACTTTAATTTAAATTAATTGATAGCCTACATCTTTTTCATTATAAATCCAACCACCAACTCAGAAAATTTATTCTACACACAATTAAAATTCACCTCCTCGTGGGATCAACACTCGTCACTGTTGATCTATTTACAATAGATTTGTGCGCTTGCGAGTTTAACAAAATTTGCACAACAATTTTGATTATAAATCCAATCACCCACTTAGAAAATTAATTCTACAAGCAATTAAAATCCACATCCTCGTGGGATCGACACTCGTCACCGTTGATCTATTCTAAAATAGATTCGTGCGCTTACGAGTTCAATAAAATTTGCACAACAAGTTTTTTGAGCCGTTGCCGGGGAGGTAAGTTATTTTAATTTGTAGAATAAATTTTCAATTTTTGTATTTATATTTTTTTCCTTGTAATTTTTTTTATTATTAGAGAAAAAAGAAAAAAAAAAGAAGTGAATAAGCATTTTGAAGTAGATATATATTTTTTTTCTTTTCTTCTCTTCTTTAAATTTCCGTAATTTAATTTTCATGTTTTTTTTTATTTTGTTAAATTGGCAGGTGCAACCACATATTAATTTATTTTAATTTGTTTTACGTATTTTCTTTCCTATATATAACACTTGAGTTTTTTTTCATAACAAGATTGTAAAAGCGTGATAAGATTAGTATCATAATTTCTCCTTCTTTATTTTTATTAATTTTGTTACCATTTTTTTTCTTTGCATGCATGATAGTATGTCACAATTACCTAATCTTGAGCCTATAGATTTTGAACTAGAAAAAATACTTTACACACACAAACACATTGCAATTAAAAATAAAATTGAAATAGATTTGCAATTAGCACCACAAGAGAGGCCATTTAAGGACTACTTTAGTCCCTTAGCAAATTTAAGCACATCATGCATACAATACCCAAATGTAGCTGCTAGAAGTTTTGAGTTAAAACCCAGTGTGCTAAATTGTCTCCCAACATTCTATGGCCTAGAAAATGAAGATCTATATAATCATCTGAATGATTTCCATGCTATATGTCAAACTTTTAAATATGAAAATTTTTCAAATGATGATGTTAAGCTTAGATTATTACCATTTTTTTTTAAAGGATAGTGCTCGGTCATGGTTCAATGTATTGCCTGCTAATAGTATTACATCATGGGAACAAATGGTAACAAAATTTTTGAATAAATATTTCCCAGTACATAAAACCAATGTTATTCGTAGGGAAATTTCAGAGTTTACCCAAAGAGAAGACGAGCAGTTTTTCGAAGCACATGAGCGATTCAATGGGCTACTCCTAAAGTGTCCACATCATGGGTACGAGAAATGGCACCAATGCCAATACTTTTTGGAGGGATTATTGCCGCATGTACAAGAATGGCTAATGGCAACAAGTAGAGGAGAGCTAATG
Organism: Luvunga scandens; assembly: GCA_030449905.1. Classification (NCBI taxonomy): domain Eukaryota; kingdom Viridiplantae; phylum Streptophyta; class Magnoliopsida; order Sapindales; family Rutaceae; genus Luvunga; species Luvunga scandens. Next base: position 17,676,109 of record JASUUG010000210.1, on the reverse strand, counting down.
TCAAAATGTGCATCAGAGATTTGGGATTTCTTCCAGGGACAAGCGGATAATTCCCAACAACGGAGTCGTTCACTTAGGAATACTAGAAGAGTTAAGGGAGTGAATGAGGTTCACATTGGCGAGTTAAGTTCAGAAATTAAAGAAGTCAAAGAGATAGTTGAAGGTCTTTCCCGACAACTAGCATCGTTAACAACTAATAAATTGACAGAGGCACATGACTAAGACTCATACTCAGATCAAGCCAATGTCATAAATGTAATGAGAAAGCCATCAAACTACAACCCTTACTCCAACACGTACAATCCCGGATGGAAAGACCACCACAATTTTTCATGGTCTCAAGGATTCCAACAGAATGGACTAGCAGCTCCAGCTCCAGCTCCACCAATGCAACCAATTCCTCAAAATCCTCAAGCCTCTCAACCACCATTTAGACCATATAATCAGAACCCAAACTATTCTCAACCTAGATCATAGGAAGATGCATTCCAGAATTTCAAAAATCTTATACACTCCATAATCGAGCAACAAAACCGCACCATTAATGAACTGCGAAATGAGATGAGAGCAGGCTTCAATTCACAAATCCAAACAGTTTCAAACCTTAAAAAAATGGTAGGACAACTTGCTTCTTTAGTTCAAACCTTGGCAATGACTATTGAGAAAGGCAAATTCCCAAGTCAACCAGTGCCTAATCCTAAAGGAATGCATGAAGTAAGCACCAATTCACCTCAGCACCATTGGGAGGTCAAAGCGGTCATTACCTTACGAAAAGGAAAAGAAGTTGACAACAAAGTGGAGATGCCGGTGACAAAAGCAACTCAAATTGTACCGGTGAATACAGAAGACGTATCATCAGAGGAGAAAAAAGAAACCAACTCATGAGAATACGTTCCTAAAGCTCCATTTCCCCAAAGGTTAGCTAAAGTAAAGAAGGGAAAATCCACGAGTGAGATTTTTGAAATCTTTAAATAGATAAGTGTTAACATTCCTTTGCTTGATGTTATAAAACAAGTGCCATCTTATGCCAAGTTTTTTAAAGAACTTTGTACTAAAAAAAGAAACATTCATGTTAAAAATAAAACAAGTGCCATCTTATGCCAAGTTTCTTAAAGAACTTTGTACTAAAAAGAGAAATATTCATGTTAAAAAGAAGGCATTTTTAACAAAAAACGTGAGCTCTATACTCCAACATAAAATTCCTTTAAAATACAAAGACCCAAGCTCCCCTATTATTTCATGTAGTATAGGGAACCACACAATTGAGAATGCTTTGTTGGACTTAGGAGCTAGTGTAAATCTGTTGCCTTACTTAGTATTTGTGAACCTTGAACTGGGAGAATTACACCCAACTTCAGTGGTGTTACAGCTTGCAGATCGGTCCATGAAAAAACCTCATGGTATTCTGGAGGACGTGCTTATACAGGTAGATAAGTTTTATTTTCCTGTTGATTTCATTGTAATTGACACTCAACCAATCTAGGATTCAAGGAAGCACATCCCCATTATCCTAGGACGACCTTTCTTTGCAACTGCCGATGCTCACATTCAATGCAGGACTGGAAATATGCAGTTGTCCTTTGGAAATATGACGATGAAGCTAAATCTCTTCAATATTGCCAAACAACCTCACAACGCAGATGATGAAATTGTTGATATGGATTTAATAGAAAAATTAGTTGATAATGGTTTTCTTTCAAACCTTAGTGATGACCCTTTACAAATATGTTTAACTCACTTTAGTTTGAATTTTGATATCAATAGATGAGGTTAACGCCCCACTTGATTCAGCATCATCCATGGACATGAACAAATGGAAGTCAAGAGTGGAACAACTAGCACCATTAGAGAAGAAACTGAACCTATTATCAGAATCACCACCAGAACTCGAGCATTATGCATACTGGGCCATCAAGAAATTTAACTTTGACATGCAACAAGCTAGCTCATAAAGAAAATTATAGCTAGCAGAACTTGAAGAAATTCAGAATAATGCATACAAAAATGCCAAGATTTACACGCAACGAATGAAAATCTTTCATGACAAGCAAATTATGAGAAAATCTTTCACACCAGGTTAGAAAGTGCTTTTATTCAATTCTCGCTTTCACTTATTCCCAAGTAAGTTACGCTCTCGATGGACTGGTCTATTTATAGTTCACACTATTTTTCCACATGGAGCAATTAAAATTAAGGATCCAAAGAACGGTGTAGCTTTTAAAGTTAATGGTCAAAGATTAAAGCCATATCTAGAGTACCAACCACATGAAAAAGGACATCGAAATCGATTTGAGTGACCTACCAAACTTAAATTGAGATTTTTTCTTATTTCTTTCTTCTTTTTGTTGATTTAAATTTTTGTGAAAGTGTGTTTATTTAATCATTCAGTTTTCTTTTATCATTTCTAATCATGTTTGCCTCAACTAGACAAATCCTCTTAAACCTTCTCAGACAACTTCAAAGTGTACAATCTCATCTGAGAAGTCAGATACGATTTTGTAAAACACGTCGTAATTGGAAACTACAACCTCCAGAGTTGGTATCCCACGTTGAAGATCTAGAAAGACAACTCAGAGAAATTGAGGGAGATATCAACAACACCCAAATAGAGCTTGAGGTAAACTCAATAAGAGGACGATTGTGAAATTATTATTTTCTTTTCTTTTATTTTATTCTTTGTGTTCTTTTGTTTGTTACCTCGGTTAAGTGACGGATAACTCCGTGACAATCAAAGTTTGTTACTTCAGTTTCTCATAATAATTGATATTCTGAGAAGAAGGTATGGACAAAAACGTGATTCTAGCAAAGCTTCACAAGCGATTTCCTTCACTTCCTCAGAATGCCCTCCTTACAATCTATAAAGCTCGGTCTGAATGCATGCGATTACTTATGAGAAATAACATCCCTGCTGACATCCGTTGGTTAATCGAGGCCAAAGTATGCTTGGCAGGTGAGTTGGCTCTTAAATTTATTGCATACATGCCTGGATGTGGTAAAAAACTTCATATTGATTGTCATAAGTGTGCCAAGATGAAATGCGATAAACATTCTTGTTCTTTCAGAATGATGTCTGATAACAGGGAAGATAAGATTCAATTCATTAGGGATGGCTTGAATAAAGAGTCATTGGATGATGTTCTTTTGTCTCTTGAAACGCATCCCAGTGGATATGTACAAAGAGCAATTCTCCAGTTATGGCCATTATTTCAGAAAGAGTGTATCTAATATAGTCTCGGGAATCTGACTATAAATGACCCTGTTTGCCAGTTTATAAGAAAACTGGATGGGAAGCCTATCCTCGACCCATAAAGGGTGTTCAAACAGTTTCTAGACGTAAAACTAGAGGAAGATGTGAGCCACAATCACAACTACCTGTAAATATCCTTTTACTGTTATTTTACTGTTGCTTCATTAATTGCATTCTTGTCTTTAATAATTGTTTGCTTTTTCTTTTTACTATTTCCTTTTTGACTCTCGAGCCATGTGTTTTACGAGTTAATTGATACAGGCATGCTATCTCATATACAGCTGTAAACCATTATCACTAAGATCCTTGATATATGATCCTTTTCTTTTAGATTTATAAATTTTTTTTTAGAAGCATCTCAATGGCAGCTACTATCAATAAACAATTCAAGAACATTTGTGTGCTCTCTGGATTTAATTATGGCAAACATTTAGAGTTTGTTGAGGCAGCCATAGATCTTAGTCAACGCATAGCAAAAAGAATTTCACATTTAGTATATGGAGGAGGTGACTGAGGGTTATCAAAACTGGTCTCAGAAGTTGCTTATCTCAGAGGGAGCCAAGTGTTAGGCATCATCCCAAGAAGTCTAAAACCGTTGGGCTGTGTGTCTGACTCACCAACTAGAGAAGAGTTAGTTGTCTCAGTATGCAAGAAAGAATAACTGAAATGCTAAATCATATTGATGCTTTTATTTTCCTACCAGGAGATCTTGCAACTCTAGAAGCACTAATCACATTAGCATCTTGGGCCTATCTGAATATTCATCAGAAACTCATCGGTTTTTTAAATGTCAATAACTTTTATGATTGCTTTATTGCATTTCTTAACCATGCAATAAAAAACCATTTCATCCCTTTCACAGCAAAAAAAATCTTTATTTGTGCTCATACTACTAATGAGTTACTTGATTTGTTACAAGCTTATAGACTAGAGCCAGATCTCAAGACCCTCGTGTTGGAATGGCCAACTAATGATGGTAACAATAGTTGTAGTAAGAAGTGTAAATTAGATTTAACTCTCTGCTTGTAAATATTTTTTTCTGTGATGCGGCACTCAGATGGTGTCTTTTAAACCCTATTTTCTTTCCAACATTGAGGACAATGTTTCGTTCTGGTTGGAGGGAGGGAATAGTTGACAATTATGGAATATCTCAATCTTGGTGTAGTTTTTACTAATTTTCATTGTAGAAACTAACTGCAGCTAAATTTTTAAGGCGAAGATGGCTGAATATAGAGTGTAGTGACTCTAGAAATGCATCTTCTTATAAATATATATATATATATATATATATATATATATATATATATATATATATATATATATATATATATATATATATTTTCAAAACATTTCTTTTAAGCTTTGACAGTCATTTTAAGTGTTATTTTTCTAACTTCTTTTACCAATTAGTTTTTCTATTTTCACCATTTTGCATGCATAATTTTCATGACTAAGATATATTTGGGGGTAGAATTAAAAAAAAAAACATTTTGTGTAATCGTTTCATGTTAGATGACATGATAACTTTCAAATTTAAGTATTTGTATTATCTTTGATCTTGAGTTATGTTACACCATGTTTGTTACTCTACATGTTGATATTGGAGATAAATATAAGTTGCTTGAAAGAATGCACATGTCATAATAAATTCTAAGTGAGTTTTTGAGCCTATCATTTTTCTTGGAGAGCAACCCTTTTTGCTCATTCTTCATTCAGCTTAGTAGTTTATTGTTTTATACATTATCTCTAAATTTCGTTGGAGTTAACGTTCTCTAACAAAAAATGTGTGTTGCTACATCTGAAGGTCCATCTAACTAGTAGATATGAAAGATTATTTGAAACTCTAAAAGATGATAGAAAGGCCATCTTTGATCTGTTTGAGCCTTTCCAGCCAACCCTATTAATATGTATCCATAGTTAACCCCTTTAAGCCTTAAAAAAAAAAAGAGACTTTTTCTTCTTTGGTAACCTATTATCTTGTCCTACTCTAATGTGGAGTATCACCTTATATTTTATATTTCCCACCACCTATTTATGTTTGAAAATAGAAATAATTTTGCATTCATAAAAAAAAAAGGTGCTATATATATATATATATATATGTATGTATGTATATGAATAGATAAATAAAATAATAATAAAAAAAAGAATTCAAGTGAAAAGCACCTAACAATCTCTAAAGTTCTCAATTTTTCAAACATATATTTTATTTTTCCTATTATCCTTTCTTTGTTAGCCACTTCCTTAGCCTACATTACATCCTAATAAAAGTCCTTCTTGATTTTAGGAAACTATAGTATGAAATAGAAACTGTTTATATGTGCTAAAAAGATGTGGTAGTGCATATTATTAAAAAAAAATAATGACTATATTGGTTTGATTAGCATTTTGTTTAAGTTAAAATTGTACTATTTCTAAGCTGAGGGTATATTTTTGTCACATTGGTGAGAGTGTGTAATATTAGTTCTTTATTATTTTCACTCAATTTACCATTCACTTGAGTGATTATTTTTGGGTTTAATTTTTTTGTGAGCGTATTACTACTACCAATAAGATTTTGGGGTTTGACATGTCATTCTTGAAAGTGACTCGATTACTATAGCTGTGAGTTTTCTGGAATGATTTATGTGGAGAGTTGATGTGGGGATAATATTTCTTTAGACTAGAGATAATGCTTATACTTTTATTTGATTGTTATCATTATTCTGATTGAATAAATACGACTGTTTTTTTTATAAAAAAACTTCATTATTTAACTTTTTTTTCGCTTAATTTGCTAGGGACTAGTAACAACTTGGTTGGGGGGTGTGTTCAGTGCTAGAAAGTGTTTATTTATAATAGAGAAAATCATCATTTTACACTTCAAGCCTTACTATCATTCCTACTTTTATGCCTTTAAGTCCCTTGTGATTTAATTATATATGTTTTATTTTAATTAATTATTTTATGTATTTTAGGGGACATCATGGTCATTTCACAATGAACGAGAAATCAGATAGAAAAACAGACAGTAATTTTGAACGCAGGACAGTAAAAAACCTTAGAAGTAACATAAAAAGATAAATTGTATTATTCACACACTGTACGATGACGTGGTAGCATTTGATTGGACGAATGATGTGGCATTGACTGCTTATATGGCATTGACTGATGATGTGGTGTTGACTGATGACGTGTCACGATCCTATTGGATTAAAATGCTGATGTGGTGTTGACCGGCGACGTGATAGTATATTAGTAGACCAAAAAAAATATGCGTACGGTACATGCATATACACGGAATGACAGCCCTGATGATGTGTTCCATCCAATAAGAACTTGCCATGTGGCGTAATCCTGAGCTTCTAAATTGTTTTAATCCGATGGCCATGATTTACTCATTGTATCTATAAAAATAAGGCTCCCTTCCCCTAATTTGACACCCCTGAATCCATTTTTGAACTTTATTTTTTGTAATTCTATCTCCATCTTGTATTTTCTACATATTCTAATAAAATTCCCATTTTACCCCTAGTTCAATTATGAGTAGCTAATTTTCTTTCAAGCTTGGGTTGAAGGTAAAGTCTCAACTATGGGCTTAATTTGGTAAATTTACTTTTTCTTCCCCTCTAATTTATGTGGATATTTTGACTTTTCGTAGATAGATAGTAATAATCTTTTATAGATATCGGCTGGTATTACCGTCTCCCTAGGTAAGGTTATTACTATTTGGCACGGGAAGCACTTAGCACCATATCTATTAGAGTGTTGGTCATGAGGAGTGGAAAATCCCCCTTCATGATTTAATTGGTACTAATAATGAATGTTAAACCGATAGTGCATGTTGAGTACAAATTCAGAGATCTAAGCACTTCATTTTAATAGTTTATTCCCGCCGCTTTAATTTAAATTAATAGATAACCTACGTCATTTTCATTATAAATCCAATCACTCACTTAGAAAATTAATTCTACAAGCAATTAAAATCCAACTCCTCGTGGGATCGACACTCGTCACCGTTGATCTATTCTACAATAGATTTGTGCACTTACGAGTTCAATAAAATTTGCAGCCAGCTCATCTATCTTCAAGTTACTATGCTACCTCTCGAGCACAGCCATAATGCTTTGGTAGGAGTGCTTGAGCTCTTCGCTATAATTGTTGTCCACCTCATTCTCTAGATTTTAGTTTGACTCTGGTGGTTTGCTCCAAAGAACTCCAGCTGGGATTTATAGGAGGCCTTTTAAGTTGCCAATTCCTCTTTAAGGCTCTGGACTTCCCTCTTGAGGTTTGATGCTTTGGCAAGGGCAAGAGACATCTGCTCCACCAATTTTAGATTCTTTGAAACGAGATCCCTTACTTTCTTTTTAGCAATCTCTGTTTAACTCTTAGCAGCTCAAATGTCCTCTTTCATTTTTCAGTCGTAAGGACCTGTCTTGGCTTTATTGTAAGTAGCCAGAAAGCCAAGATGAAAACCTTTGAACTAGAGAGCTTCATTCAACTCCTCTAAATTGCGGCCATTAAAGTCATCGAGGTCGTCTCTTTTCTTCATAAGCATGATATACTCACTGATATAGAGCACTAGATATTTTGGTCTCTTGCTCGAGGATTGACCCCTCTAGCCAGTTGCGGGGGGCGGGGCCAGAATCCCTGTTGCCGGTGGCCCTACTTGATTCACCTACTCTAAATTGAGGAGGTGGGAGTGCTCTCAAATGAGAGACTCTTGTTGTTGTGGTGGGGTGTTTCTCCTTTGGAACAGCATTGCTTGTTTGTCCTCTTCCCAAACCAAAGCGTGGATGTTTCTTATTCAGAGCTCTGATTACAACCTCCTCCATCTTGTGGGCATCAAGGACATGCGTCAATTGACCAGACTGTTGATAAATAGAAGATCCTTGCATGAGCAAGGTTTTGATAAGGCTATGTCAACCCGCTTTAGTAATGCGCTCTTCATGTTATAGCGTACAATCCACGAGTCTACAAAATGAACCCAGCAGGTGTTAGGATCAAGAAGCTTACTCAAGTAAATGAAAATCAGAATTATCTTAAACTAGGAAGAGACCTGGAGTTGAGAAATGAGAAGGAACGTGGATGTTCCCACCATCATTAGATGCTACTTGGCCCCAGTTATCCTTAGTAAAAAAGAACTTGCTCTTCCATTTCCCACCCCCTATTGGCAGACCTATTATGGGTTTTTTGGTCTTTGTGCTGGACATAAAGTAATACTAGCCGGAATCTTTAGGGCTACTCTTTAGCTGATACAAGTGTTTAACCTCATCAATAGTTGGCTCATTATGCTCACACTTGTTCTAAAGAACGAACAGACTAGAAAGTACCCTCTATCTATTAATATTAAGTTGACTAGAGGCTAAGTGAATTCTCCCAAGTATTCTGACAAAATAGGGTTGTAAAGGGAGTCTCATTCCTAGTCTGAAGCACTCGAGGAATAAGGTCACAAATCTTCTTGGGGGTTTACTGGGGGTATCCTTTTTACTAGGGATTCTAAGATCTATGTCATCAACGATGTTGTAATTGCTCCTAAGATTATTTAAATCCTCTACTGTTGTGGTGCAAGCCATGTAGTCAAAGGAGTAATCCTCAACTAGAGCTCTACTACCTAATTTTCCTTTTTTTTTTTTCTAGTTGAGGTGGTTCTAGGGAAGGCTTTACTTCCTCCCTTTCACTAGAACTCTCCCATTGAGGTTCACTTAGAGTTTGTTCAATATTATTACTACCTCCACTAGAAGAGGTCGAAGCCTCGAATGCCATCTTTCTAGCACCATCCCTAATAATAAAGCCACCTACCGGCACTAATGGGTAGGGAGCCAAACCCTTCATCGTCATCTTCGATTTCAATGAGTTTTTCTTTTCCCTTCAATATCTTTTATGACAAATGTAGAGCTAGACCCAAATGTTTCAAATCCAAGAAAAAAGAGTAAAGTTTCAGTTGCGAAGTACGAGAAATAATACTTGAAGCAAAAAAGCAGGAAGAGTCGATGTAAAATTATATAGTCGTTAGAGATGGAAAAATGAGCGTGGTAATTAGAAAAGGTGAACGGAAGCAAAGGAAAATGGAGTGACTTTTTATTTTAGGGTTCTTGAGAATGTAAAAGAGAGCCGAGTTGACACCTCATTTAATAACTTGCACTCCGAGAATACAGTAACCGTTGGTTTGAATTTTGAATGATCGGCCTGATTTCTGCCACGTATTTTGTATTTACAAGCGACATGACTCTTCGAGTGAAAAGAGTTCTAACATGACAAGAGGATTAAAAAGCAATTATCAACAGTAATCGATGTAATGACCTAGTAAGTAAGGGTACCTGGAAAGTTTCTAGTCTTGATTCGCTTTGCTCTCAACACTAGAAATTAGAGGACCAATGTTTAGGTGAGAAATACTCAACGACCAGGAAACAATTAGTAGATTTGTGATCGTTTCTATAGGAACTTGCTCTTCTAAATTATGGTTGTTGTTCGTTGGAATTGACCTGTGACGAGTAGAATCCTGGTCGTAGTAGTTCTTTTCTTAAAATAAATCTGGTCACTCAGGACTTCTGGTTGGATTAGTTAGAGGTTTTGACTTATGTTAGTTGCCAGAATATGGGTTTTGACCATAATGGCCATGTATAGGTAGTTGAGTCATCATCCCACGATGGGCAACTGGCACGATGAGGACGAAGAGAAAAATGAGGTGGAAGTTGTGTGTGGATATAAAAGCTCTAAGGAACAAAGGTAAAAGGGTTAGACAAAAATTCTCAAAAACTAATATAGCTACTTTATTACTCTTTGATTCTTCTCTTTAATTCTTCGATTGCATTCTTTCTTTGAATCAAATTACGTATTTTAGTAAGAAACTGAAATAATGCCTTGGAGAGGTAACTTGAGTTTTTCCAAGAGAAAGAACCTGAATACTGACTTGAGCGTCGGAGGGTTATCATCGAAAAAACATCTGGCGCCCTTTAACCGATACTTGTAGGTGCAGGTACACAAAAAAAACTCCTGCTTGAGTTAGACTTCTGGGCATTCATCAATTATAAAGGCGACTAGGATTGTGCTAGGGTGCATTAAACTTATTCACAGAGAAGCTACTTAATTGCTCCTCAAATTCACCATATTTCGACATCAACAGTAACAATCATAAGATAAAGAAATAATTAAAGATGAATTTAAGTACATAAGAATAAAAACTTTGTCCTTACATTGTAGTTAATACTTATCTCTTAAACTTGACTTCTGTAGACCCTCTATAATTTTCTACTAATTTAAGGATTTCTCTATTCTTTAATGCTATAGCTTAAAATAGATGAGGATAAAATTTCTAAGATGATATGGATAATGAAAGGTTTAGGAGTATTTATATGATTTCCTAAAACTAATTAATGGTTAGGATTGTACCACTATAACTTTTGATTAATTGTTAAGATTTATCCTTCTATAAACATGTTTGTAAATTCTAGAATATATAAATATTTCTATAAATATCTCTTATTACATCATTGCTTATGTCATCATTACTCTAGATTTTACTATCATAAATATTTTATATTATTATTATTATTTTAATACTTTAGGCGATTAAAGTTAATTCTACTATATTAAAGTGAGAAAGTTGTATCTCACAATTTCCTCCCTCTAAGAAAGTTTCATCCTCGAAATTTATTTATTAAATAGTTTAGGATATTTATTATTATCTCTTCCTCAAGTTCTTATATTGCCTCCTCTATCAAGCTACTTCTCCATAGGATTTTAACCAGTGGAATCTTCTTATCCCATAACTCTTTTATCTTTCTATCAAGGATTTGGATTAAACATATTAGATGTTCTTAATAGGTTAAGTTTTCTTCTAGTTGAAGAGGCTTGTAATCTAGCATATGAGTGGGATCAAGAACATATTTCTTTAAATTGAGACATGAAAGACATTTTGTATCCTTGATAGTGATAGCAGGAAAGCAAGTTGGTAGGAAACATTCTCGATAAGTTCAAGTATTTCAATAAATCTTGGACTTAATTTTCCTTTGTTCTCAAACCTTGTTGATCCTTTTATTGAGGCAACCTTTGGAAATGCCTTATCATCAACTTGGAATTCAAAATTCCTTCATCTCTTATCTGCATAACTTTTCTATTGACTTTAAGCCATTTACATCTTTTGACGTATTTTCTTGACCATTTTAAATGAGACAACAATTAGGTTAGGTCTAAGATACGTTTGCTTGCCCATCTTATCACAACAAATAGATGACCTACATTTTCTGCCATATAGAGCATCATATGGTGCTATACCGATTATTGCTTGATAGCTATTGTTGTAGGCAAATTCAGCCAAAAGTAGATACTTGCTCCATGATCCTTAAAAGTCAATAACACATCCCTGTAATATATCTTCTAGTACTTGTATCGTTCTATCTAATGAGCCATCTGTTTAAACGTGAAATGTTATACTAAAAATTTTAATTTGTTCCTATGGCTCTACATAACTTTTTCCAAAATGTCGAGGTGAACCTTTTATCTCAAATAAAGATAATAGAAATGGGTACACTATATAATCTTACTATAGGAAAGATTCCCTAAGGCATCAAGACCTAAGAGAACTAATAGCCATTCTATGGCACATGAGAAATTCCTTGAGAACTTCCTTAAACCGTAGGCCACAGTTACTTCCTTCGCTCTTGAATCTAAAGCCATATCTGGCTTCCTCTTCCTTTGGAAAGACCCTTCTGAAACAACATTCTAGCAACTTTGTTTTCATTTAGTGTTCTCACCAACTAATAAGCCATTATAAAGTCTCCCGCAAACTTGTCCATAATGTACGTCATTCGAGCAAGTAAGAAGTGGGCACACTTTATAAGTCAATCAATAATCACCTAAATGGCATCATGCATTTTTGCATTTCTCAAAAGGCCAATAACAAAATCCATTGTGATTTCTTCCCATTTCTATTTGGGAATTTGATTAGATTTAAGAAGTCCTATCAGTCTTTGGTGCTCTGCTTTGATTTATTGACAAGTGAAATATTGTACCACGAACTTGACTGTATCATTTCATTTCAGGGCATCAACAATGTTTCTTTAAGTCTCTATACATTTTTCTTATGCCAAGATGAAGTAAATATATAGTTTTATGAGCTTCAAGTAAGATTTCTTTAAACACTACTAGAAAAAAAGGCTTTACTAACACTAATTTAGTGTCAATAATTACTTTTATTGACACTTGCTAATTGTATCAGTAATGCTCCCGCCAGAACACACTGACACTAATTTTTGGTGTCAATGATTTTTGTATTAGTAATTCATGTCACATGGTATCACCAAAAAAGTGACATAATGGTGTTAGAATGTTTTGATACTATTTAAATGTCAGTAATTCACAATACTATAGTATCACCCAAATAATGACACAATGGTGTTAGCATTTAACGATACTATTTACATGTCAGTGATTTATATGACTATAGTATCAGAAACACACTGACTCAAAGCATCAAAAATTATTAATGTCATTTTAAATATTTAGTGTCAGTTCTAGTGATGTTATATTATTTTTTATTAATAATATATTTTTGTTTTAATTATCTTTTTCCTGTTTGTTTTACAATTCAAAGAAAGGTTAAAAGAAATATGCAAAATCTCATAATACAATTCACATAATAAAAATCCCAAATATATTACTTAAAGTAACATAATTCAACTACAATATTTGAAAAAAAAATATAAGTACTAAATCAAGTTTTGGACAAGTTGTAAACAACAAAATATTAAATAAAGTTTGAACAACCAACATGTAGCACAATAATGTCACTGATCATCCACACGAGCCTTCGATTTTTTTTCCACCTACAAGTGCATAAAATCAATTATTACACCACAAAAACTAAATCGTGTATATTTGAAAGGAAAAATAATCATAAATTACTCATATACTACCTCACGATTGTAGGCTGTAATTAACTAGGCAACGTATATAGCCCATTGATCACGAAGTCTGGAGAGGTCTGCCATGGTGTATTCATCAATTCCCTTTAACTTCAATTTCAAAACAATAAGTTATTCACCAAAAATATTTTATAAAACTATTTAATTATCATTCATTTAAATATATCTATGTAAAACAATTTAACTCTAATAAATGAACTCTAAGAATATTACTGTTTTATCTAAAATTATACACAATCACCAAATATCTTGACCATGTTGATAAATAACAAAACATTTCAACAATTATCATATAAATTACTACTTTTTACTGAACTTATATAGTAATGTTTGAAGTTGAAGCAACTTGTAAACACCAACTAGGGGTGGGCGTTTCAGTTTTCGGTTCAGTTTTTACAGATTTCGGTTCAGTTTGCAACCCATTCGGGTTTAAGAATTCAACCCAAACGATTTGAAAAGTTTTTTTGGTTCAGATCAGTTCGGTTTTGAATTTGGTTCGAGTTTGGTTCAGTTTCGAATTCGGTTCGGGTTCGAGTTGGGATTTTCGGCTTCAATTATGGTTTAGGTTGTAACTTCTGGTCTTCGTATCACAAAAATACAAAATATGACACCTAGGACGGAAAAAACATAAGGCGGGAACCAGAACTTCTCAAATTCTCAACTCAGTTTCCTTTCATTTTGCATTCACAATAAAATAAGAGCTGAAAGATCAAAATTATATGAATGCAACGTGCAGCAACTGGAATAAATTTCCAGTATAACATTTATTCAAATTACAAATACAGAAAAAAGCTTAAATCAACAAATAGAAAAGTTATACTCATTCCCAAATTTTATAGATTTATAATCCTTAATAGCAAGCTCAAATTTGAGAGCAACATAAACATGCAAAATTCAGAAAGCCAAATCTAAAAAAGGAGAACACCATAATCACAAGAATTACATAACCACGAAATAAGAAAAACCCTATAATTTTTTCGTTCACTGCATAATCAACTTAACCATATATCTTAAGCCCAAAAAGCTACAATCTCAAAGATTCTCAACCAACAAAGATACATACTTTACACACCAAACTTCCACAGCAAGCTAAGAATTAGGAATCAGAAGAAAATATGGATATAGTATACATATTATTGTAAGTACCTGTACTTACAACATACAACATACAACATATACAATACATACAAAATGTGGTAAAAATACAACAATGAAGAAGCGCACATTTGGTCTAAGGTTCAAGATTCTTTTGAGCTGATTCATTTCACAATGCAGTAAAATATTATAATAAAGTATTTGTAAAAACTGTTTTCGATAATTACATTATTTTTTAGAATGTTCACATTTGCCATAATATCTTGAATGTATTTCATCACGTAGTAGCCACATTCAAAGCTGCTAGGCTACCTCGGACACTACAAAATAAAATTGACATGAAATTTTTTTTTCTAAAATAAGCAATGATTACTTCGATTTTTCTCTTTTTTACCTTGACGAAGACCCATTGCACATTGGCGTTTGGATCAGAGTTTAAAGATTGGTGTATTCTAATCCCATTATAGTGAAGACATAGCAAATGTTAGCAAATAATTGACATAAAAAAGAAAAATAAAATATTATGATCATGAATAAAAATAACACTTAACTGATTCACAATCTGCATCATCTCTTCATCAGGATTACCATCCAAAGGATCAAGATAGTAGACTATACGTCTCACCATATCAATTGCATATAACACCCAATGGTCACTAAATAAAAAAAAATGCTTGAAAACATGAATTACAAGTAAAAATTATTTACAAAATTAATTTACTAAATAAAGAATATGGTTAGCAAATGAAAAAGATTATACCTAGGATTGTATAGGAATACGATGACCTGTCCCAACTCTGCCAAGCCTAAACGTTTTGAAATGTATTGAGACTTATCTTTGAAGCAGACCTTTGGATGTAACCTCTCAAAAAGTCCAAACTGGGTTGGCACTTCCACTATTCTCCATCTCCTCATACAAGTATCTAAAAGAAAAGAAACATATATAATAAAGTAATTTTAAATAAAAGAAACTGAATAATGGCTTCAAGTTTAACAAAACATAAGCTACGTACTTGATCCATAAGTTAATAATGCTGTTGGAGACCTCCTTAAACTCAATGATTTCATGACAGATGATTTTATCCAAGTACGTCTCCTAAACTTCACCAAAAGTTGCTGTATCATGCCTAATCATGATCATCTGAGGCAAGGAATTCTCAATGAACATTGTAAACATGTTCATGTATTCACTATTGTTATTCTTTCTTGCATGTGCAGCTGCTCGTGTATTCTTCACACTCTGCCTAAGGACTTTTGCTGTTGGTTTGATGACCAGTGGTTCCTTTTTTGGAACTCTCTCGCCTTTCCCCAAGAACTGCATATCTAATACTTTAGGAGTTAATCTGGGAGATCTTCTTGCTATATGGTTTGAAGTAACTTCAACCTCCACTTTCTTTGGAGTTAATCTCGAAGATCTTCTTGGCGTACGGTTTGAAGTAACTTCAACCTTTACTTTCTTTGGAGTTTGTTGATGAGCTGGTTCGAAAATTCTACAGGAGCATTCTTCATTTTACTCTTTCTTGATTTTGGATTTGACTTATCCGATGGAAAATCAGCTTGTTAAATATTTAAAGTATACATGCATACCATCAGTAGTAATACATGCATTCATAAATAGAAATAGAAAAATGACATGTAATATTCCCTTTACTAACCTTTCTTTTTCCAACAGTTTCAGGGGATTGCTGATAAATCTCAATCTGAACTCCAGTGGAAGGTTTGGGCTTAGGAAAATTATAACTACCCACTTCAGTGTTGCTGTAGGCATTCAACCTTGCATTCATGTGTTCCAATTGAGCATACATAAATTGAAAACTCTCTTGATACATTTTTCTTTCTTTTGCCAACTCAGTAGCTCCAGGGACATGAAAGTACGTGGATGGGGTGATAAATTGTCCTACTTCTTGCACTCTACCTCCATTTGGCTGCTTTTGTAGGGCTTCACCTAGAATGTCATGGGACTTTTATGATTGGAATGTTCCTTGATCAACTTGACTCTTTATCTCATTCTACCAAAAAAAAAAAAAAGAAGAAGAAAACATTATAAATGTACAAGTTGAATTAAGGAATTTGTATGACATTTCAAAAGCTAACAGCCATAGCAAAAGCAACTAACTATTTCCATTTGACTTGAATCCACTCAGATGATAAAGAAACAAGCAAATTTAATTACATCATAAATGAATGGAAAATAAATCTGACTTTAATTCACTGAGATATTAATTCTAATTAATCTGACTTGAAAGATTTTTTGGTATGATATTAGAATTTCAAGTACCTTTTCCATCTCTTTCTAGCCTAATTTAGCCTCTAGATGAATCAATATCTTTTTTTGTTATAAAGCAATAAGATTATAAGAACTGGAAATGTCACTGTTGCACATTGATTTTTATTTTCATGTTACAGTGATATCTTTGCTATGTTTTCAAGGAATACTAGGACTATGTAGCTTATGGTTGTTAATGAGTTTTTCTTCTTTTTACTAATTTATTATTGCTGTCTTATACTATCTTTGATTTATTCATAAGGTTCAACTTGTAATTTTGTCTTTTAATTTTGCAAATTTATATTGCAGTGATGGTGATTATTTTGAATTTTAGAGGATTATTCGCTACTCTATGGCTTTTTTAAGGTTGTTTTTATTGTTTCTCCCAGTTTTGGCCTTTAAATTTATGCAAATTTGAATACTCAGAAAATTTTTTTTGTACAATGCAAAATGTACCAAGGTTTATGGAATATTCGGACTGCTATTCAGGGGCATTTGTAACTAGTTTTAAATTCAGTTTAGTAGTGGATTCATACGGAATAGTTTTTTCTAACTGATGGTTCAATGATTAATTGGCAGGAAGAGGAGTAGTTATATCTATATTCATTATAATTAGCATCTAATAAATGAAACTCATGACTTCAAAATAACTCGCAAGCAGAAATCATGAAAGCAAAACAGAGGAATTATATAATTATATGCAAAGAAGTCAGTTCTTATATGCAAATCATTATATAATATATATATGGACACACACACACAGAGAAAAACACATAAAAACACACACACATTATAAGGGTAATTCCTAATAGTATCAATTATCAAGCTATACTAAAATTTGAAATCTGCATTCATAATAATTACAATTATAAGTGTAGTTCATAACAATTATAGTTATAAATCTACAAATTATTAGTTGAAATACATAAGAACTAAGTATACAAGCGACTTACTATTTTCTCAGCAATTGGAGTCACTTCAGGATCATATTTGCCATCTTGGTCAGCCTGTGCCATTAACCAAGCTTCATTGCGATCAATCTCTCGCTCAGAAACTCCATTCTCCTTTTTCTATTTCAGATTGACAGAAAACATATAAGATTGATTCTACTATATTTTATGCATTAGTTTGGTTATATTGCAATAACTATATTAAATAACTTATCTTACATACTTTTCTATACAACATGCCACTATATCCAGTGCTACCCAACCAATGGTTGTAGACATTCTTTGCTTTGTTATCTTTTGCTTTCTTACTTTTTTCCTACACAAATAGTATGATAAAGAACAAAAGGATTATAACTAATTATTAGTAACTTGTAACAAATAAATCAGGCAATATTAACAAACAATACACCTGAAATTCCTCAGACAAAACTTTTTGAACAAAAAGTTTCCAATCTTCCTTTTTAATGCTCAGATATTCAATAGGAGGTAGCCTCAATGACTTTAGATCATTCTTGTAAGGTAGAACGAATTCATTTGCCAGCTAACATATAAAGTTTCTTGATGCAACCCCCATCCATTTTAACACTTGGCTCTTGTTTTTCAAGCTTAATTTGAACTTTTTCTATAAATCAGTTCATGAAGAATTAGCATCAAGTTTAAATAAATATAGAAGTCATATACAACAGCTAAATATACAAATAAGCAATTGAATAGAACCTGAAAATGAAGCCACAGAGTTTCCTTCATTTCCAGTGGCACACGCCTTCAGCCATCAAGTAAGATTGAAATTGTTTCACGTACGATGACACCAATATAACTCCTAAGATCATTTATCCCTTTTCCAACTGGAACGCCGTAAGAATTATACTCAACTATAGATTCACTACTAAATTCCTCTTTCTGCAAGCATTTTTTTTTTTTGTTTTCTTCTTCTCGGTCTTCCCTCAAGCTCTGGAAGAGATAACTCATCATTTTTAGCCATATCTCCTACAACCCTGAAAATGATTCAAATACATAAGTACATCAATTTAATAGAAGTTAATACAACAGTAATGGAATATAATAAAATAAATAAATCACTTACTGGAAAAGTTAAAAGATGGTGCTGGAAACGAGACACAATAATACATTTAGTGAATTTCTAAATCAATATTTGCTGGAATAGCATCACAATCGTTTCTGTCATAAATTCCTTTGTCATCCTTCTCATCCAACTCACATACTGAAATCTTGTTAGATAATAGTGAAAATACATCCAAGTCTTCAGATCTTTCCCCATTTAAATTTTAAGTTTTTTCAGCCATTGAACACACAATCAATTTACTATTATCTAGCTGATCCTTTATATAAAACACTTGCTTTGCATGACAAGCTAGAATAAAGCAATCGGGTTTATAGTCGATTCGATTTAAATCAACTACAGTGAAACCTAAATTATCAACACTAACCCTTCTATCATCTATCCAATCACACTTGAAAAGTGTTTTTTTACCCATCAGATAATCAAGCTGCCAAATCTCATCAATGACTCCATAGAAAGTCATGTTTCCATAATGAGGATTTTTATTTTTGAGCTTGAAATTTGTAGAGTGTTAGCGACAACCCTAACACTACTTTTAGGTTACACAATGATTATCCCGATCTGTTGTTGGAAAAGTGGAGCCATTGATTTGGTAGACAGGGTATGTCACCACACTTGCACATGGTTTGTTTGCCAATGACCATACTATTTCCTCAACTGGCACATTATTTGCTTTATCACATGCTACCTTTAATTTAAATTAATAAGTTTAGTAATTAGTTGCATGAAAAAAAATCTTATTGATGTTAAAGCTTGTATCTTATATTGTATTTAGTTAAGCAATAATTCTAACCTTTTTTTCTAACCAACCAGAAAATGTACGGGTGTGTTCATTTTGCAGCCATACATTTCTTTTTGCCTTATAAGGGTTTCTTGATGCCAAAGAATACATATGCTCCCTACAATAAGACCATATTTAGACTTAAGAGGTAGTATAGTAATGTTATAATACAATACAAATATTTATAAAAAAAAATAAATAACTTACTCGATATATGATTGGATTTTAGGGGTGTTCATTAGAACGCACGGGTGTGCTTGAGACAATAAAAGATCATCAACCACCTTAACTACAGCACCTCCTAAAGGCCTTTCGATTGAGAAATCAATTAGAAAACTAGTATGTAGTCCAATAACACCACAATCTGAGAGGTACTTAGCACAAAATTGAAGTACTTCTTCTGCAATATAACTTTATGCAAAACAACCCTTAGGGCGGTAGCGATTACGAACATAATCCTTAAGAGTTTTCATCTCTCTCTCAAAAGGATACATCCATCTAAGATAAACTGGCCCACATAACTTAACTTGTTCAGCTAGATGGACTGTTAAATGAATCATTATGTCAAAAAAGCTAGTTAGGAAGTCCTGCTGCAATAAGCATAAAGTGATTACAAGTTCCTCTTGCAATTGGTCAAGAGTATTAGGATCTACCACTTTAGAGCACAACGAATTAAAAGAGAAGCACATCCTGATTATGGCTTTTCTGACATTTATAGGCAAACAATTTCGAATGGCTAATAGGAGCAATTGTTGCATCAAAGTATGACAGTCATGGGACTTAAGACCTTGAAGCCAACAATCATCTATTGACACAAGTTTTTGGACATTTGAAGAATAACCATCAGGAACTTTCACACTTAACAAGGTTTTACAAAACTGTTTTTTTCTTTTTTGCTCAAAGTGTATGGAGCTGGAGGTAGAACTTTGTTTTTTTTTGTTTGTTTCATCAGGAACTAGTTTTCCCCTTATATCAAGATGCTCAAGATCGTTTCTAGCATTAATCCCATCCTTTGTCTTGCCCGGTTGATGAAGTAGTATGCCATATATGTTCTCACACACATTTTTTTCAATGTACATCACATCTAGTTGATGACGAACTAATAAATGCTTTTAATATTCTAAGTTAAAAAATATTAATCTTTTTTTGTACAATTTTTCTATTATGTTCTCATCACCATCACCACCACCACCACCATCATCATGTTTCCGCTTTCTGCCCTTCTTCTTCCCAAACTTAGTGTCAATATCTTCCACCATGTTAAAGATTTCCTCACCAGACAAAGTTTTAGGGGGGTCATTCCACTCTTGCTTCCCATTGAAAACCTTTTTGAGTTTCTGAAATGGGTGAGCAAGTGGTAGAAATCGACGATGGCCTATATATGACATTTTTTGACTATAGGGCAGCCAACATGCACAATTGTCGATTCCACAAATTGGGCAAGCCTAGTAGCCCTTAACAGTACACCCGAAAAGGTTTCCGTATGCTAGAAAATCACTAATTGTCCACATTAATACAGCCCATAAATTGAAGGTTTATATGCGTCATAAACATGAACCCTTACATCCCATAGACTTTTCAAGTCCTTAATCAAAGGTGCTAGGTATACATCTAGATCATTTCCAGGTTGTTTAGGGCCAGATATCAAAAGAGGCAACATCATAAACTTTCTTTTCATACACAACCATGGAGGAAGATTAAATGTGATCAACGTACCGGAGCCTGTAAGTAGTGCTAAGTGTACTATATGGATTAACCCCATCGATTGAGAGAGCTAAACTGAGATTTCTAGGTTTTTGTGCGAATTCTGGCCACTTATTGTCAATTAGTTGCTAGGCCAGTGAGTCTACTGGGAGGTAAAGATTACCATCTATAATTCTTTTATTAGCATGCCATGTTAAGTTTTGAGCTATTTGTGGTGATTGAAACAATCTCTTGAACCTAGGAATAAAAGGGAAATACAATAACACCTTTTCAGGAACCTCTTTTCTAATTTTTTTTACCCATCTTTTTTTTGTTTGCCACCTAGATGCTATACAATTTGGACATTCAGTAAGATCATCAAATTCATTCCTATACAAAATGCAATCATTTGAACATGCATGTATTTTTTCATAATCTAAGCCTAGTACTTTCATTGTTTTCATGCCCTCATACATTAACTTATGTAACTCATTATTATTTCGTAAAATATTAGCAAGGACTTCTAACAAAGCAGAAAACCTTTTATTAGACCACCCATAGTTCCCTTTCACATTATAAAGTTTCATTAAACCAGATAACTTTGAATGTTTTGCCCTTGGATACAAAGGCTTTTTAGCATCTTCAAGCATATCCTTCAAAGAACTAAGATCTCTATCACAGTGCTCGTAAGCATCATTAACCATGTCACATATGTCATTATAATCATGACATCTAAATCTTCCACTATGTGGATGGTCTCAATACTTTGTAGATGTAAAAATAGGATCAGTCTCACCATGCCAAGTCCAAACTTTATATGTTGTGAGAAAACCTTTTTCAATTAAATGATCCTTAACTTGTTGAGGAGTATGAAACTCCATATTACAACAAGAGGTGCAAGGACATCTACCTGACATTCGGTTTTCAGCATTCAAAATGGAAAAATTTAAGAATTCAGCAACTCCGGTACGATACTCTATAAACACTCTATGACAAGTTATCCAAGTTCTGTCCATTTCAAATATTTTTACATGTTCATATATTATATACTGTCAGTTTAAGTTTAATTCAAATGCATGATTAATTTCAAATGTTTAAAGTTATTATGATTATAGCTTCAATAATAAATCCATAATTCTGATATCCCCTATAAAATAATGAATTACAATGAAGGACAATAATTTATCCAATAAACATATTAATTTGTAAACATTAATAATCAGTGGACCACACACAAATCACAACATTAAAAATGGTAGAAATATGTAATAGTTTAGTACTTCTATGGGTTGTCTACATTGTAAAGCACCAACTCGCCTTAAGACTCGCACTTTGGGCTTTGGCAACGTTTAATGCCTACTGCAAAATTACATACAGAAAGAATCAATTGAACTCAATTTTGGAAAAACCTTCCACATAAGTTAGGCTCTACAGCCTTGTTATTATTTCTCATTTGATGGCATGGCATTCATATTCTGGTGGGGAATTTAACTTTCTTATCAACACACCTAGACTAAGATTCTTTCAACATGTCAACCTTAGCCAAGCTAAACATACACACTAATGTTTAAAAATTTTCTGGACAGTAGACACCCTTCTTTGCAAGTCATTTTTTAAGATTGTATAATTAACTTTTTAACTTCGAATTCAACAAGTAAAACTACCTGAAAACAAACATTTCCTTATTGAATTAAAGATAATTCATGAACTTTATACAATCTAGAAACACTCAGATAAGCATGAACTTAGTTAATTTATATCATAGTCATTATCTCTATTAAAAGTCTTCTAACAAAAAAAAAAATTATCGTAACTTTCTGGACAATGTTAGGCTTACACAAACAAAATGAACTACGAATGCCTCAAAACAATACAAGGATTATGCACATACAAAAAACATCGAAGTGGAATTCACACACATACTAACTAATGGCATTTCAAGCATTACTTGCATGCAAGATGTGTGGTTACTGATGTGGGTGTGATGTCAATGAAAGAATTAAGAATATGGTTTTAATTAAAAAACCCAACAAATTAAAAATGAAACAAGTATTAATCATATCTAAAATAAAACAAGCCCATTAATTAAATTCACAAAAAAATAAAATACTAAGCCATTACGAGCTGATAACCACCTCTACAACAGTTCTTCCTTTGGAATTTTCTTGTTACTGAGAACGGGATTGCTTCAATGCGCAAGTGATGGTGCCACTTCAACCCTTGTCGATGGTTTTTGTTTGCTTGGCTAGTAAAGGCACTAGAGGTTTTGTAAGAGAAGAGACCCATTATGTAACAAGCAATTAGGGTTTTGATTCGTTTTTCAATTTAGGGAACAATGGAAAAAGAAAACAGACTATAAGCTTTAAATTATCTATTTGCATAAATTGAATTCAATTGGTAAAAGCACAACAAAGAATAGAAGAGATCAAGAGAAGAAAAATGAAAGAGAAAAAGGAAGGGAAAAGTTATGATAGCGATAGAGAGTTTGGGTAAGATAACGAGACAGGGAAAATTGGCTAAGTTTAGGTTTTTTCTTTATTTATTATACTTTCATTTTTTTAAATATTGAAAATATTAATTGCAATTTAATATAACACAGTTTGCTAGTCTATGCATTAAATATTACGGTTTTAAACTTTAGAAGTCTTAGGTTCGAGTTGAAACTAAAACAAGTTTTTATGATTTTTTTTTTTATCTCTAATACTTTAGTGTCAGTGATCGTTAATGTTCAATTTACTGACACTCTAGTATCAATGATCTCTGATACTTACTTGTTAAAAGCGCGAAATGGTGCATTTGTATATAATTACTGACACTTTTTACAAAATGTCAGTAAACTAGGTGTTAGTAAATGTCATTTTTGTAGTAGTGAAATCTTCATTATATAGTATCCATATTCTGTCTTTGAACGAGATGATTCCCTTCTTTGACTTCTTGAATGGTATCTCCTTCTTTGAGTTAGGTTTCATTTTCAAGTTCTCCAACTAAGAATCGGTTTCCTACCCCTTCTTATTTAGGTTAAATGGTGTGCCATGTAAGCTCATTTTCTTGTTACTAGCTCAATTCCTGCCTTGCGTATATCATTTTATAATGGCTTAGGTAGAATCGTTAAAAGCTAATAGGCTTGACTTCCGACTTAATATATCTACTACCATATTTACTTTTTCAATATAGTGGTTTATTTCACAATCATAGTCTTAGACAAGATCTAGCCATTCGTCGTTATCATATATTTAACTCATTATGTAAAGAAGTATTTGAGGCTCTTATAATCAATGTAAATCTACAATACGCTCCCATTAAATAGTGACGCCATATTTTTAATGCATGCACCACCGCTGCCAACTCCAAACATGATTTGGATAGTTTTTCTTGTATTCCTTCAATTATCTGGAAGAACAAGCAATGACTATTCTGTTTTACATGAGGATGCATCCTATGCCATTTTTCAAGGCTTCACTATAGATAACAAATTCCTCAAAGTTTTTAGGAATGGCTAGGATTAAGGTATAAAAAATCACCATTTTAGTTCCTCAAAGCTTTTCTCATGTCCTGGTGTCTACATAAATTTGAACCGAGTTAGTAACATTGCAATTTTAGAGAAATCTTCTATAAATTTTTTATAATATCCAACTAAACCCAAGAAGCTTCTAACTTCTCTTTTATTAATCAGTTTAGACCATTGGCTTGCAACTTCCACCTTTAAGAGGTCTATTGAAAATCCATCCTTAGTGTAATATGTCTCAAGAATGTAACTTTTTCAAGGCAAAATTCACATTTCTTGAATTTTGTGTAAAGTTGCTTATTTTCAAGGTCTGAAGACTGATCCTTAGATGCTCAACATGTTATTCCTTTGTCCATGAGTAAATCATGATGTTGTTAATGAACACTATTATGAATTTGTTTAGGTAGTCTTTAAATACCCTGTTCATATGATCCATAAAGGCTACTAGGGAATTTATTAGGCCAATCTTTAAAAATGCTATTGCTCATTGCAGCTAATCAAACAGGTCATCGACACGCGAAATGGGTATTTATTCTTGATGGTCACTTTATTTATCTCTCAATTATCAAAGCACAATCACATTTATCCATCATTCGTTTTTACGAGCAATATTAGTGCTCCCCAATAGTGAATGGCTTGGACGCATGTAGCTTTTGTTTAATAACTCTTGCAATGGACTCTTTGTTGTGCAAATTTTATTGAACTCGCAAGTGCACGAATCTATTGTAGAATAGATCAATGGTGACGAGTGTCGATCCCACGAGGAGGTTGATTTTAATTGCTTGTAGAATTAATTTTCTTAGTGAGTGATTGGATTTATAATGAGAATGATGTAGGCTATCAATTAATTTAAATTAAAGCAGTGGGAATAAACTATTAAAATGAAATGCTTGGATCTCCGGATCTGTACTCAATATACACCATCGGCTTAACATTCATTATTAGTACCAATTAAATCATGAAGGGGGATTTTCCACTCCTCATGAACCAAACTTTAATAGATATGGTGCTAAGGGCTTCCCGTGCCAAATAGTAATACCCTTGCCTAGGGAGACGGTTATTCCAGCCGATATCCAGACAAGATTATTACTATCTGCCTACGAAAAGTCAAAACAACCACATAAATTAAAGGGGAAGGAAGAGTAAATTTATCAAATTAAGCCCATGGAGCATGTTGAGACTTCACCCTCAATCCAAGCTTGAAAGGAAATTAGCCACTCATAATTGAATTAGGGGTAAAATGGAAATTTTATTAAAATACGTAGAAAATACAAGATGGAGATGGAATTACAGAAATTTGAGCTCAAAAATAGATTCAGGGGTGTCAAATTAGGGAGGGAGCCCCCTTTTTATAGATACACTGAGTAAATCATGGCCATTGGATTAAAACAATTTGGACGCTAAGGATTGCGCCACGTGGCAGTTCCTATTGGATGGAACACATTATTAGGACTGTTATTCTGTGTATATGCATGTACCGTACATACGTTTTTTCGGTCCACTGACATTTTGCCACGTCACCGGTCAACATTTTTGGTCTAATAGGATCGTGACACATCATCAGTCAACGCCACATCATCAGTCAACGCCACATCATCAGTCAATGCCACATAAGCGGTCAATGCCACATCATTCATCCAATCAAATGCCGCCACATCATTGTATAGTGCCACGTCATCATATAGTGCTATGTCAGTATACAGTACATATGAACAATGTTGTGAACAGTACCGTATATATCAATCGTACCGTATGTGTTAACAGTACCGTATATGTGAACCGTACCATTTATCTTTTTATGCTCCTCCTAAGGTTTTCGACTGTCCTGAGTTTAAAAGTGCTGTCCGTTTTTTCATCTGATCTATTGTTTATTGTGAAATGACCATGATATCCCCTAAAATACATAAAATACTTAATTAAAATAAAACATACATAACTAAATTACAAGGGACTTAAAGACATAAAAATAGGGATGTTAGTGAGATTTAGAGTGTAAAATGATGATTTTCTCCATTATAAATACGCACTTTGAAGTACTCAACACACCACCCAACCAGCTTGTTGCTAGTCCCTAGCAATTTAAGCGAAAACAAAACTGAAACAAAATTTTTGTTTTTTTTTAAATAGTTTTATTTATTTATTCAGACTAATGATAACAATCAAACAAAAGTATAAGCATTATCTACAGTCTAAAGAAATATCATTCCCGCATCAACTCTCTACATGAATCAGTTTAGAAAACTTTGTCACAACTTCAGTAATTGAGTCACTTTCAAGAATGACATATTAAACCCCAAAATCTCATTGGTAGTAGTGATACTCTCACAAAGAAATTAAACCCAAAAATAATCACTCCAGGGAATGGTAAATTGAGTGAAAATAATAAAGAAGTAATATCACACACCTCACCAAGGTGACAAAAATATGCCCTTAACTTAGAAATAGTACGATTTTAATTCAAAAATACTAATCAAACCAATACATTCATCATCTTTTTTTTTTTTTCACTACCACATCTTTTCAACCCATATAACTAGTTTCTATTTCAGATTATAGTTTCCTAAAATCAAGAAGGACTTTTATTAGGACGTAACGTAGGCTAGGGACGTGGCTAACAAAGAAAGGATAATAGGAAAAACAAAATATATGTTTGAAAAATAGAGAACTTTGGAGATTGTAAGGTGCTTTTCACTTGATTTTTTTTTCTTTATTTTATTTATTTATTTATTTATATACACATATTGTTTTTTTCTTTTGTTTCTTTTTCTCTCTTTACTTTTATAGCACCTTTTTTTTTTTTGGTGAATGCAAAATTATCTCTATTTTCAAATATAAATGGGTGGTGAGAAATACAAAATATAAGTTGATACTCCACATTGGAGTGGGACAAGATAATAGGTTGCCAAAGAAAAAGTCTTTATTTTTATTTTATTATTAATTTTTTTCTTTTTTTTTTAAGGCTCAAAGGGGTTAACTATGGATACATATTAATAGGGTTGGCTAGAAAGGCTCAAACGGACCAAAGATGGCATTTCTGTCATCTTTTAAGGTTCTAAATAATCTTCCATATCTACTAGTTAGATGGACCTTCAGATGCGGCAAC
Source organism: Luvunga scandens (assembly GCA_030449905.1). Classification (NCBI taxonomy): domain Eukaryota; kingdom Viridiplantae; phylum Streptophyta; class Magnoliopsida; order Sapindales; family Rutaceae; genus Luvunga; species Luvunga scandens. The sequence continues at coordinate 17,648,493 of JASUUG010000210.1, read as the reverse complement.
ACACACTTTAGTTTTTTTTTTTTTTATAGAAATTTGGAGATAATGTATAAAGCAATAAACTGCTAAGCTGAATGAAGAATAGGCAAAAAGGGTTACTCTCCAAGAAAAATGACAGCCTAAAAAACTCACTTGGAATTTATTATGACATGTGGATTCTTTCAAGCAACTTATATTTGTCTCCAACATCAACATGTAGAGTAACAAACATGGTGTAACATAACTAAAGACTAAAGATAATACAAATACTAAAATTTGAAAGTTATCATGTCATCTAATTATGAAAAGATCACAAAAAATACTTTTTTTTTCATATTTATAATAAGAAGATGCGTTCCTGAGTCATTACACCCTATATTCAGCCATCTTCAACTCAAAAATTTAGCCACGCTTAGTTTACAAAAAAACTACACCAAGATTGAGATATTCCACAATTGTCAATTATTCCCTCCCCCAATCAGAACGAAACATTGTCCTCAATGTTGAAAGAAAATAGGGTTTAAGAGACATCACCTAAGTGCCGTATCACAGAAGAAAATATTTACAAGCGGAGAGTTAAATCTAATTTGTACTTCTTACTACGGCTACTATTACCATCATTAGTTGGCCATTCCAACATAAGGGTCTTGAGATCTGGCTCTGGTTTATAAGCTTGTAACAGATCAAGTAACTCGTTAGCAGTATGAGCACAAATAAAAATTTTTTTCACTGTGAAAGGGATGAAATGGTTTTTTATTGCATGGTTAAGAAATGCAATGAAGCCATCATAAAAGTTATTGACATTTAACAAACCAATGGGTTTCTGATGAATGTTCAGATGGGCCCAAGATGCTAATGTGATTAGTGCCTCTAGAGTTGCAAGATCTCCTGGTAGGAAAATAAAAGCATCAGCATGATTTAGCATTTCAGTTATTCTTTCTTGCATACCTGAGACAACTAACTCTTCTCCAGTTGGTAAGTCAGATACACAGCCCAACGGTTTGAGTCTTCTTGGGATGATGCCTAACACTTGGCTCCCTCTGAGATAAGTAGCTTCTGAGACTAGTTTTGATATTCCTCGGTCACCTCCTCCATAAACCAGATACAAATTTCTTTCTGCTATACGTTGACTAAGATCGATGGCTGCCTCAACGAACTCTTTATGCTTTCCGTAGTTAAATCCAGTGAGCACACAAATGTTCTTGAATTGTTTATTGGGAGTAACTGCCATTGGGATGCTTCTCAAAAATAATTTGTGAGTCTAAAAAGAAAAGATCATATATCAAGGATCTTGGTGACAATTGTTTACATCTGTATAGGAGGTAGTATGTCTATGTCAATTAACGTGTAAAGCACATGGCTCGAGAGTAAAAAAGAAAATAGTAAAAGAAATAGCACTCAATTATTAAAGACAATAATGCAATTGATAAAACAACAATGAAATAGAACAACAGTAAAATAAAACAACAGTAAAAGGATATTTACAGGTAGTTGTGATTGTGGCTCACATCTTCCTCTGGTTTTACGTCCAGAAACGGCTTGAACGCCCTCTATGGGTCGAGGATAGGCTTCCCATCCAGTTTTCTTATAAACTGGCAAACAGGGTCGTTTATAGTCAGATTCCCAAGACTATATCGTGCATGCACTTTTTGAAATAATGGCCATAACTGGAGAATTGCTCTTTGTACGTATCCACTGGGATGCGTTTCAAGAGACAAAAGGACATCATCCAATGACTCTTTATTCAAGCCATCCCTAATGAATTGAATCTTATCTTCCTTGTTATCAGACATCATTCCAAAAGAACAAGGATTTTTATCGCATTTCATCCTGGCAAACTTATGACAATCAACATTAAGTTTTTCAGCTCTTCGTTTTCTTGAGTAATTTTGTTTACCACAACCAAGCATGTATGCAATAAATTTAGGAGGCAACTCACCTGCCAAACGTACCTTGGCCTTGATTAACCAACGAATGTCTGCAGGGATGTTATTTCTCATAAGCAATCGTATGCGTTCAGACCGAGCTTTATAGATCGTAAAGAGGGCATTCTGAGGAAGTGAAGGAAATCGCTTGTGAAGCTTTACTAGAATCACGTTTCTGTCCATACCTTCTTCTCAGAATATCAGTTATTATGGGAAACTAAAGTAACCGACTTTGATTATCACGGAGTACCGTTATCCACCACTTATACAGGAAAATAAATCAAAACACACTAAATAAAGAAAATCAAATCTGTAAAATCGAATCAAACATGAAAGTGAACAAAATAAGAAAACACAATAAAAAGAAAAATGAACTTACATTCGTCCTCGTATTGAGTTAACCTCAAGCTCTAATTGAAAGTTATATATCCCATCTTCTATTCCTCTGAGTTGATTTTCCTCTGAGTTGATTTTCCAAATCCTCAACATAAGACACAAATGTTGGTGGTCTTTGATCCCAAATCGGATGTGATTTACAACTTTGTATCATGTGTCTCAAGTGAAATTTCACTCGTAAAAATTCTCCAAGACGTTTTAAAAGATATTTTCTCATCGAGGTTGTCATGGTGCACAATGAAAAGAAAATACAATAATTCAACACTTAAGCATAATAACTCGTAAATAAAAGTCAAACAATTCAATCAATAAAGTGAAAGCAAAAAGTTAAATTATTTTAAAAAAATAAAAAAAATAAAGACTTAATCAAAATTTTGTGGGTCACTCAAATTTATTTCGGTGCCTTTTTTCACGTGGTTGGTACTCTAGATATGGCTTCAATCTTTAACCATTAACTTTAAAAATTACACCGTTCTTTAGATCCTTAATTTTAATTGCTCCATATGGAAAAATAGTGTAGACTATAAAGGGACCAGTCCATCGAGAGCGTAATTTACCTGAGAATAGGTGCAAGCGAGAATTGAATAAAAGTACTTTCTGACCTGGTGTGAAAGATTTTTTCATAATTTGCTTGTCATGAAAGACTTTTATTCGCTGTTTGTAAATCTTGGCATTTTTGTATGCATCATTACGACTTTTTTCAAGTTTTGCCAGCTGTAATTTTCTTTCTGAGCTAGCTTGCTGCATGTCAAAGTTGAATTTCTTGATGGCCCAGTATGCACGATGCTCAAGTTCTGGTGATGATTCTGATAATGGACTCAGTTTCTTCTCTGATGGTACTAGTTGTTCCACTCTTGACTTCCATTTATTAATGTCCATGGATGGTGCTGAATCAAGTAGGGGGTTAACCTCATCTATTGATCTGTCAATATCAAAATTCAAACTAAAGTGAGTTAAACATGTTTGTAAAGGATCATCACTAAGGTTTGAAAGAAAAGCATTATCAACTAATTCTTTGATTAAATCCACATCAACAATTTCATCATCTGCATTGGGAGGTTGTTTGGCAATGTTGAAGATATTTAGCTCCATCGTCATATTGCCAAAGGACAACTGCATATTTCCAGTCTTGCATTGAATGTGAGCATCGGCAATTACCAAGAAAGGTCGTCCTAAGATAATGGGGATCTGCTTCCTTGAATCCTGGACTGGTTGAGTGTCAATTACAATGAAATCAACAGGAAAATAAAACTTATCTACCTGTATAAGCACGTCCTCTACAATACCATGAGGTTTTTTCATGGACCGATTTGCAAAGTCAGTAACACCACCTGAGTTGGGTGTAATTCTCCCAGATCCAAGTTCACAAATGCTGAGTAAGGCAACAGATTTACACTGGTTCCTAAGTCCAACAAAACATTCTCAATTATGTGGTTCCCTATACTACATGAGATAGTGGGGGAGCTTAGGTCTTTGTATTTTAGAGGAAGTTTGTGTTGGAGTATAGAGCTCACATTTTCTGTTAAAAATGCATTCTTTTGAACATGAATGTTTCTCTTTTTAGTACAAAGGTCTTTAAGAAACTTGACATAAGATGACACTTATTTTATAGCATCAAGCAAAGGAATGTTAACACTTACCTGTTTAAAGATTTCAAAAATCTCACTTGTAGATTTTCCTTTCTTTCTTTAGCTAACCTCTCGGGAAATAGAGCTTTTGGAACGTATTCTCGTGGGTTGATTTCTTCCTTCTCCTTTGATGATGAGTCTTCTTCATTTACCTATAATTTGAGTTGTTTTGCAGTACATTCCACTTTGTTGTCGACTTCTTTTTCTTTTCACAAGGTCATGATGGCTTTGACCTCTCCATGCTGCTAAGGTGAACTGGTATTTACTTCATGCACTCCTTTAGGATTAGGCACTGGTTGACTTGGAAATTTTCCTTTCTCAACGGTTATTGCCAAGGTTGAAATTGAAGAAGCAAGTTGTCCCACCATCTTTTCAAGCTTTGAGATTGATTGGGTTTGTGAGTTGAAACCCGCTCATCTTATTTCGTAGTTCATCAATGGTGTGGTTTTGTTGCTCGATTTTGGAGTGAATAAGATTCTTGAAATTCTGAAATGCATCCTCCCATGGTCTATGCTGAGAATGGTTTGGGTTCTGATTGTATGGTCTAAATGGTGGTTGAGAGGCTTGAGGATTTTGAGGAATTGGTTGCATTGGTGGAGCCGAGCTGAGCTGAGCCGTCCATTATGTTGTAATCCTTGAGACCTTGAAAAATTGTGGTGGTCTCTCCATCCTAATTGTGCGTGTTTGAGTAAGGGTTATAATTTGATGGCTTTCTCATTACATCTATGCATTGGCTTGATTTGAGTATGAGTCCTGGTCATGTGGTTCTATTAATTTAGCAGCGGTTAATGATGCTATTTGTCGGGAAAGACCTTCAACTATGTCTTTGACTTCTTTAATTTCTGAACTTGACTCGCCAATGTGAACCTCATTCACTCCCTTAACTCTTCTAGTATTCCTGCGTTTCAAGAGACAAAAGGACATCATCCAATGACTCTTTATTCAAGCCATCCCTAATGAATTGAATCTTATCTTCCTTGTTATCAGACATCATTCCAAAAGAACAAGGATTTTTATCGCATTTCATCCTGGCAAACTTATGACAATCAACATTAAGTTTTTCAGCTCTTCGTTTTCTTGAGTAATTTTGTTTACCACAACCAAGCATGTATGCAATAAATTTAGGAGGCAACTCACCTGCCAAACGTACCTTGGCCTTGATTAACCAACGAATGTCTGCAGGGATGTTATTTCTCATAAGCAATCGTATGCGTTCAGACAGAGCTTTATAGATCGTAAAGAGGGCATTCTGAGGAAGTGAAGGAAATCGCTTGTGAAGCTTTACTAGAATCACGTTTCTGTCCATACCTTCTTCCGAAATATCGCTTATTATGGGAAACTAAAAATAACCGACTTTGATTATCACGGAGTACCGTTATCCACCACTTATACAGGAAAATAAATCAAAACACACTAAATAAAGAAAATCAAATCTGTAAAATCGAATCAAACATGAAAGTGAACAAAATAAGAAAACACACAATAAAAAGAAAAATGAACTTACATTCGTCCTCGTATTGAGTTAACCTCAAGCTCTAATTGAAAGTTATATATCCCATCTTCTATTCCTCTGAGTTGATTTTCCTCTGAGTTGATTTTCCAAATCCTCAACATAAGACACAAATGTTGGTGGTCTTTGATCCCAAATCGGATGTGATTTACAACTTTGTATCATGTGTCTCAAGTGAAATTTCACTCGTAAAAATTCTCCAAGACGTTTTAAAAGATATTTTCTCATCGAGGTTGTCATGGTGCACAATGAAAAGAAAATACAATAATTCAACACTTAAGCATAATAACTCGTAAATAAAAGTCAAACAATTCAATCAATAAAGTGAAAGCAAAAAGTTAAATTATTTTAAAAAAATAAAAAAAATAAAGACTTAATCAAAATTTTGTGGGTCACTCAAATTTATTTCGGTTGCCTTTTTCACGTGGTTGGTACTCTCTAGATATGGCTTCATCTTTAACCATTAACTTTAAAAATTACACCGTTCTTTAGATCCTTAATTTTAATTGCTCCATATGGAAAAATAGTGTAGACTATAAAGGGACCAGTCCATCGAGAGCGTAATTTACCTGAGAATAGGTGCAAGCGAGAATTGAATAAAAGTACTTTCTGACCTGGTGTGAAAGATTTTTTCATAATTTGCTTGTCTTGAAAGAGTTTTATTCATTTGTTTGTAAATCTTGGCATTTTTGTATGCATCATTACGACTTTTTCAAGTTTTGCCAAAATTGTAATTTTCTTTCTCGAGCTAGCTTGCTTTGCATGTCAAAGTTGAATTTCTTGATGGCCCAGTATGCACGATGCTCAAGTTCTGGTGATGATTCTGATAATGGACTCAGTTTCTTCTCTGATGGTACTAGTTGTTCCACTCTTGACTTCCATTTATTAATGTCCATGGATGGTGCTGAATCAAGTAGGGGGTTAACCTCATCTATTGATCTGTCAATATCAAAATTCAAACTAAAGTGAGTTAAACATGTTTGTAAAGGATCATCACTAAGGTTTGAAAGAAAAGCATTATCAACTAATTCTTTGATTAAATCCACATCAACAATTTCATCATCTGCATTGGGAGGTTGTTTGGCAATGTTGAAGATATTTAGCTCCATCGTCATATTGCCAAAGGACAACTGCATATTTCCAGTCTTGCATTGAATGTGAGCATCGGCAATTACCAAGAAAGGTCGTCCTAAGATAATGGGGATCTGCTTCCTTGAATCCTGGACTGGTTGAGTGTCAATTACAATGAAATCAACAGGAAAATAAAACTTATCTACCTGTATAAGACGTCCTCTACAATACCACGAGGTTTTTCATGGACCGATTTGCAAGTAATAACACCACCTGGAGTTGGGTGTAATTCTCCCACCCAAGTTCACAAATCTTTGAGTAAGGCAACAGATTTACACTTTGGTTCCTAAGTCCAACAAAACATTCTCATTATGTGGTTCCCTATACTACGTGAGATAGTGGGGGAGCTTAGGTCTTTGTATTTTAGAGGAAGTTTGTGTTGGAGTATAGAGCTCACATTTTCTGTTAAAAATGCATTCTTTTGAACATGAATGTTTCTCTTTTTAGTACAAAGGTCTTTAAGAAACTTGACATAAGATGACACTTATTTTATAGCATCAAGCAAAGGAATGTTAACACTTACCTGTTTAAAGATTTCAAAATCTCACTTGTAGATTTTCCTTTCTTTGCTTTAGCTAACCTCTGGGGAAATAGAGCTTTTGGAACGTATTCTCGTGGGTTGATTTCTTCCTTCTCCTTTGATGATGAGTCTTCTTCATTTACCGGTATAATTTGAGTTGTTTTTGGTACCGGCATCTCCACTTTGTTGTCGACTTCTTTTTCTTTTCACAAGGTCATGATGGCTTTGACCTCTCCCATGTCTTTCTTAAGGAACTGGTATTTACTTCATGCACTCCTTTAGGATTAGGCACTGGTTGACTTGGAAATTTTCCTTTCTCAACAGTCATTGCCAAGGTTTGAACTGAAGAAGCAAGTTGTCCCACCATTTTTTCAAGCTTTGAAATTGATTGGGTTTGTGAGTTGAAACCCGCTCTCATCTTATTTCGTAGTTCATCAATGGTGTGGTTTTGTTGCTCGATTTTGGAGTGAATAAGATTCTTGAAATTCTGAAATGCATCCTCCCATGGTCTAGGCTGAGAATGGTTTGGGTTCTGATTGTATGGTCTAAATGGTGGTTGAGAGGCTTGAGGATTTTGAGGAATTGGTTGCATTGGTGGAGCTGGAGCTGGAGCTGCTGGTCCATTATGTTGTAATCCTTGAGACCTTGAAAAATTGTGGTGGTCTCTCCATCCGGAATTGTACGTGTTTGAGTAAGGGTTATAATTTGATGGCTTTCTCATTACATCTATGCATTGGCTTGATTTGAGTATGAGTCCTGGTCATGTGGTTCTATTAATTTAGCAGCGGTTAATGATGCTATTTGTCGGGAAAGACCTTCAACTATGTCTTTGACTTCTTTAATTTCTGAACTTGACTCGCCAATGTGAACCTCATTCACTCCCTTAACTCTTCTAGTATTCCTGCGTTTCAAGAGACAAAAGGACATCATCCAATGACTCTTTATTCAAGCCATCCCTAATGAATTGAATCTTATCTTCCTTGTTATCAGACATCATTCCAAAAGAACAAGGATTTTTATCGCATTTCATCCTGGCAAACTTATGACAATCAACATTAAGTTTTTCAGCTCTTCGTTTTCTTGAGTAATTTTGTTTACCACAACCAAGCATGTATGCAATAAATTTAGGAGGCAACTCACCTGCCAAACGTACCTTGGCCTTGATTAACCAACGAATGTCTGCAGGGATGTTATTTCTCATAAGCAATCGTATGCGTTCAGACCGAGCTTTATAGATCGTAAAGAGGGCATTCTGAGGAAGTGAAGGAAATCGCTTGTGAAGCTTTACTAGAATCACGTTTCTGTCCATACCTTCTTCTCAGAATATCAGTTATTATGGGAAACTAAAGTAACCGACTTTGATTATCACGAATACCGTTATCCACAACTTATACAGGAAAATAAATCAAAACACACTAAATAAAGAAAATCAAATCTGTAAAATCGAATCAAACATGAAAGTGAACAAAATAAGAAAACACACAATAAAAAGAAAAATGAACTTACATTCGTCCTCGTATTGAGTTAACCTCAAGCTCTAATTGAAAGTTATATATCCCATCTTCTATTCCTCTGAGTTGATTTTCCTCTGAGTTGATTTTCCAAATCCTCAACATAAGACACAAATGTTGGTGGTCTTTGATCCCAAATCGGATGTGATTTACAACTTTGTATCATGTGTCTCAAGTGAAATTTCACTCGTAAAAATTCTCCAAGACGTTTTAAAAGATATTTTCTCATCGAGGTTGTCATGGTGCACAATGAAAAGAAAATACAATAATTCAACACTTAAGCATAATAACTCGTAAATAAAAGTCAAACAATTCAATCAATAAAGTGAAAGCAAAAAGTTAAATTATTTTAAAAAAATAAAAAAAATAAAGACTTAATCAAAATTTTGTGGGTCACTCAAATTTATTTCGGTGCCTTTTTTCACGTGGTTGGTACTCTAGATATGGCTTCAATCTTTAACCATTAACTTTAAAAATTACACCGTTCTTTAGATCCTTAATTTTAATTGCTCCATATGGAAAAATAGTGTAGACTATAAAGGGACCATCCCATCGAGAGCGTAATTTACCCGAGAATAAGGGTCTGGCGAGAATTGAATAAAAGTACTTTCTGACCTGGTGTGAAAGATTTTTTCATAATTTGCTTGTCATGAAAGACTTTTATTCGCTGTTTGTAAATCTTGGCATTTTTGTATGCATCATTACGACTTTTTTCAAGTTTTGCACAAATTGTAATTTTCTTTTCTCGAGCTAGCTTCTTTGCGCATGTCAAAGTTGAATTTCTTGATGGCCCAGTATGCACGATGCTCAAGTTCTGGTGATGATTCTGATAATGGACTCAGTTTCTTCTCTGATGGTACTAGTTGTTCCACTCTTGACTTCCATTTATTAATGTCCATGGATGGTGCTGAATCAAGTAGGGGGTTAACCTCATCTATTGATCTGTCAATATCAAAATTCAAACTAAAGTGAGTTAAACATGTTTGTAAAGGATCATCACTAAGGTTTGAAAGAAAAGCATTATCAACTAATTCTTTGATTAAATCCACATCAACAATTTCATCATCTGCATTGGGAGGTTGTTTGGCAATGTTGAAGATATTTAGCTCCATCGTCATATTGCCAAAGGACAACTGCATATTTCCAGTCTTGCATTGAATGTGAGCATCGGATTACCAAGAAAGGTCGTCCTAAGATAATGGGGATCTCGCTTCCTCAATCTGGACTGGTTGAGTGTCAATTACAATGAAATCAACAGAAAATAAAACTTATCTACCTGTATAAGCACGTCCTCTACAATACCATGAGGTTTTTTCATGGACCGATTTGCAAGCTGTAACACCACTGGAGTTGGGTGTAATTCTCCCAGTCCAAGTTCACAAATGCTGAGTAAGGCAACAGATTTACACTGGTTCCTAAGTCCAACAAAACATTCTCAATTATGTGGTTCCCTATACTACATGAGATAGTGGGGGAGCTTAGGTCTTTGTATTTTAGAGGAAGTTTGTGTTGGAGTATAGAGCTCACATTTTCTCGTTAAAAATGCATTCTTTTGAACCTGAATGTTTCTCTTTTTTGTACAAAGGTCTTTAATAAAATTTACATTAGATTACACTTATTTTATAGCATCAAGCAAAGGAATGTTAACACTTACCTGTTTAAAGATTTCAAAAATCTCACTTGTAGATTTTCCTTTCTTTGCTTTAGCTAACCTCTGGGGAAATAGAGCTTTTGGAACGTATTCTCGTGGGTTGATTTCTTCCTTCTCCTTTGATGATGAGTCTCTTCTTCATTTACCTATAATTTGAGTTGTTTTTGAGTACATCTCCACTTTGTTGTCGACTTCTTTTTCTTTTCACAAGGTCATGATGGCTTTGACCTCTCCATGCTTCTTAAGGTGAACTGGTATTTACTTCATGCACTCCTTTAGGATTAGGCCTTTGTTGACTTGGAAATTTTCCTTTCTCAACGGTCGTTGCCAGGTTTGAATCAAGAAGCAAGTTGTCCCACCATTTTTTCAAGCTTTGAAATTGATTGGGTTTGTGAGTTGAAACCCGCTCTCATCTTATTTCGTAGTTCATCAATGGTGTGGTTTTGTTGCTCGATTTTGGAGTGAATAAGATTCTTGAAATTCTGAAATGCATCCTCCCATGGTCTAGGCTGAGAATGGTTTGGGTTCTGATTGTATGGTCTAAATGGTGGTTGAGAGGCTTGAGGATTTTGAGGAATTGGTTGCATTGGTGGAGCTGGAGCTGGAGCTGCTGGTCCATTATGTTGTAATCCTTGAGACCTTGAAAAATTGTGGTGGTCTCTCCATCCGGAATTGTACGTGTTTGAGTAAGGGTTATAATTTGATGGCTTTCTCATTACATCTATGCATTGGCTTGATTTGAGTATGAGTCCTGGTCATGTGGTTCTATTAATTTAGCAGCGGTTAATGATGCTATTTGTCGGGAAAGACCTTCAACTATGTCTTTGACTTCTTTAATTTCTGAACTTGACTCGCCAATGTGAACCTCATTCACTCCCTTAACTCTTCTAGTATTCCTGCGTTTCAAGAGACAAAAGGACATCATCCAATGACTCTTTATTCAAGCCATCCCTAATGAATTGAATCTTATCTTCCTTGTTATCAGACATCATTCCAAAAGAACAAGGATTTTTATCGCATTTCATCCTGGCAAACTTATGACAATCAACATTAAGTTTTTCAGCTCTTCGTTTTCTTGAGTAATTTTGTTTACCACAACCAAGCATGTATGCAATAAATTTAGGAGGCAACTCACCTGCCAAACGCGTTTGGCCTTGATTAACCAACGAATGTCTGCAGGGGATGTTATTTCTCATAAGCAATCGTATGCGTTGAGGCCATCGAGCTTTATAGATCGTAAAGAGGGCATTCTGAGGAAGTGAAGGAAATCGCTTGTGAAGCTTTACTAGAATCACGTTTCTGTCCATACCTTCTTCTCAGAATATCAGTTATTATGGGAAACTAAAGTAACCGACTTTGATTATCACGAATACCGTTATCCACCACTTATACGGAAAATAAATCAAAACACACTAAATAAAGAAAATCAAATCAGAAAAATCGAATCAAACATGAAAGTGAACAAAATAAGAAAACACACAATAAAAAGAAAAATGAACTTACATTCGTCCTCGTATTGAGTTAACCTCAAGCTCTAATTGAAAGTTATATATCCTATCTTCTATTCCTCTGAGTTGATTTTCCTCTGAGTTGATTTTCCAAATCCTCAACATAAGACACAAATGTTGGTGGTCTTTGATCCCAAATCGGATGTGATTTACAACTTTGTATCATGTGTCTCAAGTGAAATTTCACTCGTAAAAATTCTCCAAGACGTTTTAAAAGATATTTTCTCATCGAGGTTGTCATGGTGCACAATGAAAAGAAAATACAATAATTCAACACTTAAGCATAATAACTCGTAAATAAAAGTCAAACAATTCAATCAATAAAGTGAAAGCAAAAAGTTAAATTATTTTAAAAAATAAAAAAATAAAGACTTAATCAAAATTTTGTGGGTCACTCAAATTTATTTGGTGCCTTTTTTTTCACGTGGTTGGTACTCTAGATATGGCTTCAATCTTTAACCATTAACTTTAAAAATTACACCGTTCTTTAGATCCTTAATTTTAATTGCTCCATATGGAAAAATAGTGTAGACTATAAAGGGACGATCCATCGAGGCGTAATTTACCCGAGAATAGGTGCGGCGAGAATTGAATAAAAGTACTTTCGACCTGGTGTGAAAGATTTTTTCATAATTTGCTTGTCATGAAAGACTTTTATTCATTTGTTTGTAAATCTTGGCATTTTTGTATGCATCATTACGACTTTTTTCAAGTTTTGCCAGCTGTAATTTTCTTTCTGAGCTAGCTTGCTGCATGTCAAAGTTGAATTTCTTGATGGCCCAGTATGCACGATGCTCAAGTTCTGGTGATGATTCTGATAATGGACTCAGTTTCTTCTCTGATGGTACTAGTTGTTCCACTCTTGACTTCCATTTATTAATGTCCATGGATGGTGCTGAATCAAGTAGGGGGTTAACCTCATCTATTGATCTGTCAATATCAAAATTCAAACTAAAGTGAGTTAAACATGTTTGTAAAGGATCATCACTAAGGTTTGAAAGAAAAGCATTATCAACTAATTCTTTGATTAAATCCACATCAACAATTTCATCATCTGCATTGGGAGGTTGTTTGGCAATGTTGAAGATATTTAGCTCCATCGTCATATATTGCCAAAGGACAAATGCGTATTTCGGTCTTGCATTGAATGTGAGCATCGGATTACCAAGAAAGGTCGTCCTAAGATAATGGGGATCTGCTTCCTCAAATCCTGACCGGTTGAGTGTCAATTACAATGAAATCAACAGAAAATAAAACTTATCTACTGTATAAGCACGTCCTCTACAATACCATGAGGTTTTTTCATGGACCGATTTGCAAGCTGTAACACCACTGGAGTTGGGTGTAATTCTCCCAGTCCAAGTTCACAAATGCTGAGTAAGGCAACAGATTTACACTGGTTCCTAAGTCCAACAAAACATTCTCAATTATGTGGTTCCCTATACTACATGAGATAGTGGGGGAGCTTAGGTCTTTGTATTTTAGAGGAAGTTTGTGTTGGAGTATAGAGCTCACATTTTCTGTTAAAAATGCATTCTTTTGAACATGAATGTTTCTCTTTTTAGTACAAAGGTCTTTAAGAAACTTGACATAAGATGACACTTATTTTATAGCATCAAGCAAAGGAATGTTAACACTTACCTGTTTAAAGATTTCAAAAATCTCACTTGTAGATTTTCCTTTCTTTTAGCTTTACCTAACCTCGGGAAATAGAGCTTTTGGAACGTATTCTCGTGGGTTGATTTCTTCCTTCTCCTTTGATGATGAGTCTTCTTCATTTACCTATATAATTGAGTTGTTTTGAGTGCAGATCTCCACTTTGTTGTCGACTTCTTTTTCTTTTCACAAGGTCATGATGGCTTTGACCTCTCCATGCTTTCTTAAGGTGAACTGGTATTTACTTCATGCACTCCTTTTTAGGATTAGGCCTTTGGTTGACTTGGAAATTTTCCTTTCTCAACAATCATTGCCAAGGTTTGAATCAAGAAGAAGCAAGTTGTCCCACCATTTTTCAAGCTTTGAAATTGATTGGGTTTGTGAGTTGAAACCCGCTCTCATCTTATTTCGTAGTTCATCAATGGTGTGGTTTTGTTGCTCGATTTTGGAGTGAATAAGATTCTTGAAATTCTGAAATGCATCCTCCCACGTGGTCTAGCCGAGAATGGTTTGGGTTACGATTGTATGGTCTAAATGGTGGTTGAGAGGCTTGAGGATTTTGAGGAATTGGTTGCATTGGTGGAGCTGGAGCTGGAGCTGCTGGTCCATTATGTTGTAATCCTTGAGACCTTGAAAAATTGTGGTGGTCTCTCCATCCGGAATTGTACGTGTTTGAGTAAGGGTTATAATTTGATGGCTTTCTCATTACATCTATGCATTGGCTTGATTTGAGTATGAGTCCTGGTCATGTGGTTCTATTAATTTAGCAGCGGTTAATGATGCTATTTGTCGGGAAAGACCTTCAACTATGTCTTTGACTTCTTTAATTTCTGAACTTGACTCGCCAATGTGAACCTCATTCACTCCCTTAACTCTTCTAGTATTCCTGAGTGAACGACTCCGTTGTTGGGAATTATCTGCTTGTCGCTGGAAGAAATCCCAAATCTCTGATGCACTTTTTGACATTAACTCTCCTCCACTTGTTGTCATTAGTCATTCTTGCACATTCGGCAATAATCCCTCCAAAACGTATTGGCATTGGTGCCATTTTTTGTATCCATGATGTGGACACTTTAGGACTAGCCCATTGAATCGCTCCCATGCTTCGAAAAATTGCTCGTCTTCTCTTTGGGTAAACTCTGAAATTTCCCTGCGAATAGCATTGGTTTTATGTACTGGGAAATATTTATTCAAAAATTTTGTTACCATTTGTTCCCATGATGTAATCTTTATTAGCGGGTAATGCATTGAACCATGAACGAGCTCTATCCTTTAAAGAAAATGGAAATAATCTAAGTTTAACATCATCATCTGAAAAATTCTCATATTTAAAAGTTTGACAAATAGCATGAAAATCATTCAGATGATTATATGGATCTTCATTTTCTAGACCATAGAATGTTGGGAGACAATTTAGCACACTAGGTTTTAATTCAAAACTTCTAGCGGCTACATTTGGGTATTGTATGCATGATGTGCTCAAGTTAGCTAAGGACCGTGAAGTAGTCCTTAAATGGCCTCTCTTGTGGTGCTGGTTGTAAATCCATCCCAATTTTATTTTTAATTGTAACGTGCTTGTTTATGCAAAGTGTTTTTTCTAATTCAAAGTCTATATAGGCTCAAGATTCGGTAATTGTGACCTTCGACCATGCATGCAAAGAAAAAAATGGTAACAAAATTAATAAAAATAAAGAAGAAGGAGAAATTATGATACTAACCTTATCACTGCATTCTGATTTTACTATGAAAACAACTCAAGCGCTAGATATAGAAAAGAAAATACGTGAAACAAATTAATAGGCGGTTGAACCTGCCGATTTAATAAAATAAACAAAATAATAACATGAAAATTAAATTACATAAATTTAAAGAAGAGAAGAAAAGAAAAGAAAATAATATCTACTTCAGAATGTAAATTCACTTTTTTTTTCTTTTTTTTAATAATAAAAAAATAAAATATTACAAGGAAACAACTAATCAAATGAAAAAAGTAATAATGAAATAAAAAAAAATCTACGAATTAAAATACTTACCTCCCCGGCAACGGCGCCAAAAACTTATTGTGCAAATTTTATAGATCAATGGTGACGAGTGTCGATCCCACGAGGAGGTTGATTTTAATTGCTTGTAGAATTAATTTTCTTAGTGGGTGATTGGATTTATAATGAGAATGATGTAGGCTATCAATTAATTTAAATTAAAGCGGTGGGAATAAACTATTAAAATGAAATGCTTGGATCTCCGGATCTGTACTCGACATGCACCATCGGCTTAACATTCATTATTAGTACCAATTAAATCATGAAGGAGGATTTTTCACTCCTCATGAACCACACTTTAATAGATATGGTGCTAAGGGCTTCCCTTGCCAAATAATAATAACTTTGCCTAGGGAGGCGGTTATTCTAGTCGATATCTAGACAAGATTATTACTATCTGTCTACGAAAAGTCAAAACAACCACATAAATTAAAGGGGAAGGAAGAGTAAATTTACCAAATTAAGCCCATGGAGCATGTTGAGACTTCACCTTCAACCCAAGCTTGAAAGGAAATTAGCCACTCATAATTGAATTAGGGGTAAAATGGAAATTTTATTAAAATACGTAGAAAATACAAGATGGAGATGGAATTACAAAAATTTGAGCTCAAAAATGAATTCAGGGGTGTCAAATTAGGGGGGGAGCCCCCTTTTTATAGATACACTGAGTAAATCATGGCCATCGGATTAAAACAATTTGGACGCTAAGGATTGCGCCACGTGGCAAGTTCCTATTAGATGGAACACATTATCAGGGCTGTTATTCTGTGTATATGCATGTACCGTACACACATTTTTTCGGTCCACTAACATTTTGCCACGTCACTGGTCAACATTTTTGGTCCAATAGGATCGTGACACGTCATCAGTCAACGCCACATCATTAGTCAATGTCACATAAGCGGTCAATGCCACATCATTCGTCCAATCAAATGCCGCCACATCATTCTATGTGCCACATCATCGTCGTGCGCTGCCACGTCGGCCTCGATACATGTGAACGATTAGTCGTGAATAAAGATTATGGTATGCGATCTTGTATAGATCAACCGTACCGTATGTGTGAACAGTACCATATATGTGAACCGTACCATTTATCTTTTTATACTCCTCCTAAGGTTTTCGACTGTCCTGACTTTAAAAGTGCTGGCCGTTTTTTCATCTGATCTCTCATTTATTGTAAAATAACCATGATATCCTCTAAAATACATAAAATACTTAATTAAAATAAAACATACATAATTAAATTACAAGGGACTTAAAGACATAAAAATAGGGATGTTAGTGAGATTTAGAGTGTAAAATGATGATTTTCTCCATTATAAATACGCACTTTCAAGTACTTAACACTCTTTAACTCTTTCAATACTGATGAGGTCATCCTACATGGTGCCTTTAAAATTAGATGTAGTTCTTAGTAACAAATTAATTGTAAACTTAATTTCTTGACCTGATGGCATCTGGGAAGTTCTTATGAAAAAGCCTTAAAGAACTCATTCACAAATGGAATATCCAACTTTAGCTTTTGCTCTTTTGTTACGATGACAACACTTGCCAAGTATCCATCACATCCTTTTTTTAATAGTTAAGCTGATTTTAAGGCCAAGATAATAAGCCTTCTTTTCTCTTTACATCCTCCTTTGAAGATAAATGATTTCTTTTGCGTTGATTGAAAAGTTACTTCCTTTTTCTCGTAATCTATCATGGCATGATGTTTTGATAACCAATCCATGCCAAGAATTACGTCATAGTCATGCATTTTGAGCATTATTGGGTCGAAACATAATTTATGACCACTAATACTGACCTCATATGCCTTAACTAATTATTTTGAATTTAATACTTCACCAGATGGTATCGTGACATAAAAAGGCCTATTTATTATATCAATGTCTTTTTTTTTCCTAATGAATGCCTATGAAGTAAATGAATGCGTAGCTCTTGAGTCTATTAACACATGTTCAGGAATTTTAGAAATAGATAGTTCACTTAATATATTAAGGGGTTTCCTTTACCATCTGTTTTGGTATGTGTGAATACTAGAGCATTAGACTTTTTTTTTTTTGTCATTAATATCTTAACAATAAATAATGAAGTGTATTTATTTTCAACATTTGAAACATGTTCTTATAATTGGCTTGATATTCCCCAACCGAGTTCTTTCGCAGTGACTGCACTTTGGCTTTTGTATGAATTCTTTCTGATAACTTTTAGGTGCTTTTTTTTTATTTTGATCCTGGGCATCTAGTTTTCCTTTTCTCTTGTTGTTATTTAATACTTGTTTTCCATGATTAGCTAGAAAATTCTCTTAGTCCACAATTTGTCTGTTTCTTCAATTTTTTTCCTTCTACTCTTCATCTGCTTGTTCGATTACCAAAGTAGATCGATGACTTCAATAATGGAACCATCACAAACCTTAACCACCTTTAAGTCTTTCGTGAGGTCTTTACACAATCCTTGCATTAATTGGTCTATTTTTTAAGTCTTTTATTGCAACTATATGTGGGGCATATCATGAAAGCTCGTAAACAATTTAGGTGTATTCCAACACAAACATCCTTTCTTGTTGCAAATAAACAAATTCTCTTTTTTTGGTCGAGCGAACAATCTCTAAAACATATTTGTTGTAGAAGTGTTCTTTAAGTTCTCTCTATTGTATCATTTCTTCATTATGGAATCATTTGATATAGTCCTACTAGTATTCTGTAGCTTTTCATAGCATAAAAGAAACACAAATGACTTTTTCTTTCTCTAGTACTTTGGCTACTTCTATCATTTTTTCCATGGTTCACAAGCATTGGTCTATTGTAATAGGGTAAGCATTTCGTTTCGAATATGGGTGGATTGAATCTTCTAAATTTACTCCTGGACTTTGCATTGCCTAATCATGTTCATCTTTTTAACTTCCCTTTCTAAAAGTCATGCCATAATTTTTGTAAGTCGATCAATTGTAAATAGCTCTCTTGAAGTATCTCTAGCCCTTTCGCTTTTGTTAACCCTAGCACTCGACATCTTAACGAGGCTTTTATCTAAATATGACATGTAACTTAAATCAAATATAAGATTTACAATTAATCTAATTCTAAATTCTTACTAAAAAGTTGAGCCATTGTCCTTCCTTTAACTTGTATATGCGAGATAGAATCACTTTAAACCTTGGGCACTGAAACCAAATTTGTAACACCCCACTTTTATAACTAAAATAAAGATATTTATTTCAAAATATTTAAAATCTCATTACTTTTTAATATTAATACAAACTCTTAAAAAGTTTTACATGACAAGTAAAAACTTCATTACAAAATATAAGAGACTCGTAAGGACTTCTTAGTATATGTTTCAAAAACTTTGTTATTATGTAAATGAACTTAAGATATTTATCAGCTCATCATATCCCTTGGTTTGATATGCCTATATGTACTTCGTCTTGGTTGGGACTTGGTGGCAACTTGACCTACTCATTATTGTCTACAATGTAAGGACTACGTGAGCCAATGCGTAGTGAGGAAACACTTTAATGCAAGTATTAATTATTATCCACATAAATGACCTTACGAACATTAAATCTTAGAAAAAAACTTGGAAGTATAAAACAACTTTATTATGGCCTAGATGTGTTGCACTACATGTTTGGCACTTTTCATTCTTTAAAACAACATGCCCTTAGACCTAGATTAATAGTTGATGTTTTAGGTGTTACGTATCACCGTCTCCAAAAGATTATTCTTTACTTAGCCTTAAAGTCTTGCCCTTTTTGGAAACTTTGCCGCCTTGGTAATATAATAACCCATTTTTCAAAAAGTATTTTTTTAAATGTATTCTTTATTTATAAAGTAGCCTTAACATGCTATGTGTTCAGTGTAACCTATGTCACAAAGTGTAAGTTTCTAGACATAGAACAAAGCTAACCATACAAAGCTTTTAGAAACAACAATCTATAATATAGACAGCAATGTCGACCATATAAATAATAAATAACAAATTATTGTAGTATAGGCATATATAGTATAGATTAAAAAAAATGAAATTTTAATTTAGATGGAAAAGCTGACTACATCAAGATTAAATAACAAACAATTATATCATAGTAACAATCATAAGATAAAGAAATAATTAAAGATGAATTTAAGTATATATAAAAAAAAGTGTCCCTACATTGCAGTTGAAGTGTTACTTATCTTTTAAACTTGACTTCTCTAGACCATCTTTAACTTTCCTACTAACTTGAGGATTTCTCCACTCTTTGATGTTATAACTTAGAATAGAAGAGGATAGAATTTCTAATGTGATATGGAAAACGAAAGAGTTAGGGGTATTTATAAGATGTCTTGAAACTAATGGATGGCTAGGATTTTGCCACCTTATTTAATTAAAGGTTGAGATTTATCCTTTATAAATATCTTCGTAAATTCTAAAATTGATAAATATTTCTATAAATATCTCTTAGTGCAACATTACTTATGTCATTGCTTATGTCATCACTACTCTAGAGTTTACTATCATAAATATTTTATATTATTATTATTATTTTAATATTGAAGGGGATTTGTTAGCCTAAAATTTAATTATACAATATTTAAGTGAGAAAATTGTACCTCACACCTATCCTTGACCTAGAGCCAGAGGAAGATATAAGCCACAGTCGTAACTACCAATACTTATCCATTTACGTTACCATCCTTTTACATTTGTATTTATTGATTCTAATAATGTGATTTTTTTCTACTTACTGTTTGCTTTTCACTCCTGAACCACGAACTTTGTGCATCATTTAACAAGCACTTTTGTACATTATTTAACAAACACACCACCCCCTTTATAGTTATGTATCATTATGTTTGTCACCAAAATCTTTAAATATAAGCTTCTTTTCCAAACAACTCACAAATAATTTTTGATAATTGTCTGAATAGTAGCAACTTCAAATAGATAATTCAAGAATGTTTGTGTGCTTCCTAACTTTCATTATAGAAAATACAAAGTGTTTGTTCAAACAACTATAGATCTTGGTCGACTACTAGCAAAGAGAAAAAAATAGACCTGGTATATGGATGAGATGACTGAGGGTTCTGAAGATTTGTCTTGGAAGCTGGTTACACTAAAGGAAGCCAAGTGCTTGGTATCATCATAAAAGCCATAAAACCTCTGAGATGTTACCTGGCTCACCAATTGGAGAAGAGATAGTTGTCTCAAGTATATAAAAAAGAATATCTGAGATGCTAAACCATGCAGATGCTTTCATTTTCTTACCATAATATATTATAACTCTAGAGGCACTGATTACAATTACATCATGATTGATCAACTAATAATGATAGCGTGTAGAATAGTAAAAAGAGCAAATTAGATTTAACCTTCCATTTTTAGATAGTTTCTTATGTTGTAGCATTCAAGTGATATCTTCTAAATTCTATTTTTTTCTTTTTAGACATTGAGGACAATGTCTCATTTTAGTTGAGAAGGGAATAATTGATAGTTATAAAATAACTAATAGTTATGTTCTTATACATTTACTAACATTTTCCAAATTTGTAAGTCGAAGATGACCGAATATGGAGTTTAATTACTCTAGAAATGCATCTTCCTAGCCTTGGAGTTTTATGTGATCTTTTGACATTGGATGACATGATAATTCTAAATTTTAATATTTGTATTATCTTTGGCTTTGAGTTATATTACACCATATTTACGACTTTGCATATTGATGTTGGTAAAAGTGTGAATTGAGAAATTTGATGAATGAAATTGATTGAGTTATTTGAAGAAATGTACATGCCATAATACATTCCAAGTAAGTTTTTAAGCTTATTATTTTTTCTTGGAGAGCAATCCTTTTTCATAGCTTATCAATTTATTATTTTATACATGATCTCTATCTTTTTCTTTTGAGTTGACCAATAAAAAAAAATTGTGTGTTGCTACATTTGAAAGTCCATTGAACTAAAAGATATGAAAGGCTATTTAGGGCTCATAAAAATGACAGAAAAGTTGTCATTGATCTGTTTTAACCTTTGCTATCCATCCCTATTGTGAAATATCCATAATTACCCCTTTTCAGCCTAAGAAAAGAAAAACTTTTCGTTTGTTAACTTATTGTCCTATTCTACTTCGATTTAGATTATTAACCTATATTTTATATTTTCCATCACCTACTTATGTTTGAGAAAATATGGACGATTTTTCTTTTTCAGAAAAGCGGTGCACTCTCTCTCTCTAAGCTATGAGTATTATTCCTTTATCTTGGTGAGAGTATGTAATATTGTTTTTCTATTATTTTCTCTCAATCTACAATTCTTTAGAAGTGACTGTTTTTATTTGATTTTTTTTCTTTTGAGTGTATCAGTTTTACCTTTAAGATTTTGAGGTTTAGCATGTCATTCTAGAAAATGACTTGGTTTACGCAATTTTGATAACTAATCATTTTGCATGAATTTGGTAAATTGATTTGTGTGAATTGTTGATATAAGAGAGACTTTTCGAAGTCAGAGACAATGCATATACTTTTATTTAATTGTTGTCATTAATATGATTGAAGAAGTAAACACAATTGCCCAAAAAAAAAAAAGATTTCAATTTAGATTTGAATTTTGCTAGATGATCGCTTAATTTGCTAGGGATTAGCAATAAACTGGTTGGAAGGTGTCTCAAGTGCTAGAGAATGTACACTTATAGAGGGTAAAATCATTATTTTACACTTCATGTCTCACTAACATTTTTACTTTTATGTATTTAAGTCCTTTAAACTTTGATTGTGTGTGTTTTGTTATAATTTGAGTATTTTATGTAGTTTAGGGGTATTTTGGTACAATTAATGAAAAATTAGATAACAGAATAAATAACTTTTTTTAGCTCAAAATAACTCAAAACCTTAGGAAAGGCATAAAGGGCAAAATCATAATTTTAGGATTTTAGTAGGGCTCGGCTGACATGGTATTAACCGATGATGTGGCATTTAATTGCGTTAACTAATGATATGGCTGCATGCTATTGAATTGAAAAATAACTTACAATACATGAATATACTAAATCAATGCTAGTTGACTTTTTGCGTTGATCGATGATGCGTGAAAGATATTATTAGGATAAAAATGCACGTATGTTACATGCAATTCACAGAATCACAGCCTTGTTGACGTGTTCTATTCAATCAGGGTTTGCCATGTAGCGTAATCCTAAGCATCCAAATTATTTTTATCCGATGGTCATGATTTACCCGTTGTATCAATAAATAGGGGACTCCCCCTTCCCTAATTTGATAGTTTTGAATCTAAATTTGAGTTTAATTTTATATAATTCTCTCTCTATGTTGTATTTTCTGCATATTTTAGTATAAAATTATCATTTTATCCCTACTTCAATATGAGTGGCCAATTTAGTTTTAAGTTTGAGTTGAAGGTGAAACTTCAACATGATCTATGAGCTTAGTTTGGCAAGTTCATTAACGCTCTCTCTGATTTATGTGAATTGTTTTGACTCATCGTTAATAGGCAATATTAATTTTATCTAAATTTTGCAAGGTATACTAATTCCCTAGTGTAAGATCATTACTGTTTGACACAATAAGCACTTTACACTATTTATTAGCAAGAAACTCTCCTCTAATATCAATGGTTCATATGACTTAATGTTGACAGAGAATGCATCTAAATTATTTAATGGATAGTCTTGCCACATTATCGGTAATAGGATTATTATCACTTGGCATAATGTGTACTTGACACCACATTTAGTAGAGAATTATTTTCCCTTGGCACAATGAGTGCCTGATACCATATTTATCAGAATGAATCAGAATGAGGACTATGAGAAGTGGAAATACCCCTTTATAAATTAACTAAAGCTAAAAAGGAAAGTTAAACCTATGATGAAATGTTTAGTGTCAATATAAAGACTCAAGTGTTTCATTCAAATTGTTTCATCTTTAGTTTATTACTACCGTCTTCTTAATTTAAATCTCAGTATTGGTAAAAAAATCATATCCAACCAATTTACATATAAACTTGGAAAATTAACCTTACATATAATTAAATCAACATCATCGTAGGATAAACAATAGTCACCATTACTTGTGAATAGATTCATATGCTTGTGAATAAAAAAATTTGCATAACAACAGATAATGTCAAACATGCAACATGAATGTTAAACATGAAACAAACAAGATAATCCTCATTTTTTGGCTCTCTATTTAAGACATGCAACAATGATGTCAAAATGCAACATGTGATGTAAACATGAAATGTGAAATTTACATGTAAAAAATGGCATGAAACATGGAACAATTGAAGTTAAACATGCAATGGTAGACATACATAATCACACAATAGAGTGTGATACATGTGACAGACGATAAACATACAACATGAACGTCGACCATGAATGGGTGGAAAAAGAAATTTTTGGAGTATTTAGAATAATAAAGTTGAGACATGTAACAGTATACATGAAAATTTTGAGTTAAATATGAGACATCACATAAAATAAGGAACAAATTGTCTTTTATTATATAAAATTTTTATTTTTTTTCCCTTCATTTTGATAGGATTATATTTTTCTTTCATTTTCTATTTATTTATCATTTTTTGTTAATATTAATATTATTTTTTCATATTTTTAATTTAATATTTGAAATTTAAAAAATAGTATAGGAACCAATTTCTTAACCGGTCACACCAAGCCTTTGATTGTCAATGGCAGCCAAAGGCTGAGAGCCCGGCCTGACACCGGAGGCATTGTATAGCCAAACCCTGTAAAGAAATCAATAAAAACACGCTGTCTTATTATTATTTATTTCATCGCGTAAATGAGAATACAAATTGTATTATTATTTTTAGTAGTCTATTACAATAAAATAAAAATAAGTAAATTTCGCAAATTTACATAAATTTTTTCT
Organism: Luvunga scandens; assembly: GCA_030449905.1. Taxonomy (NCBI): domain Eukaryota; kingdom Viridiplantae; phylum Streptophyta; class Magnoliopsida; order Sapindales; family Rutaceae; genus Luvunga; species Luvunga scandens. The sequence continues at coordinate 17,624,149 of JASUUG010000210.1, read as the reverse complement.
ATAATACAATTTTGTTTAAAATTTTTTTATTATATTATTCTTACAAATTTCAAAAAAAAAAAAAAGAGTAAGAATACTTACACTTCTCGCAAGTATTGTAAGTATTATTACTCTTTTCTCTAAAAAAAAATTGTTTATGCTGTTTCACAATTGAAATTTATTCTTTTGTTTTCAACGTGGATGGTTAATTAAAAAAAAAACGTGGGTGCTTGTTAAGAAATGATTAACAAACATATGACAGAAGAAGAGAACAAGAAAAAGGACCAAAATCGATCAAGTAATGCCTACCGTTTAAAGTAATGCCAACCATTTAACATGGACCTTGAATAATGAATAGATTAGCAGCCGAGCAGACAATTAACAAACGTATGCTTTTACCGAGAACGAGGAAAAAAAAATTAAATAAATAAAAATAGAAAAAGCTTTTAACACAACATTCATAGATTTCCCAAAGGTTAATAAATTAAAGTTCTATGGCCATCTTCATCAACAAGAAAAGAAGTTTGGCGAAACACAACATTGCTCACGTAAAGACCGTAATTGCGCACAATTTTAGCTATACAAGCAAGATTGCCTTGAACATTACCAAAAATCCATGCAAGAGCAGTTTCCCTTCTTGAAAAGATGGAACCTGATTGCATCTCTTACCATAATTTCCCTTTTGTAAATCTCTGACAGAAGCTTGAAGGCCGAATGACAGTCTCCACAAATGCGAAGGTTCTTCGTGATCCTTACGGTTTCCTTACTCCTGGAATTGATCAAACCGAATGCCAATGCTAATTTCTCACTGTGATAAGACACAACCGTTTCTTTCTCCTCTTCGTCTACATCAAATACTACTTGCACTGTGTTGGGAACATAACCTGCAGATTTCAGCTTCATGGTCATGTCTTTGAGCATCAGCTCAATCTCTTTGGTTTGAGGGTGTGATTTTTCGTTTGCTAGAAACTGATGGAGAGTTCCATTATGCTCAATATAGCTCCACCCAGGTGGCTTTTGGATGCCAGAGTCATCCATCAGTTTCCTCACTTGTCTGGCTTCTTCCCAGCGATAGGTTTCAGCTAGCATATTAGACAACAAAACATAGTGTGCTCCATGATCAGGCTCTAGGTCAAGGAGTTTCTGGCCCGCAATCTCACCTATTTTTGCATTTCTGTGCAGCCTGCAAGCAGCCAGTAGTGCTCGCCATATTACAGAGTTGGCATTGTAAGGCATACTCTGAATTAAACCATATGCTTCATCCAAGCGACCATCTCTCGCCAGAAGATCGACCATGCAGCCATAATGCTTCATTTGTGGTTTGATACCGTAATTTAACATGGATTCAAAGAACTGCTTGCCCTCTTCAACTAAACCACAATGACTACAAGCACACAAAACTGTCACAAATGTGACTCCATCTGGTTTTAATCCCATCAGCTCCATTTCTCTAAAAAAAGCTATAGAAGTCTCACCCAGACCGTGTTGAGCAAGACCAGAAATCATGGAGTTGAATAGAGAAACTGTCTTCAAATTCCTTGGTATTTTGTAAAAAACAGACAGAGCAGTATCTATGCTACCACATTTTGCATACATATCTATAACAGCTGTAGTTAGAAAAATATTCCTACCAAACACAACATTTTCTATGTATTGTTGATGAAGCCTTTTGCCAAAATCCAAAGCACCAAGACCAGCGCAGGCTGTAAGTATGGCAACCATTGTAACTTCATCTGGATGTATACCCAGTGATTCCATCTTTCCAAAAAGTTCAAGCGCTTGATTAAAGCCGCCTGCCTGAGAGTAACCACTGATCATGGCTGTCCAAGAAACTAGATCCCTCTGATCCATCTGATCAAAGAGTTGTCTGGCTCTCTCAATTTTCCCTCTCGAGTATATCCTGATATCATAGAACTCCAAGCTGCTGTACTGTTACTCATTCCCACTGTACTAAATGCCCGCTCAGCCATATTCATCAACCCACATTTTGCATACATATTAATAACAGCAGTCTTGAGCAACAGATTAGAACCAATGCAACCCAAGCTTTTATAAACCAAAGCATGAAACTGCTTTCCAATCCTAGGATCATTTAATTCTGTAGAAGCAGAGAACATCGCTACAAAGGTAAATGCATCAGGCTGGATGCAGGAATCCTGCATCTTTCTAAAGAGCCAGAGAGCAGCACAAGGTTCCTTAACTTGAGCATATCCATTTATCAGGGTATTATATGATACAAGATCTCTAACAAGACTTCCCTCAAAAACTTTGTGGGCATTGTTTATATATCCAAAAATTGAATAAAAATGGATTAAAGCATTCCTTATAAAGAGATCAAAATCAAACCCAAACTTTATTATATGACAATGAATTTGACAACCTGCTTTGAAGCTTGACAGCCTTGCACAGGAATTAAGAACAAATGGAAAGGTGAAGTTATTTGGTGATATGATCCCCTTGGAAAGCATGGACATATAGAGGACAAGGGCTTCTTGAGGGGAATCACTACGAGAGTAGCCTCTCATAAGTGTGTTCCAGATAAATATATTTGGATTATCAATTTGTGAGAAAAGAATTCGAGAATGAAAGAGACCATTTTTACGACCAGACAAGGCAAAGAAGGAGATGAGCCGGCTGCTGGAGATGTGGTGGTTAAGCCCACTATGAACAATTTGGCCATGAATTTGGAGAGCTTGTTTGAGGGATTTGCATGATTCTAATAGAGCTAATAGTGACAAGTGTTCTAAAACAAGTCTTTTCATTGAAATGACAAGTACTGCTAAATGAGGTAATGGAGTCAGTCAGCCTCGAATTATTCACTTCCTAATAAGTAGCTAGTTCTTTATGTACCAGTAGCTGATGTTAGTTCCTTTTCAGAGTTCATTCTGCAAAGATGCCATGGAAATTGCATAACAATTGAGTTACTGGTAACCCATAATACAAGTACCTGCTAGTGGTTTCTGTCACTGGAAACCTTTTCCATTCGCAATACAATCAAGAATTCAAGGTCTCATCTCACTCAATAAGTTCAGCAATTAACTGCACCCAACACAAGAAACCACTGCCCTATCAATGAAAATTCAGCACTTGATTCAACTTCATGTGATATAAAGTTACAGTTCCAGCATTACCAGTGATACTAAAGAGAATACAGTAAATATGATCCAGAATTCACTATAACATAATACACCATGCAGCATCAAGTAGTTTAGTTTTTCTTCTTCTCTAAGTTTGGTTGCCAGTTCATTTTTAAGGTGATTACAAATTTAGATTCAGAGGATCATCACAAAAATGGAATAAGATAGACTATCAAGAAAAATAAATAAATAAATAAATAAATCTTCCATCAGATAAATACTTTTCTACACATTTTGCTTAGTCATATACAAGAATCACCAAGATTCAATAATTCTCCAGATGTTATCATACTCAACATCAATATTCTCTTAAATGATTCCTGTTATCAAATCAAGAGCAAGATAACAACCATACTACCATTTCACAATTTCAGGGGTAAAAGTTTGCATAAACTATAACTTTACTTCATCAATCTGCCCAATCAAAACAGTGCAAGCCTTGCAAGAAAGTTCATCTAGTCATATAGGCCTCTTCATGCCAGATGTCAACTAAAAAATACACCTTCTCCAGCAAATCCACCAAATGGCAAATAAGGAATGTACACATCAATGTGGTGCTTCCTAATAAAGACTTACAGCTAATGGGATTGGCTAGTGAAAAGGATTAGTTGAACAAAGTAGGTCCTCGTAAGTAGTGGTCCAGCCGCAAAAGAAGATTCCATGGTTATTTTCCTCTAGAAGCAAGAAGGTTTGCACCTATTACTTGTATACCTGCCACTAAACAGTCGGCTGCATTACCCTATAGAAATTATAATGCTAGCCAATATTCACCATTGGAAAAAATGAGTTGTGGGACAAACACCTTAGTCCCTGGTTACAATACTGATTACTTTGGCTCGCTCTCTCAACGAGTGCAACACTCTATAGGTTTGAATGCTAGGAATGCGGGAAGGTGTAATATTCTTAGACATCTCACCATGATTCATGATCTAAAAACAAACTCTCAAATGAAAAGGAGGCACCAAGAAAGATACACAGAGCATAGCTATAAAGCATTGAATCTGTGGACAAAGATCACAGAATTGTACTAAAGGTTTGTCTAAGATGCACTTCTATAATCTACTAATTACCAAGGAAGCCACAATTAGAGGTACGTCCCCAAAGTTATTAGGGGTACGCTCATGTTCTTTATATGTTTGTATCATACTCTTTACCCTTTCATCTAGCCCTAGAGTTTTAGGTTTTTTCTACAAAATTTTTGATACTCTTGTTAATAATATAAATACTTAGATAATACTTATTAATATTAATATTAATAGTACTTGCAAAATTTTTTTTATACTCTTGTTAATAATATTAATACTTATTCTTTGTCTCATCCAATCAGGCGGTACGGAATTTTATGGATATATATTTGTGTAACATAGCTACATCTCTATTTATCCAAGCAAACAAGACCCTAGAGTCCAACGCAAACTCATAAAGTTCTGCTGTAAACAAAAGAAACTTAGATGCAAATTTCATACAAGAGAACAAAGCAAACCAAGTACCACTTATCATACAAAAAATTTCAAAGAAAACCCAATATCTTCACAGCTACAAATGCTTTCATATAGACAGAGTTATCACTGTTTTGGAATAATATAACAACAAAATAATATTACAAACAAACAGAAATCTCATGTCTTGAATGTCAGCTATCAGTTGCTGGAGTTGCACATCCCATGTCAACTAAAAACTGTTTTCTTCTTTTATTTAATAAACAAAAAAAGATGGTCTGGGTGGGTTTGGGAGGAGGAGGGGGTGTTATTTTAGAACTTCAGAGAATTCACCATCATAAGGGTCAATTTTGGATGACAATTATAACGAAAGCTTATCCTTGAAATATTCCAAAAAGGATATCATCTTACCAATTAGATCTCAAGACAATTCTTTGCCTCTGGTTCTCATTAAGATTCGGAAGGAGACCTTATACATTAATATAAATTAGAGAAACCCAAAAAAAAGAAAGAATATTTGAACGACAGATTCCTATTAAGTAAGTACTTTCCCAAAAGCTTAATTCAGGTAAGCCAAATAGTGTGGATAAAAAACAAATAGAGTTATAATGGTATCAAAGACAACTACCTAACTACAAATACAAATGAAATCAAGTGATCTAGATCAAAAGTTTTACCTAATAGGTGAGGGCTCAAACAATAATATCTTCAACAATTCAAACTAAGGAAAAGGAAGTAAAATAATGTACGAACAAATTCACAACATCAGTACCTCAAATCCTGTGCCTCATAATCAGTTCTCTAGGCATTCTCTTTGACTTTTGAAACTGATCACCAACCCATTGTCTTCTCCTCCCATGCCAAGCTATCTCAGCCGCATATAAGAAAAATCCCCCACATTATTTCCATTGAAGATTACAATCAAAGCAATGACGTCAACAGAAGCAATAAGATAAATAGATCTTAGAAGATGAATTTTTATTTTCATTTCAAGGGCTGAAATTGGCCGTGGTACAAATATTGAATTAGGATACTAATATAAATACTTCTACCAAGGCTACGACTACCATGACGACATTCTTACAAACTTCTGATATGCATATATTGCCACTAGCCATTAGAAACTACAAAGATTAATGCTCATGACAGGAATGCCAGATGTTCATTCAAGGTAAAGAGAAGTTAGCTAGGTAATCTGTAATTTTTAAGAAAAGCAACCCACCATGGTTAATAAAATTCAGCTTCTCAGCTGAACTGTCTTCGCAAGCATCATTGGAAATCTCTGGATGCTGATTTTCATGAGAATTAGAATTACTACCGTTGGTTTCCATTGTCTTCAAATTGAGCAACATTTACCTTCTAGATTAAGGCACTGTAAAAAATGTATAGAGAAAGACCATCTGAGAGACAAGCCATAAGCTTCACAAGGAAACAATGAAGGATTAAAAAATTGACTGCATTAGACAGGCATGAAATGAAACATTTTTTTTAAGTGAGCTATAGCCAGAGATCAGACAAAATTACGCCCCAAGTGACAAATATTGACAGCCTCAAATTCAATGCTCACTCCAGATATTAATTATAAGAACTTCAGTGCTCCAGGTATCTACTTACCTCACTCGGAGTATAGTGCTAGATTTTGAGGATATAATCTCCTTGAAAAGATACCCACAGAAACTGATCAATTTTTCGGAAGATGAGACAAGTAATTTGTTTCATCATAAGCATGGAGGTTTTCTAACTGAAACTAAGGCTGTCTTTAAAAACTAATATTATACATCTTGATCAGATATAGTTTTGTTTTCCTTTCTAAACAATTTTCATGTAATTCTAGATCATCTAGTTACACACATGCCTTATAGGTGAATTATACAAAAACCTAGAACTTTCTGCCCCTAAAGTACAAGCCCCAGCAACTAAAGAAAAGCAATTGAAATATATATAATCTCCGGGTAAAAACTACTTTACAGCTGTCATATGTTACAATAATTAAAAGCTTTTGGTTACCAGTCAGAAATTTTTCATTCTACTTGCCACATTCTTCATTATATTTATAAACTTATGCCTTAACTTAGGACATGTAATGCAAAACTTGCAAGTTAACCAAAAAAACAAATCAAAATCAAAAACTATTGTAACATACAACCATTATAACTTAGTTTGACCCTATCCCAAAATCCGCAACAGTTCACTTTTTCAAACTAAATCTACATAATACATCCACATAAAACAATTCTTTAGTTTCAACTTTCCAGTACAATCTTCTTAATCATCCTCAACTCCTACATGGTAGTTCACAAGTTCTTTTGCTAACACATTGGTAGACCAACTATACAAAAGAATCAAGAGTCATCAAATATTGGTTAAGTTCACTTCATATTTCACCATTTATTCTACACTCGGGTGATGGCGTCAAAGCAAAAATTACCTGTTTGTCAACTTCTGTAGCAACAATCTACTACCATGTGTGCCTGTTTCAGATTCTACTCAAAGAACTTCATTTGAGGTATTACAGTTATATCCGACATGTTAGCATAAGCTTTTGGGTTAAATTTTTAACAACCACCCAACTAACTACATGGAGTTAAGACATACTAAAGCAACCGACCATACTTCAAATGACTAGAAACAAATATGAAGAACAAAATAGCATAATCTTATTCAAGAAAAAGAAGCCACATCAAAAAATCAACATTTGGCATAAAAATGAACCAGGAGAGCATGAGAACATTAACACACCTCTTGCTTTCTTTGATCATTGCGGCTAAATGAGGAAAAATGTATTGCGTTGGACTGAACAATATATATATGTGTGTGTGTGAACGATAAAGGAATAAGAAGGGAAAAAGAAAAAAAAAACTTATTCAGTGAATACGTATGAGGAATTCAACCCTTAATAATATGGTGTTTGCCGATTCGAGAAATCGGATTGGTAGTAAAGCAAAAGTTATGAAGATTCTGGAAAGAGAAAGGCTCTGATGGGCTTCGATGATCGGACAATCGGACAGACCAAAACTTCAGGGAGACTTTTGAAGGAAAGCGGGGGTTGGAATCTATTGGATCCTACCCTATTCGCTCGTGGAGTCGGTAGAAAAGCCCGGCCCAAATTTTAGCCCGATTTATACGGTCTAAAATTTTTAAGCATTGATCTAAATTTAAGAGTTAAAATTTGGGTTCAACTTTAAAAATGAAAGTTTGATCAACTTTGTGTAAGGGCTCCGGCCTTAACCAATTCATTCTAACATAAATTCATTCTAACATAATCTGATCAGACTACTTAATAATTAAAAATAATGTTTCTTTATTTGAATTAAACATAATTTTTGTTCATTTTTAGCTTTGTATATGATTTTGTGGTAGAGATATTAATTATAGTAATTTTTATGTTAAATTTTAATATATAAGGGGGGTAAATTTAAATTATTTAAAATATTAAAAAATTTAGAAAATATTAGGGTCTTAGTACACAATATTTTTTATTTTTTTAATTTCTATTTATATGCATAAAGCGTTTCTTAACTTTTTTCAAAGATATCCTCATTTTAAAAATAACAATACTATTAACAAATAAAAAAATACAACTTTTAACATATTAAAATTTACATTTTTATATTATAAAGATGTTCTTACTTAATATATATGTGTATGTATGTATATATGTATTGGTCTAGGATCTTAGAATTTACTAAAAGTTTGGAAAAAAATTTATATTATATTGTGTAATAGCATAATAGAACTATACTATTACATTATATAGTATAATATTTTTTTGGATTTAAACCAAATCTAAAGTCCTAAATTAGAGTATTTTTAAAGATTGATATGAGCCTTCTATTCCTGCATTAACTTTTGAACTTCTAGAGTTCTAATGTGAAACTCACAAAGGTAAATGAGACCATACACTTAATGAGGTTGCTTTTGCTAATGCTTATTCTAATCAAATTTAGAAGCTTGAATAATATTGAGAAAACATTGACTATTTTAAATAATTAATTCGGCTAGATTAATGTCTTAAAGAAGGCATGAATTTGAGATGTACTCAATTAATCCATTTAATGCTTCTTTCATTTTCTTAGTTTTCGTCCTTGTCATTGGACCTTCATGAATGCTTAATGGATCTTGTGAACCTTTAGCAACTTGGTTCTCATCATTCCCCCTCTCTTGAAAAGGATTTATCTTCAAATTTTTATCGACATCAAAAAGAGATAAATCAGCAACAGTAAAACTTGCACTTACATATTTTCACTTGAAGATCCAATTTATAAGCATTGTCATTGATTCTTTCAATCACTTGAAATGGTGCATCTCCCCTTGGAAGTAGTTTTTAATTCCTTTGAACAGGAAACCATTCCTTCCTCATATGCAATAAAAGCCAATCTCTAGGTTCAAATACAATTTTTTAATGCCCCTTATTAACTTGGTTAAGATATTGTTCGATTTTTTTTCTCAATGTTTTTGTCTTGCCTTTTCATTGATATGCATAAAAAGTCAACTTTCTTATTTCCATCTAAATTAGTTCGCTCATCCATAGTTAAAAAGGTTAAATTTAAAGGAGTTAATAGACTAAAGTCATGCACAATTTCAAAAGGTTGAAAATTTTTGGTAAATGGACACTCCTATTATATGCAAAATGTTATTCGTGCATTGCCAAACAACAGAACTAACTACTCATATAAATCATATATTTTTTAAATGCGCTTTTCCATTGGTCATGTTATGTCACCCTAAATTAATGATAACCACTTTTTAAATCAATTTAAGTAAAAACACAAGACCTCTATAATTCATCAAGCATGTCATTTAATGTAAGAATGGGATGCCTATACTTTATAGTGATATTGTTGATGGTGCATCAATCAATACTCATCCTGCATGACCCATCCTTTTTATGCACAAGAAACACTTGAACCATAGAAGGACTCATGCTTTTACGCACATACCCTTTCTTTATAAGCTCACTCACCTACCTTTGAAGTTCTTTGTCTCTTCAAAATTGCTTCCATAGGATGGCTTATTTAGAATTGATGCTCTGGGTATAAAGCCAATTTGATGCTCAATTCCCCTTATTTTTTGTAAACCGTTATATATCTCTTAAAGAATAAGTCTTCAAATTCCCATAAAAGAGAAACAATAACGCTCAACAAAGAAGGATTAAATTCATTAGTATCTAAACAAGCCTCTTTGTATTAAAAATTTAAAGCTGCTACAATATCATTCTCCTTCATATATAAATTATAAATTTACTTGTTTCCTCTCTTTTCTTTTCTCACTCACTGAAACTTCCTTTTTTTTTTTTACTCTTTTTCTCTCTTTTTAGTTTCAACCCCCTCTTGATTTTGAACTCTCACGCTTATTTTCCAACACTTGATCATCATACAATGGTTATAGGGATAAAAGTACAAGAGTAATAGGTTTTTCATTAAGTATAAAAGAGTATTTATTAGTATTACCATCATGAATGACAAATTTGACAAATTACCATGGTCTCCCCAAAAGAATATTTCCTACTTACATTGGTGCAACATTACACATAACCTCATCTTTATACTTCCTTATTGAGAATGAAACAAGCAATTATTTGTTTGCTTTAACTTCTCCTCAATCATTCAACTATTGTGGATTATATGGCTTATGATGTTTCAAAGTTGTCAAATTCAATTGAACTGGTGCTAGCCATATTAGTACAACTCTCTTCATCAATAATCATGCTATACACCTTTTTATTGACTTAGCATCTAATATGAAAGATGTTTTCACTTGTACTTATCATCTTCTTTAAGTTGCACACTAAAAGCTCTTCTTGCGACTGAAAGCTCTCCATCAACTAGATAGTCAACATATTTGCATCCTCTAAAGGTGGCATAGACTAGACTCATCATTAGATTCACCTTCAGTCTCAATATCCTTATCATCTTTCAAAACCATCACTCTTTTGTTTAGGTATTAAAATGCCATATGGCCTATTCCCAAACTCCTAAAACACTTTATATATCTCCATTTCTAATAGAATGGGAATTAGATTTACCTTGGTTTGGTGCACCTCTGTTCAGTGATTTCTTAATATATAGGTGTCAGTGCGCAAATGTACACAACAAGTAATAAAGTAATAAGTATTCGAGTATCGTCTCCACAGGGGGATTGATCTTTATAAGAATTCTTCTGACAATAATTATGATGCAATTTCAATTAAATCAAATTCTTGTTCGTAACTAAATTAAACTAGGAAATCTAAATGACAGAAAATAAAGTGCACTAAAATTAATCAACACGTCTCACGTAAGCATGTAATCACTAAAAATGATATAGTTATGTGAATTAACTCACTTAATGATATTGATCAAGCTTTTTTTCTATTACAAAGACCGTTCTTACAACAATTGCTACAAAGATCAAGGCAAATCCTAATGCATCCTCAACTGTCGCTTTTTGAATTTCTTATATTTATATGCAACCTAACAATGACCAGTTGACAAATCACACAAGATATAATATTATGTGATGAAGGTTCCTAATTACCCTACAAGATGAATCCTTATGTCTAGTTCATCACTAATTTTAAATTAAGCATAACCCTATTCAAATTAAGTTAACCCAACTTGGGAAACCTAATCTAAAACCAAATATTGCTCTGATATTTTCTACTAAAACATGCTTTTTTGTAGCTCTCTCTTAGCTTGTATTAGTAAATGGGTTGTCAGCTGAAATAGTGAATAAAATTAAGTACTATCAAAACAAAATACTATAGCAATCATGCAACAACTTATAATTTCAGTCAATAAACCATTAAGATTGTCTATCATTTAACTACCAAAGAGTTTAGTTCATAATTTGTGACACAACAGAAATAAAATTCGGTTCAACCGTCAAATACATTATCATTAATTAAAGAAACAAGAAGAATAAAAATAGAGATGCAAGGCTGCTTGTGATTATTGGTTTCTTTTTCCTTATAACTGCAATCTTCTTGTTCAGCCTCGGAGTTTCTTGTGTCTCTATTTTCCTTTTTCTTTGCTGAATTTTTCTTGTGGTTGACGGCCCTCTTTTTCTTTTGTGTGCGCTTCCTTTTTATAAATGAAAATTAGGGCAACTGGACGCCTATGGCACACATCTTCCATATTTTGAAACTGCGGATCATAATTTTTTTCTGAGATTCGCGTGACTTTTTCTCTTCTATTGTTCTAAAATTGCTACAGTAATGGTGTTGTTTCAAACTAGTTTATATTTTTCTACAGCCAATTTCCTTCCTCATTTTTCCAAGCCCATTGCACAACATTTCTTCTTTGAATTTGTACTTTCGGTTGCCTATAATGTAAACACATAATCTAAGCACACACAATTTATTCCAAATCACCTAATTTATTGCAATAACTAAAAATGGATAAGTATGCAAAATTAAGCTAAAATGCAACTAAAACACATCATTTACTCTCTAAGTAATCTTGATTTAAGTGCAAAAGTGGCATTGATAACTCTCATTTCATAGAATTATCAATCTCCTTTCTTATTGTCTTTAGAGGTTTCAGCCTTAGGATTGAAGAATAGCAAACAACGGAAAAAGCATTTGCAATCTTCTTACATGTAATAAAGTGAGCCAGTTTCAGGAATCGATCATGATGACAAATATTAAATTTATACACCTTTAAGTATGGGGTAATCCCAAAACAAAGAAACTATTTTTCCTTAACTATATTGAAATTTGGCATGAAGAATACGAGAAGGTAATGCTAGAGAAATTGTTGATATAGAAAGTGTTTTTTGTAGCTTTTACAAGTAGGTCTTAATTATTTATTATTAATTATTTCTTGGAACAAACTCTAGATTTGAGTTCACTAATATTTTTAGTATTTAAAACTCTGTGTGAGTTTTTGAGTTTAGTTAATTATTAGCATTTTATAGAATCAACAAGTTTTAATCTCTACGTTCACGGTATACTTTGGAATTAACATGAATTTAGTTCGTTCCTTTATCCTTGTATTCTTTAGAATTAATGGAATATATTAGAGCATTAAACTTTCGCTACATCACCAACCATGAGTATATAAATTATTCCTTTGTCAGTTTGTTCTAAAGGTTGCTATTACAAAAGTATTCTCATCGTATTGGAATTCATATTAGAATTCTACCAAATTAACACCCAAAATTAATCACCACTCACTTATAATTGTATCAAGAATAGATAACAATTTAAACAAGGCCAAACAAGTATGAAATAATAAAAAAGAGCAATGATGAAAAATAAGATGAGAAAGATTATAGAAGTTCAGCAACAATGGCTTATATCCTCTTTAAGAAAACGAGTTGTGGCTTCACATCATTAATGCTAATCAAATTACAAGCTTTTAGACATTGCTACAAGGAACTGTGTTTTTCAATACACAACAAGACTTTATATACAGCTCTAGAAAGATCCAACAAGTTGGTTTAGAGGTCAGCTTGCATTCTGGGTTTGTTGTAACAAACCAAAAACTTTCACACTTATTTTAACAACTTTCAACCATCTTCCTCATGTGTTGAATGTGTGAGTTAGTTAACTGAGCTAAACAACATTCATCTTTTGATGAGATTGAGGGCAAAACTATTACAAGCATGTAGGATGAGCATATTTAGATCTTATTCAAATTCTCATTAAACTCGTTATAAGAGCTCGTGCAAAGAAATTCAAAGAAGTGCTTAATTGGTTGATTCCAATAACCTGGGTTTAATCAAATTCGTAAAAACCCGTCGAAGGAATTGCACATGATATTCAAACCACTAAATGGCGATTTAAGCTCTTAAAGTTTCCAAATAATCACTTTTATGAAATTGATAAGTGGCTTGCAAATTAAGGGAAAAGGTATATTATTTTTCTTTTTGAATACTTTCCCGTTTGGAAAATATATTATTTTTCTTTTCGGATACTTTCCTAATTGGAAAATGTACTAGTTTCCTTTTTGGATACTTTCCTATTTCTTGAGGAGGCCAGTGGAGAATCAAATCAGTTATTTCTTTTTTAATTGCCTAGTTTCTATTTTTAATTGATGTAAGGCATTTAAATCGATTATGATTATGATTTGAGTTAGATTCTTTCCTAATTTACTTAGATTAGGACTTCGATTTGTTTTAGTTTAGGATTTAGTTTCAAAAATTCTTAAAACCACCCTGTATAATGTAGTCGTATCCAATAAATAGAGGCAAATTAATTTTGATGTAATTAGTGAGATAGTTAATTCTCTTTGGTTCTTAAATAAACTCTTTGAATTTATTAGATTTTCGTGGCATTCAAACTTTTGACTTATCGATCAGATCATTTATAACTAATTGAGACATCCTCACATACCAAGGTTCGTGCTTTCATTGAGCATCAGGTCACAGTTCCATTCAATTCCAGGTTTAGAATTCAATCTTAGAGACTAAGTTAATTAGGTTTACGTCAATTCTTGGTGGGGTTCATATCATCTTTGTCATTTCAAGCTTATAATGTTTTAAGATAAATATATGCAACACACATGTTTAATTTACTGCATTTGTATAACATGAGTAAAACATTATAAATGTGATCAGGGCTTGAAACCTACATGTCTTTAAACACTCTCTGACCCGATTGACAATGTTGGTTGATCTAGAACTCTGAATATGGTTCACCTTTCAATAATCTCCATCTTGAACTTGAATCTATGCATTCCCATAGCTTGTTCTTTTCATCTATTTATAACTTCATCTTACATAGATACCAACTAAGCTTAAGCAAAGCTCAAACTTAGCATTAGGAACAAGTTTAGTTAACTAACTAGCCAATACCTCTAGGGATATCAAGCTTGATGAAATGGAGCTTAATGTCAATATGTTTTGTCTTCTTATAGCAGACTTGGTTCTTACTAAGGCATATATTGTTTGGTCGAAAACACCCTAATTCATTTAACATCCCTTTTAACCATATTACTTCTTTGAGCCATCTATATAACTGTATACTTAGCCTATCTTATTGACAAATCAACAATAATTTACAGGGTTGCGTTCCAGCCAATATTAGAATTATTAACCAAAAATAAGTAACTTGTAAGAGGCCTTCTATTGCTACAATCTCCTACTTAATTAGGTTAAAATATCCCACAAAATCAAGCTGTCATTTTACTTTTCATATCCATATAATAAACCATAGCTTGATATTCCTTTTTTACATACCTAAGTATCTATTTTACAACTTTCCAACATTTTTTGTTAATATTGGCCATAAACCTACTGACAATACTGACAACATATAAGATATCTAGCCTTGTTACCACCATTGCATACACTAAGTAGCCAACAACACTTACAAATGGTACTTTTGACATTTCTGATTACTCGAGGTCAATATTGTGGCATTTTTAATTCAATAATTTGAAATGTGCAATCAATGTTGTCTACACTAGCTTGCTATTCACCATCTCAAATCTATCCAAGATTTTAATGATATAACTTTCTTGAGAAAGAAAGAAACAAAGTTTTAGCTCTTTTATTCCTTACTAGTTCCATTCCCAAAATTCTTTTTATTGTACCAAGGTTTTTTATTTCAAACTCATCCTTTAGCTATTACTTCAAAAGCTCTATCTAATTCATGTCTCTATATGTTAAGAGCATATTATGAACATATTAAATTAAATAAGTCATATCATCTTCATTTACCTTTTTGAAATAGATATAACAATCCTGAAAATCCTATTTCTACATATCACTTTCAAATGACACTGGCTAAGTGATTGTTTGAGGCTATAAAGTGACTTCTTCAATAGGTAAACCTAATCTGACTTCTTGGAATCTATAAAGCCTTCAGGTTGTGACACTTAATTTCTTCTTGGAATCCATATGTTCAAGATACATGTAATTGACAGCAACAAGCAACAAGATAATTTTCATTGAAGCGTGTCTTACAATTGAAAAGAAGACTTCGGTGAAATCAATCCTTTTTTTTGTGTAAAACCTTTTGAAACTAGCCTGGCCTTGAACCTTTTTAGTTCAACATTTTTTATTCCTTTTTTAATCCTAAAAATTCATTTGAGCCTACAACTTTCTTGCCTTTTAGTTCTTGAATTAGCTTCTAAGTTTTGTTCTTGTAAAAAGACTTCATTTTATCCTACATAGCCTTAAGCTATTATGTTTAATTCTAACTTGCAACAGTTTTCCAAAATTTTTTTTGTTCCATTTAGTCTAGTTCATGTGCTATTGTCAAGGCATATGCAATTAAGTTAGCGTATCATAATCTCTTATGTGCTTTCACTTTTCTCTTTTGTTTATCTTTTGTGAACTGATAATTTTAAACCAAAATCTATGTTGTTGTTTAGTCAATAGCCTCATCTATTTCTATAGTGTCAAATTTATTATGATCTCTATCATGTACATTATCAAATCTTAAACAGCTCAAAATGAAATTCATTAAGTTTTAGAATCTTATGTATATTAGCTTTTACTACAACTTGATCCTTTAGCATTTCAATTCCATTGAATACGACATCCTTATTAATTATACACCTTGATGGGTACGGATTAGTACACCAAAGTTTAGATCTTTAACCTTGTTAAGATAGCCTAAGAAGGCACATTTCAAGGCTCTAGGTTCAAGTTTGCCTTGTTTTGATTGTACATAGGTAAGACATCTAAAAATTTTTAGATTAAAATAATCTGCAAGCTTCACTAACCATACCTCACAAAGGGTTTTAAAATTTAAAGCAGTTGAGGGACTAAAATAATCTAAAAGGTTTTAGATTAAAATAATTTGCAATCTTCATAGACTATACTTCTCTTGACAAGATAATATGAGGTGTTTAATGTTTCAGCGCACAGTGGCTTAAGTAACTTAGAATGTATTTACATACACGTAACTTTTACGTTAGAGTTCTATTCATTCTTTCTTCTAAAATATTTTTGCCGAGGTGTGTATCTTATTGTTTTTTGCTTGAGAATGCCATTCTTGAGATAAAAACCATCAAATTGTTCATTACAAAATTTGAAACCATTATCAGTTATAAGTCTTTTGACATTTTTATTAGTTTGTGCTTCAACTACGACTTTTTAGTTTTTAAAGCTATCAAAGGTTGGAGTTTTACTCCTCAAAAAATAAACCCAAATCATCCTAGAGAAGTAATCAATCAAAGATAAAAAGTACTTAACCCCACCTAATGATTCTATCTGTGAAAGACACCACAGATTAAAATGTATGTAATCTAAGATGCCCTTTGTAGTATGCATTACAGTCTTAACTCTAGTTTTTGAGGACTTGCTTAGGACACGCTCCTCACAAAAACTTAAGGCATCTATTTCACCCTTAATTGAAGTCCCTTGGTTTTCTAATTAGAATCTTTTTTTCAATTATATGGCCCAACCTCAGATCCCATAAGAATGTTTTGTTTAAACCTGATTTTCAGCTACATCTACATCACTAGATATGGTTGTACCTTGTAATATATACAAGAAATTTCACATGTCACCTTTTGTCAATACATAGACCCTTTAATAAACTTCAAGACATTGGATTCAACTCTATGGTACACATTACCTTGTCCAGCACATTTAGAAAAGCTAAGTTTCTTTTAAGATCAGGTTATGTCCCATATTAGATAGTTCCCTAATCATGCCATCAAATATTTTCAGCCTTATTAATCTTATACCATTGACCTTACAAGATGAATTATTACCCATCCTGACCTTACTACCCATTTGACTAATAAGTTGTAAATAAATGTCTATTTAGGCACATATGATAAGTACAACTAGAGCCAAGAACCTATTTACCTTTAGTTTGGCTGTTAGAGGCTAAAAAATCTCCAGTTGAGTCATATCCATCTTCATGTTCATAAAAAACAGCAGTAAAATTACCATTTCTTCTTGACCCTTTAAGCTTTTCCTCTCTTAAGGCAGCTCGTTTGAAGTGTCCTTCTTTGTGGCACTGAAAATACTTTGAAATCTTAATCTTGGACTTATATCTTCTTTTCTTCTTTTCTTTTCAGACATTTCTTTTCTCTAATCTTCCCCTTGTTGTTAGCCCCGCACTATCTTGTTTTAGGTTTCATTGAGATTTCTTTTGAGTTTAAAGCTTCTTTGACATCTTGCATTGTCAAAGATTGTCTATCACACAGTAAAATATCAACGAAATGTTTATAAGATAATAGCAATGAGGATAATAAAATGATTTCTTTATCCTCATCTTCAATTTTTTTCTTTGGTAACCTATTATCTTGTCCTACTCCAATATGGAGTATCATCTTGTATTTTGTATTTCCTATCACCCATGTTTGAAAATAGAGATAATTTTGCATTCATAAAAAAAAAGGTGTTAAAAAAAACAAATATATATATATATAATAAAAAAAGAAAAAAAAAGAGAGAATTCAAATGAAAAGCACCTAACAATCTCCAAAGTCCTCTATTTTTCAAACATATATTTTGTTTTTTCTATTATCCCTTCTTTGTTAGCCACGTCCCTAGCCTACGTTACATCCTAATAAAAGTCATTTTTGATTTTAGGGAACTATAGTCTGAAATAAAAACTAGTTATATGGGCTGAGAAGATGTGGTAGTGCATATTAAATGAAAATAAAAAAAACAAAAACAATGATGAATACATTGGTTTGATTAGCATTTTGTTTGAATTAAGATCGCACTATTTCTAAGCTAATGGCATATTTCTGTTATCTTGGTGAGAGTGTGTGATATTACTTCTTTATTATTTTCACTCAATTTACCATTCATTAGAGTGATTATTTTTTGATTTAATTTCTTTGTGAGAGTATCACTACTACAAGTGAGATTTTGGGGTTCGACATGTCATTATTTAAAGTGACTCGATTACTGTAATTATAACAAAGTTTTCTGGACTGATTCATGTGGAGAGTTGATGTGGGGATGATATTTCTTTAGATTAGAGATAATGCTTATACTTTTATTTGATTGTTCTCATTAGTTTGATTGAATAAATACGAGTGTTTTTTAAAAAATCATTTTGGCTTGAATTTTGTTTTCGCTTAATTTGCTAGGGATTAGCAACAAGCTGGTTGGGGTGTGTGTTGAGTGCTAGAAAGTGTGTATTTATAATGGAAAAAATCATCATTTTACACTCAACGTCTCACTAACATCTTTACTTTTATGTTTTAAAGTCGCTTGTGATTTAATTATGTATGTTTTATTTTAATTAAGTATTTTATGCATTCTAGGGAACATCATGGTCATTTCACAATGAACGAGAGATCAGATAGAAAAATAGACAGCAATTTTGAACTCAAGACAGTCAAAAACCTTAAGTGCCTAAAAAGATAAATGGTACTGTTCACATATACGTTATTATTCATGGCACTGTTCACATGTACTGTATGATGACGTGGCATTGTATAATGATGTTGCAGCATTTGATTGGATGAATGATGTGGCATTAACCGCTTATGTGGCATTGACTGATGATGTGTCACGATCCTATTGGACTAAAATGCTTATATGGCGTTGACAGGTGACGTGGCAGTATGTCAGTGGACTGAAAAAACGTGTGTACGGTACATGCATATACACGGAATGACAGCCCTGATGATGTGTTCCATCCAATAAGAACTTGCCACGTGGAGCAATCCTGAGCGTCTAAATTATTTTAATCCGATGGCCATGATTTACTCATTTTATCTATAAAAACGAGGCTCCCCCCTAATTTGACACCCCTGAATCCATTTTTGAACTCCATTTTTTGTAATTTCATCTCCATCTTGTATTTTCTTCGTATTTCAATAAAATTTTCATTTTACCCCTAGTTCAATTATGAGTAGCTAATTTTCTTTCAAGCTTGGGTTGAAGGTAAAATCTCAACATGCTCCATGGGCTTAATTTGGTAAATTTATTTTTTCTTCCCCTCTAATTTATGTGAATATTTTGACTTTTCGTAGATAAATAGTAATAATCTTGTCTAGATATCGGCTCGTATAACCGTCTCTTGGGCAAGGTTATTACTATTTGGCACGGGAAACACTTAGCACCATATCTATTAGAGTGAGGTTCATGAGGAGTAGAAAATCCCCCTTCATGATTTAATTGGTACTTATAATGAATGTTAAGCCAATAATGCATGTTAAGTATAGATCTAGAGGTCCAAGCACTTCATTTTAATAGTTTATTTCCGCTGCTTTAATTTAAATTAATCGATAACCTACATTATTTTCAATATAAATCCAATCACCCACTTAGAAAATTAATTCTACAAGCAATTAAAATCCACCTCCTCGTGGGATCGATACTCGCCACCGTTGATCTATTCTACAATAGATTTGTGTGCTTGCGAGTTCAATAAAATTTGCACAACAAGTGTTGCTTTTAAGATTGTTGGAGCATCATAGGAAGCACTGAGGCTCAGACTTTTTTCCATTTTCTTTGAGGGATCGAGTATGGGCATGATTGAATTCTTTAACACTAGACTCCATCACTATATGGAATGACTTGGCTGATAAGTTTTTGATGAAATACATTTTTGATGAAGTATTTCCCATCCACTAAGAATGCAAAATTGAGGAATGAGATCACATCTTTCCCTCAATTAAAAGATGAGAGCTTGTATGATGTATGGGAAAGGTTTGTAGTGTTCTTAAGTCGATATCCTAATCACGGTATTCCTTGCTGTATACATCTAGAAACCTTTTACAATGGTCTTAACCCAAGTACAAGATTGATGGTGGATGCTTAAGCAAATGGAGATTTTTTATCCAAATCCTATGATAAAGCTTATAAGATTCTGAAGAGAATAGCCAACAATAATTATCAATGGCCATCAACTAGGTAGGTTGTAGCAAGAGGTGCAACTGGAGTGCATAATGTGGATGCTCTAATAGCTCTATCAGCACAAGTAACCTTATTGATAAACATGGTGAAGGCTCTAACCACTGCTTCAGCAACAGTTAATCAAGTTGCAGAAGCGTCATGTGTTTATTGTGGGAAAGGGCATTTGTTTGATAGTTGCCCCAAGAATCCAACTTCAGTAAATTACGTGGGCAACTTCAATAGGTAAAGCTATAATAATCCATATTTAAACACCTATAATCCAGGATGGAGGCAACATCCAAATTTTTCATAGAGCAACCAGAATCAGTTTACTAGAGCAACTAGTGGATAGAACAGACCTACTCAATCACCAGGATTTCACCAGTAAAACCAGGGGAAAAGAAAGAATAATAATGACCAACTCAGTTCTTTTGAGATACTAATTAAGGAATACATTGCCAAAAATGAAACAGTTATCCAAAGTCAAGCTGTATTTTTAAGAAATTTCGAAAATCAAGTAACAGACCACAGGGAAGTTTACCTAGCAACACAGAAGATCTAAGATGAGAAGGAAAAGAACATTGTAAGATGATCAATTTGAGATATGGAAAAAATGTTTATATTCCTGTTGGAGTACCAAAAAAGAAGGTGGAATTTATTTTAACTCAAGAGGATGCTCAACCAGAAGAAGAATTATAACAACCTCTTTTCTAGTACACTGGTGAAAGTAGCCAAGCCACAGCACCTTTAAAAAATAATAAATCAGAATCTGTGAGAGAAGAAGCTACAATATTAACCACAACAAAACCAGAATATGGCAAAAGAAGAGCAGTCTACACAACTTATGACAACATAGCCATTTAGACATCCACAACTTTTTGCATAAAGATTTAAGAAGCAAAAACAAGACAAGTAATTCAATAAATTTCTTGAAGTATTGAAACAGTTACATATCAACATTTTTTTTGTGGAAGCATTAGAACAAATGCTAAATTACGTAAAGTCTTTTAAAGATATTTTGGCAAAGAAAAGAAGGCTTAGAGAATTTGAAACTATTGCTTTAGCACAAGAGTGTAGCCATGTGCTTTAGAAAAAAATTCCTAAGAAATTAAAGGATCCAAAAAGCTTCACAATTTCGTGCTCTATTGGAACTAGATATAATGATAGGGCACTTTGTGATTTGGGGACAAGCATCAATCTTATGCCATTATCAGTGTTTAAGTAATTGGGAGTTGGAGAAGTGAGGCCAACCACTGTAACTTTGCAACTTGCTGAAAAATCTCATGCTTATCCAAAAGGAAAAATTGAAGAAGTGTTGGTAAAGGTGTATAAATTCATTTTTCCAATGGACTTCATAGTGTTAGACGTTGAGGCAGACAAAAAGGTGTCAATCATTCTATGAAGACCTTTCTTAGCCACGGGGAAAACCTTGATTGATGTGCAAAAAAGAGAATTAACCATGCGAGTGAATGACCAGCCAGTTACATTTAATGTGTTCAAAGAAATGAAGAGTCATGATGAGATTAAGGTTGCATCTTTATAAATGTTGTGGACTTGTTGTAGCAGAGAAAGTGAATAATTATTATAGCAGCACCGTCTTGGAAGCTATAAAAATTGAAGAAATTGAAGATGAAGAAGAAACAACTAACATAACATAGTTAAGGGGAAAAGAATTAGTGAGACATATCAGACATTTTGAATCTTTAAACCTCTCAAACAGGGAAGTGAAACCATCTATCCCTTCGATAGTCACCACCAGTGTTAAAATTAAAACTTTTACCTTTACACTTGAAATATGCTTATTTCGATGACAAACACTTGAAATATTCATGGATGACTTTTCAGTCTTTAGAGAATCATATGATAACTACTTGCATAACTTGGAGAATGTGCTGAAAAGATGTGAAGAGACAAATTTGGAGCTAAATTAGGAGAAGTGCCATTTCATGGTGCATGAGGGAATAGTTTTAGGCCAAAGAGATTTTAAAAAAGGCATTAAGGTGGATAAAGCAAAAATAAAGGTAATTGATAAACTTCCACCACCCACCTCAATCAAAGGCATTAAGAGTTTCTTAGGTCATGCTGGATGTTATAAAAGATTCATTAAGAACTTTTCTAAAATAGCTAAACCCTTATGTTTGTTGCTAGAGCATGACAAACTCTTTATTTTTTATGAAGATTGTTTAAGGGCCTTTGTTGAATTGAAAAAAGCCCATGTCACAACACCGATTATGTTAGCAATATATTAAAGTACATTTTTCGAGTTTATGTATGATGCTAGTGACCATTTTGTTGGAACAGTGCTAAGGTAGAGAAAAACCCTTATAGATACTTGTATTAATTATACTACCACTGAAAAGGAGTTGCTAGGAATTGTATTTGCATTTGACAATTTCAGAGCCTACTTGGTTGGCATAAGAGTGACTGTATACATAAACCACTTAGCCATAAAGTATTTGATTTCAAACAATGATGCCAAACCAAGGCTAATAAAGTAGATCCTTTTGCTATAGGAATTTGACTTAGAAATCAAGGATAAAAGAGGGATTAAAAACAAAGTAGCAGATCATCTTTTAAGGCTTGAAGTAGATACAAGCACTTAGACCAACCAAGATATCAATGAAACATTTCCTAATGAGTAGCTATTAGTGCTCTAGCATGGATAAAGGTTATAGCAGTTTGGATTCTTATGGTCTGCAGATTTATCTAATTATTTGGTGAGTGGATTGTTAACATCTTATCTGAATTATTAAAAGAAGAAGAGATTTCTTTATGATGTTAGAAGCTATCAGTAGGATGATCCTTATTTATACAAGATATGTTTAGACCAGATCATTTGAAGATGTGTGCTTGATGAAAAAATCCCAAATATATTACAAGCATGTCATGCTGCATCATATAGAGGACATTTTGAAGGCCATAGAACAGCAACAAAAGTGTTAAAAATAGGTTATTACCGGCCCTCAAACCTTAAAGATGCTTATGAGTTTGTTAAATATTATGACGTGTTAAAGAACAGGAAACATCTCTCAAAAGCATGAAATGCCATTATCCAATATTTTAGAACTTGAGCTCTTTAATGTTTGGAGGATAAACTTTATGGGTTCGTTTCCACCATCTTTTGGGAACTTGTATATTTTGGTTGCTATAGACTATATGTCTAAATGGGTGGAAGCTGCAGCCTTGCCAACAAATGATGCCAAAGTAGTGTTAAAATTCCTTCAAAGGAATATTTCTCAAGGTTTGGGACTCCGAGAGCCATCATTAGTGATGAAGGCAGTCATTTTTGTAATAGGATATTTGCTGCTGTATATCGAAATATGAAATTAAACATAAGACTACTACAACATACCATCCTCAGTATAATTGCCAGACAAAAGTGTCCAATTGAGAAATAAAAAGGATTTTAGAAAGGATTGGTCTCTTAAATTATACGTTGCTTTATAGGCCTACCGTACAACCTACGAGACACCACTTGGCATGTCTCTATACAGGATTGTCTATAGAAAAGCTTGTCATTTGCCGTTAGACTTGGAGCATAAAGCATGTTGGGTAGTAAAACAACTTAACATGGACATACATGCTACAACAAAGTATAGAAAGCTTCGACTATATGAACTTAAAGAGTTAAGGTTGTTCTCCTATAAAAACACAAGGATTTACAAGGAGCAAACAAAACAATGATATGACAAATACATTCAGCATAGAAATTTAATGCCATGCCAACAAGTTTTGCTTTATAACTCAAGGTTGAAGCTTTTTCCATGGAAATTGAAATCTAGATAGTCAGAGGCTCTCAAGCTTGTTAAAATTACCCCCATGGGGCAGTAGAGCTTTTAGATAAAAGAACGGGTCCAGTATTCAAAGACAATGGGCACAAAGTGAAACATTATATAAGAACTAAGGTGACTCACCCAAGGGAGGATTTGTTCCTAAAGGATCCAATATGAGCAATCAAGGAAGGTCAAGCTGAAGGAACTAAAATCAAGCGCTAATTGGGAGGCAACTCAATAAGGGAAGTTGTTTTAAAACTTCTATTTTAGTTCTTCCTGCTTTTGGTCTTTGTGTTTAATTTGTACATTTGATTTCTTTTCATGACTTTCTTTTATTTCTTTAAATTACAGAGTGATGGGTGTCGAAGCCAGCAAATATAAAAAACCTACTCTAATAAGATTGTGTATAGTGATTGAGTAGGGTCGTATCCACAGAGACTGATAATTACTTTAATCCTTTTAAAATGAAAATGTAAAATTGGGGGATTGTTGACAATAATGAAAATCAAATTAAATTAATAAAAATGCAAATTAAAAGTGTAATTCAAAATGGAAAAACTCTTGTTGAAGGAATTAACTCAGCTTTGATTTGACTATTGATCATCGACACAACTATAAATCATTACTGCTTATGAATAGACCGGTTATAGCTACTGAAACATTTTAATAGCCAATCTCTCCTTAATTAGTCGATAACCAAGGTACGACCATTGGTTATTTCCCTAATCAATAGATAACCCAATATACAATCATAGGATTTAATTAATTGACAACCTGAAAATTAGAGAGACCCAAATCCTAATTAACAAATACATAAGATGGTTAATTTAAATTAGATTATTTATTCCCATAACACAACGCACTATTATGTTATTTGCACAAACATCAAAATATTCATACAATGAATCTTTCAGTTGGTAGTAGATTAAATTGATAATTAAATAGTAACTAATTATCTAATTAACAAAGATAATCATGACAATAATTCAAAGAATAAATAAATAACCAAAAAGTAATAAAACAATTAAAGCATAGAAAGATCTCACAGTAATGGTGAATTAAAGTTTCATTAACCTTCAATCAGAAAAATGAGTTTAGTTCCTCATGGAGAAAAGAGAAACCCTAAAAAATAAAAATAATTAATTATCCAATCCTCCTTTAATCTTTCTTTTTCTCTCTTCTTTATAGTTTTATTTAAAAGGATAAAGATACTAATATCTAAAATATTATATAAAATTACAAGAGTAACAAAAAGATAAAACACGTTAAAATAAAAACTTCAAGTTCGTAATTGACAGCATTCGCTCACCCCTTATCAACAAACTTCTTTTGAAACTGAGAATTTCTCCAGGAAGTAAATTGATCCTCAAACATCATCTTATAGCTCAATTTAGCACCAATCAATAGAATTGCACCTACAAAAATAAAACACAAGTAAATCACAACTATTAAGTGCAAAATATTGATAATAAATGGAGTAAATAATGCAAAACTAGTGCATGAAATGCAATATAACAAATTCCCTCATACCAAAATAATGCCTATCCTCAAGCATATAACTTAAGAATAATCTCAAATCTTCACTCAATTCTCATTCCAATGCATCCAAAAACGATCTTAAGCAAGCACACCTCAAGGATTTAAGTTAATTAACATTCAAGAGACAATGATTTCAAAGCATAGAATCTCAGAAGCTAGCATAAAGTCACTCAACCACTAAGACAATCTTTTCAAAATCCAAGTGCAACAAAATTTAATAGCCCTGTCATTGATTTCACTCCATGCACTCAAATCAAATCAAAGAATGATATTACCATAAGCTTGCTATTAAATCACATCTCAACCACAAAACATGAATTAAATGCAAAAATTTAAGGGTCTTAATAAGGTTGTAATGGGGCTAAATGGACTGAATGAAAAAGAAAGGTCTATGGAAGAAAAAGAGATCAAAATGAGAAGAATGAATCTATTGAATGAACCTTATGACATCAAAATGTTTATTGCTACTCAAGTCGTCAATAGTTTTTTTCTTTCATCTTTTTTGTTTTTTTTTAATCATTTTTTTTCCGATGAATCTTGCACAATTTTATTCAAGCATAATGCAACTTGATCTAATTGAGAAACTTTATTCAAGGTAGCAAAAGCAACAAAATATATCCAAACAATGAGTTCAAAAATCTTCTTAAATTAAAGCTCAAAAAGTAAGTAAACGGGTAAGTAGATGGTTAAGAATCAAACAAAGATAACAAATAAAGAACTTCGAGTGGAGAAAAAGGAAAGAAATGTGAAAATAGAAAAATGGAAAGAGGTTTGCCCTTATCATTTTAATGCATAAAATCCCAAAATGCGGCTTCAACATGCATACAAAAGGAAGTTCTAGAATAGACAAACTAAGATTGATATTCACTCAACAAAAACAATTAGAGTAAAGTGGTTGCGCATAGGCTCAAATCCTCTCAAAGTTAGTGAATTTTCTATCAAATCATGTGCACTCATCAAATGAATCAATTATCAATAGTGGTGAGTTATTCATTTAAGCAACCAAGACCAAGGTAATTAAAACTTGAATCTATTCATGCATCTCAACTCACATCCAAGAAAAATAACACTAACTCCAAAATCATTCAAGGATGAGCAGAGTGAAACAAAAATGACTTCACAAAAGAAAAAAAAATGACACAACCAAGAATGTTTTTCGAAATCATCTCAAAAGCAACAAAATAACACTTCCAAACATTGATATTGCTAAAATCACTCCCCCATACTAGGAACATACATTGTCCCTAATGTATGATAATTAAAGCTCATATAATGAAATAAAGCATAGGGACAAAAAGATTAAAGTCAAAGAAGACGTCCCTGAATTGTTCACATAGCATCTATGGGCTTGGTGAAAATGGTGGGATAAATCCCACACTTTCGAAGAACACCCGCAAATTCTGCTCCAGTTTGTTCAACTTGTGTTCTATTTTCTCTAACTGAGTGCTCAAAGGTGGTACAGAGTAGAAGGAATAGTTGGTAGGGCAGCAGTATCGTCGTCAAACTTATCATCATCAGAGGTAACACCACTCCTAGCATAAAGCTTCTTTGGAAGTTGAATGGGTTCTGGTTCAGCAAACTGAAATTTCCCTACCTTGAATTCAACCACACCTGTTCTTTCAAACAAAGGTATATCCAAAAATTCCTTCTTACAAGCAGAATGTAAATTATGATTATCAAGATCAAGCACACATAAGTTTACAGCTAACAGAGTAATGTATGGACCAAGAAATAAAGTCCTAAACTTTTAAGCACATTCTGAAATTGATCTGCTAACAAAAAACCTAAATTAGGCCCACATCATTTAACATGCACTAGATAAAATAAAACTCAGTTTTAAAGAAAACCCCCGAGTTATCTTTCTTCCTTAAAAAATTAAATGCCAAAAGTCGATGCACACATTTTAAAACAGGATCATGCAAGAACGAACTCTTTGATTTACTCGGGTCATAGGCCTTTTTATCCGAAAATAAATCATGCCAAAGATGATAAGGCTCAAATTCTTCGCTAAAGTCACAAGTTGTCCCTAAATATTCATCACTAAAAGAATAGTCATCATCAATGAATCCTAAAGCTAAGTTAAAATCTGTGATAGATTGTGAAAAAGTCTGTTCCATTAACTTAAACTTTATAACATTCAGAATATGAAAAGTAAAATCATCCGGTATATTAAATTGAAAAGTAGAATAAAATTCCTTAATCAACTCAATATAACCTAAAAATTCAACATCAATAAACTTGTGGAAACCAATATTTTCAATTAAAGAATCAAAATTTTCCTTAACATTCAACTTTTAAAAAGTCGAGTAATGAATATACTTAGCTGGAAGTATTTTTCACTTGGAAATATCTTTGTACCTCTCTTTCTCCTGTTGAGTCGTGAATGTGAGGCACCATCCGAGATTAGATTTTGTAAGCGGCAAAACACTTTTCCCCTTTCCATGTTTTGATCTCTTTTTCAATGCTTGGCACGAACTTGAAACTGTGTTCCATGGCATTGTAGTGGGAGCGGCAGTCTTGGATTTTTTCGCAACAGTTTTCTTTTTAATTGTTAGTGACTTGGAAGTTGTTGCTTTCCTTTTCGGCATTATTTGAACTCACAAGTTTGTGCTTAAACGGACTGCTGGCACTCACGGGTTATGTAGGGGGATGAATTAAAGGTAGTAGGTGGCGGCTGGAGCTTTGCAACAATGAGAGTAGCATGCCGAGGGTGGTTGTTGCAGCTGTTGGAAATTGACGGGAGTGGCTGGTCTGGATCGTGGTTGTGACACGCGTGGGTTGGTGTGAAAATGGGTTGTGGCTGGCGTGGTCTTAACGCGGATCGTGGGTCACGAGTGGAACAAATCTGCAACGTGGTTGGTGTTGTGAAAATTTTATTGAACTCGCAAGTGCACGAATCTATTGTAGAATAGATTAATGGTGACGAGTGTCGATCCCACGAGGAGGTGGATTTTAATTATGTGTAGAATTAATTTTCTGAGTTGGTGGTTGGATTTATAATGACAATTATGTAGGCAATGTATTAATTTGAATTAAAGCTATTGGAATAAACTATTAAAATAAAATGCTTGGATCTCCGGATCTGTCTCAACATGTACCATCGGCTTAATATTCATTATTAGTACCAATTAAATCATGAAGGGGGAACTTCCACTCATCATGAACCACACTTTAATAGATATGGTGCTAAGGGCTTCCCGTGCCAAATAGTAATAACCTTGCTGGGAGGCGGTTATTCCAAATAGATATCCGACAAGATTATTACTATCCTGCATACGAAAACAAAACAACCACATAAATTAAAGGGGAAGGAAAAGTAAATTTACCAAATTAAGCCCATGGAGCATGTTGAGACTTCACCTTCAACCCAAGCTTGAAAGGAAATTAGCCACTCATATTTGAACTAGGGGTAAAATGGGAATTTTATTAAAATACGTAGAAAATACAAGATAGAGATGGAATTACAGAAAATGGAGTCCAAAAATGGATTCAGGGGTGTCAAATTAGGGGCGGGGAGCCCCCTTTTTATAGATAAACTGAGTAAATCATGGCCATCGGATTAAAACAATTTAGACGCTCAGGATTGCGCCACGTGGCAAGTTCCTATTGGATGGAACACATCATCAGGGCTGTTATTCTGTGTATATGCATGTACCGTACACACGTTTTTTCGATCCACTAATATTCTGCCACGTCACCGGTCAACTTTTTTGCTCCAATAGGATCATGACACGTCATCAGTCAACGCCACATCATCAGTCAATGCCACATAAGCGGTCAATGCCACATCATTCGTCCAATCAAATGCCGCCACGTCATCGTATAGTGCCACGTCATCGTACAGTGCCACGTCGGATACTCTGATACATGTGAACATCAGTGAGCGTGAAGCGATTAGGTCGTGTACGATGCTGAGATATATCAACCGTCATCGTATGTGTGAAACGATCTGTATATGTGAACAGTGCCATTTTTCTTTTTATGCTCCTCCTAAGGTTTTCGACTGTCCTGAGTTCAAAAGTGTTGTCCGTTTTTCCATCTGATCTCTCGTTTATTGTGAAATGACCATGATATCCCCTAAAATACATAAAATACTTAATTAAAATAAAACATACATAATTAAATTACAAAGGACTTAAAGACACAAAAATAGGGATGTTAGTGAGACTTGGAGTGTAAAATGATGTTTTTCTCCATTATAAATACACACTTTCTAATACTCAACACACCCCCCAACCAGCTTGTTGCTAGTCCCTAGCAATTTGAGCGAAAACAAAACTGAAAAAATTTTTTTTTTTTTTTTTTTATACTGTGGTATTTGTTCAATCAGACTAATGATAACAATCAAATAAAAGTATAAGCATTATCTGCAGTCTAAAGAAATATCATTCCCACATCAACTCTCCACATGAATCAGTTTAGAAAACTTTGTCACAACTTCAGTAATCTAGTTACTTTTAAGAATGACATGCAAACCCCAAAATCTCACCGGTAGTAGTGATACTCTCACAAAGACATTAAACCCAAAAATAATCACTCCAGTGAATGGTAAATTGAGTGAAAATAATAAAGAAGAAATATCACACACTCTCACCAAGGTGACAAAAATATGCCCTCAGCTTAGAAATATTACGATTTTAATTTAAAAATGCTAATCAAACCAATACATTTATCATCCTTTTTTTTTTTTTTTTTTTTTTTTTTTTTTTTTTATGAATAACATCTTTTCAACCCATATAACTAGTTTCTATTTCAGACTATAGTTCCCCAAAATCAAGAAGGACTTTTATTAGGATGTAACGTAGGCTAGGGACGTGGCTAACAAAGAAAGGATAATAGGAAAAACAAAATATATGTTTGAAAAATAGAGAACTTTGGAGATTGTAAGGTGCTTTTCACTTGATTTTTTTTTATTTTTTTTTATTTATATTTTTTTTATTTGTAAACATTTTTTTTTCTTTTGTTTCTTTTTCTCTTTTTTTTTTGTGAATGCAAAATTATCTCTATTTTCAAACATAAATGGGTGGTGAGAAATACAAAATATAAGGTGATACTCCACATTGGAGTGGGACAAGATAATAGGTTGCCAAAGAAAAAGTCTTTATTTTTATTATTTTATTATTATTTTTTTTTAAGGCTCAAAGGGGTTAACTATGGATACATATTAATAGGGTTGGCTAGAAAGGCTCAAACGAACCAAAGATGGCCTTTCTGTCATCTTTTAGAGTTCTAAATAATCTTCCATATCTACTAGTTAGATGGACCTTCGGATGTGGCAACACACACTTTAATTTTTTTTTTTTTTTTTACAGAAATTTGGAGATAATGTATAAAGCAATAAACTCAAAAGTTCGAATGAAGAATGGGCAAAAAGGGTTACTCTCAAGAAAAATAACAGGCTCAAAACTCACTTGGAAATTATTATGACATGTGCATTCTTTCAAGAACTTATATTTGTCTCCAACATCAACATGTAGAGTAACAAACATGGTGTAACATAACTAAAGACCAAAGATAATACAAATACTAAAATTTAAAAGTTATCATGTCATCTAATTATGAAAAGATCACACAAAATGTTTTTTTTTTTTTTGTTTCTTTTTTTTTTTTTATAATAAGAAGATGCGTTTCTAGAGTTACTACACTCCATATTCAACCATCTTCGACTCAAAAATTTAGCCACAGTTAGTTTCTACAATACAAAATAGTAAAAACTACACCAAGATTGAGATATTCCACAGTTGTCAACTATTCCCTCCCCCCAACCAGAACGAAACATTGTCCTCAATGTTGAAAGAAAATAGGGTTTAGAAGACATCACCTGAGTGCTGTATCACAGAAGAAAATATTTACAAGCGAAGAGTTAAATCTAATTTGCACTTGTTATTACGGCTACTGTTACCATCATTAGTTGGCCATTCCAGCACAAGGGTCTTGGGATCCGCTCAGTCATAAGCATGAATGATCAATTAACTCGTTAGCGATGAGCACAAATAAAGATTTTTTCATTTGAAAGGGATGAAATGATTTTTATTGCATGGTTAAGAAATGCAATGAAGCCATCATAAAAGTTATTGACATTTAACAAACCGATGGGTTTTACGATGAATGTTCGGATGGGCCCAAATCTAATGTGATTAGTGCCTCTAGAGTTGCAAGATCTCCTGGTAGGAAAATAAAAGTATCGTCGATGATTTAGCATTTCGATTATTCTTTCTTGCATACCGAGACAACTAACTCTTCTCCAGGTTGGTGAGTCGAGACATACATACATGCCAGTTTGAGGCTTCTTGGGATGATGCCTAACACTTGGCTCCTCCGAGATAAACAACTTACGAGACTAGTTTTGATAACCCTCGGTCACCTCCTCCATAAACCAGATGCAAATTTCTTTCTGCTATGCGTTGACCAAGATCGATGGTTGCCTCAACGAACTCTTTATGTTTGCCATAGTTAAATCCAGAGAGCACACAAATGTTCTTGAATTGTTTATTGGGAGTAGCTGCCATTGGGATGCTTGTCAAAAACAATTTGTGAGTCTAAAAGAAAATGATCATATATCAAGGATCTTGGTGACAATGATTTACAGCTGTATAGGAGGTAGCATGTCTATGTCAATTAACGCGTAAAGCACATGGCTCGAGAGTCAAAAAGGAAATAGTAAAAGAAAAAGCACTCAATTATTAAAGACAATAATGCAATTGATAAAACAACAGTGAAATAAAACAACAGTAAAATAAAACAACAGTAAAAGGGTATTTATAGGTAGTTGTGATTGTGGCTCACATCTTCCTCTGGTTTTACGTCCAGAAACGGCTTGAACGCCCTCTATGGGTCGAGGATAGGCTTCCCATCCAGTTTTCTTATAAACTGGCAAACAGGGTCATTTATAGTCAGATTCCCAAGACTATATCGTGCATGTTCTTTTTGAAATAATGGCCATAACTGGAGAATTGCTCTTTGTACGTATCCACTGGGATGCGTTTCAAGAGACAAAAGGATATCATCCAATGACTCTTTATTCAAGCCATCCTTAATGAATTGAATCTTATCTTCCCTGTTATCAGACATCATTCCGAAAGAACAAGGATTTTTATCGCATTTCATCCTGGCACACTTATGACAATTAACATGAAGTTTTTCAGCTCTTCGTTTTCTCGAGTAATTTCCTTTACCACAACCAGGCATGTATGTAATAAATTTAGGAGGTAACTCACCTACCAAACGTACCTTGGCCTCGATTAACCAACGGATGTCAGCAGGGACGTTATTTCTCATAAGCAATCGTATGCGTTCGGACCGAGCTTTATAGATCGTAAGGAGGGCATTCTGAGGAAGTGAAGGAAATCGCTTGTGAAGCTTTGCTAGAATCGCGTTTCTGTCCATACCTTCTTTTCAGAATATTAGTTATTATGGGAAACTAAAGTAACCGACTTTGATTGTCACGGAGTACCGTTATCCGCCACTTAACCGGGGTAACAAACTAGAGAACACACAAAAAAGAAAAGAAAAGAAAAGAAAAGAAAAATAATAATCTCACAATTGTCCTCTTATTGAGTTTTCCTCAAGTTCGATTTGGGTTTCGTTGATACCTCCCTCAATTTCTTTGAGTTGTCTTTCTAGATCTTCAACGTGGGATACCAACTCTGGAGGTTGTAGCTTCCAAATACGATGCGTTTTACAAAATCGTATCTGGCTTCTCAGATGAGATTGTACACGTTGAAGTTGTCTGAGAATGTTCAAGAGGAACTGTCTAGTTGAGGAACACATAATTAGAAGTGATAAAAGAAAACTGAATGATTAAATAAACACACTTTCACAATAATTTAAATCACCGAAAAGAAGAAATAAATAAGAAAAATTCTTAATTTAAATTTGGTGGGTCACTCAAATCTATTTCGGTGCCTTTTTCACGTGGTTGGTACTCTAGATATGGCTTCATCTTTGACCATTAACTTTAAAAATTACACCGTTCTTTGGATCCTTAATTTTAACTGCTCCATATGAAAAAACAGTGTGGACTATAAAGGGACCAGTCCATCGATAGCGTAACTTACCTAGGAATAGGCGCAAGCGAGAATTGAATAAAAGTACTTTCTGACCTGGTGTGAAAGATTTTCTCATAATTTGCTCGTCATGAAAGACTTTCATTCGCTGTTTGTAAATCTTGGCATTTTTGTATACATCATTACGACTTTCTTCAAGTTACGCGATTGTGATTTTCTTTCTAAGTTAGCTTGCTTTGCGTGTCAAAGTTGAATTTCTTCGCCCAAGATGCACAATGCTCAAGTTTTGGTGGTGATTCGATGATGGACTCGGTTTCTTCTCGATGGTGCTAGTTGTTCCACTCTTGACTTCCATTTGTTAATGTCCATGGATGGTCTTTGAATCAAGTAAGGCGTTAACCTCATCTATTGATCTGTCAATATCAAAATTCAAACCAAAGTGAGTTAAACATGTTTGTAAAGGGTCATCACTAAGATTTGAAAGAAAAGTATTATCAATTAATTCTTCGATTAAATCCACATCAACAATTTCATCATCTGCATTGTGAGGTTGTTTGG
This sequence comes from Luvunga scandens, assembly GCA_030449905.1. Lineage (NCBI taxonomy): Eukaryota > Viridiplantae > Streptophyta > Magnoliopsida > Sapindales > Rutaceae > Luvunga > Luvunga scandens. The sequence goes on along the minus strand of JASUUG010000210.1, from coordinate 17,589,974 downwards.
CGATGTTGAAGATATTTAGTTCCATCGTCATATTGCCAAAAGACAACGTATATTTCGATTCTGCATTGAATGTGAGCATCGGCGATTCAAGCCAAGAAAGGTCGTCCCTAGGATAATGGGGATCTGCTTCCTCAATCCTGGACTGGTTGAGTGTCAATTACAATAAAATCAACAGGAAAATAAAACTTATCTACCTGTATAAGCACGTCCTCCACAATACCACGAGGTTTTTTCATGGACCGATCTGCAAGTTGTAACACCACTGAAGTTGGGTGTAATTCTCCCAGTCCAAGTTTCACAAATACTGAGTAAGGCAACAGATTTACACTAGCTCCTAAGTCCAACAAAGCATTCTCAATTGTGTGGTTCCCTATACTACATGAGATAGTGGGGAGCCTGGGTGCTGTATTTTAGAGGAAGTTTGTGTTAGAGTATAAACTAACGTTTTTCGTTAAAAATGCCTTCTTTTGAACATGAATGTTTCTCTTTTTTAGTACAAAGGTCTTTAAGAAACTTGGCATAAGATGGCACTTGTTTTATAGCATCAAGTAAAGGGATGTTAACACTTACCTTGTTTAAAGATTTCAAAAATCTCACTTGTAGATTTTCCCTTCTTTCGCTTTAACTAACCTCCGGGAAATGGAGCTTTTGGAACGTATTCTCGTGGGTTGGTTTCTTCTTTCTCCTTTGATGATGAGTCTTCTTCATTTACCTAAGACAATTTGAGTTGTTTTTGGTGCAAGCATCTCCACTTTGTTGTCGACTTCTTTTCCTTTTCGCAAGGTCATGACGGCTTTGACCTCTCCATACTGGGCTTGAGGTGAACCGGTACTTACTTCATGCACTCCTTTAGGATTAGGCCTTTGGTTGACTTGGGAATTTACCTTTCTCAACAGTCATTGCCAAGGTGCGTCCGAATCGACGAAGCAAGTTGTCCCACCATTTTCTCAAGGTTTGAAATTGATTGGGTTTGTGAGTTGAAACCCGCTCTCATCTCATTTCGTAGTTCATCAATGGTGCGGTTTTGTTGCTCGATTTTTGAGTGAATAAGATTCTTGAAATTCTGAAATGCATCCTCCCATGGTCTAGCCGAGAATGGTTTGGGTTCGATTATATGGTCTAAATGGTGGTGAGAGGCTTGAGGATTTTGAGGAATTGGTTGCATTGGTGGAGGCGGAGCTGAGGCTGAGTCTTTGGTTCATTCTGTTGGAATCCTTGAGACCATGAAAAATTGGGGTGGTCTCTCCATCCAGGATTATATGTGTTGGAGTAGGGGTTGTAGGTTGATGGCTTTCTCATTACACCTATGGCATTGGCTTGATCTGAGTATGAGTCCTGGTCATGTGGTTCCATTAATTTAGCGGTAATTAACGATCTTTTTGTGGGAAAGACCTTCAACTATGTCTTTGACTTCTTTAATTTCGAACTTGACTCGCCATGTGAACCTCATTCACTCCCTTAACTCTTCTAGTACTCACGAGTGAACGACTCCGTTGTTGGGAATTATCCGCTTGTCGCCGGAAGAAATCCCAAATCTCGATGCACTTTTTGACATTAGCTCTCCTCCACTTGTTGCCATTAGCCATTCTTGCACGTTCGCAATAATCCCTCCAAAAAGTATTGGCATTGGTGCCATTTTTCGTACCATGATGTGGACACTTTAGGAGTAGCCCATTGAATCGCTCCCCATGCTTCAAAAATTGCTCATCTTCTCTTTGGGTAAACTCAAATTTCCTGCGAATAAGATTGGTTTTATGTCTTGGGAAATATTTATTCAAAAATTTTGTTACCATTTGTTCCCATGATGTAATGCTATTAGCGAGGCAATGTATTGAACCATGAACGAGCTCTCTTCTTTTAAAGAAAATGGAAATAATCTAAGCTTAACATCATCATCTGAAAAATTCTCATATTTAAAAGTTTGACAAATAGCATGAAAATCATTCAGATGATTATATGGATCTTCATTTTCTAGGCCATAGAATGTTGGGAGACAATTTAGCACACTAGGTTTTAATTCAAAACTCCTAGCAGCTACATTTGGGTATCTTATGCATGATGTGCTCAAGTTAGCTAAGGGACTGAAGTAGTCCTTAAATGGCCTCTCTTGTGGTGCTGGTTGCAAATCCATTTCAAATTTATTTTTAATTGTAACGTGCTTGTGTGTGCGAAGTGTTTTTTCTAATTCAAAGTCTATAGGCTCAAGATTTGGTAATTGTGACCTACGACCATGCATGCAAAGAAAAAAAAAATGATAACAAAATTAATAAAGATAAATAAGAGGGAGAAATTACAATACTAACCTTATTACGTTATTTATTCAAATTTGCTATGAAAATAACTCAAGCGCTATATATAGAAAAGAAAATACGTGGAACAAATTAAAATAAATTAAGAGGCGGTTGAACCTGCCGATTTCACAAAATAAAAAAAATAAAAAATAAAATAAAATGAAAATTAAATTACAGAAATTTAAAAAAGAGAAGAAAAGAAAAGAAAATAATACCTACTTCAGAATGTAATTTCACTTTTTTTTTTCTCTCTCCTTTTTTTTTTAATAATAATAAATAAAAAAAAATATTACAAGGAAACAAATAAAATAAATAAATAAAGAAGAAAAAAAAATTCTACAAATTAAAATACTTACCTCCCCGGCAACGGCGCCAAAAACTTGTTGTGAAAATTTTATTGAACTCGCAAGTGCACGAATCTATTGTAGAATAGATTAATGGTGACGAGTGTCGATCCCACGAGGAGGTGGATTTTAATTATGTGTAGAATTAATTTTCTGAGTTGGTGGTTGGATTTATAATGACAAATATGTAGGCAATGTATTAATTTGAATTAAAGCTATTGGAATAAACTATTAAAATAAAATGCTTGGATCTCCTGGATGCTGCTCAACATGTACCATCTTACTCTTAATATTCATTATTAGTACCAATTAAATCATGAAGGGGAACTTCCACTCATCATGAACCACACTTTAATAGATATGGTCTTAAGGGCTTCCCGTCAAAATAAGAATAACCTTGCTTAGGGAGGCGGTTATTCCAAGATATCCGCAAGATTATTACTATCCTGCTGCGAAAAGTCAAAACAACCACATAAATTAAAGGGGAAGGAAAAGTAAATTTACCAAATTAAGCCCATGGAGCATGTTGAGACTTCACCTTCAACCCAAGCTTGAAAGGAAATTAGCCACTCATATTTGAACTAGGGGTAAAATGGGAATTTTATTAAAATACGTAGAAAATACAAGATAGAGATGGAATTACAGAAAATGGAGTCCAAAAATGGATTCGGGGGTGTCAAATTAGGGGCGGGAGCCCCTTTTATAGATAAACCGAGTAAATCATGGCCATCGGATTAAAACAATTTAGACGCTCGAGGATTGCGCCACGTGGCAAGTTCCTATTGGATGGAACACATCATCGGGGGCTGTTATTCTCGTATATGCATGTACCGCATACACGCGTTTTTTCGATCCACTAATATTCTCGCCACGTCACCGGTCAACTTTTTTGCTCCATAGGATCATGACACGCCATCGATCAACGCCACATCATCGATCAATGCCACATGCGGTCAATGCCACATCATTCGTCCAATCAAATGCCGCCACGTCATCGTATAGTGCCACGTCATCGTGCATGCCACGTCGGCCAAAGATACATGTGAAGCAGTCATGTGAACAAAGCGATTAATGTCGTCGTCGATCAGATCGTATATATATCAACCGTCATCGTATGTGTGAACAAAGATCTGTATATGTGAACAGTGCCATTTTTCTTTTTATGCTCCTCCTAAGGTTTTCGACTGTCCTGAGTTCAAAAGTGTTGTCCGTTTTTCCATCTGATCTCTCGTTTATTGTGAAATGACCATGATATCCCCTAAAATACATAAAATACTTAATTAAAATAAAACATACATAATTAAATTACAAAGGACTTAAAGACATAAAAATAGGGATGTTAGTGAGACTTGGAGTGTAAAATGATGTTTTTCTCCATTATAAATACACACTTTCTAATACTCAACAGTTGGTATGAATCTAGAGCGCTGGTGGCTGGATCGTTGATGCGTCTGCTGGATTGTTGATAGATGACTGTGGTGCGCGCGGGTTAGCGTGAAAATCATGGGTGGAACAGCAAATCAACATCGCGGTGGTTGCAAATTGCGGGTGGCTGATGGAAGGAAATCATAGCCGTGGCGGGCTGACAAATGATGGTGATGTCGCGGGTGGAGGGTGATCGCTGTTGGCATGGTCTGAACATGGATCGTGGGTCGCGGGTGGAATAGAAAATTGACGTCATGGTGGCTGCAAGTCGCGGGTGCATAGTGAAGAGGTTGGTGATTGGGAGACAGTGATTCATATCGTAGAGAGGCTGGAAGGTGACTGTCGTTTGCTTAGGGTTGTTGAAACGTTGAAGTACCAAATCAATCGATTTTTGTTTTTAAAAAAAAATTAAGTAAAAGAATAAAACTAAAAATAAAAACTATAAACTAAATGTTGAAATAGACATTTGAGACACCAAAAATTACAGAATAACTTTTTTATTAAGCACATGGGAAGCCTTATTACCTACTGTAATAAATTAGAGGCAAAAGTACTTATTAGTTAAAGTCTATTCACGCCTTAATACCTACTGTAATAAATTAAAGGTAGAAGTACTTATTAGTTACAGCGTGGGCACGCCTTAACCAAAAATTTCCTTCTAACCAAAATAAGCATAGATATTATTTAAACAACCTAAATCAAAACCAAAAATAAAAAAAAAATGCAACAATAAATTAAAAATAAACATCAAATCCTTTATGTTACTCCCAAAAAGAGCTTTTGTTTTATGTCTTTGGCTAGACACATTTATGCTTCAATCTCCATAAACGGGGTTCTCAAGAGCTATTTCTTCCACAATATTCACCGAAAAACCTTCATAAAAATGTTTTAAGCGATAACCATTAATCTTAAAAAAAATTTCAGAGGTCAGACTCCGAATCTCGACTGCACCATGAGGAAAAATATTAGTAACAATAAAACGTTCAACCCATCGAGAGCGTAATTTACAGGAAAACGTTTAAGTTTAGAAAAAGAAGAACTTTTTGATCAACAAAAAACTATTTTCTCAAAATCATTTTGTCATGAAATGTCTTCATCCTCTCTTTGTAAAGTAGCGAACTCTCGTAGGACTCATTTTGAATCTCCTCCAACTCTTGCAGCTGCAACTTTCTCTGCTTTCCCGCCTCATCCATCCGCATATTACATTGTTTAACTGCCCAGTACGCTTTGTGCTCAAGCTCTACAGGTAAGTGATACACCAATAATGCATCATCAAGTCGCAAGCTCCAATCCTTTCGATTGGATTAACCGTCTTTTCAATGATAGACTTGATTTCTTTGTTTGATATCTCAGCTTGTTCGCTTGTTTGTGGATGATAGGCAGTAGACACTTGGTGGGTAATATGATATCTCTTGAACAAAACCTCCACCATCCGATTACAAAAATGAGTGCCTCTATCACTTATCACCGCTCTCGGTACACCAAATCTAGCAAAATTATGAGACTTGACAAAATCTACAACAAATTTAGCATTGTCAGTCTAGGTGGCTTTAGCCGTTACCCACTTAGAAACATAATTCATGACTAAAAGAATGTAAACATTGCCAAAAGATGAAGGAAATGGTCTCATAAAATCTATGCCCCACACATCAAATATTTCACACACAAGAATAAAGGTAAGTGGCATTTGATTCCTATGACTTAAATTACCCATCTTTTGACAATTCTCACACGACTTGCAAAGCATGTATGAATCACGAAACAAAGTAGGCCATAATAGACCACACTCTAACACCTTAGATGCTGTCCTCTTAGGACTACAATGACCTCCACATGCATATGAGTGACAAATTGAAGAATAGAAGGAATTTTATACTCAGATACACACCTTTTGATGACTTGATTAGAGTAATGTTTCCATAAGTACGAGTCATCTAAAACATAGTACTTAGCATCACTCTTAATCTTATCCTTTTGAGCCCTCGTTAGATCACTAGGTAGTATTCTTGTAATTAAATAATTGACAATGTCAGCGTACCAAGGAACCATACCTTGAGTTATAAAAAGATGCTCATTTGGGAAATCATCTTTCAAAGGTGTTGCTTCTTCACTCGAGGTCAATCTACTAAAGTGGTCTGCAACCAAGTTCTCTGTTTTCTTCCTGTCACGGATCTCCAAGTTGAACTCCTGAAGTAGTAGGATCCAGCGGATGAGTCTCGGTTTCACTTCTTTCTTAGCGACCAAATATCTTAAAGCTACATGATTAGAATAAACAATTACTTTAGTACTCAATAAATATGAACGGAACTTTTCTAAAGTAAAAAAAATAGCTAAAAGTTCTTTTTCCATTGTTGAGTAATTGCACTGAGCACTATCAAGTGTCCTTGAAGCGTAATATTTCACATAAGCAGCTCTTCCAACCCTTTGTCCAAGGACAGCACCAACAACATAGTTATTGGTGCCGCACATTATCTCAAAGGGAAGGTTCCAGTCAAGTGGCTGTATAATTAGAGATGAAATCAATAACTCCTTGAGCTTATCAAATGCTACCTTGCATGCCTCATCAAAATCAAACACCACATCTTTCTAAAGAAGCTTGCATAAAGGCTGAGCTATTTTTAAAAAATCCGTGATAAAACATCGATAAAAACCTGCGTGACCAAGAAAAGAAAGAACTTCCCAAGCACATATAGGATAAGGTAAAGATTTAATAACATCTATCTTAGCTTTATCTACTTCAATTCCTTTAGAAGAGACCACATGGCCCAAAATAATACGCTAATCTACTATAAAATGACATTTTTCATAATTCAAGACAAGATTTGTTTCAATGCATTTTTGAAGCACTTTCTTCAGATTATATAAGCAATCATCAAAAGAATTAGTGTAAAATGTAAAATTGTCCATAAATACCTCTATGATATTCTCTGTGTAGTCTGAAAAAATAATGACCATATACCTCTAAAAAGTGGCAGGTGCGTTACAAAGACCAAATTGCATACGTCGGTACGCAAAGGTTCCAAAGGGGCATGTGAAGGTAGTCTTCTCTTGATCTTCAGGCGCAACTGATATCTGATGAAAACCTCAATAACTATCAAGACAACAAAAATGAGATTTTCTTGCCAACCTTTCAAGCATCTGATCAATAAAAGGAATGGGAAAATAATCCTTCCTAGTGAGTGAATTAAGCTTTCTAAAATCAATACAAACCCTCTACCCATTTTAAACTCAGGTGGATACTAACTAACCATCGGGACTCTTAACAACTGTTATACCAGTTTTCTTTGGCATCACTTGTATCGGACTTACCTATTTGTTATCCGAAATTGGATAAATTATACCTGCATTGAGAAGTTTCAAAACTTCTTTCTTCACCACTTCCATCATGAGTGGATTCAAACGGCGTTGAGCTTGTATTGAAGGTTTAGCATCTTCCTCCAATAGTATTCTATGCATGCATGTGGATGGGCTTATCCCTTTGATATCAGCAATTGTCCATTCAATAGCCTTTTTACAATCCTTCAACACTCTCATAAGCTTTTCCTATTCTAAAATACTAAGCTATGAAAAGATGATCACCGGAAGTGTCTCACCATCTCCTAAAAACAGGTACTTTAGATGACTCGGCAGCGGTTTAAGCTCTATTTTTGGTGCCTGCAAAATAGATGGAAAAAGTTTTGCATGAGAAGGTATCTCTCGCAAAGAATTTCAAAGATTATCTCTTAAAGAATTTAATTCAAAGATTATCTCTCGCAATGCAGAATTTAAAACAAGCTCTATTTCATCTTTTTACAATCTTTTGAGGCCCAAGCTGTTATTTAAAGCAGATATCAATGAATTTTCAACATTCAAATAAAAAACTTCTTGTACTAAAGGATCAATAACATCCACAGAAAATACTGAATATTCATCCTTACGATATTTCATGGCATCATTCATATTGAACTTTATAACCTCTCTATCAAACTCCATAATAAGAATGCCTTTATGTATATCCATTTTAGTCCTAGCAGTCTTAAAAAAAGGTCTTCTTAGAAAAATTGGAACCGAATTAGAGGAGTTATCTCTTTCATATCAAGTATATAAAAATCAGCAGGAAAAACCAACTCATTAACTTGTACTAAGACATCTTCTAATACCCCATCAGGATATGCATTAGACCTATCTGCTAGTTGAATTATCATGCTAGTTTCTTTCAATGGACCAACATTCAAAGATGAATAAATAAAACGAGGCATGACATTAATAGAAGCTCCTAGATCTAACATAGCCTTCTCAACCCTAACACTACTAATTTTGTAAGGGATAGTGAACATATTTGGATCCTTGCACTTACGAGGTAGTTTCTTTTGGAGAATGGCTGAAATATTCTCCCCCATGCGAACTCTTTCATGTCCTCTCAACTTCCTCTTGGAGGTGAAAAATTCCTTAAGAAATTTAGCATAGCGAAGTATTTGTTTTATAGCATCTATAAAGGAATATTTACCTTAACCTTGCGAAATGTCTCAAGGATGTCTTTCTCTTATTCTTCTTTCTTGGATTTTGCAAACCGACTTGGAAAAGTAGGAGGTATCATTACAGGTAGGGATTTCACTCTGCTGGGTTGCACATCTTGAGATTGAGGCATCAATTCCTCCTTTTCAAGCTCATCTTCTAAATGCTTTGTCACTTTCTTACTAGGCTCTTGCAACTCCTTCATGCTTTTAAGGATGACATCACTAGCGTTTTGCTTTGGATTCACCTCCGGTTGTGAAGGTAATCTCCCTAATACTTGAGACTCTAAATGGCTCATTGTAGTTGCTAGTTGGCTCACTTGGTTTTCCAAATTTTGAATGCTTGTTATAGTTGTCTGCTGAAATTGTTGAGTGTTAGTTGCAAGTGATTTAACAATTTCTTCAAGAGACATACCTGACTTGGAGTTTGACTGATGAGGAATCTGTTGAAATTGTTGTCTTGGTGGGTATTGTTGTGGAAATCCCGACGACCTAACTTTATAGCTGAAATTTGGATGATTTTTCTATCCTAGGTTATATGTTTGTGCATATGGATCATATCTCCTCTAAGGCATGCCCGAAAATCCTCTAACTGCATTGGCTTGTTCAAAGGGTTCTTCTTGAAGTGTAGGATACAAATCAGTTGAATGACCCATATTAGAACAAATGTCATATGTCTTCACCTGTTGCACATTACCTACAACAAACTTTTCCACAAGAGAGGTAATTTTATCTAAACGTTGATCAACAGAAGTACTTACCTCATTCACTTTCCTTGAAGTGAGATCTTATCTATTGCAAAATTATTGCGCATTGGTAGCCACGTTTGAGATCAACTTCCTTGCTTGAGTAGGGGTCTTGTTCACTAACACACCTCCACTAGCAGCATTTATCATGCTCTTATCCATCAATGACAGTCCTTCATAAAGGTATTGAATAAGAAGTTGATCAGAAATCTGATGCTGAGGACAACTGCCACACAATTGTTTGAACTGCTCCTAATACTCATACAAAGTCTCCCTAAGAAGTTGTCTGATCCCACAAATGTCTTTTCTGATGTTGGCAGTTCTTGAAGCAAGAAAGTACTTCTCGAAGAATTGTTTTTTTGAACCATTCCACGTTGTAATAGATTCAGGAGGCAAGTAATACAACCAATCTTTAGCTAACCCATCTAAAGAGAAAGGAAAAGCTCACAGATTAATCTGTTCTTAAGTTACACCTTGAGGCCTCATGATTGAACACACAACATGAAACTCCTTGAGATGTTTATGAGGATCTTCACATACAGAACGGTGAAACTTGGGTAATAAACGAATAAGAATAAATTTTAATTCAAAATTTACCTCTAGGTCTGCATATTGAATGCAGAGTAGTTGCTGATTCAAATATGGTTTAGCTAACTCTCTAAGAGTTCTTTGTGCAGACGCAGCTCTATCCATAACTTATTCTTTGAATCACTAGATGATTTAACCAAATCAAGCACTGTATCTATTTTAGAAAGCAAATGCGAAGAGGATCGTTACTTATCTTGCTTGGCCTGCTGTCTCAGCCGGTGAGCTGTCTTCTCAATTTTAAGATCAAACAAAAGTGTACCTATACGAGAAGAACGAACCATAAACTAAGTAAAACGTAAAAAATATTAAATAAATGACACCAATCCCTGGCAACGGCGCCAAAATTTGATGGGTGTCGAAGCCGGCAAATATAAAAAACCTACTCTAATAAGATTATGTATAGTGATTGAGTAGGGTCGTATCTACAGAGACTGGTAATTACTTTAATCCTTTTAAAATGAAAATGTAAAACTGAGGGATTGTTAACAATAATGAAAATCAAATCAAATTAATAAGAATGCAAATTAAAAGTGTAATTCAAAATGGAAAAACTCTTGTTGAAAGAATTAACTCAGCTTTGATTCGACTACTGATTATCGATACAACTATAAATCATTACTGCTTATGAATAGACCGATTATAGCTACTGAGACACTCTAATAGCCAATCTCTCCTTAATTAGTCGATAACCAAGGTATGACTGTTTGTTATTTCCCTAATCAATAGACAACCCTAGATACAATCATCAATTGACAGTCTGAAAATTAGAGAGACCAAAATCCTAATTAACAAACACATATGATGGTTCATTTAAATTAGATTGTTTATTCCCATAACATAACGCACTGTTATGTTATTTGCGCAAACATAAAAAATATTCATACGATGAATCTTTCAATTGGCAGTAGATTAAATTGATAATTAAATAGTGGCCAATTATCTAATTAACAAAAATAATCATGACAATAATTCAGAGAATAAATAAATACCCAAAAAGCAATAAAACAATTAAAGAATAGAAAGATCTCACAGTAATGGTGAATCAAAGCTTCATTAAACTTCAATTAGAAAAATGAGTTTAGTTCCTCATGAAGAAAAGATAAAACCCTAAAAAATTAAAAATAATTAATTATCCAATCCTCCTCTAATCCTTCTTTTTCTCCACTTTTTATAGTTTTCTTCAAAAGGATAAAAATACTAATATCTAAAATATTATCTAAAATTACAAGAGTAATAAAAAGATAAAACACGTTAAAATAAAACTACAAGTCCGCAGTTGACAGCACGCACCCACACTTTATCAACAAACTTCTTTTGAAACTGAGAATTTCTCCAGGAAGTCAATTCATCCTCAAACATCATCTTGTAGCTCAATTTAGCACCAATCAATAGAATTGCACCTGAAAAAATAAAACACAAGTAAATCACAACTATTAAGTGCAAAACATTGATAATAAAGGGAGTAAACAATACAAAACTAGTGTATGAAATGTAATATAACAAAAAGAAAATGATAAAGAAAAATTTGGTTAAGACACTGACACATGTTGCTATAGCATTATGCTCCACATGACGGTTGGACAACACTTCTCATTAAATGAGGGATTTTATTGCAGATTGTTGCAATGCCAGGTTACTTGTTGCAGTAAGAATTCATACAATTAGAAAGGACTAAATACAGAGAATTTTAATCGTTGGGAGTAAATGCGACAATGAACTTAGCAATTCAAGATAAAGATAATAGAGGATTACATAATCTTTGAATTTTCAACCCGATCTTCTTTCCTTTTTAAATTAGTTTTGTTTTAAATTCAAAATATCCACATTTCCAATTTCATTTTATTCATTAATTATTTTTTTTATTTTCCTTTTTTTACCATCACTATATATTAGGGTTTTACTATATTTCTTTTGTTTTCATTCAAATTCTTTGATTTCTTCATCAATAGCTCTCACAAAATCATTACCTTTGTTGAATACTTGTTCTCTTACTACCCTACAACACGATTTCTATTGTTCTAATCATGAAAAAATACTAGAAGACCGCTGCTCAATTATAAGACCCCTCAAGCTTTCATAGTTACAAGGCTAAAGATAAATTTGAAAAATTTATCAAGCCGAGGATGATTTTAAAGGAAAAGGGTTTTTAGTTCCTGCCACAACCATGTGGAACGTGTAATATTATCTATACTGCTGCAGTAAAGAGAGGTTGGATAGACTTTTGTACGCACCCAAAGGACCTTGTACTAACAATAGTTAAAGAATTTTATGCCAATATGCTAAGGAGGACCAACGCACACTCTAGGTAAGGAACACTCAAGTCCTTTTAAAACTAAGGGTAATTAATGCTTTTTCCAATTAACCATTTGACGTTGACTGTGAATACTAAAAAATGGTTAAGAATATGACCAATACAAATCGGAATGATGTGTATAAAACCCTTACAATGGAAGGTAGTTCATGGGCAAATGAGGAAGCCAAATTAGTAAATAGGATTGATTTGAAGCTGATTGCCAAAGTGTGAGAGAAATTTTAAAAATCTAGATTGATGCCCACTACACACACCACCATAACGTCTTACAAAAGATTAATTCTTTTGCACTTCATCCTTAAAGGTCTACCAATTGATGTTGGGACAATTATCAAGCGGGAGATTAGAGAATGTGCTATAAAAAAGTACAAGACTGTTACTTTATTGTTTCTCTCTCACATCACAAGCATTTGTATCATGTCTGGAGTGAGCATATTTCCTAAGGATGAATGAATTAAGAATGAAGGAGCTCCTATTGTTTGGACTGTAGAAAAAATTACTGGTTACGCTATAACTGTAGCAAGAATAGAACTTACTGCTGTAACAGGAGCAAGAAAGGTCATCTAAATAAAAAGGAGGTTGCAAGAGTTGGGTGACAGTATTACTCAATGTGTAGAGGCACAAAGAAGAGAGAATAATCGATTTTGAAGTTAATTAATGCACTTTAAAGATCATCTACATAAATTAGTCATCTACATAAAAAGTAGGAACAAAAACTTTCCTGACATCCTATAGCAGCAATTTAATTTTGAAGCAATAGAAGAGAAAGCTTCAGTAATTGAAGCAGCAGCAGTCAATGAAAAAGAATCAGAATTTGAGGAAGTACCACCACCCACTGAGGAGCAAAGAGAGGAGAAAGAAGAAGAACTAAAAGAAGAGGAGGAAGAGAAACAGAGTGCAGACAACAATTCAAAAAAAGAACAAGATAAAGCATTTCCAATGGTTCAGCCTAAATAAAAAGGGAAGCACATCATTAGGGATGATAAAGATGAAATAGAGGATAAGTAAGATGATGAGCTGCAAGTACCCATCGATAAAGGCAAATAAAATGTTATGAGTGAAGAAGACACGGAGGCCAATCACCCTGATATTGATATTAAAATTGAAATAGTTATTACCAGGGCTACTTGAATAGTTGTAAAGAAAAAGATTTTATTGGACATAATTGCATAAATCACTACTAAGGACCCTGTTTTAGCTATTTCCCAATGAACTTCACCCAAATTCCCTTATACAGCTCCCAAGAGATCTAGTAAACGAAATGGGCCACAAACTTCTAGAGGTGCTATGGCACCAGAAGAGCCAGAGCATAAGCGGACAAGATCAACTCAGTAATTAGTTCAATCTTGAGTCAGAAGAAAGAAGAAGCAGACAGCTGCCATCCCCTAAGGGTCACCTAAGGAATGTCTCAAAAGTGCATCTAAGAACAATTGAACCATTTCAGATCATGTTGTAGCACAAGCCAACAACGGGGGAGTATCCCCTTGCTAGACAGCTTTATTTTTTTATTCTCGAAAAATTTTCTTCTCTTTTCTTAAGTTATTTTATTGTGTTTATTTTGCATGTTTTTGGTTAATATAACCTATTTAATATAGCATTGTTTTATGTGCATGTGAGGGCACGACACCTTTTAAGTTTGTAGGGGATGTGTTCTGTTATAATGTGTTGTGTTCTGTGTGATGTGAAGCTCTATTATCACGTATTTGTGTATGGATTGGAAAACCTAGTGAAGATAAATGAAGTTCCAAGTAGGAATAATTTAAAGATGAGGGCGGAAATTTTGTCCCAACATTTAGACTTTCATTAAGTTTGAGGAGAATGCTGCAGCAGAGCCATGACAAAAAGAGAGGTAGAAAATATCTCAAGTTTGAGGAAAAATTTTTGTTGAATTGTACTTGTTATAAGATAAATTCTGCTCAAATGGCTTAAGTTGCTTAGTAACCAAGGTTGGACATGCACCCTATATGCAGACTTGAGTTTAAAGGCAATAAGAGATACAAGCATTATTGTAGCATCAACGTAAAAAATAAAATTAAAAATATTTTTAGAGAAAAAAGGTCGTCTGTCAATGATATTAAGTAGCCAGGTTTGTTTATGAGCCACAAGTTCAACCTTAAGTTAAAGATGTCTATAGATAAGACTATATTTTGAGCATTGTTATAGGAACTCTAATCTGTGCATAAGTTGAGTAATTGGGTGTCATCACCACAAGTGATAGATATTCACATGAAAAATCAATGATACATTGAAAAGAATTTCATTGACTGAAAAAAAATTTGTTGTGGTCCAGTGGAAATTGTTTGTGATCTCTATCTTAGTATATTAATGTACTTATGTTCAACCTCTGAGTTATATATAATGCCTTTGCGCGATTGTAGTGCCTTTGGACTTGGTCAAAGTGGCACACACTGACTTTGGGTAGAATGAGGCCTAAGTCTAGAACTAAACTGCTGTGGTAATTTTGCATGATTAAGAGTGTGATCTGAGGGTTGAAGAATCCTTGCAAATTTGATGACAAAGCTAAGTTATATGTTGCATGATTGTGTGATTAAAGTGTTAGTGTTGTTGTCATTGCTTGAAGACAAGTAATGGTTTAAGTTTGAGGGTCTGATAACTCTATAAAATGAAATTTATCATGGCACTTTTAGACTTAAACAAAGATTAATCAGAGAGCAAATGACATATTTTTATTTCATTTTAGATATCTTTTGCATAAGTAATCATTCTAGTTTATTTTTAATAAATTGTGTTGTTTTAAAATGACTTGTGTACTTAGAACATATGCTTAATTGTAGGTAACCGGAAGCTCAATTTTCAAGAAAGGAATGATGTTGTGATAGGCTTACAAAAATAAGTAACGAACATGGCTATAGAAGAATTGAAACAAGTCTGGAATAGTGCAAATGTTATGGTCGTTATTGTAGCAACCGTTGCTGTAGCAATCCTAGAGCATTGACAAAGAATATTTCGTGCGAGATACTTAAAAAGATTGCGATTTAGAGTTTCTAAATCTATAAGATACGAGCCCTACACTTCTAGTTGTCCTAATTTTCATCTATAAAAGTAGCATGCACACAATAAAAAGGGGTGTCATCAATCCAAAAAGAAAAATCAGAAAGAAATAATAGAAAAAGAGAGTTTGAGATCAAAAGTTGAGGCAGCATCAAAGGAATATTTGCAAGATCATCAGAAACTCAGTCCTTCTTATGGTTTTCTTATTCTCTTGTTTACTCTTTAAACATTGGGATGTCTTTGATGGCTGAATTCCTCTTATGTAGTTTTCTTTCGCAAGTTATAAACTAAAATTATTTATGGTTGAGTGACAAACAATCCTGATGGTTAATTGATTGATTTCATGTATTGCTGCATGTTTGCTATAACATTTTGTTTTGATAATACTTATTTCAATTCACTGTTTTAGTTAATCACCCATTTAGTGATACTAGTTAAGAGAGAGCCTCAAAAAGGCCTATCTTAGTGGAACATATTAAAGCAATACTTTGTTTAAGATTGGGTTTCCTGAGTTGAGTTTAACTTGGTTCCAAAAGGGTCATGCTTAATAAAAAAAATTAGTGATGAACTAGATATAGGGATTCACTTTGTAGGGTAATTAGAATCTAAGTGTATAATGCTATATCTTATGTTAGCATAGCAATTGGTCACTATTAAGTTGCATCAAAATATAAGATATCTAACATGCGACAGCTGATGATACTTAAGGATTCTACCTAATGTTGTAGTAGATTCTATAGTATTAAGGAAATTTGATCACTCAACTACTTGATTCCCATTTATTTCATCCTTTAATGTGATGTGAGAATTAATTTTACTGCATTCTTATGTATTACATTTTTAGTTTAAATAGTTTATTAGTTTTATTATTTATTTTAGTTACAGTTAAAACAAAACTGCACTGTGAAAATTGTTGTAGCAAATCTGATAACTTCAATCCCTATGGAGACGATCTTGAATATTTATCATTATATTACTTGTTGTGTACATTGCACATTGACACCCATAGCACGAGAATCACTCAACAACTACCTTCTTTCATTTGGAGGGTGTATAATCTTTTCTTTGTACTCAACCTCGTAGTACAAGACTTATCGGTGTATAAATCCTTTAATTTCTTCTAAAGGCTAGCAACTGTAGTTTGATCTCCTATCGCTCTCAAAACAACATCACCAAGACTCAATTAAAGCCTTGTGTGCTTTGTCCATGGCATCTTGAAGGTTACCATGTTTGATCTTGTTGGCTTTTTAAAGCTCTGTGTGCCCTTGAGACCTATTCAATCCCCAATGAATGAGCAAAGCCCTTATCTTAATCCTCCACAAATGAAAATCATTCTTTTTATAAGTTACAAGCTTTAAGAGATTGTTAAAAGGAATCGAATTTTTTTATACATAGCCTAAAAGTCTTTATATACAACTCTATAAGGATCCAGCAAGTTGGTTTAGAGGCCGGCTTCTATTCTAGGTTTGTTACAACAAACCAAGAAATTTCCACCCATTTTAATAGCTTTCAATCGTCTTCCTCACGTGTTGAACATATAAGTTAGTTAATAAGTTAAATGGCATCTATCTTTGTCGTTCAAGCTTATAATGTTTTAAATTGACATGTTGTCAAACACTTACTCACCTAGTTGACAATGTCAATCGATCTAGAACTCTAATTTTGTTTCACCTTTCAACACATCTTTTCCATTTGTTTTTATGTCTCTTTTTTAGGCTAACATCTTTTCTTTCCATCTACATTTCTATGTTAATAATTAGTCAGTTTTGCAACATGAAGTATGTCTATAAAACTATGTAATTAAACAAATAAAAGATCAATAAACAAGGCTAAAGATCATGTTGTTGAAACTCTTAACTTTTGTATTTTCATAATTGAGCGTCTTCAATTTTGGGATTTACAAACCAAGATTTGTAAGATCCAATTATAGGATACTGACAAAGGGCATCCATGTTAAAGAGCTTCGCCTAAGTGCTTTTAGATTTATAAGAAAAGTTTATGCTGTTCAAACTTCAAATTAGAATATAGTAGTTGATCTCATTTCCATTTCTTGCAAACAAACATGGTGAATGAAAAAAAAACAACAAAAACATATACAATAAAATTGATTATTATTATTATTTTTTGGCTAGTTATCTAAAGAGCCAAGTTATCCATTGCTCTAGAAATCTTTTCATTCTAGTTAAAAATTCATTAAAGCATTTCTTCATAAATGGATGAGACAGTATCAAACAGTTTCTTGAGCTCTGGTTCCATCATCTAGCACAATTAATGAAATAATAAATCAACAACAATCATAGAGTTTAAAACTCTTGTCATAGTTTGAAAAAGAAAATGATCTTTCCTATATAGATATAAATAAATCTTCTACATCAAATCACCAATCACAAAATCAAAGAATATGTAAAGGATAATGAAATGAAGCGTAAGAGTGGCTGAAACATCATAT
This sequence comes from Luvunga scandens, assembly GCA_030449905.1. Taxonomy (NCBI): domain Eukaryota; kingdom Viridiplantae; phylum Streptophyta; class Magnoliopsida; order Sapindales; family Rutaceae; genus Luvunga; species Luvunga scandens. The sequence continues at coordinate 17,572,315 of JASUUG010000210.1, read as the reverse complement.
TATTCATGCTAATATTATATCAAAAAGAACTAGACGATAGGTCGAATGTCGATATCATGCAAGCTAATTCTTTTAGAACCAAATTATGCAACATTTTAATTTAACAAAATAAGAATTTTTGCTATTGTTAAGACAGTTAAATCCTATTATTTTGAATATAATTGGTGTAATCTAAAATAATTTTTGGCATAAAATAATCTTGAAATAACCACATAATAAATGCAAATATGTTAATTGAAAAAAGAAGCAAAATGTTTGTACAAGTCACCTAAGTCAATTTGCCCCTTTTTAGCAACCTTTGTCTAATATTTGGAAACAACATTGGTCTTCCACTCAAATTCCACTTTGTCTATTCATTCTAATTCAGATTCAAACAATCATAAAATAAAGATCTTACACCTTTATCGGCAAAGATAAGAACCAATGGCCTAAGAAATCTAGGGATGACGCCGCATTTAAGAAGGAAGAGAAGATTGTGAGTAATAAGTTAAGAAAGAATGGCACGAGATGAAATCTTGATAAGCTCTGAAAGTTCTTTGAAGAACCCAAGATAAAATCTCTCACTATTATTATGAACTCTTATTTGAAATTCCCAATAGGCTTCCATGGGTTTATATAGTTGAATTTTACTAATGGAATAAGGTCTTTCTTATTACTAACTATAATCTAAAGTAAAAAGAAATTAAAGATCTTATTTATCTTAAAGTAAAAGCAGAATAAACAATCTTCTTGATCCTAAAGTAAAAAGGAAATAAAAGATCTTGTTTCTAAAATAGATTAGGAAACAAGATTTTGCCTGATTTTTCTTCCCAATTTGAAAAGGCCTTGTTTGATCTTCATGCAAGTCACTCCAAATCCAATTTAAAAGCTTGAATAATATTGACAAACATTTACTATCTTAATTCTTAATTTGTGTAGATTAGTGTCCTAAACAAGGCATGAATTAAAGATGTGTTCAATTAATCTATTTAGTGCTTCCTCCATTTTTTTGGTTTTTACTCTTGCCATTAGACCTCCATGGATGTGTAATGGATCTTTTAGAGCCTTAGCAATTTGGTTCTCACCATTGCCCCTCTCTTGAAAAGGATTTTTCCTCAAATCTTCACTCACATCAAAAGGAGATAAATCAGTAACATTAAAGCTTGCATTGCATTATACTCATCTAGAAGATCTAACTTATAAGCATTATCGTTGATCCTTTTAATCACTTAAGATGGTCCATCTCCCTTTGGAAGTAGTATTGAACGTCTTTGAATAGAAGACTATTCCTTCGTCATATGAAACCAAACCTAATCTCTTATTCAAATGCAACTTTCTTACACCCATTATTAGCTTATTTAGCATATTGCTCTATTCTCTTTTCAATGTTTTGCCTTGCCTTTTCATGAATGTTGCTAAGAAAGTTAGTTTTTTTCTCACTCATTCATAACCAAGAGGTTAAATACAAAGGAGTTAATGGATTAAAATAATACACAATTTTCAAAGGTGAAAACTTAGTTGCTGACTACACACTACTATTATATGAAAATTCTAAATGCAGTAAACATTCTTCCCATTTTTTCAAGTTCTTTTATATTACATCATATAACAAAGTAGATAAGGTTCTATTAGCTACTTCTATTTATTTATCAGTTTGTTGACAAACAAGTTGTAAAATAAAAAAGTTTAGTTCTTAACTTACCCCACAAAGCTTTCGTAAAAAAAAAACTTAAAAATTTGTGTAATCTCACAATCTCTTTCAAAAATAAATTAGCAATACATAAACCATGCTATTTTAAAAAATAGATGAAGAACCAAAAATATAAAATCCCTACCCCTTTTTAACGTAGGTAAACTTAACATAAAATCCATAAAATTTCAGTCCAAGGTTCGTTGGGTATAGGCAAAGGAGTATATAAACCATGAGGCATAACTTTAAACTAAGCTTGTCTACAAGTAACACACTTCTCACAAATCCTTTCTATATCACGTTTCATATAAGGCCAAAAGAAGTCTTCATGCAAAACACTAAAAGTCCTAAATATACTAAAATGCCCTTTCAAACCACCCTCATGAGCTTCTCTAACAAGCAAGTCTCGGAACGAACGTTTAGGTGTGCATAACTTATTTTCCCTAAATAAAAAATAATTAAGCTTGAAGAATTTGCCAAATGCCATTTTCTCACATGTATTGTGTTGAGTACTAGAAAGTATGTATTTATAATAGAGAAAATCATCATTTTACACTCCAAGTCTCACTAATATCCCTGTTTTTATGTCTTTAAGTCCCTTGTAATTTAATTATGTATGTTTTATTTTAATTAAGTATTTCATGTATTTTAGGGGACATCAAGGTCATTTCACAATGAACGAGAGATCAGATAGAAAAACGGACAGCAATTTTGAACTCAGGACAATCGAAAACCTTAGGAGGAGCATAAAAAGATAAATGGTACTGTTAACATATACAGTACAGTTCACACATACGGTACGATTGATATATACGATATTGTACACGACACTGTTCACGGCACTGTTCACCTATACTGTACGATGACGTGGTGGCATTTGATTGAATGAATGATGTGGCATTGACTGATGATGTGGCGTTGACTGTGACGTGTCACAATACTATTGGACCAAAAATATTGACCGGTGACGTGGCAGAATGTTAATGGACTGAAAAAACGTGCGTACGATACATGCATATACACGGAATGACAGCCCTGATGATGTATTCCAATCCAATAAGAACTTGCCATGTGGCGCAATCCTGAGCGTCCAAATTGTTTTAATCCGATGGCAATGATTTACTCAGTGTATCTATAAAAAAGGGGCTCCCCCCCAAATTTGACACCCCTGAATCCATTTTTGAGCTCCATTTTCTATAATTCCATCTCCATCTTGTATTTTCTATGTATTTTAATAAAATTTCCATTTTACCCCTAGTTCAAATATGAGTGGCTAATTTCTTTTCAAGCTTGGGTTGAAGGTGAAGTCTCAACATGCTCCATAGGCTTAATTTTGTAAATTTACTTTTCCTTCCCCTTTAATTTATGTGGTTGTTTTGACTTTTTGTAGACAGATAGTAATAATCTTGTCTGGATATCAGCTGGAATAACCGCCTCCCTAGACAAGGTTATTACTATTTGGCACCGGAAGCCCTTAGCACCATATCTATTAGAGTATGGTTCATGAGGAGTGAAAAATCCCCCTTCATGATTTAATTGGTAATAATAATGAATATTAAGCCGATGGTGCATGTTGAGTACAGATCCGGAGATCCAAGCATTTCATTTTAATAGTTTATTCACATAGCTTTAATTTAAATTAAAATATTGCATACATCGTTTTCATTATAAATCCAATCACCCACTTAGAAAATTAATTCTACAAGCAATTAAAATCTACCTCCTCGTGGGATCGACACTCGTCACCGTTGATCTATTCTACAATAGATTCGTGCATTTGCGAGTTCAATAAAATTTGTACAACACATTGAATACATAACCAAATCAAAATCACTAACATACAGGTGTTTAATGTATTGAAAGCCTAATATTTTTGCATTTAAGGTTGAAAGTAAGGTGTACCTTCGAGATACTGCATCAGCCACAATGTTTTCCTTACTATACTTGTACTTGATCACATAATAAAAAGTTTCAATGAACCCCACCCACCTGGCATAGTGTTTGTCTAGCTTGTGTTAACCCTTTAAATGCTTCAAAGACTCATGATTTGTATAGATCACAGACTCGTTTGGCTAAATATAGTGCTGCCAAGTTTCTAAAGCTCTAATTAATGCATACATTTCTTTGTCATATATAGGGTAATTTAAGGCTGGCCTATTTAGCTTTTCACTAAATTATGCATCAGGACATCCTTGCATTAGAACAGTTCCAATACCTATTCTTGAAGCTTCATACTTAATTTCAAAAGTTTTAGCAAACCTAGGTAAAGCAAGCAGAGGTGCATTAATTAGTTAATTTATCTTTAATCAAATTAAAAGCCTTTTCTTATTCTTTCCCTTATTTAAAAGCCATATTTTTTTTAATTACTTCAATTAAAGGTGCAGCTAAGCTACTAAAGTCTTTCACAAATTTTCTATAAAAAGTAGCCAATCCTTGAAAACTTCTTACATTACCCATACTTGTAGGCTTTGGGTAATCTTGAATTGCTTTTCCCTATTCTTTATCTACCTTAATTCCTTTAGTATTAATAATAAAAATAAGAAATACAAGCTTATCTTTGCAAACGATTCCCTTTTAAAGGTTTGCAAACAACTTTTCTTTTCTTAAAACATCTAAAACAAGATTTAAATGTTGAACATGTTCATCTAAGTTTTTGCTATAAATCAAAATATCATCAAAGTATACAACCATAAATTTACCAATAAAAGCACACAAAACATAATTCATTGGTGAATCGAATGCATAACTAACCACTCGTATAAACCATATTTTATTTTAAATGGTGTTTTCCATCCATCACTTTCTCTCATCCTAATTTGATGATATCAACTCCTAAGATCAATTTTGGAAAAAACATAAAAACTATATAATTCATCAAGCATGTCATCTAACCTAAGAATGGGACGTTTATACCTTACAATGATATCACAGATGGCAAAGCAATATATATATACATCCTTTATAAGCCATCCTTTTTAGGCACAAGCAACACTAGAATTGCAAAAGAACTTGTGTTTTCACACACATACCCTTTCTCCATAAGTTAACCACCTGCCTTTAAAGTTCCTTTGTCTCCTCGGGATTGCTTCTATAGGCTGGCCTAAGGAAAATTGATGCTTTGAGTATAAAGCCAATTTAATGCTCAGTTCCCTTAATTGGTATTAAACCATTAAGTATTTCTTTCGGAAATAAGTCTTCAAATTCCTGCAAAAGAGAAACAATAACACTAAGCAAAGAACGATTAAGTTTGTTAGTAATTAAGCAAGTATCTTTGTACATAAGTACAATCATAGGCTATTTTTAAATTAAAGCTCATATAATATCACTTTCTTTTATATATAAATTTACTTATTTTCTCTCTTCTCTTTTCTCACTAATTGAAAATTCCTTTTCGTTTTTACTCTTTTTTTCTTTCTTTTTAGTTTCATTCCTTTTTTATTTTAAACTCATTCTCCTTTTGAAGTCACTCTCTTTTTGTAGCTCCACTTGATCATCATACACTTGTCTTAGGGATAAAAGTACAAGAGTAATGGGTGTTTCATTAAATACAAAAGAGTGTCTATTGGTATAACCATAATGAATGACATGTTTATCAAACTACCATGGTCAGCCCAAAAGAATATGTCCCACATGCATTGACACCACATCACATATAACCTCATCTTTATGCTTTCTAATTGAGAGTGGAATAAGTACTTGTTTATTTACTATAACACTCCACAATCATTTAGCCACTTTAGCTTATATGGCCTAAGATGTTTCAAGGTTTTCAAATTCAAATTTTTAACTAAACTAGTGCTAGCCACATTAGTATAATTTCCTCCATCAATAATCATACTACATATCTTATTATTTACATGGTATCTGGGATGAAAGATGTTTTCACATTGTACCTTTTCATCTTTTTTAATTTGTACACTCAGAGCTCTTCATAGAACTAGAAGCCCTCCATCAATAAGATATTTAGGATCCTCCAAAGGTGGCATGGACTCATCATTAGATTCACTTTTAATCTTAATTTCTACATCATCTCTCAAAACAATCACTTTTTTGTTTGGGCATTAAGTTGCAATAGAGCCTGTTCCCAAGCACTTAAAACATTTAATAAATCTATTTCTAATAGGTTGGGAATCAAATTTACCTTGGTTTGGTACACCTCTATTTTTATGGCTATTTGAGGTTTTGGCCTTAAATTTGAAAATGGGCTTTTCATCATTTTTGCTTCAATTCTATTTCCATGTTGAAAAAACCCTTAAATTCTTCCCAATTCATATGAAACCACTCCTCCTCAATTGCTACTCCGTTTTTATAGCCATATGCACCATGTCATCCAACTCAAAATAATGATGTAATTCTACCACATTTCTAATATCACGGTTCAAGCAAACTAAGAGCTTGGCCATAGTAGCTTCTTAGTCTATCATGAAAGTGGCGTGGGCTATCTTATGATTTAAATTAGAGCTGCGAGCATAAACTATTAAAATGAAGTGCTTGGGTCTCTAGATCTGTACTCAACATGTACTATGGGTTTAACATTCCTTATTAGTGCCAATTAAATCATGAAATGATATTTTTCACTCCTCATGAACCTTACTCTAATTAATATGGTGCTAAGTGCTTACCGTGCTAAATAGTAATAACTTTGCACTAGGGAGACGATTATACCAAATAACATCTAGACAAGATTATTACTATCTGAGGGGAAGAAAAAGTCAAAAACATCCACATAAATCAAAGGGGAAGAAAAAGTAAATTTACTAAATTAAGCCCATTGAGCATGTTGAGACTTTACCTTCAACCTAAACTTGAAAGAAAATTAGCTAATCATAATTGAACTAGGGGTAAAATGAAAATTTATTAAAATACTTAGAAAATACAAGATAGAGAAGGAATTACAGAAAATCGAGCTAAAAAAATGGATTCATGGGTGTTAAATTAGGCGGGAGCACCATTTTTATAGATACAATGAGTAAATTATGGCTATCGAATTAAAACAATTTGGACGCTTAGGATTGCGACACGTGGCAAATTCTAATTGGATAAAGTACGTCATCAGGACTGCCATTCCATGTATATGCATCTACCGTATACACGATTTTTGGTCCACTAACATACTACCACGTCGCGGGTCAACGCCACATAAGCATTTGAGTGTGATAGGATCGTGACACATCATCAGTCAATGCCACATCATTTGTCCAATCAAATGCTGCTACATCATTGTACAGTGCCACGTCATCGTACAGTATGTTTGAACAATGTTGTGAACAGTACCGTATATATGTATAGTGTCGTGAACAATATCGTATATGTGAACAATGCTATGTATCTTTTTAGACTCCTCCTAAGGTTTTCGACTATCCTGAATTCAAAATTACTATCTGTTTTGCTATCTGATCTCTCGTTCATTGTGAAATGACCATGATGCCCCCTAAAATACATAAAATGCTCAATTAAAATAAAACATACATAATTAAATAACAAGGGACTTAAAGACATAAAAGTAGGGATGTTAGTGAGACTTGGAGTGTGTAAAATGACGATTTTCTCCTTTATAAATAAACACTTTCTATCACTTAACACACCCCAATCAACTTGTTGCTAGTCCCTAGCAAATTAAGTGAAAACAAAATTTAAACCAAAATGATTTTTAAAAAAAAAAATAGTCATATTTATTCAATCAGATTAATGATAACAATCAAATAAAAGTATAAGCATTATCTCCAGTCTAAAGAAATATCATCCCCACATCAACTCTCAACATCAATTAGTCTAAAAAACTTTGTCACATCTATAGTAATCGAGTCACTTTCAAAAATGACATGTCAAACCTCAAAATCTCACTAGTAGTAGTGGTACGCTCGTATAGAAATTAAACATAAAAATAATCACTCTAGTGAATGGTAAATTGAGAGAAAATAAATAAATAATATCACACACTGTCACCAATATGAAAGAAGTATGCCCTTAGCTTAGAAATGATATGATCTTAAGTCAAACAAAATGTTAATCAAACCAATGTATTCATCATTCATTTTTTTTTCATTTTTTTTCTTCTCATTCTTTTTCTTTTTCTTTTTTTTTTTATTATTATGCACTACCACATCTTTTTAGCCCATATAACTAGTTTCTATTTCAGACTATAGTTATCTACAATCAAGAAGGACTTTTATTAGTGTAACATATGCACCGAAAGTATTTTTTTTATTTATTTAGTGTAATGTTATTTTTATCTTCGTCGCAATTTGTTTTAAAATCGGCGGATTATTACAAATCATTACGAGTAATCGGTCGCAATTATTAAAATCGATCGTGCTTAAAATGATTTAATTTTATCGCGACACAAAATTGAGACATTTCAGGCGCGATCTAATGGCCGCGTAATCGGATTTTATTTTGGCACTCGGGTCCAGAATTAGCTTAATTTATATTAAGCTTAAAAAAAAAATATTGGTTACTATAAATGGAAAGTGATGAGAGAGAGAGACATTTGGCTTTCCTAAAATAGAAAGAAGAGAGAGAGAGAGAGAGAGGGGAAGGAGAGAGAGGATCGTTGACCCGTGACTCGACTCGAGGCTTTGACCCGGTCGGATCTCTGGTTTCCGGGCACCCCACCGGCCACGCTTGGTACCGATATGAAGCTTGACTGCCGGCCGACGATTTGCTGCCATAACTGACACCGAAAACTGACCAGAACGCCAGCAAACGAACCCGAAAACCAGCAGCCAAGATCTGTTTTGCTCACCGTTAATTTCACCGATTTTAGGCTGACCCACCGCTTGGATCTTGTTCCTCAGCTTCCCCTAATTATTGTTCGACCAACCCAATCACCTAAAACGGCCGGATTGCCACCAATCGACTGCCGGAAGCTCACGATTTTTGGGGGGCTAGATCTGCAGTTACCGCCGCGCGTGGGAGGTCACCGGCGGCACCATTGGACTCACCGAGGTCAGATCTAGCAGACCTGAGCTTTCCGTCGCCATTGAATGAGTTCCGTTGACCATTGACCGTTATGGGCAATTTGGTAAATTCATAAACTTTTAGGGTAACCCTGTAATTTTAAAATTTATAGACATTTTGGTAATTTTAGGTCAGAGCAGTTAGGTAATTTAAGATTTCAGGGGTAATTCAGTAATTTACGTCGTTAGGGGTATTTTGGTAATTTTATAGTTTTTCAAGGCTAATGTTTTAAATTCTAAACTTGTGGATATCTTTGTAATCGAAATTGAGGATAGTTTGATAAATTTTGATGTCGAGGATATTTTGATAATTTTTATGAATTCGAGAATATTTTATTACGGATAAATGTCGTTTCGAGCATATTAGTTATAATTCGTAATTATAGTTAGTAATTATGTTATTTCCTCATATTAGGAGGATCCGTGAATGAGAATCAACCCGCGGACGTTGTTGATACCGAGTTCGGACACCGTCACTGTGAGTGGAATATACAAAACCTATTTTCATTGTAGTTTATTATGAATTTTAAAATGTGGTAAAGCATGTTCGCGAGATTGATTTTAAAGGCATCAATTTAATGATTTTATATAAATGGATTTTATCTGTGTTTTGGTATTTATTACGAGAAATGTGTTTAATTCATGATTTTGGTTATCGATTTTGAATATGCATGATAATATTTTAAAGAAAAGAAAAGCAGATTTAAAAGATGTTAACTGAAAAAGGAAATGAGGTTTCGAATGAGATTTTGGATGAGATTTCGAATGTAATTTTGGATGAGATTTCGAATGTAATTTTGGATGAGATTTCGGATGAGATTATATGTTTATGTATATGTGTTCAAAGGTATATGAATATGAGCATAATGATTAGTTTTAAAATCATTAGGCAGTACCCTCACCCTTCAGATACAGTGATACATATGAGATGAGATATGTATGTGGTATGATAAATACAGAGATACTAATAATGAGATACAGATGATACAGATGAGATACATGCTTTTGGGGCCCGTCTGAGTACACACAGAGGCTTTGGGCCGTGTACTCAGGCGACTTTGTCTTTTGGGGAGGAGATTATGCATGCACAGATATGATGAGATATGAGATGATATTTTCCGATCTATCTGTATAGCTCCGGGGCGTGGCGTTACCCAGATAGTACATCATTACCTATCCGTTGAGGCCGCTTAAGAGAGGAGGGACCCATGCTAGCTACTCTGACAATATTCACAGGAATCAGAGCACGGGTTTCAAGGGAGATTCGAGATAGATTGTCAGTCACAGTTCAGTGCAGTAGTCCGTAGGGAGTAATGTGAGGACTCAGGGATAGTATGACAGGATTAGTGGAGGACACCGAGGTGATCGTTCGAAGAATATACAACAGATTTCTTGCCCTTTATGTGGCAAGAATCATCAGGGCCAATGTCGTGTTGGAGATAAGATGTGTTATCTTTGTGGGCAACCTGGTCATATTAAGAGATTCGGCCCTAATTTGTCTCAGGGTGATAGTTCTGCTAGAGGGACAGCTCCACAATATCACTCTCACTCCGAACCAACTCTAGGGCAGAGATGTGTGCAGACCGGGAGTTCTATATCTATATTTCGAAGCCAAACAGCTGCCCCGAGTCAAAGAGGTCAACCTAGTTGACCTCATACTCATGGTCGAGTTTTTGCATTGACACAGCAGGAGGCTCATGATACCCCAGAAATTATTATGGGTACGTTATCTATTTTTGGCCACGAGGTCCATATTCTTATTGATCCTAGATCCATACATTCTTTTGTTTCCTGTATATTTGCCACGCATGTAGAGCGAGAGCCTGAACCACTGGATTGTGGATTAGTTGTTAGCATACCTAATGGGGGTTGACTACTTGCTGAGAGTGTGTATCGAGATTGTATGATTAGTTTGGGTGAGCATGACTTTGAGGTAAATTTGATTATTTTAGACATTCGAGATTTCAATGCTATTTTGGGTATGGATTGGCTTGCATCTCATCATGCTACTTTGGATTGTTTCAAAAAGGAAGTTATGTTTAAAAAGTCAAGAAAAACCGAGGTGAAATTCTGTGGAAAGCGTAAATTATTACCCTCATGTGTCATATCGGCTATTAGTGCAAGACGATTGTTACAAAAAGGATGCTCAGCTTATCTTGCATATGTGCTAGACACAGAAGCTAAAGAGTTAAGATTAGAGGATATCCCAGTAGTCTAGGAGTTTCCAGATGTATTTCCATATGACCTTCTGAGGATGCCACCTGATAGAGAAATTAAGTTTTCTATCGATTTAGTCCCTGGGATGGCTCCTATGTCTATAGCATCATACAGGATGGCTCCAGCTGAATTAAAAGAACTTAAAGTTTCACTATAAGAATTTATGGATAAAGGATTTATTAGAGCTAGTGTATCTCCATGGGGAGCTCCAGTTTTGTTTGTTAAGAAAAAGGATGGTACTCTTAGACTCTGCATTGATTATAAGCAGTTGAACAAAGTTACAGTACGCAATAAGTACCCCCTTCCGCATATTGATGACTTGTTTGATCAACTTCAGGAAGCGAAAGTGTTCTCTAAGATCGACTTGCACTCGGGATACCATCAACTTAGAATCAAAGAGTCTAACGTTCTTAAAACCGCATTCAGAACTCATTATGGACACTATGAGTTTCTAGTAATGCCATTCGGGTTAACTAATGCTCCAACAGCATTTATGGATCTCATGAATAGGGTATTTTGCCCTTGTCTAGATCGGTTCATGATTGTGTTCATTGATGATATTTTGGTGTATTCTAAGAGTCGGGAGGAACATGCGGAGCATTTGCGGACTGTTTTGCAGACTTTAAAACAAAAGCAGCTTTATGCCAAGTTCAACAAATGTGAGTTCTGGTTGGAAAAAATAGTATTTTTGGGTCATATGATATTAGCTGAAGGCATTTATGTTGATCCTCAAAAGATCGAAGCAGTTGTAAAATGGGAACAGCCTACAAATGTCTTGGAGGTTAAGAGTTTTCTTGGATTAGCTGGATATTATCGTAGATTTGTATAATGATTCACCAAGATTGCCATTCCTTTGATACGGCTAACAAGGAAGAATACTAAGTTCCAGTAGAATGAAGATTGTGAAAAGAGTTTTCAAGAACTTAAGACACGTCTCACATTGGCACCCGTTCTTACACTTCCATCTGGGAACGAAGGATTTGTGGTATACAGTGATGCCTCTAGTCATGGATTGGGTTGTGTGTTAATGCAGCATGAAAAAGTGGTGGCTTATGCATCTAGACAACTTAAAAAGCATGAGCAAAACTACCCAACACATGATTTAGAGTTAGCCGCTATTGTGTTTGCACTCAAAGCATAGAGGCATTACTTATATGGGGTCACATGTCAGATTTTCACAGATCATAAGAGTTTAAAGTATTTGTTTACTCAGAAAGAGCTAAATTTGAGACAAATGAGGTGGATTGAGCTAATTAAGGATTACGACTGCACTATTGATTATCATTCGGCCAAAGCAAATGTGGTAGCAAATGCACTAAGTAGAAAATCCTTCAGCTCTATAGCTCACTTACGAGTGTCATATATGTCTTTGTTAATTGAGTTGAGATCTTTGGGAGTCGAGTTGGAAGCTGATAATTTCAGAGCTTTGATAGCTAATTTTTAAGTTAGGCCAACTTTGATTGACAAAGTCCACCAGATACAAGATCAGAACCTGCAGTTAATGAAGTTGAGAGAGGACTTGCAAAAAGGTCTACAAACCGACTTTACAGTGAGAGATGATTGACTCTTAGTCATGGGTGATAGACTTTGTGTACCTAATATTACAAAGTTGAAAAAAGAGATCATAGAAGAAGCTCATTGTTCAGCTTATGCGATACATCCTGGTAGTACGAAGATGTATCGTACTTTGAGAGATCATTATTGGTGGCAGGGCATGAAAAGAGAGATAGTAGAATTTGTTTCTCGATGTTTAGTTTGCCAGCAAATTAAGGCTGAACATTAGAGACCTGCAAGATGTTCTCAGCCGCTTCCTATTCCTGAGTGGAAGTGGGAGCATATCACTATGGACTTTGTAACAAGACTTCCATGTACCCAGAGTGGACATGATAGTGTTGGGTGGTTGTTGATCGACTTACAAAATCTGCTCACTTTTTTCCATTTAAGACCACTTATTCGATGGACAAGTTGGCAAGTATTTATGTGGCTAAGATAGTTTGACTTCATGGAGTATCAATGTCTATTGTTTCAGATAGAGATTCTCGATTTACTTCTAAATTTTAGACCAGCTTGCAAAAGGCTTTAGGCATTAAGTTGAATTTCAGTGCAGCTTTTCATCCACAGACTAATGGCCAGTCGGAGCGTACTATTCAAACCCTGGTGGATATGTTGCGAGCATATGTTATGGAGTTTAAGGGTAGTTGGGATGTTTATCTACCCTTAATGGAATTTGCTTACAATAATAGTTTTCAAGCTAGTATCGAGATGGCACCATATGAGGCTTTATATGGTAGAAAATGCAGAACTCCAGTATATTGGGATGAGGTCGGTGAGCGGAGATTATTTGGTCCCGAATTAGTTCAGGATACTAATGAGAAGGTACAACTTATTCAGGATAGATTAAGAGTGGTCCAAAACAGACAGAAGAGCTATGCAGATAAGCATTGGCAGGAACTTGAGTTTGAAGTTGGTGATAGAGTTTTCATACGGATTTCTCCTTGGAAATGAGTACTTCGATTTGGGAAGCGCGGAAAGCTAAGGCCACGCTACATTGGACCGTATGAGATTGTAAAGCGCATTGGTCCGTTGGCTTATCGATTAGCTCTACCACCCGAGTTATCCAAAATTCATGATGTATTCCATGTCTCGATGCTCCGAAAGTACATGTATGATCCGAGTCATGTGTTATCGAGGCAACCAATTGAGTTGAAAGAGGATTTGACTTATGAGGAAGAACCGATACAGATATTGGAAAGGAAACACCAAGTCTTACGTTCGAGAACTATTCCTTTAGTAAAAGTGCTATGGAGGAATCATGCAAAAGAGGAGGCTACATAGGAATACGAGGACTTAGTGAAAGCTCAATATCCTCACCTATTCTCATCAGATGTGTAAATTTTGAGGACGAAATTTTTATAAGTAGGGAGGATTGTAACATATGCACCGAAAGTATTTTTTTTATTTATTTAGTGTAATGTTATTTTTATCTTCGTCACAAATTTTTTTAAAATCGGTGGATTATTACAAATCATTACGAGTAATCGGTCACAATTATTAAAATCGATCGTGCTCGAAATGATTTAATGTTTGTCGTAACACAAAATCGAGACATTTCAGACGCGATCCAATGGCCGCGTAATCGAATTTTATTTTGGCACTCGGGTCCGGAATTAGCTTAATTTGTATTAAGCTTAAAAAAAAATATTGGTTACTATAAATGGAAAGTGATGAGAGAGAGAGACATTTGGCTTTCTTAAAATACAAAGAAGAAAGAGAGAGAGAGGATCGTTGACCCGCGACCCGACCCGGGGCTTTGACCCGGCCTGATCTTGGGTTTCCGGCCACCCCACCGACCACGCTTGGTACCGATATGAAGCTTGACTGCCGGCCGACGATTTGCTGCCATCACTAACACCGAAAACCGACCAGAACGCCGACAAACAAACCCAAAAACCTGCGGCCAAGATCCGTTTTGCTCACCATTAATTTCACCGGTTTTAGGCTGACCCACCACTTGGATCTTGTTCCTCAGCTTCCCCTCATTGGTTTTCGACCAACCCCATCACCTGAAACGACCGAATTGCCGCCGATCGACTGCTGGAAGCTCACGATTTTTGGGGGGCTAGATCCGCCGTTACCACCGCACGTGGGAGGTCACCGGCGGCACCATTGGATTCACCGAGGTTAGATCTAGCAAACTTGAGCTTTCCGTTGACCATTGACCGTTAGGGGCAATTTGTTAATTTCATAAACTTTTGAGGTAATTCTGTAATTTTAAAATTTATAGATATTTTGGTAATTTTAGGTCAAGGCAGTTAGGTTATTTAAGATTTTGGGGGTAATTCAGTAATTTACGTCGTTAGGGGTATTTTAGTAATTTTATAGTTTTTCAAGGGTAATTTTTTAAATTCTAAACTTGTGGATATCTTTGTAATCGAAATTGAGGATAGTTTGATAAATTTTGATGTCGAGGGTATTTTGGTAATTTTTACGAATTCGAGAATATTTTATTACAGATAAATGTCGTTTCAAGCATATTAGTTATAATTCGTAATTAGAGTTAGTAATTATGTTATTTCCTCATATTAGGAGAATTCGTGAACGAGAATCAGCCAGTAGACGTTGTTGATACCGAGTTCGGATACCGTCACTGTGAGTGGAATATACAAAACCTATTTTTATTGTAGTTTATTATGAATTTTAAAATGTGGTAAAGCATGTTCGCGAGATTGATTTTAAAGGCATCAATTTAATGATTTTATATAAATGGATTTTATCTGTGTTTTGGTATTTATTACGAGAAATGTATTTGATTCATGATTTTGGTTATCGATTTTGAATATGCATGATAATATTTTAAAGAAAAGAAAAGCAGATTTAAATGATGTTAACTGAAAAAGGAAATGAGGTTTCGAATGAGATTTTGGATGAGATTTCGAATGTGATTTTGGATGAGATTTCGAATGAGATTATATATTTATGTATATATGTACAAAGGTATATGAATATGAGCATAATGATTAGTTTTAAAATCATTAGACAGTACCCTCACCCTTCAGATACAATGATACATATGAGATGAGATATGTATGTGGTATAATAAATACAGAGATACTGATAATGAGATACATATGATACAGATGAGATAAATGCTTTTGAGGCCCATCTGAGTACACACAGAGGCTTTGGGCCGTGTACTTAGTCGACTTTGTCTTTTAAGGAGGAGATTATGCATGCACAGATATGATGAGATATGAGATGATATTTTCCGATCTATCCGTATAGCTCCGGGGCGTGCCGTGGCGTTACCCAGATAGTACATCATTGCCTGTTCGTTAAGGTCCGGATATGATGAGATATGATATTGGCTTTCCTGTCTATCCGTGTAGCTCCGGAGCGTGATTGTACCCAGATAGTACGTCATTGCCCATCCGTCAAGGTCCGAATTTGATGAGATTATTCCCCTAATACTTGTTTTCGGTATTTCAGTATTAATGTTATAACTATTATAAATTTCCGTTGATTTATGCAGTATATTTACGATATCGTTATTTGAGCACTTGAATCGAATTTAATAAGTTATTTAAGTTTTTATGATATTTTGATGAGTTGGTATTTTGATATAATTAATTAATTGAGAGTAAAGTTATGTTAACAAACTACTATCCACTCACTGAGTTTTATACTCATTCCATTTTATTATATTCCCCCCCCCCCAACAGGAGATTCGCAGGTACAACAGTCCCAGCAGCAATAGTTATTTTCAGAATTTTGGACACATTATGATGTTAGGAGTTATCGATTGATTTATTGAGATATTTTCGGATTATAATTTGTTATATTTTGGGGATTACGGATAATTTATGTATTTTATTTAATATTGAATAATTGAGTGATTTGGTATTTTGGTTGAGATAATTGATTGACGAAGCTGGTTATATTTGGAATTATTTGGGAGTGCTTGATTTATAATTTTGCAGATTTGGTTTTATAATAAATATAGGAAAGATTTTGCCGAATCTTTCAGCAGAATCCTGATTAACCAGATTACGTGAGAAGATTATATAGAATTAGGCCGATTCGCCCTGGGAGTTCAGGGCGGGTCATGTCAATTAGGACGTAACGTAGACAAGGGACATGACTAACAAAGAAGGGATAATAGGAAAAACAAACAATATGTTTGAAAAATATAAGACTTTGGAGATTGTTAGGTGCTTTTCACTTGAAATCTCTTTTTTTTCTTTTTTTTTATTTATTATTTTATTTATTTATTTATATATATTTTTATTTTTTTTATAGCACCTTTTTCATGAATACATAATTATCTCTATTTTCAAACATAAATTGATGGTAAGAAATACAAAATATAAGGTGATACTTCACATAGGAGTTGGACAAGATAATAAGTTACCAAAGAAAAAAAGTCATTTTTTTTAAGATTCAAAGGGGCTAACTATGGATACATATTAATATGGTTGGCTGAAAAGACTCAAATGGACCAAAGATGGTCTTTCTGTCATCTTTTAGGGTTCTAAATAATCTTCTATATTGACTAACTAGATGGACCTTCAGGTGTAGCAGCAAACGCTCTTTGATATATATATTATTTTTTTTAAAAGAAAATTAACTCTAAGGAAATCTAGAGATAATGTATAAAATAATAAACTGCTAAGCTGAATGAAGAATAGGCAAAAAAGGTTACTCTCCAAGAAAAATAACAGGCTCAAAAACTCACTTGGAATTTATTATGACATATGAATTCTTTCAAGAAACTTATATTTGTCTCCAACATCAACATATAGAGTAGCAAACATAGTGTAACATAACTCAGACAAAAAATAGTACAAATACTAAAATTTAAAAGTTATCATGTCATCCAATGTTAAAAGATCAATTTTTAAAAAAACAATTCTACCCCAAACCTATTCTAAACATGAAAAATATGCAAGTAAAACGGTGAGAATGACATAGAAAAACTAATTGGTAAAAGAAAAAGTTAGAAAGATCACACTTAAAATGACTATCGAAGCTTAAAAGAAATGTCTGGAAAAAATATATTTTTTTTAATAAGAAGATGCGTTTCTAGAGTCACTACACTCCATATTCAGTCATCTTCGATTTAAAAATTTAGCCACAGTTAGTTTTTATAACAAAAATCAGTAAAAACTCCATCAAGATTGAGATATTTCACAATTATCAACTATTCTCTCCTTCTAACTAGAATGAAACATTGTCCTCAATGTTTGAAAAGAAAAGAAAAAGGATTTAGAAGACATCACATGGGTGCTGCATCACAGAAGAAAATATTTATAAGTGGAGAGTTAAATCTAATTTGCATTTTTTACTACGGCTACTGTTACCATGATTAGTTGGCCATTCCAATACAAGGGTTTTGGGATTTAGCTCTGGTCTATAAATTTGTAACAGATCAAGTAACTCATTAGTAATATTAGCACAAATAAAAAATTTTTTCGCTGTGAAAGGGATGAAATGGTTTTTTTATTTTATGGTTAAGAAATGTGATAAAACCATCATAAAAGTTATTGACATTTTTAACAAATCGATTGGTTTCTGATGAATGTTCAGATGGGCCCAAGATGTTAATGTGATTAGTGCCTCTAGAGTTGTAAGATCTCCTGGTGGGAAAATAAAAGCATCAGCATGATTTAGCATTTCAGTTATTATCTCTTCCATACTTGAGATGATAACTCTTCTCTAATTGGTGAGTCACACAAACAGCCCAACAGTTTTAGGCTTCTTGAGAGGATGCCCAAAACTTGGCTCCCTCTAATATAAGCAACTTCTGAGACCAGTTTTGATAACCCTCGATCACCTCTTCCATATACCAAATGTAAATTTCTTTTTGCTATGCTTCGACCAAGATCTATTATTGCCTCAACGAACTCTTTATGTTTGCCATAGTTAAACCCAGAGAGCACACAAATGTTCTTGAATTGTTTATTGGGAGTAGCTGCCATTGAAATCTTTTCAAAAGCAATTTGTTAGTGCTAAAAAAAAGAGATCATATTCAAGGATCTTGGTGATAATTGTTCACAGCTATATATAAGATAGTATGTCTGTGTTAATTAACGCGTAAAGTACATGGCTCGAGAGTAAAAAAGGAAATAGTAAAAACAAAAAGCAAACAATTATTAAAGACAAGAATGCAATTGATAAAACAACAGTGAAATAAAACAATAGTAAAATGATATTTACAGTTAGTTGTGACTGTAGCTCACAATTTTTTTTGGTTTTACGTCTAGAAACAACTTGAACGCCCTCTATAGGTTGAAGACAGGCTTCCTATCCAGTTTTCTTATAAACTGGCAAACAAGATCGTTTATAGTTAGATTCCCAAGACTATATCGTACACATTCTTTTTGAAATAATGGTCATAACTGGAGAATTGCTCTTTGTATATATCCATTGGGATGCGTTTCAAGAGACAAAAGGACATCATCCAATGACTCTTTATTCAAGCCATACCTAATAAATTCAATCTTATTTTCCCTGTTATCAGACATCATTCCTAAAGAACAAGGATTTTTATCGCATTTCATCCTAGTACACTTATAACAATCAACATGAAGTTTTTGAGCTCTTCGTTTTCTTGAGTAATTTCCTTTATCACAAGTAGGCATGTATGGAATAAATTTGGGAAGCAACTCACCTGCCAAACGTACTTTGGCCTCAATTAACAAACGGATATCAGCAGGAATGTTATTTCTTATAAGTAATCGCATGCGTTCGGACCAAGCCTTATATATTATAAGAAGGGCATTCTGAGGAAATGAAGGAAATCGATTTTAAAGCTTTACTAGAATCTCATTTTTGTCCATTCCTTCATATCAGAATATCAGTTATTATGGAAAACTAAAGTAACCAACTTTCATTGTCACAAAGTACTGTTATCCGCCACTTAATCGAGGTAAGAAACTAAAGAACATAAAGAAGAAAAGAAAGAAAAATAATAATAATAATAATTTCACAATCGTCCTCTTATTGAATTTACCTTATGTTTCATTTGGATGTCGTTGATACCTCCTTCAATTTCTCTGAGTTATCTTTCTAGATCCTCAATATGGGATACCAACTTTAGAGATTATAGATTCCAAATACTATGTGTTTTACAAAATTATATCTCGCTTCTTAGATGAGATTGTACACGTTAAAATTGTTTGAGAAGGTTCAAGAGGGTCTGTCTAGTTAAGGCACACATGATTAAAAGTGATAAAAGAAAACTGAATGATTAAATAAACACACTTTTATAAAAATTTAAATCATCAAAAAGAAGAAAGAAAAAAGAAAAAACTCTTAGTTCAAATTTGGCGGGTCACTCAAATCCATTTTGGTGTCATCTCTACGTGGTTGGTACTCTACATATGGCTTTAATCTTTGACCATTAACTTTAAAAGTAACACCGTTCTTTGGATCCTTAATTCAATTGCTCCATGTAGAAAAACCGTGTGAATTATAAAGGGACTAGTCCATCAAGAGCGCAACTTACCTAGGAATAGGTGCAAATGAGAATTGAATAAAATCTTTGATCATAGCTATTTCCATCTCTTTATCATAGTCTTTAATGGTTAGAGTAAAGCTTTGTCGCTTCTGAAACAAGTCCCTATAGTTGTGACTCCGAATAAATATATACTTTATGAAAGCTTTTATCTCTTCCCATGTCTCAATAGCCTTTCACAATTTCATCTCCTATTCAAAATAAGTTAATCCCACCAAATAATAGCATAGTTAGTGAATTCAATGGCAGCCAAGTTTACCTTTTTCAATTCAGAATAGATTTGACAATCAAATATCAATTCCACCTTTTTTCCCAATCTAAATAAGTTTCAGGATTGTTTTTGCCTTGAAAAGATGGAATTTTTAACTTTATATTTCCCAAATTATTATCAACGCTATGTCTATATTTAATGTTTCTATTTCCATTCCTTCACCAAATCTACTCAAATTAATATGAGGAGCATGATCTTCTTTATCTAGGTCTTCTCTATAGTCATCTTTATCTACGTACCCATGTGGATTCCTTTCTCTTTGTTGCACATTAGGAGCTTTAAGTGACTACTACTTTTAAGAACTAGATTCAACTTGATCTATTCTCTCATTCACTTTATTAAATCTCAACTCTAATCGTTCAAATTTATGCTCTAAGGACTTAAAGAAGAGTCTAAAATCTATCTTTTCCTAAACATAATAAAAAATAGATTGTTTTTTTGTCTTGAGACATATTTAAAGACATATTTAGCAACTTGTAAAATAAAGTTAGAAAGCCTCACAAATACTCCCTCACGTTTTTCCACTCAAGATTGATAGCACTCATACTTGTGTTTACTCGAATATGACTCTTTCCCTTTGATAAGCTCACACTCTCTTGCCTTTTCTACTCTTTAATTTTCACTTTTAGTTCATTATTGAACTAAATGTACTAAATCAAAATTCACTTGCAACAATTCAAACTCAACCAATTTGAACTCAAACAAAGAAAAACAAAGAAGAATATGAATCTTGAGGTAATAATGATTGTACCCCCTAACCTTTTTTTTGAATTGTAGAAAATTGAGATAGGCAAGACTTGAATAGCAAAGCTACTCTTTAGATTTAATTGATATTTGAAATTTTCTTTTTTCAATTTTTTTTTTTATTTTGAATGAGAAAGAGCATAACTTGAAGGATTAGGGCAAAGTTATGGAAAAGAAGAAATGAAGAAGATAGGTTTATGGATTCAGACAAAAACTATAAAATAGGATTATGTGGAATTAGTGAAAATAAATAAATTCAGAATAGATCAAATCTAATTTAGAACCTAAGCTTTAATACCAATTAATGTGAACCTCACAAAGATGAATAAGACTCCACACTCAGTGAGATTTGTTTTGCCAAGGATTGTTCTAATTCAAATTCAAACGATTATAAAATAAAGACCTTGACTCTAAGTCTATAAAGAAAAGAACCAATGGTATAAGAAATCTAGGGTTATTGCCTTATTCAAGAAAGAAGAGAAGATTGTATGTGATAATTCAACAAAGAGCACCATAAGATGAAATTTTGATAAGTTTTGAAAGTTCTTTGAAGAACCAAATAGAAAAGCTCTCACTATTATTGTAAACTCTAATATGAAATTTCCAATAAGATTACATAGGTTTATATAGTTGAATTTTACTAATAGAATAAGGTTTTCCTTATTGCTAAATATAACCTAAAGTAAAGGGGCAATGAAAGATCCTAAAAGAAATAAAAGATCTTATTTATCTTAAAGTAAAAGGGAAATAGGAGGTCTTATTTTGAAAACAAATTAGGAAACAAAATTTTCCCTGATTCTCTTCCTAATTTCATAAGGCCTTATTTATTCTTTATACAAGTCACTCCAAATCAAGTTTAGAAGCTTGAATAATATTGACAAAGCATTTACTATTTGAATTCATAATTTGGACAAATTAGTATCTTGGACAAAGCATAAATTTGAGATGTGCATTACTACAAAAATGACTTTTACTGACACTTTATTTTCTAACACTTTGAAAAACGTTTTAGTAATTATAGAACTATGCACTATTTTCTGCTTTTAACAAATAGGTATCATAAATTACCGATACTAATGTATTACTAAATTAAATATCAGAGATCACTAGCACTGAAGTATTAGAAATTTAAAAAATATCATTATAATTTTTTTTTTATTTCAACTCAAACCTGAGACTCAAAACTTTCATGTCTAGATCACACACCATAAAAACCCCGCCAAATTAAATTAGAAATACAATGTTATATAAAAAATTAACATATAAAAAACCAAACCCTAATTTCCCTTCTCCACTGTCCAAGAAAGCCCACATTATAGCCACTGCCCAATTTCCCTTATTTTTCTTGACTTCTTCTTCTCTATTGTCAAAAACAGAGAATGACCACACTATTCCTACCACCAAACTCCAGTATCCACACCCACGCCACCTCCGCTATCATTTTCGTTCAAGTGTTCCAACGCTGCAGCTTCTAGTCGTTCTCCATTTGCTTTGTTTGCTGCCTCTGGGTTTGTTCTCCTTCTATATTCGTTTGCTATCGTCAGCGACACAAGGTAAGAGGCGTAATCCATCTTCTTTTGTGCATGGGTAAAAGAAGTTACAAGCACTGAAATTGTTGAGGGAAAAGTTTCAGACTAGTACAAGCACTTGCTCTTGCTCTCTTCAATCTTTGTACTTTTCATTTTCGCTTTGAATTTCATTTCTGGTTGACACAAGGTAAGAGGCGTAATTCTATCTTCTTTTGAGCATGGGTAAAAGGCGTTACAGGCACTGCAATTGTTGAGGGAAAAGTTTCATACTAGTACAAGCACTTACTCTTGCTCTCTTCAATCTTTGTACTTTTCATTTTTCCTTTGAATTTCATTTTTGGTTGTCCAAAATTTTTTAGCTTCTTTTTTTATTTAAAAAAATAAAAAGAAGATACTCTATTATTTATTTATAGAAAGTAATAAGAACACGTTGAAAAAAGAGAGTTTTCTCTTTGCGAAACCCCAACTTGGCTTAATTCAAAAGAGCCTTTTGACCTTCCATTTGGTAAGAATTAAGAAACCAAAAGAATTAAAAAAACTCTCTTTCATTCATTTCATTGTACCACCAATTGGATTTTCTTTAATTTTTGGCTTTTGTTGGTCTTTGTAAAGCAAGAGTGTTCTATAATAATACCTAGGACATGCTTTGGAGGAGGAAAATAAAGGAGTGAGTTGATTTGCAGCAAACCCTCGAGCTTCAAAGTAGAAGATTCATAGGGCTGCAACTTCGATGTCAAGAAGCATCATTATCACAGGGCTCTTTCTACTAGCAGTACAATTCCCTCCCCCACTTACTCTCCTAGTATTTCCATCAAAATCTTGTCTTTCCTCCACTTCACGGCAGCAGTATAGAACCTCTACTAGGTAGTAATCTTCATTTGTTTAATTTTTATATCAAACTAAAGAGACTAAGAGTTTCATTGATTTTTTTAATAGAGAATGGTTCAAGCCCTTGACAACATGAATGCATGTTTTACTTCTTAGTAGGATGATTATATTTGATTTGAGCAGTGTTATTGCATATGAATGCATGTATAAGTTTGTTGGGATCTATTTTGAAATAAGATCAGAAAATGAAACTCAGGAATGTAAGGTCTACTAGTTGAATTCCTAGAATGCTGATTATTAGGATCAATAAATGCTGCAATACTGTCAAGGAGTTTGCTTTGTTTTGTAACAAGCTCTCATTTCCACTGTACATTAAATTTTTAATATTAGCTTGTAACTATCTAGCTTGTTTATAATATTGTATGTGGTTTTATATTGGCCTTTACATAGGTAGGCTACTATATATTAAGCACATATGTGCTTGTTTTCTATATGTATTATGTTCATATAAAAATAAATATCAACCATGATAACAGAAATGAAAAAAAGGCGGTGGGTCTCCCTGTTGAAATTTTTATTAATTTGATTCCACCTCTGTCTTCCCAAATTGGGTTGTTAAGTGCAAAATAATAAGGTTAATTGGTCTTTCTTTTATATGGTTATTTATTTCTATCTTTTTCGTGTTAAATCATTTATTTTGTGCAAATGTAAAAATCATAATAAAGTTATTAAGTTTTTGTGCTGATTTTGGGAGTTGGCATGCAAGGATTCAATGGACAAAAAAGAAAGAGAAATAATGAGAGAGTGGTGGAGAAGCCAACAGAAGTGATTCATGTGAGAACAAAAAAAGGCAGAGCAATTGCCAGTCTATATGTGGGAATCTCTGAATTGGAAGCCTGGGTGGTATGAAAAAGATAAGAGGCTCTTAATAATTTTTCTATCTTATTTTTCTTAATTGTCAAGTGCTTCTACTGCCTTTTATTATACTTTTATTATAGTACTTTCAATAGGATATTGGGGAAAACACTTGTCATATATCTTCAATTCTTGCGACAATTATATATCTAGAAGCAATTTGCAATGACGGAGATATAATTGAAAGAAATATATGTCTTAAAATTTCGCAACGCCCGTACCATACTAAAGTGTCCAGCTACTCTCTAGGCTGCAAATGTCTTGTTTAAATTTAATTGTATTTATTTATTACTTAATATGGTGCAACAATTGCTTATGTACTATTAATTTATAAGTTTTTCATATAAAAACAAAATACTAAATTCACATGTATTATATCTATTTCTTGTATAAATTTGAACAACATATTTGCTAGAGTAGTTCTATGAAATTGTGATACTCGTCAAACATGATTAATAATTTAGTCTATGCATGCCATGGACAACCAAATCAATTGAATTAGATAACTAGATTTTGCTTAGAATACTAACATAAGCATAAATTATCACAAGCATTGACAATGTGAAAGCGTTACATGTAATTACTGTTTGGCCACTAGACTATTAAACTGGAAGATTAGTAATACAGTTTCTAATATTTTATTTCAATATTGGTTGTAGATGCATTGACTCCATTTTAGTTTTGAGGACTATAATTCTTGAGTCCAATATATTTTGTGTTGACTTATTCATGACTTCTAATAGTCTTTATAGCTGTGGTTAATATTGTTAAATATTAGTACTGGAAAAATTATTTTACTTCATAGGAATTCATTGATTTATAGAATTCATTGATTACAGAAGTTGTAAGTGATTTTTCAGAGGTATAAATTTATTATTGGAGTTATAATCATAATAATTAATATTTCGATATACTAATTGATTTTATGTACTTGCAGGTGAGGGAAAAAATAAAGTCATGGATTGATATTGAGTGACCTTGTGCTTTTGTTGTTGGATAATGTTTGTTGAAACTAATTTAGTAATTTGTTGTCAAAAACTTAATTTGTCACTTATTAATTTTTTTTCCAAACCGCACAATTGAATTATGTTCATTTAAGTGATGGATTTGGAATGTTTGTTATGTGAATTGTGTTGCGAGATTTGGTATATTTAATATATTTTGAATTTTTTTCTTAATTGTAAAACAAATAGGAAAATATAATTAAAATAAAAAATATACTATTAACCAAAAGCAGCATCGTATCACTAAATATTGTACTCACATAAATCACTGACATGTAAATTGTATCATTAAATAATAATACTATAGTGTCATTATTTTGGTGATACTATGGTGACATGAATTATTGACATGTAAATAGTATCATCAAATACTAACACTATAGTGTCATTATTTTAGTAATACTACAGTGACACGAATTACTGACACAAAAATCACTAACACTAAAAATTAGTGTCAATATGTTCTAGCATGAGCATTACTGACACAATTAACAAATTTCAGCAAAAGTGATTACTGATACTAATTTAGTATTAGTAAAGCCTATTTTTCTGGTAGTGGTGCTCAATTAATCTATTTAATACTTACTTCATTTTCTTGGTTCTTTTCCTTGTTATTGGACTTCCATGGATGCTTAGTGGATCTTGTAGAGTTTTACCAATTTGGTTTTCACCAAACTATTAAACCAATTAGAATAACAATGGAAATTTAGATTTTTTGGCACCAACGCACTATGGAATATGTATTGCTTTTCAAGAATTCAATTTCAAATAAAAGAACTTGAGATATTATATTTTATTGTATCTCTTTTTATTTTTATTTTCATTTTTAACTTTTAAATCACCCTTCTGAATGATTTGTTAACCAACTATATTATTTTAAAAATAATTAAAAATTTTCTATAATAGATATAATGTGTACCATTGATTAGATTGAATGGTATATATTTCTTACATCATTAATGTTGTAAAAAAAATTACAACATCATAGAGGGACCTTCTAATGTATTAATTACATTTCACTTTAAATCATTCTATTTTGCTGTATAAAATAATAATCATCAACTAACTAATAAACTACTAGTGGTAAAATGTTAAGAAACCAATACTCACCACTACAAAAGTGGTCAACAACGATGGTTTTAAATGACATAGACAACGACATTAAAAGGGGTATACCTTTTATGACAATTCATTAACTACCATTAATGTATATTCATGATAACTATTATTGTACTAAACAATCATCATTTACAGTATCTACATTAGTTTTAATTAGAGGTGGCAAAACGTGTTGAAGAGGTGAAGCTCAAATCTGGAAATTACAAGTAGTATGACATGTCAAATGTCTTTAGACGTGAGTAACAACATGTCCTCCACTGGAGTATGATCGAGATGACGTGTTCGTTGAATGGATTAGTTGTGCATACCATCTCACGTGTGTAACTAATCTAAACGACAGGCATTGTTTCCGTTTTGATTGACAAAATGCAGGGATGAGTGACAAGTGTTCGTCATCAAGTCAAGAGGCTGTTATTTCTGTTATGCTCACGTGTGGAAGATTGGATTCAAGCTTGCCGAGAAACGCAGGTGGAGGAGCTGATTTTCTGGGTAGTTTCTAGATGTTTCTGCTGTAATATAAAAGGATGTATGAGCTGTTAATTGCAGCAAGGGGGGTTGGGTTACATCTACACTTCATCTTTGTATCTTGAAAACGGGATAATCAGTAAAAGCTTGCTTCTCTTTTCACAGTGGATGTAGGCATCTTAAAGTCGAACCACTATAATTCTCTGTGCAGTGACTACTGTGTGTGTGTGCACTGGTTCGAATTCTTTTGTTCTGTTTCTTATGGTTGATTCCAGTTATAGTTTATAACATTCATTGATAATCGGCAAAGTAGATAGCCATTGAAGATCTTGATACATAGAGTGGTTCTTGGGGTTTCTAAATTGGTCTTAGAACTGATGTAGTTTTCAACAAAACGGGTCATCGGATCGTGTTCGTGTCGGGTCAGCTTCGTGTCGTGTCAAATTTAGGTTGACCCAAATTTGACTTATTTAATAATCGTGTCAAAATATTGAGACCCAAACCCGACATGGAAAAATAATCAAGTTACCCAATAAATCGCTTAATATTTATATATTAAACAAAATTTACATCAAACATTAATATGCTATCATTCATACACGAATATATACTTTATATATATTATAAAATATACATATGTGTCAAAATATTACACATTTACACTATTGAAGTTTTATTTATATAATTATATATATATATATATATATATATATATATATATATATATCAATATTATAAAATATACGTGTATACTAATATTTTACACATTTATACTATTAAGGCTCTAAATGTATATAAAATTTTATAAATAAAACACTGTATTTATATTCATCCTTTCAAAAAATAGAAATAAAAGAGAAAATTATCTCTAATATTTGAGTTTTGATGACAAGAACCTATAAATTATTTTAAAATAAAAAATATAATTGGGTTATTGATCAGGTAAATGAGTCAAGAACTTTAACCCTAACCCAACATGAAAAAAAATCGTGTCGACCTGGACCCGGCCCATTTAATAATCGTGTTAAATTCGACGACCCATACCCATTTATTTGTGTCATGTTCATGTCGGGTAATCAGGTCGTGTTAAATTTTGCAAGTTCTAGTTTTAATGATGGTTCTAAAAGGGTATACATAATGACAATTATTTACATAACGATAATTTATAACACTTTTTCATTTATTTTTTTAGATGGTTTTTATTCGTAAATTGTCATTTTTAATAATGGTTTTGTAATGAAATCGTCATGTTATAGTGTATTTTTGCTACTTTTTTTGACAGTGTTTGTTAATGCCCGTCATTAAACTAACATTTTCAATGACAGTTATGATAGTTTCTTAAATAATCGATCGTGGTATAGGTACTTATAACGGCGGTTTTATAGATGATAATGGTCATCTTTGTCATTACAATAAAGTGACTAGTTTTTATATAATTGTCATTTTTGATGTTATTGAAATAATTACAATATTTCAAAATAATTTATCCAATGCTTATTTTGGTAATCAACAACAAAAATATGACCGTTATTATGTAAAAAATACAACTTTTACTAGAACCATCATCAAATCGTCATTAAAGTCCAACACTTAATGCTGGTTCTTGACAAAAAAAAGTCACTAGATATATATATATATATATATATATATATATATATTTTATAGTATATTGAAATTAATGACTGTTTTAAAAACAATTTCACTGAAATTAAATAGGATGGCTAGGGGTGTTCGCGGATTGGATTTTACGGATTAGGCATCAATCCATATCCGATCCACGATTTTACGGATTCTAAATTTTCAATCCAATCCAATCCACGGATCAGTGAAACGCAATCCAAATCTAATCCATACATCTGCGGATCGAATGAGAATTTAACTCAATCCATATCTGATCCACCATTTTGCAGATTTTTTTGCGGACTAAATTTTTTTTTATTTTGTCCAATTCATGAACTAACTACATAAAAAATTTAATATAAAAATAATTTTACTACTGATTAAATTCAAAATTAAATAAAATTTAAATAAATTAATTGTTTGAATAAAGCTAGAAAATACATTCAAAGTTTTAAAGTACGAAGCACCAAAAAGAAAAAAATTTATTTGTTTAGATCAGTATGTGAAAATTAACTGTTTAGGAAGCTATATTTATTTATTTAATGATTTTTTATTTTATATTATTATCAGTAAGTACTAATGCCATATTTACAAATTTAATTATTTAATTAAATAAATATTTTTTTATTTTTTTGCGGATTCACGGATTTTTACAGATTTACAGAAGTCAATCCATATCCTATACACCGATTGCGGATTTTTAAACTTTCAATCCAAATCTAATCTATTAATTCATAGATCAGATTTTTACGGATCAGACTGATTAACTGGATCAGATTAGATTCTAAACACCCCTAAAGATGGCTAAAGGTTCAAAAAATCTTCATGTCTAAATCAGAGCAATTAGTGAACAAAGAAATAGAAAATTATACTTGTTTGCCTCAAGAACTGTGAAAGCAATTTGTTGTCTCGGAAGAATTCTACAAATTAGATCCGAGCATGTACCTGCAAGAGCTAATTCTATGCTGAAGTTAGTATTGTTTTGGAGAATTTCTAAACCTAGAGAGTCCTCTTGACATCTTTCTCAATCCTTTTGGCTTCTATTTACACATCAAGAAATGAGGAATTGACAGGATATCTCGATATCAATCTCCACCATTCATTTTGTTCATATGGTCTTATTCAGTTAGAGTTGACAACCCTTTTTTCTGTATCTAAGTTCTCTACGAATGATTTTTTAGTAATCACGTATTGCATATTGTTAATATTTATAAGTTCGATCATTGTTAATTATCTTCGAACTCTCCATACAAACTCCTGTCCATATATTAATCTCTAATTCGGTATCAAAGTAAGTCACATTGGTATCGACTTCTAATCTGAAATTAATATAAGTCGCATCCCTATTGATCTTTAATCCAAGATCAATATAGGTTACATTTGTTACATGAGTTAGTAATAGTTGCTAGACATATAGTGTAATGTAAGCGGCTGAATTTTTTAACACCTACACCACTGCCTCCTTAATGTATTCCAAACTTATCCTTAGTTACATCTAGGTGCAGAATGCATAACTATTTTCACTTACCACTGCATACTTGTCCATTCTTCGTACACATAAAACTTATCCTTTGTGACCTTTACGTACGAAAACATATCCATCGTTTGGCCAACTTTTGTTTATGTGTCCACTTCTCATCTTTATTTTTTTTTTATTACATGAGACTATTATTCAAAATACAACTCATTATATGAGATTATAACTGATATTTATAAATCAGAATATTATCAGGAATGATTTATATTAATTTTTATAAAATATTGTCTAAATTTTTAATTATCACCAATATTCGAAGGATGTTTATTCCTCTCACACTTAATAAGGGAGAAAATTACCTTAACCCAATTATATATTACAATTAAAAAATTACCCCACAGTGCGTTCTGTGCGGGTTCAAATTGCTACCTTCTAAAATTGGAGGGCGGCAGCCCTGGCCACCCGACCAAAGGTTGACTGGCCACGTAACTAATGCCGATTCGAGATTAAGTCATCAGTTACTTTTTGAATTTTGACTAGAGCAGCTTCAATTTTTCCTCCAGTTTTAAGAATCCAATTTCATTTCAAAATAGGTTTTGGGTTCTTTTCGGGTATCCGCGGCCTCTATAAAGTGGACTCGATTAAAGAGTTGTTCTTTTAGTCTCTCTCTTGATTTTCTTATACTTTTATCTAGGATTTTCTGTTAGTCTATGTTGCCATTCTGATGTTTACGAAAATGTCTCCCCCAAGCTGTGAAAATGACTTACGATGAATTTTGTCATGCTTTAAATCTTCCTCTTAGTGTCACCTGCACTCTTTATCTCAGTAAGTCTATTCAGAAGGCACGAGCTGAGAGTATTATGCTCTTGAGGCAGCAGGTTATATGTTTGTCTATTCTGATTCTGCG
Organism: Luvunga scandens; assembly: GCA_030449905.1. NCBI lineage: Eukaryota > Viridiplantae > Streptophyta > Magnoliopsida > Sapindales > Rutaceae > Luvunga > Luvunga scandens. The sequence goes on along the minus strand of JASUUG010000210.1, from coordinate 17,541,578 downwards.
TTTGGTCTTGGAATGTCTTAATAAATTTGGAGTAAATCCAATGATGTCGGACCCAGTATTCTCCAATACTTAAAGTTTGCAGTGTTTTTAATTATATTCTTAAATGGAGCCACTAAATCATGCTGCATGATTTCCTAACAATGTAATAATGCCTTCAACAATCCAAGGTGTGCAACCCAAATGAAAAGAACAGCTATTTCGCTATTCCCACAACTTTTGGATATTCTATTGCCTTAAACTCGTTCCATAAAGATCGCAAAGGCAGTTACAAGCAATGGACAGGTTTACTGCCATTGATTATTTCCTGTCTTGGCATGGGCCACTGATCAACATTACGGGTTTAGGTGAACCCATGACGATCCTTAAGTTTTTCCTCTGCCTCTTTTCCTTGTTTGTTGTTTATTTTTTTCCTCGTTTCTTATTGTCACTATATATTTTTTAATTTTTTTTAGCAAGGAGCCCTTTGAAGATCATGACCAATACAATCCAATCAACATAGCTGACGGAAAATTATAATGGGCTAATACCCAGGATTGGTTTTCAGAGGACCGCAGAATATTAAATGCTACGAAGAGATTGGAGCAAATTAACCATCTTGACCGTATCCGTGATAAAGATGGTAGTCTAATGGTTCTGAAATCTCTCACTGACCTGTGCCCTCGCGGCTGTTTCGAATTAAAACGGGCCTCCTGCTTTTTTCGATGATGATAACTTTTATGGGGATGATTCGGACATTTCCCTGGAAGATCCGGGTGCACCTGCAACTCCAGTAGGAATTCACATATCCGATTCTAGTAAGCTGGCTGTTACAAAGAGAACAAGGGATGTTAGGGCCGCTAAAAAACTAAATGCCTCTTACAAGAATGTTATCAGAAAATGTAATGTTAAAAATGTTATGGGTTAGTGTGCTTATAATTTATATATTATTTTAATGTTTTTTAACTTAATTTTATCTTAAATTATATTTTATTCAGTTAATTTGTATTAATTTTTATATTTTATTATTGTAGGCATATTAGGGGAATATTTAAGTTGATAGAGCTAAAAAGAAAATCAACTAGAGATTAAAGGAAACAATAGAAGATTTTTAGAAGTCAAAAGGAAGCCAAGCCGAATTAAGAAGTTGATTTCCGATTAAGCGATCACATGAAAACAAATTAAAAAAGGAAATTGGCATATTTAATTAAGCATGCATGTGAATTACCTATGTAAAAGTCGGTGGCCAAATCCTAATATATTTAGGAATTTTACTTATGTATATGGACTTGTTTTAGCATTATAAAAGCATATAGACTTGCGGGCAGCAGGGGAGAGAAAAAAACTGAGAACAAAGAAAGAAGAAAAAAAAGAAGAAACAACATTCAAAAGTGATGGAGAGAGAACCGAGATTATTTCTTAAGTTTTTGTTTCAATTTTTCCAATGGTCTTAGTTGAATGTTCCCTGTAATGTTTATGGATTCTCTTTATAGTTAGTATTATTATTATGGTATACCAAATTTAACACCTTACTAATAATATAAACAACTAGTACAGAGCGAATAAGGATCAACTCCAGGAAAGCTATGTTAGTTGTATTTATTATCAGCTCTAAAATAAAGACTTAAAATAATAATAATAATACTAATATAAATTAATCTAACTAAAGAAAAATTGAACTATAAATAAAAGGAGGGCTTTATGAATTTTTAACTAAATAGCAAGAAATAAAGAAAGTAAAACTACAAAAATAATAATTTAATAAAAACTCTAATTAAAGGAGAAAGAAATAATAACGATAAAAACTTTAGTCAAAAGATCATTTACCACCACCAAATATGCACATCATCAATATGTCAATTCTATTATCAATTTTTATTGAACCTATCAACCATAGATAACAATAAGCTCTGTTAATCTCTATTTTTTCTTAATGTTTTGTTAGGTAAAATTAGTTCTTCACTTAATCTCTAATCATTAAATAATTTAAAACTGAAATACTATCTAGACTACCCAAGAGGGGGGGTGAATTGGGTTTTTAAAAATTAAGCCAATAAAATTGCACAATATTAAAACTAATGTCTTAATCAAAATTAAAAGCAATAAATTCAACCATGCTCAAAATTAAAAAGGATAAGGGAAGAGAAATCAAACATGTGATTTTTGCGTTGTTCAACCAACTGTGCCTACGTCCACACCTCCAAGTTCACCAGGCTTGAGGATTCCACTAAGCAAACCTCCAAGGCTTCAAAACACTTACAATTGACTTCCAAGGTGTTAATGAACCTTTACAATAAGAGATTAACCCCAATCTCTTAACCCAAGTGTTTCCCAACACTTACAATCACTCAATGATAGAGATTTAAAACAAACAATCTCTCACACAATCTAAATGATTACAATTACAATCTTAAAGTGTGAGGAAATGAAATGAAGCAAGTTTGAAGCACAAAGAAGATTGTTTTTTCAGTAGGAAACTCAAATATCAAATGTTGGATCATCTAGTTTTGAATTTGATTGAGTCTTTTTATAGTTGGAGCTGAAAACTAATTGTTATTAACTTTCTAAGAATAATCGGTTCGCCAGTTGGCTCTATCGGTTAGTCGTTTTGGCTTTTCAACTAGCCGTTGTTCTTTGATTTTAAATAAATGGTTTATCGTTTACTATTATTGGATAACCGTTTATTTCCAAAAACTTGCAAAACAAAACTTAGCTCCCCGTTTTTGCTAAACGGTTCAAGAGTAGAAAAACCTTCTCTTTACTGGAATTTATAGGTTAGCCGGTTTAAATAAACGGTTCACCGTTAATTTTCAGAACCTATGAAATAAACTCAGCTTTCCGTTTGTGCTAAACGGTTCAAGGCTAAAAAACTTTCTCATCACTGTAAATTATCGGTTAGCCATTTTCAATAAACAGTTCACCGTTAATTTTCAAAAGCTTTGTTAAGGAATGGTGCAAGATTTTAAAGACAATTTTTCTCTCTGTAAATTATCGGTTCACCATTTTCCACTAAACGGATAACCGTTAATTTCTAGTTTCATCATTTTGAAGAATATTTTGTTTCTTCAAACATATGTATGACTTTAAGAAGTTCATTTCAATAGCCCCAACATTTTAATCAATAACATATAATTTTTATTATCATCAAAATCATTATTATAAGATTAACAATCTCCCCATTTTTTATGATGACAAATTTTATATGTGAAGGTAAGAAAAATTTTGTTTTAACTACCCCTGAAAATAAGCTCCCTTGAAAAATAAACAAAAAATTTTTGGTAACTCCCGTTTTGCTATTCTCCCCCTTCAGCATAAAAAAGAAAAGAATAAAAAATAACCGCGTTTTGACAAGTAAAAATTTCGACAGTATTTTCCTTGTGTTTTAAGCATCCCCAAAAACATATACCCAACAAATCAAGAATAGGATACAACCAATTGAACCAAGCAATAAGATCAAGATCAAAATGAGAAAACAATCATAGATATATAACATAAGCATCCAACATCATACATAAATAATCAAAGTCATGAAATGTTTATGCGAAATCAATATGTTCGAAACACTAAAAAACTACTACGAAGGAGGAGGAGGAGGAGGAAAAGAAGAGGAGGATGGAATGCCGAGTGCAGAAAAGATACGCTGCTATCTGTCCAATATTTACTGCTACTGAAGCTGAAAGGACGCAAACTGATCCTCAAGTTGTTGCTGCTACTCGGAAAGTGCTCGAACATCACTAACAAGTTGCTGAAGAAGACTATTATGAGCAGGTGGAGCATCTAAAGTCGATGGCTGATCGGTCTCCATCTTATGCTCCTCAGAATCAGACGCTGCTGGAGGCTGTGAGACAGATCCACGACGAGGGTGTGGAGGTCTAGCACCGAGCCTAAAATCCGGTAGCTGGTCAGAAGTGAAAATGTCGTTTAGAAACCGGTTATCCTCGGGAGCTACAATGGTGTCTTGGTTTTTCGCATTTGGCGTTTTGATCCAATCTTGAAGCCTTCGAGAAAACTCAATCGCCGAGATAACCTCTTTCCCAATCTTCTTCGTCTCAACATATACTGAGTCGCGAAGAGGTACTCGAAAATGTCGCAGAAGCTTAGAAATAATGCTACCGTATGGAAGCAACCTATGGTTAACCGCCGGAGTACTCAACATATGTCGCAAAATAATATACGCGAGGTTAATAGGGCGACCACTAAGAAGACTATCAAGAATCCCTACATCCAGCCTAGTGACCTTATCCAAGTGTCCCTTCCTAGGGGTGACAATATGCTGCAAAATAATATGGAGAATTCTAACATGCAGTGGTAAAAGTTGACCTAAAAGAAAGTGTATAAATCTCATCAGGAGATCCCGACGCCTACAGATGTTTCTAACCGCTTTGTGATGAACAAAATCGGCAAATGATAATTCCTTCTTAAAAGTGTAGATATCATGTCCAGAAAGTGGGAGTCTTAAAATGAGGTATAAATCCATAACATCAAAATCAATAAGAACACCCTCAAAATTAGTAACTATTCTATCTACTCTTTCTGCCGATAATTCCATGTTCGAATAAAAAACATGAACTAGGTTAGGATATATCCTCTCCTCTAAGTCCAATGCAGACTCCCATGGCAACAACATTTGCTTAACACTTTTATCACAAACAACCAACTCCTTAAAATTATCTAAATCCACAAAGTAAAAGTCGATTACCTTACGACCCATTAATCGGGTTTCGAATTGTTTTGCCAGTGGAGCTATTGGAAAATGGATTCTTTGGAACTCGGAGGGCTCCCTAGGTGGTATGGGGTTTCTACTTGGGACTGATTTCCTCTTACGACCCGTTCTTGATGATTCAGCCATTGTTGAAGCTTGAGAGTTTGGGATTTTCAAAAAATGATCAAAATGAATGAAATGGAACCACTTAGATGAACAAGGAAGGGTAAAGAAAGGTATTTGAAAACTCAATTTGGTAGGAAAATGTCAAAAATTGAGCTAAAAATGGAGAAAACCTTTCAGTCGCCGTTAGGGTTTCAAATTGGGATTTGTTGATTTGGGCTGTAATTTGATATTTTGAATGATTAAAACTGGTTTAAAGATGATGGGAAATGTTTCTATGACCTTGATTTGGCAAGAAATGACAAGAAAAATGAAAGATTTAAGAGAGAGAGAGCTTAGGGTTCGCTGGTTTCAGAGAAAACGGTGAAGGGGTAAGTGGAGACGAGGAAGAAGAACTGAAACAGTTTATATCGCACGAAAACGGTGAGCTGTTTAAAGAAATCGATTCACCGATAACATCTAGAGAGCTAGAAAACATAATCGGTTAACCGTTAGTAATAAACGGTTAGCCACTAATATCCAAAAAAAAATTCTAGTGTTTCTAGAATTAAACGGTAATCCGTTTTCTTGACTTTGATTTCGCACATATGTTTTTATCTACGACCAACATTCAATAAATTTCTAAATCATTTTATTGATCAAGAATTTCTTGTAAGGCCAATATAATGCATGATTACAAAATTTGAACACATCCAAAGCAAACAAATATCATATTATAGAAAAACAAAGAAGATATTGTATAAATCACTATTATGCAACATTTATCATTCCAAGCTCATGCCTAATCTTGGAAAATTGTTCTTCGCCAATAGGTTTTGTAAAGATATCAGCGAGCTGGTTTTCAGTTGAAATAAAATGTAATGAAATATCTCCTTTTTGAACATGATCTCTTAGAAAATGATGTCTTATCTCTATATGCTTGGTCCTAGAATGTTGAATGGGATTCTTTGAAAGGTTTATGGCACTTGTATTGTCACACACGATATGTATATGATCAAGATTAATACCAAAGTCTCTAAGGGTTTGTTCCATCCAAAGTGATTGCGCACAACAACTACCGGCTACAATATACTCAGCCTCGGTGGTTGAAAGTGCAACCGAATTTTGTTTTTTACTTAACCAAAAGACAAGTGAGTGACCTAGAAAGAAAAAAGTTCCACTAGTATCTCTTCCTATCAGTCTTATATTCAGCAAAATCGGCATCCGAATAACAAATTAAATCTAAATAAGTTCCCATAGGATACCAAAGGCCAAGATCTACGTTTCCTTTCAAATATCGAAAAATTCTCTTAACAGCAAGCAAGTGAGATTCTTTAGGACATGATTGAAATCTTGCACACAAACATACACTAAACACAATATCGGGTCTACTAGCAGTTAAATAAAGTAAATATCCGATCATACCTCGATATGCTTTGACATCAACATCTTTATCTTTTTCATCTTTGTCAAGCTTAATTGTTGAGCTCATTGGAGTACTTTTAGTCTTGTCATCTTCAAGTCCGAATCTCTTGAGTAAATCTTTCAAATATTTGGCTTGATTGATGAAGATTCCTTCTTCGTTTTATCTTATTTGTAATCCGATGAAGTACTTCAATTCTCCCATCATACTCATCTCGAATTCTTTGCTCATACAAGATGAAAAATCCTTACACAGAAACTCATTAGTAGAACAAAAAATGATATCATCAACATAGATTTGAACAATAAGTATATCTTGATTCTTATGCTTGATAAAAAGTGTAGTATCCGCTCTACCCATTGAAAAACCATTTTCCAAAAGAAATTTACTAAGTCTATTATACCAAGCTCTAGGTGCTTGTTTTAATCCATACAAAACTTTTGACAACTTGTAAACATGATTTGGTAATTTTTCATTTTCAAAACCAGGGGGTTGTTTCAAATACACTTCTTCCATAATGTACCCATTTAGAAATGCACTTTTGACATCCATTTAATACAAGACAAAATTCTTATTACATGCAAATGCTAAAAGCATACTAATGGATTCTAATCTTACTACGGGTGCAAAAGTTTCATCAAAATCAATTCCTTCTTCTTGATTATAACATTGAGCTACTAACCTGGCTTTATTCCTTACAACCACACCCGATTCATCCATTTTATTCCTAAATACCCATTTAGTGCCTATGATAGATTGATGTTCCGATTTAGGAACTAATTTCCACATATTATTTCTTTCAAATTGATTTAACTCCTCTTGCATTGCCATAATCCAAGATTCATCGTTTTCCCATCCGTTAAGAATTTTGGTTCAATTTGATATATAAATGTGGTATGTGCACATGTGTTCCTAAGTGATGATCTAGTGGTTATACCTATGAAGGTTCTCCTAAAATTAAGTCTTTAGGGTGAGAAGAGACATACCTCCACTCATTGAGGAGTGTTTGAGAATTACCTTCATTTTGCTCCATATTATTTTGTTCTTCTTGTTGCTTCCCTTGATTCCCGCAAGATGAAGCATCTTGTTTGACGTTTGAAGGTTCTTCTCATGGCACTTCTTCATCTGCATCATTAATGACTTTCTCCATAGAGGAGGGGTTAGACTCATCAAATGTAATGTGCATGGATTCTTCAACAACCAAGGTTCTTTTATTATATACTCTATAAGCTTTGCTAGTAGTTGAATAACTAAGAAAAATACCAACATCCGATTTTGGATCAAATTTTCTAAGATTGACTTTTGTATTCAATATGAAACATTTGCATCCAAAAACTTTGAAATAACCAATGTTGGGTTTTCTATCTTTCCAAAGCTCATAGGGAGTTTAATTAAAAAGTAGTCTAATTAAAACATGATTTAAAACATAACATGCGGTATTTACGGCTCCGGCCCAAAAATATTTTGATAATGCATTCTCATTTAACATGGTCTTAGCCATTTCTTGAATAGACCTATTCTTTCTCTCAACAACTCCATTTTGTTGAGGAGTCCTAGGTGATGAAAATTGATGTATAATGTCGAAATCATTACAAAAACTTTCAAATGCATAATTTTCAAATTCTCCGCCATGATCACTTCTAATACAAGTAATGAAATAGCCTTTTTCATTTTGAACCTTTTTACAAAAGACTTTAAATGCATTAAATGCATCATCCTTATTAACTAAGAATAATACCCATGTATATCTAGAATAATCATCTACAATTACAAATGCATAATATTTACCACTTAAACTAGCATATCTAGAAGGTCCAAACAAGTCCAAGTAAAGAAGTTTAAGTGGTTTTGAAGTAGAAATGTGATTTTTATTTTTGAAAGAAGTTTTGATTTGTTTTCCAAATTGACATGCTTCACAAATTTTATCTTTTTCAAAACCTATTTTTGGAAGACCTTTAACTAAATCGTTTTTGGAAATCTTTGAAATTAAATCCATGCTTGCATGTCCTAGTCTTCTATGCCATAACCAACTATCATCGTGTAATGCGGAAAAATATTTATCAAGAGTAGATGCACAATCTATATCAATGATATAAACGTTAACACACTTCTTTCCAACAAAAACAATTTTACCATCACATGCATTTTCAATAACACAATTTGTTTTATCAAAAATAACTTTATATCCTTTGTCACACAATTGACTAATACTAAGCAAGTTATGTTTTAGATTTTCAACTAAACATACATTCTCAATGAGAGTTGAGGAAACTTTACCGACATTGCTAATACCAATGATTTTTCCTTTTAAATTATCTCCAAAAGATACATCCCCTCCATTTTCGATTTTGGTAAAGCTTGAGAACAATGAATAGTCACCGGTCATATGTCTTGAGCATCCGTTGTCCAAATACCACTTATTTCTCTTTCCCTTCTTCTTTGATTCCTGCAGTGAATATCTCAAGTTTTAGGTACCTAAAACTTTTTGGGTCCTTAAGTGTTAATAATGGTTCCTTTTGGAACCCAAACACATTTAACTCCATAATATGCATTTTTCTTAATAGGACATCTACATTTCATGTGACCATCTCCATTGCAATAATGACAAAAAATTTTATGATTATTAGTGGAAGTAGCCATAACAAAGTAGCTTTTGTTTCAAGTTATGTTTATAACCAATCCCTCCTTTATCAAACACACATTTTTGGGCACCAAGTAATTTTTCTAAGTTCTTTTGCCCATTTGCGAATTTTGAAACAATCTCATTTAGTTCATTGCTCTTCCTTTTAAGTTCTTTATTTTCTTTGATCAAGTCATCAACATGTAATTTTTCATGCTCATATGAAGTACTTTGTTTATCTTTTAAAGATGCAATCCTATCATGCAATCTTTCATTATCTAATTCTAGCCCTTTAATCTTATCATTTAACAAATCATTACATTTTTGCATGGCATCCTTTTCATTTGAAAGTTCTAATATTTTCTTCTTAAGACATGCATTTTTCTTTCCAATTTTCATCATATCACTATGCAACTCATTGAAAGCATCATATAATTCATTATAAGATGGAAAATCACTTACCCCATCAAGCTCATCTTCTCTTATTGCCATGAGTGCCAAGTTTGATATTTCTTATGATTGTTCATCTTCACTTGACTCTTCATTACTATCATTCCATGTTGCCAACATGGCTTTCTTCTTAAATTTGTTGAGAAGAGGACATTCCGATTTTATATGACCCGACTTCTTGCATTCATAGCATATGATTGCTTCATTCTTCTCTTTTTGATTCTTGAAATTTCTGAACTTTCTTCGATCACCAGTTTTCTTGAATAACTTCCTGAATTTCCTAGCTATCATGGCCATTTCTTCATCTTCAAGTTCGCTCTCCTCATCACTTTCAAATTTTGATGCTTTTAAAGCAATACTTTTCTTCTTCTTATCTTCATCTCCTCTCTCGGCTGCTAAATCTTCTTCATAAGAGATAAGTGAGCCAATTAAATCATCAATAGATAAAATGTTTAAATCTTTGGCTTCCTCAATGGCAGTTCTTTTAGGTCTCCATTCTTTTGGTAATGACCTAATGATTTTCTTTACCTTCTCGCTATTTGAAAAGGTCTTACCAAGTGCCCCTAGAGTGTTTACAATGTCCGTAAATCTAGTATACATAGAGTAGACAGTCTCATTTTGTTCTATTTAGAACAATTCATATTGCCTAGTGTATCTACTTATTTTAGATTCTTTGACTTGGTTTGTACCTTCATAAACAACTTCAAGTTTCTTCCAAATTTCATAAGAATTAGAAATATTGATAACTTTTAATTTTATTTTAATATTATTATCTTTATCCAATAGGATGAGAAATTTTTTCTTATCTAGGGCACAAAATAGGGCATTCATAGCTTTAGAATTTAGTGAAGCTTTTCTCTTTTCAAACTCATTCCATTCACGTGAAGGTTTCAAAATATCTTCACCTTCCTCATTTTTAGTTATAGGCATGAATGGACCATCACATACAACCTCCCATAGGGATAATAATTACCATAAAAAAATGGTGGCCTAGTGGTGGATTGTCCTTCCCTAAAGCTAGAATCATTTTGGGTTGCCATTAATCTTTTACTCTAGACGATTACGTCCTAACAAGATAACCTTGCTCTGATACCAATTGAAATACTATCTAAGCTACTCAAGAGGGGGGTGAATTTGGTTTTTAAAAATTAAGCCAATAAAATTACACAATATTAAAACTAATGTTTTAATCAAAATTAAAAGCAATAAATTCAACAATGCTCAAAATTAAAAAGGATAAGGGAAGAGAAATCAAACACGTGATTTTTACGTGGTTCGGCCAACCGTGCCTACGTCCACGCCTCCAAGCTCACCGGGCTTGAGGATTCCACTAAGCAAGCCTCCAAGGCTTCAAAACACTTACAATTGACTTCCAAGGCGTCAATAAACCTTTACAATAAGAGATTAACTCCAATCTCTTAATCCAAGTGTTTCCCAATACTTACAATCACTCAATGATAGAGATTTAAAACAAACAATCTCTCACACAATCTAAATGATTACAATTACAATCTTAAAGTGTGAGGAAATGAAATGAAACAAGTTTGAAGCACAAAGAAGATTGTTTTCTCAGTAGGAAACTCAAATATCAAATATTGGATCATCTAGTTTTTGAATTTGATTGAGCCTTTTTATAGTTGGAGCTGAAAACTAGCTGTTATTGACTTTCTGAGAATAATCGGTTCGCTGGTGGGCTCTATCAATTAGCCGTTTTGACTTTTCAACTAGCCGTTGTTATTTGATTTTAAATAAATGGTTTACTGTTTACTATTATCGGATAACCATTTATTTCCAGAAACCTGCAAAATAAAACTTAGCTCTCCGTTTTTGCTAAACGGTTCAAGAGTAGAAAAACCTTCTCTTTACTAGAATTTATGGGTTAGCCGGTTTAAATAAACGGTTCACCGTTAATTTCCAGAACCTATGAAATAAACTCAGCTTTCCGTTTGTGCTAAACAGTTCAAGGCTAAAAAGCTTTCTCATCACTGTAAATTATCAGTTAGCCGTTTTCAATAAGCGGTTCACTATTAATTTTCAGAATCTTTTTAAGGAATGGTGCAAGATTTTAAAGACAATTTTTCTCTCTGTAAATTATCGGTTCACCGTTTTCCACTAAACGGATCACCATTAATTTCCAGTTTCATCATTTTGAAGAATATTTTGTTTCTTTAAACATATGTATGACTTTAAGAAGTTCATTTTAATAGCCCCAACATTTTAATCAATAACATATAATTTTTGTTATCATCAAAATCATTATTATAAGATTAACAAAAACAAGCTCTTTAATTTTAAGATAATAGAAGCATTAAGTAGAGAAAGCTATTAGGTTGATTTAAGCAATAAACACACAAGCTTAAATTATTTAACCAAGGTTATATTCTCCAATTAAAATCACTAATTCCAATTTGCTATCAATGATTAAAATATCAAGACAATTGCCGATCAAGAATTTTAATCTAGTAATAGAATTTATTCAAATCCTATCTAATTAGCCACTCAAATAAGATAAGAATAAAATATGAACATTAATTATAGAAAAATATAAACAGTTTCAATCAAATAAATTGAATGATAAAAATTAAATATTAATTATACAACATGTTTAAGGTTTTGAATTCACCTTTAACCAAACAGAAAATCTAGCCTAACATAATTCAATTGGGAATAATGTTGGCCGAATCCAATTTGGATTCTAATTCCAATTTAAAGCAATTAATTTGCTTCTCTTAATAGATGTGCACGTGCACTTGACTTAGAATAACATTAGGATTTCCATTCTTTTTTTATTGCCATGCACATGCAATTGACAAAGTAAAATGTTTATTTTCATAAGCACGATTTGAAGCTTGAGGAAATTGACTTCCAATTTTGGTCTTCAAATTCTTGTTGGCTACAGGTTCTTGACTTTGTTTTTCATTGTCTTTCAATTGTTTTCCTATTTAATCTTGATTGTTTCCCAAATTGAACTTTTTCATGTCTTTTTTTATCCATAATCTCCAATTAATTCACTATCAAATAAAATAATATAATTAACTATTAAATATTAAAATAAGAATAAAATTTACAATAATAAAATATATAAAAAAAATTAAGACAAAAATTAACATAATAAAATATAATTTAATAAAATAACAAAATTAGAAATTAACTAAAATAATTAGAATATTTAAGACCAAAACAAACAAAAGATGGAGAAATTAATGGTGAAATATAGAGAAAACATGCACTTATCAAATTCCCCTACACTAAACCTTTGCTCATCCTTGAGCAAACATAAAACAAAGAAAACACAAAATAAAAAGAAACGTATACGATCTCATCTAAGAAGCCAGATACGATTTTACAACACACATCGTATTTGGAAGCTACAACCTCCAGAGTTGGTATCGCAGGTTGAAGATCTAGAAAGACAACTCAGAGGAATAGAAGATGGGATATATAACTTCCAATTATAGCTTGAGGTTAACTCAATAAGAGGACGAATGTAAGTTCATTTTTCTTTTTATTTTGTGTTTTCTTATTTTGTTCACTTTCATGATTGATTCGATTTTACAGATTTGATTTTCTTTATTTAGTGTGTTTTGATTTATTTTCCAGTATAAGTGGCGGATAACGGTACTCCGTGATAATCAAAGTCGGTTACTTCAGTTTCCCATAATAACTGATATTCTGAGAAGAAGGTATGGACAGAAACACGATGCTAGCAAAACTTCACAAACAATTTCCTTCACTTCCTCAGAATGCCCTCCTTACGATCTATAAAGCTCGGTCCGAACGCATGCGATTGCTTATGAGAAATAACATCCCTGCTGACATCCGTTGGTTAATCGAGGCCAAAGTACGTTTGGCAGGTGAGTTGCCTCCTAAATTTATTGCCTACATGCCTGGTTGTGGTAAAGGAAATTACTCAAGAAAACGAAGAACTGAAAAACTTCATGTTGATTGCCATAAGTGTGCCAGGATGAAATGCGATAAAAATCCTTGTTCTTTAGGAATGATGTCTGATAATAGGGAAGATAAGATTCAATTCAATAGGGATGGCTTGAATAAAGAGTCATTGGATGATGTCCTTTTGTCTCTTGAAACGCATCCCAGTGGATACGTATAAAGAGCAATTCTCCAGTTATGGCCATTATTTCAAAAAGAGCATGCACGATATAGTCTTGGGAATCTAACTATAAACGACCCTGTTTGCCAGTTTATAAGAAAACTGGATGGGAAGCCTATCCTCGACCCATAGAGGGCGTTCAAGCCGTTTCTGGACGTAAAACCAGAGGAAGATGTGAGCCACAATCACAACTACCTGTAGATATCCTTTTACTGTTCTTTTATTTTACTGTTGTTTTATTTCATTGTTGTTTTATCAATTGCATTATTGTCTTTAATAATTGAGTGCTTCTTCTTTTACTATTTCCTTTTTGAATCTCGAGCCATGTGCTTTACGCGTTAATTGACATAGACGTGCTACCTCCTATACAGCTGTAAACAATTGTAACCAAGATCCTTGATATATGATCTTTTCTTTTTAGACTCACAAATTATTTTTGAGAAGAATCCCAATGGCAGCTACTCCCAATAAACAATTCAAGAACATTTGTGTGCTCTCTGGATTTAACTATGGCAAACATAAAGAGTTCGTTGAGGCAGCCATCGATCTTGGTCAACAAATAGCAGAAAGAAATTTGCATCTAGTTTATGGAGGAGGTGACCGAGGGTTATCAAAACTAGTCTCAGAAGCTGTTTATCTCAGAGGGAGCCAAGTGTTAGGCATCATCCCAAGAAGCCTCAAACCGTTGGGCTGTATGTTTGACTCACCAACTGGAGAAGAGTTAGTGGTCTCAGGTATGCAAGAAAGAATAACTAAAATGTTGAATCATTCTAATGCTTTTATTTTCTTACCAGGAGATCTTGCAACTCTAGAGGCACTAATCACATTAGCATCTTGGGTCCATCTGAACATTCATCAGAAACCCATCGGTTTGTTAAATGTCAATAACTTTTATGATGGCTTCATCGCATTTCTTAACCATGCAATAAAAAACCATTTCATCCCTTTCACAGTGAAAAAAATCTTTATTTGTGCTCATACTGCTAACGAGTTACTTGATCTATTACAAGCTTATAGACTAGAGCCAGATCCCAAGACCCTTATGTTGGAATGGCCAACTAATGATGGTAACAATAGCCGTAGTAAGAAGTGCAAATTAGATTTAACTCTTCGCTTGTAAATATTTCCTTCTGTGATGCGGCACTCAGGTGATGTCTCCTAAACCCTATTTTCTTTCAACATTGAGGACAATGTTTCGTTCTGGTTGGGGGGAGGGAATAGTTGACAATTGTGGAATATCTCAATCTTGGTGTAGTTGTTTTTTTTTTTTTAGAAACTAACTGTGGCTAAATTTTTAAGTCGAAGATGGCTGAATATGGAGTGTAACGACTCTAGAAACGCATCTTCTTATTATAAAAAAAAAAAAATTCAGACATTTCTTGCTTTGACAGTCATTTTAAGTGTGATCTTTCTAACTTCTTTTACCAATTAGCTTTTCTATGTCATTTTCACCATTCTGCATGCATAATTTTCATGACTAAGACTAGGTTTGGGGGTAAAAATTAAAAAAAAAAAAAAAGATATTTTGTGTGATCTTTTCATAATTAGATGACATGATAACTTTCAAATTTTAGTATTTGTATTATCTTTGGTCTTTAGTTATGTTACACCATGTTTACTACTCTACATGTTGATGTTGAAGAAAACTATAAGTTGCTTGAAAGAATGCACATGTCATAATAATTTCCAAGTGAGTTTTTGAGCCTGTTATTTTTCTTGGAAAGTAACCCCTTTTTGCCCATTCTTCATTCAGCTTAGCAGTTTATTGCTTTATACATTATCTCCAAATTTCTGTATAAAAAAAAAAAAGTGTGTGTTACCACATCTGAAGGTCCATCTAACTAGTAGATATGGAAGATTATTTAGAACCCTAAAAGATGACAGAAAGGCCATCTTTGGTCTGTTTGAGCCTTTCTAGCCAACCCTATTAATATGTATCCATAGTTAACCCCTTTGAGCCTTAAAAAATAAAGACTTTTTCTTTGGCAACCTATTATTTGTCCCACTCCAATGTGGAGTATCACCTTATATTTTGTATTTCCCACCACCCATTTATGTTTGAAAATAGAGATAATTTTGCATTCACAAAAAAAAAAAAGGGTGCTAAAAAAAAAAGAGAGAAAAAGAAACAAAAGAAAAAAAAAATATGTATACAAATAAATAAATTAATTAATTAAAAAAAAAAAGCAAGTGAAAAGCACCTTACAATCTCCAAAGTTCTCTATTTTTCAAACATATATTTTGGTTTTCCTATTATCCTTTCTTTGTTAGCCACGTCCCTAACCTACGTTACGTCCTAATAAAAGTCCTTCTTGATTTTAGGGAACTATAGTCTGAAATAGAAACTAGTTATATGAGTTGAAAAGATGTGGCAATGCATACTAAAAAAAAAAAAAAAAAAAAAAGGATGATGAATGTATTGGTTTGATTAGCATTAAAATCGTACTATTTCTAAGCTGAGTGCATATTTTTGTCACCTTGGTGAGAGTGTGTGATATTATTTCTTTATTATTTTCACTCAATTTACCAATCACTGGAGTGATTATTTTTTGGTTTAATTTCTTTGTGAGAGTATCATTACTACCGGTGAAATTTTAGGGTTTGATATGTCATTATTGAAAGTGACTCGATTACTAAAGTTGTGGCAAAGTTTTCTAAACTGATTCATGTGGAGAGTTGATGTGGGAATGATATTTCTTTAGACTGTAGATAATACTTATACTTTTATTTGATCGTTAACATTAGTCTGATTGAATAAATACCACAGTTCAAAAAAAAAAATTTGACTTTTGTTTTCGCTTAATTTGCTAGGGACTAGCAACAAGCTGGTTGGGGGGTGTGTTGAGTACTAGAAAGTGTGTATTTATAGTGGAGAAAATCATCATTTTACACTTCAAGTCTCACTAACATCCCTATTTTTATGTTTTTAAGTCCCTTGTAATTTAATTATGTATGTTTTATTTTAATTAAGTATTTTATGTATTTTAGGAGATATCATGGTCATTTCACAATAAACGAGATATCAGATGAAAAAACGGACAGCACTTTTGAACTCAGGACAGTCGAAAACCTTAGGAGGAGCATAAAAAGAAAAACGGTATTGTTCACATAAACGATCTGTTACATATACGATTGATATATATATTCTTGTATCGCACACCTTTATTCATGACTCTTGGCACATGTCACATGTCTCAGTCTGTTGACGTGGCACTGCGATGCGATGACGTGGCACTATACGATGACGTGGCGGCATTTGATTGGGCGAATGATGTGGCATTGACCGCTTATGGGCATTGATCGATGATGTGGCGGCGATGATGACGTGTCACGATACTATTGGACCAAAAATGTTGACCGGTGACGTGGCAGAATGTTAGTGGATCGAAAAAATGTGTGTACGGTACATGCATATACACAGAATAATAGCCCTGATGATGTGTTCCATCCAATAGGAGCTTGCCACGTGGCGCAATCATGAGCGTCTAAATTGTTTTGATCTGATGGTCATGATTTACTCAGTGTATCTATAAAAAGGGGGCTCCCCCCCTAATTTGACACCCCTGAATCCATTTTTGGACTCCATTTTCTGTAATTCCATCTCCATCTTGTATTTTCTACGTATTTTAATAAAATTCTCATTTTACCCCTAGTTCAAATATGAGTGGCTAATTTCCTTTCAAGCTTGGGTTGAAGGTGAAGTCTCAACATGCTCCATGGGCTTAATTTGGTAAATTTACTTTTTCTTCCCCTTTAATTTATGTGGTTGTTTTGACTTTTCGTAGACAGATAGTAATAATCTTGTCTGGATATCGGCTGGAATAACCGCCTCCGTAGGCAAGGTTATTACTATTTGGCACGGGAAGCCCTTAGCACCATATCTATTAGAGTGTGGTTCATGATGAGTGGAAGTTCCCCCTTCATGATTTAATTGGTACTAATAATGAATGTTAAGCCGATAGTGCATGTTGAGACAGATCCGGAGATCCAAGCATTTCATCCAAATAGTTTATTCCTACAGCTTTAATTTAAATTAATATATTGCCTACTTCATTTTCATTATAAATCCAATCATCCACTTAGAAAATTAATTCTACAAGCAATTAAAATCCACCTCCTCGTGGGATCGACACTCGTCACCATTAATCTATTCTACAATAGATTCGTGCACTTGCGAGTTCAATAAAATTTGCACAACAAATGAAACCTTTCTGATAGTGATAGAACCATTGAATCTGAACATACCCCTCTAAGGAGCTTAACCATAGACCATGGTGAACCTCCAGTTCAGATAAAAGCATCTCCTTGCAAAATTACCAAAGCAAATGTAGAGTCAAATTTAGATAGTATTATTCAACAGAATAATTTCTGTAATACTAATCTAAATACAATAGGAAAACAATTGACTAGGATTGAGAACCAAATCCAATAGTCAACCATTTCTGTTTCTCCTATTCAAAAACCTATTCCCACAAAGCCTGATTCCTTGAAAAAGCTTAAAGAACCTATTTTCAAACCCTTCCAGGTTTCGAAACATAGTCAAAAGCTTGTTCAAGATTCTAAATCAGATTTTGCTAAAGCCATTAAAGAACAACTTGTTAGAATAGAAGCATCTTCTTCTTCTGCTTCTACTTCTACTTCCAGAAACCAAATAGCTCCTAACACCCAATCCAAGTCCATTGGAGTATTGGATCAGGATCAATCTTCAATTGCCTCTTCTGATATAGAAGCCTTTAAAGAAGAACCAATTCCAAAAGCCAATAAAATTCATTGGGAATTAGCACTTCCTGCTAGTTCTCGTTCTCCCCCAGATTTAGCAATTGATAATAGGCCCAGTGCACTAAACCAATCTCTGTTTAATGCATCTTTTGTCTATGAGTGGAACATAGATGGAATGTCTGAGTATAATATACTTGGCTTATTACAACAAATGACAATGGCAGCCAATGCCTACAAAACCCAATCAGGGACTTCTGACAAAGCTATTGCAGAAATCCTCATTGCGGGTTTTACAGGTCAACTTAAAGGTTGGTGGGATCATTTCCTCACCAAACAACAACAATCAGATATTTTGAATGCGATTCAAGTAAATGAGGATGGAACACCCAACCTCGATGAATTTACTAACCCCATTCAAGATGCTGTTGCGACTTTAATTTTGACCATTTCCCTTCATTTTATTGGAGACCCTTCTCATTTAAGAGATAAAAATGCTGAGTTACTACATAATTTGAGATGTAGGAAACTTAGTGATTTTCAAGCTTACAAAACCACGTTTTTCACCCGAATCTTTCTGAGAGATGATGCAAATCATACCACTTGGAAAGAAAAATTTCTTGCTGGGTTCCCTACCCTTCTAGGTGAAAAGGTGAGAAATTCTATTAAAACCTTATATGACAATCGTATTCCTTATGATGAACTCACCTATGGTGAACTTGTTAGTTTCATTAATAAGGAAGGCTTAAAGATTTGTCAAGATTTGAAGTTACAAAAACGTCTAAAATGGGAGCTTAGAAAGTCTACGCAAGAATTAGGCAGTTTTTGTAAACAATTTAACTATGACCCCTTTAAAGCCTCTACCTCTAAAGATTGTAATGGTAAGTGTTCTTCGAAGCCTTACAGGAAATATTACAAGTCAAAAGAGCATAAGAAATTCCTTCCTGAGCCTAAAGAACCTTATTATAAAAGCCCTCAAGGCCTTATAAAAAGCCCAACTTTACAAAAAGAAAACATTCTAAACCTACTTCAAAGCCTAAAACTCCTTTTAACTACAAGGAAGCTACTTGCTATAAATGTGGAAAGAAAGGTCATACTACAAAATATTGCAGAATGAGCAGAAAACTTCACGAGCTTGGTCTCGAGGAAGAAATTCTTTCCAAAATAGCATCTCTTCTTGTAGAATCTTCTGATTCTGAGTCCTCCATGACTAGAGATAATGAACCTCTTCAAGTTGATGAGTTAATTGACTCTGATACTTCTGATTATTCAGATAGTGATTCTGAGTCAGAATCCTATCTAAAGAAAATTAATGTCTTGACTAAAGAACAAGAAACATTTCTTGAGTTAGTCAAACACATTTCTGACCCCACTCTTCAAAGAGAGTATTTAGACAAGCTTCTAAAAACTCTTGAACTCAATGAAAGACCTGAGACTTCTAAAGTTCCTGTTGTCAAAAAGCATGCATATGATCTTACCACAATTTTGGATAAAAGGAAAATCAAGAATTTGAGTCCTTCCATTCAAGATCTTCAAAAAGAAATCAAAGACATTAAATCTGAGATTAAAGAATTAAAAGAAAAATAAAAAACTGATTCTGATACTATCCAACTTCTTTTACAAAAATAGTTGGAAGAACATTCTGATAAAGAATCAGAATCTGAAAATGGTGATAATCAAAATCTTGAAAACATTGAGTCTTTACCCAATGATTTCCTTTTCGTTTTAAAGCAAATCACCACAAGGAAATATTTGATTAAAGTAACCTTAGTCTTTTCTAAAGAATTTGAATTTGACATTGTCGCTCTTTTTGACACGGGTGCAGATTTAAACTGCATTAGAGAAGACATTGTCCCCAGAAAGTTTCATGAAAAAACAAAAGAGAGACTTTCTGCTGCCAATAATTCAAGATTAAAAGTCAATTTTAAAGTTGATGCATCTGTTCATAACGATGGTTTTGAGTTTAGGACTTCCTTTATTTTAACAAATGACATACATCATGCTGTCATTTTGGGAACTCCTTTCATAAATCTCATTACCCCTTATACTGTCAATTATGACAGCATATCTTTTAAAGCAAAGGATAAACGACTTGTTTTCCCTTTCATTGAAAAACCTAAAACAAGGAATTTAAATATTGTTAAAGCTTGTTCTGTTTATAAAAACCAAGTCAATGTTTTACTTAAAACAAAACAGAATGACTTAAGTTATTTAAAGAAAGACTTAAACTTACAAAGAATTGAAAATTAACTTAACAATGATTTCCTAAAAAGAAAAATTTCTAATTTTAAAGCCTTAATTGAAAAAGAAATTTGTGCTGATTTACCTTCTGTTTTTTGGGAAAGAAAACAGCACATGGTAGATTTACCATATGAAAATTCTTTTGATAAAAAGCAAATTCCTACGAAAGCCCGACCTATTCAGTATTGGTTCGAGTCCTTGGAAGCTCCAGACGCCTGCGAATTAAAAATTTCAGTAATGTCTGGCCAGGTACTGTGGGCCCCCGGTGCGTGGGGCCCACCAGCTAAGGGTCTCCCCAGTGTCCCGGTAGTTTAAATTATGGAATTTACTGAGTCACTTGCATTTAGCTGAAAATTAATGTCACTTGCATTTACTAACAAGTTTCCTGATAAAATTTTGGATAAAACCCAACTACAAAGATTTCTTGGTAGTTTAAATTATGTTCTTGATTTTTGTCCTAACATAAATAGAATTGCAAAACCGTTGCACGACAGATTAAAGAAAAAACCTGTTGCATGGACAGAATAACATACTAAAATCATAAAACAAATAAAAAGTATTGTTAAAGAAATTCCATGTTTATTTCTTGCAAACCCTGCATTACCTAAGATAGTTGAAACTGATGCATCAGACTTAGGTTATGGAGGTATTTTAAAACAAGTTGATAATGGTAAAGAACAAATAGTTCAATATGCTTCTGCACATTGGAATGAATGTCAGAAGAATTATTCTACTATAAAGAAAGAAATCTTATCTATTGTTTTATGCCTTTCTAAATTTCAAAGTGATTTATTAAATCAAAAATTTTTACTCCGAATTGATTGTAAAGCTGCAAAACATGTTTTAGAAAAGGATGTTCAAAACATTGCATCTAAACAGATTTTTGCACAATGGCAAGCAATTTTGAGCATTTTTTATTTTGATATTGAGTTTATAAAGGGAGACAGAAATTTTGTTCCAGATTTTCTAACGAGAGAATTTTTGCAAAATAGATAAATGCCGCCCAAAAAGAAACCAAATAAAGGGAAAGGGGTGCTTAAAGACCCTGTGTCCCAAACACCACCTACTAAAGCCTCTCCTCCTAAAGAAAAATTGCTGTCTTCAGCAATCTCATCTGCAAAGCCTATAAAGTCTTGGATCGACACTGTTGAAGCCCAAGAGGCCCAGTCTAAAGCCTTGGCATCACAAGAACAGGTCTCCTATTCCCTCAACTAGAGGTGAATGGGAACTATATACCCAAAATCCAAATAGTAAAAATAAACAGTTTCGCTACAGTTGGTTGCTATAGCTTCGCTACAGTGACGAGTGGAAAGGCAACAGTTGGTCATCTCGTGTGCTGGTTAATCAGCCGGGAGTCACGTGAGACAAACAGGAGGTCTTTAGAAAAGTAGATTCTTATCCCCTCAGCTTTTTTCTCGTGAAGAGAATAGTGAGTGAAGGGGGATAATTATCTGGAAAATATCAAATGACAAAAGGATAATGACTTTTTTTTTTTTTTACACAGTATCTACAAGGCTTTAATGCTTGATTGGTGAGAAAATGCCGAAGCAGTCATCTTCATTTTCATCACCGAGGGAGATGAACGGCTCCTCTTCTTCCTGGATCGATGATTACGCAATGCAGGCGTTACGATCTTGAGGCTAAAAGCTGTTCTATTAGCTTGAAATATTCCTCTTCAGATTTGGCTCCAGCCAGCATGGATTGGGCTTTTGACTTCTGAGTGAGGAATGTACTTTGGGCTTTAATGGACTCAATATTGGGTTTTATATGTCCTTTTGCGGCAAGCCAACCTTGGACAAGGTGTTCGGTTAACTTGGCACTTTCGTTAAATTTATTCCACCATTTAACTTTAAATTCTCGTTGGAGAATGACTTGAGAGTCTTGGGTGTGGTAGTTTAGATGCCACATCCAAACCCATGGCAAAAAGAAGTTTGTACAGAAGCAAAGGAAAGGAGAGAACCTTGCTTCTGAGGCTGATGGAATATAGTGGGCTCTGAAATAATTTAAACAGTTGGTGGCATTTGGGGTCAATATTTCTGGGCAAGGCCCAAAGAAAGTCCACCAGTGTTTAAACCAATTTGCAAGGCTTTGAATGGTTATATTCGAATTGAAGAAAAATAACCATGAATGAGTCTTTTTTAGGTTTTGTATAAAAAATGTATTATACCATGCCTGTTGGTAATCCCAGTATGAGAAAGACCGGCAATGGTCAAAGCTTGTTTGACCATAAAACCAGGTTCTGACTCAGAATCACTATCTGTATAAAAAATGTATTATACCATGCCTGTTGATAATCCCAGTATGAGAAAGAAGAATTTCCTGAACTTAGTAATCAGATTAATTATCTCCCTTGGCTCTGATACCAATTAGACCAGGAATCGTGGAGTGTGTGAACTTTAAAGGATTATAAAACCCAGACTTTAAAAAGTTATTGGTTTGAAGAAAGTGATTACGGTTGATGAAATATAAACTTTAACTTTATTGTTGTAAATTTAAACTTTATTCTTTAGAATCTACTTTTCTAAAGACCTCCTGTTTATCTCACGTGACTCCCGGCTGATTAACCAGCACACGAGATGACCAACTATTTCCTTTCCACTCGTCACTGTAGCACAAGGTTAACCATTTCTGACCCCACTCTTCAAAGAGATTGGAGAAAAATAGAAAACATTACATAAACAATTAGACCATTTCAGCTTTTAGCCTCAAGCAATTGGTATCAGAGCCAGGAATTTTTCTCCCTTGGCTCTGATACCAAGTATAAGAGCCAGGTCTCCTATTTAAATTCTTGCAATTTAAATTTTTAAAGCTTTCTTGTATGAGCTGCAGACTGATCTGTATCAGATCTGCCATAAAACTGTTACGTTCCTCTGAGGCATAGAGACCTGATCTCTCCCTCAGTTGTATTTCTCTTCTTCCCCTTCACTCAGAGCACCATTTCTAGGATCCAGATTTAGTACTGTGTATGCCTAGCAACCAACCGTAATGTATGTTTAATCCTACAAAGCCCTGTGGTTAGGTTTGCTAATAATATTGACTAAAACTTAAAGACGGTAACCTTGTGGTATATCGGCGGGAATCCAACGGCATAAATTCCAGAGATGAACCCGAATGGGCATTAATCTGGTCTGCACTGTTGGTAAACAAGCCATTAAGGAATACGATTGTCATATAAGGTTTTAATAGAATTTCTCACCTTTTCACCTAGAAGGGTAGGTAACCCAGCAAGAAATTTTTCTTTCCAAGTGGTATGATTTGCATCATCTCTCAGAAAGATTCAGGTGAAAATATATATATATATATATATATATATATTGGCGCTAATTTCAATCATTCCCGCCAAATAATTAAAATTTATTTTATTTACTATCAAAATATATCTTAAAGAAATTTCAATTATTCCCATTAAATCTACTTAAAATAATTAAATACTTTTATTATTCCATTTAAATATGTCATGTTTAAATGACAAATAACAATCATGAATGGAAGTGTTTATGATAGATATTAATCATGCACCAAAAATTTTCATCAAAGTAACAATGACAGAATTGTAATAGATAATATGTCATGCATAAAATGACATATAACAACAGTCATCTTATTTTCTTGACAACGAAATCAATGACGGTCGCTCAACTATCATATCATAGGGTAGATGACGGGTATATCATAGGGTAGATGACTTGTAATAACCGTCATAAAGGGCTTTTTTTCTAGTAGTGAAACTTGTCAAGATTTCATCTTGTGGCATTATTTCTTAACTTATCATTCACAATCTCCTCTTCTTTCTTGATTATGGCATGAACCCCAGATTTCTTATACCATTGGTTCTTATCTTTATAAATAAATAGTCAAGGTCTTCATTTTATAATTGTTTGAATTTGAATTAGAATGGTCCTTAGCAAAAGAACCTTATTGCACGTCGAATCTCACTTATTTTTATAAGGTTCACATCAATTGGTATTAAAGCACAGATTCTAAATCAAGTTTGACCTATTCTGAATTTATTGTCTTTAATTCCACAATCTTGTTTCTTAATTATTTTTTGAATCCATGAACTTATCTTCTTTAATTACTTTTTTTTTCTAACATTGCCCTAATCCTTCAAGTTCTACTCTTTCTCATTCAAAACTAAAGAAAAAAAAAACCAACAAAAGATAAGAGAAAAAAATAAACTTCTGAAATCAATTGAATCTAAAAAATAGCTTGCCATTGCCTATTCCAATTTTCTACAACTCAACCAAAAAAAAAACGAGGGGGGGCACAATTCTAATTGTATCAAGATTAATATTCTCCTTTGTCTTTCTTTATTTGAGTTCTGATTTGCTGAATTTGGATTGTTGAAAATGAATTTTGATTGAGTTCATTTAGTTTAATAAAGAACTAAAAGAGAAAATTAAAGAGTGGAAAAAAGCAAGAGAATGTGTGCTTATAAGAGGGTGAAAGCCATATTTGAGTAGGCATGAGTGTGAGTGCTATCAATCTTAAGTGGAAACACATGAGGAAGTGTTTGTGAGGTTTTTTAAGGTTGTTTTGGCATGCCATTAAATATGTCTTAAGAGAAAAATTCGTTTAGTTCTAATGATGCTTAGAGAAAGATAGAATTTAGACTCGTCTTTAAGTCCTTAAAAAAGAAATTTGAACACTTGGAGTTCAGGTTGGATGAGGTGAATGAGAGAATAGATATTCTTCAATGTAGTTCGCAAAAGCGCCAGCTACCTAAAGCTCCTAATATGCAATAAAGAGGGAGGAATCCATATAGGTATTACTAATGAAAATCACTATAGCAATACCTAGATGAAGAAGATCATGCTCCTCATACTAATTTAAGTAGATTTGGGCAAGGGAATAAAAATAAAGAAGTTAGATATGGAGATAGAGTTGATAACAATTTAGGAAACATTCAGTTAAAGATTCCATCTTACCATGGCAAAAACAATCGCAAAGCTTATTTAGAATGGGAAAAATGGTAGAATTAGTATTTGATTGTTACAATTACTCTGAATTGAAAAAGGTAAAGTTGGCCGCTATTGAATTCACTGACTATGCTATTGTTTGGTAGGATTAACTTATTTTGAATAGGAGAAAAAATCATGAATGGCCCATTGAGACATGGCAAAAGATAAAGACTATTATAAGAAAGACATTTATTCTAAGTCATTGCTGTAGAGACTTGTCTCAAAAGTTCCAAAGCCTTATTCAAGGGTCTAATATCATTGAAGACTACCACAAAGAATGGAAATAGCCATTATTCAAGCTTAAGTCATTACTATGAACTATGATGTTGCAAACCTATTAGAATTACAACATTATGTTGAATTGGATGACATGGTGCATATGGCCATAAAGGTGGAGTAACAATTAAAGAGGTAGGTTCCATATGAATTGGGCAGAATTCAGGGCCTTCTTCAACATGGAATTCAAATTGGAACAAAAAAGATGAAAATCCTAATTTTAAGCCTAAGGCCAAAACCTCTAAAGGCCACGAAAATAAAGGTGCACCAAACCAAGGTAAGATTAATTCCCAACCTATTAAAAATAGAGATATCAAATATTTTAAGTGTTTGGGTGTTGCATCCCAATGCCCCAACAAAAAAGTGATGATTTAAAAGGATGATGGAAAAATTGAGACTAAAGGTAAGTCCATGCCACCTTTGGAGGACGTAAGTGATGCTGAATATCCAGTTGATGAGAGAGCTTTTGGTTGTACGAAGAGCTCTAAGTGTACAAATTGAAAAAAAAAAGTACAACATAAAAACACCTTTCATATAAGATGTCATGTCAATAATAAGGTATGTAGTATGATTGTTAATAGAGGTAGCTGTACTAATATGGGTAGCACCAGTTTAGTTGAAAAATTAAATCAACAACTTTGAAATATCCTAGGTCATATAAGCTATAATAGCTTAATGATTTTAAAGAAGTTAAAGTAAACAAGCAAGTACTTGTCTCGTTCTCAATTGGGAAGTATAAAGATGAGGTTGTGTGTAATGTAGCGCCAATGCATGTGGGACATCTTCTTTTAGGGCGACCATGGCGAACTTGATGGACATATCATTCATAATGGTTATACTAATAGATACTCTTTTGAACTAAATGAAAAATCCATTACTCTTGTATCTTTGTCCCTAGGACAAGTGTATCATGATAAAATGAGGTTAAAAAATGAGAGTAAGAGTTCAAAATCAAGAGGGGCTGAAACTATAAAAAGAGAAAAAGAGAGTGAAAAAGGAAAGGAAGTTTCAATTAGTAAGAAAATAAAAGAGAGAAAAAAAGTAAATCTATATGCAAAGGGGAGTGATATTAAAAGAGCTTTAATTTTAAAACAACCTATGATTGTACTTAAGTACAAAGTATTTTAAGCACTAATGAACTTAAACCTTCTTTACCTAGTGTTATTGTTTTTATTTTAAAGGAATTTGAAGGCTTATTTCCCAAAGAGATGCCTAATGGTTTGCCACCAATAAAGGAATTGAGCACCAAATTGACACCATAACTAGAGCATCAATCCCAAATAGGCCAATCTGTACAACCAATCCTAAAATGACAAATGAACTTTGAAGGCAAGCGAGTGAGCTTATAAAGAAGGGTATATGTGTGAAAGCATTAGTCCTTATGTAGTTCCAATGTTAATTGCACTTAAAAAAAAATGGCTCACGAAGGATGTGTTGTTGACATTCGTGCCACAAACAATATCACTGTAAAATATAGTCACCCTATTCCTAAATTAGATGACATACTTGATGAATTATATAGTTCTTATGTTTTTTAAAAAATTGATCTTAAGAGTATATATCATCAAATTAGGATGAGAGATGATGATGAAGAGAAAATTGCATTTAAAACAAAGTATGGCTTATATGAGTGGTTACTTATGTCATCTAGGTTAACCAATGAATCATGTTTTACATGCTTTTATTGGTAAATTTGTGATTGTATACTTTGATGATATTATGATTTATATCAAAAACTTAGATGAAAATGTTGAACATTTAAATCTTGTTTTAGATGTTTTAAGAAAAAAAAAGTTGTTTGCAAACCACAAAAAGTGTACCTTTTGCACAGATAAGCTTGTATTTCCCAGTTTTGTTATTAATGCTAAAGGAATTCACACAGATGATGAAAAGGTAAAAGCAATTCAAGAAGGCTACAAGTATAGGTAATGTTAGAAGTGTTCATGGATTTGTGAAAGATTTTAGTTGCTTGCACCTTTAATTGAAATAATTAAAAAGAAGACAAGTTTAAAGAGGGGGGCAAAAAACAAGAAAAGGCATTCAATTAGATTTAAGAGAAATTAACTAATACACCTCCGCTTGCTTTACCTAACTTTGCTAAAACTTTTAAAATTGAGTGTGATGCTTTAGGAATATGTATTGGAGTTATTCTAATGCAAGAAGGATGTCCCATTACATACTTTAGTGAAAAGCTAAGTGGGGCAGTCTTAAATTACCTTATATATGACAAAGAAATGTATGTATTAATTATATTTTAGAAACTTGGCAGCACTATCTTTGACCAAAGCAGTTTGTAATTTATACGGATCATGAGTCTTTAAAGCATTTAAAGGGTCAACATAAGCTAGACAAATGCCATGCCAAGTGGGAGGAGTTCACTAAAACTTTTCTTTATGTGATCAAGTACAAGCACGATAAGGAAAACATTGTTGTTGATGAATTATCTCAAAGTCACATCCATAAAAAGGCAAGGCAAAACATTGAGAAGAGAACAAAACAATATGCTAATCAAGTTAATAGAGGGCGCAAGAAAGTTGCATTTGAACCGAGAGATTGGGTTCTCTTGCATATGAGAAAGGAATTGTTTCTTGTTAAAAAATGTTCAAAACTACTTCCAAAGGAAGATAGACCATTTCAAGTGATTGAAAAAGATCAACGACAATGCTTAATAAGTTGGATATTATAGGTAGGTATAGTGTAACTACAAGATTTACTGTTACTAATTTATTTCCTTTTGATGTAGGTGAAGATTTGAGGACAAACACTTTTCAAAAGAGGAGGAATGATGAGAAACATATTGATAAAGCTCCACAAGATCCACTAAGCATCCATGGAGGTCCAATAACAAGGGCAAGTACCAAGAGAATGAAGAAAACATTAAATAGATTAATTGAGCACATCACAAATTCATGCCATGTCCGAGAAAATAATTTACCCAAATTAAGAATTCAGATAGTCATTGATTTTCAATATTATTCAAGCTTCTAAATTTGAATCTTACATGAAAAACAAGCAAGGCCTTATCAAATTTAGAAGAGGAATTAGGCAAAATATTGTTTCCTGATATGCTTTGAAAACAAGATCTTTTATTTTCTTTTCATTTTAAGATCGAAAAAATCTATTATTTCCTTTTTACTTTAGGATAAAGATTTTGTTTCCTTTTTACTTTAGGCAACATCTTTCATTACTTTTAGGACCTTTTATTTCCTTTTTATCTTAGGTTATATTTAGCAATAAGGAAAACCTTATTCCATTAGTAAAATTCAATTGTATAAACTCATGTAACCCTATTGGAAATTTCATATTAGAGTTTATAATAATAGTGAGAGCCTTTCCCTTTGGTTCTTTAAAAAACTTTAAAAACTTATCAAGATTTCATCTTGTGGCGTTCTTTCTTGATTTATCACTCACAATTTTCTCTTCTTTCTTGTGTGTGGTGTCAACCCCAGATTGCTCATACCATTGGTTCTTATCTCTATAGACAAAAAGTCAAGGTCTTTATTTTATGATTGTTTGAATATGAATTAGAATAATCTTTAGCAAAAGAACCTCATTGAGTAGAGGGTCTCACTTATCTTTGTGAGGTTCACATCAGCAATCCATTTCATTTTGATCAAACATTGAGTCATCTACAATTTCCTACTTATTAGACTATGAAAGTCCAACTTTCTTTGGTCTAGCCATTTTCCTATTTGTTTGCAATGAATGTTATCAATTCCTAAAACATTGATTGTACACTTTCTTGTAAGTTTTCCCATAATTCATGTCTTTGAATTGTAAACAAGTAGATATCATAAACCCAAATATCGATTATACTCGTATCTATAAGTGTACTATGGATTTGTTAACCATCATATCTTTTGAAATGAGATCTCCTTTTCTAATATACAGATTTCGACTTTGAACATTTGTAAATTAATTTTAGAAAGACTTTTGACATTTGTAAATTGATTAAAAAAGCTATTCAAATGAGCTATCTTGTTCGTTGAACTTCTTTCATCGCTTTACAAACACAAAAATCCTGATCCATACATCAAATCATCTAATTTTCTAAGGCTGTTTGTGTGATGTGCAAATTACAATCAATTTAGAATTTTACCATGTAACCTAATTTCAGAAGTAATTCTTGTAATTATGTAAACTACAATTAATTAAACCAATTAACCCTGCAATCACGTTTATATCAAATCATGATAATCAAATATTTCCCTATAGATGACACAATTGGATGGTCTCAAGACCTTTACTTGTCTCATTCAGAGCAATTAAAGAACAAAAAAAATAGAAAATTATACTTGTTTTTCTCAAGAACTCTAATAGCAATCCATAGTCTTTGAAGAATTCCAAAAATTTGATCTGAGTGTGCACCTGCAAAAGATACTCCAATGCTCAAGTTAGTGTTTGTTTTGAAGAATTTCTAAATTTAGATTTCTCTTGATTATTCCTAAATTAGCCAAAAGACCCTTGTCTCAATCATTTTGCCTTTTGTTTATAGATCAAGAAATGAAAAATTTGTGGGATATTTCGATTTGAATCTCAATCCCCGCTATTCATTTTTTTGGTTTGGTTTTATGTCATAGATTCTATAACCCTTTTTTTTGTATATGAGTTTTCAACACTTAATTCTGTTAGTAATCACGTGTTACATATTATTAACATTTCCAAGTTTGGTGTAATTGAAGGCAAAGAAAGAAGATTTTGTGGTTTTTAATTATCTCTGAACTCTTCATATAAACTCCCGCATGGTTGTTGATCACTACTCCAGCATCAATGTAAATCATATCCTTATTGACTTCTAATTCGGAACTAATGTAAGCTACAGCCATATTGATCTTTAATCTGGGATTAGTATAAGTTACATCTGTTACATGAGTTAGTAATATTTGTTGAACATATGGTGCAGTGTAAGTGGTTATATTTTTTAGCATTCGCAATGATGGTTCATTAATCGTCCTAAACAATGATGCCTTTAAACGACGCTGCTTAAGATGACAACTTTAAAACTATCATTATTTAAGCAGTGATTCTCTGTTCACGCTTTCCATTTAATTGATTCAAACACACATCTAATTAATTAATCTATCTTAAGAAGTAATTACTTAATTCAAGCAACACCTTTAATTATATTAGTTTTGTTAGAAGTGTGAACCCACTGATTCACTGAACCTTTGATTTTTTGGTCCGTAAAAGTTGACTCAACTAAGCCAGAGCTTATCCGAAGACATTTTCTGTGATCTCCGTAATCTAAGTAAATTAAAAAAATATGTTTTTTTTTTATTTATTTTTAATTACATGAGCTAGCAAATTAAAAAATTAAGTTTTTAGTCTTTAAAGTTGCACGCCTATTTCTAGCAGCTAAAATAATACTTTTATTTTGGAAAATGAGTTAATTAGGGCCCGTTGGGTACCATTTTCCAAGCATTGTTTTCATTTTCGTTTTCAAAATACATATGTAATGCATGTTCGGTAGTTTGTATTCAAAATATAGATTAAAAAATAAAAAATTCAGATTCATTATTATAACTGATAAACTGAAAACATGTTAAACATGTTCTTCAAATATTACAAAACTAAACCTAAGAATGAATTAAAAAACAAAACCTGCAACTTCGTGACCTATCTCCTTATCCTTATCTCTTCATCAACGCTCTCTCTTCCCCCTTACCTTTCTCGATCCATTTACAGTAAATCTATGCTCTCTCTCCTTATTGCTCCAGATATACTCTCTCTCGTTGTATTTCATCTCCGTCGCTGTTGCTAATTCATCTCGGTCACTGCCGCTGCTTTGTCTCCACCGTAGCCATTGTTGCTCCATCTCCACCTAGTCCCTGTTGCTCAAGTCTCCGCCTAGCCGCTGCTACTCTGTCTCTGCCTAGCCACTGTTGCTCCGTCTCGAAAACCTCAACCGTTGCTGGTCACTCAGCTCAACAACCTCAACCTTTGCTGGTCACTTGCTCGACAACCTCAACTATTGTTGGTCACTCGGCTCAACAACCTCAACCGTTGCTGGTCACTCGACTCTGTCTCTTGCTGGTATTTGTTTTATTTGAGTAATTACTTGAGTGATTTGATTAATTATTTTTAATAGCATGTAATTATTTGAGTGATTATTTGAGTAAATTATTTAAGTAATTATTTGAGTGATATGTTATTGTTCACGATTGTCATTGCCATGTTAGTGATTTCAATACAAATGCCATTTTGTTTGAGTTTGTTACCTGTCACTCTAAAAATATTGTTTTTTTTAGAGAGAAAATGATTTAGGCAAATTAGGCTTTTAGGAATTGAAAGTAATCACCGATTAATCATGTGGCGGTGGATTCATTATTGGTTTTATAAAATAATTACACAAATAGTAATGTTTGTGATTGTATATTACTTTTGAACAAGAAGATTTTACAGACATAATATTACTTGAATAGTGAAAAGTTAAAAGGTATCATAGAAACGAGTGATCAGTTGCAAACAATACTTGCATTTCTTTTATGGCCTCAATCTACAATTTTTTTCTAGACTTGATGCATCCTTTATAACTTTTAATTTTCAAGAGTAGACACATGCACGACATAAGAATTGAATTTGGGAAATAGTTGCAACTGAGGAACATTGACCCAATTACCCCATGTGCATCGATACTCCTATCTATGTGTTTCATCGCCATGTGAGAATAATATATGATCTTTTTACCAGCATCTCACTGCTTTTTTATCAATTAGGTTATGACAAGTCTTTAAAGCCTTAAGAAAGTGATTTTTACTTCTTATTAAAGAGAAATAGGGATTTTTGAAGCTTTTCTTTTGATGGAATTCACTTAAACAACCTACCTATGGAATTGAGAACAAAAAATAGAAACCCCTTTTACCAATTTAATTAATTGATTATAATATAATAGCATTGATTATAAATTTTTTGTTGTGCCCTGAAAAAAATAAGTTAAAAATTTTGATGAGAGCTCAACCTTAATTTGAATTGGCCAATTTATAGTATTTGATTTTGATATGTGTAATTTTTAATCTATGACATATTGCTGAAATGGAAATATGCTATGTTGAATTTCATCTGTGTAATTTATTATAATATGTGTATGTGCATGTGGTCAATGTTGAACTGTGTATTGGCTTGGGACAACATTGATCACATGTGTATTGGCTTATAATAACATTGGTCACATGCACATATTTGGACTATCAAATTTGGAAAAACATTGCACATTTGAAAGCTGTATTTTTCTACACAAATGTGCTGACATGTACATACACACCATGATCTTTCAAGTTTTTGGATTTAGGGGGAATGTTTATCTTTTTTTTTTTTCCATTATACCACAACAATGAATTGAGAAAAAAATAAGAGCAGTTCTTGAATTTAATATGTGTAATTTATAATCTATGTATGTGTAAGAGCAATGTCTTTAATTTGATTAATATTTGATATACTCTATTTTTTTAGTAACATTCAAAGTTTTAATCTATGACATGTTGAAATGACTTTCATGCTATATTGAATTTGATTAATATTTGATATATATTATTTTTTGTAATTTTTTAAGATATGGATCCACATGATGTTGATGGTGAGGATAAGGCTGACTTATTAATATTGATTTATCTCCAGCAACTGTCGCAGAGATGAATGCTACAAGAAATAGAATTACAACTTCTATATGGCATGATTACATGCGTAATGCATAATGTTTGTCGTGTAATTTTTTATAATTATTTTGTTTAAACCATGTGTTGTAATATATATCTTAATTATAGCGTAAAAACAATGACAATGTAAAACTTTATTATTTTTTTTTAATGCTAGTTCTAAAACTTTATCATCATGTAATTTTTTTTATATAATTTTGTTTAAATTGTTATGGTATATTTGTGTATGTATTAGCTAAATAATTACTTTCTAACTATGAGTATGACATAAATGCTTAGTAAAAATTATTTTTGAAAAATGTATTACCGAACACATATTCTCTATTTTTATCATTTTCAACTGTGTCTACTGAACGCATATTACTATTTTCGTTTTTAAAATACAGGATACAGAAAATGATACCAGAAGCATATTTAAATTCGAAATACAACAATTGTAAAACACCATTTTTATTTTTATTTTTGTTCTCAGAAAACATAAATTAAGAAATAATACTGAACGGGCCCTTATTGATTTGCAGTTTTTTGTTTTACTTATTAAACCACGTCAAAAAAGACAAAAAGTAATGTAATAAAATTTGAATGTGCCGTAAATTTCGGAATTTATTCTTCCAATAACTTGATGTTTTAATATTTTATAATTACAAGAATGGTCCTCTAAAACCATGCTCATATTCACTCCACTGCTTCAACAACATAAAACCTCACCTTTTGGTTTCATAATATGTTAAAGTTTCATGTCCAAAGATTGTATGAGGGTAAGTTTATAATGCAATTACAACCAACCAAATTTTTTCCTAATATATGTTATTGCACCTTTTAATTTTTGTTGATTTTTTAAAATTATTTATAAACCCGTCAAATGTGGAAGTCTCAATATTTTAAAAAACAAACAAAATTAAAAAGATAAGAAAAACACGAACTCAATTACACTTTTTTTGTCTTTTAATTAATAAATATTTTTTTTTTATTTTCCCTTCAAGATGATTTGAAAATAAAATATAAGATATATATATATATATATATATATATATATATGTTCAAAACATTAGGGATTAAAAGGTAATTCTCCCCACTATGTGCTCTCAAAGGACGCCATCAAGAGTTTTTTTGCTTTATTCTCTCTTAAGACAAAAATTCTATTTCTTAAGAGTTATTTGATGGTTCAAAACTTCAAATAGGCACTCTTTCCTCGATATATATGAATATATTTTATTTTAATTTGGGGAAAAAAACCTATGTGTGGATTGTTGGGCTATTTTTACCTTTTGACTTAGAATAATGTTATTCTGACATCCAATTAAATTAAACTAATTATATTAGTACATTGGTCCTTTAATTACTAAAACTTTTAGGAATAGAATCAAGACAACTTAAACTCTCAAATTTTTTAATTTTAATCCATATACTTTAGAAAAAAAATCCTTTTAATAAAAACATTTAACTTCTATTTTTTTAGAGCATAGAAAGCTCATTTTATGGGACCAAAAACATGTTTTATTGCCATAAAAATACTTTATGAGCTTTTAAATGTTTAAAGGGGAGAATGTTAACATAAATAATCTTTTAATATTGATTTTAATAATAACAAAACTTATATGTTCGTGATTAAAAATATTGGAGTTATTAATATGAAACAAAATCTTAAAGCCATATTATATTTTAGACATTTTTAAAGAATCTGAATAATTATTAACTTGAGCTGGAAAACCATTTTCTATAAAAAATTGTCAAAATACAGATCTTGGAAATTAATGGTGAATCATTAATTATAAAATGATGAACCGATAATTTACAGAAAGGAATTGGTCTTTTTAATCGTGAACCGTTTATAAAAAATAGTTAGCTGGAATTGTTTTGATAAGATTTTAGAAATTAATAGAGAATCGTTTATTCATTAACGGTAAACCAATAATTTATGGAGAAGAGATAGCTTCTAATCTTAAACTGTTTAGCAAAAACGGATATGTAAGTTTGTTTTATAGGATTTTAGAAATAAACGGTGATATGATAAGTTTAAACAGTAAACCATTTATTTAAAAGATTAGCACAACGATCATTTGGACAAGTTAAAATGGTAAACCAACAACAATAAACGGCAATCTGATTTCTCCTAGAAAGTCAACAACAGCTAGTTTTTTACTCCAATTATAAAATGGCTCAATCCAATTTAAATTTCAAGAGATCCAACAGTTATTATTGAGCTTGCTACTGAGTAAACAATCATCATTGAGCTTTAAACTTGCTTTTGTTTCATTAATTCACACTTTGAGATTTCATTGGTAACCATATACATTGTATGAGAGATTGTTTGTTTATTTTTGAGTGATTGTAAGTGTTGGGATATAGTTGGGTTAAGAGATTTGGGATTATCTCTTGTTCTAAAGGTTTATTGACTTCTTTAAAGTTAATTATAAGTGTTATTGAAGCCTTAGAGGCTAGCTTAGTAAAATCCTCAAACCCGGTGAGTTTGGAGGCGTGGACGTAGGCACGATTGGTCGAACCATGTAAAAATCACGTGTTTATTCTCTCTTACCCTATCTCTTTATTTTTTATTGCATATTAATTTGTTTATTTTGAATTTAATTAAGAACTCAATTCACCCTCTTCTTGGATAGCCTAGTTAGCATTTCAGAGAAAATTGTATAAAATAAAAAATCATCTAAAATAGTTTCCTTAACATTTGAATTTGAACTTGACGAATATTAGCCATGAGTCATTTAATTTAAGCTTGATCTCAAATAAATATATTACCAATCTAGGGCGATTAAAACCATTTTCCCCATTCAACCATATGGTCAAATAAGTTTGAATGACAATTTCCTCGGACTTGTCCTATAAATCATTGTCGAGTTTTCTTGAAAGATTTCCTTGAACTCGTCCTACGAAATGCTGTGGTGACTAAGCTTGTTGGGCTCCCACGGGCTTGTTGGATGATTTAAGCCAACAAAAATGGGTTAAATAAAAATAAATCGATTGACTTTGACAAGAGTAAAATGTCCGTTCATAATTAATAGTTACAAGAAAAGCATAAAAAATAAGAGTAATGTTAAGAATTCTAACATTATGTCTCAACTCATATGACAGAATGTTAAGGTTAAATTTTTTGTATCTAATTAAAAACTGTCACATTAATTGGAGTTTGAATGTTGAAACTTGTAACATTATTAAAAGGAACACAGCTCCAATAATTAATTAGGTATTATTATTATACATGTTTGATCTAGCAAAGCCTAGCCAACTGAGAAATTCAGACCTACAAAATGAGCCAATAATCTCACTAAGCGTTGGTTAAGGCTGCGTATAGCAGATAAAAGAAAGTGAAAATTATTGACTTTCCTTCACTTAAAAGTTGTTCATACTAAAATTCAAACAATAGTATACGTGCTTGAAAGCAGCGATAGCAAGGCACTGCAAAGGCCAAAAAGTATGTGAATGCGCGACCCCCTTTTGCATGAACATGGATAACCAAGTCCAAGGAACAATGCAAATAACTCAATGTGTGTTCATTTTTTGTCAAAGAGATGGGGCCTCGTTATCGACAACGAGTCAAAAGGTATCAATTTTGTGGGGCTCACTGTGCGGTGATTGTGAGTTGTGACCCAATTAGTAGCTCAAATAATTAAATCTCCCGGCCAATCGTTGCAGAAATTGTCCAAAAGTTCATCCTTTTAAACAGTGCCGGAGCTAGGGAGTGTATTCAAATGTCGAAATTTCTTTCGCTGATGATTAGATTCATGACCACCAGAACTGGACGACACTTCGACAATAATTATATTAATTGTTTTCATTAATCATTAATGCTGGTCCAATGGGGGGCTAAAGTGAAGAATTTGCAAACTCGTTGTGATTCTAATAGAAAATCAATTAAATAAGTAAGGCGAAAGCATAAAATTTTGAGAGAAGATGAGAAAAAATTTTGGTTGGAACCTTATCTTTGCAGAAAAAGTTTTCAAACATCGGGACCAGTGCCGCTGACTGCGGAACTAAGTTTTTGATCCGGAAGGCGTATAATAGATGAACCATAAATTTGATTAAGGTTTAACATAAACATATAAATACGTGATTGAGTGGGGTTAAAATGCAAAACGAACATAGAAATGCATAGAACTTCAGTGGAATTCTCTTGTTTTTTCTTTTTTCCTTTTTTCTTTTTTTTTTTTGGGGGGGGGGGTGGTGGTTGGTGGGGGTGGTGTTGGGGAAGAGAATGTTTAGCTCACAGCCTCCACATAGTTCCGCTCCAAGTTAGGGTTCCCCAGACTGTCTCTACATACTTTTGCTCCTACTAAATCCCCCTAAGTCACGGCATGAATCCGGTTAAAAGATACTCCTATTACCCAGCTATTTAGTGATTCCTACTTGTTTGTTGATTAAACTGCAAAGTTTTATCTAATTGATGCATTTGTTCAGTCAGGGATGGGACCGACTTTTGGAAAAGAGGTACCAAGAGACCGAATTTTCTAACCCTCTTTACTTTGTAGTCTAGGGAGTATTCTACTTTACATGTTGTAGACGAAAGGAATATGAATACTCTCTTTGCTTTTCAACTACGATATTTCAAACACATATTTCTTAATGGATTACGCTACACTAACTTAAAAATATTTGAACACAAATCTTGAACTATTGACTTTTAGAAATCCAGTGGTGAATTAACAGTCAATTTTAACACAGATTAATAACTCAAAATTTATGTTAAAATTTTAAATTAAAATAAACCCACCTTTTTCCAATTTTTACTTTATAAAAATGAAGTGGAATTCAAGTATAAAACTTTGATTCAAATACCAGTGTTAATTAGAGATGGACAATAAATTAGTACCAGCAGAATTCTTGTCAAATCTATGACGAATTGAGTCAAAATTTGCACTAACGGATATGAATTCAGTTTATTTATAGATCGAATCCTAACATCAAGATTTGAATTTGATTTATTTGATTAACTAATATTCAATTTGATTAACTTAATTAATTTAAATAGAAATAATAATAAATGAATTGCATCCAATTCATTTAAATTTGTTTAATTTGTTCATCTACAATATATGTCAATAGTAATTAATAAACAATAAAAATTAAGCAAAATAAAATAGCAAAATTGAATACATCATACACTACATCATTTAGAATAAAATATGAAATAAAAATTTGTGATAGCTACCACTACTGTAAATTTAATATCCTATAAATTTATCATCCTAGCCATAGTGTTTTAAAATTTTAAAATAATAAAGGTAAATTTATTAGTATAATTAAATAGATATAAATGAATCAAGAATTTGTTGAATGAATGGTCTTATTTGAATTCAACTTATTTGTTAAACGAGTCAATTTTTTAAATTCAAAATCATTTAATTCAAATCAAATAAAATGTATTCTAATCTAAATTCCAATTAATGACTTGATTTAATGAAAAGTGGATGCCATGAATGGACATATTATTGGTGTAAATAGATCAAAATTGATTATTAAAAGAATGGAAAAAAGATTAAAACTGAAATGAACCATCAAACGGAAAGCCAGTTGAATACAAGAGGGACCCAAAACAGAAAGAGGCCACAGAAGATAAAGTAAAAGTTTTTCAATAGGGTGGTAATAATAAGTGAAATCTTTTTTGCTTTAGATTGTCCCCGCCATGTCCATAAAAAGCCGCAGAGAATGAGCGCCCTAGTGTTCCCGGATTCAACGGAGAATCTACACTTCCTCCTCGTTAATCCTTCTGCTTCTTAAATTAATATACTATTTTAAACGTAGCATCTCTCTTCTTAAAGCTTGCAAGTTTCAGCTTGGGATAATTAATTAACAGTTTATAAGTACAATAGATATAATCATATAAAGTAGCAGCCCAGGAGGTGCATGCATGCGTTCATTGTTTTCTACCCATTAGTTTCATTCATTTGATGTATGATCGAAAACTATTTGTAGCTTTGATAACAATTAATATAAAACAAATTAATGCAATTAGTCTTGTAATTCATATAAATAGTTAATAAGCCACTAGTTATGACATTACAAGTATAAGAAAATACTATAATTCATTAGTTTATGATACATTTTACTATATTCTTTATACTACTATTAAATGGAAAAAAAATTACTACTTCTAGTCTTCATATCATTACTAAGTGTAAAAAATTCACATTTATTCAGACGATCTATCAATGCATCCGATGCATTACAGTTATAGCCCACAATTTAATCCTTCCTATTATTCAAATCAAGTGATTTTTTTTTTAATTACAACACAATCTATTGATGTTTGCCAATAAAAAATCTATGGAAACCTGATATATAGGCTTTATAATATAGGACACAGTCTAGAACGTTGGGTTTAAACAGGAGGAATCTACTTTCAAAAAGAGATGGACTATTGGCACCATTTAAAACCATTTTCCTGTGGAGAAATTTTAGAATATCTATGTTGTACTATACCCTTCTAATGTATGTATAATATGTGTGTACTTATTTTGAAAAATCATTATGTAACTAGTAATTACATTTAATTTATGCACACACATGTAGTATAAGGAGGTACTTTAGAATCTCTCCTACTAGAGAATGCTATTTTTCTAAATTCTTTCTACCCACAACAATCTACACGTAACGCCAAATTTCCATGATTGTAAATTATGGAAATTTTGTTATATTAGACTTATAAATGGTATTATTGCCCTTATTAATAACGATTAATAAATCCATAAATAGGATTTAGGTGTAATTTTGGAAAGACTTACTCTTTCTAAAATTAATAGGATTTTTTAAGGTTCCTCATAAAATTATACTTCTCCCCCTCCAATAACCCTAAATCCACAATTCATTTTTTCAAAATTTTCTCTGCTACTCATTATTCTTGTATTCATATCCTACGATTCAAATTTTTGCGTAGGAGAGAGACTCCTAACGACTGGTAAGTCTTACTCTCTCCATCCTCCACTTCATTTCCTACCGTTGGGCTCTATCTAAGGTTTTATTGGTACGAATTTAGATTGTTACGGACAATTATACATGATTTAGGATGTGTTTACATTGTGTTTAGTGGATTAATTTATTTTTAACTAATGTTAGTTTATCCCTAATGCAATAAATACACTCAACAATTCTAAATAGCATAAATACCCTTTTAGAAAGCATATATATTTATGAATATTTTTTACAAGAACCTTATCTTTCTGGAAACTAAACATGCAGGGGTTATTGAATGAATTTTATTTCATAAGATTTGATTTTGTTTTCAATTTTATATGAATTTTCAAAGCCAACACTGTTGCACTAGAAAACTATGATTCTAGCAGAATGACTATATTTACAAAATTATTTATAGTTCCAAATGAACTTGAAAAACTTCCAAAATTTTAAATAGAGGTTATTATATGTGTCTAGTACTTCCAGTTTCAATTTCATAATTTTATAAAAATCTCGGATCCACACCGTCCAGTTAAGGCACTATGAGACAATTTTGAATTTATCAAGAAACAAATAATTTTGAAAATATTTTTGATGTTGGATCATTTTGAAAAATTTATGGAAGATACTCATGGATGTCCAGAATAGTTTTGCATAATATTGTGTTGTTCTGATTTCTAGATTCAGAGTTAAAATTCTAAGAATCAGACTTGTACAGGTATGAATTAGAAAATCAGGTTTTTAGAATAAGTTGTTAATAGTTATATCTTGTATTGATTTAAGGTATTGGAGGTGTTTGAGGATGTTAGAGGTTTAGATGTGTGTTTAGATAATTGTTTTTATCGAGCTAAGTAACTTCATTCCTAATGTACTAAATATGTATGATTAGCTTGATACTACTATAAGTACATGTATTTTTATAGTTCTTTGTAAATTAATTGATTTTCATATCGAAATTAGTTTATGCAAATGTTTTCAAATCTAAAAATTATGTTATTTTTATGGTTCTAACAAATATTATAAATGCCTTCAAAGATGTAATTTATTTTGTTACATGATTATCTTTTATGAATTTATCTATAAAATATTAAATAGAATTTATTTGCAAGCCTAGATTATTGTTACAATCTTTTACAAATCTGATATGAATATTTTGTTTATGTATATGATTAAGATTATTTATGATTTGTTCGAGGGTTACCTCTTCAGACTATATAGGGACCATCTCTTGAAAGCTAGAGTGCTACCAAGTATAACATACAATATAAAGTGTCATGTGCAAGTTGTCACATATAAAAATTGAATTTAAATATTTTGGCTTATTGTTTATAGTTATTTCGATTTTGATTCTGATTGTATTATACTGTATATATATATATACAGTACTGAGTTTCTGTTTTATGTATATACTCTGTGACATGAGCTAATCGCTTGTTTTCTACATATATGCTATACTATTTGCTCCTATGATTAATTATGCTTTTGATATACTGAATTATTATGAATTTATGTCATCTTGTTGTAATATGTCATTTTATAAAATTTATTATTTATAATATATGTTTCGATACAAAAAAGGCTTGTAATATTTTTGGCGCCCAATAAACCTAGTGTGTTAGGAATGGTTTTACTTACCAAGTTGACGGCTCATCTCACATCATTACATTTTGTATATTAAATATCTTGTTTAGAGGTGTGCTTATCTTTGGAGCTAAAGATCCATTTACTTTTTCAAGTTGAATAAGAGAAGGATAAACTTATATTTTCTTTACGTTTGTTTAATTTATGTACTTGTAATTGGGGAGAGTTGATACTTTTGTTAGATTTATCTCTTTAGGAGAAAATATTTAGTATTAGATATATAAATCTGTGGATTTATTTGAATAAAATTTGAGGTATTTCAATTTGAGATTTGTATGCTAAATTTTTTTATTTGTAATTAACCTCCTTCGTTACGTGTTATGCACATGGTAGATTTAGGGTGTTAAATTACACTACAGATTTTTTGGTGATAAAAGTTTGTTAATTGATAAACATGAAGTTTTGCTTGTTCCATATAATAGGGGTGTTCATAGATTGGATTTTGCTGATTGAGCATCAATCCATATCCAATCCATAATTTTGCGAATTATAAATTTTCAATCCAATCCAATCCAATCCACAGATCGATAAAACTCAATCCAAATCCAATCCATACATCTACAAATCGGATACGGATTTTACTCAATCCATATTGAATCCACCATTTTGCGGATTTTTTTGAGGATTAAAACTTTTTAATTATTTTCAATTTACGAACTAACTAAATAAAAAAATTTAATATAAAAGTAATTTTACTACTGATCAAATTCAAAATTAAATAAGATTAAAATAAATTAGTTTGAATAAAACTCGAAAATGCATTCAAAGTTTTAAAATATAACACACTAAAAAGAAAAAATCTCCTTTGTTTAGATCAGTACGCGAAAATTAATTGTTTAGGAACCTATATTTGTTTATTTAATTATTTTTTATTATTATTATCGGACAAGATATAATATAGTGTTAATGTAACTATATTTTAACTTATTTATTTATTAGTAGGTACTAATGCTATATTTATAAATTTAATGTTTTAATTAAATAAATATTTTTAATTCTTTTGCGGATTCGTAAATTTTTGCGGATTTACCATATCCAATCTATCAATTGCGGATTTTTAAATTTTCAATCCTATCCAATCTACCAATTCACAGATTGAATTTTTACAAATTAAATTTCTACGAATTTAACGGATTGAATGGATCAGATTACATTCTTAACACCCTTACCATATGATTATTGCTGCCCAACATCCTAGCAACATCTCTCCATCTCTCTGTTTTCCATGATTTGTTTCTCAATCTTCTCGAACTTTCAGGTATTAATTATAATAACCTATATTGTTTTGATATGGGGGCAACAAAAAAAATGCGTTGAATTCGTTCCGAGTCTTCTACTAGTGTCAAATCATCTGCAATTTCCCTATCCGCAACCGATGAGGAGCAAATTTATTGGATTATGTGGGTGTCTCTAAAGAGTTCTGTGAGAGAAAATATAGGGGTACACTTAGGTGGCGTTTGTTTTTAAATGTCAAAATCAAATAGATAGATTAGTCGAATTCTGAATAGATCTGAATGTCTGAATCTGAATAATGTGTTTATTTTTGTTATCTGAATCTCTGAAAATAAGTATTAAGTTGTTTGTTTTTTAAACTTAAAAATATGAAAATATATATTTTTACATTTGTACCCTTATTAAATTTAAATGTCAAATAAATAATACACTAAATACCATAATATTTTAATATTTATAAGTAAAACTATATTCAAGTGAATACATAATGATTTTGGAATTATAATATATAAAATACCATAAATTTTAAATTTTATCACTAATTCTCAATAATAGTACATAATATAAGAAAAAAATAACAAAATAATTGAAATAATTGATTTGTTATTTTATCTCAAAGTTGTCTCATGTAAAGATGAGATTATGTAGGATAAACGTTTATGGGTGAGTTTTGGAATATATATGAAAAATAAATTATAAAATAGGGATATTTTTGACATTAGAAATTAATTGACTTAATTCAGATTCTTCTATTCATCAAAAAGCTAAAAAAATTAGCTTCTTTTATTAAGTCAAAATTATCTGAAAAGTCCTATTAAGTTATAAAACCAAACACATCTAATTAACTTAATT
This sequence comes from Luvunga scandens, assembly GCA_030449905.1. Taxonomy (NCBI): domain Eukaryota; kingdom Viridiplantae; phylum Streptophyta; class Magnoliopsida; order Sapindales; family Rutaceae; genus Luvunga; species Luvunga scandens. Next base: position 17,497,719 of record JASUUG010000210.1, on the reverse strand, counting down.
AATTAAGTTAAGTCACTTTAAGTTATTAAGTTAAAAAACAAACGCCACCTTAGATTTATGTTTTGTAGTTTATAATTACAAGAATAAGAAATTTTATAAGATTAAGGGGGAATTCTTATTTCTTCACTTTCAGATTTCATATTTATTACTTACATCACTAATATATTTTTAATTAATTATTTCATCGCTCGATAAGAGATAATAAATTAAGTCAACATATTTTTGAAAATGGTCGGTTGGCTAAGTATGCCACACTCGCCTTATGTAGTCTGGTGAGTGCCGTATGGCAATCAAGACAGAAGGATGACATAATTTGTGGAACCTGATAGGGTTGGCTTGCCTGGCCGACCCTCCAAAAACAAAAAAAGTTAAAGTATTTTTTGTCATTTACCATACTACCACTCCTTATAGATCTTTACAACAATTCTAGGTAGCCTACTGCCAAATTTAAAGAAAAAAAAAAAGTAAGTTTCTTTTTTATTTCAACTTTTATAATTACATGAGATTTTCATCTTCTCTCTAATTTTGACACCAAATTATCATAAAAACTTATAAAAAGCGGTAGAGTAGTAAATGAATAAAAACTATTAACTTAATTTGTTGTCTCTTAATAGAAGGGATAAAAGCAGTAATTAAGAATCTATTTAGGATATATGCGGTAAATATAAAATTTGAGGATGAAACATGAATACTCCCTAAAATTAATTTATGATAAAGAGATAAGATCTAATCATTTAAAATTTCAATCTTTAAATACGCAAAGGAGTACTTGAAGATAGACCTCAAGAATAATATAAAAAAATGTCGACCACTAAAAAATAAATAGGTATTTTAAAGTTAAAGTACACTTTAAATAAATAAAATCTTTCATTTATTTATTTTTTTGTTTTGAATCTAGACATGAAATTCTTGAACACTTTGTCAAAATAAAAATCTGTTTTCTTTTAAATCACAAATAATTTGACGACTGCGAAGTTTGGAAATTTGTATGCACAACAGTAACTAATATTCATGCTTGAACTTTACAAAATGAACTAATAAGTAGTTTTTGTCCTTTTCATCTTTAATGCGCAACATGGATAATAATTGCTCACTACTTGAAACTATAATTACAATCATGCCACTCATTTAATTTATAAGAAGCGTATTGATAGGGAACATACTAACTTTGATTTACTTCTTGATTTTAAGAGCACCGTTGCGAGAGTTACAAAATATTTTTAGTCTAAAATTTTTTGTTAGTCTCAACGGCCAACAAGAAGTATTATAGAGAAGCTACTAAGTCTTTTTTGATGAATTCGTTTAACTTTTCCTTTATTAAATCCTTATTTTACTTTATCAAAAAAGAAAATCGTCACTTTACATTATCACCTATTTTTTTTTTATTATTCATGTAAAATTTGAAAATGCTATTGTTATTTTTTATGTGCATTGAGAGTTATGATGATTTGTTAATGTCAATGAATAATTGTTACTGTATGTAGTAAAATTTGTGTGTTTATTTTCTAATTATATTATAAAATTTATTAAGTAATTTGATTTTTTTCTTTAAAAATTAATTCTTCAAAATCATGTTTGACTATTCATTAATCATTAATTGAGTTTATATAAAAACTGATTACTTTCCTATATAGGGTCAATTTGGTAATATTGTAACTTTTAAATTAATTGACATCAGTTGTACCATAGAAAATAATCAGCTGAATCAGTTAAATGATTGGTAAAAATTATTTTTAAATGTATTGTGAGTTTAAAAGCAATCATATGTATTTGGTAAATCTTATTATTAAACTATTATAAAAATGTAAACGATTGAATTGTTATAATGGTTTAAAAATATTATTTACACATTTATCAATATGCATATAAAATACTTTAATTGTGTATACGCGATAATTGATAACTAAAATAAATATTTTATATTGTTAGTTTTATTTTGTATCTTGTTATCTCAATATAATTGATAATAGTCATAATCTCTTTAAACTTAATAACTCTTTAATTTAGTGATTTATTTCCTAATTAATAAGTGTAATTTTGAAATTTTTATAATGTATGTGAGGACATGTATCTAATTATATTAGATATAAAACTTATTTTCAAAATCAAATTTAAAAAAGCCAATCATTTCCTACTTTTTAAAATTTAGAGCCAGTTTGGTAATGCTATAACTTTTAAAATAATGTTGTTAGCTATACTGTAGAAATAATTAGCTGTGAAGAGAATTAGTTAAGTGTTTGATAAATTTTATTTTTAAAAGTACTGTGAATTTTAAAAGTAGTTATGAGTGTTTGGTAAATTTTACTGTTAAATTACTATAAGAAAACAAATGATTAAAATGTACGTAATGTAGAATGAAATTTACTTACACATATAAAAATGTGCACATACAATATATTTGATTGTGTATTATAATAATTTTAACTAAAATAAATTTTTACTATATTGATTTTATTTCTTTTATTTTTTTATCTTAAAACAATTGATAATTAAAAAATTAACTACAATTTTCATTCAATAACATCAAGCAAAGTATAAATAGGTATTCAAAAAATAAACATAAAAAAAATGTAATGAGCTGCAAAAACTCAAAATGAAAACAAATAATATATTATTATGCAATATTATATTCGCATTAAACTTGTAGCAATATTATTTCTTAGAATAAAAAATTATTAAAGTATTGATTTTGTTTCCAATTTAAATAAGGATAATTTGGAGTTTAGGTTATAATTGTAAGGATATTTATGAAATTATATTAAAGGATAAAACTGATTCTCAAAATCAAAATGTAAAAGCTACTCATTCTATGTTTTTTAAAATCAACTGTAGGAGGGGTTGATTTTGGTAAAAGTGATTTTAATTTTTTTTTTACCAAACACCAAAATTAGCTTTTAAATTTTTAAAATCACTTTTAACCCTCTCAAAAGCTATCTCAAATAAGCCCTTATTATCGAGAAGAGGTGATTTTATCAAAAGTGATTTTTTAAAAAAATTAATGACATACTAAAATTAGTTTTTAGCTTTTCCCAATCACTTTAGATCCTCCCAAAAATAATCCCAAACAAGTGCCTTAATGCTGAATTGTGTGTGTGTATGCGTGTGTTAGTTACATTTGTTAATTCAATAATGATTGGGATCCAAATAGTTTAGTCTCAACTATCATGTATTATTCATTTATTAGATAATGAATTTCATAATTGATAAAATTAATATTATGTTATCTAATAGATAAAAGCCACATTTGTTAGAACTCAACTATTGGAATCCTTAGCATTACACTTATTCATTACATTTTTCTTTTTTTGTAACAGAATTTAAATTTTCTTGAATTTAGAGATTCTTACACTTATTCATTACATTTTCCTTTTTTTGTAACAGAATTTAAATTTTCTTGAATTTAGAGATTGATTAAAATTTAAATTTGGATCCTTTTAACAAATAAATAAATTTGGATGAGTGCCACATAAGGGCAAGAGAATAAAGGTGCGTTATGATTGTAATTATATTCTCAAATACTAGGTAATTGCTAGGCGTATTGAGTTTTGAAGAGGAAAGAGACAAAAACTATTATTTGTTGCATGAATAATAATATAATGGACAACTGTGGATTGAAGAAAGAGAGAGTGAGTCCCTTATGACGTAGGTGCGCATTTGGCAATTTGTATTATACTATATTGTATTGTATTGAAATATTATTTTAAAGTTAACTCATGTTTAGGTGTAATTTCTAGTTGTATTATGTTATATTAAAAAGTTTGTTAATACAATGAAAAGTGCATAAAATAAATAACAATGGAGACTATTGTAGGAGTGTTCGCGAATTGGATTTTGTAGATTGGGCATCAATCTATATCCGATCCAAAATTTTATGGATTATAAATTTTTAATCCAATCCAAATCTAATCCATACATTTGCAGATCGGATGCGGATTTGACATAATCCATATTTAATCACCATTTTACAGATTTTTTTTGCGGATTAAAACTTTTAATTATTTTCAATCTATGAACTAACTAAATAAAAAATTTAATATAAAAATAACTTTATGACCGATCAAATTCAAAATTAAATAAGATTTAAATAAATTAATTGTTTGAATAAAAATAGAAAATATATTCAAAGTTTTAAAGTATAGCATACATGTATAGTATGGTATGGTAAAACTCCTAACGTAAAATATTTACTACTTAATGCTATGCCTAATAGAATAATGAATAAAGACTTTTTACCAAGAATTACTATAAGAACTTTTAGAATAAGGTGGCTTTATTAAGAAAGAAAGATGAAACTATATGCATTCTTAAAAGAAAGTGCAAGAAAAAATATTATTTGTTTAGATCAGTACGTGAAAATTAACTGTTTAAAAAGTTATATTTATTTATTTAATTATTTTTTATTTTATATTCTTATTGGATAAGATATAATATGATGTTAATGTAACTATATTTTAGCTTATTTATTTATCAGTAAGTACAATGCCATATTTATAAATTTAATTTTTTAATTAAATAAATATTTTTTTTTGCAGATTCTTGGATTTTTAGGGATTTATAAAAGTAAATTCATATCAAATCCATTGATTGCAGATTTTTAAATTTTCAATTTAATCTAATCCACCAATCCACAAATCAGATTTTTACGGATCGGATTTCTACGAATCAGACTTATTGAGCTGATATGATTGGATTCTGAATACCCCTAGAGATTAGGGTTTAGGTTGTTTTCCATTAAAATACTATTTATATTTTAAATATAATCATTTAACTTTAATTAATCAATAAATTATAATAAATTTAAATTTATTAAATACTTATTTATATTTATATTTCAATAAAAATTTAATTTTAGGTAATAATATAAAATATTAATAAACTTAAATATTTAATAAATAAATGATAATATATTATTACAGAAAATCATTTTAATTATTTTTCTTTGATTTCGAAAAAATTATTTTAGTTTTATTTAATAATTAATTATTTACTAAAATAGGAAATTTTAAAATAAATTTAAATTAAAAAACTATATTTGACATGTATACAAAAACAAATTATATCAAAATATAATAATATACTTTTTTTTTAAAAGGTAAGGGGGTGGGCAAGACTAAATTAATTTTTACCCCTCTTACTACCCCAAAAGATTGAACCTGAGTCCACATCAGTGTGAGGAGAAATAACTACACTGCTAACCAACTCGACCACGCTCTTGGGGCAAATATAATAATATAATTTACTAGTAAGTATTTTATTATTTAATAATAGTGCATTATTAATTTAATAATTAATTTTTAAAAAATAATTTTAAAACTATAAATATTAATAAATTTAAATAAATATTAATTTAATTTTTATACAAAATACTTTTTATAATACAATTCATAATAAAAAATAATATTACATTATAATTTAATGAAATGCACCATACAGCAGAAGGCAATATAACCCATGCACACTACTTAAAGCAGCACTACGTCATAACTAAATTTTTCCATTAACTTTTTAAAACTGTCCACTCATATCTTGACACATCGCCATTTGCGTCACTATGTACCGTGTGCAAATTTTGATTTGCTCCGCTAGTAATTCATGTGAAGTGACAGTAATATCCTTGACCATATAGAGAAAGCTAAGAGACCGTTTTCCTCGAGTGGGGAGTTGATTGTGGAGACACAATCTCTCCTTTGTGCTGCTTTTCTTCTAGTGAATCCAAAAGTCTATGAGCGGCATGATTATAAATGAAACCACAGTGAAAAAGACTGTACGTTAGTTGAGTGACAGAAGATCCAAATAATTGTTCTCTCTTCCACTCATAAATCTTCATTAGAGCTCATGATTACACTGTACCAAGCAGTAGAAATATACCCAATATACCTCCAGTATTATTCTCAAGCTAGCCAGCCCATCGCTCTCTTGTAGAGAAGGACAAGCGCAACTATGTTTCAAAGAACCTGCATTGTCCTAATTTCTCTCTTAAGCTCATTTCCTCCACAAGGCAGAGCAATCCTCAACCTCACTTTTCCCATTCCACATCCCAATCCTGAAGAAGTAGCTCAAGATGTTCACAGGTGTCTACAATCGTCAATTGAGTCTCCAGGTTTTGTCTTAGAAAATTGATATTTGAACAAAAGGATGACAAAATCACCTAACAATGCCGCTTTATTTGTTAATAAGAAAGAGAGAGAGATAGAATGACTGTTTGAGGTGGTGATTTTATTATTGTTTTGTCAATGCGATGCCCTGCATTTTCTTTATTGTTAGCTACCAATAGCATTATGAGTTATCTTTACTATCTTTTTCGTCTGGTAGGTGACGTCGTCTGTATTGTCTTTAATATTGCAGGAGAGTAAATGCTTCAGTGTCCAGAAGGCAAATGCTACAAATTTCTGAAAAAGATCAATCCCCAGCAGCCACATGCTTCACTGGCAACCCCATAGACGACTGCTGGAAATGTGACCCTGACTGGGCTAACAACCGCCAGAGACTCGCCGACTGCGTAATCGGCTTCGGCCAGTACGCAATGGGCGGCAAAGGCGGTGAATATTACATCGTCACCGATTCATCAGATGATGATGCTGTCAGCCCTAAGCCAGGCACGCTGAGATATGCTGTCATACAGCCTCAACCTCTGTGGATTGTGTTTCCAAGTAACATGCTCATTAAACTATCTCAAGAGCTTATTTTCAACAGCTATAAGACTCTTGATGGTCGTGGGGCCAATGTGCATATTAGCGGTGGTGGCTGCATTACTTTGCAGTATATTAGCAATGTCATTATACACAACATTCATATCCACCATTGTGTGGAATCAGGTAAGAAATTGCTCGGTTGTTTATATAATTAAATGCATTTTTAAATCGAATAAAATGAGATTATTCAAATTAATATTCTGATCAGTATGTAAGACTTGTAACCTGAATCAATATGTTAGATCTGTAACCTGAACTGTTAGACTTGCGTCCCTCTAGCCTATAGCTGCTGTGAAGTTGTGGCTTTTAAGCGAAAATTCTATCATTATAAAGATGTGATTAAGAGTTCTTATACTTATAATTTTTGTCTAAATTATTATATATAAATTATATTTTTCCAACTGAAAAAAATTATATTTATTAACTATTATATTCTTTTATTTTGAATTTAAAACTTTTATATCATTAGGAGAAATTAAGAAAAGAAATATTGAGAGAATCTTATTTCTCATGAAATAGATATGTTACTATTTATTTTCCAATAAATAACGAAAAGATTCTCTTTTTATGATGTAAAAAGCCTTAGTGACCAAGGCTTACTTCTATTAGTGGACAATTATATCAAAATTTAAGTTTTACGTTCGATTATTATGTACAGTATATAAATATGAATGAGAATGATAACCCCATCCCAAAATTTTTTATTTTATCATCCCAAGTGTAGGACACTCATGGACCCACTGCTTAAAGTTAAAGGCATTGATATTTGACCAAATTGTATACATAAAGTACACAGTGCGCCTCCACTAATCTTGAGGGGTCCAGTGAATTTCGAATCCTATGATTTTCATAGATATAAGTACATAGTTCAAAGAAGCCCAAATATTTTACATTATTCCAATTTCTACCCACCCAGGTAATTCTAATGTGCGTTCAAGCCCAACACATTATGGTTACCGCACAAAATCAGACGGTGATGGAATCTCCATCTTTGGATCCAAAGACATATGGATAGATCACTGCTCCCTTTCTCATTGCAAGGACGGTCTGATCGATGCAGTGATGGGATCCACAGGGATCACAATATCCAACAACTATTTTTCTCATCACAATGAGGTGATGCTGCTAGGCCACAGCGATGACTACTTGCCAGACTCGGGAATGCAAGTCACCATAGCTTTTAACCACTTTGGGGAGAAGCTGGTGCAGAGAATGCCGAGGTGTAGGCTTGGTTACATTCATGTAGTGAACAATGACTTCACAGAGTGGGAGATGTATGCAATTGGTGGTAGCGGTAATCCTACCATTAACAGCCAAGGCAATCGCTACACTGCACCTAGCAATCGTAATGCCAAGGAGGTATAACAGCTATGCAAATTTTTGTTATTTATTATTATTATGATTTTGATATTTTGATCCAAAATGAATTATCTACTGCTTGTTTTGTATTTGCTTGCCTTTTAAGAACTTTGTGACCTGTATATTATTGGCTACGTGAAACGGCAAATCAAAGACAAAACAAGTAGAGGATGATTAGACATATACTCTTTTAATTTTTTGGTATATCTAACTGTATAAAGCAACTTTTTCATTTTGAGTATTAGAAAAAAAGTAATTTTATTTTTATTAAGTTGGGACATATAGTTTGCATCCTGAGTAATATAGCAATTGCAATATCCCTTGTTCACTAATACTGCACATTATTATGTTAATGATAATATAACAAATTAATAATTATCTAACATGTGGTGATCAATTATTAGTGTCGTATTACTTGGAATACAAACTATATATTTTAACTTCTTAGGCACAACATTACTGTTAGAAAAATAAGGTTATTCTAAATTTTAATCACCAAAAATTAAGGGATATTCAAGGCGGAGTTCAAGTTTTAGTGGTTTCAAAACCCTAGCTAAACGACTTGTATGAAAAATAATAATTAGTCGACGTTTATGATGCAGGTGACGAAGAGAGTGGACACAGCAGAAAGTGAGTGGAGGGACTGGAACTGGAGGTCCGAGGGGGATGTAATGGTAAATGGTGCATTTTTTGTGGCATCCGGTGCAGGTGTTGAAGTTAAGTATGAGAAGGCCTTTAGTGTGGAGCCTAAATCGGCTGAGCTCGTTGAGCAGCTCACTTGGCATTCTGGTGTCCTTGGTGTTGGTGGAAGGTAAACTTAGCATTACTCTTTACAATTTTAATTTTCTTTCCCTCCATTTATTTCTTCTCCTTGCTTTTCCTTTTTCTATCTTTATTAATATTTCCCCTTTTTCTTTTTTATTTTTTTTGTAAACCCCTCAACTTTATGAATTATCACTTTTAAGCTTTAAGCCCAAATAATTTAAAAACATTGGTGCAAAGTAAACCCACAAGATTGTCGCACTTCACTGCACTTATGGGTATGCTGACAATTGGAGTTATGTGACTAGCTCCTCATTGGATCACGTAGCACGTAACACAAATTTAATAATAGAATAATGTCTAATTTTAAGGTGAATTAATGTGATTTGATTTTGTGCATTGGATGCAGGGACAACAATTTGGGAATGTGGAGCAGAGGACCCAACGATGGAGAAGCTGGATTTGATTCATTTGATTCAGGAAGCAAAAAATCGTTGACAACTTCCTCAATCTATGCTATATTTTCTTTCCTAACTGCAATCTCTTGCTTTGTATTCTTGTATACTAGATCCATGACATTCATGTTATGACAAGAAATTAAACAACGATTTTCTTTAGTACATTTTTAATTTCACCTTTCGACAAAATAATGAATATACATATATACATACATTTTTTTTTCTAACTTCAAAAGTACAATGGATAAATACCTATGTTTATTTTGTTGATAATAATGATTAGGCACTCATCACCTACTTATAATTGATCGCCGGTGATTTATTTCAACAAGTCACAACAACTTAATCTCAAATATATTATAAACCTTAAATTACATAATTTTTTTTTATAGATATGTTTTGTAACTAAGCTATGTAACATTATAGACTGCAAGCGCGGACACACAAAAAAATAAATAAATAAAGATTCAGCATATCCAATATTTGTAAAAATTAATTTTAACATGAAAATTGATATCTTGATCTTTGTTTATTTTGTTAAAGTGAATATCACAACGCTTTATAAGGAATTTTAATTATTGGGATAAAACCAATAATCCACACATGCAAACAAAAGAATTGCTAGATAAGATCTGTTCGCTTTGTATCCTTCTATTATAAAATTAAAGTCCCCTAATTTGGATACAATAGCATGTAGTTCTCAAGGAGTTCCTATTTTATTTTATTTTTTTTTTTCACTTAATATCATGTTAAATTTCAGTCTAATATATATATAAAAAAAAGAATCATAATTAGATTGGACAAATTAATGAGATAGAAGATGGGGTCGGCTTCTAATACAGCACATGTATCTCATACAACCATCTTTAATATTTTATTAGAAAAAAGGGCAGATGTTAGATAGAATTAGATACATCCGATGGTTAATATGTGTGATTACTCATCTTGGCTATCGGATATACTAGCCATTAGATTGTGATGCCTCTCTCTCTCTCCGTTGGATTGTGACACCTCTCTCTCTCATAATAAGAGCCTTCGTGTTCTCTCTGCCATAATTCTCTCTATTATTGTTTTCTCCTAAATCTACAATTTTGAATGAATGAACTTAGTATTCAAGAATAGTCACCACCCATTAAAGTAAAGAGTCAAGATGTAGTTGAAGGAGTGACATTTATCCAGGCTTACTCGATCTGTCACTCTCGCTTCAATTCCTCTCTCAATTTCTCACACTCAGCTTTAATCGATCACTCTCAGCTTCAGTTCATCACTTGTAGCTTCAATTTTTCACTATCATGAATCATCTCTCTTACTGGATCTCTCTCTTATGTCTTCCAATAGTTTCAATGAGCTCTCTCTCTATTTTATTATATGATTAAAAATCTTATCATGTCATTTACATATGCTTGAAATTTCAATTTGTTTTATGAATATTACTTGAAATTTCAGCTTCTATAATTTGATTTTGCAATTGAGAAATTATTACTTGAAATATTGGGATGATTTCTAGGGATTGATAATTGAATGAGAATTTCTAAGGCTTGTCATTTTTTTTTTGAACAGATAAAGTTACAATTAAGTCATATTGCAATATTTTATCTTGAGATTCAGTTGATCAAGAAAACGAAAAATCAGAAATTGAAAAAAAAAAAAAGAGGTTACATTATGAAGCATGAAGCAATTGAAAGTAATGGGGTTTATTTTGATGAGCTGTGAATTGGGGCTTGTCATTTTCTTGATTTATCTTCAATATAAGCGGAAAGGGATTTCTTCTCTCCAAAAATTATTTTATATTTCGTTTTAAATTCTTGATTCGCATGTAGCTGATTTTTGATGTTTGAATGATTTTATTAAATAATGTACTGTAGCTAGTGGCATGATTAATGTAGTCTCGCTAATATTCGTAATTTGGGATAATGATCTAATTGAACAATTATATTTCTATCATTCTTATATTCGAATCCAGTGATATTGTGGTGGTTTCATAATGATATTCTATTATTTTTTGCCTCAAATTAGCCAATGACTTGGGTGTGTTATTGTTGAGTGCTAGAAAGTATGTATTTATAATGGAGAAAATCTCCATTTTACAATCCAAGTCTCACTAACATCCCTACTTTTATGTCTTTAAGTCCCTTGTGATTTAATTATGTATGTTTTATTTTAATTAAGTATTTTATGTATTCTAGGGGACATCATGGTCGTTTCATAATGAACGAGAGATTAGATAGTAAAACGGACAGCAATTTTGAATTCAGGACAGTAAAAAACTTTAGGAAAAGCCTAAAAGATAAATGGTATTATTCACATATACAGTTTTGTACACGATATTGTTCATAGCACTGTTCACGACACAATTCACATGTATTATACGATGACGTGGCAGCATTCGATTGGGCGAATGATGTAGTATTCACTGCTTATGTGTCATTGACTGATGATGTGGTGTTGACTGATGACGTGTCAGGATCTTATTTGACTAAAATGCTTATATGGCGTTGATCGGCGACGTGACAGTATGTTAGTCGACCGAAAAAATGTGCGTACGGTACATGCATATACACGCAATGACAGCCTTGATGATGTGTTCCATCTAATAAGAACTTGTCATGTGGTGCAATCCTGAGCGTCCAAATTGTTTTAATCTGATGACCATGATTTACTCATTGTATCTATAAAAAAAGGGGCTCTCCCTCCTAATTTGAGACCCCTGAATCCATTTTTTAGCTCCATCTTCTGTAATTCCATCTCCATCTTGTATTTTCTACATATTTTAATAAAATTTCCATTTTACCCCTAGTTCAATTATGAGTAGCTCAATGGGCTTAATTTGGTAAATTTACTTTTCCTTCTTGTCTAATTTATGTGGATGTTTTGATTTTTCGTTGACAAATAGTAATAATCTTGTCTAGATATTGGTTGGTATAACCATCTCCCTAGTCAAGGTTATTACTATTTGGCACAGGAAGCACTTAGCACCATATCTATTAGAGTGAGGTTCATGAGAAGTGGAAAATCCCCCTTCATGATTTAATTGGCACTAATAAGGAATGTTAAGCCGATAGTGCATGTTGAGTACAGATCTGGAAATCCAAGCACTTTATTTTAATAGTTTATTCCTGTCGCTCTAATTTAAATCATAAGATAGCCTACGTCACTTCCATTATAAATCCAACCACCAACTCAGAAAATTAATTCTATATACAATTAAAATTCACCTCCTTGTAGGATCGACACTCCTCACCATTAATCTATTCTACAATAAATTCGTGCGCTTGCGAGATCCATAAAATTTGGACAACAGTTATGAGTATATGCCATATGAGGCTTGTAGTTGAATTTGGTTGACCTTGGATGTGATTTTTGCTGTGTTTATAAGAAACAGACTTAGGTCTTTGTGTGGTAATGGAATTGTCTAAGCTACCTTACGATAAATCTAAGAGTCTTAAGTAACTATGCTTTGTACCCTTAAGCCTTTATGTGTAAGAATTGGTGCACTTGGTTGTGAGAGAATGTTAAATGTTGACCTATCTTCATTGGTGAAGATAAATGAAGTTAGGAAAGGTTTGTAATCACTATAACCTTAACAATTTCTTTGGTGGACTTGTAATGATTTTATTCATGGCATGTAATTTGTTTTATCAGAAGGCTTTGTTTGCTTGTAGTGTCAAATGTATGGTAATATTTTAAATAAGTTCTGAAATATATGTTTTGCTATTTTCCTTTTTTATTTTAATTAGTTTTAGTATTATTTAGAGGGGAATTCTGATCTACTGAAGTTTATCAAGCTGTTGCAACAAGTAGGCCTTGATCTTAATCTTACGATTGGTCTTTATGATTGTACTAAGTGGAATTTTGTGTAACAATATGATTTTTTAAAAAGAGCTAACAAGACACTTGATTTTCTTTGGTGTTTTTGGAATGTTGAGCGAAATTTTTCTTTCTTATTTTCAGGGGTCCTATTTGGTTGAAGTACATTCCAGGTATCAATCCCTCTAATATAGTAACCCTTGATTAGGTGTAAAACATAATTTAAAACAATTCATGGCATGGGGTTTGTCATATTGGTTTCAATGCATTGATTTTGATCTTGGTTACAACCTTATCAGCCCCTACTCCTCGTTCTTAGCAACCTTTAATGTTTTTTTTTTATTTCTTAAGCATTTTACTTTGTTTCATGATGAAATTTGTTTGTATGACGCAAAGTTAAGGACATGGTAATAGTCATGATTTTAATGTATGCAGCAATGATCATTATACTGAAATTAGTATGGGAGTTAGCATTTATACTTTGAATGCATTATATGTTAGATCTAATTATTTGATTCAACTGAACCTTGTTTAAAACTGCTTCTAAAATTTCTCATTACAAAGACTTAAGATATTGTAGCTTGCATGTTAAAACAGTGAAAATGTTTTATAGATTTGATTAATTATGATCTTCTTAAGCATTGGTGATATACATATAGCATATGGAAGGAACTTAGAAGTTTTTTTTACCTCTTTTATTAATGCTAAGCTTCTTTTTGAATTCTGTAAATAAGGCACTCTAAGGTTATCTTTATTTTGTAGGTTATTATTCTCATCAATTGCTTTGTTTGTCACATTTGCAGGGTTTTTCAAGCTATAAAAGGTCACTAAATTTTCTTGAAACTCTTTTTTGTTGACCTTTGATTATTGGTACAATGATTATGACAATAAGTAACCATATATAAAAATTGTTATATGAAAAATTGGCTATACTGGTAGTTGGTAAATGAATATTGATGTTTCTAAACACAAGTACTTAAAGTATTTCTAGCCGGTCAATTCATCATTTTTTTATTGCATAGTTTCATTTTCCTCCTTATTGGCTCTCATTTTTTTTGAACCCCCCTTCTCTCCATATATATTAGTCATATGTTTATTGTAGGAATAGGATTGAAGCCCTCTTTTTTTTTTTTGAAATATGCACAAAATCTTAACTTTTCAACACTAATAAAATCAATGGATCAAATTAAATGTTGATATAAGGTTTTATCAATAACAAAACTAAAATTAATTGGCCCCACACATATTATTAAGTAGTTTTCTTCCTACTTTCTCTCCCATTCCAGTGACCTACCTTAAATAATTTTCTTTTAAACATTATCTCTTTCTTTTGACCCTGAAATTGTAATACGTCTTGAGTTCCTTTCTCTCTTTACTTAATTTTCTTCATCTTTGTTAGTTCATTAGGTGGTGGTCAAATGGGTAGTGAAAAAGGATCTTCGTAATTTTTGTTTGTAATTGCTGGTAAAAAAAAAGAATAAGAAAAATAAATTTGCATAGTAGATTGAGCATTCTAATTTTTGTCAAGTAATTGTAAGAAAAAAAATATTTTTGTTTATGCAATATATTGAAGAAAATGTATAAAATACAACTTTGACTGAAAAAGTATGAAAAGTTTAGTATATTTTGTAAGGATGGCAACTTCAACATTGTTGTAGGTAATAAATGCCTTCAAAAGCTCTAGATCCTAAGAGGGAAAAAATTAACCACTGTACAAAAAAAAAAAAAATAGAAACAGTTCATCTTGTAATCATGTATTGTAATTTGTAAGGATGAAAAAGCTAAGAAAGTTCATCTTGGATTGAGAGCCAATTCAATCTAGTTAAGAATAGAGCTTAACCTTTCGAATAAGGAGATAATCAGCTTCATGACTTTATTTATGAAATCAAAGCTTATTAATTTTAGGAGAAAAAATAGAAAGATACTAAATAAAAAATATTTAATAATATATTATGGGCCAAGTAATTATTTAGTTTGTTATTATTAAAAATAGAGATTAGTAATTAATGCATTTAGTTTTGTTATTACTAAAAATAGAGATCGGCAATTAATGCTTGAACTCATATGTGGCCAGCTGAAAAGGAAGTTATGCCATTAGTTAGTTAATCAGTTTAAACCTGAAAGGAATATACTTGAACTTCAAGGTTAGAAAGTAAAATTTCTCCCAAAATGTTTTCGAAGATCAAGGGTGTCGAAGATGGAGGTATGCCTATTCAGATTAATGGTGCAAGTGAAAATATTGCTGAACTGCAACATATTTTCCTACCAATAGTTAAAGGGATTCACATTTGCACACTTGAGGAGCTGATAGAGCAATTAGATGAAGCCAACAAGATTTTCAAGGTTTGTGGTAACTTAATTATAGCGCATGTAATTTCTTACATTGATTGTTTTTTTAATCATGAATCTTTATGCATAACCCCCCATTTAATTTATAGTATTTGTAATTGTAGTTGTATGAAACATTTGAAGTTATTTTGAAATATGTGCACACTTAAACTATTTATGTAGGTTATTAATGCTTACACTGTTCATGATGTTGATATTCTTACATAAAGTTTTTGACAAGCTGCTTTTACCTTATTTGCTTTAGTGACATTATTATGTCCAATAGGCAGTTATATTTTAATGTTGTTTTTGCATTCTATCGTGGATTTCAACACCATCAAATCACTTAATTAGGCTACGTTTTGTTATGACTGGTTGGTGAAGTCTATTGTAGATTTAAGAATCAACAAGCAGCATATATTAGAGGTTGTTTGCATTTCCTACAGGTGACATAGTTTTTGCAATGAAAGCTTAGCATATGCTTGCCATGAATAATATCAACAATATTATTTTTTTAATTATAAGTTGTTCATGTAGATCTTTTATCTTTATAATGTTGCATATGACAACATTC
Source organism: Luvunga scandens (assembly GCA_030449905.1). Taxonomy (NCBI): domain Eukaryota; kingdom Viridiplantae; phylum Streptophyta; class Magnoliopsida; order Sapindales; family Rutaceae; genus Luvunga; species Luvunga scandens. The sequence goes on along the minus strand of JASUUG010000210.1, from coordinate 17,481,739 downwards.
AGCATGATAAGAATATACTTCCTATCACATTCTGGAATGAATCAAAGATTAAGAAGTTCATGAAGTGGCTTAGATCTAAAGGAGGGACAGGAAGTGATAAGGTAATCTTTTCTTGTAGAGTGTTTAATATTTTTAAAAATAGAATATTATCCGCATTAGAGATTACAGCCATAAATTCATTCTCTAGGTCAATTCATTCATAATTTTATTCCAAATGCACTAATAATTTATTGATACATCATTCATGTTTGTTTTTGTATTCAATTTTTATGTTACATTATCTAATCTAGTAAGTATTCACATAGTTGATGCGAAAAAACGTACGAGAAAATTTTGAAAAACAGTTTAGGGGTGATTAGGTACACTTTTATATGGCACAAATAGTGGTAGGCTTTATTTTGTAAATGGACACCTAGTCCACTTTTTGTTCTACAACTTATTCATTAATGCATTTTTGAGTTTCTTAACAAAAAAAAAAGTGAAAAATTAGTTGAAGTGAAAAAAATTTGTAATTCAATGTATATATATATTCTTTAACCTAGTAGTATTTATCTTTTACAATGAATTGGAAAAACAATTCTACCAATAATTAAAGGAATAATTTTCTTTTAATTATTAAAAAGATAAGGCAATTACTTATTACCCATATAAATGGATAGTTTTAATTCATTAAAATAAAGGGTGGACCCTTAAATTCAATAGACAATTTAAAAAAGAAAGCATTATCAATGCTGTAAAAATTGATACATCCTAAATTATTCCATCTTTGGCATATTGACATTTTCCTAGTTCTTTGATGTCATTCATTTTGTGATTAAACATGTCAAGATGGGTTATTTTGACACTAGTGGACTCTCTCAGCAAAATATTGTTGGATACCCTAACTATGAAGAAATAATTAAGAAACAATGTTTTGCACTTAGGATATTGACCCTTACGGTTGATGAGATAATTGAAGCTATCTCTGATTAAACTACACTTCTAAATAAAGTATTACATGTAAGGAAAACTAAGGGCCATTCTTTATCTTTTGTCAATCATCCTACCACTTGTGACATTTAAAATTCACCCCCTGACTTTGTTTCTCCGCAATAAAAGAATCTTAGGACTTTGGTTGTGAAAATCTCATGTCATCGGGCTAATTCTTATGATGACTTCATCTTAGACTCAAAAGAAAGTCGATTACATGATTTATTGTGTAAATTAGAAGGGGCTTTGGATGGTGAAAGTAATGATACATTTCAACCAAAACCATTGGAAATGGACAAGCAAGCAACAAAAATAATTCTTAAGGAATATAAGGTAGTGAAGTGTATTTGTTACAATTGCTTTGTGTATTTACCATTATTGCACTTGGTGACATTTCTTTACTAATGTAAAATGTATTTTGTGCTTTACGTAGGCTGGGCATATTCAACATTCTCGAGAGAAGAATGTCATTTATAAATCTACCCGACTGCGATTTTTCATTGGTCCATTCACTATTCCAACCCCAATTTTTGAGGATGCAAAATAGCTTATTCTTTATCTTTTTGATGAAAAATTGAATGACATGTATGATCTGATATATATGAAATGTTTTTATGACTAGTGTATTTGTAAAGTGTGCAGAAATATCATTATATTATTGTTATTTTTTGAAGTAACATTGTTGTTCATGGTAAAAGTGAAATTGCGGTGGATATAAGAGACAACAATATAACTCGGTGCAGCATCCATACTTTTCTGGCAGGAGAATGGATTGATGGTGATGTAATAGTTGATGCTTATTATGTTTAATATTTAGGACTGTTCAACACTAAAGACGACTATAATGTTATTTTAATAAGTACTAATATATATCAAACTAACCTGTGCACTTTGTTTGCAATTGTTCGTTATGTTTTAGATTATAGCTATGTACGCAAATTATAAGAATAAGAAAGGGCTGAAAAAGATCTCACTTCCCTTCGATGTTGGTTCTGACCTACTGATAACTCTATGAAATGAGAGTTATCATAGCACTTTTAGACTTAAATCAAGAGTACCTAGAGAGTAAATGTCATGTTTTATTGCATTTTAGATATATTTTGCATAAATATTCACTCTAGTTTATTTTTAATAAATTGTGTTGTTTTAGAATAATTTGTGTGCTTAGATCATAGGTTTAATTGTAGGCAACTGGAAGCTAAATTTTCATAGAAGGAATGTTGTTATGATAGGCTTGCACAAATAAAGAAAGAAGTTGGCTGCAGAAGAATGGAAACGGGTCTGGAACAGTGCAGATGTTGTAGTTATTATTGTAGCAATCGTTGTTATCGCAATCTTGGAACATTAACAGAGAAGATTTTGCGTTTACTTAGAAGATTGTGATCTGGAGTTTTCAAATCTGGAAGATACGTGCCCTAGACTTTCGGTTGCCTTAATTTTCAACTATAAAAGAAGCATGAACTCAAGGAAAAGAGGGAGTTGTCATCCCAAAGAGAAAAACAAAAAGCAACAAAAGAAAAACATAATTCTAGAGCAAGATTTAGGGCTGCATTAGAGGATAAAATGTAGAGATTATTTAGAAAATCAGTCCTTTTTGTCTTTTCTTTTCTTGTTTTCTTATTTACCCTTTAATCATGGGGATGTACTTGATGGCTGAACTCTGTTTATTTACTTTTCTTTTGTATGTTATGAGCTAAATTTATTTGTAGTCGAGTGACAAGCAATCTTGATGGTTAATTGATTGATTTTATATGTTGTTGCTTGTTTGCTATAGCACTTTGTTTTGATAATATTTATTTTAATTCACTATTTTAGCTGATCACCTATTTAGTGATACTAGTTAAGAGAGAGCCTAAAGAAGGCGTGTCTTAATAGAACTTAGCAGAGCAATACTCAGTTTTAGATTGAGTTTTCTGAGTTGAGTTCAACTTGATTCCGAAAGGGCCATGCTTAATCTAAAATTAATGATGAACTAGGTATAGGGATTCACCTTGTAGGGTGATTAGAACCTAAGCGTTTAATGCTATATCTTATGTCAGCATAACAATTGATCATTATTAAGTTGCATCAAGATATAAGACATCCAATAAACGATAACTGAGGATAATTAAGGATTTTTCCAATGCTGCAATAGATGCTACAGCAACTGAACTTAAAATTTGAAGTAGTAGTCAAAACCATTAGGGGAGTTTTTTCACTCAATTACTCGTTTCCTATTGATTTCATCCTTGAGTGTGATGTGAGATTTTTCTTTCCTGTATTTTTATTTATTACATTAGTAGTTTAAGTAATTTATTTGTTTATTTATTGTTGTTTTATTTTCACTTAAAGCAAAACTGCACTGTTAGGATTGCTGTAGCAAATCTAATAACTTCAATCTCTATGGAGACGATCTTAAATACCTATAATTATATTACTTGTTGTGTACATTTGCATATTAACACTCGTAGCACAAGAAACCACTCAACAAATTTTTTGCATCGTTGTCAGGGATTGAGTGTTCATTGTGATTTGTGAAATTAATCTTAAACGATGCTAATTTTTATTTTATTTTAATTATTTTATTTTGTTAACAGGCAACCTTTGCATGCATAAATATGGACTTGTTGAATTTCAATTTGATCCAGAAATTGAAAGAACTACAAGGAGATTAAGAAAGGAGAAAAGAAATTCAAAAGTTGCCGTAACAATGGATGATTTGCAAGATACGAGAAATTTAAATCATTGAGGAGAGATATAACTAGTTAATGAACAAGAAGGTCATATTGGGCAGCATGTCTATGGATAACCATGGAACAATAATATTATTCATTGGTAAATGATAGGGATAGAGCCATTCAAGACTATGCAGTGTTAACTCTTTAAGCCATACATCCAAGAATAGTTTGACAAGAAGTTCAAGTTGACAACTTTGAGCTCAAACCAGTGATATTTCAGATGTTGTAAATAGTAAGACAATTCAATGGATTACTATAAGAAGATCCTTACCTTCATCTTAAATTGGTTTTGGAGGTGAGTGATGTTTTTAGGATTGCTGGAGCATAACAGGAAGTATTGAGGCTTAGAATTTTTCCATTTTTTTTGAGGGATTGAGCATGGGCATGACTGAATTCTTTAGCACTAGACTTCATCACTATATTGAATGAGTTGGCTGATAAGTTTTTGATGAAGTATTTCTTGCCCACTAAGAATAGGAAATTGATGAATGAAATCACATCTTTTAATTAATTGGAAGATGAGAGCCTGTATGATGCATGGAAAAGGTTTAAAGCGTTGCTAAGACGATGTCCTCGTCACTGTATTCCTTGCTGTATACAACTGAAAACCTTCTACAATGATCTTAACCCAAGTATAAGATTAATGGTGCATGCTTTAGCAAATAGAGCTTTGTTATTCAAATCCTACAATGAAGCTTATGAGATTCTAGAGAGGATGGCTAATAACAACTCTTAATGGCAATCAATTAGGTAAGTTGCAGAAAAAGGTAAAGCTGGAGTGCACAATATGGATGCCTTAACGACTTTATTAGCATAAGTAATGTCATTGACAAATATAGTGAAGGCTCCAACTATTACTCCAGTAATAGTTAACCAAGTTGTAGAAGTGTCATGTGTCTATTGTGGAGAAGAGCATTTGTTTGATAATTGTCTCGGGAATCCAGCTTCAATCAATTATGTGGGCAACTTTAACAGGCAGAGCCATAACAATCCATTTTCAAACATCTACAATTCAAGATGGAGGCAACATTCAAATTTTTCATGGAGCAACCAAAATCAGCCTGCTATAGCAACAAGTGGACAGAAATAGTAATAATGACTAGCCCAGCTCTCTTAAGACACTGATAAAGGAGTACATTGTGAAGAATGAAGCAGTTGTCTAAAGTGAAGCCGTATCCTTAAAAAATTTTAAAAATCAAGTTGGACAGCTTGCTTTGGTATTAAGTTACAGACCACAGGGAAGTTTGCCTAGCAGCACAAAAGATCTAAAATAAGAGAGAAAGGAACAATGTAAGGTCATCAATCTGAGATCTAGAAAAAATGTTCATATTCCTGTTGGAGTACCAAAAAGAAAAGTGGAACTTATTTCAACTCAAGAGGACACTCAAGCAAAAGAATAATTATAACAACCTCTTTTGTAGTACATTGGTGAAAGTATCCTTGTTTCAACTCAAAAGCAAGACAAGCAATTCAGTAAATTCCTTTAAGTATTAAAAGAGTTACATATCAACATTCCTTTTGTGGAAGCATTAGAGCAAATGCCAAATTATATAAAGTTTTTGAAGGATATTTTGGCAAAGAAAAGAAGGCTTAGAGAATTTGAAATTGTTGCTTTAACACAAGAATACAGCCATATGCTTCAGAGCAAAATTCCTTAGAAGTTGAAGGATATAGGAAGCTTCACAATTTCATGCTTTATTAGAGCTATATATAATGATAGAGCACTTTTTGACTTAGGAGATAACATCAACCTCATGCCGCTTTCGATTTTTAACCAATTGGGAGTATGAGAAGTGAGGCCAACCACTGTAACATTGCAACTTGCTGACAGATCTCATACTTATCCAGAAGGAAAGATTGAAGATGTGTTGGTGAAGGTAGCTAAATTTATTTTCCCAGTGGACTTCATAGTGTTAGAGTTTAAAAGAGGTGTCAATCATTCTATGAAGACCTTTTTTAGCCATGGGAAAGACCTTTATTGAGGTATAAAAAGGAGAATTAACCATGCAAGTGAATAACCAGCAAGTTACATTCAATGTGCTAGAAACAATAAAGAGCCTTGATGAGATTGAAGATTGCAACTTTATAAGTGTTTTGGACCTTGTTGTAGTAGAAAAAAGTGAATAGTTATTGCAGAGCACAGTCTTGGAAACTATAACAATTGAAGAACCTCAAGATGATGAAGAAGTAATTGATATAGCATGGTCAGGGGAAATGAAACTAATGATACATGACAGACATTTTGAATCTTTAGACTTCTCAAATAGGGAAGTGAAATCATTTGTCCCCTCTATAGAGTCATCACCAGTGTTAAAGTTGAAACTTTTACCTCCACACTTGAAATATGCTTATCTCAGTGACAATAATGCACTTCCTGTAATCATTTTATCTTCTTTAGATATAAGTTAGGAGAAGCGTTTAGTAGATATATTGGGGAAGCATAAGAAGTCAATTGGCTGAACTATGGCAAACATTAAAGGAATCAGTCCTTCTATATCCATGCATAAGATTCTGTTAGAAGATTGCCATAGCAACTTAATGGAGAAATAGAGAAGGTTGAATCCTATCATGAAAAAAGTTGTAAAGAAGAAGATCTTTAACTGGTTGGATGCTGGAATAATCTACCCATTATCAAACAGCTCATAGGTAAGTCTAGTACAATGTGTACCAAAAAAAGAAGGAGTGATTGTTGTAGTAAACGAAAAGAATAAGCTCATACCCACAGAAACAATGATGGGTTGGAGAGTTTGTATAGATTACAGAAAGCTAAACAAAGCTACAAGAAATGATCAATTCCAATTATCTTTCATAGATCAGATGCTGGACAGATCAGCTAAAAAAAAGTATTATTGCTTCTTGGACGGGTATTTAGGTTACAATCAAATTGCTATAATACTAGAAGAACAGGAGAAGACAACATTCACTTGTCTTTATGGCACCTTTGCATTTAGAAGAATGCCATTTGACTTGTGCAATGCTCCAGCAACATTTTAGAGGTGCATGAAGGCAATTTTCTCATATATGGTCGAGGAAACACTTGAAATATTCATGGATGACTTTTCAGTATTTGGAGAATCATATGATAACTACTTGCATAATTTAGAGAATGTGCTAAAAAGATATGAGGAGGAAACTTTAGTGCTAAATTAGGAGAAATGTCATTTTGTGGTTTAAAAGGGAATAGTTTTAGGCCATAGAGTTTCAAGAAAGGGCATTGAGGTAGGTAAGGCAAAAATAAAGGTAGTTGATAAGCTTCTACCACCTACCTCAATCAAAGGTATAAGGGGATTTTTAGGTCATTATGGGTTTATTAAGGATTGCTCTAAAATAGCTAAACCCTTATGTATGCTGCTAGAGTATGACAGACCCTTTAATTTTGATGCAGATTATTTGAGGGCCTTTTTTGAATTGAAGAAGTCCTTGTCACAGCATCAATTGTGGTAGTACTAGATTAGAATATGTCTTTTGAGTTGATGTATGATGCTAGCGACCATTCTGTTAGAGCAGTGCTAGGGCAAAAGAAGAAAGTTTTTCACTTTATTTATTATGCTAGTAAAACCCTTACAGATGCTCAGATAAATTATACTACCATTGAAAAGGAGCTGCTAGCAGTTGTGTTTGCATTTGAAAAATTCAGAGCCTACTTGGTTGGTATAAAAGTAACTATGCACATAGACCACTCAGCCATAAAGTATTTGATTTCAAATAAGAATGCCAACCAAGGCTAATAAGGTGGATCTTCTTGGAAATTAAGAATAGAAAAGGGACTGAAAACCAAGTAACAGTCATCTTTCAAGGCTTGAATCAGATGCAATCACTTAGATGAAATAGAACATCAAAGAAACATTTCCTCATGAGTACCTATTAATGCTCCAGCATGGATAGAGGTTGCAGTAGTCAAGATTCCCATGGTATGCAGATTTAGCAAATTATTTGGTTAGTGGACTGCTATCACCTAATTTGAATTACCAGTAGAAGAAGACATTTCTCTATGATGTCAGAAGCTATCAGTGGGATGATCCTTACTTATAGAAGATGTGTGCAGACCAGATCATTCGAAGATGTGTGTTTGATGAAGAAATTCCAAACATACTTCAAACATGTCATGCTACAGTATATGGAGGACATTTTGGAGGCCACAGAACAGTAGCCAAAGTGTTACAAGCTTATGAGTTTGTTAAATATTGTGACAGGTGTCAAAGAATAGGAAACATCTCTTAAAAGCATGAAATGCCATTAACTAATATTTTGGAAGTTGAGCTCTTTGATCTTTGGGAGATAGACTTTATAGGTCCATTCCCACCATCTGTTCAGCACGTATATATCCTGGTTGTTGTAGGCTATATGTCTAAATGGGTGGAGGCTGCAGCCTTACCAACAAATGATGCCAAAGCAGTAGTGAAATTTCTTTAGAGAAATATTTTCTCAAGGTTTGGGACTTTGAGAGCCATCATTAGTGATGAAGGTAATCATTTTTGCAACAAGATATTTGTTGTAGCATTGACTAAATATGGAATTAAGTATAAGATTGCTACAGCATACCATCCTCAGTCTAATGGTTAGGCAAAAGTGTTCGATCGAGAAATAAAAAAGATTTTAGAAAAAGTGGTGAACTCTACTAGAAAGGATTGGTCTCTTAAAATACACGATGCTTTATGGGCTTACTGTACAGGCTACAAGACACCACTCGGCATGTGTCTATACAAAATTGTCTATGGCAAAGCTTGTCATTTGCCGTTGGAGTTGGAGCACGAAGCATATTGGGTAGTAAAACAACTTAACATGGACATGCTTGCTATAGCAGAGTATAGGAAGATTCAACGATGTGAACTATAAGAGTTAAGATTGTTTTCCTATGAAAATGTAAGGATTTACAAGGAGCTAACAAGCACAGAAATTTAATGCAAGCCAACAAGTTTTGCTTTATAACTGAAGACTAAAGTTTTTTCCAAGGAAATTAAAATTTAGATGGTCAGGACCTTTCAAGCTTGTTAAAGTGTACCCCCATAGGACAATTGATCTTTTAAATGAAAGAACAAGTCAAGTATTCAAGGTCAACGGGTACAGAATGAAACATTGTGTGGGAACTAATATGACTAACCTTAGGGAGGATATTTTCCTGAGGGATCCAATATGAGCAATCAAGGAGGGTCAGACTGAAGGACCTAAAATCAAGCACTAATTGAGAGGCAACCCAACAAGGGAAGTTGTTTTAATGTTTTTATTTTAGTTCTTCATTTTTTTTTGGTTTGTTGTGTTTAATTTGTGCATTTAATTTCTTTTTGTGACTTTATTTCATTTCTTTAAATTGCAATGAATGTGCTAAAAAAAAAATTGGTTAAGACAATGACACATGTTGTTGCAGCATTATGCTTCACACGACAATTAGACAACGTTTCTCATTAAACAAAGGACTTTATTGCAAATTGTTGTAGCACTAGATTACTTACTGCAGTAAGAATTCATATAGTCATAATGGGCCAAAAACAAAAAATTTTAATCGTTGGGAGTAAATGTGACAGCTGGCTTAGCCAATCAAGATAAAGATACAAAAAGATGACATAATCCTTAGATTCCTAAACTGATCCTCTTCCTTTTTAGTTTTTAAATTGGTTTTGTTTTAAATTTAAAATAATTTTATTTCCAATTTTATCTCATTAATTAATTTTTTCTATTTTTACCATCACTTATATATTAGGGTTTTACTGTGCTTCTTTTGATCTCACACTAACTTTTTCTTTCTCTATCTACAGCTCTTAAAATGCATGACCCTTTTTGAACCTGTTTCTTGTTACCCAAAAATACAGTTCGATTTCTCTAGCCATGACAAAGTACAAGAAAACTGTGGTTCGACTCAAGGACCTATCACGCTTCTATAGTTACAAAGCCGAAGATAAATTTGAAGAATTTATTGAACCAAGGAAGACTATAAAAGAAAAGAGTTTTCAATTCTCGCCACAACCATCTAGAACATGCATCATTATCTATGCTGCTACAGTAAAGAGAGGCTAGCTAGACTTTTACACCCATCTAAAGGACTTTGTATTGCCAATCATTAAGGAATTTTATGCCAATATGCTGTGGCAGGACTAACGTATGGTCTGGTTAAGGAATACTCAAGTCTCCTTAGAACCGAGGGTAATTAATGCTTTTTATAATTTACCTTATGATGTTGATTGTAAGTGCTCAAAAATGGCTAGGAGTATGACCAATAAAGAATCGAATGATGTGCGCAAAACCCTTACAGTGGAAAGTAGTTCATGGGCCAATGAGAAAGCCAGAGTAGTAAATAGGATTGATTTGAAACCAATGGCCAAAGTGTAGATGAAATTTTTAAAATCTAGATTGGTGCTCACCACACACACCACTATAGTGTCTCAAGAAAGATTGATTCTTTCTTTCATACTTCATCCTTAAGGGTCTACCAATTAATGTTGGGACAATTATCAAGAGGGAGATTAGAGAATGTGCTATGAAAAAGCACAAGATTTGATTAGTGTTAAAAATTGTATATTTATTAATGGTAAAAATATTATTTTGTACTTACATTATAATTTATGTGTGTAATTATGTAACATATTGTGAAATTTGAATTATTTTTTATAAATATTTGATTTTGTGCATTTTTGTGTGTTTATTAGGTAAAAATAATAATTTTACACAATTCAAGGCTCCAAACAAATGCACATGATGTCAATTTTGGATTCTGAAGGTCTAAAAGGTTATTTCATTGTCAAGGAGGATCTATAATTTTTACTGTGAAATTATAAGTTTTTACCATAATAAGTGTGGTAATTGTAAAATTATAAAATTTTACTATGTTAGGTGAGGTAATTGTTAGTGGAATGAGTTAGGTATGCTTGAGTGAATTAAGTTATGTTTATATCTTGTTAGTGGGACAAATTTATTGCTATGATGTAATTAGCCTTATTTATGTGTGTGGTGTGGATTAATCATATATTAGTATAAAGAGAAGGGGGGTAGCACACCTCTTTACACCTTTTCTTCACTTCTTTTCCCTCAAATTCTTCTTCTTCTTTTCTTTTTCTTCTCATCTCTCTTTGCAATATATTTTCAATAAATAAAATTAGTTTTATTTTTAATTTTTAAATATCATTTTTATTCATAATTTAATTTTAAATATTTTTATTTCAATTATGCTTGGCTAAATATTAATAGTTAAAGGAAGGTGAAATTTTTAGTAAAAAAATATGGTTTAATCAAATTATATTTTTAATTATATAAATTAAATTATTTTATATTTTAAAATTTTAATTTATTGTAAACAAATAAGGATGTTTGGCGCAATAAATTCTTAATATCTCAATATAAGGTACGGTAAAATGGTATTTTGATTTATTGTAGACAAATTAAGTTTTTGCAGAATAAACACTTAATCCATAATAAAATTAATGGAAAAATAATGATAATTTATACAATTAATCTTTGGGCAATAAATTTAAATAAAAATGGCAAAACGAATTTATTAAATTTTAGTTACTACTAAGAGTGGATCCATAACCCTAACTGATTTAATTTTATAGTTTTACTTAAATTAAGTTGCATAAATTCAAGTTTTATTTTTATTTTTAGATAAAATAAAATAAACAAATTAAATATTTTCTCTGTAGATTGACCTTGGACTCACTAAGTTATTCTATAACAAAACACTCTTATACTTGGGATTTAGAAATCACTTTTAAGATTGATTCTTTCATATGTCATTCTTAAGGGTCTACCAATTGATGTTGGAACAATTATCAAGAGATATACGGGCTAGCCGGCGGTTTTATGCAGCTAACCGCTATATCTCTAAAAAGGAAATGATTTACGGTTTACTCAATGCGGCTAGTTAGCTAATCATTTTTAAGCGTTTTTCATTGTCTTCATTTTCATTTTCTTCAACAATCTCTATCCTCTTTCTCTCTTTCTCTCTCTCTCTTTCAGATACTTAAATTTTTACACATTCTCTCCAAATTCGCTCTCGAAAACCATTTTCCATAAATTTTTCCTCAATTATCAGCTCTTAAACTCTAATTTCACCCACTTTTCTCAAAAATCCCACATCTAAAAACCTAGGTGACCACTTTCTTCAATCTTCAATTTGACCTATTTCGAGTTCGTTCTTGATCAAATCAAACCCATACATACTCTTTAATCACTCCTAAAAACATTTTAATCGGTTCCAATTCATAAAATTCTCTCAGATTTGAAAACTCAAATTTGTGTATATTTGGGTATTTTTTTGTCATTCAACAATGGGGACCAAACAACTGTCCAAGAAGTGAAACAAAACTTAAAAGGGTGTTTCAAAGTTTATTACAACTCATTTCCCGATCTCACATTTGCAAAAATGCTACATTGACATATTTATGATGAGGTCGATCATCCAATCTTTCTTTGTTAATCTTAACATGTTAGAACAATTATCTATTTTTGGAAAAACCCTTAGGACTTTACTCATTGATATGGGTTGGAAAAATGTATTAGTTCTTAAGGAATCGGAATTTCTTAATTTGGTAAAAGTGTTATACTCTAACATGTTATTTTCTTTGAACGCTTTTGGTAGAATTACTATTAATGTTGCTAAGATTCCAATAGAATTTGGTGTGGAGGAATTGAATATGATCCTTAAAACTTCAAATGAGGGGTTTCGTGTATACTTATCTAGATATAGGATTAAAAAGCCCTGGTACTCTATTGTAGATGCTGTTAGAAATATTTGTCGGAGATCTGATTTATCATAATAATTCCATAACGCTTCCTTTAAATCTCAGGCGCTACCTCTTGAAGTTCGCATCCTATATAGTATTCTACAATAAATAATTAGACATTGTCAAGGACACTGGGATGAGGTTAAGTGTTTAGATGTTGTCTTATTGGATAGCATACTTATGGGTAGGAAACTTAATGTAGGGTACATTATCCTTTAGCATATGCTCAACACTCCAAGAATCACAACCTGATCTCTTCCATTTGGTAATATCATTACTCGCATCTTTAGGCATTTCCGGGTTCCTATAGTTGAACCATCTCATGAGGAACCCAAGGAGTTAGGAGCTTATGTCATTACTGGCTTAGGATTTGCATGGGACAATAACTATCACTATTGGGTTAAGAATCAAAATCTGCCTAACAAGTCTACTGAGATGGCTCCTACAGATCATCAAATCTTTAATGATGTGATTCTTTCTAACCAACATCTTGACCTTAGTATTTATTTGTAAGGAGAAATTTCATCTCGACCTTCTTATCCTCCACTTTTTGCTCCATTCTATTCTTCTGATGCTTTATCATCCTCTTCAACTGTTCCTGAGGATTCTATGCAGCAGTTACTCATTAAAGTCTGTTCCATATCTATACAACAAAACGAGCATCAATTTTAGTTTGTGGCATTCCAAGATCACTTCCATTTTGAGCAGCAGTGTCGTTTTGCACAACAACAGCAGATTCTAGATGGCCAACAGCTCATTTTCCGCGCTCTTGAGATTTTGCTGCTTGATAACTCTATGAAATGAGAGTTATCTATAGCACTTTTTGACTCAAATTAAGATTACTTAGAGAGTAAATCATATGTTTTAGTTGCATTTTAGCTTAATTTTACATACTTATCTATTTTTAGTTTACTTTTAATAAATTAGGTTATTTTGGAATAAATTGTGTGCTTAATTATAGGCAATTGGAAGTGCAATTTTAAGGAAAGAATGCTATGTAATGGGCTTGGAAAAGTGAGGAAGGAAGTTGGCTGTAAAAAAGTGGAAACAAGTCTGAAACAGTGCAGTGCTGTAGCCGATCTTGTAGCACCCATTGTTGTAGTAATCCTGGAGGAATCTGAGAGAAACTCTTTGCAAATCCCAGAAAAATTATGCGATTTGCAGTTTTTTAATCTGAAAGTTTCGTGCCTTATATGTCTAGTTGTCTTAGTTTTCAATTATAAAAGGGAGCGCACACAAGAGAAAAAAAGGAGAGAGCCAGCAACCATAAGAAATAATAAGAAAATAAAAGAAAATAAGAAGAGGAGAAGAAATTCCAGACTGAAATAAGAAGATTGCAGGCGTGGGGAAGAAGAAATCTAGCATCTCGAAGGGACAACCCGCCTTTATCTTTTTTCTCTTCATTTACTTTCATTTATGATGATGTATTTGATGGCTGAAATGGTTTTAGTTTCTATTTTGCTAAGAATCATGAACTAATTTTGTTTGTGGTTGAGTGAATGACAAGCTTGATAGTTTATTGACTGAAATTATATGTTACTGCATGATTCCTATAGTATTTTGTTGTGATAATGCTTAATTTAATTCACTATTTTGGCTGACCACACATTTAGTGATACTAGCTAAGAGAGAGCTGTTGAGTACTAGAAAGTGTGTATTTATAATGGAGAAAATCATCATTTTACACTCCAAGTCTCACTAATATCCCTACTTTTATGTTTTTAAGTCCCTTGTAATTTAATTATGTATGCTTTATTTTAATTAAGTATTTTATGTAGTTTAGGGGATATCATGGTCATTTCACAACGAATGAGAGATTAGATAGAAAAACGGACAACAATTTTGAACTCAGGACAGTCGAAAACCTTAGGAGGAGCATAAAAAGATAAACGTTACTGTTTATATATACGGTACTGTACAGACACTGTTCACGACACTGTTCACCTGTACTATACGCTGACGTGTCACTGTACGATGATGTGGCGGCATTTGATTGGACGAATGATATGGCGTTGACTGATGATGTGTCACAATTCTATTGGACTAAAATGCTGACCGTCGACATGGCAGAATGTTAGTGGACCAAAAAAATGTGTGTACGGTACATGTATATACACGGAGTGACAATCCTGATGATGTGTTCCATCCAATAAAAGCTTGCCACATGGCGCAATCTTGAGCGTTCAAATTGTTTTAATCCGATGGCCATGATTTACTCAGTGTATCTATAAAAAGGGGGCTCCCCTCCTTAATTTGACACCCCTGAATCCATTTTTGAGCTCCATTTTCTGTAATTCCATCTCCATCTTATATTTTATACGTATTTTAATAAAATTCTCATTTTACCCCTAGTTCAATTATAAGTGGCTAATTTCCTTTCAAGCTTGGGTTAAAGGTGAAGTCTCAACATGCTCTATGGGCTTAATTTGATTAATTTACTTTTTCTTACCCTCTAATTTATGTGGATGTTTTGACTTTTCGTTGATAGATAGTAATAATCTTGTCTAGATATCAGCTGGTATTACCGTTTCCCTAGGCAAGGTTATTATTATTTGGCACGGGAAGCACTTAGCACCATATCTATTAGAGTATGGTTCATGAGGAGTGGAAAATTCCCTTTCATGATTTAATTGGTACTAATAATGAATGTTAAGCCGATAATGTATGTTGAGTACAGATCCGGAGATCCAAGCACTTCATTTTAATAGTTTATTCCCACAGCTTTAATTTAAATTAATAGATAGCCTATATAATTTTTATTATAAATCCAACCACCAATTCAGAAAATTAATTCTACAATCAATTAAAATCCACCTCTTCGTGGGATCGACACTCGTCACCATTGATCTATTCTACAATAAATTCGTGCGCTTGCGAGTTCAACAAAATTTGCACAACAAGTTTTTGGCGCCGTTGCCGGGGAGATAAGTTATTTTAATTTGTAAAATTTTTTTTAATTTCTTTATTTATTTTTTAGTTGTTTCCTTGTAATATTTTTTTTATTATTAAAAAAAAGTGAATTTACGTTTTGAGGTAATTATTTTTATTTCTTCTTTAAATTTTTGTAATTTAATTTTCATGTTATTTTTTTTATTTTGCAAGTTCTACCGTCTATTAATTTATATTAATTTGTTTCACACATTTATTATTTTTTTATATCCCTTGAGTTGTTTTCATAGCGAAATTGTAACAGTGTGATAAGGTTAATATCGTAATTTCTTCCTTTTCTTTATTTTTATTAATTTTGTTATCATTTTTTTTCTTTGCATGCATGGTCGTAGGTCACAATTACCTAATCTTGAGCCTATAGACTTTGAATTAGAAAAAACACTTCGCACACACAAACACGTTCAAATTAAAAATAAAATTGAGATAGATTTGCAATCAGCACCACAAGAGAGGCCATTTAAGGACTACTTCAGTCCCTTAGCTAACTTGAGTACATCATGCATATGATACCCAAATGTAGCTGCTAGGAGTTTTGAGTTAAAACCTAGTGTGCTAAATTGTCTCCCAACATTCTATGGCTTAGAAAATGAAGATCCATAAAATCATCTTAATGATTTCCATGCTATTTGTCAAACTTTTAAATATGAGAAATTTTCAAATGATGATGTTAAGCTTAGATTATTCCCATTTTCTTTAAAGGATAGAGTTCGTTCATGGTTCAATTTATTGCCTGCTAATAGCATTACATCATGGGAACAAATGGTAATAAAATTTTTGAATAAATATTTCCCAATACATAAAACCAATGTTATTCGTAGGAAAATTTCAGAGTTTACCCAAAGAGAAGACGAGAAATTTTTCGAAGCATGGGAGCGATTCAATGGGCTGTTCCTAAAGTGTCCACATCATGGATATGAAAAATGACACCAATGCCAATACTTTTTGGAGGGATTATTGCTGAATGTGCAAGAATGACTAATGGCAAGAAGTGAAGGAGAGCTAATGTCAAAAAGTACATCAGAAATTTTGGATTTCTTTCAGCGACAAGCGGATAATTGCCAACAATGGAGTCGTTCACTCAGAAATACTAGAAGGGTTAAGGGAGTGAATAAGGTTCACATTGGCGGGTCAAGTTCAGAAATTAAAGAAGTCAAAGACATAGTTGAAGGTCTTTCCCGACAAATAGTATCGTTAACAGTTGCTAAATTGATGGCGCCATATGACCAGGACTCATACTCAGATCAAGCCAATGCCATAGATGTAATAAGAAAGCCATCAAACTACAACCCTTACTCCAACACGTACAATCTTGGATGGAGAGACCACCTTAATTTTTCATGGTCTCAAGGATTCCAACAGAATGGACCAGCAGCTCCAGCTCCACCAATGCAATCAATTCCTCAAAATCCTTACGCCTCTCAACTACCATTTAGACCATACAATCAGAACCTAAACTATTCTCAACCTAGACCATGGGAAGATGCATTTTAGAATTTCAAGAATCTTACTCACTCTACAATCGAGCAACAAAACCGCACCATTAATGAATTGCGAAATGAGATGAGAGCGGGTTTCAACTCACAAACTCAATCAGTTTCAAACATTGAAAAAATGGTGGGATAACTTGCTTCTTTAGTTCAGACCTTGGCAATGACTGTTGAGAAAGGTAAATTCCAAAGTCAACCAGTGCCTAATCCTAAAGGAGTGCATGAAGTAAGCACCAGTTCACCTCAGCAGCATGGGGAGGTCAAAGCCGTCATGACCTTGCGAAAAGGAAAAGAAGTCGACAACAAAATGGAGATGCCAGTGACAAAAACAACTCAAATGGTACTAGTAAATGCAGAAAACTCATCATCAGAGGAGAAAAAAGAAACCAACCCACAAGAATACGTTCCCAAAGCTCTATTTCCCCAGAGGTTAGCTAAAGCAAAGAAGGAAAAATCCACGAATGAGATTTTTGAAATCTTTAAACAGGTAAGTGTTAACATCCCTTTGTTTGACACTATAAAACAAATACCATCTTATGCCAAGTTTTTTAAAGACCTTTATACTAGAAAGAGAAACATTTATGTTCAAAAGAAGGTATTTTTAACAGAAAATGTTAGCTCTATACTCTAACATAAAATTCCTCTAAAATACAAAAACCCAAGCTCCCCCACTATCTCATGTAGTATAGGGAACCACACAATTGAAAATGCTTTGTTGGACTTAAGAGCTAGTGTAAATCTGTTACCTTATTCAGTATTTGTGAAACTTGGACTGGAAGAATTACACCCAACTCCAGTGGTGTTACAGCTTGCAGATCGATTCATGAAAAAATCTCGTGGTATTGTGAAGGACGTGCTTATACAGGTAGATAAGTTTTATTTTCCTGTTGATTTCATTGTAATTGACACTCAACCAGTCTAGGATTAAAGAAAGCACATCTCCATTATCCTAGGACGACCTTTCTTGGCAACTGCCGATGCTCACATTCAATGCAGGACTGGAAATATGCAGTTGTCCTTTGGCAATATGACGATGGAGCTAAATATCTTCAACATTGCCAAACAACCTCACAATGCAGATGATGAAATTGTTGATGTGGATTTGATAGAAGAATTAGTTGATAATGCTTTTCTTTCAAACCTTAGTGATGACCCTTTACAAACATGTTTAACTCACTTTGGTTTGGATTTTGATATTGAGAGATCAGTAGATGAGGTTAATGCCTTGATTTAGCACCATCCATGGACACTAACAAATGGAAGTCAAGAGTGGAACAACTAGCACTGTCAGAGAAGAAACTTAATCCATCATGAGAATCACCACCAAAACTTGAGCTCAAACCATTACCCAACACTTTGGAATATGCGTTCTTGGGAGAAGAAAAAACTCTGCCAGTAATCATTTCATCATCCCTGAATGACGAAGAAAAAGGTAAGTTGTTGGAAGTTTTGAAAGTACACAAAGGAGCATTAGAATGGACCATAGCAGAAATAAAAGGTATAAACCCAGTGGACTGTATGCATTACATTCACCTTGATGAAAATACTAAACCTACCAGGGAAATGCAACGTCGGTTGAACCCTAACATGAAAGAAGTTGTTAGAACTAAAGTTCTTAAACTATTAGACGCAGGTATCATTTACCCTATTTCTGATAGTTCATGGGTCAGTCCTGTGCAAGTTGTCTCTAAAAAGTCAGAAGTCACAGTAGTTACCAATGCTGATAATGAATTAATACTTACTAGAGTGACTACAGGATGACGTGTATGTATTGATTATAGAAAGTTAAATTCTATCACACGTAAAGACCATTTTCCTTTACCATTTATCGATCAAATGCTTGATAGATTAACAGGTCATGAATTTTATTGCTTTCTAGATGGCTACTCAGGATATAATCAGATTCCCATACCACCAAAAGATCAAGAGAAAACCACTTTCACTTGCCCTTTTGGCATTTTTGCATATAGGAGAATGCCATTTGGATTATGTAATGCACCTGCTACATTTCAACGATGCATGTTAAGCATTTTTTCTAATATGGTTGAACGATTCCTTAAAGTCTTTATGGATGATTTTTCTGTTTTTGGTGATTCATTCGATCAATGTTTACATCATCTAACACTAGTTTTACAGAGATGTATAAAGAAGAATTTGGTCCTAAATTGGGAGAAATGCCATTTTATGGTAAAACAAGGTATTGTTCTTGGTCACATCATTTCGAGCGAAGGTATTGAGGTTGATAAGGCAAATGTGGATCTCATTTCCAATCTTCCTCCACCTAAAACAGTCAGAGAAGTAAGATCTTTCTTTGGGCATGCTGGTTTTTACAGACGTTTCATTAAAGATTTTTGCAAAGTTTCTAGACCCTTATGCAATTTACTTACTAAGGATGTACCTTTTGTCTTTAATGATTCATGACTTGTGGTATTTGGGAAACTAAAGTAGTTGTTAACATCATCACCCATCATTCAGCCCCTAAACTGAAACTTACCATTTGAGCTCATGTGTGATGTATCTGATTATGCAGTAGGAGCAGTATTAGGACAAATAGTTGATCGAATTCCGCATGTCATTTACTATGCTAGTATGACATTGAATAATGAACAATTAAACTATTCAACCACTGAAAAAGAAATGCTAGCAGTAGTGTTTGTATTAGAGAAATTTCGATCTTATCTTATTGGTTGTAAAATAATTATTTTCACAGATTATGTTGCTCTTAAATATCTTCTCACAAAGAAAGATACAAAAGCTAGACTAATTCGTTGGGTGTTACTTTTGTAGGAATTTGACTTTGAAATCAAGGATAAGAAGGGCACATAAAATGTTGTGGCAGACTATCTCTCTCGTCTCAATTTTAATACAATTACAGAACCATTACCATTAAATGAATCATTTCCAGATGAACAACTAATGAGTGTGGAAGTATTACCATGGTACGCTGATATAGTTAACTATCTTGTTACAGGTAAAATTTTGGAGCATTGGACTAAGCAGGACAAGGCCAAATTTTTTGCAGAAATAAAGAGTTGTTTCTGGGATGACCCTTATCTGTTCAAGTATTGTACAGATCAAATTGTCAGACGATGTGTCCCAGAAAATGAATTTCAAAATATCCTTTCATTCTGCCATGAACAAGCTTGTGGAGGCCATTTTAGTGCTAAAAAAACAGCTACTAAAATATTACAATGTGGTTTCTATTGGCCAACTATATTTCGAGATGCTTACATTTTTTGTTCTTCATGTGATAGGTGTCAACGAATGGGGAGCATCACGCGAAGGAACATAATGCCATTAAACCTAATTTTAGTGGTTAAGATTTTTGATATATAGGGTATCGATTTCATGGGACCTTTTTCCCCTTCTTTTGGCCATCAATATATATTGGTTTCTATTGACTACGTATCAAAATGGGTAGAAACAGTTTCATATAGAACCAATGATCACAAGGTGGTGATTGGATTTTTGAAAAGCAACATCGTTTCACGCTTTGGATTCCCTCGAGCAATAATTAGTATGGTGGAGCCCATTTTTGTAACAAATCATTCAAGGCTCCTTTGACAAACTATTCCATTACTCATAAAGTGGCGACCCCATATCATCTGCAAACCAATGGCCAAGTTGAGATCTCCAATTGAGAGATAAAGCACATATTAGAAAAGACGGTGAGACCAGACAGAAAAGATTGGTCATTAAGACTGGGTGATGCATTATGGGCATATAGAATAGCTTTCAAGACCCCAATTGGGATGTCACCTTATAGGCTAGTAGATGGAAAAGCTTGCCACCTACCTGTGGAACTCGAGCATCGTGCATACTGGGCCATCAAGAAATTCATCTTTGACATGCAGCAAGCTAGCTCAGAAAGAAGATTACAGCTGGCAGAACTTGAAGAAATTCGTAATGATGCATACGAAAATACCAAGATTTACAAACAACGAATGAAAGTCTTTCATGACAAGCAAATTATGAGAAAATCTTTCACCCCAGGTCAGAAAGTGCTTTTATTCTATTCTCGCTTGCATCTATTCCCAGGTAAGTTACGCTCTCGATGGACTGGTCCCTTTATAGTTCATACTGTTTTTCCACATTGAGCAATTAAAATTAAGGATCCAAAGAATGGTGTAACTTTTAAAGTTAATGGTCAAAGATTAAAGTCATATCTAGAGTACCAATCACATGAAAAGGACACCGAAATCGATTTGAGTGACCCGCCAAACTTGAATTGAGAATTTTTCTTATTTATTTCTTCTTTTCGGTGATTTAAATTTTTGTGAAAGTGTGTTTATTTAATCATTTAGTTTTCTTTTATCACTTCTAACCATGTGTGCCTCAACTAGACAGTTCCTCTTGAACATTTTCAGAAAACTTGAACATGTACAATCTCAACTGAGAAGCCAGATACGATTTTGTAAAACACATCGTATTTGGAAGCTACAACCTCCAAAGTTGGTATCCCACGTTGAAGATCTAGAAAGAAAACTCAAAGAAATTGAGGGAGGTATCAACGACACCGAAATCGAACTTGAGGTAAACTCAATAAGAGGAAGATTGTGAGATTATTATTTTTCTTTTCTTCTTTGTGTTCTTTAGTTTGTTAACTCGGTTAAGTGGCGAATAACGGTACTTTGTGATAATCAAAGTCAGTTACTTCAATTTCCCATAATAACTGATATTCTGAACAGAAGGTATGGACAGAAACGCAATTCTAGCAAAGCTTCCCAAGCAATTTCCTTCACTTCCTCAGAATGCCCTTCTAACAATCTATAAAGCTCGGTCCGAACGCATGCGATTGCTTATGAGAAATAATGTCCCTGCTGACATTCGTTGGTTAATCGAGGCCAAAGTTTGTTTAGCAGGTGAGTTGCCTCCCAAATTTATTGCATACATGCCTGGTTGTGGTAAAGGAAATTATTCAAGAAAAAGAAGAGCTCAAAAACTTCATGTTGATTGTCATAAGTGTACTAGGATAAAATGCGATAAAAATCCTTGTTCTTTCAGAATGATGTCTGATAACAGAGAAGATAAGATTCAATTCATTAGGGATGGCTTGAATAAAGAGTCATTGGATGATATCCTTTTGTCTCTTGAAACACATCTCAGTGGATACGTACAAAGAGTAATTCTCCAGTTATGACCATTATTTCAGAAAGAGCATGTACGATATAATCTTGGGAATCTGACTATAAACGACCCTGTTTGTCAGTTTATAAGAAAACTGGATGGGAAGCCTATCCTCGACCCATAGAGGGCGTTCAAGCCGTTTCTGGATGTAAAACCAGAGGAAGATGTGAGCCATAATCACAACTACCTATAAATATCATTTTACTGTTGTTTTATTTTACTGTTGTTTTATCAATTGCATTATTCTCTTTAATAATTGATTGCTTTTTCTTTTTACTATTTCTTTTTTAACTCTCGAGCCATGTGGTTTATGCGTTAATTAACACAGACATGCTACCTCATATACAGCTGTGAACCATTGTCACCAAGATCCTTGATATATGATCTTTTCTTTTTAGACTCACAAATTATTTTTTAGAAGCATCACAATAGCAGCTACTCCCAATAAAAAATTCAAGAACATTTGTGTGCTCTCTGGTTTTAACTATGGCAAACATAAAGAGTTCGTTGAGGCAACCATAGATCTTGGTCGAAGTATAGCAGCAAGAAATTTACATTTGATATATGGAGGAGGTGACTGAGGTTTATCAAAATTGGTCTCAGAAGCTGCTTATCTCAGAGGGAGCCGAGTGTTAGGCATCATCCTAAGAAGCCTAAAACCGTTGGGCTGTATGTCTGACTCACCAATTGAAGAAGAGTTAGTCGTCTCAGGTATGCAAGAAAGAATAACTGAAATGCTAAATCATGCTGATGCTTTTATTTTCCTATCAGGAGATCTTGCAACTCTAGAGGCACTAATCACATTAGCATCTTGTGCCCATCTGAACATTCATCAGAAACCCATCGATTTGTTAAATGTTAATAACTTTTATGATGGCTTCATCGCATTTCTTAACCATGCAATAAAAAACCATTTCATCCCTTTCACAGCAAAAAAAATCTTTATTTGTGCTCATACTGCTAACAAGTTACTTGATCTATTACAAGCTTATAGACCAGAGCCAGATCCCAAGACCTTCGTGTTGGAATAGCCAACTAATGATGGTAACAGTAGCTGTAGTAAGAAGTGCAAATTAGATTTAACTCTCCGCTTGTAAATATTTTCTTCTGTGATACAGCATTCAGGTGATGTCTTCTAAACCCTATTTTCTTTCAAACATTGAGGACAATGTTTTGTTCAGGTTAGGGGGAGGGAATAGTTGACAGTTGTGGAATATCTCAATCTTGGTGTAGTTTTTACTAATTTTTGTTGTAGAAACTAACTGTGGCTAAATTTTTGCGTCGAAGATGGCTGAATATGAAGTGTAATGACTCTAAAAATGCATCTTCTTATTATTAAAAAAAAAATCAGACATTTCTTGCTTTAACAGTCATTTTAAGTGTGATTTTTCTAACTTCTTTTACCAATTAGTTTTTCTATGTCATTTTCACCATTCTGCATGCATAATTTTCATGACTAAGAATAGGTTTGGGGGTAGAATTTAAAAAAAAAAAGCATTTTGTGTAATCTTTTCATAATTAGATGACATGATAACTTTCAAATTTTAGTGTTTATATTATCTTTGGTCTTTAGTTATGTTACACCATGTTTGTTACTCTACATGTTGATGTTGGAGACAAATATAAGTTGCTTGAAAGAATGCACATGTCATAATAATTTCCAAGTGAGTTTTTGAGCTTGTCATGTTTTTGGAGAGTAACCCTTTTTGCCCATTCTTCATTCAGCTTAGCAGTTTATTACTTTATACATTATCTTTAGATTTTCTTAGAAAAAAAAAAAACTAAAGTGTGTGTTGCCACATCTGAAGGTCCATCTAACTAGTAGATATGGAAGATTATTTAGAACTTAAAAGATGACAGAAAGGCCATCTTTGGTCCGTTTAAGCCTTTCCAGTCAACCCTATTAATATATATCCATAGTTAACCCCTTTGAGCTATAAAAAAAAAATGTTTGAGTTTTGTTTTCGCTTAATTTGCTAGGGACTAGCAACAAGCTGGTTGGAGGGTGTGTTGAGTATTAGAAAGTGTGTATTTTATAATAGAAAAAATCATCATTTTACACTCCAAGTCTCACTAACATCCCTACTTTTATGTCTTTAAGTCCCTTGTAATTTAATTATGTATGTTTTGTTTTAATTAAGTATCTTATGTATTTTAGGGGATATCATGGTCATTTCACAATGAACGAGAAATCAGATGGAAAAATGAACAGCAATTTTGAACTCAGGACAGTTGAAAACCTTAAGAGGAGCATAAAAAGATAAACGTTACTATTCACATATACGTTACTGTACACGATACTGTTCACGTTACTGTTCACATAAACGTTTTAGTATTGTTAAATTTATTACTTTTGATTTTATTAAGGCATTAGTTTAAATTGTTGTGTGGTTTTATTTGCTTAAGTTTTAAAAACTCAATTCACTACCCCTCTTGGGTTGCTTAATTAGAATTTCATTTGGTATCAGAGCAAGGTACTCTTGTTAGAATTTAACTGTCCAGAGTAAAAGATCCATGGTAACCCAAAATAATTCCTCATTTAGGAAAGGTCAATCCATAGCTAGGCCAACGTTCTTTGATAGAAATAAATACTCATATTGGAAAACTAAGATGAAAATTTATTTGCAAGCATTAGATTATGAAATATAAGAGGTTGTTTGTGATGGTCCATTTATGCCTGCCACTAAAAGTGAAGAAGGGGAAGATATTCTGAAACCTTCACATGAATGGAATAAGCTAGAAAAGAGAAAAATTTCTCTAACTCCAAAACTATGAATGCCCTGTTTTATGCCTTAGAGAAGAAAGAGTTTCATAAAGTTTCATGTTGTTCTAATGCTTATGAGATTTAGAAGAAACTTGAAATTGTTTATGCAGGAACAAACCAGGTTAAAGAGTCCAAAATTAGTAGATACACTAGATAATACAAATTGTTCCAAATAGAACATAATGAGAGTGTTTATTCCATGTATATTAGATTTATAGATATTGTGAACATCTAGAAGCACTTTGTAAGACCTTTTTAAATAGCGAGAAGGTAAAGAAAATCATTAAGTCATTACCAAAGGAATGAAAACCTAAGAGAACTACCAATAAGGAGGTCAAAAATTTAAATACTTTGTCTATTAATGATTTAATTGGCTCACTTATTTCTTATGAAGTGGATTTGGCATCCCAAGGAGGAGACAAAGATAAGAAGAAGAAAAGCATCTCTTTGAAAGCATTAAAACTTGAAAGCGATAAGGAAAGTGAATTCGAAGATGAAGAGATGGCTTTGATAGCCAGAAAATTTATGAAGTTTTTTAAGAAATCTGGTAAGCAAAAAAAGTTTAGAAACTTAAAAAACCAAAAGGAAAAAAAAGAAGTAATCATATGTTATGAATGCAAAAAGCCTTGCCATATAAAATCAGAGTGCCCTCTTCTCAACAAACTCAAAAAGAAATTCATGGTGGCAACTTAGGATGATAGTGATGAAGAATCAAGTGATGAAGAACAATCGCAAAAATTGTCAAACTTGGCAAATATGGCAATAGGAGAAGATAAACTTGATAAGGTAAATGATCTTCCAATCTATAATGAATTGTATGACGCTTTTAAAGAGTTCCATAGTGATATGATGAAAATTAGTAAGAAAAATGCAAATTTTAAGAAGAAAATGCTAGAACTTTCAAAGGAAAAGGATGCCTTGCAAAAATGCAATGATTTACTAGATGACAAGATCAATGGACTAGAATTAAATAATGAAATATTGCATGATAGGATTGCATCGTTAAAAGATAAACAAAATACTTCATATGAGTATAAGAAATTACATGTCGTTGACTTGATTAAAGAAAATATGAAGAGCTTAAAAAGAAAACCAATGAGCTTAATGAGATTGTGTTAAAATTTACACATAGTCAAAAGAACTTAGAAAAATTACTCAGCTCTCAAAAATGTGTTTTTTATAAAGGAGGAATTGGGTATAAGCCTAACTTGAAACAAAAATATTATAAAAATAAATGGTAGTTGGACAGTGGATGTTCAAGACACATGACCGGTGATTATTCATGGTTCTTAAGTTTTACTAAGATAAAAAATGTTATAGATGTATTCTTTGGAGATAATTTGCCCTAAGCGGTTAACTGTTAATTCTCAGGCAACTAGCTGCAACCTTTTTGTCTTACAAGCATATTTTTGACATTTTTCAATTTGGCCTTAAAACTTTTAAAAACTAAAATAGGGTCCAATAAGTTTAAAAATTACATTATGGTCTAAATTTTTTTATATTTTTACAAATAGGTCTAAATCTAGAATTTAAAACAGTACTTGTTGAAATCAAAGATCGTAAAACTTTTTCATTTTAATTCAATCTTGAAACATAACCAATTTTATAAAATACTTAGCTTATAATCATAAAACCTTTGGTTTATGAAAAATAATGATTTATTAAACAAAATCTTGAGCTATTCCAAATACTAAATCATGCATACATTAAATCATACTGGCTTTACAAGATTTGTTGCAATAAAGGCACTTTGACCTAATATTCATTCTTGGTTGAGTTGTTATCTATTTAGTGTTTTGAGCTCGATTCTAGTTGAATTGCTTGAACAAATTTTGCCCTTCAAAGACTAATGAACTTGTGAAATATAATAACACATGTTTATTATCATCAAAATTACAATTTGAATAGCCCTCTAGGCTAACAACTGTGCATCTGTTTCATTGGCTTCAACGAGCACATGTTGTTACGAGACCCAGAGTTGCATGAGGATCTCGTTGATAACAAGCGAACAAAATATACAACTTAATACATATTTAAAAAAGCAACTAGAAAAAATATTATACAATCAAGGTAACATCCTATACAAAAACTACTTATACACATTAGGACACTTACTTTTCATCCAGGCTGTCATCAAATATATAAGTAACTAGTTGCAGTTCATCATCAGTGATAGGTGAGGTCACCACATAAGGACCTGGCCAATATCATGGTGTAACAGACTTGTCGTTAACCGTTTCAGACGGTGAGTGTTGGAACCGACTGGGTTTCTTTATCAATCGAAACTCATAAGGACTACGAATTGTTTTAGAAAACTTTAGCTCATTTAGATTTCCTATAATGTTATCTTCCTACAGAAGGAATACATTACTGGATCAATTAAGATCATATCGCACCTAGTATTACAAAATAAAAGAGGCCACAGGGTTGTTACTAATCACTTAACTATTTTATCTACATCATAGGGTACATCAGTAAATGTATTTTCATTCAATGTTTCTACATTTCTTTCAAAATTGATCTTAATGTCTTTACCATCAAATAATAGACCCACATCATCATTAAACAAACTGTCCATTATAGATGGATTTGTTTTCTCAATTGTTATGTAACCAGGATTGTTGGACAAGTCATATAGTTCAATGACAGGATCTTTGTTGTCATGAAGGGTCTCAAAAGGGGGGCTTAATTTAGGCGATGGTGATAGATCTTCTTTTCCATTGACTGGTGTAAATTACTTAACCTATTGATGGCTTTACCATCAATGCATTACTTAACCTATTGATGCTCGTTGTTAAATTTTTTATTGCATTAGATTGCTCTATAATGCGTAACATCAGCTATGCCATGTCTAAAGGTAATTGGCAAGAATATCTAACACTTCCACTATCATGCATTCACACCCATAAGCATTAGGACAACTCAGTGCTTCTAAATTGACTGAATTTTAACAAATAATCCTTATAATACGACTACAAAATCTTTTAATAATTCATTATCAATGCTATTAGAGAAAATTCTGTATTCTTTTCAAATGAGATCAATAAATGTATCAAATTTATAACATAGTCTATACCAGTATTGGTTTTTCAAAGAAAATTAAAATGTTTATTCCAAATATGAATTGCAATTCACAATTTTATATCCATTCCCCTTATATAAATTAACTTTAGCACTTTCAATTGGGTCAATACAGTAACAATGACATAAAACTAGTCAATACACCTATTACCTAGTTAGAATTCACACTGCCTTATTTTTTCAGCCACCACATGAACTTTTTAATCTCTTCCTTATTCCAAGCTATAATCAGAGGCAATGAAGAGCCACAATAGACATTTTCATAGTATTCAACAGTGTGCATGTAAAATATCTAATGATTTTAGCATATAGCATGTGTTAATGCATCAATTGCTTGATCATTAATGGAGACAATTATTTCATTCCATTAGTAAGCATGGAAATAAGAGTCCATAATCGAAGTATATAAGTTACCAACTTGAAGAAATAACAGACAGCCTCTAACATGAGCTGAAGCATTTGACTTGAACTTAGAGATAGCCAACACAAGTCGATTGTAACAAAAAGAAGCCTATGTACGTTCTTTTATTGCACCTGTATCGCTTAGCGTGTGCAAGAAAGAAACTGATATACTTGGTGCACTTGACTGGCATAATATAGTGGCTAATGCAAATAGAAAAAATGAAGCCTACAATTTATTTTAATGTATTAGATAAGCAAAAAAAAAAAAAAGTACTTGTGAACACTTGCTTGCTAACTATATTATACCAACATTATATTACCTTGAACTCATCACCAGTACCATCTGATTGCTTTAAAAAATCCTCCAGGTTTTGTATGCTTATTCCTCGATTACTGCACTTGAAAGTATATCTGAATGTTGCAATTTTATTAGCCTCACCAAACAAAGAGACGACTAAACCTTTATCGTGTATTCCATTATATTGGAAAATGTTGTTGTTATCACTAGAATGGGCTGTTTGTTCAAAATAATAACACCCTTATCAAGTAAAAACTGTTCAATTAACCATGCACCCAACTTTCTTTGTAGCCTACCAGTTCGTAATTCTAAGAGGCTCTCAAATCCAATTTCCTATACAGCTCATTGTTTTTTAAGACTGAAGGTCTTAACCAGCTCATAAAACTGACTTGGAGCACAACATTCTATTCCATGTTTAGCCATCTTTTGTTATAATTTTCCACCATCATCGGTTTAAAGATCATAATCGGTAATATTTATTGAGGGTTTCATGTACTTCGCCTTTTCATTCAATGGTAGGCTTTTGTAGGTTTCACCCAACCGTTTTCTTATCTATTATAAAATCAAGGTACATTAGACATTAGTGTTAATCAGGTGTCAAATTGGGGTGTATTACATATTATAAAATGAATCGTGTAACATGGAAAATATGGCTATTTAATACCTCTTTGGTGACAATAAAGTTTTCCTCAGACGTCTTCATACACTTCACTTGCTCATCACTGTTCTAGAAATAATAAACCATTAAATAGTTAGATATCAAGACCATACAACACCAATACATAGTTGTAGAGGCCCTATAACAGCATGAGGGACTTGACTAAGACATTGTAAGCCTCAATTTACACATACATGGTTTAGTAGGTTATCTTTCTCTTGTTTTAATAAACAAAATTAATATCTTTTGCTATGTTCAGTATACTAATTGCAACTACAAAAGTTTGATTAACAAAATGACTTCAGCTTGCAGTCTCCTTTTGCCACAAGCAGTCTAAAAATATAGATTGCTTGAGATCAATTGAGCTGTTAAACAGGTTGAAAGGCATATTAAAACAAACATCTACTGAACAAAAAAACAAACTCATCTTGAATTTGTCACATGTGAAGCAAGCATAACCACCAATTATAGGAATAGCATTTACATGTATGGTTAATTGACAATAATTTACGATAAAGTGACTTGACTGATGCCTGCTAGCCTTAGTCTAAGTCTACGACTCTACTACAGTTAACAAACAAACCACCATTTTCAAGCATGCTTGACAATAGTAAACAACATCAAACTCTTTTACTCTGATTATCATCCACTTATTACTTGCAATGTTAGTATTTCAATGAAACAAAATTGAGCAACAGAACAAATGCAAACACCATATGTGTAGTGTGACTGTTGTTATAAGGAAATCAAAGAAACAAGTGTGTTTATCCTTACCAAATTAGTTTGTGCCTCTTTTAATTGACTAAATAAGTAAACATTAACAAATACCAGGACCCAAAATATTAGTAAGCCAAGATGTTAAGAACTTGTTGAATGTTGAAAGTAACCCATTAGCTTATCGAAGACAATTCATGTACAATAAGATGGTACTTGTTTTAAAAAAGAAACCTGGTTTGAGAACGAAAATGTACAGAATTTTGAGAAAAATAACCTGAGGTTCAGAAGATTTTCAAGTTAAATGATGTTATGGACTTTAGACGGATAAGATTCTACTAATTTAGGGATTTCGAGAGAAAAAGATAAATGAGCTTAACATTATTATTATTTTAACCATTTATAATAATAACAATAATAAGACACTATATCATTAATATTATTATAAATCACAACCATTACTTTCGGTCAATTTGAATTCGACGGTTTATTTTATTTCTACCATGGTGCGAGCTTGAATGTGTAATTGTAGTATAAGCCCTAAAAAAGAGGCGGACAATATAAATGTTATTTTCGCGCGTGGAAATTCAAATTATGGTGTCTTTTATATTTTATTTAATACACTTACAAATATAATCAAACTTTAAATTTTAATTAAAACATTATTACAACAATAGATCAAATATTGTTTCCAAACAAAGATAATTTTATTTAAGTAAAGGAAATATTAATACAGTAATGAAAAGGTATAAAATACTTAAGCGATAAATGATATATTAACTACCCAACAATCAAAATGTTATTGGAAAACTACAAAGCAGACGGTTAGCTGTGTTTGAAAAAGCTAGCTAGCCACAATCTTTCTAGAATGGTATTGGAAAACTACGACGTAGGCTGTTAGCCATATTTGAAAGAGTTGGTTAGCTACCACCTTTCTAGAATGGTATTGAAAAATTTCGCCACGGTTAGTTGTGTTTGATGGAACTGGCTAGCCATAATCTCTCTAGAATGGTATTGGAAAACTACGACGCAGGTGGTTAGCCCCATTTTGAAAAAGCCGGCTAGTCGCTACCTCTCTAGAATGGTAATGCAAAACTTCACCGCAGGTGGTTAATAGCCTTTGAATGAGTCAACTAGCCGCAATCTCTCTGGAATGGTATTGGAAAACTTTGTTGTAGGTGAGTGCCATGTTTGAAGGAGCTGGCTAGCCGCAACCTCTTTGGAATAGATTAACAAAACTATGAATCTGACAATTAATCGTGTTTATAAGCCCGCTACCCGTTATGTTTCTGGAATGTCGGTAAATGCAACCAGCTAGCCACTTCGTGGGAAGAAGTTACTCGACACCTTTCTGCCCTTAAGTTATTATTTTTTAAAATTAGAATATTGACCCAAAAAGCTTTCTGAAATTATACTATGACTTAACTTATTTAGAAATATTTAAATATAAGTCCATTTCCACAATATAAAAATACCAAATATACTACAATTAAAAATCTCAAAGATAAAAGGACATTCAAAAATATGCTTCAACCTTGTCCCCCTTCATCATCAAAAACCATTTGTTCAAATATCTCCCACAGGATGCACAAATAAAGAATGCATAGAAAGAGAAATTACCAATCCAAAAATCCATACCCACCAATAATCAATACAAACCACAAAATTAAGCTATTTTATAAAAAATATCCATAATGCATAATGTTCAATATAGCAAGTATTGACAAATTCGAAAATGAAATACATAATAATCATAATGTCAATGCATAAAACACAGGGAATAATAACTGAGGAGGTGCGAGAGATGAAGATGAGGAGGGTGGTGAAATCCAAAAAGTGCAGAAGATGGGCTACTGGCCATTTAAAATCTGGAATTACTGTGCAAAAAAACACTGCTGCTCGAAATGGAAGTGATCTTGGAATGCCACAAATCGGCACTGAAGCTTGTTCTATTGTATAAATATAGAACAAACTTCAATAAGCAGCTATTGCATAGGATCCTTGAGAACAACTAAAAGAGAAAGATAGAGCATCAAAAGGTTGGGGTGGAGTACGGTATTTGGCTTGTTAACCAACAGTACGGACCAGACAAGTCCCCATTCGGGATGACCTCTGGAACTTACGTCGTTGGATTCCTACCGATATACCTCATACTAGAAAACTCAAAACATGTTCTTTGAAGGTCATACAACCCAAAACAGGTGACACTTGGCCAAAACAGAGTACGAAACCAGATAAGAAAACCAGCGAGTTTGGCAAGTGCAAAGCATACTTCCTCGGGGTTTTATGAACTGATCTTATTTTACTTTCTCTTTTCTTTGTAAATCTAAGGTTTCTTTGAATTAAGAGAGAATAGGAGTTTAGCTAGACATGGTTGAGAAAACTCAAAGTTTTCTTAAAATTTTTCTTCCTTATTTAATTTCATAACATCTTTCCCTTATATAAAGAAAGAAGAAGTTTACAAACAGCAAAAGGATAAGACAAGACCCTTATCCAAAGCAAAAGCAAAAGTAAATTGCTTTAATAACTACAAAAGGATAAAGCCACTTTATGTGGCTGATAGCATAAAGCAAAAGAAAACACTCAAGCACACCTTTACATAAAGTAAAGCACTAAAATAAAGCAAGCTCATTATTGTCTTTGCTTTATCTTTTATAAAAGTAAAAGTCAGAAATCACGGAGAGGATAGATTCATTACGTCATCGTCAAAGTCACTATCAGTTTCATTTGGATCTTTGGCGTCATTCATTTTGACTTTTGGCATGTGAAGAAGATATCCTTAGGTGTGGACGACATTTGGAAAGCATTCCGAGGTGCAAGTTAAAGGATGAATTTCTATCTTGCAGGCTGGGTTATTATGAAATACAGGAAGGTTGGAGGTTTGTCCTGGTCCAAAGATCGAGGGGTTAAAGATAGGATCATTGAGGGGATTTTTCAGTTGCTGGAGATGTTAAGACAAAGATATAAAATCCTCTTCTGGATCTTGTGCATCCTGATACTAGAGATCTATGAAATCTGTTCTTTCTTCTTTAATCATGACTCCTTTTGATTTTTGAGGGACTGTAGGATTTGGGACCATGATGATTTCATGTTTAGGACCAAGAGAGGTATGGACAATGTCTGTAACTGGAGGTGGGACATGGTTAAGGCTGAGGAGAAAGTTTTGACGGTTCGTTGAAATAAGAGGATCTTGTTCCAAGGTTGCAGTATGAGAAACTGTAATCCACTCATATGCTTGATCTTAAGTAAAGAACAATTTGGTTTCTAGGTGTTGAAAATAGGGTCGGTGAACAACAAAAACAGAAGTAAACATTTCTGCCTCTTATGGGAGAATGATGTCTAGGCTGTAGGTTTGGAAAAGGTTTTGTAACTTGCGTCTCCACCATAGTAGTGGAAAGAACCACTCAAGTAAGGTCCAGGTAAGGGAAATGGCCTGAGACAGAGTCATGAGCATCTTCCTAATGTGTTTGATAGGAAGGATCAGTTTGGTGGCGTATAACATTGTTAAACACCAAAAATACCAAAGTTCATTTTCAGTAATGTCTCTAGTAGAGGGGAGTACAAGACCTGTAAGGTGTTGAGTACTAGAAAGTGTGTATTTATAATGGAGAAAATCATCATTTTACACTCCAAGTCTCACTAACATCCCTATTTTTATGTCTTTAAGTCCCTTGTAATTTAATTATGTATGTTTTATTTTAATTAAGTATTTTATGTATTTTAGGGGATATCATGGTCATTTCACAATAAACGAGAGATCAGATGGAAAAACGGACAGCACTTTTGAACTCGGGGCGATCGAAAACCTTAGGAGGAGCATAAAAAGAAAAATGGTATCGTTCACATATACTGTCTTGTTCACACATACTGATGCGGTTGATATATACGATGATCGCGTACATGACACTGCTCACGCGATCGCTTTCACCGCACCTTTGTCTGACGACGTGGCATTGTGCGATGACGTGGCGGCATTTGATTGGGCGAATGATGTGGCATTGACCGCTTATATGGCATTGATGATGATGTGGCGTTGATCCGATGGCGTGTCACGAGCTTATTGGACCAAAAATGTTGGCCGGTGACGTGGCGAGAATGTTAGTGGACGGAAAAAAAAAATGTGTATGCGGTACATGCATATACACGAGAATAAGAGCCCGATGATGTGTTCCATCCAATAGGAACTTGCCACGTGGCGCAATCCTGAGCGTCAAATTGTTTTAATCGATGGCCATGATTTACTCGGTGTATCTATAAAAAGGGGCTCCCCCCAATTTGACACCCCTGAATCCATTTTTGGACTCCATTTTCTGTAATTCCATCTCCATCTTGTATTTTCTACGTATTTTAATAAAATTTCCATTTTACCCCTAGTTCAAATATGAGTGGCTAATTTCCTTTCAAGCTTGGGTTGAAGGTGAAGTCTCAACATGCTCCATGGGCTTAATTTGGTAAATTTACTTTTCCTTCCCCTTTAATTTATGTGGTTGTTTTGACTTTTCGTAGACAGATAGTAATAATCTTGTCTGGATATCGGCTGGAATAACCGCCTCCCTAGGCAAGGTTATTACTATTTGGCACGGGAAGCCCTTAGCACCATATCTATTAGAGTGTGTGGTTCATGATGAGTGGAAGTTCCCCCTTCATGATTTAATTGGTACTAATAATGAATATTAAGCCGATGGTGCATGTTGAGTACAGATCCGGAGATCCAAGTATTTCATTTTAATAGTTTATTCCAACAGCGTTAAATTAAAACATTGCCTACATAATCGTCATTATAAATCCAATCACCCTCTTAGAAAAATTAATTCTACAAGTAATTAAAATCCACCTTCTCGTGGGATCGACACTCGTCACCATTGAATCTATTCTACAATAGATTCGTGCACTTGCGAGTTCAATAAAATTTGCACAACATAAGGAACAGGTGTTCTGGATGAAATGTAGTTGTGGATGTGGAATGGTCTAGGAGTGTATAGACTCCCATGTAGTATCTGAACAGAAACTTAGTTGCATACTCTTAGATTTGGTATGGGCTGATGAAGGTTCTATGAAAAGGGAAGATTTTCTTTGTTAAGGCTGATTGTGGGAGAGATGAGGCAGTGGATCGGGTTGCCATGAAGATTATTGGGAATGACAATTTTGAGAGAATGCAAGTTGTTGGTGTCTGCTTGTTGATCCGAGAAAGCATGTCAAGGATTAAGTTCTTATCCCCTTTTATATGTTGAACTTGGAAGTCATACTTTGAAAACTATTCTTTCAGTCTCAAAAGGAGTTTATCCGGAACAATTTTGCCTTTGAAATTAAACATATTAAGAAAGTAGAATTGTCTAATCGTACCAAAAAGTTATGGCCAATTAGATGGTATTTAAATTTCTTTATACCTTGCTTTACCACTAAGACTTCCTTGAAAATGGTGTGATAATGTTGTTGGGCATTAGAAAAATGTCCACTAACATATCCAACATAATATTCTCTGCCATCAATTTCTTGGAGGAGGATGACCCCCCAAGACATGTCACTTGCGTCCGTTTGCAAAATACGACATCCATATGTCATTATCTGCAAAGGAGGCAGATTTTGCGCTATCTTTTTGAGATTCTGGATAGCAACTGTGTGGCTATCATTCCATGGGACTGGATTCTTTCTGAGCAAAGCTAATATGACACTTGTATATTTATCCACATGTGGAATGAAGTCATGGATATAGTTAATAATGCTAAAGAAATGTTGAATCTGTTTTGTTGTGAGATTACTATCTGGGAAATGCAATAATTCTTGTGCAATATGACCACTGGGTTGATAATGACCATTTTTTATTACCATCCCAAGATACTCAATAGTATTAATGGCAATTGTACTCTTCTTTTCTGATAACATGATCCCATAAGCTTGTACAATCTCAAAGAAGTGCTGGAGAAGTTGCTAACGTTCTTGGTGAGTACCTGAAAACAATAGCAAATCGTCAATATAAATGAGGGTATGGTGAAGGATGTGCTGAAAGATTTGGGTCATTGCTTTTTGGAATATGGATGGGGCTGTTTTTAGGCCAAAAGGGAGAATTGTCCATTGGTAATGGGCGTTGGGGATATAAAAAGCTGTTTTATACCTCTCAGCTGGTAAAATACCAACCTGCCAAAAACCTAACTTTAAGTCAAAATTGGAAAATATTTTTACATTTTTTAGGTATATGAAAATACCATTTCTGCGGGGTAAAAGAAATTTATCATCTTGTAAAATTTGATTTAACGGCTAATAATCAATGACTAGCTGTTTCTTCCTATAAAGAGTTTCAGCTCTTCTTTCAACATAAAAAGCTTGGCAAGCCCACTGAGAAGTTGTGGGCTCAATGAGGCCTACCAACAATTAGGCACATTCATTTTGGGCTAGTGCCAGGTCTATTGGTCTCATGCCAGGGTGAATGGCATTGATAGGATTAATGTCTTCATTAAGCTTGAAGGGTAGCTTAATGAAATGGGCTTCATTTTTCCATAAGGGCCGAGCGTGTTTAAACTCGAGGTGGTTTTCTAAACAGAACTGGAGTAATCTAGTGGTTATGGCTTAGTAGTCATGAGGTGGGTTGGTCAATGAGTAAACTTTGAGGACATCTGTGAATGGCTTGAACAAAGATTTATACCGAATTCCTGAAGGAAGGATTTAGATACGTTTAACTTTGTAAAGAGTGTCAAAGCCAATAAGAAGATCCTTGTCTGTAAGACTGGATCTAATCAACTTAGTCCAAATTACACAATTTGAGAATAATTGAACCCCAATGGATTTTTTGGTGACTAAGTCTGTGGAGAAAATCTTTCCATCTGCAGCACGAAAATGTTCTTTATGGTGACTCCAAAATTCTAAGGGTAGGATAGAAGGGGTTAATCATGTTGCACTGGGCTCCTGTATCAATAAACCCAATTACAGTAATGGTCCTATGGTATTTAGTCAATAGGAGCTGGACCTTTACCGAAGGTATGGGAATATGTATTTGGGCTAGGGCCGGTGTTTCTAATTCTGGGCCTGTATTTGTGGGCTGGTGCGGAGGACCTACGGTGTAGACCAAAGTTGATGGATCATTATTATCACTGTCTGAAATAGAGTCGTCATCAGACAAAGGTTCAAAAGCAAATATTATATTTTCGTTTGCTTCCTTTTGTTCTGAGAAGAGGAATTCAATCTGGTCAGTTACAAGAGAGAATTTTGAGACAGATTGCAAGTGATGAACAAGACGAACTGCTTTTTTAGGATTGTTAAGATAATCTTTTGCAAAATGTCTTTTTTTCTTACAGATAAAACATCAACTGTTCTTGAAACGTCTGGAGTCTGCAAAAGAAACATTTTTTCTTTGAAAGAATCGAAGATTGCTTCTATTTTTGTGTTTTGAGGATCTGTAAGGCCTGTTTCTGGACTTTCTGTCATAAGTCTTAAGCTTTCTGAAATGATGCCGCTTCTTA
The DNA here is from genome assembly GCA_030449905.1 of Luvunga scandens. NCBI lineage: Eukaryota > Viridiplantae > Streptophyta > Magnoliopsida > Sapindales > Rutaceae > Luvunga > Luvunga scandens. The sequence goes on along the minus strand of JASUUG010000210.1, from coordinate 17,444,405 downwards.
GTAGGACAGTCATATGTAGTCTTATCCTTACACTTGATTTCAAGATAAGGCTTTTTGCATGCTGATCTAAATGGCTCTTTGTCTTTAGCAATTTCTCTGAAAAACTTCTTCTAGTCACATAAATGTTCAAGACATGTCGTAGCAAGTTAGAACAATTTGCCAAGAGACAAATTGTCAACCTTAAGATTAGTGGTGGTGATTTGTCTTTGTATTTCAGGCTGAATTTCTTCTGGAAGAGAGGCTAAGAACACATGTTTCAGTGTTGGATCATTGAATCCACCGAATTTGTAAAACAAGATGGACATTCTTTTAAAATGATAATTCATATCTTTGAAATTTAGTGAACAACATTTCATCTTGAGATATTCTTTCCTTACAGCAACAAAAATTACTGCTAGCTCACCAATGAACTGCTCATGGAGAACAACCAATATAGATGAAACATTTGGAAGTTGAATAAACTGGAGATACCTGTATTCTCCAAGACTATTGAACCAGTCTCTAAGGGAGCCTGTGAATTTAGAACTGAATTCTCTTAAAACAGCCTAGATTTCTACATCAGGTTTTAGCATTTGAACGTCTAACCATGCAGTTAATTCTTGTAATCTTTCACGCCATTTTGCTGGTGGCAAATCATCAAATGTAAACCACAAACCATTTCCTATCACTTTAGAATGATTAGCAGTAGATCTTTGTGGTCTATTTTAATAAGAACTTTCTCTTTCTTCTTCAACATTAGAAGGAATGTCAAAGTAGAGAGTCTATTCTTCTGTAGTTCCTGAAGCTTCTGTGGGGCCATCCATCAACAATTTTGAAATGTCAGCTAGATTTGAATTAAAAGTATCTGAAGATTGAGTATCAGATAAGGACTTAGAAAATTCAGAATCTGTTTGGGTCTCAGATTCTAATGAATGATCAATTGTAAAAGTATACAGTTGAAACATAGGTTGCTTTTCTTGGGCAACTGTCTTTGGGTCAAGAGGTTATGGTGGTTTAGAACTAGAGGCTTCTTAGTGAGATTGTGTTTGGGTCAAAGGAGGATTTTGGGTTTAGGAAGTTTCTTGAGGTTTAGTTTTGGGTTTGATTGAAAGTGATGGAGACTTTGGTTTTATTGGCTTTGGGAATAGAGTGTGAGTCATCCCAAATAACTTGGATGGATCATAAGATCTTTGTGGTGCTAGTAAGGTTCCAAATGGATGGTAGGGCTAAGGACTGATTATTGGTAAAGGTTGTGACTATGTAAAAAAGGTTGGTTGTTGCTTTTCAACATCAATCCTGGCTATTTCAGCTTGCAAAGCCCTAATCTCTTTTTTTTTTGTCAAATTCAAGACTATAGATTCTTTGTTGAATCATGGTTCTCAACTCAGAGTCTAATTGTGCAATCCTGGTTTGGAGATTGTTGTATATCTTTGCCAGTTGATCTGTGATGGTATCAACTCTTTGCTCTACAACAGTGGATCTATGAGCAATATTATCAACTTTTGAATGGAGAGAATTGAAGGAGTAGTTTTGTGCTTGGGCATTCTGAGTTTGCCAATTAAGCATAGCCTCAAAAGGTTTGTGTTCTTCTAAATGGCCAAACGGGGTAATAGCTGAGTCGACAAAGGGTTTGGAGATAACATTTTTGTGGGAATCAATCTGTTTTTTAAGGAGTGGGAACTGTTGTTGATATTTTGGTGAGGATGGTGGTTGTGGAAGGGTGAACATCATACAAGCAGGAATTTGAGGAGTTTGTTGTATGGAAGTCAAGGCTTGTTGTCTACAATTTTTAGCCTTATATTTCTTAAGCCACTGGAGGCCTTTGTTATAAAGAGGCAAAGGTGCCGGACAGTCTGGTTCTAGTGGATCAAAGTCATCAAAATAATGATCTCTGCATTTTTTCTTGTGACTATTCTTTTTTCTTTTGGAACAGAGTTCATCCTCTTCTTCTTCGTCAAGGCATGGGCAGTCCGGATCGCACATTCCTGATCCGGGAACATCCCATAAAAAGTGATCATTTACCTTAGCAAGGTAAGTTGGATATCATTCTAAATTAAAGAACACAATAGGTAATTCCTCTTGTTCAGTTTGAACTGAAGTTATCATTGAGGAATAAGTGAAAGAAAGCCTAGGTGGATCTTCTGAAGCTGAAGAAGGTGGTTTGAAGGTCATATAGATAGTGCCATTAGGGCGGTGTTCAAACATGCTTTCAGAAGTCTAGATCGGACTGGAATTGCTATGAAACTGCTTATAGTTGGTGATCATTCTAAAGGCATAAGTTTTATAAGTTCTTGCCAAGAGATCTGTTTAGGTATCTGAATGATGGTAAGAATCTCTTCTGATTCAGTAAGAATCATTAGAGCTTCAGAGTTTGCCGATAAAGGGGTAGGAAGATCAAGAGCATGATTTTGTAAACGATACACCAACTGATGATGTAGGGTTGCAATCTTAGTCGAAGCTATTTGTTCTGCTCCTTGAATCTAGATCTGAACCTTGAGGGCAGTAGACATGTTTTTGTCTAACAGGGAGAAGTTAAAATTGGGATATAGGGTAAGCATGACACTACCTGCATGGAGAGTGGTAAGGATAGTTCCAATAGTCGCATGTTGGTATTGTTTGAACTTAGTATCAAGGCTATCCTTGCTGTGACAGGAAGGCCTTTTCTGCCATGTAAAGTAAGGATCAATCTCACTCCTTTAAGACGGAGGTGTATATAGCCCTCATGTTTCCAAGAGGGTATTAGGTCGGGTGAAATCTCAAGGGTGACATATTGTTCTGCTGTGGTCACTTGAAGGGCATACTGGTCAAGTCTGGATGATTGGATATATTCTTTAGGATAGGGTCTTTTGGTAGAAATGAGAGTTCTTATAGATCGGGTAAGTGAGGAAGGTCTTTTGTATAGTTGGTAAGGATTAACAAGGGGCATAAAGGATTAACTGATCTGGGCAGATTCGGGAATATAAGAATATTCAACAAGACTTTCTATTTTATTTGCTGAGTGTTTGGTGCAAGATTTTGGTAAGGATAAGGTAGAAGATAACGAAACTGGTGTAACTGTGAAGTAGAAGCTAAAGATAAAGATAAAGATGCCATGGATTTAAAGTTCTCTTAACTCTCTAAAACCTGGATTTACTCTAAATCAAGAAAGTATCATGAAATCATACAACAAAACAAATTAAAAATCAATATTTTCAAAAGATAAGTTTTAAAGAACATTATAGCTCTAATACCAATCGTGGACTGGTACGGTACGTGGCTCGTTAACCAACAGTGCGGACCAGACAAGTCCCTATTCGGGATGACTCTGGAACTTACGTCATTGGATTCATGTCGATATACCTCATACTAGAAAACTCAAAACATTTTCTTTGAAGGTTATACAACCCAAAACATGTGACTCTTGGCCAAAACAGGGTATGAAACCAGATAAAAAAACCAGCAAGTTTCTGATGCACAGGATCCTTCAAGGAAGGTAAGTGTAGAGCATACTTTCTTGGGGTTTTATGAACTGATCTGAACAGGATAAAGTTTGCCCCCGTAAATAAATACTAAGGTTAAGAAATTGGTCAAGAAGAATCATATCATTAAAGATTTGATGCTCTTTAGGAGCCATCTTAGTAGGTTTGTTAGGCAGATTCTGATTTTTAACCTAATGGTGATAGCTGTCATCCCATGCAAATCCAAAGCTAGTAATGACATCAACTTCTAACTCTTTAGTTTCCTCATGAGATGGTTCAGGTATAGGAACCTGAACATGCCTAAAGATACAGGTAATGATACTTCCAAATGGAAGAGATTGGGTTGCGAATCCTAGATTGCTGAGCATATGCTAAAGGATAATGTACCCTGCATTAAGTTTCCTGCTCATAAGTATGCTATCTAATAAGACAACATCTAAACACTTAACCTCATCTCAGTGTCCTTGACGATGACTAAGTATATGTTGTAGAATACTATATAAGACATGAACTTGAAAAGGTAGCACTTGAGATTTAAAAGAAAAGTTATAGAATTGTTCCGATAAATCAGATTCTGAAAAATATTTTTCACAGCATCCACAACAAAGTACCAGCATTCTTCAACCCTATGTCTAGATAAGTGTACATAGAATCCCTCATTTGAAGTTCTAAGGATTGTATTCAATTCCTCCACACCAAATTCTATTGGAATCCCAGCAACACTAGTAGTAATTTTATCAGTAGTGTTCAACGAAATCAACATGTTAGAGTAGAACATTTTTACCGAATTAAGAAATACCAATTCCTTAAGTACTAATATATTTTTCCAACCCATATCAATGAGTAAAGTCTTAAAGGTTTTTCCATAAATAAATAATTGTTCTAACATGTCAAGATTAATAAAGAAGGATTGGTTGATCGGCCTCGTCATGAATCTGTCAATGTAGTGTTTCTACAAAGGTAGGATCGGGAAGTGATTTGTAATGAACTCTGGAACATCCTTATGAGTTTTCGTTCACTTCTTGGACATTTGTTTGGTCCCTATTGTTGAATGACATAAAAATATCCAAATTTGAGAGAATTTTATGAATTAGAACTGATTAAAATATTCTTAGGAGTAATTAGAGTGCATGTATGGGTTTGATTTGATCAAGAACAAACTCGAAATGGGTGAAATTAAAGATTGAAGAAACTGGTAAACTAGGTTTTCAGATTTGGGATTTTTAAGAAAGTGGGTGAAATTAGAGTTTAAGAGTTGATAATTACGGGAAAATTGATGGAAAATGGTTTTTGGTAGTGAAATTGGAGAGATGGTGTGTAAAAACTTGAGTATTTGAAAAAGAGAATGAGAGAGGAGAGAGACCCCTGAAGAAAATGAGGAGGAAGACAATGAACAGCGCTTAAAAACACATAGCTGGCTAGCTGCATTAAGTAATCTGTTAATCGTTTCCTTTTCAGAGACGTAGTGGTTAGCCATATAAAACTACCGACTAGTCGTTATCTCTCTAGAATGGAATAACAAAACTATTCCACAAGCAATTATAATTTGGCTAGCTGTAATGTTTCTGAAATGTTGATGAATGAAAGTGGTTAGCTGCTTAATGGGAGGCGATTAGCCGATAACTTTTTGTCCTTGAGTCATTATTTTATGAAATTAGAATATTGACCCAGCAAGCTTTTTGAAATTAAACTATGACTTAGCTTATAAAAAATATATTCACATAGGTCTATTTCCAAAGTTTTAAAATAACACTTATGGTTATGGATCTAAAAAGCCCAAATCTTTTAAATGTGGTCCTTAGATCTTAAAAAGACTAATCTTGAAAGAGTCAGACTATTAGCATCCCTTTAAAATCCTCTCGAAACTTCTTTTTTAATTATACTTTATTTAATGAAAAGAATATCATTTTTCTAAATAAACACTCTTTTCATTTATAAATCTTGCAACTTTTAATCACTTTCTTATCTTTCAGTCTTAATAATTGTATTTCTCTCTTCAAACTTTCTTTATTATTTTGTTTTTAAAGAAAAACATCTAAAGGAAAAAGTAAGAAAAACCTAAGAAAATAATGAATATTTTATGGGTCTGCAAGAATTATTTAAATCCTTAAAAAAAATTTTGTAGAAGATAAAATTTATTTAACTTATTTTCCCACAATTCTGTATCCTAATTTTGTTGCTACATTACAAGAATATTAATTTGTCTTAGAGGATTACTTCTGAAATTTAGATTATTTTAATGATAACGAATTAAATTTATATTGTGCAAGCAAAATAAAATTAAAGAGAAAAAAGAAAATATAAATGGGGTTAATCCTATTTCTATTTGTCCTTAAATGTAATTGTATAATATACCAGGTGTTTTATAAGATTAACGAAGGGGGTACCAATAGTCCAACTCATCTTGAAAAAATTATTTGCTTAATAAATATAAAACCTTAGTTTATGAAAACAGATAATTTGTTTTAGAGATTTTGAAAGGAAAGCTTGAGCTTTTAAGATGGAAATTCATGCGTATGACATAACTTAAAGGTAATTTCTAACTCCCAAGTATAAGACTGTTTTGTTATAAAATAGTTCGGTGAGTCCGAGGTCAATCCACAGAGAAAAGACTTAATTTTTTATTTTATTTAAAATAAAAATAAAACTTGAATTTATGCAACTTAATTTAAGTGAAACTATGAAATTAAATCAGTTAGGGTTATGGATCAACTCTTAGTAATAAATTAAATTTAATAAATTCTTTTTGCTATTTTTATTTAGATTTATTGCCCAAAACATTAATTGTATAAATTATCATTATTTTCCCATTAATTTTATTATGAATTAAGTATTTATTGTGCTAAAATTAATTTGTCTACAATAAATCAAAATACCATTTTACCATACCTATTATTGAGATATTAAGAATTTATTGTGCCAAACACCCTTAGTTGTCTACAATAAATCAAAATACCATTTTACCATACCTAATATTGAGATATTAAGAATTTATTGTGCCAAACACCCTTATTTGTCTACAATAAATCAATATTTCAAAATACAAAATATGTATAAAATTAAATAGAAAATAATTTAATTTATATAATTAAAAATAGAATTTGATTAAACTATTTTTTATTAAGAGTTTCACCTTCCTCTATCTATTAATATTTAGTCAAGCATAATTGAAATAAAAATATTTAAAATTAAATTATGCCTAAAAAAATTGTATTTGAAAATTAAAAATAAAACTAATTTTATTTATTGAAAATATATTACAAATAAAGATGAGAAGAAGAAGAAGAATTTGAGAGAAAAAAAGTGAAGAAAAGGTGTAGAAAGGTGTGTTACCCTCTCTCTCTATTTATAATAATACATGATTAATCCACACAACACAGATAAATAAGGCTAATTACATCATAGCCATACATTTGTCCCCCTAAAAAGACATAAACCTAACTTAATCCACTCATACACACCTAACTCATTCTACTAACAATTACCACACCTAACATAATAAAATTTTATAATTTTATAATTACCACACTTATTGTGGTAAAAACTTATAATTTCACAATAAAAATCGTAGATCCTCCTTGACAATAAAATAATCTCTCAGACCTTTAGAATTCAAATTTGACATCTGTGCATTTGTTTGGAGGCTCAAAATTATGTCAAATTATTATTTTTACCTAATAAACACAAAAAATACACAAAATCAAATATTTAGAAAAATAATTAGAAATTAACAATATGTTACATAATTACACACATAAATTATAATGTAAGCACAAAATGATATTTTTACCATTAATAAACATACAATTTTTAACACTAATCACACCCCCCAACTAGCTTTTTACTAGTCCATAGCAATTAAAACGTTACATTAAATTAAGATTTATAAAATTCACATGCGAGCTAATAGTTGTTCATCTAACCTCTAAACTATCAAATAAATAAACTCCTCCAAACTTCTTTAACTCCTTATCCTTCACTCATTATCCAAGACATCACCAAAAATTCCTTTATGCTCAAGTAATTAACACAATACTTATAGGGCTTCATTAAAAGAAAACAACATTTTTGTTTTAGAATTCATCGAAACTTTATCTTTAAGCAGCAAATTATTCACACATATTTTTAAATATTATATTTTTAACCCATGTAGTGAGCTTGAGGCCATTGACTCCCAGACCAGTTGACCTTATGGCACTAGGTGTTGAAACACCCCTACGAACTTAATTACTTGGGTTTTTATAAATAAGTAAACCATATATCTATAACCCATGTAGCGAGCTTTAGGCCAATGAATCCCAAATTAGTTGGCCTTAGGGCACTATGTTTTTCAACACTCCTACGGACTTAATTACTTAGGTTTTAGATATAACAAAATTAAAAATATTTAATTTTTTTCTTTTTTTTCTTTTTTTATGGAATTTTATTTTTGCAATATACACTTTCTACTACCTTAGATATTATCTCTAATAAATCAAAAGAACTAAATGTTGCAAAAATTTTAACTTACAACCTACTAGTATGTGTCATGGTGTTTGTGTGTGAAGAATGATTTAATAATACCTGTTAAATGAGTAAACAAAGTGATTTAATAACCAACTAGAGAGTTCACAAATTTGAGTAATTCAAAGAAAATGGAACAAAGACAACTTACCATGAATTTCAAAGTCAAAATTTAATACAACTTAGGATGCGTATCAAAAGTCGTGACTCTATACACAGCCATCCTAGACAAAAAAAATTATTTTTTTAAAAAATATAAACACACCTATTTACAATGTACGTCTACTATCTCCTCCCCCCAACCTAATTCAAACATTATTCATAATTTAAAGATATGCATGCAAAAAGGTGAAAAACATAAATAATAAAAGAAGGGGTAAGAAAGATCACACCTGAATTGGCTGCAAAAGCTTGAAAGAAGATGAAAAACATAAAAACTCTAATCATAAGAAGATATGCTTTTAGAAGTACTGCACTCTATATTTTGCTATCTTCAACTTAAATTTTTCTTAAGTTAGTTTTTACAACATTACCAAGACTGAAAATTTCACAATTATCAACTATTCATTCCCCCTAACTAGAGTGAGACATTATCCTCAATGTCTTAAAGGAAAGAAGTAGAGTTTAGAAGACATTTTTTTACCACTCCAAGAGAATAATCACAAACGAAGAGTTAAATCTAATTTGCACTTCTCACGGGAGTTATGGTCACCATCATTAGTCAACCATTTCAATGCCAAAGTCTTGGGATCTAGCTCTGGTTTATAAGATTGTAAAATATCAAGTAACTCATTAGTAGTAGAAGCACAAATAAAGAGCTTTTTCATAGAAATTGGAATAAAATGATTCTTAATTGCTTGGTTAATGAATGTTAGCAAGTCATCATAAAAGTTATTAACATTTAACAAACCAATGGATTTTTTATGGATGTTCAAACTTGCCCAAGATGCAAATGTAATCAGTGCCTTTAAAGTTGCAAGATCTCCTAACAAGAAAATAAAAGCATCAACATGATTTAATATTTCAGTTATTCTTTTTTACATACCTGCTACAACTAATTTTTCTCCAATTTGTGGTTGAGTATGTATACTAGAGGTTTTAAGGCTTGTGGAATGATGCCTAGCACTTGGTTTCCTTTAGTAAAATAGCTTCTGAGACAAGCTTTGATAACCATTAGTCACCTCCTCCATATACAAGGTGTAGTTTTCTTTCAGCTATGACATGACCAAGATCTACAGTTGCCTCAACAAACTCCTTGTACTTTCCATAACAAAATCCATAAACCATACAAATATTTTTAAATTGTTTACTCGAAAATGATGCCATTAAAAACAAATTGTGAGTATTTAAAAAAGGAGCTCATATTTAAAAATCTTGGTGACAAACATAATGATACATATCAGTAAATAGGTTGGTATATTTGTCAAATGACGCATAAAGCTCATGGCTCAATAATTCAAAAGCAAACAGTAAAAAGAAAAAGCAAACAATTGCTGAGTGCTAGAAAGTGTGTATTTATAATAGAGAAAATCATCATTTTATACTTCAAGTCTCACTAACATTTCTACTTTTATGTCTTTAAATCCCTTGTGATTTAATTATATATGTTTTATTTTAATTAATTATTTTATGTATTTTAGGGGACATCATGGTCGTTTCACAATGAACGAGAGATTAGATAGAAAAATGGACAGCAATTTTGAACTCAGGACAGCCGAAAACCTTAGAAGGAGCATAAAAAGATATACTGCATTGTTCACGGCACTGTTCACCTATACTGTATGATGATGTGGCGGCATTTGATTGGACGAATGATGTGCCATTGACCGCTTATGTGGCATTGACTAATGATGTGGTGTTGTCTTATGACGTGTCACGATCCTATTAAACTGAAATACTAATATGGCGTTGACCGGCGACGTGGCAGTATATTAGTGGACCAAAAAAATGTACTTATGGTACATGCATATACACGGAATGACAGCCCTTATGATGTGTTCCATCCAATAAGAACTTGCCACGTGGCGCAATCATAAGCGTCCAAATAGTTTTAATCCGATGGCCATGATTTACTCATTGTATCTATAAAAAGGGGGCTCCTCCCCCTAATTTGACACCCATAAATCCATTTTTTAGCTCTATTTTCTATCATTCCATCTTCATCTTGTATTTTCTACGCATTTTAATAAAATTTCTATTTTACCCCTAGTTTAATTATGAGTAGCTAATTTTCTTTCAAGCTTGGGCTGAAGGTAAAGTCTCAACATGTTCTATGGGCTTAATTTGGTAAATTTACTTTTCCTTCCCCTCTAATTTATATGAATGTTTTGACTTTTCGTAGACAGATAGTAATAATCTTGTCTATATATCAGCTAGTATTACCGTCTCCCTAGGCAAGGTTATTACTATTTGGGAAAGGAAGCACTTAGCACCATATCTATTAGAGTGTGGTTCATGAGGAGTGAAAATCCCCCTTCATGATTTAATTGATACTAATAATGAATGTTAAGCCAATAGTGCATGTTGAGTACAGATCTGAAGATCCAAGTATTTCATTTTAATAGTTTATTTCCGCTGCTTTAATTTAAATTAATAGATAGCCTACGTCATTTTTATTATAAATCCAACCACCAACTCAAAAAATTAATTCTACATGCAATTAAAATTCACCTTCTTGTGGGATCGACACTCATCACCGTTAATTTATTCTACAATAGATTCGCACGGTTACGAGATCAATAAAATTTGCAACAATGACTAAAAAAACAACAAAAGAAAACATACAATAATTAGATACAAAATCACACTATTAACTACAATCATGCAAAAGATAAAAGAACAGCAAAATAAAAGGATATGTACTTGTAGTTGTGATTTTGGCTCATATCTTCCTATGGTTTTACATCCAGTAACAGCTTCAATGCCCTTTATAGGTCGAGGATAGGCTTCCCATCTAGTTTTCTTGTAAACTGGCAAATAAAGTCTTTTATAGTCAGATTCCTAAGACTAAACTATGCACTTTCTTTTAGGAACAGTCCCCATAAGTTACGAATCTCACGTTGCACATATTTGCTTCAATGTGTCTCAAGAGATCATAAGAGATCATCCAACGATTCTTTACTCAGGCCATTTTTAACGAATTTAATTTTATCTTCTCGAGTATCAAAAACCATTCCTAAAAATTACAAACTGTTCGTTTGCAACGAAGTCTTACACAGTTATGATAGTCAAAGCCAAGTCTTTTAACTCTTCTTTTTTTAGTAAATGTGCTTTTACCAAAACCAGGCATGTAAGAAATAAATGAATCAGAAAACTCACTTGCCAATTAGACCTTTGCTTCAATTAACCAATGGATATCAACAGGAATTCCATTGATCATTAGCAAACGTAATCATTCACAACGAGCTTTATAAATTTTTTTTAGGGCATTTTGAGGGAGAGAAAAAAAGCGCTTATGTAATTTATGTTTTATTTCTTCCATGTCTGATTTTGGGGTTTCAATTATTGTGGGAAGTTAAAAATACCAACTTAAAAAGCCACGGAGTGCCGTTATCCACCATTTATACGGGAAAATAAATCAAAACACACTAAAAATAAAGATAATCAAATCGGTAAAATCAAATCAAACGTGAAAGCAAATAAAATAGAAAACACACAATAAAAAGAAAAATAGACTTACATTCGTCCTCTTATTGAGTTAACCTCATGCTCCAATTGGAAGTCATGTATGCTATCCTCTATTGCCCTGAGTTGTCTTTCTAGATCTTCAACATAAGACACAAATGTTGGTGGCTTTTTATCCCAAATTGGATAGGATTTACAAATTCATATTATGCGTCTCAAATGCAATTTCACTTGTAAAAGTTCTCGAAGATGTTTGAAAAGGAATTTTCTTATTAAGGTTCTTATGATGTACAATGACAAAAGAAATACAATCATTAAACACACTTAAGCATAATAACGCGTACGATACAAGACAGTCAAACAATTCAAACAGTAAATTAACAGTGAAAAGTTAAATTATTTTAAAAAAAAGACTTAATCAAAATTTGGTAGGTCATTCAAATTTATTTCAACTACAACTAATATGTACACAAATCCAAAAGATGGTGGAAATAGACCCATGAAATCAATTCCCCAACAATCAAATATTTTGATCTCAAGTTGGGATTTAAGGGCATTATGTTTCTTTAAGTAATTGATCCCAATTTTTGACAATTTTCACAAGTTTTACAAAATTCATATGTGACTTTGATATGGTAGGCCAATAAAATCCACATTGTAAAATTTTAGCCGTAGTTTTTCTTGAAGAAAAGTGTCCACCATATGCTTCAGAATGACAAAAATTAATGACGCCACTTATCTCATTGTCAGGAATACAGCGCAAAAAAAAATCAGGGCAATATTTGAACTAGTAAGGATCATACCAATAAATTTTTTTTACTTCAACCAAAAATTGCTTCTTCTCTTGAGTATTCTATTGCAAAGGCATTTTACTTGTAACAAGGAAATTAACAATGTTAGCATACCATGGCATTGAAGTCACAGAAAATAGAAATTCATCAGGGAAAGAATCATTGATGGGTGCTGTGTTAGTGCAGATTTCATATGTGATTGATAAATGATCAGCAATGACATTTTTGGCGCCCTTTTTATCCTTGTTGGTGAGATCAAATTCTTAAAGTAACAAATCCAACGAATTAGTCTTTGTTTGGCATCCTATTTAGTTATCAAATATCTCAAAGCAGCATGGTCAGTAAAAACAATGGATTTAGAACCAAGCAAATATGAACGAAATTTGTTTAATGCAAATACCACAACAAGTAATTCTTTTTCAATTGTTGAATAATTCATTTCAGTACTATCCAAAGTCTTACTCACGTAGTAAATCACAAAAGGCTTACCATCCTTTCTTGGTCCTAAAACAGCACCAACAGCAAAGTCACTTACATCACACATTATATCAAAAGGTAAAGACCAATCAGGAGATTGAATAATGGGGTGCAGATGTTAAAAGATAAATTATTTTCTCAAAAGATTTTTTACAATCATCAGTCCATTCAAATGGTGCATCTTTTAATAAAAGGTTACAAATTAGTTTAGATATTGCACTAAAATCTTTTATAAAACCTCTCTAATTGTTTTTTGTGGTGGCAATTTAGATAAGACTTCAATTTTTGCTTTGCCAACTTCAATTCCTTTTATAGATACAACATGACCTAAAAAAATTCCAAAGGTAACCATGTAATGACATTTTTCCCAATTCAATACAAGTTCTTTTTCAACACACCTTTTTAAAACTTTTTCTAAATTATCAAGGAAATCATCAAAAGAATTCCCAAACACAGTCAAATCATCCATAAAGACTTTCAACAATGTTCAACCATATCATTGAAAATACTTAGCATGGATCTTTGAAATGTTGCAGGAGCATTACAAAGTCCAAATGACATTCTTTTAAATGCAAATGTTCCAAAAGGACATGTAAATATAGTCTTTTCTTGATCCTCAAGTGCTATGGAAATTTGATAATAACCCGAATATCCATCTAAAAAACAGTGGTAAGGATCTCTGGCTACTCTTTCTAAGATTTGGCCAAGGCAAGGCAAGGGAAAATGATCTTTTCTAGTGGCTTTATTTTACTTTCTACAATCAATGCACATGCGCCAACTAGATGTAATTCGTGTTAGGATTAATTCACCTTTATCAGTCTTGACAATAGTGATTTCAAATTTTTTAGATACTACTTGTGTAAGGCTTACCCACTTACTATCAAAGATAGGGTAGATAATTCATGCATCAAGTAATTTAAGGACTTCTGTTTTTACTACTTCTTTCATGTGTGGGTTTAATCTTCTTTCAGGTTGTTGGCATTTTTTAGCATTTCCTTCCAAATTGATTCTATCTATGCAACTTGAAGGATTAATACTTTTAATATCATTTAAAGTCCATCCAATTGCATTTTTTTACTTTTAAAGAACAGATAACAACTTACCTTCTTAGTCACTAAATAGAGTAGAAAAATTACAACAGGATAAGTTTGTTCTTATCCAAGATAAGCATACTTCAATCCTTCTGCAAAGGTTTCAATTCCAGTTTAGGTGCTTCTTATTGTTCAGTCTTTTCAATGATTTCAAGCTCATCAAATTCTAGTTTCTTATCATCATTTTGTAAAGTTTAAGCAGAGTCAAGCAAAAAACTTATATTAAAAGTATCATGTTCAAGTTGCTTATTTAATTCAATTGAATTAACTAAAGAAACATCATTAAGTTTAGAAAAATTCACTTTTTGAATACTTTCCTGTATACAAAATGCAAGCAATTCCTTTTGTTCATTAATATCATCTTTATTCTCATTTTCTTTATTAGGTTGCCTATACATGTTCAAAACATTTAACTCCAAAGTCATATTTTGTAATGACAAATTCATTAAATCATTCCTACAATTAATCAAAGCATTAGCAGTTGCTAAAATTGGTCGACCCAAAATTATAGGAATTGGTTTATAATTATTCATAACAGGTTCAGTTTCTAAGACAATAAAAATCCACAGGGTATATAAATCTATCAACTTGCACTAAAACATCTTTCATTATTCCTTTTGGTACTTTAACCGATCTGTCGGCAAGCAAAAGTGTAGTTGAAGTTAATTTCAACTCATCAAGATTAAGTTAAAGATAAACTGAATATGGAAGGAAATTAACACTAGCACTAAGCTCTAGTAAAGCATGCTCAATTCTCTGATCACCAATAATACAAGAAATAGTAAGACAACCATGATCTTTATATTTAACCTTATTATTAATAGACAGAATTGTACTTACCTATTCGGCCATGAAAGCACTCTTTTTTAATTTCAATTTTCTCTTGACAGTGCATAAGTCTTTTAAAAATTTGGCATATGAAGGTACTTGCTTGATTGCATCTAACAAAAGAATGTTAACGTTCACTTGCTTGAAGATTTCATAAATTTCAAAAGAGTGGTTTGATTTCCTTAGTTTATTCAATGCTTGTGGAAATGGTGGTTCAGATGGAACAATGATTATTTCTTCACTAGGTATAAGTTTATTTAGTCCCTCCTTACTTTTTGAAGTTTCATCTTCACAAGGTTCAAGAATAGGTCTATCAATAACCTTACCACTACGAAGAGTTATAACTTACTTGACTTGGTCCATGGGTGGATTTTGTTGAATTTTAGGATTTAATTGTGGTTAGGCTGGAAATTTACCTTTTTCTTGAATTATGAGTGCAAAAGCAATTTTAGTAAGAGTACTTTCAAATCAGAAAATATTTGTGCATTTTGATTGTTAATGGCATCTTGCTTCTTAATGAATGAATGCATTATATCTTCTAAATTTTTCCATGGTGGTGGAACATATGGTGCATAAGACTAAGCATTTTGAAAATTTTGTAGAGGTGGTGCTTGTGAAGATTGTGAATTGTTATTATTCCTCCAACTAAAATTTGGATGATTTCTCCAACCAGGATTATAAGTCTATGAATATGGGTTTGGCTTATTAAAAGTGTTAATGGCATTAGCTTGATCATACAGACATTATTTAAGTGCAAGCAGAGTGGGACAATCTTGAGTGAAATGATCATTAGAACTACAAACATTACATGCAATTTCTTCAATAGCTTTCACTTGATCACTTTTTTTATTCTCTAAAGCTCAAAACTTTCTTAACTAGGGATGTAAATTTTGCTTGTAAATCATGATATTCCTTAAGGTTATGGATTCCTCCACTAGATGGAGATGGTTGTGGTTTATTTGTCAATTCAAAAGATCCAACAATATCCCAATATTGTGCATTTTCAGCTAATTGGGCAGGATAATCTAATGCATCTTCAGGATTTTTATCTCTAAATTCACCATTACAAATCATTTCTACAACTTGTCTACTCTAGGGTGTCAAGCTCTAATAGAAATAAGTGACCAATCACCAAGTTTCAAAACAATGGTGTGAACATATGTTAAGCAATTCTTTAAATATATCCCAACATTAGTAAAATGTTTCTCCATTTTTTTTGAGTGAAAAAAGTGATTTACCTTTTAAAAGAATTGGTTCTATGAGGTGGAAAGAATTTTTTCAAAAACTATTCTTGCATGTTATTTTAAGTTTTTATTGATCCAAATCTAAGATTTTGTAACTAAGTTTTAGTTTTATCTTTTAATGAAAAAGGAAAAAGCTTTAATCTAATTATGTTCATGCTACAATTTTGGTCTGTCACAAACCTCCTCAAAATCTCTTAGACGCAAGTATTGATTCTCAAATTCTAAACCATGAAATATTGGTAAAAGTTGGATAATACCTTAATTGAAATTGAATCATGCTGCTTCTGGAGGAAATACTATACATAAGGGAGCTCCGATTCTAGTTGGATTCATGTAGTCTCTCAAGGTTCTTGGTTGATTCTGATCATATGCCTTATGTTGAGAATGGTTGTCTCCCTGATCAATTTGAGAATTAAGTTGGTCAAAAAGGTTTTCGTCTTAGATCTCAGCCATGATTGGTAGCGGTAATTGAGATCTACGAATTAACCTACCACTTGAAGTTTGAGACCAACGTCTCATGTAATGATGATGATAATGTGTGTAACATTATAGTGTAAAAATGATACACAAAAAAAAAATGAAAATTACACAAATTAAAAATAAAAACAAACTGAAAATTACACAAACAAAATAAATTTAAAAAAAGAAATAAAAAAAATAAACTGAAGATTAATTAACTGAAATTAAAATAACTAAATAAGCGGTTCAACCAACCATATAAATAAATAAAATAAACATAAAAAATAAATACAAAAATTAAATTACAAAAATTAAAAGAAAGAAAAAGAAATATTTACCTCAAGGTACAAATTCCTTTTTCTTTTTTAATTTATAAAATTACCAGCAATTAAATGATTAATTCAAATTATTGGGCATTTGTTATAATTTTTAAAGTCAATGTTCAATTTATTGAGTCCAAATAAGGTCCAAAGAAAGTCCAATTAATTCCAATGATAGTCTAAAGAAGTTCAAAGCAATAAGTCCAAAATTGATTATGGAAAATTTTGGCAAGGGACTTACTTATTTGTAAATTTTTTAGAATTTTATAGTCAATCTATAATTATGAGAAGAATGGGCTGGGAACAAAATCTTTGGGGTGAAAGTACAATTATGAAGGAGTTTGTGGACAAAACACAATTTAAGAAAAAAAAACGGGTTAAATGAAAATTTACAAAAAATAAAGTTAAAAAAAAAATTAAAACAAAATAATATATTTCCCCGGTAACGGTGCCAAAAACTTGACACAACTTAAAAATGATTTCTAACTCCCAAGTATAAGAGTGTCTTGTTATAGAATAGGTTAATGAGTCCGAGGTCGATGCATAGAGAAAAGATTTAATTTGTTTATTTTATTTTATCTAAAAATAAAAATAAAACTTGAATTTATAAAACTTAATTTAAGTGAAATATGAAATTAAATCATTAGGGTTATGGATCTACTCTTAGTAATAAATAAAATTTAATAAATTCTTTTTGCTATTTTTATTTAGATTTATTTCTCAAAAAATTAATTGTATAAATTATCATTATTTTTCCATTAATTTTATTATGAATTAAGTATTTATAGTGCCAAAATTAATTTATCTACAATAAATCAAAATATCATTTTATCATACCTTATATTGAGATATTAAGAATTTATTGTGCCAAACACCCTTATTTGTCTACAATAAATCAAAATTTCAAAATATAAAATATGTATAAAATTATATAGAAAATAATTTAATTTATATAATTAAAAATAAAATTTGATTAAACCATATTTGTTTACTAAGAGTTTCACCTTCCCCTAACTATTAATATTTAGCCAAGCATAATTGAAATAAAATATTTAAAATTAAATTATGCATAAAAAAATTGTATTTGAAAATTAAAAATAAAACTAATTTTATTTATTGAAAATATATTACAAATAGAGATGAGAAGAAGAAGAATTTCAGAGAAAAAAAGTAAAGAAAATGTGTAGAGAGGTGTGCTACCCCCCTCTCTATTTATATTAATACATGATTAATCAACACCACACACAAATAAAGCTAATTACATCATAGCCATACATTTGTCCTACTAAAAAGATATAAAACTAACTTAATCTACTCAAGCATACCTAACTCATTCCACTAATAATTACCACACTTAACATGGTAAAATTTTATAATTTTACAATTACCAAATTTATTGGGGTAAAAATTATAATTTCACAGTAAAAATTACAGATTTTCCTTGACAATGAAATAACCTCTCAGACCTTTGGAATCCAATTTTTGACATCTATGCAATTGTTTGGAGCCTTAAATTGTGTGAAATTATTTTTTTACCTAATAAACATACAAAATTACATAAAATCAAATATTTAGAAAAATAATTAGAAATTCACAATATGTTACATAATTACACACATAAATTATAATATAAGCACAAAATGATATTTTTACCATTAATGAACATACAATTTTTAACATTAATCAGCGTACATTAAATTATACTAGCTTTTACAAAGATTATGGAAGAGGGAATTACTCGAGGTAGTACCCCTTTTATAGTTCATCTTCAAGTGTGCCATTGACCATGAAAGTCTTTAGGTTGATGTCACTTAAATTAAAAATATTAACCTAAAAAAATTATGACACACTTAATTAACCAAATTACTTGTTTTTGCATGTGGGTTGTTATCATTAAAGTCAATGATTTTATAGCCATTTAGGCCACAATTTAAACAATACAAATGAACCAATCCTTAAATTGTCAATATTTTATTTTGGTTTTTTCCAACCCCTCCAGTCATCAAACAACGTATTTTTAGTTAAATTAAGAAAACACAAACTATTTTTAGTTGTATTTATTTATATTCAAAATTCCAAATTATTATAAAATTTAGTAGAATTCTTAGTTTAAAAAAACTAACATTATAATCTTTGGTTCGTAGAAAATGATTAATTATCATGTTTTAAACTATTTTATGTGTGCTATAAGACTGTGTATTAATAAAAATACGTATTTGTTTAACATGCATATAGTCTTGTCTGTGCCTCTTATGAAATTTTTGAAGATAGTTTTGACATTAGAAACGAAAGGGCCTTTGGTTGCAAAATCTTGTAATACTCTTTTTATTCGACCTAGCAAATTTGTCTCGAATTAAGAGAGGCCTGCTGCAATTTAAAATTTGTCCTTTCTTATTTCTCAACAACCAAACAATAATTCTAAAATTTGTCTAGCATTCAGTCTTACACTAAATAATAAAAAAAAAAACATTAAAATTAAGCAACTAAGAAAACTTAAACACAAGAAGTACATACCAATTGCACTTAGCATTATAAGTAAAATTTTGGATTTAATTTCTTGGTAAATAAACACCCTTTTATAGACAAAATATAAGAGGGTCATCACTATTACTATGTACTCGCACAATACCTTCACCTTCCAAGAACATACATGTTTGTTAAATAAGCACCCTCACTCAAAAAATAAGAAGGCCCCCCATCAGCTTACACAGGTTAGTGAACTAAGTGTTTATAGAACAACACTAGTTGTTGTACAAAATACCAAGAAAAAAGGGTGGCGTTACAAAAAAATTGCCAACTTTTTACCATAACTTCGCTACAATGCTACAAAATGGTTTGACAACTGGCAAAAAAAAAACTACAAAGGCAACTTACACACCTCTTGAATAAGTCGATGCCTGATACTATTAGGTAGAGATTGCGCCAAATAAAAAGCTAGAAGAAGGCGAGCATGATCCGAGTCATGCTAATATAGTAAGAAAAATTTTTTTTAATAAGTCCATCTTTACTATTGCCAATATAAATTCTTATTTTTTAATCTAATACAAAAATGATACGATATACCAAGAAGAAACAATTGTACAAACCTGATAGGAGTCATCAACAACAATAGAAGGACTATCCATATACTTCATGACATAGTAGCCACAATCAAAACCATTTGGCGTTGTGGTAGACTAGTTTGGTTATAGATTTGAAAATTTAAAAAATTGAATTGATTACCAAAAAGAGCTCTAGCCTCTTGACATATTACAAAATCTAGTGAGGCAAGCTGCCAACATCAACAAATAATAAGTCTTGCAAAATTTAAAACATTTAAGTGTGAAATATGCACGAATATGACAATCATTTTAAAAACATACAATTGCCAAAGACTCATTAATCATTTTCTCTCTTCGATGCGGCGATTCCAATGAATCCCAAATAGTAGCAGCTCCATGGGAAATGTCAACAAGAAGCATGTACCATTGACCATCACAATTAATGGGCATATAAATCTAGCATGATAGAAAGTGTTAAACATTTAATTACATCGATAAATGCATAATGTTTTGTTATCAATTAGGTGAAATGAAAAAGAAAGATAACAATAACAGTAAAATAAAAAAAATTCATGTTATGTGTTAACCTTTTGACAAGTATCCAAATGACCCATGTATCAATCTTGGAAAACAACAACTTGAGCAAAGTTAAGGCTACTCCAATCAGCTAGTGCAACTTGCTTTAGCAGAAAAGTCAAATAAGAGAAAGCAAAAAAGGGGTCAACCAACTAACTGCACAAGCTTATTTCAATAAAAGTGTTTGAATGAGAGAAATAAATAATTTTTTGGCTATCTTACAGAGTAATTTGTAGGTAGGAACCAACATAAAAGGGAAGTGAAATCTTTTTCAACCTCTTTCATATTATTATAATCTGAAACATAATGAACAATTGTAAATAAAATGCACACGTTAGTATGATATATATTAGTACTTGTTAACATAACATTAAAGTCGTCTTTAGTATTGAACATCGTCATCAATCCATTCTCTTGGCAGAAGAGTACACATGCTGCTCCGAGTTATACTATTGTCTCTTATATCCACCCCAATTTCCTTTTTACCATGAACAACGATGTTATATCAACAAATAACAACAAAGGTCAAAAGAAAGAAATAATGTTTAAAAGAGAATTATTTAATGTAGGTCAATGGTATGGGAGAGAAAGTAGGAAGAAAATTACTTAATAATATGTGGTGGGCGAATTAATTTTAGTTTTGTTATTGATAAAACCTGAAATCATCATTTAATTTGATCCATTGATTTTATTAGCGTTGAAAAGTTAAGATTTTGTGCATATTTAAAAAAAAAAAGAGCTTCCATCCTAAATATAACTATTGTGTATAGAGAGAAGGGGGGGTTTGAAAAAATGAGGGCCGATGGGGAGGAAAATGAAACTACGCAGTAAAAAAATGATGAATTGACCGACTAGAAATAATTTAAGTACTTGTGTTTATAAATATCAATATTAGTTTACCAACTACCAGTACAGCCAATTTTTCATGTAACAAGTTTTATAATGGTTACTTATTTTCATAATCATTGTAGTAGCAATCAAAGGTCAACAAAAAAGAGTTTTTACAAAGCATGGTTACCTTTTACAACTCAAAGCAATTGATAAGAATAATAACCTACAAAATAAAGATAATCTAAAAGTGTCTTATTTACAAAATTCAAAAAAAAGCTTCGTATTCATTAAAAGTAGGGAAAAAAACTTATAATTACCTTCCATATGCTATATGTATACCACCAATGCTTACAAAGATCATAATTAATCAAATCCATAAATACACTTTCACTGTTTTAACATGCAAGCTGCAGTATCTTAAGTCTTTGTAATGAGAAATTTTAGAAGCACTTTTAAACAAGGTTCAGTATAAATACATTCAAACATGAATAAATGCTAACTCCCATACTAATTTCAGCATAATGATCTTTACTGCAAATATTAAAATCATGACTATTACCACGTCCTCAGCTTTGCATCATAAAAACAAATTTCATCTGAAACAAAGAACAATGCTTAAAACAAAAGCCATTAAAGGTTGCCGAGAATGAGGAGTAGAGGTTGATAGGGTTGTAACCAAAATCAAAATCAATGCATTGAAACCAATATGACAAACCCCATGCTATGAATTGTTTGAAATTATGTTTTGCACCTAATCAAGGGTTAGTATATTAGAGGGATTAATACTTGGAATGTACTTCAACCAAATAGGACCCTTGAAAATAAGAAAGAAAAGCTTCGCTCAACATTCCAAAAACACTAAAGAAAATCTAGTGTCTTGTTAGCTCTTTTTAAAAAATTATATTGTTGTAACTTACACAAAATTCCACTTAGCACAATCATAAGGACCAATCGTAAGATTAAGTCAAGGCCTGCTTGCTGCACCACCCTGATAAGCTTCAGTAGATCAGAATTCCCCTTAAAATAATACTAAAACCAATTAAAATAAAAAGAAAAACGAAAAATACCAAAACATATACTGCATAACTTATTTAAAATATCACCCTACATTTGAGACTACAAGAAAACAGAGCCTTCTGATAAAAACAAATTACATGCCATGAATAAAATTATTACAAGTCCACCAGAGAAATTGTCAAGGTTATAGCAATTACAAACGTTTCCTAACTTTATTTATCTTCGCCAATGAAGATAGGTCAACATTTAACATCCTCTCACAACCAAGTGCACCAAGTCTTACACATAAACATTTAAGGTTACAAAGAATAGATACCTAAAACTCTTAGATTTATCGTAAGGTAACTTAGACAATTCCATTACCACACAAAGAGCTGAGTTTGTTTCTTATAAACATGGCAAAAATCAAGTCCAAGGTCAAGTAAACTCAACTACAAGCCTCATACGACATATGCTCAGCACATACCCAACTCATTGGCCAATTTGAGGCACAAAACAATAGAATATCATCATAAAACCACCACAATTTCACTGGATTCGAATATAAGAATAATAGAAAGATAATTGTTCAATTAGATCATTACCCCAAAATCACAAATACTAGCAAGACTACATTAATTCATGCCACTAGTTGTAGCACATTATTTCATAAAATCATTCAAACATAAAAAATTAGCTACACGAGAATCAAGAATTTAATACGAAATATACAATAATTTTCTAGAGAGAAGAAATCCCTTTCTACTTATATTGAAGATAAATCAAGAAAATGACAAGCCTCAATTCACAGCTCATCAAAATAAACCCCATTACTTTTAGTTGCTTCACGCTCAATAATGTAACCTCCTTTTTTTTTTCAATTTCTAATTTTTTTCCTTCTCATCAACAGAATCTCAAGATAAAATATTACAGCATGACTTAATTGTAACTCTATCTATTAAAAAAAAATAATGACAACCCTAAAAATTATCATTCAATTATTAATACCTAGAAACCATCCCAATATTTCAAGTAATAATTTCTCAATTGCAAAATCAAATTATACAAGCTGAAATTTCAAGTAATATTCATAAATTAAATTGAAATTTCGAACATAATTAAATGACGTGATAAGATCCATAATCATATATTAAATTAAAGAGAGAGCTCACCCAAACTATTGGAAGACATAAGAGTGAGATCCAACAAGAGAGATGATTCACGACAGTGAAAAATTAAAGTTATGAGTGATGAATTGAAGTTGATAGTGATAGATTGAAGCTTAACGTGAGAAATTGAGCAAGGAATTAAAGAAAGAGTGACAGATCAAGTAAGCTTGAATAAATGGCACTCCTTCAACTACATCTTTCCTCTTTACTGTAACGAGTGGTAACTATTCTTGAATACCAAGTTCATTCATCCAAAATTATGAATTTAGGAGAAAATAATGATAGAGAGAATATGAAGGCTCTTAAGCAAGAGTGACAGATCAAGTAAGCTGGACGCGTGCGACGGGTGAGCCAGTGCACATGGGCGTGCCCTCGCGCCCGCTGGACTCATGCAACTGGCTCGCCCGCGCGTATAGGTGCGCCCCTAGCGCGTGCCCAGCAAGTGTGTGCGATGGGCGCCCTTCTTACCAAGAGACAGAGCGTCTCTTGGTGCCTGTTGCACCAAGAGCTGCTGTCTCCTGGTGAGACAGGCGCCCGTCTCACCAAGAGACAGCGCCTTTCTTGTGCCCATCGCACCAAGACGTGCTGTCTCTTGGTGAGACGGGCAGCGCCTCTCTTGTGTCCGTCGCACCAAGAGGTACTGTCTCCTGGTGATAATGATGATAATGATGCGCTAAAGATCGCATTGTTTTACTTTGCAGACAGAGTACTAAATGGAAGAAAGGATCATTGTAAAATCAATTTCAACTTGCTTAACGAGATAGATGACATAGATCACTTTTGAAATCATTCGTGGGGTCATTTGTCGTGGGAAATTATATATGAAAGTCTTAATAATGCATTAAACGACAAAGGCCACAAATTTAAGAAAGAATGCTAAAAAAAACCTAAGCATAAAATTGAAAAATACAATATTTATGGCTTTATGTCTGCAGTGCATGTGTGTTGAGATTTTTATTTTTTATAACTTAGTTTTGTTATAACGGATATTTAATGACACATTTAATGACCTTATTTCTCTCATTGTTGAAGGCGTGGATTTTTGAAGCGATTGGAAAACTACCATTAGAGTGGGTCGTGAAAATTAAAAGGAAGATTCCTCGGTTTGTGCAGTGGAAGCCCATATCTTCTTCCAAGATAAACTATGGTGAAGCGTATTCATATCTTAATGATGATTCTAAAATTGTAAGTAATATATGTCTATGTGTGTATATAGTTATCAAATACCATATGATTATATTAATTGAATATTTGGTATTTTTTACGGCAGAAAAATATTTTACAAACCATCGAACCTAATGCAAAGGAGAAAGGCAAAAAATTTTGGAAGAGTGTCGAGGAGTACATGCCATATATCCCTACTTGGGTCCGTAATGTGGGTATCCTTCATTGCATCATTTAAAAGATAATGAAAACTCAAAAAAAAAATTCCGTGGTATTTACTAATTCTCTGTTTAACTTTGTGTAGCACCAACCTTCAATGAACGTGCCATCTGTTAGAAGGACAAAAGAGGCGGATCATAACACTACGAGCCCACCAAAAGCGCATTACAATCCCGTTGAGGATGACTTCGCTGCTGACGAGCATTATGAATCTGCACAAAATGATGATGACACACATGATTCGGAGGTTATTTTCTAATTTAAGACATCAATTTCTCTCATCATTCATAACTGATGTGTGCGTTTTCTCAATACTTTCATGTTTCATGATAACAGTTAAAGACAAAGTTTCGCAGTGATTATTTCATTCAACGGATGGACAGGATAGAATGTTCCATTAATGAACTGAAGTCGAAATTTCATGCAAAACGTAGAGAACAACAAAAGTATCGAGATATTGTCATGAAATTTATGGCTTCGTTTACTGATGGTTCTTCCAAGCGCACGTACAGTGATTCTCTGATTGGATGCTCGTACATGGTAAGAAAGTTTCACATGATCTAGTAATGTTCTATTACTTTTAAATTATATGTGAATTTAATATTCTAAAATTGTCGATTCGACAGGCCTCCGATGACTATAGTCCGTACACTAATGTTGCGAACCGTGACGATCGCACGCCCATGTCGTTGTATAGTCTTTATGAGGATGTAAGTGGTGACAGTATGCAAATCCTCACGGAGGCACCTGCTGGCGTTAGCAAATTTAGACGTCCGTACATACCGTCCTATGTCTTTAACAGTACTTTCTTCATTCCTCCTTTCAAGAAAGTTAGGAACATTAGGCCTTTACCTACACTCCAAATAACGGACCGTGAGATTGATGAAAAAAGTAGTGTGGACACAAATCCACTAAGAGCCATTGAAGATCCAAGGTTATTTAAACAGTTTGATCAGTGGTTTGCTGGTAGGATAAGTACGTCTCGTCCCGTCCAACAGTCCAAAAAATTCTTCGAAATACTCTTAGGCAATGCTTCAATGGGGTGGCTTAGTGATGAGGTATGTGTTCTTAATGGTAAAAATGGCGAAATCATGTTCATCTTACTTTATGTACGTAAAGTAATACAAATTCACATGTTTCTATTCATCCATAGCATATTCACGCATATTTCTGCTTGATTAGTGAGAAGCAACGACAATATCCAAATGCCTTACCTCAGCGGATCACGTATACGGACACGTATTTCTGGGTAATGAGTTTATGAACTAATTAATCATTTATTATAATTTCCTATCTTCTGTAATGTTCAAATCTTGTTAATTCGTTAATTCTTGTGTAATATTTTATACTAGGTGTTCCTAAAGCAGTTATGGAACAATGGAGACTGCGATGTCCATTCATTACAATATAGCAACAACTTTAACAGCTATATTGACGTGCGAGAAGATATCATGTCCAAACGGTTCACAGACATCGATGTGGTTCGTATTACTACTCAATCCTGTGCACTGTATTTTAGTAACGATTTTAGGAAGTACCATTAGATAAATTTATGACTTTTTGTATGCAGATACTCATCCCCGTGATTTTGGGCGGTGATCATTGGGTACTAGCCCGAGCAAACCTTTGCACGAAGAGGGTACGGATTTATGACTCATTACTGACATGTCACAACGATAAAACGTACTTGGGTCAATTCAAGCCACTTAAAGTCGTCTTCCCTTTGCCATTAAGGGAAGACGACTTTAAGTGGCTTGAAGATGTTGGATTCTACAACATCCAACCGGAGCTACAAAGTGCCAACTCTTGGAAAGTAAGAGTTATTAAGGATGTGCCACAACAAGAGCGTGGAAGTGGTGATTGCGGAGTTTTTATATTGATGTTTACGTTGTATTTGATGTTTGGCCGCAAACTTAATTTTGATAATAGCCACGGCCAATACTTTAGAAAGAAAATTGTTGTAGATATATTTAAGGACGACATTGGATTGTAAGCATATGTATGGATATACTATATTTTGATAGATGTAAATTTGCATTACACTGATATATTTAGGCATAAGTAATTCTCGATATATTTTATTAGTTAATATGCAATTGTACAAAAAAAAACTTTCCATTACATATAATTGTTAAACACACCAAAAATAAAAGTAAAAAAAAATAAATACTTCAAACGAAACGATACAATTAGTTTGGATTTGACACAATGGGATTCTTGCATCTCTTGCGATTATGGCCTGGTTCGTTGCACCTCCCGCATCTCATAGTCCTCTGATCAACGTCCTCACCGATAGAAGGTATTCTGAGCTCATGACGCGGGGCAGGTGGTAGTGTTTCGATCGGTGGGTGAACCTTCATTCCTTGGATTTCGGTTGAAATGTCTCAATCAGCCATGTCGCCAACCTGCTCTACTGGTTGTGCATATGCCATGACCAGTGATTCTTTAAAGTAATAATTAGAACAAAGACTTATGTAATCCACTCAGACAGTCAAATAAGCAGAAATTGCATGCGCATAAACAAGCTGATCGAGTTGGAAAACTCTCCAGGAGCAAGTTTTATTTTGTATGTCAACTATCCCTTCCTTTAAACTGCCACCCAAAACATGGAATCGATGCTGAGACACAGGACGAACAGTCATTCTTTCGGCCAAAATTCTCCTCTCACTCATTATCTCGTCTGCCCATGTTGTTAGTCGAGTAGGCATTGATTCAGCCACAATTTTCCAATCATAAAATCATTGCTGCAATGTTTTCCTAAAGTGATCAATGCAAATTTTATTGAACTTGCAAGCGCACGAATCTATTGTAGAATAGATCAACGGTGACGAGTGTCAATCACACGAGGAGGTGGATTTTAATTGCTTGTAGAATTAATTTTCTAAGTGATTGATTGGATTTATAATGAAAATGACGTAGGTTATTTATTAATTTAAATTAAAGCGGCGGGAATAAACTACTAAAATGAAGTGCTTGGATCTCCGGATCTGTACTCAACATACACTATCGGCTTAACATTCATTATTAGTACAAATTAAATCATGAAGGGGGATTTTCCACTCCTCATGAACCACAATCTAATACATATGGTGCTAAGTGCTTCCCGTGTCAAATAGTAATAACCTTGCATAGGGAGACGGTAATACCAGCCGATATCTAGATAAAATTATTACTATCCGGCTATGAAAAGTCAAAACATCTACATAAATTAAAGGGAAAAAAAAAGTAAATTTACCAAATTAAGCCTATAGAGCATGTTAAGACTTCACCTTCAACCCAGACTTGAAAGAAAATTAGCTACTCATAATTGAACTAGGGGTAAAATGGGAATTTTATTAAAATACATAAAAAAAAATATAAGATGGAGATGACATTACAGAAAATTGAGCTCAAAAATGAATTCAGGGGTGTCAAATTAGGGGGGGAGCCCCCATTTTATAGATACAATGAGTAAATAATGGCCATCGGATTAAAACAATTTGGACGCTCAAGATTGCGCCACGTGGCAAGTTCTTATTGGATCGAACACATCATCAGGGATGTCATTCCGTGTATATGCATGTACCGTACACACGTATTTTCGGTGCACTAATATACTGCCATGTCGCTGATTAACGCCACATCAGCATTTTAGTCCAATAGGATTGTGACACATCATCAATCAACACCACATCATCAGTCAATGCCACATAAGCGATCAATGCCACATCATTCGTCCAATCAAATGCTGCCACATCATCATACAGTGCCATGTCATCGTACAATATCGGTGAACAGTGTCGTGAACAATAATGTATATGTGAACAGTACCATTTATCTTTTTATGCTCCTCCTAAGGTTTTCGACTATCCTGAGTTCAAAATTGTTGTCCGTTTTTCTATCTGATCTCTCGTTCATTGTGAAATGATCATGATGTCCCCTAAAATACATAAAATAATTAATTAAAATAAAACATATATAATTAAATCAAAAGAGACTTAAAGACATAAAAGTAAGAATGTTAGTGAGACTTGAAGTGTAAAATGATGATTTTCTCCATTATAAATGTTGAGTACTAGAAAGTGTGTATTTATAAAAGAGAAAATCATCATTTTTCACTCCAAGTCTCACTGACATCCCTACTTTTATGTCTTTAAGTCCATGATAATTTAATTATATATGTTTAGTTTTAATTAAGTATTTTATGTATATTAGGGGAGATCATGGTCATTTCACAATGAACGAGAGATCAGATGTAAAAACGAACAGCAATTTTGAACTCAGGACAGTCGAAAATCTTAGGAGGAGCATAAAAGATAAATGATACTGTTCACATATATAGTAATGTTCACATATACCGTACTGTTCACACATACGGTATTATTCACATATACGATCGCATGCGAGACACTGCTCACTTCCGCAGATCGTTTCACCTCATCGCATGCGTCGACATGGCACTGTACGATGACGTGGAACTATATGATGATGTGGCGGCATTTGATTGGACGAATGATGTGGAATTGACCGCTTATGTGGCATTGACTAATGATGTGGCGTTGACTGATGACGTGTCACGATCCTATTAGACCAAAATGCTGACCGGCGACGTGGCAGAATGTTAGTGTTCCATCCAATAAGAGCTTGCCACGTGGCGCAATCCTTAGCGTGCAAATTGTTTTAATCCGATTACCATGATTTACTCAGTGTATCTATAAAAAGAGGGCTCCCTCACCTAATTTGACACCCCTGAATCCATTTTTGAGCTCTATTTTCTGTAATTCCATCTTCATCTTGTATTTTCTACGTATTTTAATAAAATTCCCATTTTACCCCTAGTTCAATTATGAGTAGCTAATTTCCTTTCAAGCTTGGGTTGAAGGTGAAGTCTTAACATGCTCCATGGGCTTAATTTGGTAAATTTAATTTTTTTCCCCTTTAATTTATGTGGTTGTTTTGACTTTTCGTAGAAAGATAGTAATAATCTTATCTAGATATCGGTAGGTATAACCGCCTCCCTAAGCAAGGTTATTACTATTTGGCACGGGTAACACTTAGCACCATATCTATTAGAGTGTGATTCATGAGGAGTGGAAATCCCCCTTCATGATTTAATTGGTACTAATAATGAATGTTTAGCCGATGGTGCATATTGAGTACAGATCCGGAGATCAAAGCATTTCATTTTAATAGTTTATCTCCACTGCTTTAATTTAAATTAATAGATAGCCTACATCATTTTCATTGTAAATCCAATCAGCCACTTAGAAAATTAATTCTACAATCAATTAAAATCCATCTCCTCATGGGATCGACACTCGTCACCGTTGATCTATTTTACAATAGATTCGTGCGCTTGCAAGTTCAATAAAATTTACACAACAATAAATACACACTTTCTAGCACTCAATAATCAACAAGATGAGTAACAGGAAATTTTCGCGGTTCCCTCATAAAAGAATTCACACTCTCCGTGATATTGGTAGTAAGTATATTGTATCTCCTACCTTCAAACTCAGACCTTGCCCAATTACACGTACCCACATTATTCTCTAAGTATTCAGCTGTCCTCGAGTGGAGCATCCATAACCCTTGAAGTTGTTGTTTAAATTCTTCATGTCCATATGCTTTTGCAACATTAATAAAGGCAGGCTCAAATTTATCCCAAAGAGCTTTGGAAATCCTGAATTTTGACTTAATGTTACCTTTGACATGGTAGAAACAAACACCATGAGCAGTAGTGTGAAATACTCTGAGAACGACTCTTTTGATGGCAGTGCATTGATCAGAGATAATTACTAACTCTAACCTATCGCCAATCACTTCGAGCAACTTCGTCATAAACCATTCCCAAGCATCATTATTTTTTGAATTTATAACCCCAATTGCTAACGAATACAGTTGATTATTACCATCCAAACATGTTGCGACGAACATGCTTCCACGATATATTCCCTTTAGATGAGTACCGTCTACAGTAATTGTTGAGTGCTAGAAATTGTGTATTTATAATGGAGAAAATCATCATTTTACACTTCAAGTCTCACTAACATTCCTACTTTTATGTCTTTAAGTCCCTTGTGATTTAATTATATATGTTTTATTTTAATTAATTATTTTAAGGGACATCATGGTCATTTCACAATGAACGAGAGATCAGATAGAAAAACGGAGAGCAATTTTGAACTCATGATAGTCAAAAACCTTAGGAGGAGTATAAAAAGATAACGGTACTATTTATGTATACGGTATTGTTCATATATACGATACTGTTCATGACACTGTTCACCCATACTATATGATGATGTGGCACTGTACAATGACATGCAGCATTTGATTAGACGAATGATGTGGTATTGATCGCTTATATGGCATTGACTGAAGATGTGGTGTTGACTGATAATGTGTCACAATCCTATTGGACTAAAATGCTGATGTGGCGTTGACCAGCGACATGGCAGTATATTAGTGAACAGAAAAAACGTGCGTACGGTACATGCATATACACGGAATGACAGCCCTGATGATGTGTTCCATCCAATAAGAACTTGCCACGTGGTGCAATCCTGAGCGTCCAAATTGTTTTGATCCGATGGCCATGATTTACTCATTGTATCTATAAAAAGGGGGCTCCCCCCTTAAGTTGACACCCTTGAATCTATTTTTGAGCTCTATTTTCTGTAATTCCATCTCCATCTTGTATCTTCTACTTATTTTAATAAAATTATCATTTTACCTCTAGTTCAATTATGAGTAGCTAATTTCCTTTCAAGCTTGGGTTGAAGGTGAAGTCTCAACATGCTCCATGGGCTTAATTTGGTAAATTTACTTTTTCTTCCCCTTTAATTTATGTAGATGTTTTGACTTTTCATAAACAGATAGTAATAATCTTGTCTAGATATTTACTGGTGTAACCGCCTCCCTACGCAAAGTTATTACTATTTGGCACGGGAAGCACTTAGCACCATATCTATTAGAGTGTGATTCATGAGGAGTGAAAATCCCCCCTTCATGATTTAATTGGTACTAATAATGAATGTTAAGTCAATGGTGCATGTTGAGTACAGATCCGGAGATCCAAGCACTTTATTTTAATAGTTTATTCCCACCAATTTAATTTAAATTAATAGATAGCCTACATCATTATCATTATAAATCCAACCGCCTACTCAGAAAATTAATTTTACAAGCAACTAAAATTCACCTCCTCGTGGGATCGACACTCGTCACCGTTGATCGATTCTACAATAGATTCGTGCGCTTGCGAGTTCAATAAAATTTGCACAATAAGTTTTTGGCGCCATTGCTGGGGAGGTACGTTATTTTAATTTGTAGAATCAATTTTTAATTTATTTATTTATTTTTTTCCTTTTAATTTTTTTTATTATTAAAAAAAGAGAAAAAAAAAAGTGAATCTGCATTTGGAAGTAGGTATTTTTTTTTTCTTTTCTTCTCTTCTTTAAATTTTCGTAATTTAATTTTCATGTTATTTTTTTTTATTCTGTTAAATTGGCAGGTTCAACTGCCTATTAATTTATTTTAATTTGTTTCACGCATTTATTATTATTTTTTATATAGCACTTTAGTTGTTTTCATAGCAAGATTGTAAAAGCGTGATAAGGTTAGTATCATAATTTCTCCTTCTTCTTTATTTTATTAATTTTGTTACCATTTTCTTTCTTTCTTTGCATGCATGGTCATAGGTCACAATTACCTAATCTTGAGTCTATAGATTTTGAACTGGAAAAAATACTTCGCACATAAAAACACGTTAAAACTAAAAATAAAATTGAAATGGATTTGCAACCAGCACCACAAGAGAGGCCATTTAAGGACTACTTCAGTCCCTAAGCTAACTTGAGCACATCATGCATACAATATCCAAATGTAGCTGCTAGGAGTTTTGAATTAAAACCTAGTGTGCTAAATTGTCTCCCAACATTCTATGGCCTAGAAAATGAAGATCCATATAATCATCTGAATGATTTCCATGCTATATGTCAAACTTTTAAATATGAGAATTTTTTAGATGATGATATTAAACTTAGATTATTCCCATTTTCTTTAAAGGATAGAGCTCGTTCATAGTTCAATACATTATCTGCTAATAGCAGTACATCATGGGAACAAATGGTAACAAAATTTTTGAATAAATATTTCCCAATACATAAAACCAATGCTATTCGCAGAAAAATTTCAGAGTTTACCCAAAGAGAAGACGAGTAGTTTTTCAAAGCATGGGAGCGATTCAATGGGCTACTTCTAAAGTGTCCACATCATGGGTACGAAAAATGGCACCAATGCCAATACTTTTTGGAGGGATTATTGTCGCATGTGCAAGAATGGCTAATGGCAACAAGTGGAGGAGAGCTAATGTCAAAAAGTGCATCAGAAATTTGGGATTTCTTCCAGTGATAAATGGTAATTCCCAACAACGGAGTCGTTTACTCAGAAATACTAGAAGAGTTAAGGGAGTGAATGAGGTTCACATTGGCGAGTCAAGTTCAGAAATTAAATAAGTCAAAGAGATAGTTGAAGGTCTTTCCCGACAAATAGCATCGTTAATAGCTGCTAAATTGACGGAGCCACATGACCAGGACTCATACTCAGATCAAGCCAATGTCATAGGTGTAATGAGAAAACCATAAAACTACAACCCTTACTCCAACACATATAATCCTGGATACCATCTCAATTTTTTCTTTGTCTCAAGGATTCCAACAGAATGGACCAGCAGCTCTAGCTCTGGCTCCACCAATGCAACCAATTCCTCAAAATCCTCAAGCCTCTCAGCCACCATTTAAACCATACAATCATAACCCAAACTATTCTCAACTTAGACCATGGGAGGATGCATTTCAGAATTTCAAGAATCTTGCTCACTCTACAATTGAGCAATAAAACAGCACCATTAATGAACTACGAAATGCAAAATGAGATGAGAGCGAGTTTCAACTCACAAACCCAATCATTTTCAAACCTTGAAAAAATGGTGGGACAACTTGCTTCTTCAGTTCAAACCTTGGCAATAACTGTTGAGAAAGAAAAATTCCAAAGTCAACTAGTGCCTAATCCTAAAGGAGTGTATGAAACAAGTACCAGTTCACCTCAGCAGCATGGAGAGGTCAAAGCCGTCATGACCCTGCGAAAAGGAAAAAAAGTCGATAACAAAGTAGAGATGCCAGTGACAAAAACAACTCAAATTATACCGGTAAATACAGAAGACTCATTATCAAAGGAGAAAGAAGGAACCAACCCAAGAGAATACGTTCCCAAAGCTCCATTTCCTCAGAGGTTAGCTAAAGCGAAGAAGAGAAAATCCACAAGTGAGATTTTTGAAATCTTTAAACAAGTAAGTGTTAACATCCCTTTGCGTGACGCTATAAAATAAGTGCCATCTTATTCCAAGTTTCTTAAAGACCTTTGTACTAAAAAGAGAAACATTCATGTTCAAAAGAAGGCCTTTTTAACAGAAAATATTAGCTCTATACTCCAACATAAAATTCCTCTAAAATACAAAGACCCAAGCTCCCCCACTATCTCATATAGTATAGGGAACCACATAATTGAAAATGCTTTGTTGGACTTAGGAGCTAGTGTAAATCTGTTACCTTACTCAGTATTTGTGAAACTTGGATTGGGAGAATTACACCCAACTCTAGTGGTGTTACAGCTTGCAAATCGATCCATGAAAAAACCTCGTGGTATTGTGGAGGACGTTCTTATACAGGTAGATAAGTTTTATTTTCCTGTTGATTTTATTGTAATTGACACTCAACCAGTCCATGATTCGAGGAAGCTCATCCTCATTATCCTAGGACGACCTTTCTTGGCAACTACCAATGCTCACATTCAATGCAGGACTGGAAGTATGTAGTTGTCCTTTGGCAATATGACGATAGAGCTAAATATCTTCAACATTGCTAAACAACATCACAATGCAGATGATGAAATTGTTGATGTGGATTTAATAGAAGAATTAGTTGATAATACTTTTCTTTCAACCCTTAGTGATGACCTTTTACAAACATGTTTAACTTACTTTGGTTTGAATTTTGATATTGACATATCAATAGATGAGGTTAACGCACTACTTAATTCAACACCATCCATGGATATTAACAAATAGAAGTCAAGAGTGGAACAACTAGCACCATCAGAGAAGAAACTGAGTCCATCATCAGAATCACCACTAGAACTTGAGCATCGTGCAAACTAAGCCATCAAGAAATTCAACTTTGACATGCAGCAAGCTAGCTGAGAAAGAAAATTACAGCTAGTAGAACTTGAAGAAATTCGTAATGATGCATATGAAAATGCCAAGATTTACAAGCAGCGAATGAAAGTCTTTCATGACAAGCAAATTATGAGAAAATCTTTCACACCAGGTCAGAAAGTGCTTTTATTCAATTCTCGCTTGCACCTATTCCCAGGTAAGTTACGCTCTTGATAGACTGGTCCCTTTATAGTCCATACTGTTTTTCTACATGGAGCAATTAAAATTAAGGATCCAAAGAACGGTGTAACTTTTAAAGTTAATGGTCAAAGATTAAAGCCATATCTAGAGTACCAACCACATGAAAAAAGACACCGAAATCGATTTGAGTAACCCACCAAACTTAAACTGAGAGATTTTTTTTCTTATTTCTTTCTTCTTTTTAGTGATTTAAATTTTTATGAAAGTGTGTTTATTTAATCATTCAGTTTTCTTTTATCATTTCTAATCATGTGTGCCTCAGCTAGACAAATCCTCTGGAACTTTCTCAGATAACTTCAACGTGTACAATCTCATATGAGAAGCTAGATACGATTTTGTAAAACACATCGTATTTGGAAGCTACAACCTCCAGAGTTGGTATCTCACATTGAAGATTTAGAAAGACAACTCAGAGAAATTAAGGGAAGTATCTACGACACTCAAATAGAACTTGAGGTAAACTCAATAAGAGGACAATTGTGAAATTATTATTTTTCTTTTCTTTTCTTTTCTTGTCTTCTTTGTGTTCTTTAGTTTGTTACCCCGGTTAAGTGGCAGATAACGGTACTCCGTGACAATCAAAGTCGGTTACTTTAGTTTTCCATAATAACTGATATTCTGAGAAGAATGTATGGACAGAAACACAATTCTAGTAAAGCTTCACAAGCGATTTCCTTCACTTTCTTATAATGCCCTCCTTACAATCTATAAAACTCGGTTCGAACGCATGCGATTGCTTATGAGAAATAACATCCCTGCTGACATTCGTTGGGTAATCGAGGCAAAAGTACGTTTGGCAGGGAAGATAAGATTCAATTCATTAAGGATGGCTTGAATAAAGAGTCATTGGATGATGTCCTTTTATCTCTTGAAACGCATCCCAGTGGATACGTACAAAGAGCAATTCTCCAGTTATGGCAATTATTTTAGAAAGAGCATGTCCGATATAGTCTCAGGAATCTAACTATAAACGACCCTATTTGCTAGTTTATAAGAAAACTGGATGGGAAGCCTATCCTTGACCCATATAGGGCGTTCAAGCCGTTTCTGGACGTAAAACCAGAGGAAGATGTGAGCCACAATCACAACTACTTGTAAATATCCTTTTACTGTTATTTTATTTCACTGTTGCTGCATTAATTGCATTCTTGTCTTTAATAATTGTTTGCTTTTTCTTTTTACTATTTCCTTTTTTACTCTCGAGCCATGTGTTTTACGCGTTAATTGACACAGACATGCTACCTCATATACAGCTGTAAACCATTGTTGCCAAGATCCTTGATATATGATCCTTTTCTTTTAGACTCACAAATTATTTTTTAGAAGCATCCCAATGGCAGCTACTCCTAATAAACAATTCAAGAACATTTATGTGCTCTCTGGATTTAACTATGACAAACATAAAGAGTTCGTTGAGGCAGCCATAGATCTTGGCCAACGCATAGCAGAAAGAAATTTACATTTGATATATGGAGGAGGTGACCGAGGGTTGTCAAAACTGTTCTTAGAAGCTGCTTATCTCAGAGGGAGCCAAGTGTTAGGCATCATCCCAAGAAGCCTAAAACCGTTGGGCTGTGTGTTTGACTCACCAACTGGAGAAGAGTTAGTCGTCTCAGGTATGCAAGAAAGAATAACTGAAATGCTAAATCATGCTGATGCTTTTATTTTCCTCACAGGGATCTTGCAACTCTAGAAGCACTAATCATATTAGCATCTTGAGCCCATCTGAACATTCATAAAAAACCCATCGGTTTGTTAAATGTCAATAACTTTTATGATTGCTTTATCACATTTCTTAACCATGCAATAAAAAACCATTTCATCCCTTTCACAGCAAAAAAATCTTTATTTGTGCTCATACTACTAATAAGTTACTTGATCTGTTACAAGCTTATAGACCAGAGTCAGAACCCAAGACCCTCGTATTGGAATGACCAACTAATGATGGTAACAATAGCCGTAGTAAGAAGTGCAAATTAGATTTAACTCTTCGCTTGTAAATATTTTCTTCTACGATGCAGCACTCAGGTGATGTCTTATAAACCCTATTTTCTTTCCAACATTGAGGACAATGTTTCTTTCTGGTTGGGGGGAGAGAATAGTCGACAATTGTGGAATATTTCAATCTTGGTGTAGTTGGTACTAATTTTTGTTGTAGAAACTAACTATGGATAAATTTTTGAGTAGAAGATGACTGAATATGGAGTGTAGTGACTCTAGAAAAGAAACTTCTTCTTAAAAAAAAAAATCAGACATTTCTTGCTTTGACAGTCATTTTAAGTGTAATTTTTTTAACTTCTTTTACCAACTAGTTTTTCTATGTCATTTTCACCATTATGCATGCATAATTTTCATAACTAAGAATAGGTTTGGGGTTAGAAATTAAAAAAAGAAAATATTTTGTGTGATCTCTTTATAATTAGATGACATGATAACTTTCAAATTTTAGTATTTGTATTATCTTTGGTTTTGAGTTATGTTACACCATGTTTGTTACTCTACATGTTGATGTTGGAAACAAATATAAGTTGCTTGAGAGAATGCACATGTCATAATAATTTCCAAGTGAGTTTTTAAGCCTGTCATTTTGGAGAGTAACCCTTTTTGCCCATTTTTCGCTCAGCTTAGTAGTTTATTACTTTATACATTATCTCTAGATTTCCTTAGAGTTAACATTCTATAAAAAAAAAAAAAAATGTGTTGCCACATCTGAAGGTCCATCTAGCTAGTAGATATAGAAGATTATTTATAACCCTAAAAGATGACATAAAGGTCATTTTTAGTCCGTTTGAGCCTTTCCAGCCAACCCTATTAATATGTATCCATAGTTAACCCCTTTAATCTTAAAAAAAAAAAATTTCTTTGGTAACCTATTATCTTGTCCCACTTCAATGTGGAGTATGACATTATATTTTGTATTTCCCACCACCCATTTATGTTTAAAAATAGAGATAATTTTACATTCACGAAAAAGGTGCTATAAAAAAAACAAATATATATATATATATATATATATATATATATATATATATATATATATGTATGTATGTATGTATATGTATATGAATAAAATAAAATAAAATAAGAGAAAAAAAAAAGAATTCAAGTGAAAAGCACCTAACAATCTCCAAAGTTCTCTATTTTTCAAACATATATTTTGTTTTTCCTATTATCCTTTCTTTGTTAGCCACGTCCCTATCCTACGTTACATCCTAATAAAAGTCCTTGATTTTAGGAAACTATAGTCTGAAATAGAAACTGGTTATATGGGCTGAAAAGATGTGGTAGTGCATTTTATTTAAAAAAAAAGAGAGAGAAAAAAAAAATAATGAATACATTGGTTTAATTAGCATTTTGTTTAAATTAAAATTGTACTATTTCTAAGCTTAAGGCATTTTTTTGTCATCTTGGTGAGAGTATGTGATATTACTTCTTTATTATTTTCACTCAAATTACCATTAACTGGAGTGATTATTTTTTGGTTTAATTTCTTTGTGAGCGTATTAATACTACTAGTGAGATTTTGGGGTTTGACATGTCATTCTTGAAAGTGACTCGATTACTATAGCTGTGAGTTTTCTGTACTGATTCATGTGAAAAGTTAATGTGGGGATGATATTTCTTTAGACTGGAGATAATACTTATACTTTTATTTTATTGTTATCATTAGTCTGATTGAATAAATACGATTGTTTTAAAAAAAATATATCATTATTTTTATTTGAATTTTGTTTTCGCTTAATTTGCTAGGGACTAGCAACAAGCTGGTTTGGGGGGTGTATTGAGTGCTAGAAAGTGTGTATTTATAATGGAGAAAATTATCATTTTACGCTTCAAGTATCACTAACATTCCTACTTTTATGTCTTTAAGTCCCTTGTGATTTAATCATATCTGTTTTATTTTAATTAATTATTTTATATATTTTAGGAGACATCATGATCATTTCACAATGAACGAGAGATCAAATAGAAAAACGGACAGCAATTTTAAACTCAGGACTGTCAAAAACCTTAGGAGGAGCATAAAATGATAATGTTACTGTTCACGTATACGTTACTGTTCATATATACGACACTGTTCATGACACTGTTCACCGCACTTTTCACCCATATTATACGATGACGTGGCAGCATTTGATTGGACGAATGATGTGGCATTGACTGATGATGTGGTGTTGACTAATGATGTGTCACAATCCTATTGGACTAAAATGCTGATATGGCGTTGACCGGCGACGTGGCAATATATTAGTAGACTGAAAAAATGTGCGTACGGTACATGCATATACACGGAATAACAACTCTAATGATGTGTTTTATCCAATAAGAACTTGCCACGTGGCGCAATCCTGAGCGTCCAAATTGTTTTGATTCGATGGCCATGATTTACTCATTGTATCTATAAAAAGAGGGCTCCCCCCATTAATTTGACACCCCCGAATCTATTTTTTAGCTCCATTTTCTGTAATTCCATCTCCATCTTGTATTTTCTACGTATTTTAATAAAATTTTCATTTTGTCCCTAGTTCAATTATGAGTATCTAATTTTTTTTCAAGCTTTGGTTGAAGGTAAAGTCTCAACATGCTCTATGTGCTTAATTTAGTAAATTTACTTTTTCTTCCCCTTTAATTTATGTGGATGTTTTGACTTTTCGTAGACAGATAGTAATAATCTTGTCTAGATATTGGCTAGTGTAACCGCCTCCCTAGGCAAGGTTATTATTGTTTGGCACGGGAAGCACTTAGCACCATATCTATTAGAGTAATGTTCATAAGGAGTGGAAAACCCTCTTCATGATTTAATTGGTACTAGTAATGAATGTTAAGCCGATGGTGCATGTTGAGTACAGATCCGGAGATCCACGCACTTTATTTTAATAGTTTATTCCCAACAATTTAATTTAAATTAATAGATAGCCTACATCATTGTCATTATAAATCCAACCACCTACTCAGAAAATTAATTCTACAAGCAATTAAAATTTACCTCCTCGTAGGATCGACACTCGTCACCGTTGATCTATTCTACAATAGATTCGTGCGCTTGCGAGTTCAATAAAATTTGCACAACAGTAATCAATGGCCTGATGTACTACATGAAACCCTTGATGGAAGATCCAAGCTTTAGAAAGTAGTATAAGAAATTGTCATCTCCATCCAGCTCGAGATAAGTAACAGTAC
Organism: Luvunga scandens; assembly: GCA_030449905.1. Lineage (NCBI taxonomy): Eukaryota > Viridiplantae > Streptophyta > Magnoliopsida > Sapindales > Rutaceae > Luvunga > Luvunga scandens. The sequence continues at coordinate 17,403,998 of JASUUG010000210.1, read as the reverse complement.
CCTCATTCGCTTCGGTCAAAACATGAGAGTATTTAGGAAGTAAGTTATATGATTCTGCAGGGTTCTCTCGAACTATTTCAAGGCCAACTTCTTTGGATCGATATGCCTGCTAATACGTTAACTAGACACCGTATTCCTGCTGCATGTCTGCTCTAATGTCATTTGGAGTATATATTCGTTTATCTTGGATAAATTTATTAGCGATAAGATGACTAACAACTCAACTCCTGACTTGACGGAGACCACCAGGCACTACCTCATTAAAGCAAGTGTGTTCATTGTCAACTCTTCTCACAACCCAAGGAACATTCTGCTCATTTGAACCTCTCATTGCTTGAATACGTTATTTACATGATTCCGAAGAACAAGGGGCCTCAAAGCGTGTCGTTGTGGACCGTGCAATCTTGATATCAAATTTATCCCTCAAGGCAACTTTGCGAAGTTCCAATATTAACTCTTTTTTCTCAATGAACAATTTACCCACACTAATATCAGCAGAATTACAGCTTCGAACTAAATCTGGAGCAACCAAGTTTGAAGGCAGAACTGAACCAAGATTGACTAGGGAATCAACTGTTGTCTTCCTTCTTGAATGAGCTATTGGAGGAACATGTTGGTTGTCTATGTTATTAACAAGAATATCATACTGATGCTCATCCTCATCATTGATAGGAATATCGAAAGGACCGATGCCGCCATCATCAACAGGACTATCATTGTTACGGAATTCATTATTCTAGAATGGAGAGAATTGTGGCCCCAATGATGCCGTTAATGGTAACACTTCTTCTTCAACATCTGCTAACGTTATGTTGTTCCGATCAACAATGTCATTATTATTATTGAGTGGAGAGCAACGTTGCTGTAACGACATCGGCTAAGGTAACACCTCTTCTTCAATATCCAAAACAGAGTCATTTGCTCTAAACGAACTCTCAGTTTCTATAAATGGTTCAGGATCTTCAGCCAGAACTCGAGGAGATGTTATGACAAATATAGGGATGCATCCGTAGTTAACCACATCAGCGGCCATGTGTAACACAACCTTCACCATTTCATCATTATATATGTCCATAGGTAGTAAACATACACGATAGATTGTGTTACTAGACCTCAAAGTTGTTTTCATCATCATACTATATTCGTTAGGATTTATCTGCAAAACTTCATACACTCTTGCTCGGAATTCATCAAATGTACAATCTTTTCGAACTAAAAAAGTCGTATTCTTGCCATTCATGTACTCCACACGGCCATCTACGAACATCTCTCACCAACCGTCGTAACACAATTGAAACACAACTGAATCCATTAAACCTAAAGATCATTAAAAAAAACAAAATAAATTATATTACATGCTACATAATAAATAATAAGTTCAGTAAAATTTTTAGTTTGACCATGTGAAAGAATGTAGTACACCATTTTGGATTTCATTCGTCTCGTCACAAGCTTCGAAACAGTATATTGTACATTCAAAACGGACACATGTAACCCAAGATATGACTTTCGAAAAATTTCTGAAATTTAGTGAGACAGGCAGTGAGACAAGTGCCTGCCCCACTAATCAATTCTGATTTTTTATGAGACAGGCACCTATCCCACTACCTGTCTCACTAAATTTGGTGAGACAGGCGTCTTCAACAAGTGGGACAGGCAACCTATCTCACCAAATTTAGTGAGACAGGCAGTGGGATAGGTGCCTGTCTCATAAAAAATAAGAACTGATTATGTGAGACGGACACCTGTCCTCCTGCCTGTCGCACATAATTTGATGAGACAGACGTCTTCAACAAGTGAGATAGACAGCCTGTCTCACCAAATTTAGTGAGACAGGTAGTGGGACAGGTGTTCGTCTCACATAATCAGTTCTGATTTTTTGTGAGACAGACACCTATCCCACTACCTATCTTACTAAATTTCTAAGCTTTATTTTCTGCTCGAATTTTTGTTGTTTCCAATTTTTTTTTCATTTCTCATTTCTCAACTCAAGTTGGAACTTTAACAATTCCCATTGTTTTATAAATGAAAAATAATAACATTTCTAACAAAATATACTTTAATTTCGAACTTATTTATTGAACTCTCAATATATTAAAAGTAAATATTATGTGATAACATATACTAACCTTAATAAGCTTTTCAAGTATATATATCTTCAGCTATGCAATGCTTATTTGATGAAATTTGTTAATTTATGAAGAGTGATGAAGTTCGTTGAGAGTGATGAAAGTTTTGGTTAATTGTTGAGGGTTGGGAGCTTTTAATTTGCTGGAATTTTTCAAATGGTATATGTTTGAAAATTTGTTGAAAGTGATGAGGGTAATTTAGTCCAATAACAAGGTATTTGACTAGTTATGATAGAAAAAATTTCAGTGGACTAAATCTAAAAATTGTGAAAGTTTTTAAGTTATTTTTGTCAATTTCCCAACTTGACCAACTCTTCGCCCTCAAAGATATTAATTTAGGTTTACTGTTGGGTTGGATTGTGTTTTTATAATATTATATCTCGAGTGTATTTTTAACAGTGAAGGGTTAATATTGAATTACATATTATTTTTTATTGAATAACTACCAATCATAACATATAAAAATATTCAGCACAAAATCCATGACCGTACTAAATACAAATCCGAAGAAAAAATATGAGGATCATGTGAGAAACAACACTTACGCGTACTTGCATGTTAGCTGTTATCTGACTTTAAATAATAAATTTATTGAATTCTTTTTTTTTTTTAATGACTCTGTTCGTTACTTATAATTTTATACGTGCATCTTTAAGTCGCAAGGTAATAAGGCCCTCAAAAGTTAAGCAGTTTCTGACAATATTTAATTTATGCTTTCGTTATCCATTGAAGCATCAACAGTGTCATGCCATGGGGGTATAAATTTGGATGTTTCAAAAACAAATATCACGAAATAGAAATGTGAAAGACAAAAGAAACAAATTTTCTGGAAGTTTTAAATTTTATTGAACGAAAGTCTGAATAGTAAATTCGGGTTTTCTAACTTTTATTTAGCTACTAAACCCTTATATTCAAAATCAAGTCTTAATTTTATTAATTAGTAGACTGTTATTATTACTTAGGTATTGGATTCGAGTCTGATGTCGTACATTTGGATTTGAGTCTCATGTTGTACGTGTGTGATTTAAACCATGAACAATGAAATTTAGTAATGCTAGATATTCAAATTCTATCTTGGTGTTCGAAAGTGAAATATTTTTTATTTTTTAGTTAATAAAAAATTAAAAATTTTCAATTTCCTTAAACTTGATGGCATCGATGTAATGTGTCCGGGCCTTCTCTCGTATTTGGCATTTATTCTTTTTTTCTTCGTTCTTTAAATTTTTTTCTTCATCTTTTACATCTATAGTTCTACACTTCTTTGTATTGGAGAACAAAAATGTACACATGAGAGAACGAAAGTGCATGGATTTAACTTTGAATTTATACAATCTGATGACAGCATATGTAATCTTTTTAACAATTAACTTTGAATTTATACAATCTGATGACAGCATATGTAATCTTTTTAACAATTAAAAATGCATTCAACATCAAGAGGCCGCTTAACTTAATTCATATCCCAAATTGAGCCTGACCAACCCCATGTATCAGTATATTCTGAAATGCTTGCCCGGCAACCAAAACATGACTCCACAATGTTAGAACCACCCTGCTGTGTTACTTTGATCATCCCATAACTCTGAAATCCAATTTAGAATCCGGATTTCGTATGGTGAACTTGTAAATGCAGAGTTTGGAAGCCCAAGAACATCGAATGAGTTGTCAGTTCCAAAAGTATCCTCCCGAGGCTTGTGTTCATCATCAGTCTCCAGCTTTTGCACATTAAAATCAAGATTCCAAAGTAAGAAATCTTGCTCGGCATTGTTTCTTCCAAATTGAAAGTTCTCTGAGTGAGAACATAATTGTTAATCGAGAGTAATAACAAGTTTATATGGCAATCATTAAAACACCTGAAGCAAACAGCAGCGCACCTTGCTCTTGAGCTTGAATTTTCTTTCTAATATGAGTTCCCCAATAATTCTTGATCTCGTTATCAGTTCTTCCAGGCAAGCTTCGAACAATCCTCAACCACCTACAGTTCAACATTTTTCAGAAAAATCTTCATTTAACTGTGTGCCTGTGCAAATAAATTTTAACAAAAGAAGAAACAGAACGTTACTTGTTACCCCATTTCTTATGGAGTTGACTGATGATCTGTTCCTCTTCAGTGCTTATATACCCGTGCTTAATATTTGGATGAAGATAATTCAGCCACCGCAACCTGTAACTCTTGTCACTCCTCTTTAGACCTGCAAGTAAATATTTAAACTTATTAAGTCTATTAGATGAGACAAACAATGTCTCTTTTCCTATTTCTATCCAGTTAAGACATACCAGATGCTTTAGCCAAGGCCCCCCTTGAGCAATTTCTCTTCTTGTATGGCTGCTTGATATAGCGCACTTCGAAGAAAGATAAGAATCCACTATAGCTTGATTTGAGATAATGAACCAGAGTTCACTGAACACTAATGGAATCTCGACTATTAACATCTACAAGCTATGAGTTCTGGCATACTTGACTTTCCTTTAGAAAGGATGTCCTACTTCTATTTTCTATTTCACCGAACCCTACTTTACTCAATCAATCTCCTAATCTGAATCCTACCTCCCTTACTACAACTAAAGCACCAACAGCAGGAGAGCCGACATTACTATAGATGTGCAGCGCTAAGGCTAACAACAAGAGAGGTTTGAGTCTTCTTATAGAAAGAACAAGCTGGCAAAAAGTGGGTGAAAATAAAGCAAAAGAAACAGTGACCAGAAATTCTAACACGGCATCCATAGTTGTAGAACACTAGTTTGTGGGAGCTCCACCATTTGCTGACATACTGAAATAGGGTTATGGTGAGGTCATTCGTTAGTATTTCTAAATTTGGTTTCTTGGTTTGGATTATGTTCTTTATCACTTCTTTGCATCATCATGCTTTGTCTGGTTCTTCATGCAAAGGTTGTCTTTTGCTTCTACTACAACTACTTTCATAGCAAATGCAGATTGCTATTATGTCTCTGCTAATTATAAAACGTCAAAATTCAATATTATGACCAACAAATGATTAATAAAGGGAAAATAGAAAAGGATAGGATAAGAGCCTCAGGCAAAAAACCTGAATATGAATCTTCATCAATATCTACTTCTTTACGTGATCATGGGCATCATCATCCCACTCATATCTCCTCTCTCCTGGAACCGGGTCCTCTGGTTATTACCGGTAAAAGTTTGTACAACTTCAAACAGGAAACATTTTAAATCTTTTTCACCAGATTAAAACAGTTTCAGAGACAATACTGAAAGGAGTGATCATGCATCTCATCATTCAAGAAATGGTTGGAGACTTAGGCTTTCACGATGAACTGCAGCCTTTTCATCTTTCATGGCTGGATAGGTAACAAGTGTCAAGACTATACGGAGACAATTACTTAGAAATCCCAACCAACCATTTTATACGTGAGCAATACTTCCAAGCAAAGCTTTAAAAGATGGTGAAAGCTAAATAAAAACTCCCAATTAATGAAAAAAGGTTCATTCAAATTTAAGTATGAAAATACATGACCCGTTTTTATAGTATTATTAATATCAAATCCAAGAAATTATGAGCAAAAGCGTCCAAGAAATTATGAGCAAAAGCATTCAACAAACAGAACCTCCATCGATCAACATCCAGCTTTTGATCCAGACATCATTTGATTTTAAAGTAGGTAGCCAGAACACAATGCAGAATGAAATGCTATCTACAGCCACTTTGCTCAGGTGGCTTCTGCATGGTAAAACTGATACAAAATGCTTAAACAGCTGCTTCTTTTCTCTTCTTAACGGAAAAATTAGCTCCACTACCGATCAATGAAGGATTTGTTCATGAGGTTGACAGCATCATCCATGAACTGCATTAACAAAAACAACTAGATTAATCAAGAAATCCACCAAATACACAAATTGTATTTGGAAAGCATAAATTTTTCCTGGCAATGAACATATGTATAGAAATTTGAAACAAACATAGAAAAGAAACAACAAACAAGCGTATCCTAATTACTATAAGATCTAGGAAATCAGATGATATTTACTAGTATCTTCGAGTCCTCGTATCCGGTCTCACAAAGAAAGGAGCAATAGGCTGATGACATTAATGTTGTGTTTACTTCTCAGATTAGGAAATCGGAATCTAGAATCAAAATCATTGACAGTATTTACTTTGCAAAATTAAGTCTGGAATTGGAATTGGAATTGGAATCGGAATCGTGGAGCCCACCACAATTTGAAAATAAGGAATGGGAGACTCATTCCCAAGGGCGAGGGTGGGAATGAGTCTCCCATTCCAGGATTGACCATTTTGCCCCTCCCCAAAATTAAAAATGCCTATTTTGCCCTCATTTATAATTAATTAATATTTTATTATAATTAATTAATATATTATAATTAGTTAATATATTAATACATTATTAACAATAATTATAATTTTTGAATAAATAATCACAATAATTAATATATTTTTATTATTATTATTAATTAATTAATATTTTAATACATTATTAACAACAAATGTGAATTCAAATATTGTGCTATGGTTTTTAACTAAGAGTTCCAACTCATCTTGGAGTTCTCAAATTTTCTGCAAGATGTTTCAGCTCTTTTGGTAGGAGGTTTCAAGTCTGTAACCTCGAAGACCTGTATGGTAGCTAATGGCCCATTCTTCAGTTCAAAATTAAAGGCGGCTGTGTGTTTGTATATCTGATTAATTACAGTTTCAAATGCTTCACCAGAGACTTGAAAGTTAAAGCATGGATTGCATTTGCATCAACCCTAAGTATGAAGAATATCCTATTGCAAAGATCAATAATAGTATTTCATGACTTTGTTAGAGGCTTAGAGCATCATCTCTCTCTCTCACTGTTCTCTTTTCAATGGAGTTGGGAGCAGCCCAAGTACTGCAGATGTCTAATCATAGATGGGTAACTTAAGTAACAAAAGCCACCGTCTTTGTCTGCCACATCGTGTACTCTTTTCTCTATATAAATAATAAAGCAGCCAATTTCAAGGTTGTACTCATCAACTAGCCACACAAGATTTCTAGATAAGAAAATAGTATGTACTAAGTATACAAATAGTTCCCCAAGGCGTGGCTGCGTGGCTGAGTGGCTGAGTGTTTTTCAAACAGATTTATTTAGTTTGCCACCCGGATACAAATCTTAGGGGAGGTAAGGGCTAAAAAATGAATTTGGACTTGTCCACCTCCTTACCTTTAAAAAAAAAAAAAAAATTCGCTGCACAGAGAATTTGTGATGAATTTGCTTTTTCCTAAAAGCATCCAGCAGGAATCTTTTCTGGTTTTTTATTTCACATTTGTGATTTTTGTGTTATTTCCTGTCCAATCCTGCCTTCTAACTCCTGGATATCATTCCAGTGCTCAAATGGTTTTCAATTTGATAAAGATTCACAATGGAGAATCAAATAATTTTTGGGATCATGAAATGGGAAATAACAAGTTGAATTTTTTCAACTTATTCAAGAACTCGAAAAGTACCATGATGATAAAACCATATTTAAAAGTTTGCATTGCATAGTAATCTTCATTTACAGAATATTTAACTAACAGCAGACACAAAAAAGGTATCTAGTTTGGAAACAAATAAATTTAGATAAATCCCAGTGTTTTGGTTCAGTTTTGAGAGACTAGGATAATACATCTTTTTTTAGGTTTAAAACTAGATAAAAACTAATTGAGCCATCATGAGATCTAATACATTATAAAGCGTTGATTTGGAAAAATACTATTTCAGCAGCTTAATTAGAGGTGGCACCAATAGTGGCTAGCAACACTCTGACGCTAAAGTTAAGAAGGGTAGGATAGTGACTAAATTTCTAAAGAAAAATGGAGAGAAACTAGAGTGAGGATCAGGTACTTACACCCTGCTTGAGTTGGTGATGGAAATGCCTCTCACAAAGGATTTAATCAACAAAACCACTTAGAGATTTAGATAGGAATTTATAGAAACAGAAAAAATAATAGTCTCCATCTAGAGGTACCTAATAATTGGCCCATTTCATTAGATGGTTGTATGACAACACCAATGTAATAGTCTATGTTGAGGTTGTAGTAACAGGGAACCCATTTGGATATTGCCTTATGTTCACCTTAAATCCACCTTTCTAGTGGTTGGGTGTTTCTAGTTCTTTGAATGAAAAAGGGCAATCATCATTTCTATCCCTCTCCTTTGCCTTGTTCACATGCTATGTCCCAAATTGGCTGATATTCTTTCTGATTTTACCCTCGAACAATACATTCCCCCCTCCCCCCAATTTTCTGATTTGGCCATGACTTATTATTTCCCCTTTAGTCAATAGGGAACTTCTAGTAAATCTTTGCACTTATTTTCAAAAAGTGGATTGTCCTTTAATGCATCTTTCAATACAAGGAAGTGAGGGACAAAAACCCGGGGATAAAATCAAAATGAATGTATTGCTTATTGAAAAATGACCAGTGGACAAGACGAAGGAAAAGAAAATGATAGAAATGATAAGTGCCCTCTTTAGATATTTGCTTCAAAGAACTAGAAGCACCATACCAATAAAAAGGTGGACATAAGAAAAATAAGGAAAAATCTACATGGGTACCTTGTGGGGACCACTTGAAAGCTACCTTATCTAGACCTAAGAATCAAGCCTTATTCCCTTATTTGGTGTCACTTCTCATGTCAGCTCAGAAACCATGTAATCTATACAGTGATCGCCAACAGGCCAATCAAGTACTTGCCACCTCAGCAGAGATTCCCACATGACCAATAGGCCAGTAATTGAGTAATACCTATACCTAGAGAGGGGACTGATAACTTTCCTTCTAGAAACACCTGGCTTATTCTCCAAGCAGAAGAGATTTTCTCTATTAACCAAGAGAATTCTCTACTTTACCCTTGAAATAGATGAAGCTTGCTAATGATTACATGCCATCAAGGCCAAATAACAAAAATACCCATAAAGGGTCCAGATTAAGCCAGGGTTTTAATAAGTAACTCATTCTCTCTAGTTTCTTTGCTTCTCACTCTTAACTCTTGTTTCTTAATCGTTTAGGCCTCAAGAACTTATACACCATTGTACTCTTCCTAGCTTGAGAGTAAGAGTGTTGTCATTCGCCAAGACCAGCTCCACACCTGACGCCTTTTACATCCCCATAGGTTCTCTATGCTGCTGACATTGTTTTCAATATCAACCTTTATACCATATCAAACCTCCCCTCTACTGAACTTGTAACATACGTATCATGTTAAGTCAAAACAATTTCTTTTCTCTAGTTTTAAACCTTAAAAGCAATTTATTATCAACTCTAAGTGTATTGACTTAAGTATCCCTAAATTGAGCTAACACACCCAGCAAAATTTACCAAAAAGAAAAGAATTCTACCTTTCCCAACAGCTTAAGTTCTTTTCCAACTGGTTCTAAGAATTTCAGGTCCACCTCAATTGGCCAAACCTATAGCATGCAAAACAGGAAAGACTTATAATTAGCAAGATAACCATACTGTAACAGATACAGAATGCAAAAGGAAACAACGAGTGTGCGATAATCTTTTGCTAAGTTTATGATGCAATATTAGACCATAAATAACATTTTTAAATACATCACACTATCAAAGAACTCAATGTATGTTCTCTTAACGAACATAAGACCATTAGAAGCAGCTACAACTTTCTAAAAGTTTACGTAGATGTTTTAGAATAACCATAATAACTCACAAACAAATTCCGCATAGAAAAAATAAAAGGCTGTACAACGAAGTTTCCCTTTTTCTAACTTTGTTAAAATAGATTAAGGTGGTGTCCTCACAGTGTCAGTATGTTCTGTCCTAAACTCAAGGCTATGAAAGCATTACAATTGAAAGTGTTGGACGTGCATGCAAGTCAGTACTCTAATTATACAAGTTTTATAAGCAAATGAATATCGAATAAAGTGAAAATTTAGAAGACAAAAAACAAACTTATGTTTTATTTGCTAAGGCACAATAACAGTAAGTTATAGTCTGTTGACTATCGTGGTAGTACTTTTTTTTTTTTTCAAACGACCATTAGAGAAAATCGCATTGGCTCAAAAGCTATATAACTACAGCTCTGCCAACGGCAGTCATGCAGAGCGGACTTTATTCGTAAATTTAACAATGACAAAATACCACCTTGAGACCGAGCAATCGAACAGGTTTGATTTGGCCAGGAACAATGCAATCAGGGCCAGCAGCTTCCACAATAGCATCCGAAGCCAACCCACTACCAACCGGATCCGGATGCTGCAACATTCTCAATTGACGCAAAAAATATGAATTATTATTAGTAATAATAAGAGAAAGATAAAGAAAGTTAAAAGTCAAATAAAACCTTGCTGATGGCAAGGGCGTAATTAGAGTGAGGGGTATGAGCGACACGAAGAACAGGAGAGTGGTGGATTTTAGGAATGGGTTTTACACCCGATTGCCGCCACGGCACATCCTTTTGCAGCGCCGCTGCTCCTCCGCCTTTTCTTGACATTGAGTTTAAATTTCAGTTTGAAGAAGATAAGGCGATAATAAATGATTTTGATTTTTCAGAACTACAATAAACAAGTTTCTGCCTTTCTCTTTCTGGTTTAATCGGGATTAACGATTTTGTCAGGTTGAGGTTGAGGCTCAGGCTCGGGCTCGGGCTCGGGCTCGGGCTCTTGGCTATGCTTTGCTTGCTTGGATATGAGTACAGGAAAGGATAAATTCACATGAGAAGCCGTGATTTTTTAAATCGCCTCAAATTATCAATTCAGTAATTCAGCCCCAATTCTCAATTAAGTTATAAATTTTAAAGTAAGAATTTTTCTATAATGTTAAATATATTTCTACAATATTGATAATAGCATTGTTGTAAGCCCTTAAATTTAGTGTTGCATTCCCTTTTAGATTGAGGAATTAAAACTTAAAAATATAATTATTAATCGTGCTTACTTCATATTTTATGATTGAAAATTATAATCAATTTCATGTGACCCACGTGAAAATAGTAAAGTGTAATTTTTAAGAGAGGTGTAAGAATTAGATTCCTATCACCTAGAACCAATTTTACTTTATTTAACTTTTAAGGTTTCAAAATTACCCTCACTTTAAACTAAAAAATAAGAAAACAAAAAATCAAAACAAAATTCAGCAAATTCTCATCACTATCTCGATTCATCGTTGACAAAGCTCCATCATCTTCACTAATCATTGTCCTGTGGAGCAGCAGCATGCAAAATGTGTCACTACCAAAAACTCTCTCGTTATTGCTATTCATCACCTATGTAGAAGTCACCGATTGGCCAGCACGTTGTTGCCATTGGGCAGCAGCTACTAGTTTCATGCATCATCGCTGGCAACTAATTAAACAATAATAACATAATAACTACAATGATGATGATATTTATTATTATTATTGTTGTTGTTATTGTTGTCTTTATTGTTATTATTTTTAGTTTTACTATTATTTTTATTCTTATTATTGTTAATATTATAATAGATATATAAGAAACAATAATTAACAAAGGGTATTTTAATAATTTATAATAGTTTATTGCGATTTTAAGATAAAGTAAATTCATTGTATGGACTTAATTAGTATATTACAAGTTCAAGTCACCCCCAAGAGTCAAACTTAAGAACTAATCTCAAGAATCCAATAACCTAATCTATGAAGTTAATTACTCTCACTCTGAATTAATCAAACAAACCAAAACAAAGATAACTCTGAAGAACCAAAAGAAAATGAAAAATGATGCCGAGAATTATAGTGATTCAGCTGTAAAAACACAGGCTATATCCAGGACTATGGAAAGATAAGAGGATTTCATTATACTTTGAGTTTACAATACAAAAGATTGCAAAAGAAGTTTATCAGAATACAACCCTCACAACAAGTGAGATCATCACTTTATAGATACAAAGATAGTTATCTAAAAGCTACCCTTGTATACCAGCTAAGAGCATATATGGGTTTGTGATGAAAACCCGTATTCTTCCCCCTTGGTTTAATGGTCTCAACTACTTCTTGAATCAACTGAAGAATACTTGTCAAAATCTCAATGAATGTGGTGGTGGTCCCATCAGTAGCTTAGCTATCAATTGTAAGAAAATGATAATGTCTGCTTATGGCGAGAACAAACCAAAGGCAATTGTGTTGATAAATTTTCTCCCCCTTTTATTTATTTCTAGAGCTTATTTATAGTTCCATACATAACAAAACAACTTTGTTTTGTAACCGTGAATGAAGGCTTAAACAAAGTTAGCTTATCTCAAATAAACTACTTAGCTACAATCTCGAAACCAAATACAACTTAAAAGCAACAACTAAACATAAAATCTCCACTAAAGTTGCAACAACTAATTTGACATGGCAACCCAACTGTATAAGCCTCTAATGAAGTCAACTCATTTATCTCACTAAAACATTACTCTTCACGTAGTGCATGTCTCATGCATTATTTGCATGGCTTACATGTGCCCATGCATAGTCTCCATATTTGCTGTTAGGCTTAAAAGATCTCTTTGATTTGCGTGGCTCTTTATCATTACCCCCCACTCGAAGAGCACCCTTGTCCTCAAGGGTCATAAAAGGAAATTGTTGTTTGATCACGATTGTATCCTCCCAAGTAGCTTTCTCTATTGGCACCCATTTCCAACAAATCAAGCTCCGCTCAACATAGTTACCCTCACGTTTCAACCAGCAAGTGTCCATAATAGAGTCAGGTTCTAACATGATCACTCCCTCATCATCGATAGAAGGCAATTCAATACTATTGTTAAGTAACTCTCCAACAACTTTTTTGAGTAGGGATATGTGGAACACTGGGTGAACACGAGCTCTTTCTAGTAGTTTAAGTCTATAGGCTGTAGGACTAATTTTTTGGAGAATTTGATAGGGCCCAAAAAACCTGCTAGGCAATTTGTGATGCGCACGCTTGAAGACTGTAGATTGCCTGTATGGGTGCAACTTTAAGTGTACCATATCTCCTTCTTGAAATTTTACTTCTCGCTTCTTCTTGTCCGTTGTTTGTTTCATTCTATTAGCTACTGCTACCAAATTCTTTTTCAATTGAATTAACAGCTCATCATATGTCAACAAGGCTTGATCTACTTCATGAACTGGTGAAGATCCAATGTGATACATGGGTACAGTAGGAGGGGGCCTGCCATATAAAGCTTGGAAATGAGTCATTCCAATTGACACATGATAGGTTTTATTATACCAAAATTCTGCCCATGGTAAATACGAATGCAATTTCCGCAGCCATTGATGAACAAAGCTCTTCAAGTATTGCTCCAAGCATCGATTGATGACTTCGATTTGTTCGTCAGCTTAGGGGTGATAAGCTGAACACATTTTTAATTGAGTTCCTGACATATTAAAAAATTATTGCCAGAACTTATTGATGAATATCATATCCCAATCACTAATGATAGATTTAGGCATGCCATGCAGTTTCACCACTCCTTCAAGAAATTTTTCTACTACCAATCTTGTTGTAAAACGATTAGATAAAGCCATGAAATGGGTAAATTTACTGAGCCTGTCTATCACAACCAATATTGTGTCCTTGCCTTGCGAATTTGGTAGCCCCTCAATGAAATCTAATGTGATGTCGTCCCACACTTGGTAAGGAATTGACAGCGACTGAAGTAGCCTCACTGGTTTCAGTGTTTCAGTTTTAGTTTTTTGGCATGTTTCACATTTGCTGATATACTCCTAAGTTGAGTGAAACATTGAAGGCCAATAAAACTGTTGTGCCAAGAATTTGTCAGTGCACAGAACTCCCGAGTGACCCCCCATCTTGGTGTCATGGGCCTCAAATAATAATTTCACACGTAATTGTTGTGGAATTGTTACCCTACCTTTAAAAAATAGCAATCCATTCCGTGATGAATAAAGGCCTTCAGATTGAGTCTAGGCAAGTTGTGTAATCTTCTTCATATATTCATCCTCAAGAGCAACTTTTTTAATGGCAACTTTTTTTGTGAGCCTTGTTCTGCTAGCCTTCTAGGTAATGGAATATGAGCCACTAGTTCTTGGATAAGTACCTAAGTATTAGATAATGCTTTGAATAGAGATAGAAACTGAAAAAAAAAAAAAATGAATGAACTTTTATATGTGTAGAGCATTATAGGGTTAGTAAATTAAGGGTTTGGGCCAAATTTTTTTAAGCCCAAGCGCAAGTCCATCAGAGTAGAAATGTGAGAGTTGGGTTTGGATTGGGCTTGAGCTTATACTTATTTTTTTAATTTTTTTAAAAATTGTTATAAACTTGAAATGAGTTAATAATAATCAAGTTGTTATAATCAACAATGAATTAAAAAAATAAAAATTTTAAAATAAAATAATAAATAAAGACAATGAAACAAATAAAAGTTTAGAGATTTAATTTTTTAGTACTGACTCTCTAATTCAAGCACTCAATTAATTAACACTAACAAAAGAATTTAGTATTATAATTTTAAGTTTTTTGATTCATTATTGATATATAAATTAAGGATTTAAGTTTTTTTTTATTTCTCCATTATTTTTCAAATTTGAATTTATTATTTTAATTTATAATTTTTTTTTTAAAATAGAGGGCTTGGCCATATCAAAGGCTTTTTTCCTTAGCCTTTGTCCAGGCCCTCACATTGGAGGCCCAGGCCAAAGCCTGTGGGAATGGGCTGGGCTGGGCTGGGTTGGGCCAAGCTTGGCTTTTTTGCCATCCCTATAGAGCAACATGAAATTGTATAGTAGAGACAGTTCTAAAGAATTCAATTTCACATAAAACAATGTAAGAGATAAGGAACTAAGAGTAAATTTAATGAGAAAAATAACAAGATTATATTAGTCAAATATCTATTTTTTTCTTTATACATTTAAGATAACCTTTTAACTGGTTTGTTAGTGGTTATAATATTTTTAAATAATTAAAATTTCTCATTAACAAAAATACTGTGTATCCTTGATTATCCAATAGTCTTTAATTTTTACATTATTAATACTGTAAAAAATTATAGCATTTTAGATTGGCCTTCAATATAATTATTCTCTCTCAATACATACCATCTAATATTCATTTTAACCTTGTTATAATTTTTAACTTTTTTTTATACACCCTACCATATAAAACAAAAAAAAAATTGAGATACCAAGAATTTTTTTTTAGTGAATGTTATTTTATAGGAGATACCATGATCTAAATGAGGAAAATTATATAGATCCCATTACCATAGCCTCAGTTGCAGGTTTTTTTATGAATAACCTCATCTCTTCTTTTGGAGGAAACACAGAGCCATTCATTGGGTTTTGATAGTTGCTATGGGTACCATGGATCATGAGTTTTGTGTTAATTTAACTGTTGAAATTAGAATTATGGTCATGGGTTTGTCTTAATTTAGGGAATTCATATTTAACCCACAACCAATTAAATACCAAATTACCTATGATAGATTAACAAGTGTAGAAAACTATTTTCTTTAATTGCAAGATTTATAAAAATTAGATATAGGTATTAGTTGGGTATTTAAAAGTAATTTCTCCTTTTTAGTAATTTCATATAAGGATAAAATGAGTATTAAAATAAAAGTGATTTGAGGGGATCAAGTATCAC
Organism: Luvunga scandens; assembly: GCA_030449905.1. Taxonomy (NCBI): domain Eukaryota; kingdom Viridiplantae; phylum Streptophyta; class Magnoliopsida; order Sapindales; family Rutaceae; genus Luvunga; species Luvunga scandens. The sequence goes on along the minus strand of JASUUG010000210.1, from coordinate 17,388,326 downwards.
CACTCTTAGTTCTTGTTCCCAAGATTTAATAAAATACACCCACTGAATTTTCAATGTTCCCCAAATAACTCAATTAAAGTACAAAAATATAAATTGAAACAAACAAAAAGATCAATAACAATATAAACTATAATTTATTATTGAATTATTATTTTTATTATTATTATTGAAAACCATCAAGAAGATACCATCAAAGCTTTCAGTGATCCTTTACACATTTTTAGAGGCTTGGTTACAACAGTTAGAGCCAAGAAGATACAGCATGCCGTAAATGGATGAATTGAGAAAATGTAAGGCGAAAATGCAATTTAAGGTGTAAGTCATGATGAATTGGTCTTCAGGATGAGAACGTATTATGAGTATTATTTAAGCTATTGGATAACCAAATGCTAAGTTTGTGCCAAATGCTAGGCAAGATTCATTTGATGCCTATTGCAACTCAAGTCAATGCAGGTAATTTTAAAATTAAAATGACATTGTTTGACTTGGAATTAATTTACAAGTTGTATATCATTTCAAAGATAATTGAGTTAAATTTCTAAAGTATTTTATGGAGTTGGATTTGGAGTTTTTTAGAAGAAGTTATGACCAATACATTACAATCTGTTTATTTTTTTAGACAAAAGGAACTTGCTCGGATTTAGGAGTATTCAACCTTATTTATGGTCTTGTTTGTTGCGTTTTAAGTTTACAATATTTCATTTAAGTTTAGTTTTCTATTAATATGATGATGGTAATGATTATTATTGTTGTTGTTGTTGTTGCTGTTGTTGTTGTTACTGTTAATAAGAATGTCATTATGATTATATTATTTTTATTAATATTTTATTTTTTATTATTACTATTATTATTTTATTATATTATTATTATATCACTCTTTTATTAATCTTTTTTTATTTAATTTTTTAATATTATATTATTATTATCATTATTTTATTATTACGATTATTATTATCACTATTTTATTATTACGATTATTATTATCACTATTTTATTATTACGATTGTTATTATCATTGTTTTTATTATTATTATATCATTCTTTTATTATTATTTTTGTCATTAATTACTATTATTATTACCATTAATAATAATAATTTTATTATTATTTTCTCCAAATTTTAGCGAACCAATTACATAGTGCTCATTGGATCCGGCTCAAATATGATTAAAATAAATAAACTTTTTATTTGAGGGGAGCTTGTGTTAAGTTTGGATTTAGGTGCGTTTTTATTATGTTTGGGCCAAGTGGTTTAGTTAGGGTACACTAGATGGTGACCTATAAGTGATTTACATGGTGAGTTGAAATGGTCATATGGTTAAAAAGAAAAATGAAGAGTTCAGTGGAGCCTATATGAGTTGATATAAGGACTAATGTGTGCTTAAGAATTGCTTGGTGTGCTCGAGGGACCTCTCATAGAATCCTTAACGTAATTGGGGTATCTCAAATAAGTTCATATATGAAACATAGTTTAGACCTTAAATTGAAAATATAGTAAAATAAGCATTAATATAAACAACACACAATGTTTACATGATTCGGCCTTTGCCTACATCTATTAGAGCAAGCCATCACCAATCTATTATTTAAGTGAGAGTTTGCATAAGATTTTACATTATACAAAATGAATAATATAATCTAGATAGCTATATATAAATATGTTTGATGTTGATAATAAAAATATTGAAAGTGATAATATAGTTAAGAAGATGATGAAGATGGAGAATTGAAATGGTCTTCAAACATGGAGAAATAGGTGATGATCTGAAGGATAGAGAGAGAGTATGTATGTGTGTGTAAGTGAGATGGAGAAAAAGTGTCTGTATGTGAGAGAGAAAAAGAAGAGAGGAAGTTAAAGAGAGAGCCTCTCAAATAAAATCCCCTTAGTTTCTTGTATTGAAAGAATTCAAGCACTAGTATTTATGGAAAACATTTAGACTTGAGCACACGTTTCTGCTTTTAGTTGCTGGTTCATTTGTCTTGTAATTCTTTTAAAGCAACTGATATAATTGAGATAGCCCTGCCACACCTAAGTGATCTGTAGATTTTGAAAAAGATGACCATAGGAAAAGTGCAAAGGTTATTGTTGTGCAAATTTTATTGAACTCGCAAGTGCACGAATCTATTGTAGAATAGATCAACGGTGACGAGTGTCGATCCCACGAGGAGGTGGATTTTAATTGTATGTAGAATTAATTTTCTGAGTTGGTGGTTGGATTTATAATGACAATTATGTAGGCAATGTATTAATTTAAATTAAAGCTGTTGGAATAAACTATTAAAATGAAATGCTTGGATCTCCGGATCTGTCTCAACATGCACTATCGGCTTAACATTAATTATTAGTACCAATTAAATCATGAAGGGGGAACTTCCACTCATCATGAACCACACTCTAATAGATATGGTGCTAAGGGCTTCCCGTGCCAAATAGTAATAACCTTGCCTAGGGAGGCGGTTATTCCAGCCGATATCCAGACAAGATTATTACTATCTGTCTACGAAAAGTCAAAACAACCACATAAATTAAAGGGGAAGGAAGAGTAAATTTACCAAATTAAGCCCATGGAGCATGTTGAGACTTCACCTTCAACCCAAGTTTGAAAGAAAATTAGCCACTCATATTTAAACTAGGGGTAAAATGGAAATTTTATTAAAATACGTAGAAAATACAAGATGGAGATGGAATTACAGAAAATGGAACTCAAAAATGAATTCAGGGGTGTCAAATTAGGGGGGGGAGCCCCCTTTTTATAGATACACTGAGTAAATCATGGCCATCGGATTAAATCAATTTGGACACTCAGGATTGCGCCACGTGGCAAGTTCCTATTGGATAGAACACATCATCAGGGCTGTTATTCTGTGTATATGCATGTACCGTACACACGTTTTTTCCGTCCACTAACATTCTGCCACGTCACCGGTCAACATTTTGGTCCAATAAGCTCGTGACACGTCATCAGTCAATGCCACATCATCAGTCCAATCAAATGCCGCCACGTCATCGTATAGTGCCACGTCATCGTCATCGCATGCCACGTCGGCAAGATACAAAGATGCGGTGAACAAAGTCCGCGTGAATGATTGTCGTAATGCGCAGATCGTATATATCAACCGTACCGTATATGTGAACAGTACCATTTTCTATTTATGCTCCTCTTAAGGTTTTCGACTGTCCTGAGTTCAAAAGTGCTGTCCGTTTTTTCATCTAATCTTTCGTTTATTGTGAAATGACCATGATATCCCCTAAAATACATAAAATACTTAATTAAAATAAAACATACATAATTAAATTATAAGGGACTTAAAGACATAAAAATAGGGATGTCAGTGAGACTTGAAGTGTAAAATGATGATTTTCTCCACTATAAATACACACTTTCTAATACTCAACAGGTACCTTTTACTATGGTTTCTAAATTGACCATCTTCTGGAGTTCCTAATGTACCTAAGGGATTTGCAAATCTTAAAGATGATGAACGGGAGAAATATCTGGAGGTGACCATCTAACATGCTTCTTGAATTAACCATTTGCTGGTAGCCCTGGCATTTGTTTAGGTGTTGTAATTCCTTGAACTATACGATACCTCTTAAGTGTAGCATAGTTGCCATAAAATATCGTAGTTATGCAAACCTTCTCAATTCTCAATCCACATTTGTACTCATGAATCAATAGTTGAGAACCTCTGCTACCCCTAGCATGCTAACCAATGGCATTGGTTTTCATCTCATTTGATCAAGAATTAAGGAACCATTATGGGGACAAAGAAATAGCTTCAATCTATTTAGCAAATATAAATCAAATAATTAGAAATAAATAGCTAAGGTAGCTCAACTGCCCTTATAGTGTTTGCAATTGTAGTGCATGATCATCATATATACATATATTCCCATGGCGATTAAAATTTACTTTTATATGAGAGGAGTTCTCAATCCATTGAAATAAATTGTTGAAGGACCTTAACGTTTATCCGCATAATAATAATTGGTGATAATTAAATCCAACAAATATGGTGGATAAATTAAATATGAAATTCCATAATTGGCATAATAATCATGGCAAATAAATTTGTTCTTTACTCTTCTTAAGCTCTCTTTTAGACCTTCTTAGCCTTATAAATAAGAATGGTGAACAAAGAGCTCTTTTAAAAACTTTCTTGGTCCTTTCCAAATTGGTCAAAATCTAATTTTTTTTTCATTTGTTTTAAGCTAAATTTGTAAAGTAAATAGCATTAAGGATGGTTACTCGCCTACCTCTTTTAACATATACATTGGACATCCAACTCTTGTAGTTGTCATTTATTTTTAAATTATGTATGCCCTACTTTTCTTAAGTAAAAGAACGGAGAGTGTGGGCATGAGCATACTTAACAAAACCTTATGACATTATAATATAATTGCTTACTTTCTGCTTAGGTCTTCTACAACCATCTCTCTCTTTCAAATAACCACATTTTTATAATCTCTCTAAAAAGTCATGTGTTGTTTCTTTGTATTCTTTTTGTTGGCTTTGACCTTGAGTAGATCATCATGATCTGAGCAAGTTAGGTATCCTAGCTTTCTTTGAAATAATACAATCTCTCACTATTATGCTGTGTCATAACAAACATTTCACAACAATAGGTATAGAGTTAAACTAACGGTGATTATATTCAACCTAAATAGTATCTCAAACCATTTATCCACATTCCATAATCAAAAGGTGAGTATAAAGAGCATACATCATCATATTCTAGAAAGAAAATATATTCATAGGTAATGGCAATACAAATTATTATATGACTAAGTTTTGGTAATATTAATGAGATGGTGGGATCTTAAGATCTCCCATTGTTTCATTAAAGCCTTAAAAAATTGAAAAGTGAAACTAACCATTGTAAGGGTACCCTAGGTTGCTCACAGACTCTTCAAACAATATTTACATATGTATATTTATAAATAAACTAACCACTATGGGGTACTTGTAACGTCCCCATAAGGTCTTCACACAAAATTTATAAATACACATTTACAACTAAAACTGACCATTGTAAGATACCTCGAAGGTCCTCACAAGGTCTTCACACAAAATTTAAGGCTAAATGTCATTCTTAGATTAAAAGAAGAGATTGTTTTTAATGCTATTTGTCATACTTATGAAAAAGAGACAAGAAGTTTCATTTTGTGCTAGATTTATTCTTTTTCATAAATATCTTACAGTGTTCAAACTTGATCATTGATTTCCACACACATCTAATCTATTAATGTTGCATTTACTTTTTGGATTGAGAAATCATGAAATTACTATTTTTCCTAAATAAATGCCAAAAAAAAAAAGAAAAAAAATTACAAAAAACATTGATGAATATAAATTGAAAGAAGTAAAGTGCGATCACATATGATCAAATTCAAAATCTATCAATATCCAGTTAGTAATTATTCTAAAACATAAAACACAAAACCACTGCAATTAAATAATGATGGAGATGAAATTAAAAGTTGGATCAACATGCTAAAAAGCCCTTTCATACTCTTTCCTATCTGCTTTCTACTCCTTACTCGTGAAATTATTTTCAATCCTAAAGAACTTCCTGACACACTGGGACACTCTTGTTCTTGAACCTGTTAGCCTAAGTCTCTATCAAATAATCCAACACCTCTTTGATATTCAGATAATTCATTACCAATATCATCTCCTTCAACTAATCATTGCTTTTACTCTTCTTAAACTCCTTATTGATCATCTTCACCTCTTATTTCGGTGATCTTTTATGTTGAAACTCCATAAGGGCCTTGTAGAATTTAATTATTTACAATAGTGGTGTTGTGCAAATTTTGTTGAACTTGCAAGCGCACGAATCTATTGTAGAATAAATCAATGGCGACAAGTGTCAATCCCACAAGGAGGTGGATTTTAATGGCTTGTATAATTAATTTTCTAAGTGGGTGATTGGATTTATAATGAAAATGACGTAGGCTATCTATTAATTTAAATCAAAAAGGCGGGAATAAACTATTAAAATGAAATGCTTGGATCTCCGGATCTATACTTAACATGCACTATCGGCTTAACATTCATTATTAGTACCAATTAAATCATGAAAGGAGATTTTCCACTCCTCATGAACCTCACTCTAATAGATATGGTGCTAAGTGCTTCCCGTGCCAAATAATAATAACCTTGCCCAGGGAGACGGTTATACCAGCCGATAGCTAGACAAGATTATTACTATCTGTCTATGAAAAGTCAAAACATCCACATAAATTAGAGGGGAAGAAAAAGTAAATTTATCAAATTAAGCCCATAGAGCATGTTGAGACTTCACCTTCAACCCAAGCTTGAAAGAAAATTAGCTACTCATAATTAAACTACGGGTAAAATGAAAATTTTATTAAAATATGTAGAAAATATAAGATGGAGATGGAATTGCAGAAAATAGAGCTCAAAAATAGATTCAAGGGTGTCAAATTAAGGGGGAGCCCTCTTTTTATAGATATAATAAGTAAAACATGGCCATCGGATTAAAACAATTTAGACGCTTAAGATTACGCCACGTGGCAAGTTCTTATTGGATAGAACACATCATCAGGGCTTTCATTCCATGTATATGCATGTACCATACGCACATTTTTTTTATCCACTAACATACTGCCACGTCGCCGATCAACGCCATATAAGCATTTTAGTCCAATAGGATCGTGGCACGTCATCAGTCAACAACACATCATTTGTCCAATCGAATGCTGCCACGTCATCATATAGTTCATGTGAACAATATTGTGAATAGTATCGTATATGTGAATAGTAGCATTTATCTTTTTAGGCTCCTCCTAAGGTTTTCGATTGTCTTGAGTTCAAAATTATTGTCTGTTTTTCTATCTGATCTCTCGTTCATTGTGAAATGACCATGATGTCACATATAATACATAAAATACTTAATTAAAATAAAACATACATAATTAAATCACAAAGGACTTAAAGACATAAAAGTAAGGATGTTAGTGAGACTTGGAGTGTAAAATAATGGTTTTCTCCATTTTAAATACACACTTTCTAGCACTCAACAAGTGGTGCCACTAACTAGTTCGATAGAAACATCACTATGTCTTTCGATGCATTGTCGCTTATTGAAGAATTATCTCATGATCTCAAACTCCATCACCACTAGCTTCTCCATCTTTAATAGTTTCCCGTCCATCGTCTTCAAAGATATTTTGTTCATTGCCTGAGTGGAACAAGATGACTAAAATTCTCAAAATTTATTACAAATCAACTTAATCTATATTCTAGGGTTTCCAACAACAACAATTAATGACAATCACCATAGAATCGAAATGTTGAGGATTAATAGCAAATAAATTAGAGAAACAATGGTGTGCTTATAGAGGAAAGTTGGCTGGATTTTTAAGCATCGTCAGGCATCTCACAGACACGAAGGTTGATGGAATTTAGAAAAACAATAGCTTGCTTTTGTTGTCACTGGAGTTAGTGATATTCTATTGATTTTTTTCCCTTCTATCACATTTACACGACATCACTTTTTGTTGTGAAGGTAAAATGATAATTTTGCCCCTATGACATCAGCATGGTTATAACAGCATGTAGACGAAAGTAGGCAGGCGCAAGAAAATATAGCTTCAAGTGGAATTCTCCAAAAAAAAAGATATATGTATTTTTTAAAAAGCATGGAAAGATAAGTCGTTAGTGGATAATAATAATAATAATAATAATAATAATAATAATAATTATTATTATTATTATTATTATTATTATTATTATTACTATTATTATTACTGTTAATAATAATTAATTAACAATAATAATTTTAAAAATAATAGTATTATAAATTAGTGTTGGTAATAATGATGGTGGTGGTAGTGCTGATGATGATAATTTTAACTAATAATAATATTAATTAATTAATAATAGTTGTTGTTTGGGGGGAGGGGGAGAATTTAGAGGTTGGCAAAACCAATAACTCAATAACATATGGCAAAGAAAGTCAGCCAAGTGAAGTTAGCTCGCTTGATCAAATGGCAGTATAACTCTTGAAGGTTAGAAGATAAGTTCACTAAGGAAAAGTACAGTTTTTGTAAATATGCCCAACATTAATTACTCTCATTGGCTCTAGTAAGCTCTTCATATCAGTTCACCTCCTAAATTACCCCAAATCACTTCAGCTACATCTCCTGCCCTAGACATAAAAAAAAACACACCTCAACTTTTTCTAACCCAATCTTCCCCTAAATATAAATTTTATTTGTTTTAATCAGATTTGACCTAGATCCCACAAGAACTACCACTTGATGACTTAGATCTCAGCAAAAATCCAGTTAAAATAATGAAATAATAATTTAGCAATAACAATATTAATTATTGTTAAAATTATAATTATAATTATAATTATTATTTTCATTATTATTTTTATTGTTGTTGTTGTTAACAATAATTATTTTGAATAATAATAATCAAAATTATTATAATAAATAATGACAATAATCAACTAAGGTCATTTTAGTAACTTGCATCAATTCATTCTTATTTCAAGACAAGATAAACGTATCAATAACAATATAACTGATTTCGATTCTAATTCATATAACTAAAGTAAGCAATTTATTATAATTCCTGCCTATTCCGATTCCAGCCTATTCAGATTATCGTTTAGTAAATGTACCACAAATTCTTCCAAATGGCACCTTTATATTGTTCCAAGTATTTTGGCCATGTTGCTCTTGTAATTATCCACATGTCATTCATTTATTGGTCTAAAAATGTCAATCCGAATTTACCCCAAACAATTATTTTATTTTTATTAATATTTTGTTATTATTACAATTATTGTTATTATTGTTATTATTATTATTACTAACTTTATTAATACTTTTAGTATTTTATTATTATTACTATTACATTGTGATTAGAGATGGCCAATGGGCCGAACGACATGATGCACGGCACGGGGATAGCATGTTTCCGTACATGTTTCCGTACAGCACGACGCAATAGGGGCACATTTTGGTGGAGCATGCTGCGCGGCACAGCACGACACGCACATGGGCCGAGCCGGGCTTAGAATTTTAGGCGCGTTGGCGTTAAAAGCATGACACGATTAGAGATGGGTCAAAGCACGACACTCGAAAAAGCATGCAATAAGCATGTTTCACTTTCAATAAATGTAAACTTAAAATTTTAAGAATTTATAAATAACTTGAAATTGAATCTTTTAATATATTTTATTAGCTCAAGTTTTTTAAATTTATTTAATCCTTAGTTTCAAAAAATTATAATTGATTTATATTTATAATTTATTAAATAAATAATTGATATCATGATTTTATAAATATGTATTAATATTATTTACGAACTATGATATATGACTCTATGTAATTTCAAGCTAACAATTAAGTTAACCCTAAAGAAAAATTTATTATTGTTGTTGTTGTTAAGCATTATAAAAGAATTCTAACACCATATAGTCAAACTTAGTAATTAAAATTACATTCTCTTATTATTATTAAGTATGGACTTGAGTTTTGAATTTTTAATTTTATTAAATTTAAATAAAGGCACATGGATCCAAAAAGGTATATAGGCTTGAAAAAAATATGTCAACAACTTGGTATGTGCTTTTAAGAAAATAAAATAAAAAAAATTTAGTGGACTTTTTTTCTTAGGAACGACACAACACGGCAAGTGTGAGTATGGCACGGCACATGTGGACACGGCATGAGTGGGCAAGGCACGTAAGCCGAGATGAGCCTAAGAAAAAAAAATTAGGCACAGCGCAAAACGCATAGTGGGCACGACACAGCACGAGCACAAGCATGCATGGGCTTTCCTTTGCCGGCACGAGTATGGCACGGTACGGTCCGTTGGCCACCTCTAATTATTATTGTTGTTGTTGTTGTTATTGTTACTATTAATAAGATTATTACTATTATTATTATTATTGTTACATTATTATTTTAATTAATACTTTGTCTTTGTAATTTTTATTTTATTACTATATAGTAAATAATAATATTGTTAGAGACAATAATTAGTTGAGGGTATTTTAATAACTTGAAACCATCCATTCTGAATTCAAGAGAAAGCATACATGTCAATATAAATATATTTAATTCTGACTCCAAATCATACATCTCCAGTAAATAATTTATTTTTATTCTTATTCCTCATTTCGATTTCAACCCATGTCGATTCGAATTCATTTTAATTCTAACTTATTTCTATTACCAATTGGTAAATACACCAAAAAACTAATCTTATATCAATATTACACTATACAAAGGAGATCGGCCACATCGCATTCGATCTCAAGTTTGAACCTTGAAAAATTAAAAAATTCAAATCCACAACCTTAATAGTGAGAGAGAAATGTCAACAACTTACTAAAACAAGTTTAACACATCGATAAGAAATTATATGAAAATATAGTTAATTGAGTGGATAAACTTCTTTAATTAGATAAATGGAATTGGACTAAGTTATAGGTGTTAATTGAAATGGGTCGAGCTGTGTTACCTATTGTTTGTTTCCCAAGAGTAGTATAATGGCTTAGATGTGTTTATTGAGTTATTATCAATAAAATTCCCTATTGTTTACATAAACTCTGAAAAGCAAAAAAGTTTTATGCTTTGGACATATAAGTCCATAATATTTTAAATTATTTACACTATGAACTAGTTTCACAATTAAAATGACTTATTCTTACTTTTATTAATATAGTCAAATTAATATTCTTATTAATTAATTAATTTTTGTATATAGTTAGATTATGTAATTATTTACTAACTATAATTGATGATAAATGTAAATATGATTTTTTATTATTATTATATAGCCTAACAGCAATCCGATCACCTCTCCACCCATGAGAATGGAATTTGAACCCTCAAACCTATTTTTTAGTATAAGAGATTTTACCATCTACCATCTAAACTAGAAAGAATCTACAAAATCTGAAAATAAATTTAATTTCCTATTCTATGTAGTCAATGTTTTATTATCTTTTAGTAACAAAATATTTATGTAACATACAATCAATTATTTGATTATTTAATAAAACTATATTAATTTATGAATAAAAATAAAGTTTTAATTCATGAGTTGCAAAACCATTTTTGTTTGTTTAAGCAAGGATTTTTATAGTTTTGGTTGAGTCTTTGTCCCTTAAAAGAAAGAATAAACTTAATTGCACACTCAAAATAAATTGACATTTGTTACTCTAGCCTAATATTTCAAAAAGTAATAACACACATCCACTTAATTAAGTTATTTCATTAACATAAGCAAGAACTAAGCATTAAAGGAAAGAAAATGCAAGCAATTGCTTTATTTGAAAATAATTTAAAGTGTTTCTATAAATGAATAAATTTGAATATTTCCCACGGAAAAACTAGCATGACACATAGACAATAGTAAAGGTGGCAATTCAGGTTGGTGGATCGTGCTTGCGTTATGTTAAATTTGAGCTAATCCAAATCCAACTCATTTATTAATCTTGTCAAGAATCTCAACCCTAATCCGAACCATTTATTATTGTGTCAACCATTTAACAAAATTTTTATTTTTTTCATATGCTTTTATTACACTTTCTAGAAATTTTGTGCTGCTATCTTGCTAAATTCTAATTAATTTCATTTCAAATATAAATAAGTAATTTTTAAAAGGGATAATGTATGTTTCATCCTTGATAGATGTCATATTTACTACCTATATCCTAACTAGATTTTTAGTTATTTGTTTTATCTCGTCCGTTAAGAGATAAAAGATTAATTGTAAAAATAAGGGCAAAACAGTTATTCAATGTGTGATATTTAAAATTAAAAATTAAAAATTGACAATGTCATTAGGATTAGTAAAAATGAAAAATGCAAGCGTTCATCTGGTAATTAACATAGGACTAATCTTTTGCATCTTTTCTTTAATTTTGGCAACAAGCTACTTAGCAATGTCATAAAATCCTCTAAAGAGGGGTAGAATAGCAAATGAACCAAAAAAAAAAATGTGAGCTTTATATATTATCCCTTGAGGAGAGGATGAAGTAAGTAATTAAAAATTTAGTAGGAATATAAGTGGTAAATATGACATTTATTAGGGATGATACATGCATTCTCCCTACTTTAGAATATCAAATGCCCACACATATCTATTGACTTAGATATTAATCAATTAATAGAATTGATTGAATAATTAATCATGTCATAAATGGGTTATTGTGTCAGAAACTCTAAACCCGCCTAACACGGTCATTAATCAGGCTGACATGAATGCCAATTATTTAATAATTATGTCAAATTTGACCACCCAAATCCTTTTATTTCTATTTTGTTCATGTTGAGTTAATGGCTTGTGTTAGATTTTGCCAGCATTAAACAACATTACTATAGCTATGAATCTATTTGTTTTTTCTTTTAATTCTAGCAAAATTAATAAATTGATTTCTCAACAAAAATTACATTAACAAAGAAGAGTTTATTATATTGTCCAAATTAAAAAGTCTTGAGTACTATGTTCATGCTGCGACTCGAAAAGTTGCTTTTGAAGTAGATCATGCCTTCTAGAAGCATCACCATTATAGAAAATTTATGGATGCAAGACTAATGTGTTAAATTTCAAAATGCTTATCTTATTTTAATTTTTTTACAAAAAACAATAGGAAAATAATGTAGTTTGCCCCCCCCCCCCCCCCCCCCCCAAAAAAAAACAACTAAAGGAGGGTTAACTAATCCTTATGGCAACATAGTTTTTCCCTAATTAATCATTCTCATTTTAAGTTGGCATTGTTATATGATTGCCTTTAAAATTAGCATACTCACGTAGTCAAGCACAATTTTTTCTTAAATATTAATACATGAAGAATATTCATAAGTTTGCCAAGCATATGCAAATACTATTTTATAATTGCACAAATATTTCCGTACAACTGCTAAGATTTTGTAAAAAATCTTTAGTAATATTTGCAAACTTTTGCCCGTATTTTTAACACAAAATTAAAAAATGTAACAAAAAATTTATGCCCATTATGAATATTAGTGAAAGTATTATAAATATAAAAGTTTTGTAAATAAAGAGAATTTAAAAGAAAAATCAAAGAAGCCAATTAAGAGGTAAGCAAGCATTAAGCTTTCCTTATTTTCAATTTCATTCAAGTATATTTGATTACAAAGACTTGTGGCCCATTTATAGTGAAACATCACCGTCCATTTGATTTGCACTAGCCACTTGTGTTGCAAATCAAATTGGTGAAGAGTTGACCTTTGGTTTTGAATACATGCTTTATGCATCATAGATTGTGACCACCAATTAGAATAAAGTGAGCAAGATAGCCATTAATTTTTAACACTTTCTCTTGGATATCACCACTTCATGATAATTATACTTAAACTCTACTAGAAAAAAATCAGGATAAAAACCTAACCAAATATATGCTTCAATAATGATCAACATGATAATCTATTCAAATGGCGCATGTCAATGGAAAATACTATTTTCTCAAATGTTGATGAAAGAAGAAGAGCTTTAGTGAATATATTTGCAGAATTATTTGTAGAGCATTTTTGCTTGATGTTAGTCTTATTATCTTGTTGGAGTTCATGGGTGTAGAAGAATTTTGAGGAAATATGATTTGTTCTATCTCCTTTAATATATGCTCTTCTAAGTTGAGTAATGCAAGCAGTATTATCTTCATATATTATGGTTGAGACGTTCAAACTTAAAGATAATTTATAAGTGCTCTGAATATAATGGATGATAGATCGCAGCCATGCACATTCTCAACTTACTTTATTTAGTGCAAGGATTTGAGAGTAATTATAGGATGTAGGTACAAGAGTTTGCATTGCAGATTTCAAACAAATTACTTTGCCATTGTAAGTAAAAGTATATTTTGTTTGTGAATACACTTTATGAGAATTAGATAAATAACCTGCAATAAGACCTAGGTTTTTCATTAGTTCATTAGAGTAAAATAAATCTAAATCAATAGTCCCATAAAGACAACCAAAAATATGCTTGACCCCATTCAAATGTCTTCTAGTTGGTTCAGAATCCTAACTAAACCTTGCTAATGAGTTTATTGAAATGTTATGTTCAATCTAGTACAATGAGCTAAATGCATCAAAGCACCAATGACATTCAATATATGATACTTTAGTTGTTTATCATCCACTTTGGAATGAAAATGATCTTTTTTAGGATTAAGAGACTCAACAAGTATTGGGATACTTAATGGGAAACTTTTTCTATATTGAAACATTTCAATATCTTCTTAGTATAATTTGATTAATGTATAAATATATGATAAGTCTACGCTTGATCTGCATCCTAAAACAGTATCTAGTTTTCCCCAAATCTTTCATTTCAAACTCCATTTTCAAATAACCAACAATCTTTTAAAGTTTTTCAAAAGTTTCAATTAGATTCATATCATCAATATAGGATGCTATTTGCTATAATAACAAATCCATATTTTGACTTCTTTATGAATACGCAAGGACAAATAGGATATTCATGTATCCTTCCTTGATCATGTATTCACTGAAGCAGTTATATCACATGCGTTCATATTGTTTCAATTCATTCAAAGATTTATGTAGCTTATGGAACATAATTACAATGTAGTGACTAAGATGTCTAATGCATCTTGAATCCTATAGGGATTATATATATATATATATATATATATATATATATATATATAAAGAGAGAGAGAGAGAGAGAGAGAGAGAGAGAGAGAGAGAGAGAGAGAGAGAGTAAGAGGTCACCACATCCATACAACACATATCAACCCTCTCAGACTGATAAGTGCTTGATTTTTCATCAGTTTTTATTACTTTCTACTACAAGAGAAAGGATCCACTATGACAAATGATAGTTATCCTTACTATCATTATAGCCAATGTCAAGAAAGATGACAAAACAATACTTATCACATGATAGTGACAGATATTACCATCCACAAGTCTGTCACAATATATTTTCTAGGGAAGTAAACAATTTTGAATTTGATAAGTTGATTTTTTGAAATTTTTAGCGGGAAAATTTAAATTATTTTGATTTTGACCAAAAATTTGAATTATTGAAATTGACATATTTTTATGATGGATATTGTCTATCACAAATTATTGAAAGTTTTAAAAAGTAATCATATTTTTTTTTGGAAATTCCCAAATTCAACAAATTTTCATTGTAATTAAATTTATAAATCTTTTATCATCCATTATCCAAAATTGAAGCTACATTTACAAATTTCAATTTACATTGCATGTTGATATAACTATCATTTACATATAAATTAAATACTTAAATATATATACACACACAAAAATTAACTTACAAGCATAAGCAGTTAAATAACCTTAATCAAACTAACTCCTAATAATGGAAAACATTCCACACGAATTCTAAAATTGAAATCCTATATCATGTGACTAGTCCATGCACATATAAACCAAAAAGCAAAATGGAGACCATGTTTTGTGCATACATAAGATTCTTATGTATTGGCACTTGGAACATGTATACACATTTGGCAAGCTTGCCCTTCAAAAAGTGAATCCTTAATGCTTATAATCATACAGATAGCATGCTTTGCTAACCAATTCTTGTCTTAAAACTAGGCCTGCTGATGTAGCCCTATTAAATTAATGCTTATTGGAGTCCGAGTATCACCATTTTCACTGGTTGCTTTAAAGAAAGTAAACACAAAATTCAAATCGAAGATAATGCTAAAGAAATTCGCTTCCAAAGTAAAAGCAAAAATCTAGCGCCTCAAAACAATGTGGACAGTGTTGTAATATTGATGGGTTTAGACAGGAAGTATTTCGTAAATAATGTACAAATAATGGAAATAATATAAAGGACAAATTGTTATATGATATAAGGTTATAAGCATTTAAAAGACAATGTGTAACCCATTTTAAAATGCTAATAATTTGTATATACAGTATCTTAGATCAAATCTGTTTTCTAAATAGTCCTACCGCAGCCTCTAAATAATCAGTTATCAAAATGAAACTAGAACCATTTTTATATGCTAAAGAGGCCTAAGAAATAATGTTTTAACTAGATTTTAGGGTGAAAGAAAAATGAACAAAAATCCTAGCTAAACACAACGAATTTGTTTTAAGGTGAAGTGTGATTAGGATGTGTTGATTGTTTTTGGCTTCCTATGGAGCTTGAGAAAGTCTGGAAGGGTGAGGAGGTTATATGGAGTTTAGATGTGGAGAGAGTTGGCTTGAAAGGCTATTTTTATCTTGCAAAAGAAAAAAAGGAGGTTAGAGGTGGTGTAGGCAATGGCCAGCGACCACATTTCAATGCTCAAGTTAGTTTTGAAGCTATTTTTTGACTAAGCTCTAAACAATGGTGGCCGCAGGTTGAAAGTAAGTTGGTAGACGTTGCAGGCTGCTGCCTTCACTTTTTCAACATAATATTTGACACGACCAGCCTTGAACTCCCAGGGTGAATCGGCTTGATTTTTAATAAATTGATCGGAAACAATCTAATCAATGAGTATTCTGCCAAAAATTTAACAGAGTCTCCCTTAAAAATGTTACATAACCAAATCTGCAAAATTTTATAAAACAAGCACTCCCAAAATAAATTCAAATATAACTATTTCCGAATAACCAATCTCCTAAACAAATATCAAATCTCTCAAATATCCAAAATCAAAGAAAATACAGATGTTATCCACAATCCCCGAAATATAATAAATTATATAATCCGATATATCTCAATAAAGCATCTTCGACTTCTAACTCTATCACGTGGCCATAACTCAAAAAAATTATCATTGCTGGGTCGACTGTTGTACCTGCGATTCTCTTGTAGGGGGGAAAAATATAAAACAGGATGAGTATAAAACTTAGTGAGCTAAGTGAGTGGATAATAGTTTTTTAACATAATTTTACTCTAAAATAATTAATCAAATCAAAACATCATCTCATCAAAATATCACAAAAACTTAAATAACTTATTAAATTCAAATCATGTACTCAAATAACGATATTGCAAATATACTGCATAAATCAATGGAAATTCATAGTACTTATAACATCAATACTAAAATATAAAAAACTATCACCAAACAAGTATCCAGGGAAAATAATCTCATCATATCCGGACCTCGACGGATGGGCAATGACGTACTATCTAGGTACAATCACGCTCCGAAGCTACACGGATAGACAAGGAAAAGCCATATCATATCACATCATATCCGGACCTCAACGAACAGGTAATGACGTACTGTCTGAGTACAATCACACCCTGGAGCTACACGGATAGATAAAAAAAAAATATCATCTAATATCTCATTATATATGTGCATGCATAATCTGGTCCCTAAAAGATAAAGTCGCCTGAGTACACGGCCCAAAGCCTCTGTATGTACTCAGACAGGCCCCAAAAGCCTGTATCTCATTTGTATCATTTATATCTCAATATCAATGTCTCTGTATTCATCATACTACATACATATGTAATCTCATCTGTATCACTGTATCTGGAGGGGAAGAGTACTGTCTAATAATTTTAAAAACGATCATTATACTCATATTCATATACCTTTATATAAATATACGTAAACATATTATCTCACCCGAAATCTCATCCAAAGTCTCATTCGAAATCTCATCCAAAATCTCATTCGAAATCTCATTTCCCTTTCATTTAAAATGTCTTAAATCTGCTTTTCTTTTCTTTAAAATATTATCATGCATATTCAAAATCGGTAACCAAAATCATTAATCAAACATATTTCTTGTAATAATTACCAAAACACAGATAAAATCCATTTATATAAAATCATTAAATCGAAGCCTTTAAAATTAATCTCATAAATAGGCTTTACCATATTTTAAAATTATAATAAACTATAATGAAAATAGGTTTTGTATATTCCACTCACCGTGACGGTGTTCGAACTCAGTATAGACAACGTCCACAGGTTGATTCTCGTTCGCGAGTCCTCCTAATTTAAGAAAACAATATAGTTACTATCTGTAATTCGAATTATAACAAATATGCTCAAAATGATATTTATCCGCAATAAAATATTCTCGAATTCGTAAAATTAGCAAAATACCCTCGACGCCAAAATTTATCAAATTATCCTCAGAATCAAAAATTACCAAACTACCCTCAATTCCAATTACAAAATATCTAAAATTTTTGAATTTACAAAACTATCCCCAAAAAATATAAAATTACCAAAATGCCCCTAACGACGTAAATTATTGAATTACCCCTGAAATCTCAAATTACCTAACTACCCTGATTTGAAACTACCAAAATGTCCACCAATTTTAAAATTACAAAACTACCCCAAAATTTTATAAAATTACCCAATTACCCCTAACAGTCAACGATGACTGAAACTCAGTCAACAGCGAGGGGAAGCTTAGGTTTGCTAGTTCTGACCTCGGTGAGTCCAATGGTGTGGGTGGTGACCTCCCACGCATAGCGGGTGAGATTTCCGGCGGTCGATCGGTGGCAATTCGGCCGTTTCAGGTGACAGGGTTGGTCGGAAATTGATAAGGGAAAGGTTAGGAACAAGATCCAAGTGGTGGCTCGGCATAATTACGGTTAGATCGATGGCGGTGATAATGGGTGGAGCCATGGCTTTTCAAGCTGCAATCGCCGGCGTTCTGGTCGGTTTCTGACGGTGATGCATTGAACGGCTCTCAAGCTTCTGATTAGTACCAAGATTAGCCGGTGGGGTGACCAGAAACTTTAGATCCAGTTGGGTCGGGCACGCAGATTCGGGTCGGTCAACTGGGTCAATAGCAGCTTCTTCTTCTTCTCCTTTTTTTTTTCTCTCTCTCTCTCTCTCTGTCTCTCTCTCTCTATTTTAGGAAAGAAAAATAAATGCTTCTCTCTCTATTCTTTCCTTAAACCAGCAATTCCATTCTTTTCTTTTTTTTGTAAGCTTAATACAAATTAAGTTAATTCCGAACCCGAGTGCCAAAATAAAATCCGATTACACGGCCATTGAATCGCGTCTGAAATGTCTCAATTTTTTGTCGTGAAAAATTTAAATTATTCGAGCGCGATCAATTTAATAATCACATTCGATTACCCGCAACGATTGTAACAATTCCAACAACTTTAACAAAAATTTGCGATGAAATTAAAAATAACATCACACTCAATTAAATAAATTTCAGTATATATGTTACAATATCTCCTCATTGATTCCTCGATATTAGTTAAGGAATCAAACTAGAACCTCATGTGCCTGATATTTCAGGCGTTTTCTCAAATTTTTTTGCCTTTGATGTAGGGAAATCTGCGTACCAATTTAATTGTTTGGCATACCTAGCATAGGCCAATATTCTCTTCGCAACTTTACAAACTCTATATCAACACATTGTGTTCTACTATTAATTCCTCCAAATGCAAAACCAAGTGTAGTTAATTTCTACTTTCATGAACAAATTAATTAATTATTCAAGTTTTATAAATAATGTAATTAAAAAAATGATCTTAGAAAAAATCCTAGGCATGTAATTTCTTCCTACTAGTTAACCACCTGCTTACTTTATTCCATTCTAGTGTAACATGCTCTCCTACGAAAAGCTCAAATCTTGGGAAATCAAGAATTTTTTTTTTTTTATACGAAACTAATATATGTTGTAACATATGCACCTTAATTTCTTTAATTGAGTGTAATAAGTTATTTTAATTTCATCGTTAATTTTTAAAGTCGTCGGATTTGTTAAAAATTGTTGCATGTAAATTAGGCAATGTTATTAAATTGAGCGTGCTCGAATAATTTAAATTTGTCTAGCACAAATCGAGACAATTCAAATGCGATCCAATGGCCACGTAGTCGAATTTTATTTAGGCACACAGGTCCAGTATTAGTTTAATTTTATTGAGCTTAAAAAAAAGAAAAGAAAGAAAAGTGTCGATTTCTATAAATCGTAAGGGAGAGAGAAAAAGAGGGAGAGAGTGTTCTAAAAATAGAAAGGAAAGAGAGAGAGAGAGAGAAGCTACAAACCCGTTGATTCGACTCTGACCCGCGGCCCGACCTTACCAGATCTTGCAATTTCGACCACCTTGAGGGCCGAGCTTTGTACAGATCAGAAGCTCTTGAGACACCAATTAGATCCTTGCCGTCCTTTGTCACCAAAAACTGGCCAAAACACCGACAATCAAGCTCAAAAAACCCTCAGCTCCATCGGTCACCACCACCGTCATTTCTGCTGAAATTAGGCCGCGCCACCACTTGGGACTTGTTCCTCAGCTGACCCTCATCATTTTCTGACCAACCCTATCACCTGAAACAGCTAGATTGCTGTCGATCAACCGCTACAAAGTTCACGGCTTTGAGAGCTTGATCCGTCGCCGTCGCCATGCGTGGGAGGTCACTATTGGCACCATTGGACTCACCGATGTCAAAACGATCAGACCTAAGCTTCCCGTTGCAGTTGACCTAGCTCCAATCACTATTGACCGATAGGGGCAATTCAATAATTTCACAAACTGTAAGGGCATTTCTATAATTTTAGTAATTTCATATTAGGGCAGTTAGGTAATTTGAGATTTTGGGGTAATTCGATGATTTACGTTGTTAAAGGCATTTTAGTAATTTTACATTTTCAAGGGTAATTTTATAAATTCAGAACTCACGGTTAGTTTTGTAATCTGAATTGTGGATAGTTTGGTAATCTGTTATTTAGAGGATAATTTCAAAAATTTTGATGTCGAGGGCATTTTGCTAATTTTATGGATTTGAGAATATTTTATTGCAGATAAATGTCGTTTCGAGTTATTAGTTATAATTCGCATTTACAGATAGTAATTACGTTAGTTTTTTAAATTAGGAGGATCCGCAAACGAGAATTAAACTGCAAACATTTTCAATATCAAGTTCGGACATCATCACTGTGAGTGGAATATACAAAACCTATTTTCATAGTTTATTATGATAGTAAGGCATGTTTATGAAATAAGTTTCGAATGCTTCGATTTAAATGATTTCATAGAAATTGATTTTATCTATGTATTGGTATTTATTACGAAAAATGTGTATGATTAATGAGTTTGGTTACCGATTTTGAATATGCATGATAATATTTTAAAGAAAAGAAAAACAGATTTAAGGCATGTTAAATGAAAAAGAAAATAAGATTTCGAATGAGATTATATGTTTATGTATAAATAGTTGCTTGCAAAATCATTAGATAGTATCCTTCCCCTCAAGATATAGTGATACAGACAAGATGAGATATGCATACGGTATGATGAATAAAGAGATACTGATATTGAGATACAGATGATACATACTTTTGGGACCCATCTGAGTACACACAGAGGCTTTAGGCCGTGTACTTGGACGACTTTATCTTTTGGGGACCAAATTATGCATACACAGATATGATGAGATATAAGATGATATTTCATTATCTATCCATGTAGCTCCTGGCCGTAATTGTACCTGAGTAGTACATTATTGCCCATCCGTTAAGGTCCAGATATGATGAGATATGAGATGGTATTTCTTGGTCTATACGTGTAGCTCCGGGGCATGATTGTACCCAGTAGTACGACATTGCCCGTCCGTTAAGGTTCGGATATGATGAGATATGAGATGATAATTCCCTATCTATCCGTGTAGCTCCAGGGCATGATTGTACCTAGATAGTATGTCATTACTCATCCGTTGAGGTCTAGATATAATGAGATTATTCCCTTGGATACTTGTTGGTGATAGTTTTCGGTATTCAGTATTGATATTATAAGTGTTATGATTTTATTGATTTCATGTAAAATTATGTGATATTATTATTTCAGTGCATGATTTAAATTAAACAAGTTTATTTAAGTTCTTGTGATATTTTGATAAAATTTTGTTTAGAAATGATACAATTATTTTAGAATAAATTTATTTTTCCCAAAATTACTCTCCACTCACTGAGCTCACTAAGTTTTATGCTTACCCCGTTTTTATTATATTTTTTCCCCCACAGGAGATTTGCAAGTATAATAGTCAATCCAGCAACAAAAGTTATTTTGAAATTATGGGCACGTGCTGGTGTTAGGAGTCGTAGATGTTTTATTGAGACATTTTGGGCTGTATAATTTATTACATTTTAGGAATTGTTGATAACTTATGTATTTTCTCTGATATTGAATATTTGAGTAATTTGGTATTTTGTTAAGGAGATTGATTGACGAAGTTGGTTATATTTGAAATTATTTTGGGAGTGTTTATTTTATTAATTGTAAGTTTGGTTATGTGATAATAATATGAAAAAATTTGTCAAATTTTCGGCAAAATCCTTATTAATTAGATTATGTCAAAATGATTAAATAAAATTAGGCAGACTTGCCTTGGGGATTTGGGACAGGTCATGTCATATATATTAATAAAGATGTTAAAATAGATAGTGGATCAATTGTGTACTCAAAAACCAAATACTAACATTATTTGCTTTATACAAAAGTATACCCAATCACCTTTATGCAAGGTTAGAATCAATTATAACTCCCTATCACAAAACTCCATTCCAGTTTAGATGTATGAAGAAAAATGATAAATCTTAAAACTCCTTAGAAACTGAAGCCTAAAATGAAGTAAGAAAATGAACTCTATCCCACAGTTCTTCAACATTTTCTTCACTTTTCCTCTAGAAAATGTGAACATTTCTTTCCACCCATATTACCCAAAACAATGCTGCCATTACACATTTCCAAAAAGCTTTAGCCTTTGTTCCTCTACCAAAAGCAAAAGAATTCTCCATAAGAAGAGAATCAAAAGAACTCGAGAAGGCCCACAAAAAATTAGCTTCCATACACAACATATACTTCAACTTTGAAGCCACATAACAGTGAAGGAAATGATGATGTTAAGTGTTTGCACATCTCTCACACTTTATACACCAAGAAAGAGAGAGACAAAAATGAAGGAATATTCTTTGCAATACTTCTCCAGGATTTAATTTTCCTTGTGCCAAAGCCCACATGAAGACTTAAATCTTAGGGGGATGCTAGCCTTCCAAATCATTTTGAAGGGTAAAACCTCTCCAGCAGAATCATCATTGCACAGCTTCTCAAAATATGACTTGTAATTATATTGTTTAGAAGCTTCCAGCTTCTATTTTATAGTCTTCCTCTAATTCATCAATAATGATATTTTCAATACTCGACATTACCGTTGCAAGTTCTTCAACCTCTCTATCATTCAAATTTCTTTTAAAATTGAACTTCCAATTCTAATTCATAGTGAGTGGGGAGAAAGCCATGTTAGAGAAAATTAAGATATTTCTAAAAAGGAATAATCTGTTCAAGTAGGGGATTTTTTTACACAACAAACCATCATCCCTTCATCTACCCTCCTAAAAACGAAAAGCCTTCCCATTACCCACTTCTAAAGCAACAAAACTAAAAAAAGTTTGGGTACTCTTTAGAGATGGCTTTCCAGGGGCTTCTACATTCCTAACCATGTTTGCATCCTATCCATTTAGATGAATTCTATACTTGCTACAAATAACCGAGTGCTAAAGAGAGGTTTTCTGTGAGGGAAACTTCCAAAGCCATTTTGCTAAGAGAGCTCTATTTTTCTTTTCCACATTGCCAATTCCTAAATCACCTTTAATTTTAAGCCTTACAACCTTATCCCACTTCATAAGAAGAGATCCATTGCCATTTTCGTAACCTTTCTACAAAAGTTTCTCATCATCTTCTCAATTTTTTCTCAATTTTAAATGAAATTTTGAAAAAAGAAAGAAAATAAATAAGAATGGCTTACTCGTGATATAGAACGAACTTATTAGTGAAACCTTTCTCTCAATACTAGAATCAACAATTGAAGCATATGAGAATGCATTAATCAGGATAGACCACAAAAGAAATTATCTATAACTTCACCTTCAACAAGCGTAAATTCTTTTAATAATCCTTTTTCGTTCTTTTCTATTCCGAATTAGCTTTATAGTATAAAGTGAATTAGAGTGAGCCTTCCACTTTTGGAGAGATAGGCTTTTTTCCAACCCCCCTGTCTCTTTTCAATTTTTTCAACCGTTCGGTCCCAAAAACTTTGAGTTCTAGGATCATCACCCAAAGGTAACCCTAAGTACTTCAAAGGCCAACTTCCCATTGTAAGCCCAAAGTTATTTGCTAAGATTTTGACTTTGTCCTCAACTAAATTAATTCCCACTATTATACTTTTGGCCATGTTGACTTTGAGGACAGAAATCAAACTGAAGCTATCCACAACTTTTAAAAGGTTTGCAATTTTTTGTTCATTACCACTGAAAAGACAAGAGCATCATCAACAAATTGAAGATGAAGGACCTCAACCTTGTCTTTGCCAACCAATATTCCCTTAAATAACCCGGCTTCAATAGCTTTAGTCACCAATCTGCTCAAACCATTAACCGCTAGAGTAAAAAGAAAAGCGGAGAGAGGATCTCTTTGTCTAATTCCTCTAGATGCACCAAACACTCCTTTATGCCTTTTATTTAAAACTGAGAAGTTTATTGATTATAGGCAACCCGTTATCTATTGCCGCCACTTGAGAAACAAGATCAACAGAATTCTTATTTAAGTGATCATAAACTTTCTCAAAATCAATTTTGATAATCATCTTCTCTTTTTTCTTCTTTCTACAATCTTCTACAACTTTGTTAGCAAACAAAACAACATAAAAATCTAGTGCCCTTTAACAAAGGTGACTGGGATGAAGATATAGTTTCGGATAGCACTTCTTTCAATCTCAAAGAAAGAGCTTTAGTTATTATCTGGTACAGACTTGTCGCCAGACTGATAGATCGAAAATCAAAGATCTTGATGGAATTTTCTTTCTTTTTTGGGATTAGGTAGACGAAACTAGCATTGATGATTTTATTGATAACCCCTTTGTCACAAAAATCATCAAAAGCTTCCTTCAAATCTTCTTTGTTTGTGTTCCAGCAACTCTCAAAAAAAGCCAATGAAAAACCATCTGGACCCAAAGCCTTATCTAGGTAAGCATCCAAACATTGTCTTCTTAATTTCATCTTCATCAAATCTTCTCTTCAACCAACTTGTCTGCTCTTCTTTGATAGGAACCCAATTTATCCCTTTAATAAAAGGCCTTGAAAATCCTCCATCTAAGTACGAAACTAGAAAGTATCTAATTATTTTAGCTTCTATCTGACGTCATCTTTAATAATGGTTCCTTTCCAAGATTCCAGCTTTTTAATTAGATTTCTATTTTTTCTTCCATTTACAACGCTATGGAGCATTCCGGTGTTGTTGCCCCCCCTTCTTAAGCCCATAGTGCCTTAGATTTTTGTCTCTATATAATTTTATTCTTGAAATAACAGTTCTTTCATATTGACTTTGGCTTGACTTCTCTTACTACAAAGGCTTATGTTCATCAATCCCTCCTCTTCTAATCTATTAATCTCTTGAATTCTTCTCTCAAATTTAGCAGTCTCCTCCTTTAAATTCCCAAATATTTCTTTATTCAATCTTTTCAGCCTACTCTTAATTCCGCCTAACTTTTTCATGAATTTATACCCCTCGAATCCTTCAAACTGCTCTTTGCTGCAGCACTCCTTAATATTGCTTTTAAATTGATGATGACAAAGCTACATATTCTTGAATTTAAACAGCATAGGACCACTTCACATCATTGAAGTCAAAGATAATCGGATAATGATAAGATATAACTCTAAGCAGACTGAATTGTTTAACCTAGCCAACCGTTTCTTCCTACTCAAACAAAAACAGGAATCTATCTAATTTATAGCAAGCAGGACCATAGTAAAGATTAGACCATGTAAAATTAGCACCAAATAACTCTAAATCCTTCAACCCAAATTCGTGAATCAATATATTAAAATCCTTCATGTTTTTAGTAACTCTACCTCCTAGACATTTCAAAAAGAAATCTTACCACAATAAAGTCTTCCCCATACATACTAGCTCGGGCCATAACTCTATATTAGGTCCGTAGACTGTAGATAGCCACAAATCTTGGTTCCTTGCTTACTGAATTTTTATGGAAATTGAAAATTGTCCTAGAAGAGATTCTTCAACTCCGATTGCCCTTGTATCCTTAGCCACAATGATTCCACCAGCATTCCCAGATGAGGGACGATAGACCCAAACTATGAGTCTACCACTCCATAATGATTTTATCACCCTCCTGTCAATCTATTCTCTCTTTACTGCTTGTAAAATTATAACATCTATAGCTGCCTTCTTCAACTTTTCCTTAATCATACTTTGTTTTCTACTATTCCCCAAACCTCTTACTTTCTAGGTACGAATCTTCATAGAGTATTTCCAATAGCCGAACTTGATTCTTTCTTTTTGTTCGACACAAGAATCAGGTCTATTCCAGCCAAAAATTCCCTAAACTTTCTTTATTTCCTTCCTTTTGACATGACAGTGTCCTTTTCTTTCCTATAAAAAGCTTACTTGAACTGACCAACTAGCCTTTTCCTTTTCTTTGATACTTCATAACATTTAGCCTGGTGTTCTGCCTTCGTGCTTTTCTTCTTCCTTTGTTAATAGCCTTCGCAACCCTAAATCTTCATCCTGCGTTTATTTCTGCCCCTCGTTGCGTTCATAACCACTATAACAATAGAAATCATCTTTAATACCACTAGAATCATCCTCAAAATCCCTATTACAATCCTAATTGGTGAATCTTACATCCTCCATTGCTCTAAATTCTCATGATCGTCACCGTAATTTGTTTCTTCGTTCAGTTGAATTGATGAATGCCTGAGAGATTCCTCTTCAACCTCGTTAGAAATCTCACAAGGCAAGTTAGGTTTTGAGACCTTCACAATCTTGCATTTAATATGATGCTTAATTGGTTGGAAAAAAGAGTCATGGTTCGGATTAATGGCATCAATGTTGGGCTCTTTCATTTTAAAAGGCCCAAGGACTTTTTTGTGTAATAAATTGAGTTTTCCTTAAGTACATCCTTAAAGGACCTGTCTCTCCATTATAAGCTTGTAACTGATTTTGCCTTAAATGCATCCTTAAACCTCTTCATTATAAACTTGCGTTATGAGCCTTTCTGGGCTTTTGCTTAGGCCCAGAGTTATAAATATTTGGTACAAGAGTGAATTTAGGGGGATTAATTGAATTTTGAACCCTATAGGCCGCTTGCTGCATTTAATTCCTCTACAGCTTTTCATCCATAAGCTTGTTCCTTTCGCATAGGTGTTATAGAACCACTTATCTACTATTCTTCTCCACCTTTTCTTCACTGCTTCTGCCCCTTTTTTTACCACCCACGCATGAAACTTTTGTGCTATCACCTATAGAAACTTCTGTTATTATTCTAACGGATAGGTACAATTTTTCACTTCTTTCTATAACTGTAGTGACTGCTGGAATAAAACTAGAGCTCCTTTCTCTCACTTTAGTTTTTACTTCATCTAGATTGTGCATGTCGAGTGTTCTTTAATGAATTTCTTTTAGCCCTCCATAACAATCTTTTGTTGTTTTGAAAACGTCCCTTTTCCATAAGTGAAATGATAACCCATTGATTCCAGCCCATCCTCCCTTGTCAACCATTCTCTTCTTTTATTAATAGTTGGATACCATCTCGTGAGGTACACCTGAAGGTTATCACTCAATCTGCACATGCCTATGGATCTCATCTTCTCTGCTTCCTTAGGGTTATGGCTGATGAAGGAACTTTATCATCATGAAATGGCTAAAACTGGTAGGATACTTTGATATTCTTTCTAACCCTTTTTGAACTACTTCCCATTAATCATTGAAGTTCTACCTCTTGTAAACTATTGCTCTGTCCAACCAACCAAACTCCACACATTCTGCATAGGACTTGTGACTCTGTTGTTGCCCAATTCTTCTTTCTAGCTATTTTAACCTCACAAATACGTGCTTGTGGCTTTTCTCCCATCTAACCAAACTCTGTAAATTATCTGCCATTGTCCTTCATTCTTCAGAGTCCCTGCCTTACAAAATAATAATTCTTTATAACATTCTTTGTACACCCTTTCCTCCCCCGTTCTTAAATTTATTGATTATAGAGCCTTGTCTGTTTTCATGCCTCTCGATCCACACTTGAGCCTACGTAGAATGATGTATGAAAATCCTAAAAAATGTTGTGTTTGATATTGCTAGAGATGACAATGGGCACTACCTGTAGCGGGTTTGCCATTACTAAACCCATACATGTATAAAATTTAAATTACTAAATCCACCCGCAACCCGCTGCTGGTTTTTATTTTTTTAAGAAAACCCACCCGCTGCGAGTTTTGACAATTACCAAACCCGCAGCAGGTATCCGGCGGATTTTTGAGGGTTTCTACATTCAAAATTACAAATGTTCAATATTTAAATTTATAATAATAACATAAAATTCTACCTAACATACTCAATTCAAAATTTAACCAATATAAATGGAAAATTAAAATTTCAACATCAATCCAACATAATTGTTATTTTTATATATAACTTGTGGCTTTTTTTAATGAATTTGTGTACTTTATACTTAATCTAAAGAATAATACTTTTTAAATATTAATCCAAAGAACAAAATTATAATATTGAAATAACCTATGTATTAAGTTAAAGAAAATTCAATCAAAATTATAATAAGTATATAACTATATTTTAAGATTTAAATATTTCTTCAATTAAAATTAAATTAAAAAATAATTTAAAAAAAGTTACGGGTTTGGTGGATGTCCATGCGGGTATTTATCAGATTTTTTGTTAATCCCAAACCCACCCGCAATCTAGTGCGGGTTTCAATTTATAATACCAAACCCGCCCGCAACCCGCAAAATTACCCGCAGCGGACGGATTTTAGCGGGCGGGTTTAGACGGATATACAGGTTTGCGGGTACCATTGCCATCCCTACATATGGCATGAATGACCTCTAATAATTTTTTTCCCAGCCACCTTACAATCTACCTTTACCGAGAAATAGTAATTTCTAAATTTGCACTTTTCAGTTATCTTGATGCTCCTCCTTCCATATTTTTCTTCCACCTCCAAAATGAAAAGGCATCTGTTTTATCTTAAAATCTTTGATACTCATTGATGATGACGACTAACACACACTGTTAAGAAATCTAATAACAATAAAATCATAAAAGCCACCCACAAATTGGAAAAAGCTCCATAATATTCACGTCATCTTGTAAACTACAGAAGATTAAAATCAAGTTCTCATAACATTTCCATATTTCTGTAGCTTTTTTGCAACACCAATCAAATGTGAATTCAGCTCAGAACCTTCCCTTTTGTCTTCTAAACTTTCATTGTAATTTTGGTTATTTTGGGATTGAGGTGTAATAGCTGTTAATCCACCCTGTTGTTCCTGAAAATTTAAGATTGAAAATAGTATTATAGGAGCTTCACTGGCATTAGCCATGCAGCCATTCCCAAAGATCAAGATATACTGTTGATTAGCATTCTATAACTAGTGCTCAAGTGCATAATTTATAGATGAAAAACAATGAGGTGTGATGAATTCTTTTTGCTAATAAAGTTTACAATTCCTTCTTCAAAGAACAAAGTCCAAAATTGCAATTAGGAAGAAATTTGTGCGGAAACCATTAATAAACAATAATTTGTAGCTTATCAACAATATATGTTTTATCACCTATTTCCATAGTTTAACACAGGGAACAGGCCTTCCATCTAGACTAAGATTGCATCCATAATAATTTACAACTAAGCACAAGATTCTTTAAATTTTGAGGACAATCTATCAACATGGGTTAACAATAACAAGAATGTTATGGAATTTATAGGATGGCCACTGGATGGTCTCATCACAACAAGTGGTGTTGATTTATGGTCATCTCAAATCCTCACCTATTATAAAACACAAATATTTAATTAGTGATAGTACAAAAAGAAAAAACAACAAATAAATTGGCTAGTACAAAAAGAAAAAACAACAAATAAATTGGCTAGTTCGTATACATTAAAGTAACTACAAAGGATTTTTTTCTTGATTACTACCATTCCCAATTCACTGAGAAAAAGCCATCTAGATGGGGCCAAGGGCTGGCAAGAGGGAAAAAAATTTACTGAATTTCATACTTCCATGGAAAATTATTGATTCCATAGTTCTTTTTTTTTTGTTCCCTCTTTCATGGCTGTCTATAAATTAGCTGCAGTAAAGGAATAATAACTAACTAGCATGAATCCCAATTGGTGTAATATTATCAAATGTATTTTTTATTCTATCTTTGGAGGCTCAACAATTTCAACTCTTATATACAAGAGTAGTCATCTCGAGAAAAATAACATAAATGACCCTAAAGCCACTAAGGGTGCGTTTGGGGCAGCTGTACTGTGGCTCCACCCCCTATATTCTAACATATTTGTGGCCGCCAGTATGAGAGCACGGGCTAACAAAGATTTGATCTTTCTGCCAATCCTCGTGAATCAATCTCCTCATTGTAGAACTAGTACAATCAAAATTCCAAAGCCTGCATGTAGAATAAATACATAATACATAAATTTATTATGAAAGAAAATCAAGCTAAAAAAAAGTTCCTCCAATTTCCTAGAAATTTTCTAACTTCAACCAAGACATTAATTACACAAGCACAGTAAATCAGTTAGTAAAAGTCACCGATCATTTATCTCACACAATAAACAAAACCGAGTAAGTTAATAATAAATAACTCAAATTTTTACCTTTTCAAATTTTTTTCCACTTCCTTTTCAACCCAAACCAATAAATTAATTAAATTAGTAATAAATTAATTCACAACAGAATGATAAGTGAGTTTGCAAAGTGCTTGCCTAGAGGCACTATCCGTACTAATAACTCCCCCATTATAACTGCTAACAGAGAAAACATTTTCTCCATCACTTTTAATCTCAGAAAATATAAAGCTTGGAAGAATAAGTATCAAATGACATGCATCCATGATGATATCCATTTCAGTTACAAGCTGCATAAATTCAAGCCACTATAAAGATTACAGACTACGGTAACACAATATTACTATTAAAATTTCATACCTGGACTTTCAATTTTATGCAATATAGACAATGATTGGTTCAAGACATGGTGAAATTAAACAGCTAGGATTTTGATTTCAAGTAGCTACGGTTTAGGTTTTCTTTTGACGATAAGGTTTCGATTTTCATACCTGGGTTTTCCTTTTTATGGTGACTCCGATGTGGCAGAAAGTGATTGTGGCGAGTAAGAGTGAAGGTTTGGGTCTCTATTCGGGTGTGAGTTTGGGTTTTTTCTTCGACAACCAGGGTTGGGCTTGTCTTTTAGCATTTGAGTTTAGGTTTAATAGCGACTTAGACTCCAGCGCGACAATAAGCGACAACCGACGGTGAAGAATCTCAATGAAGGCAAGGACTTTAGGCAAAGGCTTTGTGAGAGTGAAGCTAAGAGTGAGAGTTAGGGATGAAAATTTTTTCCGGTTGGGACGGGTTCTGTGGTATCGTGTACCATTTGAGACAGGACTGATATATAATTTTACATCTCATTGAAATGGAAGAAGGATAAAAAAAGGTATTGTATTTATTTGTGAGATAGGAAGAACACTAATTATAAAATCTGTCCGTCCTATATATTATTTTAAAAAGATAATATAATTACAAAGTGCAGTGTCATCTAAAAATCAAAACTAAAATTAAATTTTTATGATTAAAGTATATGTTGGTTATTGTCTAAATGTATAATTTTTGAAACGTGAGTCTTAAATTAGTGGACAATTGTAGCAAACAGATAATTAAAAAATATTAATATAAAATTATATTCAAACATATATGAAATTAAAATAAAATTATTATTTGATTATTTTATTTTATATTTATTCAAGTTTTTTTTTATATTGAATTATGATAATCCTTAAAAGAAGAAATGTTAAAATTTATTTATTTATATTTGGAACTGTTCAGAATAATGAGATGAGACAAAATATTTAACAAAACGAAAAAATAACAATTTTCTTTCCAAAAAATAAAGGGACGGGAATAGAACATTTTTTTATCCTACTTGCATATACAAAACAAGATTGGGATTGGCAAATTATGTCTCATCCTATCTCATTGTCAATCCTATTGAGAGCGTTCAACATGTAATTTAAAAAAAAAAAAGAAAAAAAGGCAATAGAGGATTTTGTTTTTACTTTTTAAATTTCTTTTGAATATAACCAATGTCGTTTCTTGTTTAAAGAGGGTTTTGTCCTAATTTTTTATTGTTCACTTCTAATCTAAACACTATTGTTTATTCTTTTCTTAATTTATTTTTTTATTCATTTTAAAATATTCAATCAACCCCATGCAAAATAAAGTCAAAATAATTATATCACAAACTACTTGATGACCAAAATCTCTATAACACGATAATCACTAGTTCTTGATAGTCAAAATATCTATCACAAATATGTCATAATATTATTGTAGAAAGTTTCTATCAAGGGTCTTTCATTCTTTTAGTACATAGAGGGCTAACCACAAGAATCCTCACTTTCGTGTCTATCATAATAGGTTATTTTTCTTGTAGTGTTCTTTATGGTTATTTAATATTTTTTATGAACTTTTTGAATCTTTATTAGTTTTTGACATTTTATATGAGTGAAAGAAACAAAAAGGAGTAAAAAAAAACTACAACTTCATGCATTTTGATTGCTTTTTGGATGAATCTTTGGGTCATATTCATTTTATTTGGTTATATTAACATGTGTTATATTTGATGAGTAGATTTGGGTTATAATGATTAATTCTTAAAGGGCTGGCCAAATCTTTAAATTAGTCCTATAATAACAACAAATTTTAGAGCTATTTTGACATATGGACCTATTTCTTTAGGATAGAAATCTAATCTTGGAAAATGATGTGAAAAACAAGTTTTGTTAATCTTATTAGGATTAGGACAATGACTCTAAATAAAGGCAACAAGTTAGACACCCTAGACGGAGAAAAAAATGTGAAGAATCAATTCCAAAGGAAAGAAGATTGCAAGGAATAGAGAAGTTGGTGAATTGGAGAGAAGACTTGGTTGCCTTTACTATAATTCAATTAATGAATCTCTCTTTCTCTTGTCTTTTATTAGTTTTCCTTAATGGATTTGATATTGAATAATTCATATATGTGTAAATAATCTTTTAATTGGTTAATGTTGATTTCAAAATCCTAAATATGGATTTTATTAATATAGTTTTCGAATCATAAGTTTTCATCTCTCTAAAGAAAATTTTATCTTTCATTGAGTTTAATGTTCAACAATTGTTATATGTTTGTTTGGGTGGCCAACTAAATGAATTTGATGGTGTTTTGATTGCTTATTTAGGATTTTTGTTTGTAATTATCAAAAACCTATACTTTGATGGTAGATTGTATCAAGATTGTGAGATATTTTCATTTGATTGCATGTAGAATATCTTTTAACATAAATAAACTGAGCTTATGTACTTGTTTTTTGATTTAGCCTATGTCTTTATGGATTCTAATGCTTTCATTAAATTAAATCTAGAGAGTATATTATGCATTTTTTCTTAGAAAAAGATTAAGTAAAGAGCTTATTTTACTTAGCAGCTAAAAAAGGAAAGATCAAGGTAATTGAGCTTGTAAATTATCTCTAGATTGTTGTTTTCAAAAGAAAGTAAGTGATGATTTAGATAATTGAATTAAAATCCATTGTTTGGTGGAGAATAATTCCTTAACCATACTTTGTATCATATTTCAACCTCTTTAAACTTTAGACTTTAAATTACATAGCAAATCAACTCCAAATTATCCCAAATTTTGTGTGCATGTTTGTTAGTATGTCCTTGGTAGATTTGGAAGTTTGAGCTGATTTCATTAAATTTAAAATAGGGTTTTTCATATAAAATTATGTTACTTAAAGTTAGTTTTTTGTGTTTCGTGTCTTTTTTTGTTAATAATGAATTAATTGGCAATAATCTTCTATAGGAATGATCCTTGGTTGATTCTATACTTAAATAATGACAATATTTAAGCCAAGCTTTTAATTTATGTGCTTTTAAGCAATATTAGAGACATAACCAAACTAATTAAGAATTAAAATATAATTGAACACGTTACAAGTGAATACGTCTCCCCATAATCAATACCACGTCTATGTGAGAAAACTTGCACAACTAGTCGACATTTATATCTATGGGCTTGGCCTATATATAGGGCATTTGCTTCTTTAGAAGATAGTATCATTGTAGGGATACAAGTCTCATCAACAACCTTTTACTTTGGAGGAGCATTTTCTCTTACAACATGTTCAATAACAATAATAGGATCCTGACTTTTCATTTTTCTCTCCTGTAGAATATTGTCTTTTGAACCAAGTGGTTTAGCATGCTTTAAGCGTGCGGTGACAATTCATCTGTATTTTTTCAAATATTAAGTAGGAACAATTATCTGGCCAAATACATTTGCATTTAGTATATATGACTTGGTTACTTTGGAAGTGTTAGTAAAAGCATTTGCCAAGTGATTTATAATATGCTATAATTGAATTATCATTCGCACTTCATCTCACTTTGATTTGTGCGGCAATCTAAATGAGACAATTTTGTTGCTTTCCATGAAAGATTACACTTATTATAATGTGGCAAGTTTTTCTCTCCTACTGGAGGAAATTTTATCTCATCAAATTGACAGTCTACAAAATGTGTGATTGATAAATTACTAGTAATAGGCTCATGATATGTGATAATAGATGGTGATCCAAACCCACATTAATGGCTAAATGTCATTGGGTCCCTTTTTAGTGCACTAAGAGATGCAACATGCACTTGCACTACACAATTAAAGGTATCCAAATGAGATATATCTAGTTAATGTCTTAATACCAATTGCAATGAGGAATACTGTGATAGTAGCGGGCCTCAAGTGGATTAATGTCGTATCATGCTAAATAGCATGTCCCCACATAGAAGTAGGTAAGTATGCAATTACAAAGTTCTTGCAATTACCTAAAAACATTTAATAAAGGATTCTACCAATATATTATAACTATGAACATGTGGTATTTCGATGCTGATGCTCTTCATCAATCTCGATTGACATGTAGTAGTCATCAAAAGTCATATAAGTGAACTCAACAGCATTATCTAGTTTTATAGTCTTGATTGGATAATACAGAAACTATGTATATAGGCAAATAACCTATATAAGTAGTTTTGCAAATGCAACATTATGGGTACATAATAAACAATCATATGACCATCGCATGGAAGCATCAGTCAAGACCATAAAATAATGAAACATACCACTAGATGGGTAAATTAGTCCATATATATCTCTTAAATCTTTGTAAGAATGATGGAGATTCAAGACCAATCTTATAAGGAGATGGTTTGACTACTAGTTTACCTTAGGAATAATAAGTGCAACCACTATAATTTGATAAAAGAATCTTTAAATTATTTAAGATGAGTCCATGAGATTTTTTAACAATTCTACACATCATATTTGATTTAGGGTGATAGAAGAGGTCATGACAAAGCATGAAAGCTTTTGGGTCACAATTTTTTTTGTTCATGATTGCGTCGCTATCAATTGCTTTTATTGTTTGTATAATATAAGATAGATTAGAAAGTTGGAAGCTTTTCCTATATAACTTCCTAGTTTGAGACGGTAGAATATAAAGATATTCTATAATATTCTTATTTACTATCTCTATATGAAACTCATTATGATGAATATCTTTGAAGCTCAAAAGGTTTCTTCTAGACTTGGATGAATATAGTGTCATGGATAGTGTTGTAGATATATAATTATGTACCATTCACTAATGTGAGCATGGCTCTTCTAGAGCTTTCAACTAGGTCAACAGGACCTGAGATGGTATTCATCTTAAGTCTCGATTAGTGATAAATTACGAAATATTTATTATTATGAAGGATTGTATGTACAATTGCACTATCAGCTAAACATATCTCTCTATCATGTGATTTCTTTTGTAAATCTATATCATTATACAAAAGAAAAATATTAAATAATATGAAAAAAAAACAAATATATGAGCAAATTAACAAAATTTATAAAAGCTAGAGGCTAATTTAATTGGTATGGATATTTCCACGAGTGATTTTCAACATGGCCTTCGAAGAAGTTTGAGATATCCAAATATGTTTTATCAACTAAAATAGCATAATTTGTCACAATATTCTTTCCTTTCTGCAAATATTGTTGATACATATCAACAAGATGCTTGGATGTGTGGCAAAATTGCCAAAAATGACATGCAACTCGACACCTGTTACAGATGTTTTCTTCAATCTTGTCTTGTGTAGATTTTCTTTCACCTATCTTTTGTTTTGATTATTTTTGTTGTAACCACCACGGGTTGATAATAATTGCGACCGCAACGGTGATCGCATCCACGGTCACAACAACGGTCACATCCACATCCTTCAAGTAGAAGTCAAATTGAGATGGCAGAAAGCTAAGCTTCCTTTATTTTCAATCTCATTCAAGTATATCTCCTTTATTTTAAGAAGTCATTCAAGTATATCTGACACAAAGAATTGTGGCCTATTTTTTGTCAAGCATCACAGTCCATTTGATTTGCACCGGCCATTTCTTTGCAAATCAAATTGGTGAAGGGCGGAACTTAAAAATTGTGGTCACCATTTAGATTGAAGTGTGGGAATTGACATTAATTCTTAAAAATGCCTAACCGGAAAAAAAACATAATACAAATATATTAGACCCAAATACGAGGTATATGGAAATTTCTCATTGTAAAACATAATTTTTTTTTGAAAGAATGAGATAAAGTCTCATTTGACTAATAACATTTTTCAAACTCTATTTATGTTAATCCCAATAAATATTTTTAATTTAATCCTAATACCTTCTCTTTTCTTAAGTTTATTTGTCAACCCTCAGCTTCTTTAAGTGAAAATTTTATGAAACTAAAATCCGGATAACAAGTTCGATGCTTACCAGTAAAGTACCAGTAAAATAATAAGGATCGTGAGAGCTGAATGGTTAAAGAAACAAAACCAAAATTCACCGTGATTATCAAGTTTCCTCTATTAAAATATTCCGTTTGGCTGTTCAAGACGCGTTAACAAATGTTTAAAGATAAAATAATGATAAATAAACAATAATGAAAATCTTAATACGTATAATTTCACCAAACTTTTCCTGGAATTAAAAAGGGCAAAAAAAGTCTAATTGGGTACAAACTAAGTGACTCAATTACTTTCTGTATAGAAGAAACATGGCTGAACAAAAAATTACAACAGATTCTTCACAAATAATTCCGCAGCACTTTACTAGCAGATTCCATACTAATTAAATTACATTTGTGCTGCATTTTTCTGAAATCTTCAATGAGATCAAAAAATTAGAGAGAAGAAATATTAATAACCAAAAAAATAAATAAATAAATAAAAAAGAAAAAGAATGCCACCATAATGGGAGGAGCTTATCCTCGGTTGTCCTCGATCCATCTGACACCAAGCAATCACTTATACTGTATCCATATCCTCCCCCCTTCTCTGTTCTGCCACATCTGCCAGTCTTTTCCACGTCAACTCTCGCTGCTCCTCAACCTCTTTGGCCCTGGACTCTTTCTCTAAGTACTGACTCAGGCACTCTTCAAACAACCCTGTGTCCATATCCAAGAACATCTTCCGAACATTAACAGTCAGCCCATGAACTGCCTGGTTCCAGTGAGACTGGATGTTCTTCTCCAATGCCTCAAAAATGATAGGTAGTATGACATTTCGGTTTTGGGCGATTAAGCTCACAATGTGCTCATTATTCCACAGGAAAAGTGCTCGTTCAGCAACCTGCAATGCAAATTGCCTGAGCAAAAACTTCAAAGTAAAAGCTAGTTCATTACTAAAATGAAAAAGATAATGCCGCGTAAGCTCCAGCATATCTAAAATGCTGATAAATACAAATACATTCTTATTCAGCAAGTATCTGATCCCTAAACACTTCAAGATGTGACCATATTGGAACAAAAGCATCAAACTTTCCACATCCACAAAAACTAACTCAAAATGCGTAAGACATAATTTTGCTTAAAGATGATATGAAAAAATGAGTACTGAGCTATTTTTTGTCGCAAGAACTGAAGTAGATCTAACACATAATTTCACTCAACGGCAACACAGCAATATACAAAAGATTCATCAGGGAACCATTTGATTTCATATTTAATTTCTCTTAGAAATAAAGACAGACAAATACAGAAACTACACCATGAAAAACATTATAGCGGCTGATGCCACAGAAAACATCAAACCTAACCATTGACGTTCGTGAAGTCACTACAAGATAAGAAAAACAAGAGAAAGTTAAGAGTAAAAGAATTATCTATAAAATAACTAAAGAAGCAGGTGAGATAATTAAGCTAAAACTGAGAATAAAGATGCAGTGAGGAAATGGATGCATAAAATCTAACAATTCTACATTGTTAAATTAGAATGCCAATTAATAGAGTAATGTTCATAAGCCATCCACAATAGTGGCAGATTAATAGCTAACACATTTTGAAATTTTAGGTGCAACTCATTATTTGACATGGACTTCCCAAAGAGGTCACAGCTAGTCACAATATTATGCTCTGTCTACAGAATGAAAGATAATTCAAAATTGATTCTAGCCCATCAATTACAAATCGACAACTAGGATTATCAACCTGTAACAGATATGAGAAGACTAACAAAACTAGCATGAATACAAGTATCTGTCACCCCATATCTCCACTGATTTCACTCTAAGTTGAATTGATCAAGAATTATAATCACTTCAAAGGCAACTAGAAGGAATGAGCAGGTGAGGATGGCAAAGCAAATAAGAAAGACATTTTCCCACAGTAGGAAGAGTAAAGAAGTATTGTTGTCCACCAGTTCAGACAAAATGTGACTCAAAAAGCAAGGCACCAACAACACCAAAAAGCAAAGAAGTAAAAGAGGTAATTCAGCAAACTAAAAACAGATTTGATAATCAACCTAATTATACATGTAGAGCACCAGAAGAGGAAAACCAGTTGAAATGTTAATTCAAAAGAATAAAATCACAAAGTCCACGAATAAAGAAAAGAAAAGGTTCATGTTATGAATGAAAGATCATTGGTCACAATCAAGGAAATAAATATTTGACACAATCCATAACCCTGTTGGTACTAGCAGCTATATATATAGGGAAATTATTTGCGAACAACTTGTTAAATATCAAAAGTACATGTAACCAACAAGGATTTCTGACAATATCACTACACCATCTCTAGTTTTCAATTTCTGCTGCACATTAAAATCTGTTAAAGAATCTTTATGAAAAGACCGCTTTAGCCCTAAGAGTTATCCCTTAAATTAAAAAAAAAATTCAAACTTATTAAGTTACAAAAAAAGTACCCAACTTTAACATCTCCAACCAAAATAACAAAATACAACACAATCGAACAAAACCAAACATGCCCTAAATCTAAATGACAACTAGTCAATAAATAATGTTCCACTTTTCAACAGCCGATTTCAGCCACACACTGACTCTTCATTTAAGAGTAACAATGGCAGGTACAAAGATGACCCAAATTTTGCCACGACCGTTTTTTGGATTAGCAGACTTCAGTAAAAGGGAACAGGTTTGTGGAGAATTAAAAGAAGGAGGAGGTGATATTGAAGCCACTGTTGCGTCCATCCTGTTTTTCAGTTAGACAAGGTTCTTTGCTTCTATTTTTTTTTTTTAAATATAAATTTCTATTCTTTAAATGAGTTATTACGGGGGCATGGATCTGATGAGTCATGGTTATTGTTTATAGCAAATTTTCTAATGCGGACGGGCTGCTTCAAAACTCAAAGTAGATCCAATTCATAATATAGTTTTACATATTTTTCATAAAAATAGTTAAAAAAAAAAATCCTGTTTTTTTATAACTATTAAATTCAAGTACGCAAATGGTTGGGTAAAATTAAAGTTTCAACCCTTTGACATCAGCACACTTTAACAATGTTAACAGACAAAAGGGCTGGTTGATACCTGTTGCAAACTAGTACTGATGCAAACCTGTTATCAGATATACTTGGTGGCTACATCTACTTTCAGTATTTAATAGGTGGTTTGCAGATAATTTCCCATACATTATAACGAAAGATGCATTTTAAAGTGAAAGATTGAGGTAAAGTATAATTACACAAAGATAGATGAAAATAATACACAAACAACAGCTATGAAAAATCTGCATGACAGAAAGCAGGAAAAGAAATAAGATATGAAAATGCCAAGACGAAACAAATGGGATAAATCAACAATTTCCCTTCATCAGAAAAAAACTACAACAGCATAAAATACTTAAAACAGTGAATACTAACAGAACTAGCATCACTATTTTGTTATCCAAAGTAACACCTAGTAGTAATAGCACACTAGTTCGTCTCCCATCCATACCAGTCCCAGATTAATAGCTGCCACAGTTCTATCAATTCATTAACAGAGATAAGCTTCTCCAAGAGATCTCTAAAAACTCCCTAAAAATAGCTC
Source organism: Luvunga scandens (assembly GCA_030449905.1). Taxonomy (NCBI): domain Eukaryota; kingdom Viridiplantae; phylum Streptophyta; class Magnoliopsida; order Sapindales; family Rutaceae; genus Luvunga; species Luvunga scandens. The sequence goes on along the minus strand of JASUUG010000210.1, from coordinate 17,347,898 downwards.
AGCAACCAACCTCGCTAGCTAGATTACCTGATTGGCCAGAGATTGCATTATAGTGTAGATGTCATATTACATTCATCAGCAATTTAAGAAACTACAGTCAAGGAACTGAGTAAGGCAAGTAAAACTAAATTCACCAAGTAAAACTAAATGTACCAAGGAAAACGATTTTCCAAAGAAAGGAGACCTGAACAAAGGTGTTGTTCTCCAAATTCTAACGTAACATCACTCAAACCCAAACAAAGCATGCAACAACACCATAAAGAAAGCTTAAATTTGTAATTCAGAATACTAAAATGAAAATGAGCAAATTGACATTCCAATTTATATTGAGCATTATCATTAATTTCAGCAATTCAATACATTTCATAGACCCCATAGCCTTCATTTGGCATACATGAGTAAATATACATTTCAACATACAACAGGGAGATTGAGGAAAATTCAATAAAAGCAAAAAAAAAAAATGCATATGTATACCTAATCTTTGTCCCAAGTCAACAGCAGAGTAGTATTAGCATAGATTTTGACAACTGGCAGCCTAATGAAAAATTATTTAGCAAAATTCCCACCCAATGCAAAAGGGAATCTTGAAAGATTATAACAGATTTCAGACCAAAAATATCCAAACTCAAATCATGGCGTAGCACATATAAAAAAGAACCTTTTAAAATTTTAGATTATTCCCGAACCTGAAAATGAGAGCTATTGAGGCAGCGGGCAATCTGTCTAAAAAGAGGAACCATGCAGCGCTGAAACTCAGCACCCTGTGTTGCTTCTAGCACTTCTTCAAGTTCTCCAAGGAAGAGAACTTCCTTTTGACAATTAGTCAAAGGCCAGTACTTTAACAAGCCCCTAATGACTGTATCAGCCAGCTTGTAATCCTTTTCAACAAACTGCGTAATGCAATAAGAAAGCTGCTGATGATACATAGCAACAGGTTTCGGCTTATGTAGCGGTATGAGCGCTCGAACAAGAAACAGCTTATGCTCTTCTTTCATCGGCAATGCAAATCCATTAATTATACTCCCAAGGATCTCCAGAAGCTCACCAATCCCACTGTGCCTCTCAGTCTCATATATAAACTGATAGAATATATTATTAATTGCCTTTCTAATAAAGGGCCTATGCACCATGAACTTGCCATAAATCCTATGCAGAATCGTTTTCAAATACTCTCTTTCTCTGGGGTCCTCAGAATCAAACAAATCAAGCAATTTCAACACAAATGAATGATCAATATACCGCTTCGCAATCTTTGTATCTGTGTCTGAAGACACTACATATCTCAAAAGCAACTCATAAACAAGCTGCAAATGAGGCCAAGATGGTTCTAAGTAGGGTTCATCTTCTTCTGGGTCAACAACTTCTTGGCCAGTATTCTCATGAGAAGCCGGAGGCAAACAGCGAAAAATGTTAATGGAAATCATTTTAATCATCTCCTCTTGACAATTCTCGGTAATTTTGGCAGACCCAGATTGAATAAAATCAACAAGCTCCAGTAACGTCTGTCTCTTAATCTCCTTTTCGCGAACACTTTTCATAGTGTCATTAAAATCCAACTGAAAGCAGCAAACTTGCAACTTTCGCAGGAACAAATTCTGGCGCTCAGATACGGGCACGTCTCGAAACAGCGGCAGCGGTTCAATACTAAACATAGGTGGCGGAGTGGCCATCATCGAAGCGGGGCTACCACTATTGGGGCTGGGCAGCCCCGGGCCGGCCCGAGAAGAGTGATTTACTACTACATTAGCGATAGGGTTTCGTTGGGGGAAGCCGTAAAGAGACTGATCATTAGGATCCGATTTAGAGGGCTTACGCCCTTTCATGATTTTCTTAAACATTGAAGTATGAACAAAACCCTAATTTTTAAAACTAGCAGCGACAACACCTGAACGTTGAATAGTGATTTTGATTGTGATTGGCTGGTAAAAATCAGCTTTGATGGATTGGCGTGCATGGAATAATAATAATAATAATAATGATAATGATAATAAAAGAAAGCGACGAAGCAAAGGAAGTGACTGAGATTTTGATTCTGTCAAATTGGAGCGGATCTGAGAAAGAAATAAGAGAAGAATTGTACCGGATTTTGCATAAATGTAACCGTTGATTGATCGGAATGACAACTCATCTGCGGTCAGATCAACGGAATATCGGTCGACTGATCTAACGGAGATGATTAATCCGATGGCAGAGAAAGAGAGACGAATACTGTCGACAGAAAAATAAAACGATAAATTTGGAGAGAAGAAAGTGAGAGTCCAAAGTTGGGGATAACTATCGAGATAAAAAAAAAGGCTTAAAAAAAGAATAAATGCATTTTAGCTTTCATTATCATTGCTTCTTTTCTCCTAATTGATTTACAATTACTAAAAAACAGAGATTGGGTTGGGCGTGAATGAATGATTTTGTTTTTGTTTTTTTGGATAAATGATGGTTTTTACGAAACACGCTTCTTGTTTATTTTTTCACTTATTTGTAAAACACGTGGCTGTTGATTGAAGAATCGGCAACACCAGGACCCACTATAGTTATTTGTATGGAAACAAAATTTTGGATCATGCTCCAGTTATTACCATTTTCATGTTTGTGTTTTATAGTTATTCCTAAATATTTTTTACAAAAGAGAAGCTAAATACATAAAAAATTTGCAATCCTCCCGGAGTATATTGATTTACCCTATTAATCAACTTCATTATAGGTCGAGTTTTGAATCATTTCCTAATAATTTTCTACTTTTAAATGAAATGAATGAGTGTTATGGTGTAGATTTAATGACACTCTTAAATTCGTTTATTAATTTACCCTATTGATCAACTCACTAGAAGTCGAGTTTTGAATTTTTTTTAATATTTTTTTTATTTCTGAATGAATTGGATGAGTGTTGTGGTGTAAATTTAAAGACACTCTCAAGTTTATGATTGTAATAAGAGCTTAAGAAAATTATTATTTTGTTAATTTTACAATTTAGTTAGTAAGTGTTTTTGAGTCTGTGCATTTCCAAAAGATCTGAAAAGATGCAAAGACTAAAAAAAAATTCGTTTCTCACTCCTTTAAACTGTTATTTGTAGATCTATGCTCAGAGGTTGATGTAAGATTAGGTCATTAGCGATCTTACCTCATTCATTCATTTTCAATGATTAATCGAGTCCCTTCATTCTTCTTTTTTTTTTTTTACTGCGATTGTACGAAGATTATTATTTGGCGTTCAACACTTGTACTTGGTTCTTTTAATGACTCACGTATATAAAATCGAGTTTTCACAATTATTTTCAAGAGTCTCAAACGTCCTTATTTTATTAATTCATTACCTGAGATAATTTAAGTGATTCACATGATTATAACTTCCACATGTTAGACTTCAATTGCTAGAGTGCCTTTTTTATTGACACATGGCATGGTATAGATGGAAAAATATCTTCATCGTCATCTAGTGAATAATTTCATTCCTCAAAGTCATGGTCAAACAATGAGCCTGGTTCGCTGTCAATGGTTATGCCGAACTCTCTTCCTAATCCTCTTCTTTCAAAACTGCTATTGACTTTGGCTTTTGCAGCACAGTTAAGTCTATTGGGTGCTATAAAGCTACAACATAGTCATTATGATTGAGAAATTTTATCACAGGCCTAAAAATTGTTGTGATAATTTCACTGAAATATTCTTTTTAAAGAATAATAAGAGTGGGAGCCATAGCAACCACATTGATATAAAGGTTTTAGTTGTCCGAGATCATATCAAGAAGCGTGAAGTAACTATTGAGTATATAAACACTGAGCTTATGCTTGCAGACTCCATGAAAAGGATTGCCGACCAAATTGTATAATAGTCATGTTGGACATATGGGCCTTCTTGAATAAATTAGTGTTTGTTTGCTGCATTCGTCTATTATGTATACATAACTTTTAATAAAAATTAAGTTTGCTCACATAAAGTTTGTTATATTTATTTATTGAGCTATTTTTGTTTGGATTCTGAATGGTTTATTCATTCATGCAGTGTTGACATATTCAAATAGGAAAAATCCTATACTTGTGATGCATGGAAGGAAATGTTTGTTAAAATAACCATAACAGTCATGATTCATGTATATTGAAATTTCTATTTTAATAAATATCATATCATTTAGTTTGAGTAGTTACTATGGCCATAATAATAAGATTTAATTTATCTCATAAGGATAAAATTATGTGAGCAAGTGGGAGAGTGTTACATGCATTTTCTTAGTATATTACATGTAGTATCATTGAATTAATATATATGCTCTAATCTCAAAATATGTGTTTGGTGCATGTACTTAATGTGGCTCACATTCATGAATTGGGATGAATTAAGATTACTTGTATTTTTATTACAAGATAATGACGAGAATAATTGTTCAATATTTCTAAAAATTAAGATAAGGATAATTTACTTTCTTGATGGAAGAAGTGAATAAAGTCCATTATATATACTACGGGTCCTTAGCCTAGCCAATAATAATTTTGCTTGTGAATTACCCACAAATCCAAAAGGCTATCTAGAGAAATAGGTTAGAAGATTCTAAGTATTTTTCAAATCTAACTTGAATTAACAATAATTGGAGGTGGAAGTATGTAACTTATTTAAGTCTATATCTATAACATATTCCTACATTTATTATTATTAAACTAACAAAGCCTTTACTCTTGCGGTTATTCATTTTTTGAATCATTGCTTCCATCTGCATCCAGAGCAACCTATAGTTGTTTATCGTATGGCCCTTATCATTGCAAAAGGTTTAATGCTTACTTTAGTCTTAGTACCTCACATCTCAAGAATATATGTGGCATTGGACTTGGTTGTCGAAAAAATTTAGTGTCCTTGTTTTCTAATATTATTTGAGCTATAAGAGTATTTAAGAAATCCTTTTGGCACCTTTGCATCTTTGATTTGTATCAACTTAGCTCTTGTATTTGCTTTAGTAGAGTTGCCTACTGTCATGGCATAGATCTTCATCTATAGCCATTTATATTACTCGGAATTGGGGTTAATTATGGTTCCATCATGGCATAGTTTTTCTTGATTAGATGATTCTTATATTTTGTGTGTTGCCTCACTACATTGCAATTTGCTTATTTCGCATTATCAACTAAGTGCTTATTTGGTATGACTTATTTAATAATTATTAATACTTATTTAATCTTATAACCTCTTATCAATTTTTTTTTTTACTGTTTAGTTGTTTTTTTAGGTATAGCTTTTGAAGATTAAATATATTATTTTGCTTTTACTAACAAAATATCAAATTTTCAACTTTTGGGAGTTGAAGTTAAATTTTTTTTTTCATGTTAAAATATCTAAAATATCCTATACTTATTTTTCAATTTTATTTTATTCTTTTTATAACATAAATTTAAAAAACTTACCTACTAAAGTAAAAAGCTCTTATTGACAATTAAATAACTAAATTTTTTTGGGTGAACACTCTACTTGTAAAAGCTCTACGAACATAAACTTTACTTAAATAAGTTCTACTTAAAATGGTATATCAAATAGAGCCTAAAACACATAATAAAATAGGATAAATGTTCCATTTGTTGATATATTTTGATGTAAGTGTCCGTGTAATTGTTATATTTTTAAAAATATCTCAAAACACTATTATTGTTAAATATGTTACACTCATAATCCTTATTATTATTTTTTTAGTAGTAATACTCTTACAACAATATTTCTATGTTTTTGAGCATATTAATGAAAAAAAATTATTGATTTATCAAATTACCCTTAAAAGTAAAATAAATTTTTTCACAAATTTTTGTGTTAGTAAAATTGTTGTAAGGATATCAAATATTACTATCAGTTGGCTAATGTTAGTTTATTTATAAATAATTTATTAGCAAGGTTGTTGTACTGGTATAAAAAAAATACTAGTTCTTACATATGGATATGTACTGGTTAACTTGCCAATAAATAATTATTGGTTAATTTACTAATTATTATAAAATTAAAGAAAAAGTAAAGGCAAAAATATAACATATTTAACTACAATGATGTTTTGAGTTTTTTTTTAATAAAAAGACTAAATGGGCACTTAAGTAGAAAATATGGAGATTAAATAAACATTTAATCCTTGATATTCTTAGTTTTAACTTGTTTTAGTGAATATAAAGGTGATCCTTATCTTTTGCATTTTGTAATTCTATTGATGTGATCTAGAGTGCTCAAAGTATTAAAGATCCATTGTTTATTCCAGAAAGGTCAATTACGAGAGCACGAGTCAAGAAGATCAAAGAAGCAATGCAAAGATTTGTTCAAGCTACTTTGGATGAATTCAATTCAAATTCAATTTGCAAGAGACCAATATTCAAGATGGGCTTGAAAGAGAAGAAACCAGCCTTGGGATACTTGATGCGAGCTAACAAGGTGGTGAGCATTGGAGAGGATAATTTTTGAAGTAAGAGAAGGGCTAGAAAAATAATTCTAAAGCATAACTGCATTCCTTACGTCGAAAACTTCAAAACGGTACATTGTGGGGCCAAATTTGACATCATATGCTCAGGTTATAGTCCTTTTAAAATCAATGGCTCTACAGGCCAGGGCCTATGCGACTTTAGTTTTAATTTTATTTTTTGTGATTTTAAGTTAAATTACGGTTAGCCACCTAATATAAACACTCTTTTATATTCTTTGAACAGACTTTATGATAATTTTGAATTTGATATCATTGGAGAAGATTTTCTCAACTTATCCTTAAAAGAACTTTCAACTTATCAAATGAGTTGTTAATCTTTGTGGCATCCTATTTAACAATCCTAGTTCTTGAGACTTAACTTCTCAAGGGTTTGGATCTTTTATCCAAATTCTAATCATATTCAGTTTAGTTGTGGGGTTTTCTAGCTAGATTTAAAGAGGTTCTTATCAGTTGGTATCACAACCTAGGCACCAAGGTCATATTTATCTATCTTTATTATTTTTTCATTTTTGTTAGAGATTTTTCATTCTTGTTCTAATATTAAAAAAAAAAGTGAATAGTACTGTCTAAACAGTGCTGCGTGAATAGTATTTTTAGGGTTTCGTTTTATCAATTTTGTATCCTTGTGGCTTATTCTCCTTAAATATGCAAATTTTACCTATTCCTTTCCCTAAATTCATTCAAATTTTGTTTATTTAGGGTTACAATAATAATAATAATAATAATAATAATAATAATAATAATAATAATAATAATAATAATAATAATAATAATAATAATAATAATAATAATAATAATAATAATAATAATAATTGGTGATCTTCTTTATTTCTTTGTTTTGTTATTCTTGTTTCCTATTTTCTTGTTCCTTTGTTTTTTTTTTCATTCTTATTTCTTGGACTATAATTGTTGAAGGAATTTACTTTGGTGCTTTCCCTTGATTGAGTCATTAGTTCCTAAAGAACTTAATTGAGAAAATATAAGAGTAGTAAAAGGCAAGAGTGTGTGAGCATAGATTAATGTAAAAGCTTATTTGAGTGTAAGCATGAGTGGAGTGACATCTCGAGTGTAAACCTGTGAAGCTTGTGAGGTTTATTATTATTATTATTATCATTTTATTTTATTATTATTTTTTTTTTGCTAACATCTCTTTGTAATTTACTTAAAATAACTAATGAGGATGATAAAAGTGAGGTGCCACCTTTCACGATAGACCTTACTTTAACTATGAAAGTAATGCACTAGGCATTTGAGAAGATGAATATGAGGTTTGAAGGGATAGAAAGCCAATTGAGCCAACATGGGGTTGCCATTAGAGTATTTAGAAGGAGTAAATTACTAGCACACGTAACAGGGCTAGACATGATGAAACAAGATATAATGGGGAAAATAATAGGCGTAAATATAAGCCTATAGATGAGTATGAGGCAGAGAATGAATTTTAGGAAGATGATGGTGATGATTGAGCATCTGAAGCAGGTAGGGATAGAGTGAGATGTAGAAGAGGTTGGCAAGAGAAGGGGTATAAGAGAGATGATAAGGATAGAGAGTTAGGTAAAATCAAAGTGACCATTCCTTCATTTCAAGGAAAGAGTGACCTTGAGGCTTACTTGACTAAGAGAATATAAGAGTGGTGAAAGGCAAACGTGTATGAGCACAGCTTCGTGTAAAAGCCCATTTGAGTATAAACATGAGTGGAGTAACATCTCGAGTGCAAACTCATGAGGTTTATTATTATTATTATTATTATTATTATTATTATTATTATTATTATTATTATTATTATTATTATTATTATTATTATTATGATATTGCTAACATCTCTTTGCAGTTTACTTCAAATAACTAATGTGGATGATAAAAGTGAGCCACCACCTTCCATGGCATACCTTACTTTAACTCTGAAAGTAATGCACTAGGCATTTGAGAAGATGAATATGAGGTTTAAAAAGATAGAACTAGTTATGGCAACATAGGACTGACAATGAGAGTATTCAGAAGGAGCAACAGAGCACGTAACAGGCCTAGACATGATGAAACAAGATATAAAGGGGAAAATAATAGGTGTAGATATGAGCCTATGGATTAGTATAACGCAGAGAATGAATTTTGGGAAGATAATGGTGATGATCGAGCATTTGAAATAGATAGGGATAAAGTGGGATATATAAGAGGTAACCAAGAGAGGGGGTATAGGAGAGATGATGAGGATAGAGATTTAGGTAAAATCAAAGTGACCATTCTTTTGTTTCAAGGAAAAAGTGACCTTGACGCTTACTTGTAGTGAGAAAAAAAAGTTGAGTTGATATTTGATTGTCACAATTATTCAAAGGAGAAGAAAGTAAAGCTAGCAGTTATTGAATTCACTGATTGTATTATTATTTAGTGGGATCAATTGGTGAATAATAAGAAGAAGAATCTTGACAGGCCTATAACTATGTGAGGAGAGTTGAGAATGCTTATAAGGAAGTAGTTCATTCATAATCATTACCATAGGAATTTTTATCTTAAGCTACAAAGCCTTACCCAAGGGTTGAAAAATGTAAAGGATTACTATAAGGAAATAGAGATTGCTATGATTAGTGCTAATGTAGAGAAAGATAGAAAAGCTATAATGGCACTAATTTTTACCAAGTTAAACAAAAAGATTGCAAATATAGTAGAGTTACATTATTATGTGTAGTTGGAGGATATGGTCCATATAACTATGAAGGTGGAGAGGCAATTAAAGAGGAAGGGTACAACTAAATATACTTCGACTTCTTGAAACCCATGGAAATCGAAATGGAGTAGTAATGAGAGACAAAATAAAACTATTAGGATTGAACCACCTAGGCAAGAGAAGGTTTCAGTAGCAAAAATAAGTTTAAGGCTGAATCTCAACCATGGAAGAATTGGGATACCAAATGCTTCAAGTGTTTAAGTTCTGAACATATTGTTTTCTCCATGCCCAAATAAGAGAGTTATGGTGATGCAAGATAATGCAGAAGTAGTAAGTAAAAGTGAGAGTGATAGTGGAGAGATACCAGAGTTGATTAATGTAGTGATGATAATGACGTAGAATATCCTGCAGAAGGTGAACTCTTAGTTACTGGGTATACTTTGAGTATACAAATGAATGTTGATGACATGGAGTAGTAGAGAGAGAACATCTTCCATACTAGATGCATTGTGAATAACAAAGTGTGTAATATGATAATAGATTGTGGGAGTTACACTCATGTAGCTAGTACTACCCTTATAGAGAAGTTAAGGTTGCCCTTGCTAACACATCCCATGCCTTATAGATTGCAGTGGTTAAATGATTGTGAAGAGGTCAAGGTTAATAAGCAAGTATTGGTAACATTTATTATTGGGAAGCATAGTGATGAGGTGCTTTGTGACGTAGTTTCTATGCATGCTGGGCATTTATTATTGGCGAGGCCATGGCAGTATGATAGGAAGGTGACACATGATGGGTTTACGAATAGATATAGCTTTGTCAAGGATGAGAGAATTGTGACGTTTGTTTTATTAACACTAAAAGAAGTTTATGAGGACCAAATAAAGATGAGAGAAAATGAAAGACAACACAAAAAAGGTGAGATTGAGAGTTTTGAGAAGAAAAAGAAAGAGAGTGAGGCCAAAAGTGAGAGAAAAGAAAAGAGTGAGAAAGCAGAAAGAATGAAAAAGAGCTTCTTTATGAGAGTAGGTGAGATTAGGAAAGTATATAAAGTAAGCCATTTCATGGTTTGGCTTGTGTTCAAAGAATTATATCTAACCTATGATGACATTAACTCTCCTTTTTCTAATGTTGTTACTCCTTTATTATAGGAGTTTGAAGATGTGTTTCATCAGGACATGCCTATTGGCTTACCGCCCATTAAAAGTATTGAGCATAAGATTAATTTCGTACTAGGAGTTTTTATATCCAATAAACCAGCCCATTAAAGTAATCCCGAGGAAGCCAAAGAGCTTTAAAGACAAGTTATAGAGTTATTTTGCAAGGGGTACGTGAGAGAGAGTATGAGCCTATGTGCAGTATTAGTGATATTAGTATTAAAGAATGATGGTAATTGGAGGATGTGTGTTGATTGCCAAGCGATCAATAATATTATGGTAAAGAATCACCATCCTATTCTTAGGTTAGATAATATGTTGGATGAATTGCATGAGGCTTGTTTATTTTCTAAAATTGATTTAAAAGGTGGTTATTACCAAATTCGCATGGAAGAAGGTGATGAATGGAAAACTACCTTTAAGACTAAGTATGGTTAGTTATGCCTTTTGGTCTTATTAATACACTTAGTACTTTTATAAGGTTAATAAATTTGTGTTGCGTGCATTTATAAGTTAGTTTGTTGTTGTTTACTTTGATGACATTCTAGTGTATAGCAAGACTTTAGATGAGTATATTAAGCATTTGCGATGTGTGCTAGATGTTTTGAGGAAACAAAAGTTGTACGCTAATTATAAAAAATGTGCTTTTTGCATGGAGAGGGTTATTTTTCTTGGCTTTATTGTTGGTGCAAATGGTATAGAGATGGATTAAGAGAAGATTAGAGCTATTGGGGAGTGGCTGACGCCTAAGAGCATCACTAAGGTAAGGAGCTCTTATGGTTTAGCTAGTTTTTATTCTCGACTTTTTAAGGATTTTAGCACTATTGCTAGACCTCTTATTGATGTTGTTAAGAAGAATGTTGCGTTTACTTGGAGTACTGAATAGGATAAAACATTCATTGATCTTAAAGGGAGGTTATGTTTTATGCATGTTCTAGCGTTACCTAATTTTAATGTACTTTTGAGATTGAGTATGATGCCTTTAAAATAGGTATTGGAGTTATTTTGATACAAGATTGAAGGACCATTACTTATTTTAGTAAGAAGTTGACTAGAACAGCCTTACAGTATCCTACCTATGATATAGAGCTCTATACACTTATGAGGGCCCTAGAAACTTGGTAGCATTATCTGGCTCTTTATATACTTTAAGGATTCATGATTAGTGGGTACCACAAACTTGGTAGCATTATCTAGACCTAGAAACTTGAATGGAGTACATTGAGACATTTCTCTATATCATTCAGTATAACAAGGTAAAGAGAACATAGTTGTCAATGCATTATCTCGAAGGTGTGTGCTTCTTAATTCTTTGAGTGCCAAAATGCTTGGATTTAAGCATGTTAAGTAGTTATATGCCAATGATTCTGATTTTGTTGATGTGTTTACTACATGTGATAAGGGATCATTTGGTAAATTTTATATTTGTTTAAGGAAAACAAGCTTTATGGGCCTAACAGTTTTATGCGTGAGTTGCTAGTAAGGGAGGCACACAGTGGTGGCTTGATAAGTCATTTTAGGGTTAAGAAAACCTTAGAGATATTATATGAGCACTTTTATTGGCCTAAAATGAAAAAGGATGGCATTCATATATGTAATAGATACATTGCATGTAGAAAGGCCAAGTTTAAGGTTTTACTATATAATTTGTATACACCTTTGCTAGTTTCTATGGATTTCATTTTGGGGTTGCCTAGGACTCGAAAGGGAAGAGATTCCATTTTTGTGATCGTGGATAGATTTAGCAAGATGGCACATTTCATTCTATGTCATAAGTCAAATGATGCCACCCATATAGCTAATTTGTCTTTCAGAGGGGTAGTGCGACTCCATGGTATTCATAAGAGCATTGTTTTAGATCGAGACACTAAGTTCCTTAGCCACTTTCGGAAGTATTATGGGGTAAATTAGGTACTAAACTTATGTTTTCTACTACTTGTTACCTTTAAACTGATGAGCAAACTGAGGTGGTCAATAGAGCTTTATCTCAGCTTTTGCACACTATTATTAATAAGAATTTAAAGTCTTTGGAAGACTATTTGCCATTTATGGAGTTTGCATATAATAGAAGCATTCGTTCTTTTGCTTCTTATTCTCTATTTGAGATTGTTTATGGTTTTAATCTGTTGACTCTAATGGATTTGATTCCTTTGCACATTGATATGAGAGCTAGCTTGGATGGTTAAAAGAAAGCAAAGCTAGTAAAGTCTATTCATGATAAAGTGCGGCTTCACATTGAGAAGAAGAATAAACAATACGGTATTCAAATTAATAACTGTAAGAAACATTTGATTTTTGAACCCAATGATTGGATTTGGGTTCACATGTGAAAGGAAAGGTTTCCAACCTAGAGGAAATCTAAATTGTACCTTTAAAGCGATGGTCCATTTTAGATTTTTGAGCATATCAATGACAACGCTTATAAAATGGATCTTCCAAATGAGTATATCTTGTTCACTACATTTAATGTTTTTTACCTTTCTCCCTTTAATGCAGGTTTAGATTCAAGGATGAATCTTTTTGTGGGGAATGATGTGATTTAAAGAGCTCAAAGTATTAAAGATCTATTGCTTGTTCTAGAAGGGAAAATTACGAGAGCACAAGCTAAGAAGATCAAGGAAGCAATGCAAGGATTTATTCAAGCTACATCGAATAAATTCAATTCAAATTCAATTTGCAAGAGACCAATATTCAAGGTGGGCTTGAAAATGGAGGAACTAGCCTTGGTATACTTGATTGGAGCTAACAAGGTGGTGAATGTCGGAGAGGATGATTTTTGAAGTAAAAGAAGGGCTAGAAAAACACTTCTAAAGCTATAGCTGCATTTCTTACGTTCAGAGCTTCAAAACATTATATTGTGGGCTCAAATCCGACATCATATGTCTATGTTATGGTCTGTTTAAAACCAGTGGCTTTATAGTAGGGTCCATACGGCTTTGGGTTTTAATTTTAGGGTTTTTTAATATTTTTAAGTTAAATTAGGGTTAGCCACCTTATATAAACATTCTTTTATGTTCTTTGAATAGACTTTATGATAATCTTAAGTTTGACATCATTGGAGATGATTTTCTCAACTTGTTCTTAAAGAACTTTCAACTTATCAAAGGAGTTGTTAACCTTTGTGGCGTCCTATTTATCAATTTGGGTTCTTGAGACTTAGCTTCTCAAGACTTTGGATTTTTTATCCGAATTTGGATCATATTGGCTTTCTTAGGTTCTTATCAATCTAGTTTTGAGTTTTTTAGCTTGATTTAGAAGGGTTCTCATAATCTATGTACAATGGACCATGCACATAGATCGAGTATGCTGGTTGGAATTATAGACCGAGTATGCTGGTTGGAACAGTCAACAAAAGAGCGTATTGTTAGATTTATAATTTATTGTTTTATTTTTTAGTAAATAATGCTTTTTTTAGGCCTATTTCTTATTTAATCACTCTAGGAGCATATGGTGCACAGTATTACCCATATTATATTATGGAGGGTTGCATTAATTTGTTATGTAATACTATGATTGACGTAGTTTTTGATAAGTATTATACAAAATAATATTATTTTATATTACTATTAAAATTAAATTAATATTATTAAATTTATTAGTAATTTTTAAAGTTAGGTATTAAATAATTATTTTTATAATATAACAATGATTTAATTAAATAATTACTATTATTTCATATTATTAATAATATAATTTATTTCTATATACTAGTTATTACAATATAGTAAAATTTAATATTATATTGCAAAAATATACTACTAAATATTTATATAATATAATTTATATTATGAAACAACATAATTTATTTTTATCTATTAATGTAAAAAATAATTGTTCAATTTAAATTTGCTATTGTAGTAAAAAATAAGTTATTAAATAAAATTAAAATACTTTTTACGTATTTAAGGTAAAATAATCATTTTGTGTAATAAAAGTAAACGAAGGTATTATTATTTATTTATTAAATATTTAGATTTGTTACACTCTTATTATTTAAATTTTAAATTTTTGATTAAATATAAATAATAAATTAATGGTTATAAATTTAAATTTACTATAATTTATTAATAATATAAAAGTCAAATGATTATTTTTAAAATATGAATAGTATTTTAATGCAATATAGCCTAAAACTTCCCGCCATGGATTTACTTTGTACATCTTTCAATGAGATAAATGTGAGCTGAGATTCAGAATCATGAATGTAAAGTTAATTTCATGTCATAAATTTTAGAAACCCGTCCAATGTTTTTAAGTCTTTAGAATCCAAATTTCTTTTCCGTTTTCTAATTTGAGTTCCAAAAACTCATGAATTCATGGATTTTCATACAAAAAAACAAAAAAAAATAATACAAAAATAGATAATTCCTAAAATAGACTAGGAATTTTTAAATGTGACAAAGTTGTAAGTGCAAAATAGTGATTTTAGGCTTTATTAAAAGTACATTTCTAGTGTTAATCATGCCTTTTAACGAGTTTGTTGTTAGTACCTAGAAATTAAAGTAATAACTTTGATAAGAAAAATTTGTGTATAAACTGGTAATTGTTCTTCTCTCCTCTAAACAATTGAATAAGTTAATTCTCATATATATAAAAAAAGAAACATATAATTGGATATCAATAAACTTTCTCTTTTTCTTAATTAAAAATAAACACAAAACGTATTGAGCCTCATTGAAAGAGAGTGATATATATGTTCTGAGAGTTCATTAGGTTTTCCATCATTAGTTAGTGGTTATTTATATATAATGAATAAACAATATATCTTCAACCCAAATGGTGATCTTTGTGCGAGTGACTTTCAAACTAGTTGTCGTTAGTGTATTAGGTGTTAAAGCATCCTTATTGGCTTAGTAACTCATATTTTCGATTGAGTGTATTCATACAATTCTTTTCAAACAAAACTTTTCTATTTTACACAAGCAAATGTTCAGTTACTAGGCAGAAGTTTTGCTAGATTTTTCTTGTTTTAATTTTTTAACCAAAACTTTATTGTTTTACAAGAAGAATCACTATTGATTAGGGAAGATGCCTAGATACTAAGTAGTAAGTAGAAACCTTTTTTTTTTTCGTGTGGGAAACAAAATACACATTTTCCACTATCTTAGATGTCGCTTGCAACAAACTAAAAGAACTAAATATCAGAATTTTCAACTTACATCCCACGCATTTGTGTTATGGTGTGTATGTGATGGGATGGTTTGTTAACATCCATCAAACGATCAAATAAAACAAAATAGATGAAAATGTTATTAGAAAGAGATCTCACTAATTTAGTTAGTTTGAAAAGAAAAAGAAAAAATATATTTGATTATAAAAATAAAAATAAAATAAAATGTGATAAAGATCCATCTCAACATTAGTTAAAACCCATCTTCGAACAAAGAAAATTTTTAAAAAAACTTTATTTTTTTACTACAAATAAAAACATAATTTTTAAAATAAATACACAAACACACAAAAAATGCTATGTTAGTTGTCACCTTCCCCCAATAAGATTGAGACATTGTCCTTAATATTTAAAGAAAAAGAGGTAAAGTTTACATCAAACACTCAAAAAAAAAAAAAAAGCAAAACCAGTAACAAATATGAGAGTTAATATCCATAATAGAATTAGAGAGTAGAAAAGATTCTCGAGGAAATGAGTTGTCTAAAAATAATTTCAATCTTTGTCTATTCACTTTAAATATATTTTCATTCTTACGATTAGCAATTTCTATGCCCAAAGGCTTTGGTTTTTGCTTTAATTAATTCTTCAATTCTCATGTACTTCATTCCTTAGTCCTTTATGTTTATTCAATTGCAATTTGTGCATGTTATTAGCATCATCAAAATTTAAATTTAAAGCTTTAATAGCTCAAATTATTTATGCTAAATTCAACAAGTGACAAGGTTTACCATAAATCAAATGACAAGGAAACAATTCTAAAGATGTCTTAAATTTAGTATGGTAAGTCGAAAGTGTATCTTGTAATTTGAAGTAAACTAACCTTTGGTTTAGATTAACCACCTTTTCCAACTTTTGTTTTTTAATTTGCTAATTAAAGTTGAACACTTCTTTAAGGGTGAAAATAGGTAACAACTTTATGTGTAATGCCATTTTTCTTTATTAGTGATTCAAATGATTTTTAGAAAAATGCTTAACTTTGTCATTGATAATGGTTCAAGAGATTCCATTCTACTTAAAAGATTTTCTTTTAAAAAGTAAATCACCATTTTGTGATCATTATGCCAACAGGGAATCGCTTTGATCTATTTTAAGACATAATTACTAGCACCCAAGGTATATACAAATTTAAATTATGATGGAAAGGGGCCAACAAAATCTATTCCCCATCAATAAAAAGTTTCACTAACAAGGATAGTTTTAAGGCATTATTTTTCACTTAGAAATGGACCATAACATTTGACAATTCTCTCATGTTTCACATAACACTTGTGAGTTTTTAAATGATGTATTCTAATAAAAGCCACAATGTAAGGATTTTGTAGCTGTTTTCTTTAACAAGAAGTGATCACCATATGATTTGGAATGGCAAAATTGAATGATATTATTTACCTCATCATCACGTATATATCTTTAAACAATCTGATCAGAAATAGTACTTGAAAATTTATGGATCATCCCAGTAAAAGCTTTTCACTTCTGTCAAGAATATCTTCTTATAATGGAAGTTTCAATCAAATGGCATTTCTTTGGTTGAAAGAAAATTAACAATGTTAGCATACCAAGGCATTGTGTTTATACAAAATAAAAATTCCTTCGAGAAATAATCATTAATGGGTGTTGTCTCAATTGAAGACTGACTTGTAAGTCTTGATAGGTGGTATGTAACAAAATTTTCAGCACTATGTTTATCTTTGATTGTGAGGTTGAATTCTTAAAGTAGCGAAATTCATCGTATAAATCTTAGCTTGGCATCTTTTTTAGACATTACGTATACATCAATAGCATGATCAGAATAAATAACAGTGAATGAATCAATTAAGCACGATGCATATATTACAAGTAATTTTTTCTCAATGGTGGTGTAATTTATTTGAACACTATTCGGAGCTCTATTTGTTAATAAATAACAAAGGACTTGCCTTTCTTTCTTTATCCCAAAATGGCTTCAATAGCATAATTGCTAGTATCAGTCATTAATTCAAAAGGTAAAGACTATTTAGGGGATTGCATTTTAGTGGAATATGTTAAAAAATTAATTATCTTGTTAAAGGCTTTCTAACAATCTTCTATCCACTTGAATGGTGATCTTTACAAAGTATTCTAGATATGGTTATAAACCTTCCATAAAAATTTGCATGTCCTAAAAGGAAATGAACTTCCTTAGCTATCTTTGGTGACATGGCCAAAGACAATTTTGGAAGTAGTCATGAGTGAACTTTTTTCCAATTTAATACAAGTCCTTTTTCTTTGATTCTCCAAAATTCTTTCTAAGTTATTGAGACAATTATCAAAAGAGTTTCCAAACACAGTTAAATCATCCATGCATAAAGATCTTTGAGTAATTTTCAACCATGTCATTAAAAATACTTAGTATAGATATCTAAAATGTTATAGGAGCATTATATAGTTCAAAAGACATTCTTCTAAATACATATGTTCTAAATGAGCATGTGCTCTAAGGCTTTAGGTATTTAATAATAGACAAAGTAATTGTCAAGAAAGTAGTAGTAGAGGCATCCTATCACTCTCTTTAAAATTTGGTTTAAAAATGGAAGGGGAAATAGTCTTTTCTAGTTACATCATTTAATTTTTTTTTATAGTCAATGCACCTTTACTAACTAGATGGAATTTATGTTGGGATTAACATATCGTTTTCATTTTTTTAAAAAATTATGTTAGATTTTATTAATACTACTTATGTTAGGCTTACCCACTTACTACTAGAGATAGAGTAGTCATTCTCACATGTACTAGTTTAAGGACATTGGTTTTTACAACTTATTTTTTTATGAGAATTTAGTCTTCTTTGTAGTTGGCGGATTATTTTGACATTTTCCTCTAAGTGTATTATGTGTGTGCAAATTCAAAGATTGATGTCCTTTATGTCTTTCAAGGTCCAAATAATTGTAGTTTTATGCCTTTTAAGAATAGTCAATAGCTTACCTTCTTAAAAGAGATTACAATAGAATAGGCATGCTTGTCTCTAGATAAGCATACTTTAATTTTTTGGTTAGTGCTTCAATTCTAGATTTGGTGCTTCCTCTTCATTTTCACTACTAGAAATTTGACTTTTTAAGATAATGATGTGTCACAAAGTGGTATTTATTGTGATAAATTCTTTAAATCGTATCCAATAGTCTTATCTTGAGTTATGTATCAATTTATGACCAATATTTTGGGTTTCATATGCATTACTTTGTCTTTGATTTAATTTTTTTTTTGCTTGTGACAAACATTATTTTAATCACATAAAACCACATTTTTTAGTGTGAAATTTTCCTTCCAAATTTAGAAATATTTTGGGATAATATTTCATCAATTATGACAAAAAAAATGGATATAAAATATTATTACAGGTGACAAAATTATTTTGTAACTAAAAAATAGGTGTAAATCTATACAAATCATCTTTGACACCTATACTAATCTCTAAAGCTATTCTAATTTTTTATATTTTTGAGCTCCCATTTTTTTGGTCTTAGATGAGTAACTATAGTGACAAAATTACAAATAGTAGTTGAAAGTTTTGTTTGGGATAACATTGTGTTTTTTTTGCCAAGTTATTTCTTTCTTGAAATAAATTATTTGATCTTTGACTCAACTTTTATGTGACGAATGTTATTTTAATTGCAAAATGATTAGTTTTTTTTTTGGCACAAAAATTCATGTGAAAAATTAAACACTTTGGGATAACATTTCATTATTCCTGACAAAAATAAATGGTCGCAAAATATAATTATAGATGATGAAATGTTTTGTGACTAAAAATTGAATGTAAATTTGGGCAAACTATTCATAACAAATAGTATTAATCTATAAAGCTATTTTGATTTCTTATAATTTTAAGATACTATTTTTTGGTCACACATGAATAACTATATTGACAAAACCAAAAAATAGTCGTTGAAAGTTTTGTCTTCAATAATTGTAACCAATTTATTTTGTTATTTCTATTTTATGCAGATAAATTCAAACTCCCTTATCAAGATTTCCCTCATTATTACTTTTCAATAATTAAGAAATGATCATAAAGAATTGAACACAATTACTATTACAATAAAGGTAGAATCGCAAACATCTTGTAAAAATCTATATCTATAACTTATCATATCAATTTGCTTATGAAAAGATTGATTGAATTTTCAACCAATTATTTCATGGAAAATTCTTTGTATACACAAATCCGTATAAATTATTTATGATTCTATTATAACTTTCATGAACTTGGAGCATTTAACATATAATCCATATCTGATTCTATATTCAATTGGCCAATTACAAACCGTTTAATTTTATTTTATTTGAAAATGATGAGCCATCTTAAAACTCAGGTAATGTATGGTCTTCAACTTCTCCAAAGATTAACAATTGTGAATTTCACCAAAAAAAGTACGTTACGCACTCTTTTATTCTTATAATTTTATTTTTTTACAGAATTGGAGAAATTAAAGCTTCATTCACTATCTAATAACTTTTATTAAAGAAAAAAATCTTAACAAATTGTGGAATTTTGACGTTGTTATTTTCTAAAGTTATTATCCTATATAGAAATAGAAATGTCTTAAACTTTGTTAATATGTTGGAATTTCTCCATCTTGGAGCCAACTGATATAAGACATTTAATCATAGCACATATATTAATTGTCAGGATTACATGTACTTACAACAATGCATTTTACAGGATTTTGGGTTGCATGTTGAGAGGGTAAATTTAACTGAATATGAGTTCGTATATGCAAATGTGTATAACAATTTTTTTATGCTTATATTATCTGTTTTTGTAGCACAAATGACATATCCTTTAGGTACTCCAGTTGAAACGAAGAAAGTCTTGAATAAAACTTCAATAATGATCTTTGAATAATGGGTGTGTATAATCGATCTCATATTCGACTTTGAGTGTGTTGGGAGTAGTAATTTATGGCTACATATTGCAAATCAGTGCGATGGGGCTCCCCGAATGGGGACTTGTCTGGTCCGCACTGTTGGTTAACAAGCCACGTACTGTACCAGTCCACAATTAGTATCAGAGCCTATTGTTTTCAAATTTGTTTTGTGGTATGATTTGATCATACTTTCTTGATTTGGAATAAATCCATGGCATCTTCATCATCATCTTCATCTCCTACCTCCTTAGCTACACCTATTTCTTTGTCTTCTACTTTATCTCTACCAAAATCTTATACTAAACATTCCGCAAGTAAAATAGAAAGTTTAGTTGAATATTCCTATATCCGAGAATCTGCCCAGATCAATAAATCCTCTATGCCCCTTGTTAATCCTTATCAACTATACAAAATACCTTCTTTGATTACCAGATCCATACGAACCCTTATCTCTACCAAGAGACCCCATCCTAAAGAATATATCCAATCATCTAGACTTGACCAGTGTGCTCTTCAAGCTACCACGGCAGAGCAATATGTTACCCTTGAGATCTCACCTGACCTCATAGCCTCTTGGAAACGAGAAGGTTATACTCACCTCCATCTTGCAGGGGTGAGATTGATCCTTACATTACATGGCAGAAAAGGCCTTCCTGTCACAACAAGGATAGCCTTACTTGATACTAGGTTCAAACAATACCAGTTTGTCACTATTTGAATTGTCCTTACCATTCTGCATGCAGGTAGTATCCTGCTTACCTTATACCCTAATTTCAACTTTTCCCTGTTAGACACAAACTTGTCACCGCCCTCAAGGTTCAGATTTAGATTCAAGGAGTAGAACAAATAGCTTCGGCTAAAATTGCAACCTTACACCATCAGTTGGTATATTGTTTGCAAAAGCATGTTCTTGACCTACCTACACCCCAATCAGCAAACTCTGGAGCTCTAATGATTCTCGCCGAATCAGAAGAGATTCCTACCATCATCTAGGTACCCAGACAGATCTTTCGGCAAGAACTCATAAAAATTATGCCTTTAGAATTGATCACCAACTATGAGCAGTTTTATAGTAATTCCAGTCTGATCCAGACTTCTGAAAGCATGTTTGAACACCGCCCTAATGGCACTGTCTATATGACTTTTAAGCCTCCTCCTTCAGCCCCAGAAGAACCACTCAGACTCTCTTTCACCTATTCCTCCATGATAACTTTAGTTCAAATTGAGCAAGAAAAATTACTCATTGTGTCCTTTAATTCAAAAGGATATCCCCTTTATCATGCAAAGATAAATGGTCATTTTCTATGGGATATTCCAGGATCAGAGATGTGTGATCCAGATTGCCCATGCCTTGATGAAACAGAGGATGATGAGTTCTGTTACAAGTGAAAGAAGAAAGGCAACAATTAGAAGAAGAAATATAGATACCATCCTGATGATTTTGATCCATCAGAACCAGATTGCCCAACTCTTTTGCCCTTTTATAACAAAGGCCTCCGTTGGATTAAGAAACATGAGCCTACATCCTGTAGCCAACAAGCCTTAACTCCCATACAACAAACTTTTCAAATTCCTGCTTGTATGATGTTCACCCCTACACCACCACTCTCCCAAGAATACCAACAACAGTTCCCACCACTTGAGAAACAAACTGACCCCCACAAAAATGTTATCTCTAAACCCTTTGTTCACTCAGCCATAACCCCATCTGGCCATCTAGAAGAACCTAAAGCTTTTGAGGCCGTGCTTAATTGGTAGACCCAGAATGCCAGAGCACAAAGCTAGTCCCTCTATTCCCTTTATTTAAAGGTTGATATTATTGCACATAGATCCACTGTTGTCAAGAAAAAGGTTGAAACGATAACAGACCAACAGGTACAAATATACAACAATCTCCATACTAAGATTACACAATTAGATTCTGAATTGAGAACCATGATTCAATAAAGGATCTACAGTCCTGAATTTTACCATAAGGAAAAGGAGATTAGAGCTTTACAGCTGAGATAGCTAGGATTAATGCTGAAAAGAAACAACCAACCTTGTTTACAAAATCTCAACCTTTACCCGTAATCAATCCTCAGCCCTACCATTCATTTGGAACCCTGTTGGCACCACCCAGATCTTATGATCCATCCAAGTTATTTGGGATGACTCACACTCTATTCCCAAATCCCTTAAAACCAAACCCTCCATCACCTACAATCAGGCCCAAACCTAAACCTCGAGAAACTTCCCAGACCTAAACCTCGAGAAACTTCCCAGACCCAGAGTCCTCATTTGGCCCAAACAACCCATAATCCTTCTTTGGCCCAAACACAATCTCACCAAGAAGCCTCCAGTTCTAGCCCACAACCTCCTGAACCAAAAATAGTTGCTCAAGGAAAACAACTAATGTTTTAGCTGTATTCTTTTACAGTTGATTCTCCGTCAGAATCTGAGATCCAAACAGATTCTGAATCTTCTGAGTCCTTATCTGATACTTAATCTTCAAATACTTCTGATTTAAATCTAGCCACATTTCAAAACTTCTGATGGTTGGTCAAACAGAAGCTTCAAGAACTACAGAAGAAGAAGCTCCCTACTTTGACATTCCCTTTGATGTCGAAGAAGAAAGAGAAAGTTCTCATAGGCCACGTTCTCGGAGACCTACTGCTAGTCAGGCTAAAGCAGCAGGAAATGGTCCATGGTTTACGTTTGATGATTTGCCACCAGTAAAATGGCGTGAAAGATTACAGGAATTATCTGCATGGTTAGATGTTCAAATGCTAAAACCTGATGCAGAAATCCAAGCAGTCTTAAGAGAATTCAGTTAAAGATTCACAGGCTTTCTTAGAGATTGGTTTGATAGTCTTGGAGAATACAGGTAGCTCCAGTTTATTTAACTTCCAAATATTTCATCAGCATTAGCTGTTCTCCATGAGCAATTTATTGGTGAGCCAGCAACAATTTTTATAACTGCACGAAAGGAATATCTCAAGATGAAATGTTGCTCGATGAACTTCAAGGATTTGAATTATCAATTCAAAAAGATGTCCATCTTGTTTTACAAACTTGGTGGATTCAATGATCCAACACTGAAGCATGTGTTCTTAGCCTCTCTTCCAGAAGAACTTCAGCCTGAAATACAGAGACAAATCACTGCTGCCAATCTTACAATTGACCATATGTCTCTTGGCACTATTCCAACTTGCTATGGCTTGTCTTGAACGTCTATGTGAACAGAAGAAATTTTTCAGAGAAATTGCTAAAGACAAAGAGCCGTTCAGATCAGCATGTAAAAAGCCTTATCTTGAGATCAAATGTAAAGATAAGTCTAAATGTGATTGTTCTACTAAAAAGAGGCATCATTTTAGAAAGCGTAGAACTTATGATAAAAAGTCCAGAAGTAGGTTTTATAGATCAAAACACAGGAACAGAAGCAATCTCTGATTCTTTCATCGAAGAGAAGTTTCTTTTGAGGATTCCAGACTCCTAAAAAATAGTCGATTATCCTAAGAATCCAAAGAGGGCAATTTGTCTTGTTCAACATTTGTAATCTATCTCAGAATTCTCTCCTGCAATTGACTAGATTGAATTCCTCTTCTCAGAACAAGAGGAAGCAGACGAAAATACAGTATTTGCTCTTGAAGCCTCATCTGATGATGACACTATTTTAGTTAGTGATAGTGATAGTGATAGTGATGACCTCACAAATTTGGTCTACACTATTGGTCCTCCTTATCAGCCTGCAAATACAAGCCCAAAATCAGAAGCAATCGTCTTAGACCAAACACAAATTCCCATACCTTTAGTAAAGATTCAAATCTTACTGACCAACTATCATAGGCCCATTACTGTAATTGGGTTTATTGATACAGGAGCCTAGCGCAGTATGATTAACCTTTCGATACTGCCTCCAGAATTTTGGAGTCACCATAAAGAACATTTTCGTGCTGCAGACGGAAAGATTTTCTCCACATACTTAGTCACCAGAAATCCCATTGGGATCCAACTATTCTCAAATTGTGTGGTATAGACTAAGTTAATTGGATCCAGTCTTCCAGATAAGGATCTTCTCATTGGCTTTGACATTCTCTACAAAACAAAACGTATCCAAACCTTTCCTTCATGAATTCGATACAAATGCTTATTCAAGCCATTCAAACATGTCCTCAAACTCTACTAATTGACAAACCCACCTCAAGACTACCAAGCCATAACCAATAAATTGCTTCAGTTCTGTCCAGAAAACCACATTCAGTTTAAACACCCTTGGTCCTTATGGAAAAATGAAGCCCATTTCATTAAGCTACCTTTCAAGCTTAATGAAGACATTAATCCTACCAAGGCCACTCACCCTGGCATGAGCCCATCAGACCTTGTTTTGGCCTAACATGAATGTGCCCAACTATTGGCCCAAGGCCTCATTGAGCCCACATCCTTCCAGTGGGCTTGCCAAGCCTTTTATGTTCAAAAAAGAGTTGAAACTCTTCGCGGGAAAAAACGGCTAGTGATTGATTATCAACCGTTAAATCAGTTTTTACAAGATGATAAATTTCCTTTATCCCGCAGACATAGTATTTTCACATACCTCAAAAATGCAAAAATATTTTCTAAATTTGACCTAAAGTCAGGTTTTTAATAGCTTGGTATTTTTCTAGCAGAGAGGTATAAAACAGCTTTTTATATACCCAACGCCCATTACTAATGGACAGTTCTTCTGTTTAGACTAAAAGCAGCTTTATCCATATTCTAAAAAGCTATGACCCAAATCTTCTCGCCTATCCTTCACCATATATTCATTTACATTGACGATTTGCTCTTGTTTTCAGGTACTCACCAAGAACATCAGTAACTCCTCCAGCATTTCTTTGAGATTGTACAAGCTTATGGGATCATGTTATTCGAGAAAAAGAGTACAATCGCCATTTATTCTATTGAATACCTTGGGATGGTAATAAAATATGGTCATTATCAACCCAGTGGTCATATTGCACAGGAATTACTCCACTTCCCAAATAGTAATCTAACAAGGAAACAGATTCAACAATTCCTTGGCATCATCAATTACATCCGTGACTTTATCCCACATATGGATAAAGATACAAGTGTCATATCAGCTTTACTCAGAAAGAATCTGGTCCCATGGAATGATAGCTACATAGCTGCTATCCAGAATCTAAAAAAGATAGCGTAAAATCTGCCTCCTTTGTGGATAATGACAGATGGACACCGAATTTTATAGACAGACGCAAGTGACACGTCTTGGGGGGCTATCCTCCTCGAAGAAATTGACGGCAGAGAATATTATGTCAAATATGCTCGTGGACATTTCTCTAATGCCCAACAGCATTATCACACCATTTTCAAGGAAATCTTAGCGGTAAAGCAAGGTATAAAGAAATTTGAATACCATCTAATTGGCCATAACTTTTTGGTATGATTAGACAATTCTGCTTTACCTAACATGCTCAATTTCAAAGGCAAAACTATTCCGGATAAGCTCCTATAGAGACTGAAAGAATGGTTTTCAAAGTATGATTTCCAGGTTCAACATATAAAAGGGGATAAGAACTTAATCCCAGATATGCTCTCTCGCATTAACAAGCAGACACCAGCTACTTGCATTCTCTTAAACTTCTTATTTCTAGTGATCTTCATGGCAACCCGATTTACCGACTCATCTCTCCCATAGAAAGCCTTGACCAGAAAAGGCTTCCTTCTTCATAGAACCTTCACCAGCCCATACCAGATCCAAGAATATTCTACTAAGTTTTTGTTCAGATACTACATGGGAGTCTATACACTCCCAGACCACTCTACAACCACAACCACATTTCATCCAGAACACCTATTCCTTACAGGTCTTGTACTATCCACTACCAGAGACATTATTGAAAATGAGCTTTGGTATTTTTGGTGCTTGACAGTATTATATGCTACCAAGCTGATCCTTCCAGTCAAACACATTAGGTAGATGCTCATAAATCCTTCACAGGCCACTTCCCTTACTTGGACCCTACTTGAATGGTTCTCTCCACTACCATGGTGGAGACGTAAATTGCAAAACCTTTTTTAGACCTACAACCTTGAAATCATTCCCCTAGAAGAAGCAGCAATGTTTACTTCTATTTTTATTGTTCACCGACCCTACTTTCAACACCTAGAAACAAAACTGTTTTTTACTCAAGATCAAGCATATGAGTGGATTACAGTTCCTCACCCTATAACCTTGGAACAAGATCCCCTCCTTTTAAAAAATCTTCAGAACTTCCTCCCAAGTCTTAACCATGTTCCACCTGTTCCACCTCCTGTTACAGACATTGTCCATACTTCCCTTGGTCCTAAACATGATATTATCATAGTTTAAAATCCTACAGTCCCTCAAAGGTCTAAATGAGTCCTGATTAAAGAAGAAAGACTAGATTTCACAAATATCCAGTTTCAATATGCACAAGACCCAGAAGAGGATTTTATATCCTTATCTTAGCATCTCCAGCAACTTGAAGATCCTCTCAACGACCCAATCTTCAACCCATTAATCTTTGAACCAGGACAAACCTCCAAACTTCCCATGGTCACTGACAATCCAGTTCCAAAGTAACCCATCCTCCAACTTGCACCTGGTAATGTGGTCCACACCAAAGGATGTCCTCTTTATATACCAAAAGTCCAACTGAATGACGTTAAAAATCCAGATGAAACTGAAAGTGACTCTGATGATGACGTGATGGACTTATCCTCTCCATAATTTTAGACTTTTATAAAAGATAAAGCAAAGACAATAATGAGCTTGCTTTATTTAAGCTTTTGCTTTTGTAAAAGATAAAGCAAAGACGATAATGAGCTTGCTTTATTTCAGTACTTTTCTTTTTTAAAAAAAAGGTGTGCTTGAGTGTTTTTCTTTTTCAAAAGAATGCTTTATGTTGTCAGCCACATAAAGTGGTTGACATAGTTTTATTTTCTGCTTTTATAATTGTTAAAGCAGTTTGCTTTTGCTTTTGCTTTGGATAAGGGTCATGTCTTATCCTTTGCCTGGTTGTAAGCTTTCCCTTTCTCTATATAAGGGAAGGATATTATGAATGAAATAAGGAAGAAAATTTTAAGAAAATCTTTTGAGCCCTCTCAACCATGTCTAGTTAAAACTCTATTCTCTCTTAATTCAAAGAAGCCTTGGAAGTATGCTCTGCACTTGCCTTCCTGGTATAAAGAAAAGAGAAGGTAAAATAAAATCAGTTCATAAAACCTCGAGGAAGTATGCTCTGCACTTGCCTTCCTTGAAGGATTTTGTGCATCAAAAACTCGCTGCAGTTTTCTTATATGGTTTGGTACCCTGTTTTGGCCAAGAGTTGTCTGTTTTGGGTTGTATAACGTTCAAAGAAAATGTTTTGAGTTTTCTGGTTTGAGGTATATTGGCGGGAATCCAACGACGTAAGTTGCAGAGGTCATCTCGAATGGGGACTTGTCTGGTCCACACTGTTGGTTAACAAGCCACGTACTGTACCAGTCCACGATTGGTATCAGATGTAAGTCATATAAAGGATGTGTGCAATTGATCTCATATCTTCTTTGATTGTGTCAGGAACATAAATTCGTGGCTGCATATTGCAAAGCAGAACGATGGGCCACAGATTTGTAAATGCAAGTCATGCTGTGAAGACATTAAGAACGGCAAACTCCTTAGCCAATTAAGGTCGAACTTCAAAATTGAAATAAAAAACATATACGGCTTTATTTCTTACTTGTTAGCTTAAAGTGAGTAGAAGCTAATATAATTTAATAATTTATTGCTATTGGCTTCATTGATATAGTTTATGTTGATTATAGGAAGCTTACATAATATGGGTAATAGGAATCCATATTGTGCAAATGATGTTAATTTTTATTTAGAATTTATTTTTTATTTAATTTTATAAAGGACTTGGAAGTATTTGACCTATGTTTTTGTTGAATTGGTAGGAGTAAGGGAAGATAAAGTATTATTAGTTATTAAATCATTTGTTTTTGGCTGGAGAGGTTATTTATTCCATGATATTCTGAGAAAATTGTGAATATAAGTGTTATTCTACGTGATTTTTTATGATTATTTTATCCTTTCTAAGTAGAGAGGTTATTTCAAATATTGAAGCAAAGGATTGAAGGGCATACATTATTAAAGAAGTGCATTCTTGAACTAAAATAAGAATTGTCATACACGCCTATTGCTAGTTCATATATTATGTAAGTTTTGAATAATATAAGGATAACATGATAATGTTTATAATCATTCAAGCACAAGTTGAGGTTCAAGCTTAATGTAAAAAAATTAACGTCGATGTTAAAATATGCATTTTTTGAAAAAATAGAGCTACGTAATTGATTCTTTTGTAAGGAATATAGCACTTTGAATTTGATAAAACACACTAAAAATCTTTTGATTTAAAGACTGATTTAGCCATAATTCATTAAGGATGGCTTTTTAAGCTGTATAGAATCTTTGACATCTTCAAATGCTACAACAAGTTCAAACTTAGTGAATGTTAAAAAAACAATGTGCTTCAAAGTTATTTTCTAGCTAATTAGTGTTTTGTCCATATTTTGATCATTCTACTTTCCTTGTTAGATTAATTGGAGATAATCCTTCTTCAACAAAAGATAATTTGGCTTGATATGTGATTTGGACATGGTCTGCAAACCTATCTTTCTATTTAAGGTTTAGAGAGTAAGGTTCGCCAGATTATCTAGTCATTGATCCGGCTCAGATAAACTTGTTTCTAAGCTTTGACCACAACTAACTTGTCAAATAGCAGTTTTTGGTTTAAGTGATAAGTCACTTGCTGTATAATGCAATGTCAGAGCTAATTACACCCGTTAATAATGGATAAATGAGTTTATAATGTTGCTTTAGTATCTAATATGGCAGTAAAACTATGAAAAAGCCTTAATGAAATCTAGGACTTAAAGTTGGAATTTGAGATGATTTCAATTTAGAAAGTGTGATTGAATGGTATTTTGGATGGTTTGACACTAGTTTATAAGAATAAAATTATTTACAAGTATTGTTGTAATAGTTATTTGGAGTTTGTAATTTTGTTACCATTTGTTCCCATGATGTAATGCTATTAGCAGGCAATGTATTGAACCATGAACGAGCTCTATCCTTTAAAGAAAATGAGAATAATCTAAGTTTAACATCATCATCTGAAAAATTCTCATATTTAAAAGTTTGAAATATAGTATGGAAATCATTCAGATGATTATATGGATCTTCATTTTCTAGGCCATAGAATGTTGGGAGACAATTTAATACACTAAGTTTTAATTCAAAACTCCTAACAGCTACATTTGGGTATCTTATGCATGATGTGCTCAAGTTAGCTAAGGGACTGAAGTAGTCCTTAAATGGCCTCTCTTGTGGTCCTGGTTGTAAATTCATTTCAATTTTATTTTAATTGCAACGTGTTTGTGTGTTCGAAGTGTTTTTTCCCATTCAAAATCTATAAGCTCAAGGTTAGGTAATTGTGACATACGACCATGCATGCAAAGAAAAAAAATGGTAACAAAATTAATAAAAATAAAGAAGAAGGAGAAATTATGATACTAACTTTATCACGCTTTTATAATCTTGCTATGAAAACAAACTAGATTGCTATAAAAAAAAAAAATAATAAATGCGTGAAACAAATTAAAATAAATTAATAGGCGGTTGAACTTGCGAATTTAACAAAATAAAAAAAATAACATGAAAATTAAATTACGAAAATTTAAAGAAGAGAAGAAAAGAAAAAAAAAATAACATGAAAATTATATTACGAAAATTTAAAGAAGAGAAGAAAAGAAAAAAAAATACCTATTTCAAAATGCAGATTCACTTCTTATTTTTTCTTTTTTTTAATAATAAAAAAAATTACAAGGAAAAAATAAATAAATAAAGAAATTAAAAATTTATTCTACAAATTAAAATAACTTACCTCCCCGGCAACGACGCCACAAACTTGTGGTGTAAATTTTATTGAACTCGCAAGCGCACAAATCTATTATAGAATAGATCAACGCTGACGAGTGTCTATCCCACGAGGAGGTGAATTTTAATTGCTTGTAAAATTAATTTTCTAAGTGGTTGATTGGATTTATAATGACAATGATGTAGGCTATCTATTAATTTAAATTAAAGTGGTTGGAATAAACTATTAAAATGAAGCGCTTGGATCTCCGAATCTGTATTCAACATGCACCATCGGCTTAACATTTATTATTAATACCAATTAAATCATGAAGGGGGATTTTCCACTCCTCATGACCTCACTCTTATAAATATAGTGTTAAGTGCTTCCCGTGCCAAATAGTAATAACCTTACCTAGAGAGACAGTAATATCAGCCGATATCTAGACAAGATTATTACTATTGTCTATAAAAAGTCAAAACATCCACATAAATTAGAGGGGAAGAAAAAGTAAATTTACAAAATTAAGTCTATAAAGCATGTTGAGACTTCACCTTCAACCCAAGCTTGAAAGAAAATTAGCTACTCATAATTGAACTAGGGGTAAAATGAGAATTTTATTAAAATATATAGAAAATACAAGATGGAGATGGAATTATAGAAAATGAGGCTCAAAAATAGATTCAAGAGTGTCAAATTATGGGGGGAGCCCTCTTTTTATATATAATGAGTAAATTATGGCCATCAAATTAAAACAATTTAGACGCTCAGGATTGCGCCACGTGGCAAGTTATTATTAGATGAAACACATCATCAGGGCTGTCATTCCGTGTATATGCATGTACCGTACGCACATT
Organism: Luvunga scandens; assembly: GCA_030449905.1. NCBI lineage: Eukaryota > Viridiplantae > Streptophyta > Magnoliopsida > Sapindales > Rutaceae > Luvunga > Luvunga scandens. Next base: position 17,316,828 of record JASUUG010000210.1, on the reverse strand, counting down.
TTTTTCGATCCACTAATGTACTGCCACGTTGCCGGTCAACACCACATCAGCATTTTAGTCAATAAGATCGTGACACGTCATCAGTCAACACCACATCATCAGTCAATGCCACATAAGTGGTCAATGCCACATCATTCATCCAATCAAATGCTACCACGTCATCGTACAGTATACGTGAACAGTGTCGTGAACAGTACCGTATATGTAAACAGTACTATTTATCTTCTTATGCTCCTCCTAAGGTTTTCGACTGTCCTGAGTTCAAAATTGATGTCCGTTTTTCTATCTAATCTCTCGTTCATTGTGAAATGACCACGATGTCCTTTAAAATAGATAAAATAATTAATTAAAATAAAACAATATAATTAAATTACAAGGGACTTTAAGGACATAAAAGTATGAATGTTAGTGAGACTTGAAGTGTAAAATGATGATTTTCTCCATTATAAATACATAATTTCTAGCACTCAACAAGCGGTACGTGTCATTGTTATACCAAAGCAATGATGAACTAAATCATTCTTTGGACCAGTAGCCTGTATGCTTGGGTTTCCGGTCTATATACCTCAAACCCAACCTGAAACTAGATAAGAAGACCTAGACACATATCATCCGGGAAAAGCCAATCCTAAGGCTACAGAAGAACGAACACAATGTTTTTGGTTGCTATTCCAGTGGTTGATTAGGATAAGGAAGGCAGAGACGCAAGAACTTTTCTATTGCACAGGATCCTCACTAAGAGGCAAGTGCAGAACATAATCAGTATAAGTGAGTTGACCACTCTAAGGATAAGGGATGAAAGATGATTTGAGTCTAGAAAAAAGTAAGGGGTTTAGAATGCCATTGTTATTTGAAAACTCTTGTTAAAACTCAAATGGCTGAAAAAAGAGGTGCAATCAAATAAGCCATGTACCTATCAACAATTGTCAACAAAACCTTTGGAACCATCCTTGCCAATACAAAACTGTATGATGTTCTCGTCCCTGTCTCAATCATACCAGGATGTTTTTCCTCCTCTTGAAAAGCAAACTGATTCCCAGTCAAAGATTGTCTCATTAAGCCCACATCTTCTGATTGGGTTTGTTAAGCTTTCTATGTTGAAAAAAGGTCTGAATTAATTCGTAGAAAAAAGAGATTGGTAATTGATTACCAGCCTCTCAATACTTTCCTGAAATATGATAAATTTCCTCTACCCAAAATACAGTTCATGTTCATCCATCTTCAAAATGCCAAAGTGTTTTCTAAGTTTGATCTTAAAGCAGGATTTTGGCAAATTGGTGTTCATCCATTAGATCATCCCAAAACAACTTTTTGCATTCCAAATGCTCATTATCAGTGGACAGTCCTACCTTTCGGTCCCAAAGTAGCTCCATCACTTTTTCAAAAGGCGATGATAAAAATATTCTCACTAATTCTCCACCATGCATTGATTTATATTGATGATATTTTGCTCTTTTCTACAAATTCTATTTCTTATCAGAAATTACTCCGTGATTTCTTAGAGATCGTACAAGCACATGGAATTATGCTTTTAGAAAAGAAAAGTAGCATTGGTCAGACATTAATAAACTTTCTTGGCATGGAGATAAAAGAAGGATATTATCAACCTGGACCGCACATTGCACAAGAATTAACAAAGTTTCTAGATAAAGATCTCACAAAAAATCAGATCCAGCAATTCCTTGGGATTGTCAATTATCTAAGAGACTTTATTCCAAAAGTTGCAGTTCACACCAACCACTTGTCAAAAATGTTGAAAAAGAGTGCCCCACTATGAGGTCCTGAACAGACAGAAGCCATCAAAGCACTTAAAAGCATTTCACAGTCACCACCTCCACTCAAGATTCCTGCCGTAGGACAAAGGATTCTCCAAACAGATACTAGTGACGAATATTGGGCAGCCAACTTGCTTAAAAAGATTGGAGAAAAAGAATCTTACTGTGCTTATGCTAGCGGCCAGTTCACTCCATTAGAAAAGAACTATCACATTATCTACAAGGAGATAATTGCAGTAAAGTATGGAATAAAAAAGTTTGAGTTTCATCTTTTTAACCACAATTTCCTTGTTAGAATGGATAACTCTGCTTTTCCAAAAATCTTTGACTTTAAGAATGAATTGCTCCCTGATGAGCAATTACTTAATCTTAAAGCATGGTTCACAAAGTATGACTTTACTGTCCAGCACATCAAAGGAAACAAAAATCTTATCCCTTATTTTCTCTCTAGGTCTTTTATAAATTCTCCTTCCTTTTGATTACAGCTATTCACACAATTCCCATAATCGCTATGGCATCATCATCTTCTTCCTCCTCATACAAAAGACCCTTACCTTTCAAAGCCCTCACTTAGAAAATGTTTCCTCTTGGTTTAACTTTTAGTTATGCTTTTTAAATTCAAGATTTTGCTAGGAAATTTCTACTGGTATTTTATGAAAATATACTTGGCACAACCCCTGAACTTTCCAAGTTTTTATCCATAATATCTTTTCCTTACAGGTATTATTACACTAGATCTCTCCAAAGACATCACTGAAGATGAGTTATGGTACATGTGATGCCTCACAATCCTTTATGCTACAAGGTGTTGTGCAAATTTTATTGAACTCGCAAGTGCACGAATCTATTGTAGAATAGATTAATGGTGACGAGTGTCGATCCCACGAGGAGGTGGATTTTAATTATGTGTAGAATTAATTTTCTAAGTTGGTGGTTGGATTTATAATGAAAATGATGTAGGCTATCAATTAATTTAAATTAAAGTGGTAGGAATAAACTATTAAAATAAAATACTTGGATCTCCGGATCTGTACTCAACATGCACCATCGGCTTAATATTCATTATTAGTACCAATTAAATCATGAAGGGGGAACTTCCACTCATCATGAACCACACTCTAATAGATATGGTGCTAAGGGCTTCCCGTGCCAAATAGTAATAACCTTGCTTGGGAGGCGGTTATTCCAAATAGATATCCAGACAAGATTATTACTATCTGTCTACGAAAAGTCAAAACAACCACATAAATTAAAGGGGAAGGAAAAGTAAATTTACCAAATTAAGCCCATGGAGCATGTTGAGACTTCACCTTCAACTCAAGCTTGAAAGGAAATTAGCCACTCATATTTGAACTAGGGGTAAAATGGGAATTTTATTAAAATACATAGAAAATACAAGCTGGAGATGGAATTAGAGAGAATGGAGTCCAAAAAATGGATTCAGGGGTGCCAAATTAGGGGGGGGAGCCCCTTTTTATAGATCTGTTGAGTAAATCATGGCCATCGGATTAAAACAATTTGGGCGCTCGAGGATTGCGAACGTGACAAGTTCTATTGGATGGAACACATCATCGGGCTGTTATTCTGTGTATATGCATGTACCGCATACACGCGTTTTTTCGATCCACTAATATTCGCCACGCCACCGGCAACATTTTTGCTCCATAGGATCATGACACGTCATCAGTCAACGCCACATCATCAGTCAATGCCACATCATACATCCAATCAACTGCCGCCATGTCATCGTATAGTGCCACGTCATCGTGCAATGCAGCGTCGGCAAAGATACTGATATAGGTGAATGATGTCGTGTATGCGATCATCGTATATATCAACCGCATCTGTATGTGTGAACAACGATCATGTATATGTGAAACGATGTCATTTTTCTTTTTATGCTCCTCCTAAGGTTTTCGATTGTCACGAGTTCAAAAGTCTTTGTCCGTTTTTCCATCTGATCTCTCGTTTATTGTGAAATGACCATGATATCCCCTAAAATACATAAAATACTTAATTAAAATAAAACATACATAATTAAATTACAAGGGACTTAAAGACATAAAAATAGGGATGTTAGTGAGACTTGGAGTATAAAATGATGATTTTCTCCATTATAAATACACACTTTCTAGTACTCAACACAAGGATTGCCTTTCCAGTTCTACCGACTCTCAGGCATATTAATACTCCTGAAAATGCTTCCACCCTTCTATGGACAGTTTTAGAGTGGTACAGTCTTCTCACCTAATGGCAAAAGAAACTTCAAAATATTAAAAACTTTCACCAAATGAACCGACTCCCAGAGTAAGAAGCAGACTTGTTCACATCAGCTTTCATTGTCCACAGGCCATACTTCCAGCATCTAGTAACAAAAGACTACTGGACACAAGATCAAGCCTTTGAATGGAAAACATTTCCACACTCTTTTCCCATTCACCATAATCCTTCTGTTACATCCATCTTCAAGGCCTACCTGTTTGAACTCAATAATGTTCAATCTCCTTCTCATGAAATTCACCATACCTCCATAGGTTCAGCACATACTCTAGAATTCCTCCCACATCATAAACTTAGAACACCTACTACTGACCCTGCACCTTCAGGAATCCTAATAAAAGAAGAACGTTCTGACTACACAAGTGTTTTATTCCAAGACTCCTAAGATCCTTGGGAAGAATTCATGTCACTTGTGGAACAGTACTCTTATACTATGATACCCACACTAACTGTTCCTCCACCACCAACCTTGCTAGAAAAAAGAACTCCTCAATCCACTCACTATTCAGCAAGATTCAAAGGAAAAATGAAGACTATCAAATTTGAAGATATCCATGATATTGATTGTTTCATCTGGAATGGAAAATGTGTCTGCTCTACTATAACTGGTTACACGACAGAAGAGGATAGCGATGACTGATCAACTATCTTGTCATCTTGAGAATCTCGACTTTAATAAAGATAGGGACCCAATCCTATCAAAGCATGATAAAAGCGTGTTTGTTTGCTTTACTTTTGTAAAAGTCTTATCTGGCGTGCTTTGTAAAAGTCTTGTCTAGCGTGCTTTGTGAAAATCATCTCTAGTATGCTTTAGTGTGTTTATTTTTACTTTGTTTAGTTGATGTAGTAGATAAGGATCATGTCCTATCTTGCTATAGGGATTTTTCCAAATGGGAGATAGATGGTTGAATAAGGAATGATTTTCTAGACAGAACTGAAGGAAAGTTTTTGTGACAAACTTATATTCTAGCGGGACTTCAGTGAGGGAATACAACTTAAGGATAGGGGTGGGCAAAACCGAACCGAAACCGAAAAAAATTCGGTTCGGTTCGGTTTTTTTCGGTTTCGGTTCGGTGTTTTTAAAATAAAAAATCTGAATTTATAAATACCGAACCGAATGTTTCGATTCGGTTCGGTTTTCGGATTAAAAATTATAAAATTCGAACCGAACCGAAATTTGAGTATTTTCCTTTTTTTTTTTTTTGAAATATCTCATAAATATTTTCTTATTTCATGTTTACTTAAATTATTAATAGTAGACTAGTATTTAATTTTGTTAGCTTTGTTTAGATATGAGTATGTTATTGTATTTTTTTTATTTTGTTTTTTCAAATCTGGGTTTCTAGCGAAGCTGGGTAAGGAAGAACGAAATGTTGAAGATGATGAAAGGATAATATCATTTGGCTCCCTTTTCTTTATAAAATTTTACAATTATCCAATATTTAGGAAATATTGGCATATAGGAATTATGTTATGATCTAATATTTGTACAAACATTTCAAAATAGTCCTGGACGGAAGTCAACAAAATAAAATATCATTTCAATCCCTAATATTTTATTAATTTATATTATGGCATAAAAACTTATTTTATTGTATTTACAGTTTGGGCCAACATTTTTAATATTAAAAACAGTAACTATAATTTTACAAATTATTTATTTTAGTCCCAAATTCTTTCCTTTTTTTTTCTCATTCAACTTTGTAAATTATTTTATTTTTATTTATTATACATTGATTATAGTAGACCTTGTGTGCAGAATGGAAGAAAGTAACTATATGTTATAGATTATATTAAGTTAATTTGGTGATGATGATGAATGATTTGGTAGTGGTAGTAGTAGATTATGGTATATTTTGATGATGTTGTAGTAATTGATGAAATTGTAGATTAATTGATGGAATCATAGATTATATATACTCTGAATATATTATATAGGTACTAAAAATGAGAAAATTATTGTATAGAGTTTGAAATAGAAAATGATTCAAAAAACCAAATAAAAAACCAAACCGTTGAGATGAACCGATAAATCAATTACTTAAATAAAACCGTTAAGAGAACCGAAACCGATCCGAAACCGAAAATGCCGTTTAATCGAACCGAACAAAAAACCGACCTATCGGTTTTCGTTCGGTTTTTATTTTTAGAAAATCCGAAAGATTTTTTTAAATTTCGGATCCGAACCGATCCGAAACCAAAAATTTATCCCGAAACCGAACCGAACCGATCCGATGCCCACCCCTACTTAAGGATATCAATGTATGGAAGGAACATTTGTTTAAAACGGATTCCCGTAGCTGTAATTTTGAGTTTCTTCACTAAATGAAGAAGATCATAACCTATGAGAAAATCTTTATCAGGAAGATTGGATCCTATGACTTTTTACCATATGACACAATTTGGAAAGAACTGGATTCCTATAGGTTTTTTGGTGATGAGAGAGGTTTTAAAGATTTCACCATTTGCTGCTTTGAAGAATTCATTATGTTTCTCCCAACAGGAGAAAGGCAAGATACTAGGATTGATCATGCTTTTCTGTGCTCCTGTGTCGATGAAACCAATGATAGGGATAGGTTTGTTGAATTTGGTTAGAAGGAGAGAAATTTTTACAGAATAGATGGATTTTGCTGGAGTGATGGCCTGTATGGAAAAACCAAGAACTCATTTTCTAAATCTGAATCGGATTCATCAGTTGAATCAGTTATAATGAAATTAGTAGCATCGTCATGCTCAGATTGTTTAGAAAAATTAGACTCAATGTCTTCTTCTTCTGAAAGCATAGATGAATCCTGGAGATGATGCACAAGCTTAACCGCTTTGGTGGGTTTGTTTGGGCAGTTTCTTGTAAATTGACCCTTTTTCTTGCAAATGTAACATCGACCTTTCTTCTTGTGAGAAGAGTATGTGAATTTTGAAGGATCTTTCTTGCAAACGAACCTAAATCGTTTCTTTTCCTTTTGGGATCTGTGAAGATGAGGGTGTTTCTGGAAGTGTTTTTTTCTTTTTGGTTGGGCAAGTACATTTCTTTTCATCCTTGCATTGAAACTCAAGGAACGGGGGTTTTTTTACAAGAAGTGGTAAAATGAGGTTTGTTTTCCATGAGGTCTCTGAAGAACTGTTTTTGTTCACACAGCTTGTCTAAATATTGAACTATAAGCTAGAATATTTTCCCCAACGAAACATTTGCTACCTGTAAATTATTGGTTGTAAGTTGTCTTTGAATTTTTTGTTGAAGTTCTTTTGGTAGAGAGGCAATAAAGACATGCTTAAGAGTAGGATCGTTGAATCCATTGAGCTTGTAGAATAACATGCTCATTGTCTTATAATGAATATCTAAGTGATTGCGTTGGAGAGAACAACACTTTATCTGGTGATATTCCTTTCTAGCAGAATCAATTACTGCTACTGGTTCCCCAATAAACTATTCATAAATAGCTGCAAGAGCTATTGAAGGTAATGCCTGGATGAACTGTATTTGACGATATTCCCCAAGAGTTTCATACCATTCTCTGAGAGATCCAGTGAATCTCGAGCTAAATTCTCTGAGGACTGCTTGAGAATTGGCATTTGGTCTGGTCATTTGGACATCTACCCACACCGTAAATTCATGGAATCTAACCGTCCATTTATGGCGAGGTATATCATCAAAAGTGAACCAAGAGTTTGATGAAGTTTTTGAATGAGTTTTTGGATGAACAGAAGGAGGACCCATTTGGGTAGAAGAGCTATTTTGTTCTTCTGTTTCCTCAACAATTGGAGGGGTTGAGGAGGAAGGATCCTGAGTTTCAACGGTTGGTTGAACCATGAGTAATCCAATAATGTTAGCCATCTGTGATTTAGAATCTGAAGATAAAGAAGTTATATCTTCATCATCTAAGGATGATTGCACAGAGGAGTTTGAAGACTTAGCTGATGGACCAGGCACTGGTTTTATTGAGTATTGGTGCATAGGAGCTTTGTCGTTTGTCAATTGAGACCATTCTACTTCAGGAGTATATTGAGGAGATTCTGAAGTAGTTGGAAAGGTTGGAGGATGTGAAGTGATTGAAATAGGTGCAATAGTTGAAATGCTGGGCTTTGCTTGAGGTTGAGGTTGTGTCTTTGGAGGCTTTGGTTTATACTGTGATTTTGGGTTGTACTCGTTCTTGAATCAAGTGAGTTGCCTAAAAAAAGCCAAAAAACTTGTTGTAGTCTATGGGAGTAATGGTATGAGTGTAGAATGGTTGGTATATAGAGAAAAGTGGTGGTGAGATTGGTAAAGATTGAGTTTGGGTAAATAGTGAAGTTGTTGGGTTTCTTTTATCAGATTCAATTCTTGCTAACTCAGCCTTGAGACGCCTGATTTCTGCTTTCTTCTGGTTAAATTTTGGTCCCTAGATATTGTTATTGATCATGGATTTGAGATCAACATCTAGTTGATTGATTCTGTTTTGGAGACTAAGATGAATTTGGTCAAGTTGATCTAAAAGAGAATTGACTCTACTTTCTGTTCTAGCAACATAAGTTGCTACTTTATCAATTTATTGACCAAGGTTTTGGAGGACTGTGTTTTGGGCATTGGCATTGTTAATTTGCCAATTGAGGACTGCTTCAAAAGGTCTAGGAGGTTTTGGTTGTCCTGATGAGGCTATAGGAGACTGGACAAAAGGCTGTGAGACAATCGTTGATTAGGAATTAGTTTGCTTTTCAAGAGGAGGAAAAACATCCTGATATGATTTAGACTGGGACGAGAACATCATACAGTTTTGTATTGGCAAGGATGGTTCGAAAGGTTTAGTTTACAATTGTTGATGGGTACATGGTTTATTTGATTGTGCCTCTTTTTTCAACCATTTGAGACTTTTCTTGTTAATTGGCAGAGGTTGATTGCTTTTTGGATTATCTGGAGGATCTGAAGGATATGATCTACACTTGATGTTTGGAGAAAGCTTTTTCTTTTTACTTCTTCTTCTTCTCATGATTTCAAAGTCTTCGTCATCAGAGAAATTGTCATTAATACATGGACAATCTTGATCACATATGTGGGCTTCAGGAATATCCCACAAGAAATGGCCATTTATCTTATCTGGGTAAACCGGACATCCATCAAAAGAAAATCCCTAAATAGGGATATCTTCTTCTTGACCAGTTTGTACAGCAGTTATCATTGCTAAATAAGAAAAGGAAATTCTTTATTCCTCTGGGTCCGGAGCTCGAAAGATAGTTTTGATTTTGCCATCTGAGCGTCTTTCAAAAAGAGCTTGAGAGGTCTGTACTGGTTTAGAGTTTTGGTGATATTGCTCATAGTTAGAGATCCATTCAAGAGGTATGAGTTGGAACAATTTCTATTTGGAAATTTGCTTCAGAATTTGAATGATGATAGGTGTGGATTCTGTATCTGCCAGAATCATCAAAGCATCAGATGATGTTTGAGGAGTGGGAAGATCTTGTGCATGGTTTTACAAGCGATACACTAGTTGGTGATGAAAGGTGGCTATTTTGGAAGTGACAGTTTGTTCAGCGCCTTGGATCTGGATCTGAACTTTGAGAGCTGTAAGAAGATTTGGATCATCAAGGGAAAGGTTGAAGTTTAGATAAAAGGTCAAGAGAACACTACCAGCATAGAGTGTAGTGAGAATTGTACCAATTACAGCATGTTGATACTGTTTGAAACGGGTATCCAGTAAAGCTACTCTACCTGATACTGGAAGACCTTTTCTTCCATGTAAGGTAAGGATCAACCGAATTCCACCAAGATGAAGGTGAGTATACCCTTCTCTTTTCCATTGTGCTATGAGTTCTGGAAGTATTTCAAGAGTAACATATTGTTCAACTTGAGTTGCCTGTAGAGCACAGTGATCTAGTCTGGAAGACTGTATATACTCTTTTGGCAAAGGTCTTTTTGTGGAAATCAATGATTTGATACTTTGAAGGATAGGACTTCTTTGTTTGTACAGATGGTAAGGACTTATGACTGGAAGTTGGGATTCAGAGATTTAAGCAGAGTCAAGAACATAGGAATACTCTATTAATTCTTCTATTTTAGAGGCTAGATGTTTTTTACATGACTTAAGAATATTTAGAGTAAAAGAAAGAGATATCGGACCTAGATCTGAACTAGAAGTTAAAGAAGTTGATGAGTTTGAAGTTAACGCCATGGTGAAGATCTTTCTAAAATATCAAAATCTAACAACCCTAATCTTTTGATATCACCTCTACGAGTGAAAATATATGGCTCTGATACCACTTGGGGGCAGCGGTACATGGCATTGTTATACCATAGCAATGATGAACTAAAGCGAGATTTTGCAACTTCAAGGTTGTTGGCAGTAAGCTGTCTTTGAATTTCAGGTTGGAGTTCTTTTGGTAAAGAAGCAATGAAGACATGCTTGAGAGTTAGATCATTGAATCCATTGAGTTTATAAAACATACTCATTCTCGTGTAATATATGTCGAGATGGTTGCACTGAAGAGAGCAACATTTCATCTTATGGTATTCCTTTCTGGCAGTGTCAATTATTGCTGCAGGTTCACTGATAAATTGCTCATAAATGGCTGCAAGAGCAACAGATGATAAAGCTTTAATGAATAATATCTGACGATATTCTCCAACACTTTCATACCATTCTCGAAGAGATCCAGTAAATCTAGAGCTAAATTCTCTAAGGACTGTTTGAGAATTAGCATTGGGTCAAGTCATCCGCACATCTACCTAGGCAACAAATCATGGAATCTGATCATCCATTTATGGCGAAAGAGATCGTCAAAAGTGAACTAGGAACTGGATGAGAACTTAAAATGAGTTTCTAAAGGAAGAGGAAGACCAACTAGGGCAGAAGAACTGGCTTGTTGGTTAATTTCATCTCATTCTTCTGTTTCTTCAACAAATGGAGGAGCTGTTGAAGAGGGTTCAGTGGTTTTAGTAGTTGGCTGAACCATAAGTAGGCCAGTTATGTCTGCCGACTGGGATTTAAAATCAGAAGATGAAAGAGTTTCATTATCATCTTCTATGGTTGATTCTGAAGAAGAATCTGAAGAAACATCTTATGGAAGAGGGACTTGGGAAGAAGAATACTGGTGTGTAGAAGCTTTATCAGGAATGGATTATGTTGGTAGTGTAGAGGTAGTAGTGTTTGGAACTAGTGGAATGACAGTAGTGGCTTGTTCATTGGTGGTTGAGGGTGCATGTGGAGAAGGCTGAACTTTATTTTTAGCCTGTGCTTTAGCTTTGGAATGCATCAGTTGTTGATCTAAACAGGTTGCTTGGGAAAGCCAAAGAATTTATTGTAATCAATGGGAGTAGTGCTAAGAGTGTAAAATGGTTGGTATGAGGTAAAAAGTGGTGGAGATATGGGTAAAGATTGGGTTTGAGTGAATAAAGATGGCGATGGCTGTTTTCTATCCGATTTAATCCTGGCTAATTGGGCTTTGAGCCTTCTGATTTGTACTTCATTTTGATTGAATTCAGATCCCCAGATATTGTTATTGATCATGGATCTGAGATCAATATCACGTTGAGAGATTCGATTTTGGAGATTGAGATGAATCTGGTCAAGCTGATCCGAAAGAGAATTGACTCTGGTTTCTGTTCTGGCAACACGAGTGGCTACTTTGTCAATCTGATGACCAAGGTTTTGTAAGACAGCATTTTGAGCTTTGGCATTGTTGGTTTGCCAATTTAGGACTAACTCAAACGATCTTGGAGCTTCAGTTTGACCTGATGCAGCAATGGGTGATTGGACAAAAGGTTGAGAAATAACTTTAGATTAAGGGTCGGTATGTATTTCTGAAGGATTGGGATGAAAACATTATACAAGCTTGAACTGGGAGTGTAGGTTTTGGAGTCGATGAAGACAAGTGTTGACTTGTGCATGAAACATATGGTTGTTCTTTCTTTAGCCATCTAAGACTCGTTTTATAAACTGTCAAAGGTTGACCATGACTAGGATCATCTGGGGGATTTAGTGGATAAGATCTGCACTTGGTTTTAGGAGGAGATTTTTTCTTTCTGCCTCTCCTTATTCTCATGATTTCAAAATCCTCATCATCAGTGAAATCATCATCAATGCATGGATAGTCTAGATTGCACATGTGGGCTTCAAGAACATCCCACAAGAAGTGGCCATTAAGCTTATTTAGATAAACCGGGTATCCATCAAAGGAGAATCCAGAGATGGGGATATCATCTTCTTGGCCAGTATGAACAGTAGTAATCATTGCTGAATATGAAAAAGAGATTCTGGGTTCATCTAGATCAGGAGCTCGAAAGATGGTTTTAACCGTACCATCAGAACGCCGTTCAAAGAAGGCTTGTGAAGTCTGTACTAGTTCAAAATTTTGGTGGTATTGCTCATAATTTGAAATCCATTCAAGAGGCATGAGCTGAAGCAATTCCTGTTTAGGAATCTACTTTGGAATTTGAAGGATCTGGGTATATCGACTGGAAACCCGAGTCTGCGGGCTATTGGTCTAAAGTGCAATCTCGGTTTTTGTGACTCTGGTCTAACAACCCCACGTACTATGACCCTTCATGGTATCAAAGCCACTCTTCTCACTTGTAGAGGTGATATCAAAGGATTAAGGTTGTTTGGTTTCTTGTTTTCTTCAAAATTAATTAAGGTTTTAATTAAAAAATTAAAAGTAAAAAATAAAAAATTAATAAGAAATTTGGGGGTTTTAATTGGAAAGTTTTCGTGTTTTGTGTCAATAACTTGTTAATTGGGAACAATCCTTTGTGGGAATTAATAAGAATTGATGCGACCCTAATCAATTTAGTCTCCAAGATTGAATCTAAACCTGTAATTAAATGGAATCATGACCCAATGCTTAATGAAAGCACGAATCTTGGTATGAGAAAATCCCACAATCAATTATGGATGATCTGATTAATAAGTCAAGAGTTTAAATGCCACGAAAATGTGATAAGTTCAAAGAGTTAGTTTAAGAACAAAGAGAATTAACTCTCTTACGAATTGCATCAAAATTGATCTTCCTCTGTTATTGGACGTAAGTATATTATATAAGGTTGGTTACAAAAATTTTTGGAAATAAATTCTAAACCAAAATCAAATCAGAATCTTAATCCAAAGCCAATAAGGAAAGAATATAAATCAAATCAAAATCCTAATATAAGCAAATAGGAAAGAATCTAAATCAAATCATAATCATAATTGGCTTAAATGTCTTACATCAATTAAAATGAAAACTAGGCAATTAAAAGAGAAATAACTGATTTATTTCTCTACTAGCCTTCTCAAGAAACAGGAAAGTATCCAAAAAATGAAAAATAATATATTTTTTAAACAGGAAAGTATCTGGAAACAAAAATAATATATCTTCCCGCCATAATGTGTAAGCCACTTGCCGATCTCATGAAAGTGATCATTTGAAAACTTTAAGAGCTTGAATCACACATTTAGTGGTCTGAATATCATGTGTGATTCCTTCAATGGGCTTCCACGAATTTGATTGAGCCTAAGTTGCTTAAATCAACCCATTAAACGTTTTTTTTTTAATTTCTTTGCTCGAGCTCTTGTGACTGGTCGGACGGGAGCTTGAATAGGATCTGAATATACCTCATACCACATGCTTGCGATAGTGTTGTCCTTAATGACATCATTCCCCTCTTCTTGAAGAGGATTTGTCCTCAAATCATCACCTGCATCAAAGGACTCAAATCAGAAACATTAAAAGTAGTACTTATGTTGTACTCACCAGGAAAATCAAGCTTGTATGCATTGTTATTAATTCATTCCAAGACTTGGAAAAGACAATCCCCTCAAGGTAATAACTTAGATTTTCTTCTTTCTGGAAAGCTTTCCTTGCGCATGTGTAACCACACCCAATTGTTAGATTTAAAGACTAGCTTATGTCGCCTTTTGTTGGCTTGTTTAGCATATTGCTCAGTTCCTCGCTCGATGTTGAACTTGGCCATCTCATGTATCTGTTTAACAATTTTAGCATTTTTCCAACCATCTAAGTTAACATGCTTAGAAATAGGTAATGGAGTTAAATCTATTGGGTCAAAGGATTAAAACTATAAACAAGTTCAAACGGTGAATACTTAATAGCATAATGAACAAAATGAATATAGGCAAACTCAACATATGGCAAACAATCTTCCTAAGTTTTGATGTTCTTTTAGCTCTATTCACAACTTTTGTTTGACCATCAGTTTGAGCGTGACAAGCAGTTGAAAACAACAACTTAGTCCCTGAGCGTGACAAGTATTTGAAAACAACAAAATTAGTCCCTAACTTAGCCCATAATGTTTTCTAGAAGTAACTTAAAAACTTAGCATTCCTATTAAAAACAATTGCCTTAGGCACACTATGGAACTTCACAATCTCCCAAAAGAACAAGTTAGCGACATTAGAAGTGTCATCCATTTTGTGGCATGGAATAAAATGTCCCATGTTTGAAAATCTATCCACAACCACAAAAATTGAATCTCTCCCTTATTTAGACGTAGGTAGGCCTAGTACAAAATCCATTGAAACATTAGTCCAAGGCGCACTAGGTATTGGCAATAGGGTGTACAAGTCATGGGGCTGCACTTTCTCAATACACTTGTATTGCCCAATAGAAGATATTAACTCCAAAGGAATCTCTAAAGTGACATATTGTTCTACCTGTGTTGCTTGTAGAGAGCACTGATCCAATCTGGAAGACTGGATATATTCTTTAGGGACAGGTTTTTTAGTTGATGATGAAGGAGTTGGGCTTTTTGTACAACCGATAAGGATTAACTAGAAGAAATGTGGATTCACTGACTTGGGCAGATTCGGGAACATATGAGTATTCTACTAGGTTTTCTATCATAGAGGTTACATGTTTAGAGTAAGATTTAGGAAGAGAGAGTGTTAAAGAAAGTAAGACTGGTTCAGAAGATGAAGTTGAAGTTGAAGATGAAGCCATTATGAAGTGAAAGTTTTCTTAAGCACTTAATTATAAGAATCCTATCATATTTACCACCTTCAGGAATGAGTTGCACTGGCTTTGATACTAAGATGAACTTGTGAAGCTTATCCCCCTTGAATGGCTTTCGAACTATGAGAAGTTTCACCAGAACTCTCAACCGATCCAAACATCTGAAATGATGTTTGAAAAAAGACCTGATGGTATAGTTCGAATCACATACAAGTGTTGAGTACTAGAAAGTGTGTATTTATAGTGGAGAAAATCATCATTTTACACTCCAAGTCTCACTAACATCCCTATTTTTATGTCTTTAAGTCCCTTGTAATTTAATTATGTATGTTTTATTTTAATTAAGTATTTTATGTATTTTAGGGGATATCATGGTCATTTCACAATAAACGAGTTATCAGATGAAAAAACGGACAGCACTTTTGAACTCAGGACAGTCGAAAACCTTAGGAGGAGCATAAAAAGAAAAACGTTACTGTTCACATATACGGTATTGTTCAAACATACGGTACGGTTGATATATATTCTATCAGTCACACGGCATCGTTTTCATGGCACTTTATTCACATATATCAGTCGTTGACGTGGCACTGTATGATGACGTGGCACTATACGATGACGTGGCAGCATTTGATTGGACGAATGATGTGGCATTGACCGCTTATGTGGCATTGACTTATGATGTGGCGTTGACTAATGACGTGTCACGATACTAGTGGACCAAAAATGTTGACCGGTGACGTGGCAGAATGTTAGTGGATCGAAAAAATGTGTGTACGGTACATGCATATACACAGAATAATAGCCCTGATAATGTGTTCCATCCAATAGGAGCTTGCCACGTGACGCAATCCTGAGCGTCTAAATTGTTTTGATCCGATGGCCATGATTTACTCAGTGTATCTATAAAAAGGGGGCTCCCCCCCTAATTTGACACTCCTGAATCCATTTTTGGACTCCATTTTCTGTAATTCCATCTCCATCTTGTATTTTCTACGTATTTTAATAAAATTCCCATTTTACCCCTAGTTCAAATATGAGTGGCTAATTTCGTTTCAAGCTTGGGTTGAAGGTGAAGTCTCAACATGCTCCATGGGCTTAATTTGGTAAATTTACTTTTTCTTCCCCTTTAATTTATGTGGTTGTTTTGACTTTTCGTAGACAGATAGTAATAATCTTGTTTGGATATCGATCAAAATAACTATCCTCCCTGGCAAGGTTATTCTATTTGGCACGGGAAGCCCTTTAAGACCATATCTATTAGAGTGTGGTTCATGATGAGTGGAAGTTCCCCCTTCATGATTTAATTGGTACTAATAATGAATGTTAAGCCGATAGTGCATGTTGAGACAGATCCGGAGATCCAAGCATTTCATCCAAATAGTTTATTCCTACAGCTTTAATTTAAATTAATATATTGCCTACTTCATTATCATTATAAATCCAATCATCCACTTAGAAAATTAATTCTACAAGCAATTAAAATCCACCTCTTCGTGGGATCGACACTCGTCACCATTAATCTATTCTACAATAGATTTGTGCACTTGCGAGTTCAATAAAATTTGCACAACAAGTTTTTGGCGCCGTTGCCGGGGAGGTAAGTAATTTAATTCATAGAATTTTTTTTTTAATTTCTTTATTTATTAATTTTTAGTTGTTTCCTTGTAATATTTTTATTAGTATTATAAAAAAAAGAAAAGAAAAAAAAAGTGAATTTACATTTTCAAGTAAATATTATTTTCTTTTCTTTTCTTCTCTTCTTTAAATTTCGGTAATTTAATTTTCATGTTATTTTTATTTTTATTTTTTTTGTGAAATCGGCACGTTCAACCGCCTCTTAATTTATTTTAATTTGTTTCACGTATTTTCTTTTCTATATATAGCACTTGAGTTATTTTCATAACAAATTGTAACAGCGTGATAAGGTTAGTATCGTAATTTCTCCCTTTCCTTTATCTTTATTAATTTTGTTATTATTTTTTTTTATTTTTATTATTTGCATGCATGGTCGAAGGTCACAATTACCGAATATTGAGCCTATAGACTTTGAATTAGAAAAAACACTTCGCACACATAAGCACGTTACAATTAAAAATAAATTTGAAATGGATTTACAACCAGCACCACAAGAGAGGCCATTTAAGGACTACTTCAGTCCCTTAGCTAACTTGAGCACATCATGCATAAGATACCCAAATGTAGCTGCTAGGAGTTTTGAATTAAAACCTAGTGTGCTAAATTGTCTCCCAACATTCTATGGCCTAGAAAATGAAGATCCATATAATCATCTGAATGATTTCCATGCTATTTGTCAAACTTTTAAATATGAGAATTTTTCAGATGATGATGTTAAGCTTAGATTATTCCCATTTTCTTTAAAGAATAGAGCTCGTTCATGGTTCAATGCATTGCCTGCTAATAGCATTACATCATGGGAACAAATGGTAATAAAATTTTTGAATAAATATTTCCCAGTACATAAAACCAATGCTATTCGCAGGGAAATTTCAGAGTTTACCCAAAGAGAAGACGATCAATTTTTCTAAGCATGGAAGCGATTCAATGGGCTACTCCTAAAGTGTCCACATCATGGATACGAAAAATGGCACCAATGCCAATACTTTTTGGAGGGATTATTGCCGAATGTGCAAGAATGGCTAATGGCAACAAGTGGAGGAGAGCTAATGTCAAAAAGTGCATAAGAGATTTGGGATTTCTTCCAGCGACAAGCAGACAATTCCCAACAACGGAGTCGTTCACTCAGGAGTACTAGAAGAGTTAAGGGAGTGAATGAGGTTCACATTGGCAAGTCAAGTTCAGAAATTAAAGAAGTCAAAGACATAGTTGAAGGTCTTTCCCGACAAATAGCATCGTTAACCGCTGCTAAATTAACGTAACCACATGACCAGGACTCATACTCAGATCAAGCCAATGCCATAGGTGTAATGAGAAAGCCATCAAACTACAACCATTACTCCAACACATATAATCCTGGATGGAGAGACCACCCCAATTTTTCATTGTCTCAAGGATTCCAACAGAATAGACCCGCCCAGTTCGGCTCCACTCCACCCAATGCAACCAATTCCTCAAAATCCTCAAGCCTCTCAACCACCATTTAGACCATACAATCAGAACCCAAACTATTCTCAACCTAGACCATGGGAGGATGCATTTCAGAATTTCAAGAATCTTACTTACTCCAAAATCGAGCAACAAAACCGCACCATTGATGAACTGCAAAATGAGATGAGAGCGGGTTTCAACTCACAAACCCAATCAGTTTTAAACCTTGAAAAAATGGTGGGACAACTTGCTTCTTCAGTTCAAACCTTGGCAATGACTGTTGAGAAAGGAAAATTCTCAAGTCAACCAGTGCCTAATCCTAAAGGAGTGCATGAAGTAAGTATCAGTTCACCTCAGCAGCATGGAGAGGTCAAAGCCGTCATGACCTTGCGAAAAGGAAAAGAAGTGGACAACAAAGTAGAGATGCCGGTACCAAAAACAACTCAAATTGTACCAGTAAATGAAGAAGACTCATCATCAGAGGAGAAAGAAGAAACCAACCCACGAGAATACGTTCCAAAAGCTCCATTTCCCCAGAGGTTAGCTAAAACAAAGAAAGGAAAATCTACAAGTGGAATTTTTGAAATCTTTAAACAGGTAAGTGTTAACATCCCTTTGCTTGATGTTATAAAACAAGTGTCATCTTATGCCAAGTTTCTTAAAGACCTTTGTACTAAAAAAAGAAACATTCATGTTCAAAAGAAGGCATTTTTAACAGAAAACGTGAGCTCTATACTCCAACACAAACTTCCTAAAAAATACAGGACCCGTGCTCCCCCACTATTTCACGTAGTATAGGGAACCACACAATTGAGAATGCTTTGTTGGACTTAGGAGCTAGTGTAAATCATTACCTTACTCGATATTTGTGAAACTTGGGTCGGAAGAATTACACCCAACTCCAGGTGGTGTTACAAACTTAGACGGTCCATGAAAAACCTCGTGGTATTGTGAAAGATGTCTTATACAGTAGATAAGTTTTATTTTCCTGTTGATTTCATTGTAATTGACACTCAACCATCCGAGATTCAAGGAAGCGATCCCCATTATCTTAGGACGACCTTTCTTGGCAAATCCGCCGATGCTCACATTCAATGCAGGACTGGAAATATACAGTTGTCCTTTGGCAATATGACGATGGAGCTAAACATCTTCAACATTGCCAAACAACCTCACAATGCAGATGATGAAATTGTTGATGTGGATTGGATAGAAGAATTAATTGATAATGCTTTTCTTTCAAACCTCAGTGATGACCCTTTACAAACATGTTTAACTCACTTTGGTTTGGATTTTGATATTGACAGATCAGTAGATGAGGTTAACACCTTACTCGATTCAGCACCATCCATGGACACTAACAAATGAAAGTCAAGAGTGGAACAACTAGCTCCATCAGAGAAGAAACTCAGTACATCATCAGAATCACCACCAAAACTCGAGCTCAAACCATTACCCGACACTTTCGAATATGCATTTTTGGGAGAAGAAAGCACTCTGCCAGTAATCATTTCATTCTCCCTGAATGAAGAACAAAAAGGTAAGTTGTTAGAAGTTTTGAATGTGCACAAAGGAGCATTAAGATGGACCATAGCCGACATAAAAGGTATAAACACAATTAATCAGATGCATTACATTCACCTTGATGAAAATGCTAAACCTACCAGGGAAATGCAACGTCGGTTAAACCCTAACATGAAAGAAGTTGTTAGAACTGAAGTCCTTAAACTATTAGACGCAGGTATCATTTACCCTATTTCTGATAATTCATGGGTCAGTCCTGTGCAAGTTGTCCCCAAAAAGTCAGGAGTCACAGTAGTTACCAATGCTGATAATGAATTAATACCTACTAAAGTAACTACAGGATGGCGTGTATGCATTGATTATAGAAAGTTGAATTCTGTAACACGTAAAGATCATTTTCCTCTACCATTTATTGATCAAATGCTTGATAGATTAGCAGGTCATGAATTTTATTGCTTTCTAGATGGCTACTCAGGATATAATCAGATTCCCATAAAGACCAAAAGATCAAGAGAAAACCGCTTTCACTTGCCCTTTTTTTACTTTTTGCATATAGGAGAATGCCATTTGGATTATGTAATGCACCTGCTACATTTCAACGATGCATGTTAAGCATTTTTTCTGATATGGTTGAACGATTCCTTGAAGTCTTTATGGATGATTTTTCTGTTTTTGGTGATTCATTTGATCAATGTTTACATCATCTAACACTAGTTCTGCAGATATGCATAGAGAAGAATTTGGTTCTAAATTGGGAGAAATGCCATTTTATGGTAAAACAAGGTATTGTTCTCGGTCACATCATTTCGAGCGAAGGTATTGAGGTTGATAAGGCTAAGGTGGATCTTATTTCCAATGGATCTTATTTCCAATCTTCCTCCACCTAAAACAGTTAGAGAAGTAAGATCTTTCCTTGGGCATGCTGGTTTTTACAGACATTTCATTAAATATTTTAGCAAAGTTTCTAGACCTTTATGCAATTTACTTGCTAAGGATGTACCTTTTGTCTTTAATGATTCCTGTCTTGTGGCATTTGAGAAACTAAAGCAGTTGTTAACATCATCACCCATCATTCAGCCTTCAAACTGGAACTTACCATTTGAGCTTATGTGTGATGCATCTGATTATGTAGTAGGAGCAGTATTAGGACAAAGAGTTGATCGAATTCCCCATGTCATTTACTATGCTAGTATGACATTAAATGATGCACAGTTAAACTATTCAACCACTGAAAAAGAAATGCTAGCAGTGGTGTTTGCATTAGAGAAATTTCGATCTTATCTCATTGGTTGTAAAATAATTGTTTTCACAGATCATGCTGCTCTTAAATATCTTCTCACAAAGAGAGATACAAAAGCTAGACTAATTCGTTGGGTGTTACTTTTGCAGGAATTTGACTTTGAAATCAAGGATAAGAAGGGCACAGAAAATGTTGTTCCTGACCATCTCTCTCGTCTCAATTTTGATAAAATTACAGAATCATTTCCACTAAATGAATCATTTCCAGATGAACAACTAATGAGTGTGGAAGTATTACCATGGTATGCTGATATAGTTAACTATCTTGTTACAGGTAAACTTCCGAAGCATTGGACTAAGCAAGATAAGGCCAAATTTTTTACAGAAATAAAGAATTTCTTCTGGGATGACCCCTATCTGTTCAAGTATTGTGCAGATCAAATTATCGACGACGATGTCCCGAAAAAATGAATTTCAAAATATCATTTCATTCTGCCATAAACAAGCGTGTGGAGGCCATTTCAGTGCTAAGAAAACTGCTACTAAAATATTACAATGTGGTTTCTATTGGCCAACTATATTTCGAGATGCTTATTTTTTTTGTTCTTCATGTGATAGGTGTCAACGAATGGGGAGCATTACACGAAGGAACATGATGCCACTAAACCCAATTTTAGTGGTTGAGATTTTTGATGTATGGGGTATTGACTTCACGACCCTTTCCCCTTCTTTTGGCCATCAATACATATTGGTCATTGTTGACTACGATCGAAATGGGTAGAAGCGATTCCCGTGTAGAACCAATGATCACAAGGTGGTGATCAGATTTTTGAAAAGCAACATTGTTTCACGCTTTGGATTCCCTCGAGCGATAATCAGTGATGGTGGAGCCCACTTTTGTAACAAATCATTCAAAGCTCTTCTGACAAAGTATTCCATTACTCACAAAGTGACAACCCCATGTCATCCGCAAACTAGTGGCCAAGTTGAGATCTCCAATCGAGAGATAAAGCACATATTAGAAAAAACGGTTAGACCAGACAGAAAAGATTGGTCATTAAGACTGGATGATGCATTATGGGCATATAGAACAGCTTTCAAGACCCCGATTGGGATGTCACCCTATAGGCTAGTATATGGAAAAGCTTGCCACCTACCTGTGGAACTCGAGCATCGTGCATACTGGGCCATTAAGAAATTCAACTTTGATATGCAGCAAGCTAGCTCGAGAAAAAGAAGATTACAAATTTGGAAACTTGAAGAAATTCGTAATGATGCATACGAAAATGCCAAAATTTACAAACAAATAATGAAAGTCTTTCATGACAAGCACATTATGAGAAAATCTTTCACACCAGGTCGAAAGTACTTTTATTCAATTCTCGCTTGCACCTATTCCCGGTAAGTTACGCTCGATGGATCGGTCCCTTTATAGTTCATACTGTTTTTCCACATGGAGCAATTGAAATTAAAGATCCAAAGAACGGTGTAACTTTTAAGGTTAATGGTCAAAGATTAAAGTCATATCTAGAATACCAACCACATGAAAATGACACCGAAATTGATTTGAGTGACCCGTCAAACTTGAATTGAGATTTTTTTTCTTATTTATTTCTTCTTTTTGGTGATTTAAATTTGTGTGAAAGTGTGTTTATTTAATCATTCAATTTTCTTTTATCACTTCTAATCATGTATGCCTCAATTAGACAGAGCCTCTTAAAACATCTCAGACAACTTCAACGTATACGATCTCATCTGAGAAGCCAGATACGATTTTGTAAAACACATCGTATTTGGAAACTACAACCTCCAGAGTTGGTATCCTACGTTGAAGATCTAGAAAGACAACTCAGAGGAATAGAAGATGGGATATATAACTTCCAATTAGAGCTTGAGGTTAACTCAATAAGAGGACGAATGTAAGTTCATTTTTTCTTTTTATTTTGTGTTTTCTTATTTTGTTCACTTTCATGTTTGATTCGATTTTACAGATTTGATTTTCTTTATTTAGTGTGTTTTGATTTATTTTCCCGTATAAGTGACGGTACTCCGTGATAATCAAAGTCGGTTACTTCAGTTTCCCATAATAACTGATATTCTGAGTAGAAGGTATGGACAGAAACGCGATGCTAGTAAAACTTCACAAGCGATTTCCTTCACTTCCTCAGAATGCCCTCCTTACGATCTATAAAGCTCGGTCCGAACGCATGCGATTACTTATGAGAAATAACATCCCTGCTAACATCCGTTGGTTAATCGAGGCCAAAGTACGTTTGGCAGGTGAGTTGCCTCCTAAATTTATTGCCTACATGCCTGGTTGTGGTAAAGGAAATTACTCAAGAAAACGAAGAGCTGAAAAACTTCATGTTGATTGCCATAAGTGTGCCAGGATGAAATGCGATAAAAATCCTTGTTCTTTAGGAATGATGTCTGATAATAGGGAAGATAAGATTCAATTCATTAGGGATGGCTTGAATAAAGAGTCATTGGATGATGTCCTTTTGTCTCTTGAAACGCATCCCAGTGGATACGTACAAAGAGCAATTCTCCAGTTATGGCCATTATTTCAAAAAGAGCATGCACGATATAGTCTTAGGAATCTGACTATAAACGACCCTGTTTGCCAGTTTATAAGAAAACTGGATGGGAAGCCTATCCTCGACCCATAGAGGGCGTTCAAGCCGTTTCTGGACGTAAAACTAGAGGAAGATATAAGCCACAATCACAACTACCTGTAGATATCCTTTTATTGTTCTTTTATTTTACTGTTGTTTTATTTCACTGTTGTTTTATCAATTGCATTATTGTCTTTAATAATTGAGTGCTTTTTCTTTTACTATTTCCTTTTTGAATCTCGAGCCATGTGCTTTACGCGTTAATTGACATAGACGTGCTACCTCCTATACAGCTGTAAACAATTGTCACCAAGATCCTTGATATATGATCTTTTCTTTTTAGACTCACAAATTATTTTTGAGAAGAATCCCAATGGCAGCTACTCCCAATAAACAATTCAAGAACATTTGTGTGCTCTCTGGATTTAACTATGGCAAACATAAAGAGTTCGTTGAGGCAGCCATCGATCTTGGTCAACGAATAGCAGAAAGAAATTTGCATCTAGTTTATGGAGGAGGTGACCGAGGGTTATCCAAACTAGTCTCAGAAGCTGTTTATCTCAGAGGGAGCCAAGTGTTAGGCATCATCCCAAGAAGCCTCAAACCGTTGGGCTGTATGTCTGACTCACCAACTGGAGAAGAGTTAGTCGTCTCAGGTATGCAAGAAAGAATAACTGAAATGTTGAATCAAGCTGATGCTTTTATTTTCTTACCAGGAGATCTTGCAACTCTAGAGGCACTAATCACATTAGCATCTTGGGCCCATCTGAACATTCATCAGAAACCCATCAGTTTGTTAAATGTCAATAACTTTTATGATGGCTTCATCGCATTTCTTAACTATGCAATAAAAAACCATTTCATCCCTTTCACAGCGAAAAAAATCTTTATTTGTGCTCATACTGCTAACGAGTTACTTGATCTGTTACAAGCTTATAGACCAGAGCAAGATCCCAAGACCTTTATGTTGGAATGGCCAACTAATGATGGTAACAATAAATAGTAGTAAGTGCAAATTAGATTTAACTCTCCGCTTGTAAATATTTCCTTCTGTGATGCGGCACTCAGGTGATGTCTCCTAAACCCTATTTTCTTTCAACATTGAGGACAATGTTTCGTTCTGGTTGGGGGAGGGAATAGTTGACAATTGTGGAATATCTCAATCTTGGTGTAGTTTTTTTTTTTTTTTAGAAACTAACTGTGGCTAAATTTTTGAGTCGAAGATGGCTGAATATGGAGTGTAACGACTCTAGAAACGCATCTTCTTATTATAAAAAAAAAACAAAAAAAAAAGATATTTTGTGTGATTTTTTCATAATTAGATGACATGATAACTTTCAAATTTTAGTATTTGTATTATCTTTGGTCTTTAGTTATGTTACACCATGTTTACTACTCTACATGTTGATGTTGAAGATAATTATAAGTTGCTTGAAAGAATGCACATGTCATAATAATTTCCAAGTGAGTTTTTGAGCCTGTTATTTTTCTTATAGGTAACCCCTTTTTGCCCATTCTTCATTCAGCTTAGCAGTTTATTGCTTTATACATTATCTCCTAAAAAAAAAAAAAAGTGTATGTTGCCACATCTGAAGGTCCATCTAACTAGTAGATATGGAAGATTATTTAGAACCCTAAAAGATGACAGAAAGGCCATCTTTGGTCTGTTTGAGCCTTTCTAGCCAACCCTATTAATATGTATCCATAGTTAACCCCTTTGAGCCTTAAAAAATAAAGACTTTTTCTTTGGCAACCTATTATCTTGTCCCACTCCAATGTGGAGTATCACCTTATATTTTGTATTTCCCACCACACATTTATGTTTGAAAATAGAGATAATTTTGCATTCACAAAAAAAAAAAGGTGCTAAAAAAAAAAGAGAGAGAAAAAGAAACAAAAGAAAAAAAATATGTATACAAATAAATAAATTAATTAATTAAAAAAAAAAGCAAGTGAAAAGCATCTTACAATCTCCAAAGTTCTATATTTTTCAAACATATATTTTGTTTTTCCTATTATCCTTTCTTTGTTAGCCACGTCCCTAACCTACGTTACGTCCTAATAAAAGTCCTTCTTGATTTTAGGGAACTATAGTCTGAAATAGAAACTAGTTATATGGGTTGAAAAGATGTGGCAATGCATACTAGAAAAAAAAAAAGAAAAAAAAGGATGATGAATATATTGGTTTGATTAGTATTAAAATCGTACTATTTCTAAGGTGAGTGCATATTTTTGTCACCTTGGTGAGAGTGTGTGATATTATTTCTTTATTATTTTCACTCAATTTACCAATCACTGGAGTGATTATTTTTGGGTTTAATTTCTTTGTGAGAGTATCATTACTACCGATGAGATTTTGGGGTTTGATATGTCATTATTGAAAGTGACTCGATTACTAAAGTTGTGACAAAGTTTTCTAAACTAATTCATGTGGAGAGTTGATGTGGGAATGATATTTCTTTAGATTGTAGATAATACTTATACTTTTATTTGATCGTTAACATTAGTCTGATTGAATAAATAACATAGTTAAAAAAAAAAAAAAATTGGCTTTTGTTTTCGCTTAATTTGCTAGGGACTAGCAACAAGCTGGTTGGGGGGTGTGTTGAGTACTAGAAAGTGTGTATTTATAGTGGAGAAAATCATCATTTTACACTCCAAGTCTCACTAACATCCCTATTTTTATGTCTTTAAGTCCCTTGTAATTTAATTATGTATGTTTTATTTTAATTAAGTATTTTATGTATTTTAGGGGATATCATGGTCATTTCACAATAAACGAGATATCAGATGAAAAAACGGACAGCACTTTTGAACTCGGAGACAAAAAACTTTAGGAGGAGTATAAAAAGAAAAAAAGATCTTTTCACATATACGTTCTTCGTTCACACATACGATGCGGTTGATATATATGTTCTTGTACACCCTTTGACTGCTCATTCACATGCTCACATGTATCTGTGACGTGGCACTGTATGATGACGTGGCACTATACGATGACGTGGCAGCATTTGATTGGACGAATGATGTGGCATTGACCGCTTATATGGCATTAACTGATGATGTGGCGTTGACTGATGACGTGTCACGATACTATTGGACTAAAAATGTTGACCGGTGTCGTGGCAGAATGTTAGTGGATCGAGAAAATGTGTGTACGGTACATGCATATACACAGAATAATAGCCCTGATGATGTGTTCCATCCAATAGGAGCTTGCCACGTGACGCAATCCTGAGTGTCTAAATTGTTTTTATCCGATGGCCATGATTTACTCAGTGTATCTATAAAAAGGGGGCTCCCCCCCCTAATTTGACACCCCTGAATCCATTTTTGGACTCCATTTTCTGTAATTCCATCTCCATCTTGTATTTTCTACGTATTTTAATAAAATTCCCATTTTACCCCTAGTTCAAATATGAGTGGCTAATTTCCTTTCAAGCTTGGGTTGAAGGTGAAGTCTCAACATGCTCCATGGGCTTAATTTGGTAAATTTACTTTTTCTTCCCCTTTAATTTATGTGGTTGTTTTGACTTTTCGTAGACAGATAGTAATAATCTTGTCGGATATCTACTTTGGAATAACCGCCTCCCTAGGCAAAGTTATTACTATTTGGCACGGGAAGCCCTTAGCACCATATCTATTAGAGTGTGGTTCATGATGAGTGGAAGTTCCCCCTTTATGATTTAATTGGTACTAATAATGAATGTTAAGCCGATAGTGCATGTTAAGACAGATCCAGAGATCCAAGCATTTCATCCAAATAGTTTATTCCTACAGCTTTAATTTAAATTAATATATTGTCTACTTCATTGTCATTATAAATCCAATCATCCACTTAGAAAATTAATTTTACAAGCAATTAAAATCCACCTCCTCGTGGGATCGACACTCGTCACCATTAATCTATTCTACAATAGATTTGTGCACTTGCGAGTTCAATAAAATTTACAAAACAACAAGCCGCCATCTGAGGAACCAACTCGAATATCTTTTTTATATTCATCAATGATTACAGTAGTCCAAACTGATCAAGAAGAAGACATTCATATCCAATCCTTCTTTAATGATGGGTATCTAGTATATCCAGACAAGCTAAACTGCCATTTTCTATGGGATATTCCTGAGGCTCGGATGTGTGATCCAGATTGGTCATGTTGGAATGATGATGATGACTCTGACATGGATGATCCACAGAAAGCCCCAATTACCTAAAGATTCTCAAGCTCTTTTGCTTATTTACAACAAGGGTTTAAGGTGGATTAAGAAGAACAAAAAATCTTCCATTTGCCATCAACAAAAACTATAATTTCCTCAACCCCCAAAACTTATCAGATCTTGTATGATGTTTTCATCTTCTGAATCATACCAAGAATAGTTTCCTTCATTGGAAAAACATATTGACCCTCAGTCTAACGTCTGTATGAGACATTTTGTTCAAACTCCAATTGCTCTTTCTAGGTAAATGGAAGAACCCAGAGCTTTCAAGTTCATACTAAACTGGTAAACACAGAATGCTAGAGCATAGAATGTTGCCATCCAACACCTTCATCAGAAAGTTGAAAAAATTAAAAAACAAGTCTTGCAAACAACTCACAAAGTTGATGATATTTCAGCAAGGCTTCAACAGATACATATTGGTATGTAACAGAGGGTTATTCAGCTTGACAAAGACCTCAGAACCATGATCCAACAAGGTTGTTGGGGTCTTGAATTTGATAAAAAAAAAGCTGAGATCAGGCAATTGAAAGCGGAATTAGAACGGATAAAAAATGAGAAACAACCTCCTAGTCTTTTCACTACTTCTCTTACTCTACCTGTCCTATCCTCATCCTTTAATACATACAACCCTTTTTATACTCCTTCAATTTATGGCAGACCTTATGATCGTTCCAAACAATTTGGGATGACACATACTTTGTTCAAAAAACCATCCACCCAACCTCAAACACCTTCAAGACCACCTCCAACTCATCCTCCTCAACCTCTAACATCAATTTCAACCCCACCAGAAAACCCAAAACTTAAACCTTCTCAGATTCACAAGGATAAACAACTTTTTCACAAGTATTCCTCACAACTTATAGATTCTAATCCAGACCTTTCTGATTCTTTATCTTCTTCAGAATCCACGGAAGAAATTGAATATGATACTTCTAAATCAGAGTATGCAGATGTTTCAAAACTGCTCATGGTAATTCCTTCAATAGGGTCAAATGATCCTCAAACTTCTGAACCCATGGTAGAAAAAGCAGAAGATAATCCTAGAGAACAATAAACACAATCATTTGTTCCTAGCGAAAATGATATGCCAAAACAAGGAACAAGTAGTGGACCTTGGTTCACATTTGATGATATCCTGAGAAGTAAATGGCCAGTTAGACTCCAAGAATTTTCAGCTTGGATTGATGTTCAGATCACTCGGCCAAATGTCAATACTTAAACAGTCCTTAGAGAGTTTAGTTCCAGATTTACGGGGTCCTTACGGGATTTGTTTGATAGTCTTGGCCAGTACATGCAACTCCAGTTTGTATAGATTACTGAAGTCTCAGTCGCTCTTGCAGTCTTATATGAACAGTTTATTGAAGAACCTGTAGCAGCGACAAAATTGGCCAGAAAAGAGTTTATGCAAATGAAATGTTGTTCTTTAAAGATCAAAGACATGGATTTTCACTACAAGAGGATGTTCACTCTCTATTATAAAGTGAATGGCTTTAATTATCCAACATTAAGGCATGTGTTTGTGGCGTCCCTGCCCAAAGAACTTTAGCCTAAGATTCAGAGGTAGCTCCATAGTCATAATCTTGATATATCTAACATATCTTTAAGAAAGATATATCAATTTACAATAAGTTGCTTAGAAAGATTATGTGAGTAGAAAGAGTTTTTCAAGGATCTTATTGAAAAAAAGCAACCTTTTTAAGAGTGCTTGTAAAAAGCCTCATCTTAAGAACAAATGTTCTAATGGGAAGAATTATGACTATCCATCCAAAAAGAAGAAGCATTATAGGTCCATTGATCGTCATAGATTCTATAAGCAGAGGAAGTCCAAGCTTTATCATTTCTTCTCAAAGAAAGATTCTTCCAGGCCAAAGCAGAATAAGAAAAGCAGATGTTTTATTAAAAAATAAAACGGCACTTTGCAAGGAACTATCCAAACAAACCAGCTAAGGTGGTTCGGCTAATAAGGCATTTGCAGCATTCAACTGCATATTCAGAAGGAGATGAAATTGAAGATATCTTCTCAGAATAATCTGAAGCAGATGAAACAACAGTCTTCGCTATTGCAACATCTGGAAACGACATAGACTCTGATGCAGACTCTAATGGTCCAACTGTGATAAACACCATCCAACAACTTCAAGCCCAAAAAACCATAGGCCCAATTTCATTCATAAAAGTCCAACTTTTGCCATTAAAATATCATAAGCCCATTACAGTCATTGGGTTTATTGACACAGGAGCCCAAAAGAGTATGGTTAATCCATCTATTCTTCCAGTAGAATGCTAGGAAAAACATGAAGAATGTTTCAGAGCAATTGATGGAAAAATCTTTCAGACAAACCTGATTACTAAAAGATCAATTGGGATACAACTGTTTCCTAATTGTCTCATTTGGTCCAAATTAATATGTTCGTCTCTACCAGATAAAGACCTTCTTATGGGTTTTGACATTCTTCATTTAGCATAGAAAGTGTATATCTCAGTTGATGGTATTCATTTCAAAAAAATGTTTAAACTATATACACACACCCTTCGTCTGTATGCTCTGAGTGATGCTCCATGTGATTATTCCACCATCACTGAAAAATTTAGCCGGTTTTGTCCTCCATTTCACCTTAAGTTTACCCGTCCTTATCTTCGCTGGAAAAATGAATCCTTTTTCATTACATTACCTTTTAAACTCAATGAGGACATCAACCCTACCAAGGCCATTCATCTTGGAATGTCCCATACAGACTTAAGTCTACCTCAACAAGAGTGTAATTCTCTTTTATAGCAAGGACTGATAGAAACTACAAAGTCATCATGGGCCTGTCAGGCCTTCTATGTGGAAAAAAGATCAGAATTAATGAGGGGAAATAAGAGGCTCGTAATTGATTATCAACCTCTAAACTGTTTTTTGTAGGATAATAAATTTCCATTGCCCAAGATCCAGTCTTTATTCATTCATCTCAAAGATGCTAAGGTCTTCTCCAAATTTGACCTGAAATCTGGATTTTGACAGCTTGGGATTCAACCTCAAGAAAGATACAAAACAGCTTTTTGTATTCCCAACACTCATTTTCAATGGACTGTCATGCCCTTTGGTCTAAAGGTGGCTCCATCGCTTTCTAGATATAGATATTCAGTCATATTCTTCATTATGTGCTTGTCTATATTGATGATATTTTATTTTTCTCCAAAGATCACGCCAGCCATCGCCAACTGTTACATGATTTTTTTCAAATCGTGGAGACATATGGAATCATGCTTTCAGAAAAGAAAAGTTCTGTCGGCCAACATTCAATTGACTTTCTTGGAATGATAATCCAAGATGGCTAGTACCAGCTAGGACCACATATTGCACAAGAATTATTGCATTTTCCAAACAAGAACTTTACGAAAAAACAGATACAACAATTTCTTGGAATTATCAATTATCTTAGAGATTTTCTTACACATGTGGCGATCTATACCACCTAACAAACCATCGTTATTAAAAAACTAAAGCAAATAACATAGAACCCTCCGCCTTTAAAGATTCCTTCCACCGGATTAAGCGTACTGCAGACAGATGCCTTAGATGAATATTGGGGAGCTATTTTGCTACAAATTGATGCCAACCACAAAGAAAACTTTTGTGGACATGCCAAAGGACAATTTAAAGATGTTGAGAAGCATTACCATGGGACATACAATGAAGTCTTAGCTGTTATAAATGGAATTAAAAAGTTTGAATTTCATCTTATTGGACATGACTTTCTAGTCAGAATGGACAATTCAGCTTTCCCAAAGATCATGAATTTCAAGAACATATCCATTCTAGAAAAACAGTTACTTCTGTGGAAAACATAGTTCTCAAACTATGACTTTGATATGGAGTATATAAAAAGAGAAACCAACCTTATCCCAGACCTATTATCCAGACATCCACCCAAAAAACCAGTCCTCATAACCTCTCTTCTCAGCCTTCCAGTTATTCAAATGGCATCCAACCTACCAAACAATGATTCTACTAAAATATCTTTTCCCTGCAATCTTAACTTTAGCACTCCGTATCAAATATAGGATTTTGCCCAAAAATTCCTTCTCAGATATTTCATAAAAATCCACAACCAACATCTTGAATCATTTTTAAATGTTTTATCCTAACATTATTTTCCTTGTAGGACTTGTCATAGATCTTTCCAAGGATATTACTAAAGATGAACTGTGGTACATGTGGTGTCTAACAACCTTATATGCTACAGTTCTTTCTTTTCCTGTTCAGGGACTTATTGAACATCTCTCAGATCCAGCACAGGCTTTATCCCTCACTTGGACACTCCTTGAATGGTTTTCCCTCATTCCTTAGTGGAGAAAATAGCTCTTCAACAGCAGCAACCGTGATCATATGCCTTATATGGCCAACAAACAAAGAAATGATTGATTCACTTTATTTATTGTTCACGTGCCATATTTCTAGCATCCTGTCACCAAAATGTTTTGGACACAAGATTGGGCTTATGAATGGCAAACTATTCCCAACAAGGTTTCACTAGTACAACAACCTTATCTTCTCCAATCTTACAAAGAGTTTCTATTCCAATTAAATCATTACCAGCCTTTACCAAAGAATATTCAACACACTTTTTTGGGACCCAAACATGATCTTTATAATAATCCCTCATCCAGCAAATCTCCAAGGATTGTTATTAAAGAAGAAAAGCCAAACTATACTGATTTCCTTTTTCAGGACTCTTAGGATTCTGAAGAAGAATTCATGTCTCTGCTAGCCTCCATACAAGTTGACCAACGTATGGAGATTGACAAGCCTGAAAGTTCCAATAAACCTGAAAACACCCAAGAAGAAAGTAGTGGCACAAAGATAGACCATGATAGTTATTATATGTCTCTTCCTTGGTGGAAAGAATAGTTCTCAGATATAGATAGTGACGTGGACAACCTATCACCGTCCCACAGTTTCTGAGTCAGGGGTTAGGGACCAGTCAACTTGTTTTAATAAAGCATGGGCGTTGTATGCTTTTTAGGTGTATCGTTTGCTTTTGCTTTTGTAACTTTGCTTTATACAAAGCATGTGTGTTTTGCCTTTTGGTGTTGTTGTTTGTAACTTTGCTTTATGCAAAGAATTTGATGCTTGTAAAGGTAACGAGGCCTTTCCTATAAATGGTCTCAAAAACTTGAATGAAGATTGGATTGAATTTTTGGATTTCAAAACTTGTGTCCTCATCTATAACTTCTAAATCCTCTAGGCCTTCTTAGCCTTTAGAATAAGGATCGTGTCATAATAGTTCATCTTTTATCCTCTGACTAGTATGCTCTGCACTTGCCTCTTTGAGGATCCTGTGCATCAAAATATCAAATTACCAATTATCCTCCACCTAGGTTCTCTAGTTACGCCTTCTCAACTAGATAGTGCATTTTCTGGTGTATTGAGATACATGTTATCCTCCTTGGCATCTCATTTCGTATGTGGCCAATAGAAGCATTCCTGCAAAACTGCTAAAGTCTTTACAACTCTAAAATGCTCCGTCAACCCTCCTCTATGGGATTCTCTCATTAACAAATCTCTCAAAGAACAATTAGACACATACAATTTATTCTCCTGAAATAAGTAACCATCACACCTAAAGCACTTACCAATTGCGGTCTTTTCACAAGATTGGTATTCAACACTAAAATCTTGGTTATTAGTATACAATTCCTTAATATGTTCAACACCAAGTAGTTTAGCATTAAGTGTTGAGATTAAA
This sequence comes from Luvunga scandens, assembly GCA_030449905.1. Lineage (NCBI taxonomy): Eukaryota > Viridiplantae > Streptophyta > Magnoliopsida > Sapindales > Rutaceae > Luvunga > Luvunga scandens. The sequence continues at coordinate 17,283,459 of JASUUG010000210.1, read as the reverse complement.
ACTTACCTATAGGAAAGCGCATCTGCAACAATGTTTTCCTTACCTTACTTATAACAAATGACATATGGAAATGTCTCCATGAATTCTACTCATCGAGCATGCCTCTTAATCAGATTGTGTTGGCCTTTAAAGTGTTTCAAGGACTCATGATCAATGTGAATCATAAACTCCTTAGGCTATAAGTAGTGTGGCCATGTCTTTAATGTTTGAACTAATGCATACAACTCATTATCGTAAGTAAGGTAGTTTAAAGCTACCACACTTGGTTTCTTACTAAAGCAAGCAATTAGTCATCCCTCCTGCACTATGACTGTGCCTATACCAATACCTAAGGCATCACATTCAATTTCAAATTTTTTATTAAAGTTAGGTAAGGATAATGCGAGAGCATTGGTTAGCTTTTGCTTGATCATTTGAAATTCTTTCTCTTGTTCTTTTTCGCACTTGAATCCAACAATTTTTTTTATAGCTTCGGTAAGTGGTGCCATCAATGTGCTAAAGTCTTTCATAAATTGTCGGTAAAAACTAGCAAGCCTGTGAAAGTTTCTCACATTACTTACACTTATGGGACTCATCCACTCTTAGATTGCATGTATCTTCTCCTCATCAAGCTATATACCCTGTGTACTCACAACAAATCCTAGAAACACAAGTTTATCGGTGCAAAGCATATCTAAAACATATTTCAAATATACTACATGTTCATCCAAGTTTTTGCTATATATGAGGATATCATCAAAATAAACAACAACATACTTGTCAATAAAAGCTCACAAAACATGATTCATAAGTCTCATAAAAGTGCTTAGGGCTAGTCAAACCAAAAGGCATGACTAGCCATTCACACAAACCATATTTTGTTTTAAAAGCAGTTTTCCATTCATCTCTTTCTTTCATTTGAATTTGATGATACTATCTTTTAGATCAATTTTAGAAAATATACAAGACCCATACAATTCATCAAGCAGATCATCTAGCCTAAGAATGGGATGTTGATACTTTACCGTTATGTTGTTGATAACATGACAGTCAACACATATCTTCCATGTTTCATCCTTCTTAGGAACTAATAAAATCGAAATTGCACATGAGCTCATGCTTTCTCTCATGTACCCTTTTTCTATCAATTCATTAACCTGCCTTTGAAATTCCTTTGCCTCTTCTGGGTTACTCCTATAGACTAGTCGATTTAGAATGGTTGCACTTTTTATTCCATGTCATAAAACTGATAGTGCATTACATATTGCTTTCAAAAGATTGTAAGAATGCATGGTATGCCTAAAAGTATTGTTTCAAATAAGGATGCAATGTTCTTAATTTTTCTTTTACCTAAAAACTATATGGTATAAGTTAGAAACTAAACTTTTGTTTTCTACTACTTATTATCCACAAACTGAAGTAATTAATAGGTCTTTAATTAAATTGTTGCATGCTATAATACAAAAGAACCTAAAAACAAAGGAAGAATGATTGCCACATGTAGAATTTGCATATAATAGAAGTGTGCGTTCAGCAACTAAATTTTCATCTTTTGAAATTGTGTATGGTTCTAATCCATTAACTCCTTTGAATTTAACTCCCTTTACTTACGACTGAGTGAATTAATTTAAATGGAACAAAGAAAGCTAACTTAGTTAGCCACATCTATAAAAGAGAATCGAATGGTATGCTATTACCAATAAGGGGAATTGAGCATTAAATTGACTTTATACCCGGAGCATCAATTCAGGCTAGCCTATAGAAGTAATCTTGATCTTGGTGTAATTGATCTTTAATATTCCCTACAAATAAACAAAATAATTATTTAAAACAATAAGCACAAATATAATAATAATATAAGTTATAATAAATAAGACAAGTAAAAAAAAATTACACCATATTAAAAATAAAAGAGAAAAGAATAAAAGTATATATTTTGCCATTTCATTTTTTGGCGACGACCAAAATTTTTTGTCACAATATGTTTTCTTTAGCGATGAATTTTTGTTGCTAAAAGTGATAATTATATATTTTTTTCTACTATGAATTTAGTGATAAAAAATTTTTTCCATCCCTAATAAGCACTTACAGCGACGAAAATATTTCATCGCTAAAAGTTTCGTCACTAAAGACCAATATTCTCATCAATAATAAAATTTTACATTTTCTATCTTAAAAAATATTGTAAGCTTTTCCACACTGCACTACATGAAGAAACGATCTAGGAAGCAAAATAAAGCAATGATTAGAAAAAGAAGATTAACTATTTATTTCATCATCTAATGATACATAGATTTTGTGAAGAGCAAAACATTATGCTATCAATCGTAAATTAGATTTGTAAATTTGAATTTGTAGGAGCAATTATGTGCAATAAATTTAGTAAAATTATTCTTCAATCAAATAAAATTTAACATATAAACAAATTATAAAGTGAATAATATTTTACCTTAAGGTGATGATAATTCGACAACTGCTATATTGGAAGAAAAAAATGTGATGCTACTTCCGTGATGATGACTTCGCAATTGTTATATAGGAAGAAAAATGTTTTCAAAAAGAAAATCAAAATGGCAAGCATATGGAGGAAAAGGAAACTCAATTTGCTTAATATCATGTTTACATATATTATAATATTTTAATACAACTTAAAACAACAATTATCTCATAAGATAGACAATTACTGAGAAGATAAATTCTTGAATTGAGTAATAATTGAACTTAATTTCTATTGTGCAAATTTTAACATATTCGCAAGCACACAAGTATATTGAGGTATAGAATAGGAATAACGAGGTCGAATCCATAGGACCTGTTAATTTGCGAAAGCAAAATATAATATAAACTAATTGTAACTCTACCCTAGTTAAAATCAAAATATATTGTTTGATAAAAAAAAAAACTAAAGATGCAAATAAGATTAGAAAGAGTAAATTAACACAAGAACTCAAGAGATTGAAGCTACTAGGATTTTAGAATCCACCATAATAGTCATTATCTAATTACTAATCGATTTCTAATTTTAGAGTGATAATTCAAATTCAATATTTGTCTACTCATGAATATAAAAATTATGCCCAATTAAAATCAATATTATATAAGTTCTTTTTTTTGTTAATAGTATGATATCTAAATATCCAGTATATACAATATTGAGTGACAAAGAGTTAAATTTTTCTTAAACACACTGTGTAAACAATTTAATAAAAAACACAGAATCAAAGATAATCATATATAAAATTTATAGATCCAAACATAGATTTAGTCAAATATTAATTTTAATAATCAACAATGCATAACAGAATTGTTAAAAAGATTTAATTATATTTGACCACACATGTGAAACAAAAACTATAAATATTAAAGCACACTTGTAAAGAATTAATTAAATAAAAATAATTTATTTCATTGAATTAGGTGTCGTCTTTAAGCTTAGTAAGAAAATTTAGTTACACAGAATTGATTTAAAAATATAAGAATAGATAAAACTAGTCACGATGATTAATCGTAACTGCTGGCTTTTCCTTTTGTCATAACTTTGTGGCTCCAATGCTTCAATTGCTTCTGGTAGCTCTAATTCTCTCCTCGTCCTCAAGTCTCCCTGTGTACCTATTAATCAAATAAAAGTATAAGCAATATCTCAAACCTTAAGAAATATCACTCCCTCATTAATCATTTATACTAATCAGTCAAGTAAACTCATGCCAAATAATCAATTATTGAAGTTACATTAAACAAGTTACTTTTAAGAATGACATGTAAAATCAAAGGATAAGAATGACCCTTTCAAAAAGAAATAAAAACAATCACTCTAAAGTATGATAAAATGAGCGAAAATCATTAAAAACAAAAATGATATTGCACACTCTTGCAAAGATGAAAGAATAATGCTCATAACTTAAAAATAAAATGACACAATCTCAAGTCAAATGAATTGCCAGTCAAATTAATAATGTTATTTTTATTCATTTTTTTGTATCACCACATCTTACAATTCGTATTACCAATTTCTACTTCAAACCATAGTTCCCTAAAATCAAAAAAAGACTTTTACTAAAATGTGACATGGGTTAGGGATATGGCTAACAAATAAGGGGATAAAGAGAAAAATAAAATATATGAGAGAAAACATAGATCTTTTAGAAATTGCAAGTTTTGTTTTTAATTTTAATGCACCACTTTTCTAAATAAATAATGACCCCTATTTTTCTCAAATATGAATCGGTGTGGAAAACATAAAACCTAGGTAATACTCTAAATTAGAGCAGGATAGGATGATAAGTGAACGAAGATAAATGTTTTATTTCAAATATTTTATAGGATCAAAAGGGTTAACTATTGATAGTTCATAATGGGGATGGCTATAAAGATTCAAATAGACTAAAAATGGTCTTTCTGTCATCTTTTAGGGCTCTAAATAATCTTTTATGTCTATTATTTCAATAGACTTTTAGATGCAACAACACTTAAAGTAAATATAGAGTAATTTCTTTTTATATTTTGCTGCACTTACAGAAAATATAGAGATCATGCAAAAATAATAGAGTATAGAGTATTATGAATGAAAGATGGGTAAAAGGGTTACTTTCCAAGAAAAATAAAGAGCTAAAAAATTTAATCAATTTGACTCATCAAATCTCTCAATCCATACTTGTCACATGCAAAATAGCAAAATGGTGTAACATTACTCAATGCTAAAGATAATATAGATAAAAATTTTTGAAAATAATCATGTCATCCAATGTTAAAAATTCACAGAAAATGCCTCAAAAATTTTATATTTTTTTATTACAAAAAATACCCCCCAACCTATTCTTAATATTGCCCTCGATGTTTCCAATGTTCACTCATGAATGCAGATGCACAAAATATAGAGAAAGAAAGAATGATAAAAATAAGAAAATAAGTTGGAAGGTGCATACCTAGATAACATTTGTAAGATAGCCAAGAACTAGAAAAAGAATAAAAGGAAATAAATATGTTACTAATAAAGAAACTAGAAGTAAAACAAATACTAAGAATAATAAAATAAATGACATAACAAAGACTTATTCAAAATAGATAGGGTCAATCAAGTCATTCTCCTTCTTTTGTTTTTGTTACAAATCTAAATATGGTTCCAATTTTTGTCCATTAACTTTAAACATGTCCCATTGTTTGAATTTTTTATCTCAACAGCCCAACAAAGGAAGATAGTATCAACTTTAAAAGGACTAGACCATCGAAAATGTAACTTTCTTAGAAAGAGATGTAATCAGGAATTATATAAAAGTACTTTCTGGCTTAGGGTAAAACATTTTCTCAAAATGTGCTAGTCATGAAGGTCTTTCATTCACTACATGTAAATCTTAGCGTTTCATAAGCATCATTCTTGATCTCTTCAAGTTTTACTGGCTATAATCTTCTATTTGAACTACTTTGTTGCATGTTAAAATTGAATTTCTTGATATCTTAATACGCATTGATGCCCTAGCTCTACTGGTAACTGATATGCTTCCCATACACAAATCTATACAATGACATTCTAATTAGTGCTTTAAAGTTGTCCTATATCTAGTTTAACTATCTTCTCTAGAATTTCTTAATCTGTCAAGTAGAAATCTTTACTTGCCCACTAATTTGAGGATGGTATAAGGTGGCAACCATGCGCGATGGAGTATTTGTCCAAAAGAGTTATGAAAGGTTTATTGTAAAAATGGCTACCATCATCACTAATCATAATTCTAGGGGAATTAAATTAGGATAGACTGTTACGCTTCAAGAATTTTACTATAGCCTTATGATTCTTGATTTTGCATGGAACAACTTCAGCCTACTTCAACATATAATCAACTGCAACAAATATGCCTTGATAATGAAAAGACAAAGGAAAAGGTCCTGTGAAACCAATACCCACACATCAAATATATCAACAACAAGAATAAGATTGAGTAGCATCATGATCCTCTTTAAAATGCTACCCATGTGTGGGCACCTATGACACAAGGAACAGAAGACATAAGCATCATGAAAAAGAGTAGGCCAATAAAAACACATCGTAAAATTTTTTTAGCTATCTTTTTAGCACAAAAATGCCTCCACAAACTTGTTTATGGCAAGAAGAGATGACACTTTGAACTTCATTTTCTAGAACGCATCTCCTAATAATTTGATTAGTATAAAATTCAAATAAATAAGGATCATCCAAAAGAAACTCTTCACTTTGGCTAAGAACTTTGTTCTATCTTGTTTGGTCTAGTGCCCTGGGATTTGACCTATAATAAGATAATTAATTGTATTAGCAAACCATTGCAAAATGTTTACAATCATAAGTTGTTCATCTTGGAAGAACTCATTCAAAGGCATAGATTGTAGAATAAATTTAAGATCAAGATGAGACAAGTGATCCGCTACAACACCTTTAGAATCCTTTTTACCTCTAAATTCAATGTCGAATTCTTACGAAAGTAAAATCTAATGAATTAATCTTGCCTTAGCATTTTTCTTGTTAAGCAAATATTTCAATGCAGTATAACTAATGCAAAATAATTGCCGATAAGGTAAGATCTAAATTTTTTAATGCAAATACTACAGTTATTATTTCTTTTTCTGTTGTTGATAATTTAGTTGTGCATAGTTGAGTGTCGTTCTAGCATAATCAATAATATAGTATATGGCAAATGATTTGATCTTTATCTAAAAACTGCTACTACAATATTGTCAGATGCATCACATATAATTGCAACAGACAAATCCCAATTAGATGGTTAAATGATTAGTGAAGAAGTCAACAATTTCTTAAGTTTTTCAAAAGCTTCAAGACAAGAATCATGAAAGATAAAAGGTTCATCTTTAACATGTAAATTGCGTAAAGGTCTAGAAATTTTATTAAAATCTTTAATGAATCTTCCATAAAAACCAGCATGTCCAAGGAAAAGTCTTAGTTTTACGAATTTAGGAGATAGAAGATTAGAAATTAAATTTACCTTGGCTTTGTCAAATTCTATACCTCTATTGGAAATTATATGACTAAGAACAACACATTGTTTCACCATAAAATGACACTTTTCCCAATTTAGAACTAAGTATTTTTCTTTCCATCTCTACAAAACTAACGTTAGATGATGCAAACATTCTTCAAAAGAGTCTCAATAAATAGAAATGTCATCTATAAAAACTTCAAGAAGTCTCTCAACATATTAGAAAAAATGCTAAGCATGCATCTTTGAAAGGTAGTAGGTGCATTGCATAAACCAAGTGGGCTTTATATGTAAAAGTTTCAAAAGGGTAAGTAAAAGTAGTTTTCTCTTGATCTTGTAGAGATATGGAGACATGATTATAATTTTAAATATCCATTTAGAAAACAATAAAAATCTTGACCTGCAAGCTTATTAAGCATTTGATTAATAAATGGAAGAGAAAAATAACCTCTTCTTATAATTGAATTCAATTTTTTATAATCAATACAAACACACCAACTTATAGTTACTGTAGTAGGAATTAAGTTGTTATTAGCATTAGTAACTACTGTAATATTAGATATCTTACAAACAAGTTGCACAGAATTAACCCAACAACTATTTAAAATAAGATAAATAATTTCTGAATTTAATAATTTTATTGTTTGAGCTCTTACTATCTCTTTCATGTCACGATTTAACCTATGTTATGTCTCCTTAATAGACTTGGCATTTTTTTAAGACGAATATGATGCATGTAATCTATTGGATTAATACATTTAATATCAATAATGATCCATCCTATTGCCTCTTTTTGGTTTTTTAAAACACCCAACAACTTACGTTCTTACATAGGATAAGGGATAAAAATAATAATAGGTAGGTTGTTAGGATTCTCCAAAGAATGCATATTAAAGAGTGTCAAGTAGTGATCTGAGCTCTAATTTTAGTGGTGACTTTGTGAATGGGTAATCTTCTTCTGAGAAGGCATTGATTTCTTGAATTACACTATCATCATTAGAAGATAAATTAGAGTGAATTAAACGTGTTGCCAATGGATCATCACCGTGGATGGAAACAGATGAAAAAAATAAAAGTATTTGACCTTTTAAGTTAAAGAAACAAATAACCTAATATTTATTATTAGAGATTTAGATTAAAAATATATATATAATTTAGATTTATACATTTAATTTTATTTAAAATTTAGATTCACTCAAATATATTCAGGTTTTTTAAAAAAAATTACTTCCCTGTTGAGCGAGATAAGTCGTAACAAGCTAATCATATAATATTCCAGAAGAAAACAGCCGTCAAACTGCAATTATAGCTTTTTAGTGTTGCTCGAGCAGTTAAATGCACTTTAATTAATGTTGCCGACTTCTTAAATTTAAAGCGTGTTCCTTTCACATCACCGGTAAATAAAACTTTAAGGCTAATGCACTTTAATTAATTATTGTGTGCATCCCCACACGACGTTTTATGCACGATGGCTGGCTACTTCAAATGTGGCTAGATTCCAAAAATCAAGTTGGCAATTTGTCCCATTTGCTTGTGTAAATTTGCTCCCAAAACTCTTTGGCCAATATAGATTCTAGAAAATCACCTCATAGATTATTAAATAATTTTTTTTTATTAGTAATAAGAAGAAAGTAAGAATTAAAAATTAAATTTAAACTTTTTCCATTAAACTATCTTTTGAGAGCGAAAAAAAAGAAAAAATACTATAGAGAGAGTGCATGTAAATTAAATGCACAGTATACGCGGTAAAGAATGTCTTACAAAATACTCCTGTAGTGTTTTGCATGACATCAAAGGAAACTCAATTGACTAAACACTGATTTTTGGCGTACATTTACAGATGGGAAATAAATATTGGATATATGCATATGTAGAAAGAATAAACGGTTAAGTGAACGGAATAGCCGCCATGATTTCATATTTTAGCGTATTTCACTACAGCCAAACTCATGCGTCAACATGCAGCCGCTATTATGCTTTTGGCTTCAATTCAGAATTTTTAAGCTTAACAGCACTTACTATGTCATCTTACCTCGTCATCTATCTGATTCATCTTGTACACACTTTGACTCAAAATCATCTACTAATCGATTGGAATTAGGATCCAAAGTTTGATGATGATTCATTGTATTTATTTACGTTACCGAATAAGGAACTTTTTTTATTTTATTCTTGAGTGTTGACACACACTCCGTTAGGAATATTTGAATTCCTACTAAATTCACTGAGTGGCCGATCCTTTTTCTAATTTATTATTAAGGTGGAGGGTTGAGTCTTCTCATATATGCTGTAAGATAGTATATATAATTTTTCCTTTTTAAAAAAATAATATTTTTTTTAATTTTGTTGGTTTTACTATATATTTTACATCGAGCCAAGTCTATGTAGACTTCTATGATGCACTTACAACAAGGCTGGTTTTAATGGACTTTATACATTTATCTGAAGGTTTGTAAGATACTAAGTAATAGAATAATTAAAAGGAATTTTTTTAATTAATGTAAAAAATAAAGTTCTTTTTAATCATTATTTCTTAATGTAAAAAATAAAACTCTTTCGAATCTTGTTTTATCATTTTTTTTTGGTTTGTTTGGTAGTAATAGAGTAGAATTCTTTTTTATTTTTTAAAATAGAGTAGAGTCCATGAAGAGTTAAAAAAATAAAATTCTCTTTTTTAAAGATAAATATTGCACTGTTCACAAGATGCTATAAAATCATAGCATGTGTGCGCAATTACCTATATTGTTTAATGAGGAAAATATACATTTTTTAAAGAAAGTTCTAATACACTTGATACAATACATTTCAATCTGATATAAAATTTGTTCAATTATAGTAAAATAATTCAATTTACCTTTACGTACACATCCTTCACTCTTAATTAAGAGAATTCAAGGCTTGTAAAACTTTCTTATTTGCTAACAATGTTGAATATGGCAGTCTCCCCTCCCTCTGGACATCATCACGTATACATGATGCAACTATTTGTGATAATATTATTAAAGTTTACACTTTACACAATGATTTCCTTCGCATGAGAAGATATGCCAAACGAGACAAAATTATGACTGCATTTAGTGCATTGGAAAGTGAACCCAGCTGTGTATCGCAAATAACATACCAAATTCGTTTTTCATCTTCTTGGACATTTTAACTAAAAAATTTTGAAAGCAAAAAATAAATAAATAAATAAATAAAATATTATTTAATGTTGTCTGCATACATACAAGTTAGGCAATTTATGGAATAATCAAATCATCCTTTGAATAGAGAAGTTAGGCAATAATTCTGTGATTAGAATCCAGGGCGTGAGCTCACATGTGATTCTTTTTATTTTTTATTTTCGTTAGGCAACTTTGCGGCTTGAACTAGAAGCTTATAACATAAAATGTGTTTTGGTATAGCAATATCAGATTTGGATGAGTCTAGATCTAAGTTTGTACCCATATTTTATAATATTGTGATTTTATGATAGTTATTAAATAAAAAATAATATGTAATTAAATTTTAATCATACTCTGCTACAAATACAATTATAACAGAATATTTTTTAAAAAAATAAACAAAACCGATATTAACACCAGATCTAAATTCAACTATAATAATGTGTGTTGAAGTCATTTGGCCATGTCATTCTTTAGTATAAACACTATTTAATATTGGTGACGCCACCAGTGAGCTCATCGTTAAGTCTATGTCTATTACTAGTTGAAAACTAAAGCAAGTCTCTCTTTGAAGTAATTTTACTTGCCCTTATTGGCAACTACGTGATGTTGAATGTTGACGCCACCAGTGAGCTCATAAGTCATTACTGAGAACTGTTTCTTACCGGGTGATGACCGGAGGAAGTCACTTTTATAAGTTATTTTACTTCGCTCTCATTGGCATCTGTGTGATATTGACGGCACAAATTTGTCCACAAAATTTGCATTGAAATCCTTATGGTAAGGTCCGATATCTCAACTCATGCATTTTGAAGGAAACCGCAACAATTTGGATTATCAGATTATTCAACCTACTGTGTGCCAGTAACGTTTTTGTTAAAATTCAAGTATGTCTATTCAAAGTAGCACAAATTAAAATTTGTCCAAAAAAAATTAGAACAAATTAAATAGAACAATACTTAAAATTTGAAAGGAAAAGGATACCATAACTATAAGGTATGCTTAGATGATCATATATATAAACCTCTTTAATTTCGTAGATAGTCACAGAAATCCCTTTCTTACAATTATATCCTTTGACTATGGTCAAAATTATTATAATAAATACAAATATGATACTAAGATAAACATAATAAATAAAATAACATATTAATCCAAATACAAATTAAAAATAAATATAATTAGAAAATAAATATATATTTCATGCAAACTATTTCTTAATATTGAACTATTTTAATTGTCTGACATATTTTATTAATAGTAAAATCTATTAACCCAAAATTGACTTTAAAATTTATATTAAATATAAAAATAATATTGACATACATATTATTCTGATAATTGTTTTGAATGTTAAATACAATAATTTTAATGTTATTAATATGTCAAATAGATTTTATTAATATAAAGATTTATTGTACAAAATATTCATATATAAAATAATCTTATTTCATGTTCAAAATAATGTATAAAATATCTCCTATTCTATATATTATAGTATTTTTATATTATATTTATATTTATTATCAAGCATGCAAATGGGAATCACAACACATGTTCTTTTAGATGCCTATATATTTATCATTACTCCATATCCTACCAAGCACCACACGGTACTGTTCTTGGCTTAAATGTGAACTGTCATAACTAATTTGTAGGTAGCAATGATTCTCAACTGCACGATGAGCTTCATTTTTTATAATTGCTTTTGAGAAAGAGTAGGTAAAGTTATAATAGATTTTTTAATCAACTTAGGATTTGAACATGTATTGCCTACTTGAAAATCATTTAGTCTAATCCTCAAAGTAGGATGATTTTTTTTTTGTAATGATTATAATCTATAGACAAATTATAATTTAGAATAAAATTTAAATTCATATATTTATAGTATAGACGGGACGCCTATTAAAATTAAACTTAAAAATTTATTCTCACTAAAAATATTGAAAAAAATATCCTTATTTCTAAAAGAGAAAATAAAAATTGGCTGAAATTTGTACCCTCAAGATTGTTGAAAGAAGATACCATCCCACCGTTTTGATCTAACTAGTTATTCAAATTCTGCAATTAATTAATAATCTAAAATGATAATCTCAATTTATATGGTTTTAAGCAAAAAGTGAACGTGGGCGGTGGAGATCCTGTTGCTGGAAAATGGAAATAAATACGAAATAATTTCATGGATTGTCTTGTCACTTTCCCGCGTCATTTAACAGCAATTGATCTGCACATATGTTACAAAATGAAAACATTGATTTCCCCATTATTTATTCTTTCTCGGAAACCCCCACCACCTATTTCAAAGAACCACCACCAGTCTTATTCAAGTCAATGTAAAACCCCCAATAACTCTAGGCTCTCTATATATATGTGTCAACTCTTTATCTATCTCATCATAGCCAGTCCAAACACCTTGAGTATTAACATTGATAGACAGTTCTTGCTTGGTAGCTACCAGTTTAAGCAGAGAAATATGGTGGTGTCCGATTTTGGCGGCAGTTGCTGCAGCTTGAGAGAGATGAAGAGTAGTTTTCTAGTGGGTGTGCTCACTGGCCGATGGTTCATGGTGTTTGCATCACTTCTGATCATGGCGGTCGCTGGGGCAACGTACATGTTTGGTCTATACTCTAGTGATATCAAAACATCATTAGGCTATGACCAGAGCACTCTCAATTTGCTAAGCTTCTCCAAAGATGTGGGTGCAAATGCTGGGGTCTTATCAGGCCTCATCAATGAAATTACACCACCATGGGTTGTTCTTGCAATCGGATCAATCATGAATTTCTTCGGCTATTTCATGATTTGGCTTGCTGTCACTGGCCGCATTCCCAAACCTCAAGTTTGGCAAATGTGTCTTTACATTTGTATTGGTGCAAATTCTCAATCTTTTGCCAATACTGGAGCTTTAGTCACTTGCGTCAAGAACTTCCCAGAAAGCCGAGGCAGTGTTTTAGGCTTGTTAAAAGGTTTTGTTGGTCTTAGTGGTGCTATTTTGACACAATTATACCATGCCTTCTATGGAGACAACTCTAAGGCTTTAATTTTGCTTATTGCTTGGCTTCCAGCTGCTATTTCATTTGTCTTTCTTCGAACGTTTCGGATTATAAAAATTGTTCGACAGGCAAATGAGCTCAAGATTTTCTACAAAATGCTCTATATCTCACTTGGGCTTGCCGGTTTCCTAATGGTTGTAATTATCCTTCAGAACAAATATGCTTTCAAAAGATTTGAGTATGTTGGTAGTGCTTCATTTGTACTTATACTACTTTTTCTTCCAATAGTAATTGTTGCTAAGGAAGAAATCAGCCCCCGGAAAACCAAGAAATCATCATTGGATGATGCTGATTCTCAACCTGAGCTAAAGATAGTGACTGAATTGCCCCCACAACAAGCCTCTCCATCAACAGAAGCTCCGGTTTCTTGCTCGAATAACATTTTTAAGCCACCAAACAGAGGTGAAGACTACACAATATTACAAGCACTTTTCAGCATTGACATGCTGATTCTTTTCATTGCAACAACCTGTGGCGTCGGCGGAACATTAACAGCTATTGACAATTTGGGACAAATTGGTAGTTCACTAGGTTATCCAGCTCGCAGCACAACAACATTTGTCTCACTTGTGAGCATATGGAATTATCTCGGACGAGCTGTTGCTGGTTTCGCCTCCGAAATCTTGCTAAAAAAATACAAAATTCCCCGTCCACTTTTGTTCACTTTTGTGCTTCTTTTCTCCTGTGCTGGCCATCTGTTTATTGCCTATGGTATCCCAAATGCACTCTACGTTGCTTCCGTCATCATCGGCTTCTGTTTTGGAGCTCAATGGCCATTATTGTTTGCCATCATTTCAGAAATATTTGGCCTCAAGTATTACTCAACATTGTACAACTTTGGAGCCGTCGCAAGTCCTGTTGGGTCATATATTCTCAATGTGAGAGTTGCTGGTCAGCTGTATGACAGAGAAGCTTTGAAGCAAATGGAAGCTTTGGCTATAACAAGACAAGCAGGCCAAGACTTAACTTGCAAGGGGGTTCAATGCTACAAAATGGCATTTATAATAATCACAGCGGCAACATTATTTGGGTCCCTTGTTTCAGTTATTTTGGTCATCAGGACCAACAAATTTTATAAAGGCGACATCTACAAGAAATTCAGAGAAGAAGCCAAGGCTTCCGAGATTGATATGGCTGCCTCTACAGGAAATGGTATTGTACCATTGAAAGATGTTCATTCAAGACCTGCCGCCGATGATGCCTCCACCACCTCTGCCGCCGTCCCAGCACCCATAATTAATCAGCATTAATTATAGTAACGAAAAACGATACTTGCACAAAAATTACGCAACGTCACTTCAAATAAAAAATACTTGAAGTGAAATTCTTTTGTGCAGTGATATTGAGTAATTTTTTGTGCAAACATCAATTCTATGTAAATATAAATCAATGTCAGTATAGGGCATACTAAATAGTTCATTGTCAAATTTCGCATGCATAAAAGCAAGTTCTTTTTATATTTTGTAGAATAATTAATGGGGTTGTACTTCATGGAGTAAATTACCTAATTAGCCTCAAAACTATTGGGTTGTGTAATTTTCCTCAAACCTTTTGGCGCTAACCTAATTCCCAACTTGCTAATGACCATAGGCCTTATCCTATCAGGAATGATAGGCATATAAATTTGTGATACTAGACTACAAAATTTATATTACAAACGATGTAACGGATTACAGATAATATGGCATTATCTTAAAGGATAATGTGACAATTTTCAAACATTTTATCCAAAAAATTCGAAAGCATGATTATCAATATTATCCACATGAAATCAAATCTATCATAACTGAGATAAGTGTAGATAAGGAGAGGTTCAAACTTGATAAAAGAAGCTGAAGATTTCAAATTAAAACTCAAGAGCCTGATTATTCTTATTAGATAAACCTTGCAATTGTGGCAAGATGCAGACACGCTCTAATTAACAACCAACAGAAAACATTGTGTATTGATTTTACTTTATTATGTGGCAAACTTTTTCGCTTTAATAACCATAAGTTTTGGTAAAGGAAAATGCTACTTACCCCGAATTTGCGGCCCGAATCAAGCCCCTCTAAATTGAAACTCAACGTTTTGATTAAGCTAAAAACTCACCATTTTGATAAAACAAAAAACTCACCGTTTTGTATCCCAATGTCCATCGAGATCTCCAGCCACAATTGCAATCTTGCCCACTGTCCACCGAGATCTCCAGCCTTCAACTCAACCACAACACAATTACATCCCCGAATCAAGCCCCGATATCCAGCCACAATTGCAATCTCGTCATCGTCAATCGAAGTCTCCAGCTACTACGCACAACCATCATCACCCATAACTCACAACTATCACGCGAGCCAGCCACTGCCGTAGCCATCACCGACAGTCACGCGACAGCCGGCACTCACAAAGCACTGGCCACGGCTCCCCACGACCATCACATAACAGGCAATAGCCACAACGAACGAGATAGTTCTTCACCTGAGGTAATGCTTCTGCACTTGATTTAGGTAGTTGTTGATTGAGGGATTGAGGTTTTGGCTTATTGTTACTCTCGATTGTATTTGTGTGCTTTTGTTTCTGTTTATGATGTCAATTTGATTGAGAAAGTGGGTATTGTTACTCCCGATTATGTTTGTGTGCTTGTGTTTCTGTTTATGTTTTCAATTACTCTGTTTGATGTTCTTGGAATTGAATGTAAATGTCATACGACAATTTAATCAATGGCTTATTACATTACAATTTAAACTAGCATTTGTGTCAATTTCCAGATTAGAGCTTAATCTGAAAATTCCTGGTATACCTGCCATTCTGTAGCTGAACCTACTTATTTTTTTTTTAATTATTGCTGACTGCTCTTATTGTAATGCTCTTCTTTCTTATCTTTTTTTTTTTTTGTATTGTAGTTTGAACATTCAATTAATCACAATATCATCAAGCACAAGTGAAATTCCAAACTCGTTGCAACTATGCAATGGATGCGGTAATCAGATGGAGTTATTAACGTCACGTACAACAAAGAATCCAAATCGTAAATTTTGGCTTTGTAAAAGATGTAAGAACTTTCGATGGGCAGAAGATCGTAAACATAATGAAAAGAAACTTGACTTATTAGTGGAGGAGGTTAAGAAGTTGGCATTGGAGATTGAATGTTTGTCCGTTAAATTTCAATTATTTCATAAACAACTTGAGCATATGCACGAATGTGAAATGCAGAGGCGATTGTATGATGACGAACTTCGAAGGAGACAAACATCAAGATGTGATTATATTAAAATACTTGTGATTGTTGTGCTATGTTATCTATTCAAGTGTTATTTTTAAGTTGTACTTTAATTTCCTTCAAAATCTTGCAAATCCTCGACTTCATTAACCTCTACTTCATCAACCTCGTCCATTATTACTGCAAATAAAGAATTAACAACTTATTAGCAGAAGAAAATAACAAAACCTTGAGGAATTAAAATAAATAATCAATTACTGTACCAAAATAACCCAATTATCAATAATCACATAAATATGAGATCCAATATATGCATGGCAGAAAACTTTTAATGGCTCCACCAATTGTGTACTGTTCTTAATTTTTTTTTTCATTTTTCCAGCCTGACTAACTATAATTACTCTTTTAATTATTGCAATTTTAAAGAATTCAAAACAGCAGTTGCAAACCCAGAAAAGCAACAAAATAAACAAGCTTGAGTGGCACATTTGCAATGCTATTGGCGTAAAATGAATCTTAAGAAGATTCAAATCTTTGGTCTCATCTTCGATCTAAGATAACACCCAGAAAATTTCTTTGAGGCTGCTTGCTTTGCCATGCACCGTATTAACCACATTTTGAGCATCTGATTCAATCATGAGAGGCATCAGTTAAAACTAGTTGGCAGATTGAATGCCGATAATTGATGGCTTACGATTTTTCACTAAATGCAGCATCTTAATTTTTTTTTTCATTTTTCCAGCCTAACTAACTATAATTACTCTTTTAATTATTGCAATTTTAAAGAATTCAAAACAGCAGTTGCAAACCTAGAAAAGCAACAAAACAAACAAGCTTGAGTGGCACATTTGCAATGCTATTGGCGTAAAATGAATCTTAAGAAGATTCAAATCTTTGGTCTCATCTTCGATCTAAGATAACACCCAGAAAAATAACCCAATTGGAGAAAGTTATGAGACAATGAACCTGATTTTTCTCTTTGGCTGCTTGGAAAAGCTACGTAAATGAAATTCGCGTGGCCGTGTTGATGTCGAAGAGAAACAAGCACAAACAAATGTCAGGTTTTGCAATTTACAAGTTTTTAAGAGAAACAAGCACAAACAAACTTTTAATCGAGTTTTGCAATTTACAGGTTCTGCACTTGGGCTTTGTAGCTGGAGAAATATGGTCAAAAACCTGTAATTTACAGGAGAACGCAAAACGCACACACAGAGCTCGAAAGGAACCAGACGTGTGGCTGAAACGCACTGAAGGATAACGCAAAACGCACACATAGAGCTGGCGCACAAATTAAAAAATTTTCAGATCAAAACGATATTATTTAAGTGGGAATTTTAAAATTTGACTCGTGGTTTGACTCGAGAGACATACCAGCACTCTTTGGTAAATGTTGTGGTTGGCATTCCATGGGCAAGGGTGTGCCCACTTGTCGTTTTGCAGAACTTGGCCGCCGCCACCAGCAATACAAGACAAAGCAATAAAGGAACTTACAATCTCATGTCATGTGAAGGATGATTTTCACAGGCCCACTGATCATCATTCTTATTATTATTCTTCTTTACAAGTGAAGGTTACGTGACAAAATCCTTTACAATCTGAAATGACCGGATTATCCTTCTTCGTCTCGAAGTTTCCGAAGTTCCATTCGTCTGTTTGGCAATGGCACGTGTTAAAAACATTAGTTCATGACCAAATCAATGAAAAATAAAAAAGGAAGTGTAATAGAGCTGCCTACGTG
This sequence comes from Luvunga scandens, assembly GCA_030449905.1. Classification (NCBI taxonomy): domain Eukaryota; kingdom Viridiplantae; phylum Streptophyta; class Magnoliopsida; order Sapindales; family Rutaceae; genus Luvunga; species Luvunga scandens. The sequence goes on along the minus strand of JASUUG010000210.1, from coordinate 17,265,367 downwards.
TCGCTCTTGAGCTCATGTGAGAGAGGAAAGTAACAAGAGTTCCTTCTTGTTGACTGTTTGTAGTGAGACTTATAAGTTAAAATTAATCATTTTCTCCCTTGATTGTCCAAGTGTAACTGGGCTTTTGGTATTACAGTGTCCAATAAACTCTCTTCACTTTAATACCCTTCCACTTAGTAAGCGTTATATTACAACCATATAGAGGCCGCTCTGAAACCATATAACACACTGGATATTGCCTCTATAAAAAGCTAAGTAGCACTTTAATCCACGTATTGCATTTTTGGTTCTGACAGGACTGTTCTTTCAAAGTTTTTATTATGCGAAGATAAAATCACTACAAAAGGAATCCCACTTTCTACCGTGAAAAGCCTTTTATAGAATTTATCTATTGTTGCATGTGTCCTCTATTAATTGCAGTCAAACAAAGAGCAAAGCAATTTCAAATTGCTTTCTCAATTTGTATCTGTCTCTCTTCTTTTCCATCACAGGTGCCAAATTTTAGATAGGAAATAAGATGAATCACTATCTGAACAAGTGGGCAACCCCATTATCTATTAGCTCGCAAATAGCAACAGGTGTATATTCGATATATATGGATGAGTAATGATAGGAATCCAATAATTGAGTTCTAATTAATTAATGTGTTAATCGTTTAAAGAATGATGGAATATTAATTTTATAAATTACGAAATTTTTTATTTAATAAATGAATATCACATTACAAATAGGATTTAAGTTGTGATTCTTTAATATATATATTTCAATTAGGTTAAAGTCATAAATGAGTTAAAATTAAAAAGAAAAAACACAAACTCTAGTACAATTTATTTTGTCTTGTACTAAATTGAAATTTGTGATTTTTAACCTTTTAGCTTGTCTTTGTCTTTAATATGTTTAGAAATTCCTAATTGAAAGCTTACTTTTTATACATTATCTCGTTTTGTTAAAATAAAAGTGTCTCGTTAGATAATTAATGCCACCAATAGCCAAAAAATCACCGATTTTAATACATTAACAAGAAAAAATAACATACTCTCTAATATATTAAAATGTATATTTTTTTTACATTTTAATAGCATTCTCATTTTAACAAAATGAGGATATATATATATGTGTGTGTGTGTGTGTATAATCACTTTGTGACAATGTCAAATTTTCTGTTCACTAAGTCAAAAGCTAAACCTGCTTTCTTTTATATTTAAGAATTTTTGTAGGGGGAACTTATTTTAAACTTAAATTTTTTTAAAAAAAAAGTTAGGGATATAAAGTGAGTGTTGAGACTTATTTGGTGTATAAGTACTAAACCAATTGGCCCAAGACCTAATCCTAGTAAAAAACAAAGCACTAAAGATGAAAAGAAACAAATCAAAACACAAGTAACATGAAAAGAAACAAAGCATTAAAGATCAAACAACAGAGATTTATAGTGGTTTGCTACATCCAGTTGAAGACTAGAGCAGCGTTTTTATTAATTTCTAAAGAACATATTATAGATAGAGACAATATACTTGTAAAGCTTTCATATGAAATAACACTTACCCCTTAATGAACACTATATATATATATATATATATATATATATAATGTATTGTGGACATACTTGATCATAAGAAATGTATCTCTTAAATTAAGTTAATATAGTTTATATCAATAATAACAACTTTCCTAACAAACATGACTAAATCCTCAAGAGACATAACTTCCCTTATAACTAAATAGTCATGTATGTATAAAAGGCCTAATGAACAGTTATTAAGAGTCGAAAATAGACTCTGACTACACGTATTTCATATCATCCAAAATTATGAGTTGAATACATTGAGAGTTCTTAGTAACTTCTTTTTTTCTTAAGTGACTCTTAGTTATAGGTGATTTCCAATTTAATGATAGTTCTCTCAGAATTAATTTTGAAGGGACCAACGATGGTATCAAACTGGGGTTAATGTTAGGGCAATAAAAAAATCTTTGGTGAAAACCATCACCTATAACCCAAAACTATTCATGTTGTATCACCAAGAATCAATAATAAATTATGTGGAAGCGTACCTAAATCCATAACGCTGAATAGCTCTCTGGAGTTGTGTGGTAGATTTTCTATATCTATACGTTCTCCTAAAAAGTCTTTTAGTTCTCTTTACGCTCTCTCTCTCTGATGATGGGATATCAGAAAGAATAAAAAGATAAGTGTAGCCTGGGGACCATGACTACTTATATAGACAAATGCTTCTTATTGTCATTAGGTATTCTTAATTTTGCCCATCATAGAATTAGAATACTATTAGGTCTCTACACATTAAAAGCTTACACTCTATTAGATACATTAAAGCTCATAATATTGAAAACCTTAATAGATCACTTTTAATTGGGCTTAACCGTATATGATAATCTACGACACATAATTATTCACATATAAGCCCAACATTGGATTAAGGATCCAACAATGCTAGATTAAAGATCCAACAATGTCTCACTTAGGCTATATATGTAACCTTATAATTATACTTTGAAAAAATAACCGTATGAGCTCAATCTTACTGTCATTATTGAAATGTATCTATAAGCAATCCGATCCTTCAACCATACCAATATAGGATCAAAGTGGCCTTCGTCACAACTATCATAACTCGACCCTCATTAGTCACTGTGCCAATACAACTAAATGACATGGATCATGATGTGGATGTGTAGCATTTAAATTTCACATAATGTGATCTTAACATGTCTATTTTCAACTAGTACACCTTAAACTTTATTGAGATGAAACCATATTAAAATCAGAGTGTGAATAAACCAAAAAGTTTATTTATGCAAAAAATAACCTTAAATATATAGAAACCGAAATAACAAAAAATGTCTATAATATAAGAGCATGTAAACTCACAAACTCCTATTAAAACCAAATATCTTTAAATGACATGACACTCATACGAGCAATGTGCTTATAAAACATTTTGGGTGGCAATCCCTTAGTAAGCTAATCCACAATCATGGAGTTTGTGCCGATGTGCTCTATAAACAACTATCTATTTTAAACTCTTTCTTTAACAACTAGGAACTTAATGTCTATATATTTTGACTTCGTTGAGCTCCTGTTGTTATTGGAATAAAACACTACTAACTTATTATCACAAAATAACTTAAGTGGTATATCAAAACAATCTAATATATATAGCCTTGCGATAAAATTTCGTAGCCATATTCCATAATTAGATGCCTCGTAACATGCTATGAACTCTGCTACCATAGTAAAAGAGGCTATAAGAGACTGTTTATCACTCTTCAAAGAGACAACACCTCCAGCTAGCGGATAAATGTAACCTAAAGTATACCTAACGATTTTAAGCTTATCCAACATCTGATATGTGAGCATGTAGTCTTTTGTTCTTTGTAAATACCGTAAAACACATTTGGCTGCTTTCCAATGGTCTCTCCTGGATTACTTAGATATCTGCCTAACATCCTAGTAACGTACGCTATATCCAGTTACGTACAAACCTAAGCATACATTAGACTTTCTATTGCTGACATATAAGGAATCTTCTATATTTTCTTCTTTTCAAAACCATTTTTAGGGAACTGATTGAGACTAAACTTGTCTCCTTTAGTAATAGGGGTATTACTTGATTTGCAATCTTGCAAGCCATATCTCTTAAGAATTGCTTCGATATAACTTTTTTGTGATAATCTCATAATACCTCAAGAACGATCCCAGTGTATCTGTATACCTAATACAAAAGAGGTGTCACCAAGATCTTTCATCTCAAAGTTCTTAGCTAAAACTCTCTTCATGTCGTGCAACAAGCCTATATCACTGTTGGTAAGCAAAATGTCATTAACATATAAAACTAGAAAAATATACTTACTCTCACAGAACTTATGGTATATACAATCATCGACTAAATTCATCTTGAAACAGAATGAGATGATCACTCGATGTAACTTGAAAAATCATTGTTAAGATGTTTATTTAAGCCCATAGATAGATTTCTTAAGTTTGTAAACCATATTCTTTAAGTCTCTTGACACAAAGTTTTCTGGCTGCACCATATAGATTATCTTATCAATGTCGCCACTGAGAAACGCTGTCTTTACATACATCTTATGTAACTTAAGATTGAAATTCGCCACTAATGCCATTATAATCCTAAAAGAGTTTTTTGAAGAAACTATAGAGAAAGTCTCTTTATAGTCGATGCCTTTTTTCTATGTAAAGCCCTTTGTGACTAAACATGCATGGTACCTCTTCATATTGCCTTCTTAATCCCTTTTGGTCTTAAATATCCATTTGCAACCAATCGGTTTTGCACCTTTTGGCAATGAAACAAGATCCCATATGTCATTGTCCTTCATGGACTTTATCTTCTCATTCACAGCATCTATCCATTTCTGAAAGTTAGAAATTTCCACGGCTTGATAGAAATTAATCAGATTCCATCATGCCGATATCTACCTTATATTCTTAGAGAAATAAAATATAGTTATTTAGCACTGCACTTCTCCTTTCTCTAGTGGATCTCTTTAATGGCATAGGTTCTTGAGGTGGTAGAGTTTGTTCTTCTAGAATAACTTCTTCTATAAGGGATTCTCAAATATTGTCTTGATTTATTGTGTCTTAAACAAGTTCAAGAATGAGACCTTGATCAATGCCAATAACACCTATGGGAATATCAATATATTTCTCTACAAAGATAAAGTCTCTAACTGTATCTCCCCCAGCAAACTCGACATCCTCAAATAACTGAGCATTTTCTGACTCAAAAATCGACTTAGTAGTGGGATCATAAAACTTCTACCCCTTTGATCATTCTGAATATCTAATAAAATAGCAACTCACCGTTCTTGAGTCCAGTTTCTGCTCATTAGGCCTATAAGGCCTTGCCTCAACTTTACATCCATTAACATGCAACTGCTTTAGACTAGGCTTCTTACCCGTCCAAAGTTCATAAGGGGTTTTGGCAGTCGCTTTAGTTGGAGCTCTATTAAGGATATATGCTGTAGTTTTAAGTGCTACTCTTTAAAGTGATTATGATAAGGTAGAATGACAAATCATATTCCTCACCATGTCCTTCAGCATCCTATTTCGTCTTTCAGGAACACCATTCATAATGGGCGAACCTAGCATAATGTATTGTAGAACGATACTGCATTCCTCTAAGAATTTAGAAAATGGCCCTCGATGTTGTTCACCTGACCCATCATATTTACCATAGTATTCACTACTACGATCAGATTTGACGCTTTTGATTCTTTTGTCAAGTTGGTTCTCAACTTCGGTCTTAAAATTTTTTAACATATCTAAGGACTGTGTCTTTTCATGAAAGTTATGTAGGCATATCTAGAAAAATCTTCTATAAACGTCATAAAATATTGTTAAGCATTCCAAGCAGATGTGAAGAATGGCCCACAAATGACCGTATGTAAGCGTTCTAAGACATCCAAATTCTTATTGGCTTCAAATCTCTTTGTATTGGTTTGTTTCCCCTTAATATAATTAATATAGATATCAAAATCTGTAAAATCTAAAGGGTCGAGAATTTTATCTAACACAAGTCTCTCTATTCTGTCTAGTGATATGACCCAATCTCCTATGCCATAATACAACTAAATTCTTATTGGTTAATTTTCTCTTTAAATTTTGTATACTTAACTGTAGGGATTCATTAAATGAAGCAATTGTATCCATCAAATAAAGATTATCATTGCTAGACAAAAAACCAAAACCAATCAATTTTGAATTATAAAACAAACTGAATTTTCCATTTTTTAATGAACAAGAATAACTAGATTTGTCCAAAGTGGAAATAGAAATCAAATTCTACCTAAAATACGGAAGAACAAATGTTTCGTCAAGATCATTATAAAATTCAATCTTTAATAATAATCTAAAATTTCTAATTGCTTCAACTTCAACCTTTTTGCCATCACCCATATAGATGTATCTTTCATTATCATTGGGTTTTCGACAACTTAGGCAACCCTGTATAGACACACTGATGTGAGTGGTTACACCAAAATCTTTCCACCACATGTGTTTGGATATCGAAGTTAAATTAACCTCAGAATAATCAAAACCATGCATTTTAGTTCTATAAAATAAACAACTAGTGCTTATTAGATTTCTTTTGTTTTTTCTTTTGAGGTAGTGAATTTACAACTTCCTTATCCTTATTTCTTTTGTCCTCTTGTCTTTACTCTTATACCTTATTGAAATTAAACTTGTCAAGAGCGTACCAATTTTACCCTTTTCATTCTTGACAAACCTTTGTTCAATTTCTGCAAGGAACTTCTTAGTTGTAGTTGCCTTTTCAGGCATTGAACCCTTAAATGCTTTTGGAATCGCCTTCTTCATGATCATGATACACATGTGATTTGATCTCTCCCACATTTTTATTTTCCTTTTATCATCAAGGGTACTCTCATCTATAAGAGGTCGGGAAGAATCAACCCTTAACGCAAGATCAAGATCCATGACACCAAGAACTATTAAGATGTTGTCGTGCCACGATTTGAGGTTAGAGTCATTTAGCATACGAATAGAACTAATGTTGACAGTAAAGTTAACAACAGACATAACTAAACAAAGAACAACAAACAAATGAAATAAGCTCAAATTAGTCTTAAAACAAGATACCGGACACTCCATTAAATTTCATCTTTGGATAACATATTAACTTGTAAGTGATATCTTGGTATATTAATCAAACACTGATAATAAGAATATGTCAAACAAAGAATGTTCCTTTGAGTCGATTTATTGTTTACATGTAAAACCAAATAATTATCACAGGTTTATTACCACAAGTACACATGTAATTCTATTAAATATAGATCTTCCTTTAGGCCGATCGATATTTACAGAAATTACATATACAGAACTGTTTACATTCTAAAATAAATGAATTTCCACAAGAGAGATCACTTTAGTTGCATGTTGTTTCAATTAATTCATCTTAAAATATATATAAACATACCAATATTTAAATTTAAGATTGTACCAAAAATACCCAAAAAATAAAAAACTTCAAGTCAAAGTCTAGTCAACGATCAATGGTATAAGTCAATTGTCAATGTTGACCATTGACTGGTCAACTGTTGACCAGGTCAAGGTTAGACCGGTTCGGATCAACCCAAACCGGATCCTAAACCAGCCTACAAATCAATCAACCCTTAATTTTTTTTTTTAATGGGCTAGGCTTTACTCAATGTTAATGGGCTAATATAAACTAACCCTTTAATGTTAATCCATCAAGCCCAATATAATGGGCCCAAAACTTAAATTTCATAACTATTCTTGTTGAAAAGTAATTTTATAATACATTAAGGACTTCCACGACATTAACCATGAAACCTTAATTCCTTCTTTTTCTTTTCTCTTTTTTTATGCAGCAGCCATGCTACTGTTTCTTCTTCCTTATGTAGTGGCCATGCCCACTGCTTTTAAACCTTGTGCTACGACATGGCTGCCACTCCCCCTTTTTTTTATTTCATTTTTTTACCTAATTCTCGATGTGACGGCTTCCGCGCTGCTTTCACTTCTTTTGTAGCGGCCTGTGGCCTCACCGCACTAGCAGGCCATGCATCTCCCCGACGCCAGTGGTAGCAGAGTCTACTGCCAGTAATAATCCTTAAAAATGATTTTTTTATTAATCCTTAAAAAAACTTTAATTTCTCTCAAATTCCAAATTTATTTTGATCACAAATTTGTTCTCAAATTGAATGCCACTAGATTTAAGAACACCAAAAATATTTAATCTGTATTTTATTCTCAAATTTGATAATTTTAATAATCCTGATGCTATTAAATTTGAGAACAACAAAGATTTTAATCATTAATAAAAAATAAATTTAATTCTCAATTATTCAACACGAAGTGGCTCTGATACGACTTATTAGGGCAACAAAAATACTTTTTGTGAAAACCATCATCTATCCCTAAAAATATTTATGTTGTATCACCAAGAATCGATAATAAATTACGTGGAAGCGTACCTAAATCCATCACACTAAATAGCTCTCTAGAATTGTGTGTTAAGCTTTCCATATCTACACGTTCTCTTAGAGAGTCCTTTAGTTCTCTGTGTGCTCTTTTTCTCTGATGATGAGATATTAGAAAGAATGAAAAGATAAGTGTGACCTGGGAACTATGACCACTTATATAGACAACTACTTCCTGTTATCATTCGATATTCCTAATTCTACCCATCATAGAATTAGAATATTATTGAGTTTACACACATTAAAATCTCACACTCTATTAGATACATTAAAGCCATAATATTGAAAAACTTAATAGATCACTTTTAATTAGGTTTAACTGTATATGACAGTCCGCAACACATAATTATTCACATATAAGCCTAACATTGGTTAAGGATCCAACAATGCTAGATTAAAAATCCAATAGTTAATATTCTATTTTGAGTTTAAAAGTCAAAATAAAATTTATTTTGGAAGTACTTCAATGTGTTTACGAAGTTAATAAGGCATATTAGAAGAACAATTTCAAGAGGGATGCATTCAAGAAGAATTCACTATCAAAGAAATATTGTTCAACGATACCAATTATTGCAGAAGAAGACAATGTCAACAAGTGGAATATTTGGATATGAGAAGTGGAAAAAAAAGAACTTAATCACCCTTTGGACCAATAGTCTGCATGTTCGGGTTTCCAGCCAATATACACAATGTGATCAGGTCCTAGAATAATCCTAACTCTAGACTCTTGTCACGAAAAAGAAGCGCACCTGGTTGAGAGATTTTGACCAAAAAGACGTTTAAGAGAATTATACCAAGGCTTGGCACAGGATAGGATATCTTATAAATTTCTTATGCACGGGTTCCTCAAAGAGGCAAGTGCAAAGCATACTCTTTATATTGTAAGAGATGAACGATAGATTATGCTTAACTTAAGATCTTAATCTAGAATTGGGAGAAATCTAGAAGGCCATGTGATTTTGAAACACACTGAATTTTTATTGTTTTTCTTATTTTGCCTCCAAGAAGAAGTAAGTACTTATATAGGCAAGAGAATCACGAGGTAACAGTTCCCGTGATTTACGGAAAAGCAAAGACATAAAGTAAAGACACTCTGCAACATATCACGTGGGTAAAGACACTCGTGATTTAAGCATAAAGCAAACAGTACAAAGATATCTATAGGCAAATCTCTGGGCAAAATCCCTTATCTGGCGAGAAGAGGAGAAGGTGAGACTTAACGGAAAAGTTTTTGTGGTTAAGGCTTTATTTGGAAGTGAGTTGGTCATGGCTATGACTGGAATGAGATTGTGAGAGGTGATGAGGGAAAGATGTGTAGGTTTTGAGAAGAGGTCAGGGTCAAGGTTCTGATGTCCTTTTATATGTTCGAAGGTTTACTCAAACTGAGAAAATCATATTTTTAACCGAAGAACATGTGTTGTCAAGAAGTGTTTTATTTTTTAAATTCATGATGTTTGGGAAAGATAAATTGTCTAATCGAACCAAAAAGTGATGTCCGACTAGATGGAATTGGAACTTTTTTATCCCATATTTTACGACCATGATTTCCTTGAAAATTACATGATAATATTTTTTTGATTCTTTAAACTGTCCACTAGCATGGGCACAATAGTGTTCTTTGTCTTCATGCTTCTCAAGGAGAATAGCACTCCAGTATTCGTCACTGGCATCAGTCTGCAGTATTATTTTCCCTGTATAAAGGATTCTAAGTGGAGGAGGCTATTGAGCTATTCTTTTGAGTTGTTGAATTGCTTCAGTCTAAGATGGTCCCCAAAGAGGGGCAGTCTTTTTAAGCATCTTTGATAGCTAGCTAGCAGGGATTGCCACTTTTGGGATAAATTCACGAAGATAATTCACAATCCGCAGAAACTGTTGAATCTGCTTTTTGGAAAACATCTCGTCTGGAAAGTGAAGCAATTCTTGTGCAATATGTGACCCTGGATAATAATATCCATCATGGATGACCATTCCAAGAAATTCTATTGAGGACTGTCCAATAATGCTTTTCTTTTCAGAAAGCATTATTCCATGTGCATCGACAATCTTTAGAAAGGAATCCAAGAGAATTTGATGTGATTGGCGTTTTGAAGAAAAGAGTAACACGTCATCGATATAGATAAGAGCATGCTAGAGAATGGGCACAAATATTTTGATTATTGCTTTCTGAAAGATTGACGGTGCTACTTTAAGACTGAATGGCATGACTGTCCACTGGTAATGAGCATTGGGTATACAAAAAGCAGTTTTGTATCTGTCATTTGGATGGATCCCCAATTGCCAGAAACCTGCTTTTTTCGAGCATTAGAAATGTGAACAAACATGGTCTGGATCTTTGGCAGTGGGAACTTGTCATCTTGAAGATAGGCATTTAGTGGCTGATAGTCTATGACAAGTCTTTTCTTACCCCTCAGTTGTTTTGACCTTTTTTCAACATAAAAGGCCTGACAAGCCCACGAAGACTGAGTAGGTTCAATTAAGCCCTGTTGGGCCAACTATGAACATTCTTCTTGGGCCAACTTTAAATCAGATGGAGACATTCCTGGATGGGTTGCTTTTGTTGGGTTGATATCTTCATTCATTTTGAAAGGAAGAGTAATGAAAAATGAGGAATTTTTCCATAAGGGAGAATGATGGAAAAACTAAATATGTGATGACGGGAAAAAAAGGTAAAAGTCTTTATGTGAAGTTCTAGTAAGGTGAAGAAGTTTTTGTTAAAGTATACAAACGTAGTGTATCTATATAAGGCTTGAACTGTTATTTGAACTTTACTCTTTTGGTGGTTATCTGAATATCTTTAGCTAAAACTAAAAGATCAAATCCGATAAGTAAATCTGTATCATGGAGTTGTAATCCAATAATTTTAGACCAAATGATATAGTTTGGGAAAAGCTGGATTTCTACCTGGTGTTTGGTTATAAAATGGGTATGAAAGTATTGGCCATCAACAGCTTTAAAAAGCTCTTGGTGAGGTTCCCACAAGTGGGATGGTAAGACAGAAGGATGTAGCATACTTCTTTAAGCACCTATATCTACAAAACCAATGACAGATATGGGTTGGGCACATTTAGTATGAAGGATTTTTATTGGAAGTGGAAGGATGGTATTTGTAGAATGGACAACTGATTTTATTTGTGGATAATTGTGACCTCATCATTTCCAAAATCAGAACTAGAATCATCTGTATTAACCAGAGCAAATACAGTATTGTGATCAGCTTCTTCCTGTTCTGAATACAAGGACTCATTGTCATCTGTGGGCTGGTAATCTGATAAACCCTGGAGATGTTGGAGAAGTCTAACTACCCTGGTAGTCTTATTTAGACAATCTTTTGCAAAATGTCCTTTCTTCTTACATATGAAATATCGGGACTTCTTCCTTGAGAAAGATCTATCAGAAGGATCTTTTTTCTTGAAATACCTGTAGCCTTTCTTGGATTTTTTCTGGTGGAAATGCTTCTTGAAATGCTTCTTTTTCTTCTGTAAACATTCACAAGAATGATCATCTTTACCTTTGATCTCCAAGTATGGCTTTTTACAAGCTTCCCTGAACGGTTTTTTATTTTTCATAAGATCTTTGAAGAATGCTTTCTGGTCACATAATTTTTCAAGACAGCCAATAGTTAGCTGATGAATTTTTCCCAGAGATAGATTATCCAAATTGTTTGAGTGAAATTGTCTCTAAAGTTTTGGCTGGAGTTCTTTTGGCAGAGAAGCTATATAGATATGCTTAAGATTGGGATAATTAAAGCCATTTAACTTATAAAATAAAGTTGACATTCTTTTATAAAGGAAATCAAGATCCCTTTGCTTAAGTGAACAGCATTTCATCTTCAAGTATTCTTTTCTTGCTGCTTCGACTACAGCTGTAGCTTCTTCAATGAATTGATCATAAAGAACATTAAGGATCATACCTACTTTTAGAACTTGTACAAACTGAATTCGTCTGTACTCTCCCAAACTATCAAACCAATCTCGAAGTGATCCGATGAATCTGGAACTGAATTCTTTCAAAACAGCTTAAGTAGTAGCCCTTGGCTTAAGCATCTGAAGATTTAGCCAAGCAGTAAACTCCTATAAGCGGATTGGCCACTTTTGTCTTGGTATTTCATCAAGGGTGAACCACTGTCCATTAGAAGGTTTGGATGAATAATCAGACTGAGGTGGAGCAGAAGTTGCTCCTTGAGTTTCTTTCCCTGATTCTGCTTCTTCAACTATGGGTAGTTCATCTTGAGGGTTGTTTGACCCTAAAGAAGGAACAGCCATGAGTAGCTTAGTGACATCCATATAATCTGGTTCTGAGCAAAAAATGATACAACAAACTGAGATATTATCAACTTTTTGCTCAGTTTGTTGCACCATTTGTTGAAGGTGTTCAACCTTTGCATCAATTTTTTGGAGTGCATTATTTTGGGCTGTAGCATTTTGGTTTGCCAACTCAAAACCATTTCAAACGATCTTGGTTCTTCTGTTTGGCCAGTAGGGTTGACTGTACATTGTATGAATGGTTTAGAGGTGATTTTTATGTTGGGGTCAGTGGTTTTTTCTAAGGCAAGAAATTGGGATTGGCAAAATAAGGAAGATAAGGAAAACATCATGTATGAGATAGGTTGAGATGTTTATGTTTGAAGAGATGGGGAGTCTCTACTTGGTGGATTACAGGAAAAAAGAAAAATTGGTTCTTTGTGGAGTTTTTTGAGGGATTTCATATAAATGGGTAATGGCTTGGAAAATGTTGGATCATTTGCAGGATCGGGTTTTTTCCAATGACATGGATGTTTTGCATAGACAGCCTTTTTCTTTTTTCTATTTCTTCTGGGCAGATCTTCTTCAGATTTATACTCATCCTGGCATGGACAACCTGGATCACACATGTTGGCATCTAGGGTATCCCATAGAAAATGACCATTTATCTTGTCAGGATAAACGGGATATCCTTTGGAGGTAAAGGATAAAATGGGTAGACCCTCTTCTTGTTCACATAAGACAACTGTGATCATGGAAGAATACAAAAAAGAGAGCCTTGGAATTGCTTCTTCAAGTGGCTGAAAAGTCATCTGCACCCTTCCATCAGGTTGTCTTTCAAAACAGACATCAGAAGTTTGCATCGGTTGGGAGTTTTGGTGAAAATGCTCATAATTTGAAAGCCATTCAAGTGGCATGATCTGCTATAATTCTCCCTTTGATATCTGTCGCGGGATTTGCACTATTGTGGGAGTAGATTCTGTATCAGCAAGGATCATTAAAGCTTCTGATGAAGTTTAAGCTGCTAGAAGATCTAAGGTATGATTTTGTAATCGATACACTAATTGATGGTGTAAAGTGGCTATCTTTGAGGATACCACTTGATCTACTACTTGGATATGAATTTAGACCTTTAAAGCATTGGAAGATTTGGATCTTGTAATGAGAAATTGAAGTTGGGATAAAAAGTGAATAAAGCACTACCTGCATGTAAGGTAGTGAGAACAATACCAATGACAGCATGTTGGTATTCTTTGAATCTAGTATCTAGCAGAGCTAGTCTTGCTGTGACTGGTAAACCTTTTCGGCCATGAAGAGTGAGAATAAGACGAATACCTCCCAAATTGAGGTGGGTATATCCTTCCCGTTTTCAGGAAGAGATAAGCTCTGTGGGAATCTCAAGAGTAACATGTTGTTCACTTTGAGTGGCTTGAAGAGAACATTGGTCAAGTTTAGATGACTGAACATATTCTTTTGGGACTGGTCTTTTAGTGGAAATAAGAGTTTTAATCCCTCTAACAAAGGAGTTTGGACACTTATACAGGTTATAAGGAGAAATCAAAGACCTGGAAGACTCACTGACTTGGGCTGACTCAGGGATATACGAATATTCCACAAGATTTTATATTTTACTGGACAAGTGTTTAGAACATGAAGACGAAAGTGACAAATAGAAGAAAGTGAAACTGGATTTAACACTACTGAAGACTCGAAGATTGGGGATTCAGGAACATTGGTTGATGATGTTGAAGCCATAATTTGAGATTTTCTAGATTAAGACTTAAGCATAAACAATAATCTATACCACCTTCTTAGGATTTTCTATTTTATGTTACACATTATCTAGACAAACAATTAACAAAAACTCAAGTGATACTAATAAAATAGAAAAGTTAAATGGGTCTAATTATATAGAAAAAGAAAAGTGTCTTACATTTTAATTCAAGGGCAAACATATTATGTTTAGTTACTAGTGACATTCCTAATAATACAAATAATGGCGAACTAAATGTTGATTTCACTAATTGTCAAAATAAATGGGAGGAAGATAATACAATTGTTAAAGCTACAATTTTAAGGCGCATGCAAGATGAACTTATTCATTTATTTGATGATTATAAGACTACAAAAGAAATTTGCAGAAGCCTTGGAAGCTGAATATGTAGCTAAATCTAAAACTCATGAACAATTATTACTTGAAAAATTTAATGGAATGTACATGGAAGAGAGAAATGATGTGGCTATCCATGTAAATAATATGGCACTATTAGCTAAGTAATTAGTTCAATTACTAATGGAATGCAAGTCTCCATGGTTCTTAATATCTAGCTACCATAATGGGCGTTGGTTGTCATATTTTTAAATTGTTTAGGTCAAGTTTTAATTGTGTACACTTTAGCACCAATTTTAGCACTGTAACAAGAAAGAATGAATCACCAAAAGTGCTCGAATTTGATGATGATGGAGGATTTCTCCAATCCTTCTAAGCTGTTTAAGAACCAAGAGAAATATAAGAAAAAAAAATATGAAAGGTAAGTGGCCATGATAAAATAAGAAAAATGAATGCTTCAACTATGGCCAAGTTGGACATGTAAAGAAAAATTGCCCAAAGATAAAAAAGATTGAAAAAGTTGAGCAAGAAAAGAAAGAGCTTACACTTACTGTCTAGAAAAAAAAAATATGAAAGGTAAGTGGCCATGATAAAATAAGAAAAATGAATGCTTCAACTATGGCCAAGTTGGACATGTAAAGAAAAATTGCCCAAAGATAAAAAAATATTGAAAAATTTGAGCAAGAAATGAAAGAGCTTACATCTTTAGAAATGAAAGAGATGGAAGTTTTGATAATAGAGCCTAATTCGAATCATTAATGGATAGACTCTACAGCTACCCATCATGTGGCAAAATCTAAAGATGGCTTCCTCACATTTAAAGAGCTACCACCTAGAAAACATTGATTATTTTTGGGAAATACTACATCCAGTATTGTATTAGGTCTTAGGAGTTAGAAAATATGTAATGACAAGTCTAATATTGTAATAAGTGATGTATTGTATGAGACAAGTGTTAGGCATAATATTATGCCTATATCAGAGTTAAATAGGAAAGGATTTGAGGTTAGGTTGAAGTTTGAGAGTGTGACTACTAAAAGAAAGCGTTGAGTTTATGTAAGAGGTGATAAAATGGATGGCATGTATTATATTGCAACTTATAATGGTATTAAAATAATTAATTCTTCTTACGTGCTTGAGTACAAACTTAATAAAATTGATTCATATGTTTGATATCTTAGAATAGGACATATTACTAAAGATAATATGAAAATAATGCGTAAAAAAGTGTCAACGCAACATGCACGATATAGGCTTTAAAAAAGTGTCAACCCAACATGCACAATATAGCTTTTAAAAAAGTGTCAACCCCAACATGCACAATATAGGTTTTAAAATATTTCAAACTTGCATATAAGGAAAGTTGTCTAGAAAATCATTTACTAAACTTTGGCATTCATCTAAATTATTAAAAGTAATTCATATTGACATTTTTGGACCTTTAAAAATAAAAACACATAGAGAAATGGAATATTTAATTACTTTAATTAATGATTACTCTAGATATCATTATGTTTACCTTCTTGAATATAAATCTAAGGCATTAGAAAAATTGAAAAAATATGAGAAAACGAAGTAAAGACTCAATTGAGTAGGAAAATTAAATCTTGGAATAGTGATTAAGGTGGGCAATGCACTTTAAATCTTTTTCAAGATTTCTGTAAAGAATATGGCATAAAACATCTAAAGACAATGCCTCATACACCTCAATATTAATGGAAATGAAGAGATCTCAATAATTAATGGAAATGCAGAGATCTATGATGTCCCATTTTAATTTACCATTAACTTTTTGAGCAGAGGCTCTTAGTACAACAATGTATATTTTAAATAGAGTTGTGTTAGGAAAAATATTTCATATCAATTGAGTATTCAACTTAGGTTAAGTATATAAGATTAGACAGTACTCAACTCTTGAGCTGGTTTTTAGGTTGATTTAATCACATAGAATTCTAAATGGTATCAAAGCCAAACTCATGCGTGAGTAGACCAACACTATTTTACCACATGACAAGTGCTTGTTAAAATGAACTTGCATGTGATAGTTAGCATTAGGAAAAATATCCCATATTGACTGAGTATTAAACTTGGGTAACGTAAATAAGACTTGGACAACCCTTAACTTTTGAGCCAATTTTTAGGTTGAATTAAGCCCATAGACTTTTATAACCATACTCTAAAGAATTAGTTCCTTACTTGATTTGTTTAACCTAAGTATTTAGGGCTGCAGAGCTTATGTGTTAATACCTAAACTTTTGAAGAGTAAGCTTGAAAAATCAAACTTATGAATATAAATTTATTGGATAAATGAATAATAGTCTAGGCTGTAGATTTTATCATAATGATAAAGACTTAATGGAAAGTAAAGATGTAATTTTTGTTGTAGTAAAACAAGTAAATCCTTTAGAAAAAGAATTATTATTAAATGAATATGTAAATATTTCTAATAGTAATTTATCTTTGGATATAGATCAAGGGATGGAACTTGTAAATCTAGATTCTCTACAATAGTTTAACCAAAATGAATTCTCTACACCTATGCTTAGTGGACGGAAAAGGATAAGAGAAATAACATAATATAATTATTAGATGAGCCTAGAAATTACAAAGAGGCTATAAATTCATGGAATTCATCTAAGTGGTTGAAAGCTATAGAAGAATAAATGAATTCAATTAAGAAAAATAAAGTTTTGGGAACTAACAAACTTCCCACAAAGAAGAAAGGCTATAGATGTAAATGGATTCTCAAGAAAAAACTCAAGTCTGATTGAATATTAGAAAGATGTAAAGCTAGGCTTGTAGCAAATACACAAAAACTTGGGATAGAATATGTGAATACTTATTTCCCAATGGCTAAATTTATGTCTATAAGAATTCTTATAGCTTTAATTGCTAAATCTTGAATTGTTCCAAATGGATGTTAAGATTGCATTCTTAAAATGGTGAGCTTAAAGAAACCATTTATATAGATCAAAAGATTTTATTAAAAATAATAAATAAAATAAAGTTTGTTGGCTAAAGAAATCCCTTTATTGATACTAAAAATTGGGTGTAAAATAAATAAGCTTGATCATTCCATATATGTTTGGAAAAGTGGAGAGTAAAATTGCAATTTTATCATTATAGGTAGATGATATTTTATTGGCTAGAAATGACATGGAAATGATCAACAAAACCAGTCATGTCTAGGATCAAAGTTTGAGGCAATAGACATGGGAGAAGCATCTTATGTCTTGAGAATTAAAATTACAAGAGATCGAACTTCTGGATTATTATATATAGATCAATCTAAATATATTGAAAAGGTGCTTAAGAGATTTAATATTAGAATTATAAAGTATTATCCAGACCTGTATGTAGAGGAAAACAAACAAGAAAGAAGGATATGGATACAATTCCATATGAGTATGTAATAAGTAGCTTGATGTACGCAATGGCATCAACTAGACCTGATATTTGTTACGCAGTTGGATTGGTCAGTTGACTTTAGTGCAACCCAAGTAAAAAGCATTGGAACGCTGTCAATAGAATATTTAGATATATACAAGCCACCAACACAATGAATTATGTTTTGATAAGGCTAATCTTATAGTAAAAAGTTATATGAACCACGTTAAGAATTGACACAACCCTAATCAATTTAGTCTCCAAGATCAAATCTAAATCCGTAATTGAATGAAACCTCGACCCAATGCTTAATGAAAGCACGAACCTTGCTATGAGAAGACACCACAATCAATCATAGATTATCTTATTAATAAGTCAAGAGTCTGAACGCCACGAAAATCTGATAAGTTTAAAAAGTTAGTTTAAGAACCAAAGAGAATTTAACTTTCTTACCAATTGCATCAAAAACTGAACTATTCTGTTATTGGATGTGAGTATATTATATAGGGTTGGTTACAAGAAATTTTGGAAATAAATCCTTAAGCAAAATCAAATTAGAATCTTAATCTAAGCAAATAAAGAAAGAATCTAAATTAAATCAAAATCCTAATCTAAGCAAATAGAAAAAAATTTAAATAAAATCAAAAATAGGAAAGAATTGAAATTAAATTAGAATCCTAATCTAATGATACGAACTACACTAAGAATTGACACTAATCAATTTAGTCTCCAAGATCGAATCTAAACTTGTAATTGAATAAAATATCGATCAATGCTTAATGAAAGCATGAACCTTGGTATTAGAAGATGCCACAATCACTTATGGATGATCTGAATATGCCTTATACCACGTGCTTGTGATAGTGTTATCCTCAATCTCATCATTCACTTCCTCTTAAAGAGGATTTGTCCTCAAATCATCATCTACATCAAAAGTACTTAAATTAGAAACATTAAAAGTAGCAATTACATTGTACTCACTAGGTAAATCCAACTTGTATGCATTGTCATTAATCCATTACAAGACTTGTAAAGGACCATTCTCTCAAGGTAATAACTTAGATTTCCTTTGTTCCAGAAATCATTCCTTGCGCATGTGTAACCACACCCAATCGTCGAGTTCAAAGACTATCTTATATCACCCTTTGTTGGCTTGTTTAGCATATTGCTCAGTTTTTTGTTCGATGTTGAACTTATCCATCTCATGCATCTATTTAACAATTTCAGCCTTTTTCTTGCCATCTAAGTTAACACGCTCAGAAACAGGTAATGAAGTTAAATCTAATAGGGTTAAAGGATTAATTAAAGCCATAAATAATTTCAAATGCTGAATACTTGGTGGCAGAATGAACAAAACGATTATAGGCAAACTCAACATATGGCATCTTCCCAAGTTTTGATGTTCTTTTTAATAATAGCCCGCAGCAGGGTAGATAAAGTTCTATTTACAACTTCTGTTTAACCATCAGTTTGAGGGTGACAAGTAATTGAAAACAACAACTTAGTCCCTAACTTAGCCTATAATGTTTTCCAGAAGTAACTTAAAAACTTAGCATCCCTATCATAAACAATTGTCTTATGCATACCATGCAACCTCACAACCTCGCTAAAGAACAAGTCAACGACATTAGAAGCATCATCTGTTTTGTGGCAAGGAATAAAAATGTAACATCTTTGAAAATCTATCCACAACCCCAAAAATTGAATCTCTCTCACATTTAGACCTAGGTAATTCTGGTACAAAATCTATCAATACATCAATCCAAGGTGCACTAGGTATTAGCAACGGGGTGTACAAGCCATGGGGCTGCACTTTCGATTTGTCTTACCTGCAAATGATACATCTACCACATTGTCTCTCAACATCTTGTTTCATATATGGCCAGTATAAGTGTTCCAACAAAACTATTAAAGTCTTTACAACTCCAAAATGCCCCATCAACCCTCCTCTATAAAATCCTCTCATTAACAAATCTCTTAAGGAACAATTAAGTACCCACAATTTATTCTCTCGAAATAAGTAGCCATCATGCCTAAAATACTTACAAATTGTGGTCTTTTCACAAGATTGATACTCAATACTAAAATCTTGGTCATCAGCATACAATTCCTTAATATGTTCAAAGCCAAGCAGTTTAGCATTAAATGTTGAGATTAAGACATAGCTTCGAGAAAGCACATCTGCGATAACGTTTTCCTTACCTTGCTTATAACGAATGACATATGAAAATGTTTCTATAAATTCTACCCATCGAGCATGACTCTTATTAAACTTGTGTGGGCTTTTAAGTTGTTGCAAGGACTCATGATGGGTGTTAAGTAGTGCTGCCAAGTCTTTAATGTCTGAACCAATGCATAAAACTCCTTATTGTAAGTAAGGTAATTTAAGGCTACCCCACTTAGTTTCTCACTAAAGTAAACAATTAGTCGTCCCTCCTGCATTAAGACTGCGCCTATACCAATACTTGAGGCATCACATTCAGTTTCAAATGTTTTATTAAAGTTAGGTAAGGACAATACAGGAGCATTGGTTAGCTTTCGCTTAATCATTTGAAATGATTTCTCTTGTTCTTCTCCTTACTTCAATCCAACATCTTTTTTTATAACCTCGGTAAGCAGTGTCGCCAATATGCTAAAGTCTTTCATAAACCGTCGGAAAAAATTAGCAAGCCTGTGAAAGTTTCTCACATTACTTATACTTGTAGGACTCGTCTACTCTTGGATTGTACGTACCTTCTCCTCATCAACCTGTATACCCTATATACTCATAACAAATCCTAGAAACACAAGTTTATCGATGCAAAAGGTACACTTATTTAGATTAGCAAACAACCTTTCTTTTATAAGTATATCTAAAACAGACTTTAAATGTACTACATGTTCGTCCAAGTTTTTGCTATATATATAAGGATATTATCAAAATAAACAACAATAAACTTGCCAATAAAAACTCGTAAAACATAACTCATAAGTCTCATAAAAGTGCTTGGAGCATTAGTCATACATTTTGGTATGACTAACCAATCATACAAACCATATTTTGTTTTAAATTAATCAAAGGTTGAAGTTATAATAATAAGACATCTCTATTTATAATAAAGTAAACCTATTTTCCTAAGTTAACTTAAAAGAAAAACTAAATCACGATTATAATAAAAATAAAAGACTAAGATACATATCATTATTGACTCTAATTAAAATAGAAAATATTAAAAGGCCTAAAATAATAAATTCCCAAAATCCTAAAATATCGTCATACATCAATCTTCTTCCTAAAACTTTGACTCTACACAAGTAGAATATACAAAACCACAATCTAATTAAAAATAGCTAGCTTAGAAAAATTGGGTGGCAACCCTCAATGGCCTAGCAATAAATTCTCTTTGTCATTAGCGAGGGAGAGGTTCAAATACTCTCATGTGCAATTTGTGATTGAAATTACTTTAAATATTTAGAAATGAATTCAGCTGAGTTGGACTATTGGTACCCATTTGGTCTCCTCATGAAACCTCTTTTTTAATTATATTTATTTTATTTCCGAAAATCTCTTTTTTTTTAAGGACACTCTTCTAGTTTTTCATTTAATTTTTTTTATTATTAAAACTCAAAGTAGTATTGTACTATTTTTATTTCTTTTAAAATTTTATTGTTATCCTACATACAAATAAAAATATTTTCTAAGTAATGAAGTTTTGAATGTTAATAGTTAACTTAAATAACAAATATTTTAGATTGTAGTTTGAAAATAATCTTTTGTTCAAAAATATTTAATTAATAAGAAATTGGAAAAAAAAAATCGATCATTCTAAATTTGTACAATTCATTTCAGTTAGATTGGAAGTAAGGGGTAGGAAATTTTTTTTAAAAAAAAAAAAAAGATTGATTATGAATGTAAGTAATTTGTTGGCAAAAAAAAAATCTATATGTATTTAATTCTTCTTTATCTTTAAATGTAATTTTATTTGAAAACGGATTTTACAAGAATAACAAAGGGTGCCAATACCTTCACTCAATTCAGCCAATTCTGAAAGGTGTAGCTATTATTAATGATCAGTAGTTATATTGTAATTAAAGGAAAGGTGTAACGGCAGGGCAACGATGCTGCTACATGACATTCCAGATAAGTTGAAAAAATTAAAAAAAAACAGCTAAAATTAGTAGTCAAACTAAATATAATTCAAATATATCAACAAATGCGTCCCACCTGACGATTACCGGCCACCCACAATGGAATCTTGGACTACTTATCTGTCTTAATGTATTGGCCTTTGATTTGTTCGAATCCCGGTGCTATATTTCTAATTTGTCTCACATCCACAGTTGTGGGTTATTGCCATTGAGAAGCCAACTAATTAATTTCGGCCGTCTGATCATTTTCTTGTCTCTATTACTCTTCCATATGTGTCAAAGTGTTGTCACTGTTATTGTATCCTTATCATCACCACACATTATAATCTTATCAGTTAACTTAAGGTTCGAGCATCAAGTATTATTATGGCTGATCTTAGGATAGTGGAAGAAGGGCTGGGGCATACCAAAGTTGTTGAACAAGACGATCATAAAGACAGTGAAAATGGCATAAACAAGGACAAAGAGCTGGCGAGGAGTGAAGTGCAGGATGAACAGAAAGGAGAGCTGCAGCGGCAACAGCTTCTGCAGCAGAAGAGTAAGAGAGTTGCAACCTTGGATGCATTTAGAGGTCTTACTGTTGTGGTGAGTGTCTAACATATACGTAACCTTAATATTTTTTTTTAATTTTTTTTATGTGGGTAGTTCGGCTGGCCGGAAATAATCACGCGAGATTGAATAGCAGTAATAAGGGACAAGTTTGTTGTTTATTGAAGGAGGTCTCTCATCCCATTTCAAACCTTTTTGTCACTAAAATAAATGAATAACAATCTGCTCATAGAATCATAACATATATATTAATAAAAAGTATGTCATGATTTTATTAGTTGGTTGCATTGAAGAATTACTCAGCTCAATACAGATATGTTATGTGTGTCAAAGATTAAGTATTTTTTAATTTTTTGTTATTTTTAAATGAACAAATTTTAAATTGATTCTTTAACTTCTCACCTCCCACACCAGTGGTTAACTAAGTAAAATTGTTTGATCTTTCGGCCTTTATACCAATCATTGGAGGAAAAAAAAATTAAGAGTGATATAGTTAAATTCTATTGGGTATATACGCAGTTGATGATATTAGTAGACGATGCTGGGGGTGCATATGCACGTATTGATCACTCGCCGTGGAATGGCTGCACGCTGGCTGACTTTGTGATGCCATTTTTTCTCTTCATTGTTGGGGTGGCAATCGCACTCGCTCTGAAGGTCCCAATGGTTCCTCTTAATTCATTGTTTTTTAATCTACTTATGTATGTAATTTTCTGTCTCTTTCTTCAGTTAATTAATGACTCGCGGTTATTTTAATAATATTGAGAAAGAAAATGATGCAGATAAACTCTGTTCAATTATGCCCAGAAATTAAGAAATTTATATAGTTTATCTTAATATATTGCAGAAAGTTCCTAAGGTCAATGGTGCAGTTAAGAAGATAATTTTTAGGACGCTGAAGCTTCTATTTTGGGGAATTATCTTGCAAGGTAATGACAGAATCAAAAGTAATTTTACTGAGTAATAGAACATTTGTATTTGTGATACATAGTTTGTCTTATAAGTGATGTGAAATCCAATTTGGTACTTAAATGAAATCCAATTTTGTTCTTAATTAGTGTAAAATAAGAGTAATTACATATATATTCGAAAATTTCTTAAAAAGAAAAAAAAAATCTCTCGTGGGGCAGCACTCAATATATGTATTAAAAAATTGTACAATAAATTACATTAAATTTTTTTTAAAATGATCCAAACTTGATAGTTGATCACCATGCCATATTATTTAGAATGACAATTGTGGAATAAGCCATTAATAAATAAACTAATATTAATATTAAAAAAATAATAAACTAATAATATAAATAAAAGCGAAAAGTCAAAATCCAGAGGACAGGAATAACAATTAGGTTTGTGGCGGATAGGGCTAGCAAAAAAGGTCGGGCCAGCCCGCCCCAAGCCTGTGGGCCTAAAGCACAGTTCGTATGGGTTGGGCTTAGATACGGGCTAAAAAATTCAAAACCCACACAAATTGGGCCTAGATAAGCGCCTAAGAACAAGGCCCGGGCTTGGCCTAAGATTTTTAATTTATAAAAAAATTAAATTTAAATAAAAAAGAAAACTCAAAATGTTAAATTAATATTTTTTATATTATTATTTGTGACTTATTATGTTGTATTACTAATATTTTATGTATTGAACTATTATTATATTATGTATTAGATAATTATCTTTAATTTAAATTTTTTCATTTTATTAAAAAATTATTTTACATTTAAAGAAAAAGCCTAATTAGGCCACCCAAGCCCACCCAAATCCACCCTGAGCCCAACCCACCCAAACTTGGATTGGCTTTTAAAGGGCTTGAACTTCTTATCAATAATATAGGCTTGATTCTAAGCTTGAAAAAGCCTAGCCAAGCCCATATTTTGCCAACCCCAGTTGCAAAGGATTTGTGCAATTCTACTTAATGAAGTAGAGGGATGGAAATGACAAAAAAGCCATCCCAAGACAAGTTGTTCGTGGGCTGCCTACATAGAAAGCTTGAAGGTAGGCTTGAGCTTGGTTATTAAAATATAATTTTTTTATCAAAAATATTATTTTTATTTAATTAAGATACTTAATTTATATCCCAACCGATGTGACTCAAGTGATAGTCAATTATTGAATCTAATCATTTTTAATTCAAATAGTAAAATTATATTAGCAACACATCAATTCAGATATAAAGTACAGTAAAGCATCTCCATAGTCATAATGTTGAAACCAAACTAATTTATTATTATAAAGAGGTTATAACTTAATAAAGTTGTAATTACAAAAATTATTATTTTGACTTAGTTATCTTTATAACAAGAATATATAAGTATGCACTATTATATTAATAACTTATTAATAGAGAATGTCAAATTAAATATATCAAAAAGCTAGTACATGTATCTATGTACTATTATTAGGAATATGCAAATTCATCTTAAAAATCTCTAAATATTTACATTCTCTTTAATAATTTTCTCTTATTATCTAATTGCACTAGGTAGAGGAAAGTTCATTTAATCTAACACAACACATATTTTTACAATATAGAGATAATTATTACTACATAGAACAAGTTCCTTAAGACGAGATTTATAAAAAATATAATTTATTACAATGTGAACTTTATTTTTATTTATACATTGGCCCAAAAAATTAGTGCCATAATTTTTTACATCTAAATGGAGTTATTTTTTCCTGTATAGAATATTCCTATAGAAATGTTTTATTGTATTCCAACTCAATAAACATAATATCACTTATTTTTTATTCTAAATGCACTATTTATAATTAAAAAAGAAAACCAATCTAAAAGCCCACGAAAACAATTTAAAAGGGAAAAGGACATCTACTAGAGTTGGCAAAAATATCCAGATCCGAATCGCATATTAAAAAATACAGATTCATTTCTTAAATTTAGAGTCCATATATATCCGGATCTAGATCCAAATGCAAATGCATCCAAAAAATGTATATCTAGATTCAGACCTGAATGCAAATGCATCCAAAAAATTGGATATCTAGATCCACATTCTTTTTTTAATTAAATTATTTATTAAATTAGATTGAATGAAAAAATATATAAGTTAAATGAAAAAACATAATAGGATTAATTAAAAAATATAGAAGTTTAATTAAATTTAGAAATATATCGACATCCACATTATTTTATGTAAATTTGTGGTGTTTTTAT
Source organism: Luvunga scandens (assembly GCA_030449905.1). Classification (NCBI taxonomy): domain Eukaryota; kingdom Viridiplantae; phylum Streptophyta; class Magnoliopsida; order Sapindales; family Rutaceae; genus Luvunga; species Luvunga scandens. Next base: position 17,239,785 of record JASUUG010000210.1, on the reverse strand, counting down.
AATTTTATTTGCAGATTTGTGGTCATGTTAGACTTAGATTTATGTTATTCTTAATGTTTGATTTTTGTTGTGGTATTTTTATTTGTGACTTTATGGTATTGTATGTTATTCTAGGTATTGAATTGTTGATTGTTGAATTATGATTGGTTTTTATTTGATATTATTTGGTAAATTTTTGAATTTTAAATTATTGAATTTTAATTTATGCAAACCCGGATATCCAAAATATCCGCCCACATCCATACAGATATTACCTGCATTCGGATCCACATATTTTTTTGTGGATTTGGATGCGGATCTGCATATAAAAGTATCAATTTGGATCCAGATTTTGTCATTGCTAATCTCCATCCCAAGGTTTAGAGAAATAGTCAAATAGACCCCCAAATTTTTAATAAGGGACACCAAGACCTCCTTTTGACTATAATACCATTTGCAGATAGTAACAAAAATTGACTTTAAATTTTTTTAATAAATACAAATATAATTTAATTAGTTTAATTTATCTAGTAGGCAAATAATATTATAATATTTTATAAATAAGATAATTTTTAAAATGTAAATTATTATATTTAATTTTATAAATATATTTTTATTGATTGTAAAAATTTTAAATAAATCTTTGGGTTAAGTAAAGTTTAAAATTAATAAAATATTTCTCATGTATTAATAATATTAAAATTATTTTTATATAATATTAAAAATAATTTAAATGTTTATATACTTATTTTAATATTATATTTCTATTTATTATAAAACATTAAAGTCAATTTTTTCTGAGTTAATAGAGCCAAAGAAAATTATAATCAAAATGGGGTCTTGGTGTCTTTTTACTAAAAACTTAAGAGTCTTCATAACTTTAGGGTGTAGGTGTCCTTTTCTGATTTAAAAATTTAATTTTTTTTCTAAATATTAAAAAATACTTTAAAATTGTTATATGAAGTTGAGGGAACTAAGTAAAGTATTGGCTAAGTAATCAAATTTCAGCTCATACGTCATATATATGTCAAATTAAAATTAAGAATAATGTTATATATCTCAATTTTTTTATTTTAAAAATTATTATAAATAATGTGACATTTATTAATTAAATTTTAAAATTATTAGTGAAAATAATAAAATTAATTCATTTAAATCTTGTAAAGAAGTATTATCTTGAGAAGTGGAGGAAGCATGCTGACTACTGATTTTGGTAGATTAACTCGTAAACGCCACCGCTTCCATGGCAAAAAAAATTATTATTTTTTAAAAAAATCGGGGCTATGAAAAATCCCGGCCCGTATAAGCCATGGTCAGGCATTTGTTGACCCTAATTACCATCACTTGGAGAGAGTTTTGGTGCTATTGTCGATTGATAATATTTTCCTTTTTTTATAAATTTAAAAGAACTGATGGCCTAGTTAGAAAATCAAATCAATTGGAATTATGTGATTTAAACTTGAATTTATTTAAAATATCGTGAACTTAAATTAAATGTTTTTAATTAGTTCAATGGAGTCAAATTTATAATGTAACTGAATTAAAAAGAAAATATCATCTAAAATTTTAGAATTAAGGGGGGCAGCTATCCTGCTTGTCCCTCGGCCACTAGTTTTATCCTTATTAATTTGGGGAAATACGCTTTTTCATCAATGAAATCTAGGGTCCTAGTTAGCCAATTCAACTCGAAACTATTTGTTGGTTGGGTTCAGATTTTCAATGAATTAAGTATAATATAACAATAAGATCCAGCTAGATTTGTGCCCGCACTTGGACTAGAGATTAACAGTAGCATAGTTATAATTTTTTTTCTTTCATGGGGGAGTGAAAGAGACATTTGGAAGGCAAATAAATAATGATAAAATTAGGAAGACTAAAGATAATATGGCGGTTGGATTGGTGCAGGGGGATACTCACACGCTCCTGATACGCTCTCATACGGAGTTGACATGAAGCACATTCGATGGTGTGGCATTCTCCAGGTTTTTCTACCAACCTTTTACTATATATTTACGCACAGCTCAGCTATGGGCTTTGTGCAGACACGAACTTTTTAATAAAATATTTTTCCAACGCCGTGAAAGTGCGCGTCTATATAAGATTTTATGCCGACATCAACATGGCACTATATACATACATAGCTCAATAATAATAAAATTAAGCCTACATAAAAATAACTGACATTGGTTTTGAGTTTGTTGTTACTTGTTGCAAGCAGAGAATAGCATTAGTGTACTTTGTTGTTGCTCTTATTGAGACCTTAACCACCAAGAGAAGACCTAATGTCCTGGAACCGCGGCACCTCTCAATTTTCACTGCATATCAATGGCAATGGTAACCAAAATAAACAAAAACTGTGCAGCAAATTAATTTGCATGATTACATTTTGTAATTAATTATCAATCTGGAATTTAGGATTGGAGGATTCGTTGCATTTGTCATATACATGGTCACAACATACTCACTATATGTCCCAAACTGGAGTTTTTTGGAACACAGCGATCATGGAGTCAAGAGATACATCGTATGTAATGTGCCAAAAGTTCAATGCAAATTGCAAAATGAATATTTATATACTGCTGCTTTAAAATTTCATTTGGACTTTTTCAGGTTAAATGTGGGATGAGAGGACACTTAGGTCCTGCATGTAACGCCGTTGGTTATGTTGATAGACAGCTTTGGGGCATAAATCATCTGTACTCTGACCCTGTTTGGTCGCGATTAGAGGTCTGTTCCGATTATTAATGTCATTGCTTCATAATTTGTTTAGCTGTCTAACTTGCTAATGGAAAAAATCACAATATAAAATTGTAGGCTTGCACGCTTAGTTCCCCAAATTCTGGCCCTCTACGCGAGGATGCTCCAAGTTGGTGCCGCGCTCCATTTGAACCTGAAGGCTTATTGAGGTTTGTCATTCGATCATCTACACTGCTTGTATGAACTTTATTTCAAGCCAAATAAGAACTTAATTAGTGTTTTTCATTTTATAACCTCTTGTCTAGTACAATCTCAGCTATTCTCTCTGGCACAATTGGGATTCACTATGGACATGTGTTGATTCATTTCAAGGTCAGAAATTTATGATGTTACATTTCCTCTGCACTCTGTGCAGTTCTAATTGATACTAACGTGGGGGTCTCTGGCAGGGTCACTCTGCGAGGCTCAAGCACTGGGTCTCAATGGGGTTTGGCTTACTTATAATAGCCATCATTCTTCATTTTACAAATGGCGAGCTTTCTTAATCATGTGTCTGAATACTTTAGGCTCAATTTTTGTTGCTAAAATTGAACTTTTACCTCTGTTTTATTAGCAGCTATTCCTATTAACAAGCAGCTGTACAGCTTCAGCTATGTATGTTTCACAGCTGGTGCGGCCGGCATTGTATTTTCTGCATTCTATGTTTTGGTATTACATCTAATAAATCCGACAAAATTAGGCTTTAAATTACCGCTGATCTTAAGAATAACTAATCCAAGGAGTGTTTTAAATGAACAGATTGATGTTTGGGGATTGCGAACTCCGTTTTTATTCCTGGAATGGATTGGGATGAATGCGATGCTTGTTTTCGTGCTTGGAGCACAAGGTATTCTAGCGGGATTTGTAAATGGATGGTATTATAAGAACCCAGATAACACACTTGTAAGTATTAGTAATGTTATATGTTTCTCTTAATTTTAATGGTTAAACTTCATTAAAACAGATCTAACAATATGCAAAACCTACAATTATCTCAGGTTAATTGGATCCAAAAGCATGTGTTTATCCATGTCTGGAACTCAGAGAGGCTAGGGACCCTCTTGTATGTGATATTTGCCGAAATCACGTTCTGGGGAGTAGTAGCAGGCATCTTGCACAGATTGGGTATATATTGGAAGCTATAAGACAAAAATTGCAGCATGTTTTATGGTGGACTATCTTGCACGGTTCTTGTGTTCTGTTTTTCCTTTTTTGCATGTTGTAGTAAATGCAATATTACTATGAGCTTTGTTTGGACGACGGTGAGAGTTTATGGGAAAAATTGTTGTAGAAAATTGTAATGTTGTTTTCCACTTGGTTGCCATTATTTATATGCAGATTTGAAAGAAGCGAAGTCTTTAATCTTTCATAACAAATTACTCCAAAGTATGCCTTTGATTTTGCAACATCGACGCTACACATAGGGGGATTCACGATCTAGTCTGAACCAAGCAAACCAGCCCATCGCGTCTAGATTAGTCCACTCTTAGATCCTGTGTTAGCATTAAAGTGTTGTAACTTTAAATTATAGTTACCATGAAAACAATCATTTATTATTAAAATAAAAATTAATAGTATGTAGTAAATATGATTTTAAAATAATAATTTTAAGAAAAACAACAGAGATATTATAGGTTTTTTAAATATAAAAGTAATTATTCAAATCAACTTACTTTTTAAGTTATAGTAGATGGTGTTTACTAAAAGACTTTAGTGCTTAAACTTTTAAGTTACAACTGTTTAATCTTAGTACCAAGCAGACTTTAATCAAGTTGGATTCAATCTAAATGTAAAAATCAAATAGTAGTGATATATATCTTACCCATTCAATTTATCTCCTCAATCTCACTTTTTAATTAACTAATCATGTTAGAGTTGGATTCCAATTTCCCAACAACATGTATCACTCATCTATTTTTGAATAATGAATTAATTACCATTATTCCATTTAATAGGTTAATGTCACATTAGCTAAGATACAAATTGAGATCTAAATATTGAGATTCCTAACATTATTTTTTTTTAATTTGTCCCATTTATTTTTAAAAATAACCTTATTTATCAATTTTTTTAGATAGCTTTTTCAATTTCTTCGAGTGTCATTTCCAAAAATTTTCAACTTAAATTTTAGGTAATTTTACAATTAGAAGCGTAAAATGAAAATTCTTAATTTTTTTTAATGCAATCTTTAAGTTATATTTGTTGTAACTTAGAATAAACAAAAATAATGCAAAAATAAGTAACATGCAAGTTGGTCGGGGTGGCAAAAATACCCATCCTATCCGAACGTGGACCGCACTCAGATGATGTGGGTTGGGTAAGCCAACCCGGTCTTGAACATCACTTGATAAACCCGAGACCCAACCCAAAACCTGAATTTTATTAAAAATATTATAAAAAAAATATTATTTTAAATATTTATATTTATTTGACTCATTTATTATACTTATGTAAAGTTTTAAATACGTAAAATTTATATTTTCATGTCAAATTTTATTAAAATAAACTAAAAACTTATAAAATTATGAAAAAAATAAAAAAAATATTCATATATAATATTAAAAAATATAAAATTCGAGTACTTGGATTAAAATGCCGAGCATAAAAAACTAGGCCCGAGTCTCTAAAAAATGCAGCCGGACTGGGTTCGGGCATCGGTTTTGCCAACCCTACAAATTGACTATGAGGAGTTAATGCTATATTTTTCTTTACTTTAGTGGCTGTAAGTAACTTTAAAAATAGAACTTAGAGAGACCCATGGGTCGAATACCTATATGTGATTGAAAGAAGATAATTTTTGGGTTAAACATATCAATTTGAGAATAATATTAAAGATTTTCAATATAGGGCAAATAAGAAGTGCATATTTAGAGGTGGCCCAAGTGGTAATTTTTTACACGGGAATTTTTTACACAATTGCAAAGCACGTGAATTAATGAATTTGGGTTGGTCAAAGATGACACAATATTTTTTTTTATTTTATTATACAGAGATTATTAGATTGATTCACTAAAATACTGTTCAGATTTTTTAAATCTTCTTTCAAAAGATATCTACTCTACTCAATAAAAAAGAGATTATCTCTATCTAGTTAGCTAATAATTGAAGGAGAGTTGAAACTAATTTCTTTAAACTTTTATTGGGCTCAAATCCAACGGAGAGCTGAAACTAACTTCTATCAAACTCTTATGCAAACTCAATTACTCTTATCATTGTAAATTAAAGGATTCTCTCATTGGACTAAAGATACATTAATTAAAGATGACACAGTTACTAAAATTATGTTGTATTTATTATATTTTCAAATTAAATATTTATATGTTCAAAATAGAATTGGTTACACCTGAAGTAGGTATTACTGGAAATATTTTAAAAGTATATTAAAAAATGTTAAACAGGTAAATTGTTTTAAAAATATTAAAATTATGTTTAATAGATTGCAGGATTATGAATTATAGTAAATAAATTTTATTAGTGTTTAAAATTCTTCACAAAATCAACTGAATTTGACATGACATGGGCCCATATCGCCAGCGATAAATATTTTTTCATTGTAGGCACGTCTCATCTAGACTTTTGCCTTTCTAAACATGCATGACAATTTAGAGCCCGGCATTTTCTTGAGCAAACCGAATTTATTTATAAGTGCATGGCTCCGAAATATCTTCTTCTTCTTCATGTCAATTCAAAAATCATTTAAAACAAAGGCAGCCACTATGGCCGTGTGACGAGTTTTTTCTTAATTAATATATCTGTAATCTGTCTTTGTTAATAAAAGATGTGAACCACATAACTAACGACAGTAAATATTTTTTTCGTCCTTATATTTTAAAAAAATTTGAAAACACCCATATTATTAACTATATTATATTTTTATTCTTATACAAATATATTACAATCTTACTCTTACTTTCATTTTTTAACAATAATATCTTTTCAACAATATTCTTCACATTAATTAATTTATCTATGAAAAATTTTATCCTTACAATAATCTTACTAATGATTATTTAATAAGAAATAATATATGAAATTAATCTCAAAAATAAAATAATAATATAAAAGTATGTGTAAATTTATATGTTACTTTTAAAGTTAATTTAAAAAATTATTTCTTATTAATATTCCCAATAACATTGATGTAAAGAAGTAAAAGTAGGGATATAACATATTTAACAACAAAAATGTATTAAAATATTTTTTAAATATGAGAACTAAAAGAATATTTATCTAGTAACATATATTATTCTAAAAAAATCTTACATCATTACAAACTTAACAGCTAACACTTTTGATTTGTCAGCACTACAAAGGAAAATGAGTACTAACATAAGGGTATATTTACTTACTAAAGTGAGAGTAAGGAGTGTGTGTGTGAAGTCCTCACACTTCACTGTTTACATGCTTATCTACGAATAGGATTGGAAACCTCACTCTGTGGGTACTACCCACTTTTAGAGTAAGGAGTGGAATTTCCACTCCCATGGGGTTTTTCTTTCTTTTTCATTTTCTTTAAATATAACATAATTATATTTATTAAAATAAAATAATATTACATTTATTTAAAAATAATAATTTTATATTTATTGAAATAATATTATTATATTATCTAATAATATTACTATGTAATATCTTTATTTCAAAATATAATATTATTATATTTATTTAATTTTAATAGTATTATATTTGTTTGTTATTAATAATTAATAATAATAAATAGTTTATTTTAAGAGAATATTAATTTTATAATATATTATTGATAATAATGTTTTATTTGTGTTGCTCTTATCAATAATTTTTAATTTACATAATTAAAATTAAAATTAAGAAAAAATTTGTGATTACGTAATTAAGAATATTAATAATTATTATCAAAGTATATGATTAAAATTAATAATAAAATAAATAGTTTTTTTTAGAAACATATTTTTTATTTAATTTGTAATTAAAAAACTAGAATTCTTTTAATAAGAATAAAACTATAATTTAAAGTAATTTACCTCCAATGCAAAACAAAGTAAACATATAAACAAAATTTTGATTCCTATTCTACACTTCTATTCTAATATAAATAAATAACTTATTTCTATTATCATTCTACACTTCCAATCTCAAAATTTTTACTTTAAATTTCCAATCTAATAAAAAAAGTAAACGTTTCCAAAAAATTTTGTGAGGGGATAAGTCTGGTGTTTGTAGTGGGTCAAAACCACAATGAAAGAGGCTCTTTTATAACTTGTAACACTCACTCTTATGTCGTAAGTTTTCAACTGGATTTTTCGACTTTTATATTTCCTTTTTCAAAGGTCAATTAAGAAACTCAAAAAAATCAACATAGCGAATGGCACCGTTCTGCTAGTAGCCCAGTGGCGACCGTTCGGGTCGCATTAAATTATCTATTTCATTTTAGGACTTTGAGCTTCGACGGGGACTCCTTACAAATCTTATAAAAGATGACATCGCTTATCTCAAAATTAAATATTAAAGCACTTCTTGCCATTAATTCTCTCGATGTACCTGGGTGAAAGCCTTACCTCTAATAAGAGTAGACGGGTAGTGCTGCACATTTTATATTTTTTATTTAAAAAATTTATTTTAAATAATGTGTCATTCATTAATTATTTAATAAAATAATATAATTAATTTACTTAAATTTTATAAAAAATTACCAACCACTTAATTAGTAACACATCATGTAAAATAAATTTGTAATAAAAAAATTAAAAAATTTACCATTACTTAGGAGTAGATTCTCAAGCCATGCTTACTAGAGCTCTGAATTGTACCATCTCGACTCACAATAAATCCCAAAATGTTATTTTTTCTTTTGCTAAGAAACAAAATATTATAAAACTAAAAAAAATATGTTCAAGAATTAGTAAGACTACATATCCACAAAATGTTACTATAATACATGTAACTGGTCAATTGTATTTTGAACAAATTCCTTGAAAAACACAAGTATCACGAAAATTGAATAGGTTTAGCGGCTGCAAATATGGCCATTATAATAAAAAGCAATACAAACAAAATGCAGGAACCGATGTTATGTTTATAAATAAACATTGTTATGCACAACTGTCTCTTTTACATTCAAAATCCTGATCTTTTTATACAACATTGTTTTGTATACTAAACATATGTACAGTGGAAATGAAATGACAGTTACCGTATTGCTGAATTGCATGCAAGCCATAACCCAAATGACCCACTAAGTGCTGCAGCAGAAAACACTTATGATTTATCAAACCAAGCATGAAATGGATCCACCATCTGCATAAACCTCCGTGCAATATCTTTCAAGTATCCAATGCTTGAAAGCGCTTCACTTGTACTATATATCCCATCACTACCAACTTGTCATATATACGACTAAATGTTAGTCTCATGGACGATGTAACTCGAGAGGGGTTAATCGCAGCCTTCTGAAGAACAACAGTAATTTACATCTAATGCATATCATGGTAGGACAACGGATACTGAACAGTGGCCATGCAGAGCAAATTATGTCTGTATCCATGATCATTCCCAACCCATCAACAATTTCCAAACTCCTTCCTCAATCTTATTTCTTGGGACAGACAATCCATCCCCTTCATCAAGTAGGACTCTGTAAACTTCCCATTCCCTATCTCCAATCATATGCCTTCCAATCTCAGCCTGAAAACAAGAAGGGGCAATCAATGTTATATTTTTCATTTAGGGAGATTGAAAAAATTTGTTGCTAAAAAATAAGAATTTAATTGTTTTTTGTACGAATTTCTTGAATGCCAATTCTTGGAATCAAATGAAAATAAAAATGACAAAACAATGACAAGTATCCATAACTTATATCCTGACAGTGAGTAAGTAAAATGGAATGCAACGTTATGACAATAACACAACGTAGCTCAGCTGTGGCGACCCCATTACTGGAATGATGACATTGCTGCCTAATGTTTTATGTTTATCCTTACAATATTAATAGTGCACAATATGCAATTAAACAACAAACTGAATCCGTAAGCATGGCCAAAATGGTTTTTCACTTAATGTCGTAGGAAAATAAGTACATACCGAAAAGATGCAAATATCAAGCATCTTTAGAGCAAGGGTGATATCGTGAAAAACAAGAGGTCTACCCTTGCCAGATAATTCCACAGGATTTGCAACCAAAAGCTCTGTATCAGGACCCCTGCTGACCACAGTTACTCTGAGAGGCTGAACCAGTTCCATCCGCAGTCGAGAGGATAGTCCATTCCGCTTGCTAGGATCAACTATCTTTTTCCCATCAGCTTGCATGATAAACAAGTCAATCTCACAGTTCCCTCTTTGTCTTCTAGAGAAGCGTCCATATGAAACCTGCATAAAAGCTAATGCTTAATATGTTAATGTTATACAACCAGATGCCACCTGCCATTAACTTCCTCTTTCCTAAGTGTTCTATTTAATAGAATGTGATCGACATTTTTGGATGAGAAGCAGACCGGCAAAACATAGATTTTATGCATCATACTTTGCAGCACTCAATATATAAGCAAAGCAAGAACAAATCCATCAAATAACTAGTTCCTTCCACAAGGTAAATAGTTGCAGGTCAGCGTTAAGCCCATGTTTGGTTGGAAGAAATGGTAGGAGAGGAAAGGAATGGAAAGGAAAAAAGAGAAGAGAAAATGAATGAAAAAATAGGTAAATCGTTGTTTAGTTGAACATGAAATTTATCTTTCTTCCCTTATTTCTTTCCCTTCTCCTTTTCTCTCCTCTCCTCTTCTTATATTTCTTCAAACCAAACATGCAATAAGATTCTTCCAATCTAAGCAGGTTGATGGTCTTATAAACAAATCACAAGCCAACCAAAAAAAAAAGGATTTTAAATACCAATAAATCAAGGTTCATCAGGATTGAAGATGTTTCAAGAAAGAAAAACACTCCCATAACTCGTAAAGTACATGACAAAACAGTGCTGTACTTTCTTAAAGCCACTATATCTGAAGTCTATCATATTACCGGTTCATCTACCTGAATATTGTAATCCTTTAGAGTTCTCATTATGTCGTAAAGGAGACCTTTGTGGTCTTGGCAGACAATTTGGACAAGAGTATGACCAGGACTCAGCGAGTTGTCTATTGTGACAGAGATATTGCTGGAAGTGAGCAATCCACTCGGGAGTTCAACAGGCATATCTAAATGGAGCATGTCAGTGATTGCAGATGGAAGAAATGAAGATGCCTGAGAGCAGGCAGTAATTTCTGTGCCTACCATTTCTACATCACAGCTTATCATAGCATTCCCCAAAATGGTTTTTAAGTGCTCGTATGTATCCTCCTTTCTCTTCCTTGTATGTAGAAGTTCCCTGATGACAGAAAATATTCAAAAGTACATTAGTTTCTCCAAGAAAGGTCAACATGGACTCATTTCTGCAAAAGAAAAGCCCTTTGTATCTTAATAAGGGATATCTCAAAATCCTTTAAATCTATCCGTTACTACCATATATACTTTTGTTTTTACCACATGAGACAACTTATCAATACTTTATGAAATTCAGAATATTGAAAATAAAAATGGCCCTACCTAAATAAATTCAGTTCTTGAAAAACCCTTTGCCAACCCTTTACATCCTAAATAAACAAATACAAATAAAGAAGAAAATGAAAAAGTATGCACATAAATTAAATACCAATTGAGTAACTATCTGCCCTCTATATCACAGTTCACAGGTTTTCAATACTCCAATCTCAACTGTACGTGTGACCATATTAACTTTAAGAAGGCTGTCGCCATATGAGCTGACTTTTTCAAATGAACCATTTGACAAGAGAGAATGTCCAATAACATGAGATAGATGCTGCTGAATATCAGTCAATTGGATAGTCTAGTTAGTCAAGAGCCACAAAGTATTGTATATACTTATTTTGCACAAACTGATGTGACAAAAATTCATTAATTGAATGAAAATACAAAATAATAAAAATAAATCATAGGGACCACGAGGTATTTCATCCAACCAATTGAGTTATACCATATCAATTTGTAGTTTGTAGCTATATTATTACTCTAAAAAGTTGTTATATTTGAAAGAGTGACCATTAACACAAATATTTACCAATGAGATGCAAAGTTAAATTTGTATATGGAAGCTGTTTCGCACAGTTGCAGACATTCCAAAATTATTTTATAACTCTCAGTCAGTGAATAATATGCAACCTTAATAACATTGCACCAGTCACTATGTTGATGAAAACAAAACTAGCTGTCAAAGATTAGAAGAATATTTTTGCTGATCTTGAGAAAAAGTATATGAAAAGAGCAAAACCTTGTGTCTGTGACGAAGAACAGGTCCATCACTTTCCCATCTGGAGTGGTAGATACTTTCACTTTCTCTATGGTAAGCTCAAGCTCACAGAGAACCGCAGTCACATCTGCCAAAAGATAGGAAAAAGAATTCTTCTGAAAATCAATTATGGACATAGTTTTAAATTACCGTCATATCAAAATTCTCCACTGGAGTGGAAAATCAGAAATTCCATATCCAAAAACCAAAAAAAGGAGAGGAATGTAATTTTCATCACTCCAACCAAGGTAAAAGAAAAGCATCTGAAATCCCAGAATCCATCAAAAAGTAAGTGGATTAAAAAGGGTCATTCAAAGATTCCAAATTCTCTTTTTCTTTTGTTTTAATTCACAACAGTCAGGGTATGAATCAACAACTTAAAGGACAATACAAACAGACCACAAAAGTTATAAATTAGTAACCCAAAACCCAAATTCATATCAAAATAGCTATGTTTAATATAAAAAAAAAAAAAAACAAAGTTACATGAGCAGAAACATAAAATCAAAAGCACAAAATTGAAAGTAAATAAAAAAAAAAAAAAAAGAAGTACCATATAGAAGGCCTTTTCGATCAAAACAAGAAAGCTTCAAGAGAAAAACATCAGAAGGTTTGGGTGCTTGCATTTCTGCGCGGTAGTAAAGAACCACAGAAGCTGAAGAACAAGAAGGACATGCACCCATCAGTCTCTTCTTCAATAAACCCCATCTTGTTTGTGAGTCCCCAATCACCCAAAACACTATGTAGCACCATTTCCCATCCGTAGATACATCTTGACCATACAAATTCAAAAGAATAACACATATTGTAATTAACAATCATAACTTTGAAAAAAAAAGAAAGCAATATCTTAAAAAGGTTTCACCAAATGTAACCAAAAACTTAAATAACAATCACTCGTTTCTCAAAGTTGAAGATCAATCACACATACCCATCACTCGATTTTACACAAGGCACATACAATGACGGCAAAATAAAACTTTTTTTCCTCCAACAACCAAACAAGGAAAATGGTTAGAAATAAAACTTTTTTTCCCTATATTTTCTCAAAAACCAAACCAGGAAAATAGTTATTTAAAAAAAATTAAAAATCATAGTTTCACTAGATGTAATGAAAATCTTAACAACTCATCACTTGTTTCTCGAAGTTGAAGATCAATCACACATACCAATCACTCGTTTTTTTACAAAAATTTTCAAGAGGTAGATTGAACAAAAGAAAATCAAAACATATTTTCCCCATATTTTCTCAGCAACCAAACAAGAAAATTGTTGCTAAATACAGAAAAAAATCAATTAAGTGGGGAAGAAATTACCTCCTCTGACAATGCTAAGACCAAAGAAGAGAATGATGCGACACAAATCACAACCAAGACCAGTTTTATCAGGGCAGTTGATTGTTATCACGCATGGGTCACCTTCTTTGTCTGATTGGCTGATGATCACAACATCGTCGTACAGAATTCCCATGTCGTATTGCTATTCAATTTTTCAAGCTTATTATTCGCTTTAAAGGAAGAAACAGGGAAGCAGAGATTTTTGAGACCGATAAAAATTAAAAATCAGAGAGATAGAAAGAGCCAGTGCTGTGTTTTGTTGCTTCCTATCTTCGCTTCTGCTTCACTTGTTGTTGCAGTTGTTTCTAGCTTTTTTATTATTATCCTTTTAAGTATGCTTTTTTCTCGGTGTTCCACCAAAATCCAAAATCTCGAATCCATTTTATCGACTCATCAAATGATTCTTTTCTTTTCATTATTTTAAGATAGAGAAAATGGCCTGTATTGTGATTAATGATGTGAATCCGGATTTAGCTCCCTTGCAAAGGTTGTAAGCTACTACAACGTTGTCCATTTCTGATTCAGTAAATACACTCATTGGAAAATTTGTTCAACAGCTAGGGATATGTTAATATATTTAGTTGGTCATTAACAGTTCAGTCCCTATTATTTATGAAAAAATTATAAAAATAAAAAGCTTTAAAATATTTACTGATATAATTATGTATTGTTTTAAATTTATAAACTTTGATTCATTAACCTAATTTGACCATAAAAATGAGTGATGGTATAAGGATTATGCAATCTCACATAAAGTTTGTTAAATGCTTGAAAATTAATATGTATCAACCATCATTTTTTATATAATATACATTTAATATAGAATAATAAACTGAATATATATTAAAAATATGGTTATTAACATTTTAATACTTCATAAACTTGTACAAATAAAAAGGTAAAATTGTGAAATAAAACATGTGTAAAAAGGTTTATGGTTATAATGCTTTATTATTTTTCATTATAAAACTTTAATTTTTACTACAATTTTATTTCTAATGTTAGTTGACATATTAATTTATCAATACAAAAATATGTTAGTTTACCTATAAAAACCAATATTTTCCTTTAAATTTAAGGAGCCATTTTAAATTTCTAAATGTAGCCCAACAAAATTATATAGAAAGATAAAAAAAAAAAGAATAATATGAAATGAAGGTAGTTTAATTTTTTTTTTAAACAGTTCAAAGGCTTTAAGCGGTTATGTTTTTTGAGAATGATCAATGGTATTTTGCTCTTAGAAACTTGGGATATGAATCCTTGTTTTAATAATAACTTATAATTTATTCTTCAATAAGAATGATTGATTAGTAAATTTATCAATTTCTAATTACTCTTTAAATGTATGGTGGCTCACATAGCCATCTAATTTCTTTTGTCCTAGACTTTTTTAAATGGCTAATCAAGTAAGAAACACATCCAACAATGATATTTTGACCCAACTACCCACATTTCTCGTAATGTCATTAAATGTTTGACCGCTTAGGTTGCCTCCTTTACATCTTTGTCGACCAGCATCACTCAAGAGTCAAGAGACTGATCGTTAAGCCAATAGTTAACTTTGAAAAAAATGGATTGTCATTTACTAATAAAATCTCATTTTATCCAAAACAAGACTTCTATGTAAAAATTTGAAACCCATAGTTTCTTTTTAACTTTGAAAAAAAATGAATTGTCATTTAGTTAAACAACAAAAAGATGAAAACAATGACATATTGCAACTATTCCAAAACTATTTATTTTTGGAAATCGTTTCCTTTAAATTAAATTAAACCAAAGAAAACTTGTTTCCTTGGTGTACTTTTATTTGATTATCCACCTGAGTTTGAACTTGACAAATGCATTTTTAAAAAAAGAAAAGAAAAGAAAAAAAAGTTAAAGAAAAGAAAGTTAGACTTGCTTATAATACTTTATAGTCTAAGGAAAATTAGATAAAAAAGAATAAATAAAATTTGATCAATTAGGTCGCTCAGCTATAAAATAATTGCTTTTGACCTCACCTCACTCAAAAGGTCCTGTAAAAATTTTTACATATTTATTGAAGTAATTATGGTCACTATCTGTATTTCAAAAGAAAATTATTATTTTTCTTTATTTTTGCATTATCCCAAGTGCCATTTGACAAATATTATTTTCCTATTTGTTTTGGTAAAGTTTCTATAATTTTTTTCCTTAATTTAATACTCAAATATTCTTTCTTTCTTTTTTATATATATTATTATAATATAATCAGAATTCTATTAATTTTTACAATAGAAAATTATGCATTTATAATAAAAAAATCTATTGGGACTATCATTGATAAGTCTACTATAGCATAACCCGAATTCTATCCTTACATAATACGCGAAGGATATCTGCATCACTCATATTAATTGGGGAGAAATTTTTCACCTATCTAATTTAATTAGGAGGAGAATCGAGTCCTAGATATTGCTTGAGTGCTCATATTTTTACTTAATATTTCTATTTTTTTTCAAATAAGATACTCTTTTTTCTTTTTAGTTTCAAATAAGATGCTTAATTAAATACAATTTTATTTTATTAAATTATCTTCACATTCCTTTTTTTAGCTCTAATAAAGCTCAACATCTCTATAATGTATTTGTGGTCAAACAAAAATAAAGTTACACGCTTGAAGATCGAAAAAGTTCCAATCAAATTTTAATTTTAATCCATTAAAATTGATAAAAAGGTTTTAGTGTTCATTTAGGCGGCAATTTTACGGCAAATGAACCAAATTATTTTCTTTATATTATAAATGAATAATGATTTGATTAGCAGCGGTATTTTATGGTGAATTACATTACCATGTGTCATTGTAGAGGTAATGCACAATTTTAATATTATTTACATAGTCATATAATAATAGTAAGTGTCGAAATACTCGATCTACATCATTATAGTAAGTTTCCAAATACTCAATACATAGTAGAACTAGAGGCCACTACTTCATGTTCCATCATAAATTGTGAATCCAACCGTATAAGTATATTGTTAAATAAATCTATGATTTAATTGATGTTACCAATTTTCTGCTGTTATATTTCACTGACAGTTAATTTATTATCTATTCATTGTGTAATAATTTCGTAACACTTATAAATGAATTACACATCAAATTTTACATCAATTAGTGCATGGATTATAACTTTTATATATAAGTGCACTGTTATTTAAATTTATCTACTTTAGTTTAAAATTGTGATTATCATGCTTAAATCATATAATCATAAATGCAATCAATAAAAATATTATTTGATGATAGTTGCTGCACTAAAATTATAATCATATAGTTATATTGTTAATATAGTTGACTTGTACAACACAATATTAAGAACAAGTGTAATAATAATTTACCATCTTGCTCATTATATAATTAAAATTTTATTAAATAAAAAGTTTTCATCTTTTTTGAATGAGCACTCAACTTTGAATCTTAATAAAGATGGAGACCAAAAAATCAATTTATACTATACACATATTCAATTAGTCTACACATTGATGAGAATCATGTTGATAAATCTTCATAAGATCCATTGAGTATCTACAAAGGTCTAATGACAAAGGAAAGAATCAAAAAAATGAAGGAAGCATTAAATTGATTAATTGAGCACATCTCGAATTCATACTTTGTCCAAAATAGTAATCGACCAAAAATAAGTATTCAAAATAGTCAATGTTTTGTCATTATTATTCAAGCTTTTAAATTTGATTGAGAGTGACTTGCATGAAGAAAAAACGAGGGACAAAATCTTAATTTTTTAATCTATTTTGGAAACAAGATTTTTTTTTATTTCAATATGAATTAGAATGATCTTTGGTAAAAGAACTTCATTGAGTGTAGAGTCTCACTTATCTTAGTGAAGTTCACATTACACACACAATCGCTTTAGACTATATATATAACATTACTAAAAATTCTATTGCTATAAAGATAATGCCCTATAGGCTATCAATGCCCTATAGGCTATACACACATATAATAAAATTATATAATATTTTGATTAAAAGTATGAAAAATTGAGTTTAGATTAATGACAATAATATTGACTAATAATACTATTTATCAACAACATCAATAGTAAAGTTGTGTACTATATATAATATTAGTAACTATGAAACAACTAGTAACACAAGAACAAATATTAACATTGCAACATGTATAAGCTTCAAATAAAACTATTAACTGTTACAAAAATTTGTAAATAAATGAAACCACAAAAATAATGCAGGAAAAAAAATTAGGCTCCCTGCAAGCTATTTCATACAAAAAAAAAAAAAAAACAAAGTAGGTTACAAGCAATAATTTTATTAATTTCTCATAAATTTTTATCGCTAGCTTGCACAAGAGATTGTTTATGAGTATTATACACATTATATACAATTTTATAGTATTTATATTAGTAATCTAATACTAATAATATTGAAAACAATAATATTTGATGAATGATATAATATTATATTTGGTATTATCAATAATTATAATTATTTGAAAATTATTCAGTAGTTAAATATAAAATAAAAAAATAATAATTGATTTACAATTTTTTAATTTATAATAATATAAATAATATTTTTGATATTTTAAAGTAATTTTTTCATCGTTAAAAAAGTAATTTTTGCATGTTGAGGCTGTCTTTAATAGTTTCCAAACTTAAATGGCTCTTGTTGATATTTAGTTAAGAGAAGGTATCTACGTGATAATTTAGACTGATATTTGCCAGCTCCCCTTGTTTCGGTAGCCGGTTTTATATTTAAAATTATAAAGCCGTTGGATTGCTTTGAAAAGCAATCGAACGGCCAATATATTTTTAAATGAATAGGGGAACGGTGTCATACTGCGGCTATATGATAAGCGGACTGCAAATGTCAAATCTTATATTAATTTATCATATACGGAGACATAGGAGCCACATGAGATCGTGATAAATTGAAGCAATATATCATATCGTAAAGCAAAAAGTATCAGCTAACCTCATGGCGCACGCTGGTTGAGACACAGCAATCAGCCGCCATCACGTGTCTTAATTTAGTGGTAGACAGTGGTAGTGAGTGGTCCCCTCACGTGCCTAAGCTTAGCTTTGTCGGAAATTCAATTAAAAAGGTTTCGGCCGGCGCCAAGCTATCATTTTCGCCTTTGCAAACCCAAACTGTTACCGTGCAACTCTTTTGGACATTGTGCTTCCCATTAATTTTTAATTAATTTTTATTCTAAGCAAAGTTTTTTTTTCTTTTTTTATTGATTATAATCTACAAGTAATATTTATAGCATAGTTCAGAATTTACTGAGATTATCTTAAAAATGTACGGTAAATAACAATATTATAAAGAAATCTATTTTTATTCTATATCTTTTTGTGGAAAGAGAAAATAAACAGAGACATTTTTCAGAGGACCATCTTACTAAAGAGTACGGATGGCAAAAACCCAGGCGCATGTTGAGTATGACAATGTCTGAATTCAACCAATGCTTGATTTTTTTTATCCTATCATAAAATATCAGAATTTTATGTTTGTAATTATATATATATATATATATATATATATATATATATATATATATATTATAATTTCATTTCAATCAGATTGGGCATAAAAAATTGGACTTAAAAGGTCTAAAATTTCAAATATATATAACAGGTCAGCCAAATAAACTTAATTATTTAAAGTAATATATTTTGAATACTTTTCTCATAAAATTCGAGTTCTAGACAACACTTGGGCTTATTAAGCAAATCCAATTTTAAAACTGAATAGATATTTTTGATATCCATTCCAATGCACTACGAGTGCATTTACCAACTTGTGTTACATTATATTATATTGCAGTAAAACACTATTATTTATGGTAAATCATGTTCAACTGTAATTTCTAGTGCATTACACTGCTTTAAAAAGATGGTTAATATAATGAAAGGTGTATAAAATAAGTTCATGGAGGAGTAGGTTTAGGCTCCACACTATTCATATTTTAAATATAATCATTTATCTTTTATTATCAAATAATAAATCTAAATTTATTAATATTAATTTATATTTAAATTTAAACAAGAAATTTAATTTAAATAATATATAAGATGGTAATGAACCTAAATATTTAATAAATAATGATAGTATACTATCCTGATTTCACTATCCTGATTTCATTACATAAAATTATTTTAATTATTTTTCTTTAAATACATAGAACGTATTACTTTTATTTAATCATTTATTATTTACTAAATAATAAATTTGAAAATAAAATTTAGATTAAAAAATTATATTTGACATTAATAAATAAAATAAATTTATAATTTAATATTATATGATTTTATGATATAATTTATATTATATTACATAATTACATAGTAATATATTTTTGTAATACAGTATCAAATTATGCTATACTATAATATGATTGTACTATGTTATAGTAACTAATATATAGAAATAAATTATATTATAATAAAATATTATTAATAATATTACATTATATTGTAATATTTATTACTTAGTACTAGTATATTATTAAGTCATTTTTGTATTATAAAACATAATATATAAAAGTAATTAGTTAATACTTAAGTTCAAAAGTTAAAAATAAAATCCTAAAATATTATATTATTTTATATAATAGAGTCCATAGTACACTAAACATAGTATTGCATTTCAACTTAATGTCATACATATTAATACAATACACTATAATGTAATACAGTGTGTCAAACGCACTTTACAAGTTTAATGGTTTTTAAGCATAGCTACCATGCCTAAAGAGTCTGATAGATATTCTTAATAAAATGGGAAATTTAAAATAATAATCATAAAACTTTTGCAAATTACACAAATAACAACACAACTTGTTTTCTATCAAAATTAGCCAAACCACAACATTTTATACCATACTACCCTTGTCATTCTCACCCAAATTTTTGCAAAACGAAAGTATTTCTCCCAACAAAATTCTCACCAATCGCCAGCACCGGAGAAGAACGACGGCGTCAATCATCGGCGGCCAATCTCGAGGGCTCAAGTCCAACAACATCAATCCCACCAAAATTAGGTCCAATAGTAGTGGAGACATCTAAAAATCAAACATTGAAGTTAAAAAACCCTAGGTTAGAAATTTGAAATAAATGCTTTATCTTATTTTTTTGTTGCATTTTGTTCTGTTATGGTTGTGTGTTCTTGTTGTTTGATGTTGTTTTGGTGGTGGTTGTTATATTCGAATTCAGATAGGAGGTGGAGGGTTGCAGGAGAGGAGAGTGATTTTGGTGGGATAGAGGTTGGGACTATCGCCCTAGCCTCTCGCTTGAGGCTGGTGTGCCCGCGAAACAGCCTGGGCTGTCACCCCAGCATTGCGAGAGCGATGATGGCATGCGCGCGACAGGCTGGGTTGTCTCCCCAGCCTTGCACGTGCAACAGGTTGGGCTATCTCCCCAGCCTTGCGTGTGCGACAACCTAGGTTGTTCAACTGTGTTTTTGTTCGATGGGCTGTTTGTCACATAAAATTTTCGGAGACGGGTCCCCATCACACAAAAACTATCGTACAAAATTTCAGAGAGCGCGGTACTCCGATCGCAAGTAATTGTGTGCGACGGCCAAAAAAATCAGATGCACAGGTGCTGTGTTTTTGTGTGACAAGGACCCATCTCTCAAAATTTTGTGTGACGGACAGCCCGTCGCACTAAAATACAACCCCTTTGCATGTAATATTTTTGGCTGTCGCACACAATTACACACGATGGGAGCACCGCGCTCTCTGAAATGTTGTGCGATGGGTTGTCCGTCAAATAAAATTTCGGGAGATAGGTTTCCATCGCACAAAAACACAACACCTATACATCTAATTTTTTTGGTCGTCGCACATAATTACTTGTGGTGGGAGCACCGTGATCTCTGTGTTTTCGTGCGACGAACTGCCAGTCGCACCAAAACACAGAGACTGTGTGATCATGTTTCCGTTGCGCAATTTGTGTTAATAAATTTTGTTATGTTTTTTTATTATAATAAAATTATGAATTTTAATAATTGATCGAAAATTCATTTTGTTATAGATACATGGAAAAAAAGAGTTTGACGAAGCGTAATCCGTCTGGCCTGAGGAAGGATCCATGTGTGATGAAGTTAGGATTTGATGATCATTTTTCGGGCCGTATTACAGAGACATCAAAATTTAAAAGAGTCGTCAGAGTTATCTAGAGTAAGTTAACGAAAAAATAATTGTCGTTATTGAAGAATAATATTTTCGGACACTTTATGAATTTGGAGAGTTATACATTCAATGGTATTATAATCCATAATTTATTGATTAGGCAAGTTGCGCATAATGAAACCGATGAAAATCAGTTGTGGTTTCAAATAGGAGAGCATTTAACACGATTACTGATTGGGGAGTGGTGTTTAGTTACGGGGCTCTCGAGTGGTGAAAATATCGTACAAAAAAATCCACCAGTGCGTCATAGATTACTCATCGGTATTTTGATGGTCGGTTTAAAGACTTGAAACTGAAACAATTGGATATTGCTTTTCCCAATTTGAACCTTGATGTCATGTATGACGTTGATGCCTTGAAAATTGCGTTGTATTACTTTGTCGATAGGGTCTTGAATGGTAGAAAGGATAACAGTCAAGTTGATTTCCAATTGATGAATTACGTTGATGATGTCGATCACTTTCGAAGTATTCCATGGGGTCATATATCATAGGAAACGGTATACGACAGTATTGATAATGCATTGAACCAAAAGACTGAGAAATTTAAGGATCAGTGCGACAAAGATCCTTCTCATAATATTGAGAAATACAATATCTATGTCTTCAGTCATGGAGTTTAGGTGGGTAGGAAAAAAAAAATTAAGTTCGTATGTGTACTTATGTATTCATGAAGTAATTTTCTTTAACTTTATGACTTTGTTTATTGCAGGCTTGGCTTGTTGAAGTTGTTGAGAGGTTTCCATGAAAGTGGGCTGTGAAGACAAGGAAGAAGATTCCCCGCATATTAAAATGGAAGACATTTTCTTCGTCGAAAATAAGTTATGGGGTCGTACATTCATATCTCAGTGACAACACTCGTATTGTAAGTATTATATACATAAAATAACCGTTAATATTATTAAGTACTATATCATTATTCGAACATAAAATTTTGTCTACTCTATGGCAAGGGAATGTTATACAAATCATCGAACCAAGTGCAAAGGAGAAGGTAAAAGATTATTGGAATACTATGGGGGATAGTATGCCATAAGTCCTAAGATGGGTTCTTAATGTAGGTATCCTTGAGTACTTAATTTAAAACATCATTGAAGCTCAATACGCTTACCAATTATTTTTTATTTTTTTTATCTATTCTGTACAGTATGAACCTACTATCAATGCACAACTTATTCCAAGGGAAGTACAAGAGCCTCAGGAGTACATGATTGAACACATGAGCAGCAAAACCCACTCGAGTGCGATTCTGCTGCAGCTGGCAGTGACGATCGATCACATGACTCTGATAACCTACAAGAGTCGGAGGTAACACCCTCATAAACGATCATTTTCATTTCTTGTACATAAATTAATATATGCCTTTAACATAGTCTTGTTGTATTTGTGTTTGTTGATAATAGTCAAAGACAAAGTTCTATTACTATTATTTCGTTAAACGGATGAACATGATTGATCGTAACATTTTTTAGCTAAAGTCCACATTTGAGGCAAAGCGTAAAGAACAAAAGGAGTTTAAAAAACTCGTCATGGGACTTTTTGGTTCAAACAGCGAGGGTACATCTAAGTGGTCGAACGACGATTCCCCGATTGGAGGCTCGTATACAGTGAGCAACCTTATTACGTTTTATCTTCTTATTCTTTACCTTCTAATCTGACAAGAGTTTAATATATTTATATTGACTATTTGACAGGCCCCAGATGACCATGGAGTTCATACTGATATTAGTGATCATAATGATCACAGTCCTTTGACATTGTACAGCTTCTACGGGGATCTAAGTGGTGATAGTGTCGAAATTTTCATGAAGGCACCACCGGGCATAAGTCAGTTCGGACGTCCATATCGGTTGTCATATATGGTTAATAGTCCTTAGGTGATTCCACCTTTCAAGAGAGGGAGGAACGTGAATCCTCTACCCACAATCGAAATAATTGACCATGAGATTGATGAAAGAACGAGTGTGGATATAAATCCATTTAGAGCATTAGAGGATCCAACACAATTTCATGAGTTTAATCAGTGGTTTGCAGGTGAAATCACAGTGGATCGCACAATCCAACAGTCATACGAATTTTTTTAAATACTGTTAGGTCATGCTTTACTTGGATGGCTAGGGGATGAGGTAAATAATATTGGGTTTTATTTTTTCAAGTACTTTGCATTGTCTTATATTATTAACAATTGTCTTTTTTTTTTCTATAGCATATCCATGAGTACTTCCAGTTGATTAGTGCAAAGCAAAGACAATACCCAAATGCCTTACCTCAACGTGTCACGTACACAGATTCCTTTTTTTGGGTAATAAGTTCAAAAAGCTTACAATAATTGATTTAGTATTATATCTCTTAATGCCTTTAGTTCTTAATTTGAACTTTGATTCCATGTAATATATATGTACTAGGTGTTCTTGAAGCAATTATGAAATGACGGTGACTGTGATGTGAACTCATTACAATATGTATATTGATGGGCGGTCGGACATCATGTCCAAACGGTTCATAGACATCGATATGGTAAGAATTATTATATAATATTAATGTTATCTAATTTTGTTAGTAATTTTCTAAAATTTTAGTTTATGTTAATTTGTGTAATCAGGTATTTGTTCTTGTAAATATGGGTGGCGATCACTAGATATTAGCCCGTATGGACCTTCGTAGGAAGAATGTGTGGATTTATGACTCGTTGGCAGTATCTCGGGACGATAAAACGTATGAGCACAACTTCAAGCAATTTCAAGTTGTTTTCCCTCGATGGCTAGAAAATGTTGGATTCTACGACATCCAACAGGAGCTATGGAGTACCGACCCTTGGAAGATGAAAGTAGTAAAAAATGTGCCACAACAAGAGCCTAGAACTAGAGATTGCGGAGTTTTTTTGTTGGTGTTTACAATGTATTTAATGCTCGGGCTCAGACTTGATTTTAATGGTAATCATGGATAGTACTTTAGGAAAAAGATTGCTGTTGATATATTTAATGGTGATATTGCACTTTAGGCCATTGTCTCATTTGAATATTGATGCATGTGGAATTTTTCTTTTGTAGAGACAATTAAAATAATATAATTGAGACTAAATGCCTCATTAGATATAATTTTGCAATAAATAAAAAATAAATGCTCAAAATACATAAGTATTTATCATGATACAATTAGTTTTGATTCGACGCAATGAGATTTTTACATTTCTTGCGATTATGCCCCGCTTCATTCAACCGCCCACATCTTACAGTTCTCTTGTTTACATCCTCACCAATAGAGGGTATTCTGAGCTCAGGACGACGACCAGATGATGGTGCTTCAATTGGTGGGTTAACTCTTATTGCTTGGATTTCCTCTAGAATCTCCCAATTTGTCATGTCGTTAACTGGCTCGACTGGTTGTGTATAAGCCATCACTAATGAATTGGTGTAAAAATGAAAATAAAGATTGATATAATCCACTCGTACAGTTAGGCAAGCAGCAATTGCATGTGCACAGACAAGCTGATCAAGTTAGAATACTCTATAAGAGCAAGTCTTATCACGTATGTCAACTATCCCCTCCTTAATACCACCACCCAAAACATGGAATCGAAAATGAGACACAAAACGAATAGTCATTCTTTCGACCACAGTTCTCATGTCAGAGACTATTTCATCTGCCCATGTTGTTAGACGAGTACTCATTAACTCAGTCACAATTGTTCTATCATAAAATCATTACTACAGTATTTTTCTAAAGTAATTAATAAGATAAGTAATCAGAAATTTCTACGGTTCTCTCATAAAAGAATTCACGCTCTCCACAATATTGGTGGTAATAATACTGTACCTCTGACCGTCAAACTCAAATCTTACTCAATTATATGTGCTCACATTATTCTCTAAATAGTCAGCCGCACCCGCGTGGAGCTGCCATAACCCCTCAAGTTGTTTTTTAAATTCTTCATGTCCATACGTTTTTGCTACGTTTATAAAAACAAGCTCAAATTCATCCTATATAGCTTTGGACATCTTGAATTTTGACTTTATATTACCTTTCACATGGTAAAAGTGAACTCCATGACCAGCAGTACGAAATACTTTCAAAACAGTTCTCTTGATGGCAGTGCATCAATCAGATATAAATACTAACTCCTGTTTATTGCCAATCACTTTATGTAATTTCATCATAAACCATTCCCAAGCATCATTATTTTCGGAATCCATGACTCCAATGGCTAACGGATACAGTTGATTGTTTCCATCTAGGCATATTGCCACAAACATACTTTCACGATATAGCCCATTCAGATGAGTATTATCTACAACAATCACTGGCCTGATGCACTGCATGAAACCCTTGATAGAAGATCCAAGAGATACAAAGTAGTATAAGAAATTATCATTTCCATCCCATTCGAGATGAGTAATGGTATCTTCGTTTGCTTTAGTTAAAATGTAAGAGTACTTAGGAAGTAAGTTGTACGACTCTGCAGGATTCTCTCGTATTATTTGAAGACCAACTTCCTTTACCTGATACGCCTGTTGATATGATAACTGGACACCATAATCTTGTTGTATATTTGCTCTGATGTCATTCAGAGTGTATATCCATTTTTCCTAGATAAACTTGTCTGCGATGATATGAGTAACAACTCATCTTCTTACTTGACGGACACCATTGGCCAACACCTCATTATAACAAGTGTGTACATTGTCAACTCTTCTCACTAAGCACAGAACATTCTGTTCATTTGAAGCTCTTGTTGCTTGGATACACCATATACATGATTCCGAAGAACACTAGGCCTCGAAGCGTATCGTTGTGGAACGTGTGATCTTGAAATCAAACTTACCTTTCAAGGCAACTTTGCACAATTCTAGTATTAACTCATTCTTCTCAGCAAACAACTTTCCCACACCAAAATCATCATAATTATAATTTCTAACCATATCTGGAGCAACCAAGTTCGAAGGCTAAACTAGAGCAAGACTTGCGAGGTGGTCATCTATTGTCTTTCTTCTCGAACGAGCTATTGAAAGAATGGATTGGTTGTCTCTATTATTAGTGGGAATATCGTTTTGATCCTCATCTTCATCATTAGTAGGAATACTGGAAGGACCGACGCCCTCATCATGATCTGAACTATTAAAATGATTATTTGTTGTATTATTAAATAGTTCCCTACAAACATTATTTGCTTCTATATTGCTGATGTCATCAATAGGATCATCATTGTTGCGGAAATCATTGTTGTCGAATGGAGAGTAACGTTGCTTTGACGGCATTGTTAGTGGTAACTCCTTTTTTTCAACATATGCTACTGTAATGCCATTGTCATTAATGGTGTTATTGTTATCGTGGAGTGGAGAGTAACGTTGTTGTAAGGATAGTGTCTGTGGTAATACCTCTTTTTCAATATCAGGACAAGAGACGTTTGCTCTAGAAGAATTTCAGTTTCTACTAGTAGCTCACCATCTTCGTTCTGAACTCAAGGAGATGTGGTAATAAATATAGGGATGCATCCGTAATTGACCATATTAGAAGTCATATGTAACACAACCTTGATCATTTCGTCATTAAATATGTCTATAGGTAGTGAACATGTACGATACATTGTCTTACTAGACTTCAAAGTTGTCTTCATCGTGATATTCCATTCATTAAGATCTATTTGTAAAACATCATGAATTCTTGCCACAAATTGATCAAATGAACAATTTTTCTGAACCAGAAAAGCTGTATTATTGCCATTCACGTACTCTATATGCCCATCCGCCAACGTCTCCCACCAACCGTTGCAACACAATTGAAGCACAATTAAATTCATTCAACCTAAAAAATATTTAAAAAAACAAATGTGGTTACACACTACAAAACATGATAAAATGAATATACCATACATTTTACATGGATGTCTCACAAACAGTTATAACAAGTGCCTGTCACACTTAAATTGAGGTAAATTTTCTATTTAACTATGGGCGAGATCGGCAAAAAAGTTATGAGTTTTATTTGTCTCGTCACAAGCTTTGAAATGGTATATTATACTCCAAAAATAGACACATATAGCCAAAATTATCATATCAAAAAATGTATCTATCGCACATGTTGTATTTTTGTACGACAGGCGCCTGTCGCACATAAATATGAACCCGTTGCACATGCTGTATTTTTGTGTGACAGGCTCAATTTTGTGTGATAGGCTGGGCGACAGGCGCTTGTCACACAAAAATACAGCATGTGCGACGGGTTCACGTATATGTGCGACAGGCGCCTGTCGCCCATAATCTGGGTTTCGATTCTCAGTCGAGTTTTTATTATTTTCAACTTTTTTTTTATTTCTCAACTCAAATAGGTGTACTTTAATAAATTACATTACTTTATAAAAACAAATAACAGCATTTACAGTGAAATCTACATCAATTTTCAACTTAAATACTAGCCTTAAAACATTAAAAATCCATATTATCTAAGCACATAAACTAACCTTTAATATACTCTCCAATTGATGATTTTATGCTTCTATTTTGTTGGAAGTGCTGAGATTTATTGAGAGTGCTGAGATTTTTTGGGGTGTTAATTGTGTTGAAATGTGTTTAACTTAGTTTTCATTTTGAGTTGTGAGAATGGCATCATTAGACAGTAACGAGAGCAATTTCGTCAAATACTTAGGTCTTTGGCTAATTATGATAGAAAAAAGTTTGAGAGGTTAATTTTGTTAATTTTGAAAAATACAAAAGTTTTTTGGCTATTTTTGTAAATTTCCCTAATAAAATCTATCAAATATCATGATTTATCTCAAAATTGAATATGTATACTATAAAATTTTATTAGATTAGTTTAGGAATGATATAATATACATGTGTTAAGTATGACACTTTTTATGCAAACTTAAATTTGACTATAGAACTAGTGTTGCAACAATGTATAAAGTGCAAGCATTATGTATGTTTGGAATTTTCTTTTAATTCTTAATTCTCCGGTTATTACTTTCTCTAGTTTTAAAAAGTGAAAAAATATTTAATTTGTTTAATGAATAATGATTTAACTCAAAATTTATATAAACTGTATCAATTTTTTGATCTTTTTGTTAGCAATGATTAAAAAAATTAATAAAAAACTGTTTTATCGTTAAAGTTCACTTTAAACCATTTTGGGAAAGTGAATTTAAAGGTTTGGCTTGGGCTGGAACCATTGCGAGGTGGGCTGGGGTTTGGGCTTTCATTTATTTATTTAATTTTTTAAATCGTTGTAAATTTGAAATGAGTTAATAATCAACAAGTTGTTATAATTAACAACAAATTAAAGAAAATGAATATGTCAAAGTAAAATCATAAATAAAGAAAATAAAGCAAATAAAAACTTAGAGATTTAATTTTTAGTTTTTGAATTTTCTAATTCAAGCACTCTTTTAATTAATTAACCCATAAAAGAGAGTTTAGTATCATAATTTTAGCTTTTTTGAATCATCATTGATTTATAAATTAGGAATTTAAACTTTCTTTTTTATTTTTATGTTATTTTTTCAATTTTAATTTATTATTCTAATTTATAAATTTATTTATTTTTTAAATAATGGGCCTGGGTCTAGCCCAATTTTGTTTCTCAAACCCTTATCCAGATGCTTATGTGTATGGGTTGGCCTTTTTTACGCACCCTATATTTGTATCAAAGTGAATCGTATAACCGAACTCTATGACAAAGTAGGTATTTAGAGATTTGAATAAATGTTTTTATAAAGAAAAAAATTTTAAAAATATGACAATATGGTGGGTCATGTCATCATGTCCTTAATCTTGATAGCTACTTAGTGTAACTACGATACCTAGATAAACTCATACATAAAACACAATCTTGACCTCAAATTAAAAATATAGCAAAATAAACATTAATACAGAGAACACACAATATTTGTGTTTCATCTTTTTGCCTATATCCAGGAGAGTAAATCATCATCAATCCATTATATAAATGAGAGGTTACATAAGATTTTACATTATTTCAAATGAATAACACAAACTAGATAGCCATACATATATGTTTGGTATTGATAAAAATAAAGATTGTGAATAAAGATATGGAGAATGATAATATGTTGGAGAATATGATGAAGGTAGAGACACTACAAGAATATTACTTTTTTGAGACAAAACCTTTAGCGACGAAAAATAAATAGTCACAAAAATGGATTTTTAGAAAGGAAAAAATTGTTTCGTCGCTACATTGTTTGTTGGAGGAAGGAAAAGTTACTTATTACTTTTAGCGACGAAATATTTCGTCGCTAAAGGCCAAATACGGCAAGTAACATAAAATTTCATCGCCAAAACGTTTGGCGCGAAAAAAAAGTTATTTTAGTGATGAAAATTATTTTGATCTCGAAAAGCTATTTTCAGTGACTACATAAATTTTGTGGCATAAAACTTGTTTTAGCGATGAAAACATGTCATTGCAAAAGGAAAGTTTTCGCGATGAAAACTCATTTCGTGGTGAAAACAACATTTTAGCGACGACAATTATTCCGTCGCCAAAATTATGTTTTAGCGGCAACAATTGTTCATCGCCAAAGGTCTTTTTTAGCGACAAAATGATTTCATTGCTGAAAGTTTATTTTAGCGACAAATTATTTTCATCGCTAAAAGGGTTTTTAGCAACAATTTTTTTGTTCATCGCAAAAGGTTTCTTCAGCGACAAATATTTTTCGTTGCTAAATATATTTTATTATTCATTTTCAATCGCGACAAACATAAATTCATTGTGAAAAATAAGTTTTACCGATGAATTTAATTGTTGTCACAAAAAGGCCTCTTTTAGCGATGATTTGTTATTCATCGCAAAAAATGTGTTTTAGGGACGAAATTTTGTTTGTCGCTAAATATGTTTCAACACTCATTATCAATGGCGAAGAATTGATTTTGGTCGCTAATTTCCTTTGCGGGAATAAATATAATGGCGCCTTATTTTAAAATATTAAGAAAAAAATTTAACGTCAAAACTTTGTCACTAATGCTCTTTTTTAGTGACGAAAGTACTATTTGTCGCTATTGAGCTAATAAATTAATATAATTTTATAAATTTAGAGTGCATATAAATTATTTTAATTAATTCCATGATTAATCTTTTTATTAATTAAAAAGTAATATAATTTTCATTGTAAAAAAAATTTATTAATATTATGAGAAATTAAGAAAAATAAAATGTGATTGTTGTTAATTCTTTGTGGGAATAATGATAAGTTCATATTCAGTAGGAGAAAGTGATAAATTTTAAAAAAAATTAGTAAATTGACTTATTATTACGATTGCTTTTATTTTTATTAAAACTTACAAATATAATTTCATGAAAGGCTTATGACTACTCTTGTTAATTAGGAAACTTTTAACTATAAATGACGAATAGCTCATTTGATTGCATGCCACTTAATTTTAATATAATTATCAAATGATAGGCAGTTCAATTTACCTCAAAGTTGGAATACTTGCATATGCTATGATTAAAATTATGAGGTAGTATATAATATTACATATCTTTTAAAGTTAAAATTAAAATTGACATAAGCAAGTATAATATAGTTAATTTTATTTTTAAAACAATTTATGGTTAAAACTGGAAATAAAAATGTATTTTCACATGATATACATATAAAATATAAATTATTATATTTATAATGTAATTATAAATTATCAATTCAATTTAATTAGATTAATAAAAAAAATGCAACTTAATTTAAGAATTGGTAAGAACTAAATAAGGAATTGGATTAACCCAAATCACAAGTAATCCGAAATATTAATTTGGGTTCAATTCGATTCCTTTTCATTTTTTTTTATTTGGTTTAAATCTAAAAATCCAATCAAATTCAAACTTAAGAACCAATCGGTTTTTATTTCGCTTTGGGTTGAACTTGAACAAAATTGAAAAACTAGCTTATATTATTGTGTGCATGTGTGTGTATAATAATAAGAATAAGAATAAGAATAATGATAATAATAATTTATTCAAAATAATTTATTTATTTATACATAAAAAAATATATATATAAATGTATTTTTATATGTATAATATAATATATGTACGTGTATATATCTTTGTGTGTGTATATATAAGACAAAAACTTTATGCAATACCTAATTCCCTAATTAACCTTTTGCTTAATTCAATTCACTGCGATCAGTTCTTCTCCATCACGAAAGAGATAGAGAGAGAGAGAGAGAACGACAGCCACTCACTCACCCACGCTGCAGCCGCTGGCATCGGTAACAATCGCCCACGTCCACGTCCTCTGCTGGCGCTGTGACTTCAGTTCTTCTCGATTTGGTTCCTTGTTCCAACCACTTTCCGCTGCCTCCGACTTTGTTCGCCATCGTCAACTGTCAAAACCAAATTCCTGTATGACCACAAATCTTTCACATCACATTCTTTTTTTGTCTGATTTTTGTTATAATCTTTTGGATTTAAGTGTCCATGGCGATGATTTGCACACTTTTGTCTGTTGAATTTGAGCTCAACCCACTTCTCATTTTCGCTTTTCTGAAAACGGTATGAATTTGATTTTAAGATGGTGGTTAGTATTGCTTTCATTAATTTGTTCGTAATTTGTTTTCTGGTAATATTTGAATGGCTGGCGATCGATTGTTTGAACATTTGAATTGAAGATTTATATGCACGTGTGATGCATCTTAAGGGTGGTTAATTTTGTTGCCTTGAGAGAGACTCAGCTGAAACATTTAAAATCAGAAAAATAGAGGGAGGTTTCATTATGTATCTGACAAATGTCATGTGATTGTGGGGTTTCATGGTTATTTATTTGATTCGTCTTCCTCTTTTAATTAAGAAAGTGAAATTTTGGGGAAATACACGGGCTAACACCCATTAATCCTTTCTCCTCTGATGGGTCAAGAAGGAAAGTGGTTCATGCACCTTGTTTAGGAAATCACAAGATCCACCTCTTCCATATTAGCTCATCAATTTTGTGGATCCAATCTCAGGATGGATCGAGGGATTTTAAGCTCTCATCTGGTGCATCTATTGCTTTCACCTTTCATTTTCAGTTTTATATTATAGATCAAATGGTTAATGTGTTTTCGAATTATGATTGGAGGTAGCCCCACAAAATGGGTGGTCAGTATCAGAAAATCATCTTTTGGATTAAGTGTTCATGGCATGATTTTCACGTTGCATTCTTTTTTTTATCTAATTTGTTCTTTCTACTATTATTTGTGCAAAATCTGCTGTAATTACATTGATTCTAGTACTGTTTCTGCTGTTAATTACTGCTGTGTTTGCTATTTTTATTGTTATTTACTGCTGTTTATGCTTTTTTAATCTATTTCACTGTTATTTAATAAAATTTTTCCTGTTTTTGCATAACTTTTTATTTTTCTACTGTTATTTGTGTTGATTCTAGTACTATTTCTACTGTTAATTACTGTTGTATTTACTATTTTTGCTGTTATTTGTCGCTGTTTATGGTTTTTTAATCTGTTTCACTATTGTTTGATAAGATTTTTCCTGTTTTTGTGTAACTTTTTATTTTTCTGTTGTTATTTATCCTGATTCTAGTACTGTTTCTGCTGTTAATTACTATTATATTTGTTGTTTTTGCTGTTATTTGTCGCTGTTTATGGTTTTTTAATCTATTTCACTGTTGTTTGATAAAATTTTTTCTGTTTTTTTGTAACTGTTTATTTTTTCTGCTGTTATCTGTGCTGTCTCTATGTGATGATGAATTTGTTGACGCGATTTCAGATGATGATGATGAAATTGTTGCGAATTGTGAACTTGAATAAGATTTACATGACTCTGATTTTGACTAAAACAAATGTAAAGTATATAGGGTATATAATTTCATACTTATTTTGTTGTTAAATTTATCTAATATGGTTAATTAATAATTTTCTTATAGCATTTTTTATTTTACCCTTCTCTTCTAATTTATTAAACCTAATTTGTTTTTAACTAACATATTCTATATTTCAGATGGCTCCAGGTTTACGTAAACGACCTGTCGCGTCTACTTCTGCACAAAGTACTCCAAGTTTGTATGATGACACAATTCCTTCCGCTGTAACCTCTACAGAGGATCTTGCTCTACAGAGGATTTGCAAGATGTTTGAAGTA
This sequence comes from Luvunga scandens, assembly GCA_030449905.1. Taxonomy (NCBI): domain Eukaryota; kingdom Viridiplantae; phylum Streptophyta; class Magnoliopsida; order Sapindales; family Rutaceae; genus Luvunga; species Luvunga scandens. The sequence continues at coordinate 17,206,137 of JASUUG010000210.1, read as the reverse complement.
GTGTAGGTAACAAATTATAAACTTCAATTGTAGATTGTTTAACTTATTGTACTATTAATATTTACTTAACTAATATATTTACGTGATTATAGGTGATTTTTATGTTATTTTTTCTTTTATATAGGTTCACCTCCAGAGGTGCGATGTTCTCGAGGCCCTACACGAGATCTTAATACAATGGCTATGGTGAGGTTAAAGGGCCAAATAATTATCACCATCTCACCAATTACGAATGAACAGGAAGGAGCATACTGTAAAGAATTGATTAGCAGCTATAGTACAATTGTTCGAACCCGTGCTCCACTTGGTGCAGTGTCATGGTCCAAGATTCTTTGGGATGAGAGGGTGGATTTATTTAGATGTTTACTGGTATGCAAACTTTCTTAACAATAATATCACAGTTGACATGTTTGTTACAATCCCATATTAATAATTATTGGCTTGCTTTTTTTTATTGATGCAGGAGTGGTTTGTTTTAGACCTAGATGAACCACATTTTTTGCGTTATTTGAATAGAATAATGGGCAAGCAATATGCTGATTATCGATGCAAGACCCTGAGGAAGGCCTATAAAAATTATCCGCCAAGTGAGGCATGTAGACATCCACCAAAAGATGTCAAACAAGAGGATTGGGTCAAATTATGCGATCTTAGGGAGAACGAGACACATGAGGTATATCATTCAATACCAAATTAAGCAACTGTGCGCATATAATTTTTGTGACATTACTCATTATTTTGGAATATCTTATGGAAATGAGGAAAAAGAAAAGAAACTTAAAATTTTTAGGATACTGATCATGAGCAGCCCTAGCAATAGCATTGTATATAGACAACATTAGGCAAACCAAATTTAGCCATGAAAAAGAAAGCTATGCTGTTATTTTGAAAATTTGTGATATGATTTTGAAAATTGAGTTGAAGCAGTTGATTTGAAAAGTTTTTATTTTGAAGTGAAGGAAGCATATGATGTTATTTTGTTATGTTTTAATAAATTGGAGCTTCTCATATTTTGGGGTAAGTCATGCCAAATTTTTTTCAAAAATTCATGACATGTTGCATATTAGTCTCGTTAACGTATTTCCTTGTGAATTTTGATCTAACATATTTTTTGTGGTTCTCTGTGATGCATTTGTTGATATATAGAGGTTGACTCCATCTGGAAAAATAAGAGATATTTTGTAAAAATCTTATAAAGATACTTTTTAGATTTTAATTTTCACTTATTTAACATGAAAAATGTTGTTTTGTGCTGTTATTTTTAGAAAAAATGCAAAACAAATGCAGAAAATAGGAGTAAAGTTCATTTCAATCATCGTAGGGGATCAAAGCCATTTAAAGTCCATCGTGAGATGGTATAATACTTTTTAATTAGTGTTACTATGTAATTGTAAAGTATTAAAATACTACATAATTTTAAAGTGATAACATACTACATAATACTTTTGTTTATAGTCTTCTGACTCAGGTGAAGTGCAAAGTTTTCCGAACTTTTTTCGTTCTACTCATTACAATGAAAAAAATGGGTGGATCAATTCTGAGGCACAATCTGCACATGTAAGATTTTTATTTTTATTGAATTGAAGATTAAACACATAATTTTAATTTATTCTAAAGTGATTTTTTTTTTTATAGGAAAAAATGGTTGAGCTGTATCAGTTGTCTCAAACTGAATGATCTCAACCAATCAGTGATGAAGAGATGGCTCAGCAAGTATTTGGAGACAAGTCAAACTATTACAGGGGGCTTGCGAAACGAAGGCCGACACATTATAATTCTCAAGGTCCATCATCCAATGAGGAGGCATTGCGCAATGAGTTAGAAACCACTCGATCTAAGTTACAGACAACTCGAGATGAATTGCAGAATACAAAAGATCAGTTACAATCACAGCAGTTCAAGATCGATGACTTGACTAAGGAGCTAAAAAATATTACATCGTTTTTAACAACTCCGCGCCAAACCAATTTGGCTCCTCATCATAATTTGTTGTGAGGTACTTTTATGACTTCAACTTATAATTTGTACTTGGATTTATGAAAGTTAATAACATTAACATTGTTCTTTTTAAATCTTGTATTTATTTGATTAATAGTAAAATATAAAAGTATTTATTCAAATATTTGAAAACAATTGGGGTAATAACATATATCAAACTCATTGCCAAGCACATTTGGCGACCAATCAAAATTATTTTGTAAAAAAAAAAAAGGCTTTTAGCGACCAGGCAATTTGGTCGCCAAAATTATATTTTGCGACAGAAAATAATTGGTAGCTGAAAACATTTTTGGCGATAAAAAAAATGCATCAAATAAAATGATTATTGCAACGAAAATCATTAGTCGCCAAAACTATATCTCGCAACCAAAATCATTTTCATCACCAAAACTATTTGCAACGAAAATAATTTCGTCACCAAAAATATGTTTTACGACGGAAATAATTTCATCCCAAAAATATGTTTTGCGATGGAAATAATTTCGTCGCCAAAAATATGTTTTGCAATGAAAATAATTGCGTCGTTAAAAATATGTTTTGCAATGAAACTAATTTCATTGTCACAATAATATTTAGCGACGAAAACTAATTCGTCGCCAAAAATATATTTTCCTAGTGATATTTAGTGACGAAACATATTTCGTCGCCAAAATCATTTTTTGAGACAAATATAAATGTGTAGCCTTTCATCGCAAAAAGCATGTTTGCCGACCGACATCTTTCGTGGCAAAAGATATGCTTTAGCAACAAAATATTTTAGTCACAAAGAGGTCGTTGCAATAAAGATTTAGCGACGAAAGTTTTCGTTGCCAAAGACTTACTTTTAGCAATGAATTTTCCTTTTTGCAGCGAAAAAAGTGATAAAATACATCGTCGCATTTGACAATTTCGGCGACAAACTTGTCTTCATCGCTTTAAGTTTTAGCGACGAATCTATTTTTTTGTCGTAGATTACCAAGCGCGAGGGTGCTATTGGGACGATGTTGCGACAAAATATGTTTTGTCGCTATAACGTTTAGCGACGAAATTTTATAGTTTTAGTGACGATTTGTGTTGTCACTAAAACCCTTTTTTCTTGTAGTGAGAATAGAAATAGCCTTCTAAAGTGGAGAAATAGTTAATGATCTATAAGATAGAGAGAAAATGAGAGAAGAGGAGGCAAGGAGATGATAACATGCCTTAATATAGGTGAATAAGTCATTTATATAGTGGAGGCCAGTCAAAAGGAGAGTGTATAAAAGCTAGGGTTAAATGTCATTCTTGAAATACTAGCTATGCAATTTAAGAGGGGGGTGAACTGAGTTTCTAAAAATATGAAGTAATCAAAAAACAAATCAATGCAAATATCTTATAAAATTAAATAAATAACAAGCAAATAAATATCAACAAACAAATTTTAAAGAGAGAACAAAAAGAGAATTGAACACGTGATTTTTACGTGGTTCAGAAAACTCTGCCTACGTTCACGCCTCCAAGCTCACTGGGGTTGAGGATTTCACTATCCAAGCCTTAAACTTTAAGGTTTCAAAATCTTTACATTTGACTTCCAAGGTGTTAATCAATCTTTACAATTTGATGTTATTTCAAACCTCTTAACTTAAGTGTTTCCAACTCTTTCAAACACTCACTTTGATGTTTAAGAATGAAAATTACACAAATTTTGTTCACACACTATACTTGTTTACAAATGAGAGCTTAGAGTGTGATTTGATGATAGAATAATCAAGCTTTAAGCATAAGAGAGATTTAATACACAATTACAAGCTAAATGACGACTGTAAAAATTCTCTCTAACTTGAATTTGATAGAGCCTTTTATAGTTGGAGAAGAAAACTAACTATTGTTGATTTTCTAGAAATAATCAAATTACCGTTAATTGCGTTAGATCATCGTTTTGACTTTGTGGAATGTGAAGGTAGAAAAAATTGCTACTATCCATTGAGAATTTGTTGTTGCTGACCAAGGATATACTGCTACTGAAGTTGAAAAGTAGTAAACTAAGTCTGAAGTTGCTGTTGCTATTCAAAAAGAGATTTTACCTCACCTAATAGCTGGTACATAAGGCCTTCAAGGACTGGTGGCCCTCTAGAGCTAGAGGTTGATCAGTATCCATCTCATGCTCGTCAAAATCAGACTCTACTTGAGGTTATGCTATTGCTTCTCGAAGTGGTAGTGGAGGTCTAGCTCTTAGCCGAAAATTAGGTAGCTGATCAGCAAGATAGACATCGTTAAGCTCTCAATCATCTTTTTAAGCTACAAAGGAGTCCTAGTTCTTAGACGTGGTCGTCTTAACTCATTTCCTGTTCTTCCTATAAAATCCTATGCCCGTTATAGCTTCTGCACTTATCGTTTTGGTCTCGACATAGACTGACTCTCGAAGGGGTACATGGAAACGCCTTAGTATCTTAGTACTAATACTACTATAAGGAAGCAATTGATTATTAACTCCAGGAGTGCTCAATATATGCCTTAGAATAACATAGCCTAGGTTAACAGTCGCCTCTCAAGAAGACTATTGTTGAGTACTAAAGAGTGCATATTTATAAAGGGTAAAATTGTCATTTCGTACTTCAAGTCTCACTAACATTTCTACTTTTATGTGTTTAAATCCTCCAAGCTTTTATTATATGTGTTTTATTATAATTTAAGTATTTTATGTACTTCACAAATATTTTGGTCATTTCATTACTAACGAGAAGTTAGATAGCAAAACGGATGGCATTTTTAAACTTGGAACGGTTGAAAACCTTAAAAGAAGCATAATGGGGTATTCTATATTATTTAGGTATACTACATTGTTTATGTATATAGTACTATTCACATATATAATGCTATTTATAAGTACGGTATTGTTCACATATATGGTATAATGACAAGGCATTGATTGATGACGTGACATTGACTAATGATGTGGCAGCATCCTATTGGATCAATGATGTGGCAATGATTGATTTTGTGGCATTAACTAATGATGTAGGGTTGACCATTGATGTGGTAGGATGCTATTGGACTGAAATATTGATCTGGCATTGACTGATGATGTGGCAATATCTAATTGGATTAAAATGTTGATGTGTTAACTGATGATGTGTTCTAGCCAATCAAAGCTTGCCATATGGCGCAATCCTAAGTGTTTGAATTTTTTTATCCGATGGCCATGTTTACCTATTGTATTTATAAATAGAGGGCTCCCCTCTAATTTGACTCCCTTGAATCTATTTTTGAGCTCTATTTTCTATAATTATCTTCCTATCTTATATTTTCTACTTATTTTAATAAATTTACCATTTTACCCCTAGTTCAATTATAAGTGGCTAGTTTAGTTTCAAGCTTTGATTGAAGGTGAAGCCTCAACATGATCTATGGACTTAATTAGGTAAATTTATTTTTTTCCCTCTTTGATTTATATGGTTTAGACAGTGTATCTTGTCTAAATTTTGCACGGTATATTGGCTCCTTATTGAAAGATTGTTATTGTTCGGCACAATGAGTACTTAGCACCATATTTATTAGAGAAAAAATTTTCCTTTAGTATTTTGTGGGTCGTCTTGACTTAGTGTTGACAGAGAGTGTATTTAAGCTATTTAGTGGATGATCTTGCCACATTGTCAATAGAAGGATTATTATCATTTGGGACAATGTGTTCTTAGCACCACACATAGTGGAAGATCATTATCGTTTGGTACACTAAGTGCTTGATATCATATTTAATAGAGTGAGAATTATGAGGAGTGGAAATACCCCCCATATGAATTAATTGGAATTAAAAAAGAAATATTAAGCACATGGTGAAATGTTTTCATCTTTAATTCATTTCTGCCATTTTATTTTAAATCTTAAGATAAAAAAAAAATTTACTTCCAACCAATTCACATATACATTTAAAAAAATAACCTTACGCATAATTAAATCTATTTTTTCATGGAATTGATATTTGTCACTATAAATCTATTCTACAATAGATTCATGCGCTTGCGAATATAATAAAATTAGTACAATAAGTTTTGGCGCCGTTGTTGGGGAAGTAAGTCATTTTAATTTGTGGATTTAATTTTCTTTATAAATAATTTTGTGTGCAGGTTTTAAGTGTGTTTTAATAGTAAATGTATAGTAGCGTAATAAGGTAAGTATTTTAACTTCTCCCTTCTCTCTTTATTTTCATCAGTTTTGTTTTAAATTTTTACGTGTTCTTTGCATGCATGGTCGAAGGTCACGGTTATCTAATATAGAACCTGTAGACCTTGAACTGGAAAAAATACTTTGCACATTAGGACATGTTGCATCACAGAGTAAAATTGAGGATAAAATTGAAATGGATTTGCAATAATAAGGACAAGCACCACAAGAAAGGTCATTTAAAGATTTCTTCAGTTTATTAGCTAATTTGAGCACATCATGCATAAGATACCCAAATGTAGCTGGTAGAAATTTTAAGTTAAAACCTAGTATGCTAAATTATCTCCCATCATTCTATGGCTTGGAAAATAAAGACCCATACAATCATTTGAATGATTTTCATGCTGTTTGCCAAAATTTTAAATATGAAAATTTTTCAAATGAATATGTTAAGTTTAGACTGTTTCCATTTTCTTTAAAAGATAGAGCTCGTTCATCGTTCAATGTATTGCCTACTAATAATATCACATCATGGGAATAAATGGTAATTAAGTTTTGAAATAAATACTTCACAATATATAAAACTAATGATATTCATAGAAAAATTTCAAAGTTTACTAAAAAAGAAGATGAGTAATTCTTCGAAACATCAGAGCGAATCAACAAGTTGCTTTTGAATTGTCCACACCATGAGTAAAAGAAATAGCACCAATGTTCAATACTTCTTAGAAGGACTGTTGCCCATGTGCAAGAATGGCTAATGGTAATAAGTGAAGGTAAGCTCATGTCTAAAAGTGCATTAGAGATTTGAGATTTTTTCCAGCGACAAGCGAATAATTCCCAATAGCACAGTCGATCATTTAGGAATGTGAGAAAATCAAGCGAGTAAACGAAGTCCATGTTGGTGAGTCCAGATCAGAAATCAAGGAAGTCAAAGTAATAGTTGAAGGACTTTCTTGCCAAATAGTATCATTGACGGCTGCCAAGTTAACAGAGCCATAAACCTATACCCAATTTGATCAAGATTCATACCTAGATCAAACTAATGCGATAAATGTAATACGAAAGCAGCCGAATTACAATGCTTACTCTAATACTTACAATCCTAGATGGAGAAACCATCTAAACTTTTCATAGTCTCAAGAATTCCAATAGAATGGAACAACAACTCCACCTCCACTAATGTAACCAATTCATCAAGCTCCTTAGGTATCTCAACGACCGTTTAGACCATATAATTAGAGCCAAAACCACTCACAAGTCAAACCATAGGAAGAGGCATTCCAAAGTCTTAAAAATTTTACTCACACCTCAATAGAACAACAAAATCATAAAATTGATGAGTTATAGAATAAGATGAAAGTTAGCTTCAATTGACAAGCCCAATTAATTTTGAACCTCGAAAAAATGGTGGGCGAACTTGTTTCTTTAGTTTAAACCTTAGCAATGACTGTTGAAAAAAGGTAAATTCCCAAGCCACCTATTGTCCAATCCTAAAAGAGTACATGAAGTGAGTACAAGTTTTGCCTAATAGTATGAAGAGGTCAAAGCCATCATAACCTTGCGAAAAGACAAAGAAGTGGATAACAAAGTGGAAATACCAATGACAAATAACTCAAGTTGTACCCTTAGACTCTGAGGACCCATCAACAAAAGACAAATAAGAAAGCAGTCCACAAGAATACATCCTCAAAGCTCTTTTTTCTCAGAGATTAGCTAAAGCAAAGAAGGGAAGTACCACTGGTGATATTATAAAAATTTTTAAATAAGAAGTACTAACATCCTTTTGCTTGATACTATTAAACAAGTGTCCTCTTATGCTAAGTTTCTTAAAGACTTTTACACTAAAAAGAGAAGTATTCATGTCCAAAAGAAAGTATTTTTAATAGAAATCATTAGTTCCATACTCTAATATAAAATTCCTCCAAAATACAAAAATCCAGGTTGCCTTGTTATCTCATGCAGCATAGGGAGCCACATATTTGAGAATGCTTTGTTGGACTTAGGAGCTATATAAATATTTTATCTTATTCAATGTTTGTGAAACTTGGACTGAGAATATTACACCAAACTCCAGTTGTGTTGTAACTTATAAATTGATCCATGAAAATACCTCGAGGTATTATAGAGGATATGCTCATTCAGGTAAAAAACAAGTTTTATTTTCTTGTTCATTTCATTGCCATTGACCCTAAACTAGTGCAAGATTCAAAGATGTGCATCACCATGTTTTTAGGTCGACCTTTCTTAGTCCAATCCTGCAGTTGTCCTTTGGTAACATGATTATGGAGCTAAATATATTTAACATTACTAAAAAACCCCTTGATAAAGACGAAGGAATTGTTAATGTGTATTTAATTGAAGAACTAGTTGATCATAATTTTCCTTCTAACCTTAATGATGACCTTTTACAAACATATTTAATTCATTTTGGCTTGAATTTTGATATTAACAGATCAATTGATGAGATCAATGCCTTAATACATTCATTACCAAGTATAGATATTGACAAATGAAAGTCAAGAATAGAGCAATTAACACCACCGAGAAATTCTATTGTAAGAATCACCACTAAAACTCAAGCACAATCTGTTACCTGACATTTTAGAGTATGCATTCTTGGGAGAAGAAGACACATTGTTAGAAATCATCTCATCCTCCCTTCATGATAAGCAAAAGAATGCAGATATCATTTATCCCATTTGTGGTTCAAAAAGGAAATTATAGCTGCAAGAACCTGAGGAGATTCGCAACGATAAAATGCGAAGGATTATAGAAAGTGGATGAAAGTCTTTCATGACAAGCAAATTATGAGAAAATCTTTCACACTAGGTCATAAAGTGATTTTATTCAATTCTCGCTTGCATGTCTCCCTAGTGAGACAAATCTCTTCAACCATCTTAAGCGATTTCTGTGTGTGAAGAGTCACTTGAACGACTTGATCTGATTTTATCAATCACATCTTGTTTGGAATCTACGATCATCAGATTTAATATCTTATGTTGAAGAGTTAAAAAGACAACTCAGGAAAATAGAAGGTGGTAACTATGAAATCTAATTAGAACTTGAGGTAAACTTAATAAGAAGACGACATTGAGTTAACATCCCACTTTCTATATAATGTGATTTTATTTTATTGTTTGCTTTCACGTGTGTTTTGTTTTTGCTAGATCTATTCTTTTCTTTGGTGTATTATTATTTGTCACCCTAGTTAAGTGGTGGATAACGGTACTCTCTAATTGTTAAAGTTGATTCCTTCAGTTTTCAGTAATAACTTATATTCTCTAGCCAAGGTATGGATAGAAATACAGCTCTTGCAAAGCTTCACAAGCGATTCCCTTTCTTCCTTAGCATACACTCTTCACAATCTACAAAACTTAGTTTAAATGTATGCGTTTGCTCATGAAAAAAAACATTCCTAGGGATATTCATTGGTTAATCAAAACCAAAGTATGATTAATAGGGCAATTACCTTCTAAATTTGTTACTTATATGCTTGGTTACGAGAAAGGAAATTATGCAAGGAAATGAAGAGCTGCATGACTTCCAGTTTCTCGTCATAAGTGTGTAAGAATGCAATGTTATAAAGATCCTTGTACGTCTTTGGGAATGGTGTCGACAATAGGGAAGATAAGATTAAATCCATTCAACTCTCCTGGTTGATGCATACAGAGAGCAATTTCCTAGTTATGGACATTATTCCAGAAAGAACATGCACAATACAATCTCGAAAATAGGACTATAAACGACCTTATTTCCCAGTTTATAAGAAAATTGGATGGGAAATATATCCTTGACCTATATGAGAGTAAAACCAGAAGAAGATGTGAGCCACAATCACAACTACTAGTACATATCCTTTTGATTTATTTTTTGCATTATTACTCTAATGGTGTGATTTTTATTTAATTATTTTTTTACTGTTTACTTTTGAATAATTAAGCCACGAGCTTTATGCGTCATTTGACAAAACTAATCCATTTATAACTGTATGTCATTATATATGTGACTAAGATCTTTAAATATGAGCATTTTTTTTAAAGCATTCACATATTACTTTTAAGATTTTCCAAGTGGAAGACACTTTGAGGAGTAGACAACTTAAAAACGTTTGTGTGTTTTTGGGCTTTGCTATGACAAATATAGAGAGTGCGTTTAAGCAGCTACAGATCTTAGTCGAGTACTAGTAGATAGAAAGATACACTTAGTATGTGGAGGAGGTGATCAAGGGTTATCAAGACTTGTCTCACAAGTTGTTTTTACTAGAAGAAACCAAGTGCCAGACATAATCTTAAAAGTCTTAAAAACACTAGGATCCTTACCTGACCCACCAATTAAAGAGGAATTAATTATCTCAGGTATGCAAGAAAGAATAACCAAAATGCTAAAACATGCTGATGCTTTCATTTTCTTACTTGGGGATCTTACAACTTTAGAGGCATTGATTATATTCGCATCTTGGGCATATTTGAATATTTATAAAAAATCCATCGGTTTATTAAATGTCAACAACCTTTATGACGACTTTATAGTATTTATTAATTACGCAATTAAAAATCATTTCATTTTATTTACAACAAAAAAACTCTTTATTTGTACTCCTATTGCTAATGAGTTACTTGATCTTTTAAAAGCTTATATACTAGAGTCAGATCCCAAGACTTTTACATTGGATTGGTCGATTGATGATGGTAGCGATAGTAGTAAGAAGCACAAATTAGATTTAACTCTTCATTCATAAATATTTTCTATTGCAATGTTCAGGTGATGTCTTATAAACTCTACTTCTTTCCTTCAAGACATTGAGGACAATGTCTCATTATAGCTAATAAATGATAGTTATGTTATTGTAGTTACTAACTATTTCTGAATTTTTGAGTCAAAGATGGCTGAATATGGAGTTTAGTTACTCTAGAAACTCATCTTCCTAATCTTGGTGTTTAGTAAAAAGAAAGCCAAATGGTTGAATTTTTTTTTTTGATATTATTGACTAACCCTTTTTATCTACCTTGGCTATCTTAAGAGATTCAACAAACCAGTCTAGACACACACATAACAAGTGATGGTGGTGGTAATTTTAGATTTTGTAATACCTAAACCTTTTGTTTCATTTGTGAGTAATACTTAAAGATAATGGTCATTTTACCCAAAAAAAAGAAAAAAAATAAAAAAATAAAAACAGACACTCTTACTTAGTAATTAGTCTCTTTAACAAACAGAGAGTATTTGCATAAAACGGTGAGAGGTGATCAAAATTGTGTGAACTCTTACTTAATAACTGGGCCTTCTGCCCAAGCAAGTAGAGAGTGTTCATGTCAAATGGTGAGAGTTTGATTTGTCCAACCTAACTCTTTCTTACTAATTGGGCCATTTGTCTTAGTAAGTAGAGAGTGTTCACATAAAATGGTTAAAGTTGGTTAAAAATATAATATAAATAAACTTGTTGCCTACGAAAGAAACTCCAATGAGACGGTAAGAACGAAAGTATTGCTTTATTTTGACTAAACCCCATAATCATTATGTCAAACATTGTTAAGCATTAAAGAAAATTTGTTGAGTTTTTGATTGATGGTTAAGTAGCAAAGGAGAAGAATACAATTTTTTAGAAAGTTAAGTTATTTGGTAAATAGATTTCAGTTTGAATTTTGTTAGATTTTATCACTTAATTTACTAGGGACTAGCAATAAGCTAGTTGGAGGGTGTGTTAAATACTAGAAAATGCATATTTATAAAGAGTGAAATTGTCATTTCGTGCTTTAGGTCTTACTAATATCTATACTTTTATTTAAAGTATTTTTCATTATAATTTAAGTATTTTATGTAATTTAGGGATGTTTTGGCTATTTCACGACTAATGAGAAGTCAAACAGAAAAATGAATGACATTTTTTAATTTGGAATGGTTGAAAACCTTAGTAGGAGTGTAAAGGGGTATTTGGTACTGTGCACGTGTACAATATTATTCATGTTTATAATACTATTCACGTATATAGTATGATACTGTTCACGTATTTGGTACAATGATGTGGCATTGGCTAATGACATGATAGTATCTTATTGGATTAATAATATTGCATTGATTGATGATGTGGTGCTAACCGATGATGTGGCAAGATGTTATTTGACCGAAATATTGATGTGGCATTGACCGATGATATGGCAGTAACTTATTGGACCAAAATGCTAATGTGGTGTTGCCAAATGATGTATTCTAACTGATTAAAGCTTGCCACGTGGCGCAATCTTGAGTGTCCGAATTGTTTTTATTCGATGGCCATAATTTACCCATTGTATCCATAAATGAGGGCTCCCCTCTAATTTGACACACCTGAATCTATTTTTTAGCTCAATTTTCTGTAATTCTTTCTCAATTTTGTATTTTCTACGTATTTTAATAAAATTACCATTGTACCTCTAGTTCAATTATGAATAACTAGTTTAGTTTCAAGCTTAGGTTGAAGGTAAAGCCTCAACATCATCTATGGGTTTAATTAGGTAAGTTTATTTTTTTTTCCTCTTTAATTTATATTGTTGTTTTGACTCATTGTTGACATACGATGTATCTTATCTAGATTTTGCACAACATATTAGCTCTCTAATGGCATAATGAGCATTTAGTGCCATATTTATTAGAGTGAAAATTTTCTTTTAGTATTTTGTGAATCATCTAGACTCAGTATCGATAGGGAGTGTATCTAAGCTATTTAGTGGATGGTCTTGCTACTTTGTCGATAGAAGGATTATTATCATCTAGCGCAACGAATTCTTGATACCATATTTATTAGAGTGAGAATTATGAAGAGTGGAAATAGCCCTTCATGAATTAATTGAACTAAAAAAGCGCCTCATGAATTAATTGGAACTAAAAGGGAAATATTATGCCTATGGTGAAATTTTGAGTGTGAATCTAGAGACTCAAGTGTTTCTTTGGCATTATTTTCATCTTTACTTCATTCTCACCATTTTATTTTAATTCTTAAGATAAAAAAAAATTTACTTCCAACCAACTCACATATACATTTAGAAAATTAACCCTATACATAATTAAATCTATCTCTTTGTGGAATCGATGCTCGTCACTATAAATCTATTGTACAATATATATTTGTGCGCTTGTGAGTACAATAAAATTTACACAACAACTATCCAATAACCCAACATCTATCCTAGTCACCTCATCCGAATGCCCCTTCTTAAGAGTGATACTATGTTTGAATATGGTGTGGAGGATCCTAATCTGAGAGGTAGCAACTGAGAATGGAAAGGGAAGAGCAAGTATCATTTGAAAGGTGTCTGTACCCACAAATGTTCCTAACAACATGAGAATGAATGAAATCAACAAACCTGAGGGCCTTCCTAGATGTATAGATCTTGAAACCCATATTCTCAGTGCCTAGGATTTGGTTTAAGTCCTTTATATCAAATTTTATAGGGTATCAAATTCTATAAGGACCTTTCCAACATTGGTAATTATCCTATCTAGCCTATTTTCAGAAATTTCTATGTTCAAGTAAAATACTCAAACTAGATTAAGATAAACCTGCTCCTTAGTACTCAAATGCTCCTGTCAAGGTTTTAACATTTCCTTTCCACTTTTACTACGTACAACCAACTCCTCAAAGTCACCCAAATCCACATAATAAGAATCAATTACCTTACGACCCTTAAAGTGGGTTTGGAAGCATTTGACCAAGACAGTAAGGAAATGGGTTCTCTTGCACTTAGTAACTCCTTGGGGGGTGCTGGATGCCTCTTGGCTGCAAATTTTCATTTTGTTATGACCCTTGATGTTTCAGCTACAGATGTGGATGCAAAAATGGGGATTTATGAAAAATAAAGAAATTGAAGAATTTAAACGAAATAAAATGAACATCAAGGTATAGGAAGTGATTTAGCGGTCAATTTGGGTAAAAAGTGATGAAAAATCAGCCAAAATTGAAGAAAACGGTTCGGTTTACGTTAGGGTTTCAAATTGAGTTTTGAGATTTAGGCTAATAAATCTTGTTTGATGATGAATAAATGAGTCTTGTGATGTTTAGAAAGATTGGGGAAGTTGAATTTTACAAGAAAAACACAAGAACAAGATGAATTTTAAACAAAGAAAAGTGCAATTGCTGCAGGTATAGAGAAAATGGTGAAATGCTAACTAAAAATGAAGAAGAGAATCTAGGAACAGTGTCTTATCACCGAAAACTGTGAGCTATTTTCTGAAATCAACTAATCGATAAGTTCTAGAAACCACTTAATGCAAAAACGATTATCCATTTTCCCCAATTGGTTATCCATTAATATAAACAACCTTTTTGTTTTTAAACGATGAGCTGATAAATATAATCAGTAAACCATTAATTTACAGAACATATCCTTGATTATTCATCTCAAAATGATTATTCATTTATTGAGAAACACATTAATTTTAATCTTTGTCCAACATTTAATCCATTTCAAGACCATTTTATTGATTTGAAATGTCTTGAAGGCCATTTTAATGCATGATTCATGAATGCACACAATTTAAACATAGCAACCAATTCAAGCCAATAATCATATCACGAAAAGCAAGATAGTCTTGATATCATATAAAGTTGTGCTCATATGCAACCTTCATAATTCCAAGCTCATGTGTAATCTTAATAAACTATTCTTCGCTAAGGGGTTTTGTGAAGATATCTACAAGTTGATGTTTGGTTGATACAAATTCTAATGTAATGTCTCATTTTTTAATACAATCTTTCAAGAAATGATATTTTATCTCAATCTGCTTGGTTTTAGAGTGTTGAATGGGGTTCTTTGACAGGTTTATAGAATTAGTTTTTTACACATGATATATATGGAGTGACTCCGAAAAGCAACAACCATCACTTTTTAGTAAACGCCAACCTATCCCAACTTTATCTCAAACCTACCATCCTTTTGGCACCTTTATGGCTCCATCACGGCCATATGATCCTACAAAATTATTTGGTATGACCCACACACTTTTTAAAGATGAAATAAAACCCCAAATTCATCCAAAAGCTACCACATCCTCACCAAGACCTCCAGTATCCCTTCGGGATACTCCATCTACCTCTACTGACAAAACTCCTGCTTAGCAAATGGAAATTTCCACTGCCACCACCACAGATACAGACGACCCGAACTCTTCTAGTTCTTCTGATTTTGATGAGACTTCCACTGATGATCAAACTTGTGATACTCCAACCAGTGACTCAGAAGCTGAATATGTTGATATTTCCAGATTATAAATGGCTGATATTGCTGACCCACAACCAAGTGAACCTGTAGTCACTGAACCTGAAGAAGTTGGAGACAATGAACCAGAGCCCAATGAACCAGAGACCTCTAGCCAGCCTAGGCCTCAAAGGTCTTCCTCATAATCAAAGCCATCCAATGGTCCTTGGTTCACTTTTGATGATCTTCCACCTCATAGATGGCGTGAACGTCTCCAAGAACTCTCTGCTTGGATTGATCTCCAGATGCTCCGCTCTGGCGCAACAACCCAATCGGTGCTAAAAGAATTCTCTACCCGTTTTACGGGATCACTTAGAGATTGGTTTGATAGCTTGGGTACTTACAGACAACTCATGTTCATTCAACTTCCTGAAGTCTCTACTGCTTTGGCTTTAATTCATGAGCAATTCATAGGGGAACCATCTGTTACCTATGACGTTGCTAGATGAGAATTCCTCAACATGAAGTGTTGTTCTTTACAACTTAAAGACCTCCACTTCCATTACAAGCGCATGTCTATCTTGTACTACAAGTTGAACGGTTACAATGACTCAACCCTGAGACATGTGTTCATGGCATCTTTGCCTGAACAATTACAACCAGAGTTACAACAACAGATCACAGCTCATAACCTGGTTATAGACACTCTGTCCCTTGGTAAGATTTTCCAACTTACTATAGGATGTCTAGATAAACTTTGTGAACAAAAGAAGTTCTTCAAAGAACTTCTCCGAGACAAATAACCATTCAGATTTGCCTGTAAAAAACCCTATCTGAAAATCAAGTGTAAAGATAAAAACCAGTGTCACTGTCCTTCTAAGAAAAAACACCATTTTCAGAAATACTCCTCCAACCCTAATCACCATTCCAGAAAAAGCTCCAAGAAATGATTCAAACCTCTACGGTTTTTTCATAAGAAAACCTCCTCTCACGACACTCTTAAAGCAAAGAAATTCAAATGTTTTATTTGTCATAAGATAGGTCATTTTGCAAAGAACTGCCCTAACAAACCAGCTAGAGCAGTTAGATTAATACAACATCTTCAGAATAATACAGACTTCACTCTTGATGATCAAATTGAATTCTTGTTTGTCTGAACAAGAAAGTCCATATGAGTCTACAGTCTTTGCCCTTGAAAATTCTTCTAATGAAGAATCCTTGACTGATTCTGAAGAACCCATTCTCATTATTGCTACCATTCAGACCCAATCCATCCACAAAGCCCAACATGTTTATGATCTTACCATCCCTATTCCCTCAATCAAAGTCCAAGTCCTTCCATCCAAATATCATAGGTTCATTTCTGTTATTGGGTTTATTGACACAGGAGCCCAAAGATCCATGATGAATCCAGCCATTTTACCATCTGAGTGTTGGCAACAACACCAAGAATACTGTAAGGCTGCAAATGGTGAACTGTTCTCCACAAAGCTCATTACCAAAAAACCCATTAGTATTCAGCTTTTTCCCAACTATATCATTTGGACCAAAGTCATTGGTTCCAATCTGCCCAATAAAGACCTCTTGATAGGTTTTGATGTCCTACACCAGGCCAAACGATTGCACATTTTTGCAATCAGCATTCGGTTCAAACATATGTTCAAAACATATATCAGTGCCTTGAAACTTTACTCTTTGGCCCAAACACCATCCTCTTATGCTGACATCAATGCCAAATTTCTCATATTATGTCCTGATGACCACAGTAAATTCCAACATCCCCATCCTCTGTGGAAAAATAGCCAGTTCTTTATTAAACTGTCCTTCAAGCTTAATGAAGACCATAACCCTACCAAAGCTACTCATCCTGGCATGACGCCAGAAGACCTCACTTTAGCCCAATTTGAGTGTCAACAGCTTTTGGCCCAAGGCCTTATTGAACCCACTACTTCTCAATGGGCTTGCCAAGCCTTCTATGTTGAAAAATATTCTAAGAAGGTTTGAGGAAAGAAAAGGCTCGCTGTCAACCTTGGCGTGCTGTCAACCTTGGTGTCCTGTCAACATCGGTGTGCTGTCTACATTAGTGTGCTGTCAAAGTTGGTGTCCTATCATAATCTTTGTAACAGCACCTTTGTAAAAGTTGTTTGTTTTCTTATGCTTTGTAAACGCTACGTTTGTAAAACCTGATAAGGACTTATCCTTATCCACTCTCTCTCCTTCCCTATAAAAGGGGCAGACTCTTGTAAAAGAAAAAAAGACAAGAAGAAAAAAAAATATGCATCTTTCAGAATTCTCCCATGTCTAACTAATTTCTCTTTTCTTAGTCTAAAGGAATAATGAATTAAATTAAGGAATTAAGGAGTAATGGAATTGTTCATAAAACCTAAGGAAGTATGCTCTACACTTGCCTTCTTCGAAGGATCCTGTGTATCAGAAAACTCTTGAGTTTTAAGTTTTCCTGTTTTGGCCATGGGCGCCTGTGTTAAGGAAATAAAAAAAAACTCTGAGTCTCTGGTATATCGGCTGGAAACCCGAGCATGCGGCTACTAGTCCAAAGGATAATTAAGTTCATCATTGCTCTGGTGTAACAACACCACGTACTGCGTATTCTGCCCTTGTGGTATCAGAGCCACAAAATTGTTTGCTCTTAAAAATATTGTTTTATGGTATTTTCTAACACTCCTTCATTTTGATCTCAGCCTCCTTTTGATTGAATTCTGGACCCCAATATCGTTTCTATATCATTTCTCGCAAATCAAGATCTAACAACTCGATCTTGCATGTCCTAATACATCTTTTGAAGTTGTAAGCTGATTTGATCAACTTGTTTTTCAACATGAACAGTTCGAGAGGAGATGTTATCAACCTTTTGGTGAAGAGAGGTCAAAGATTGATTCTGGACTCTGGCATTTTGTGTTTGCCAATTTAGAATTGCTTCAAAAGACTTAGGTTCCTCCATATGGCCAGTAGGGGTAATAGGGGACTGGACAAATGGCTTAGAAATAACATGTCTAGAGACATCTGTTTGTTTGTCTAAAGGAAGAAAATCTATAGGAGAGAACATCATGCAAGAGGAGATCAATGGAGAAGATGAAATAGGCTGTTGGAGTTGAGCCTGTTGGGAACAAGACAAAAGTTCAGGTTCATGGGTTTGAATCCACTGTAAACCCTTCTGATAAACAAGTAAGGGTAAATAACTGACAAAGGGATATGGATCATCAGATGGTGGATCCTTCTTATAATATTTGCAACCTGGGAAAACAATAATTTTCTTTTTCTTTTTCTTGGGAAGTTCAAGGATTTCAACATCTTCCCAACAAGAACAACCTGCGTCACACACACCCGATGCGGGAACATCCCACATGAAATTACCGTTTAGTTTGGCTGGATAAATAAGATAACCATGGGAATCAAAGGACAAAATGGGTAAATCCTCTTGATTAGTCTGGACAGGCTAGATCATGGCAGAATGGGTACAGGACAATCTGTGTAGGGCCTCTGAGGGTGGAGGTGTTGATTGAAGGCTGGGTGTAGGAGAGGTGATAATGATATCTGGTAAAGGTGGAGCAGAGGAAATCGTAGGAACTGGAAGTGGTGGTGGCTTAAAAGTCATCTTAACAATGCCATCTGGCCGTTTTTCAAAAGAACTTTCAGAAGTCGAGATTGGCTCTGTGTTTTTATGGAACTTTTCATAATTAGACAACCACTCCAGGGCCATGAGCTGTAAGAGCTCATGTCTGGGAATTTGTTTAGGATCTGAATGATAGTGGGAATATCTTCAGATTCAGCAAGAATCATTAAGGCATCTGAGGTTTCTTGAGAAGTGGGTAAGTCCAAAGCATGATTTTGCAATCGGTACACCAATTGATGGTGTAAAGTAGCCATTTTTGAAGTAGCTATCTGATCAGCGCCTTGGAGCTGGATCTGGACTTTTAGAGCAGTGGGGAGGTTTGGATCATCAAGAGAAAGGTTAAAGTTTGGGTAAAAGGTTAAAAGAACACTACCAGCATGTAAGGTAGTGAGAATAGTGCCAATGATGGCATGTTCATATTGTTTGAACCGGGTATCAAGCAAAGCAAATCTAGTTGATACTGGTAAACCTTTGTAACCATGAAGAGTAAGAACAAGACGGATTCCTCCAAGATGAAGGTGAGTATAGCCCTCATGTTTCCAGGAAGTAATCAACTCAGGGGAAATTTTGAGGGTAACATATTGTTCTGATGTGGTGGATTGAAGAGCACAACGATCAAACCGAGAAGATTGGACATACTCTTTGGGTAAAGGTCTTTTGGTACTGACAAGGGTTCGAATACTTCGAGTAAGAGAGCGGGAAAAGGCTCGTCATTGATTACCAACCTTTGAATATCTTTTTACAAGATATTAAATTTCCTTTACCCAGAAGACAAACCTTGTTTACCCAACTCAAATATGCCAAGATTTTTTCTAAGTTTGATTTAAAATCAGGCTTTTGGCAACTTGGGGTCCATCCTGATGATAGATCCAAAACCGTCTTTTGCATTCCTAATGCCCATTAACAATGGACTGTTTTGCCATTTGGGCTTAAAACAGCTCCATCACTATTCCAAAAGGCCATGACTACTATTTTCCAACCCATTCTCCATCATATACTAGTCTACATTGATGACTTGTTGTTATTCTCAGAAACCCATGACCAACATCATAATTTGCTGCATCAATTTCTCCAGATAGTTCAACACCATGGCATCATGCTTTCAGCCACTAAAAGAACTATAGCCACAAACCACATCACTTTCCTTGGTATGGAAATCCAAAATGGATCCTACCAGCCCAGTCCACACATAGCCCAAGAGTTACAATACTTTCCTGATAGTAACTTTTCCAGAAAACAAATTCAACAGTTTTTGGAAATAGTTAACTATATCCGTGACTTCATTTCACGTGTCAATAATTACACCTCTCCTTTATCCTCACTTTTGAAAAAGAATCCTCCATCATGGACTGACCACCACACCACATGTGTCTCCTATCTAAAACGATATGCACAGAGTCCCCCACCATTGTGAATCATTACTAATGGACAACTCATCCTACAGACTGATGCCTCTGACAAGGCGTGGGGCGCCATTTTGATTGAAAAGATTAATGACAAAGAACATTATGTCGCGCATGCTAATGGACAGTTCTCTCCAGCTCAAAAGCATTACCACACTGTCTACAAAAAAATCTTAGCGGTAAAAAATGGCATTAAAAAGTTTAAATTCCACCTCATCAGATTCCAATTCCTTGTCATAATGGATAATTCAGCTTTTCCAAATATGCTGAATTTCAAAAATCATTCAGTTCCGGAAAAGACGTTACTTCGCCTAAAAGATTGGTTTTCCCGCTATGACTTCAAAGTTTCACATATAAAAGGGGAACACAATGTCATTCCAAATTACCTCTCAAGAAAACCTTCTCCCAAAATCTCAAGATGGGAGAGAATTCTGAAATAAGGATAAGTCCTTATCAGCTTTTACAAACGTAACGTTTACAAAGCATAAGAAAACAAACAACTTTTACAAAGGTGCTGTTACAAAGATTATGATAGGACACCAACTTTGACAGCACACTAATGTAGACAGCACACCGATGTTGACAGGACGCCAAGGCTTACAGCACGCCAAGGTTGACAGCGCACCATTTTTGACATCATACTGAGATTGACATAAATAATAAAGGAAAAGCAAGCAGTGATCATGACAACACACCGTTCATGATCATTATTACAAACGGACAAAAGACTTTTAAGAAAGTGCTTTCCAGCTGGTGGATAAACTTTACAGGGAGATGGTATCCTCTGAGGAGGATTCAGTTGCGTCGGGTGATTTGGTCCCACAAGGTCGGAAGGGCCGCGTGTGCGATCTTGAGCTTGGTCGTCGATAATGTGCGGGCGGGCGTTTTTTTCTTTTCCGGGCCAATCAGCCATACATTGTCATTTTCAATAAAATGCTGGACTACTGGTGGAGGAGTGAGCAAAGTAATAGGCCTGATGTGTTGAGGCCAAGGTCTTTGTAGAGAAGGGTTCTTCTTTGAAGCGGTGTGTTGATTCCGATCACAAGAGGAAGGAATTCTTCCCGTGCATCTTGAGAGTCTTGGAATAGAAAGTCCGTATAATCAGGACGTTCTTCTTTAATGATAATACCACGAGATTTTGGTTTAGAGACCAGGAATGGTGTAAGAATCATAAAAATATCATGTTGTGGACCAATGGAGGTGTGTTTAATGTCAGTAGATGGGGTTGTGACATGGTTAATCTGAAAAAGATAATTTTTCAGATTTGTCTTGGTGGCATAGTCTTGCTGTAACAAAGCAGGATAAGGGATTGTGATCCACTCATATATTTGATCTTGAGTCCAGAAAGATAAATGGCCAGGGTG
Source organism: Luvunga scandens (assembly GCA_030449905.1). Classification (NCBI taxonomy): domain Eukaryota; kingdom Viridiplantae; phylum Streptophyta; class Magnoliopsida; order Sapindales; family Rutaceae; genus Luvunga; species Luvunga scandens. The sequence goes on along the minus strand of JASUUG010000210.1, from coordinate 17,184,452 downwards.
CTGGAAGTAGGGATGGTGGACTATGAAGACGGAGGTAAACAGCTGGGCTTCTTGGTAAGGGATTCCACCAAGATTATGGGTGGTTTTGAGCTGTTGAAGTTTATAGCGCCAGACAGGTAAGGGCGCAAACCATTCAAAAAAGGTCCAGGTAAGAGAGGTGGCTTGGTCTGGATTGTTTAAAAGGTGAAGAATGGCAAATAGCGGGAAAACCAGTCTGGTGGCATACAGTAGTGAGAGACACCAAATATACCATAACACATTCTCAGAAAATGGTCTGGACATATCTAAAGAAAGACCTGTAAAAAACATATATTCCGGATGATAATCCTAGAATGTAAGGGAATCAGGGTATTCAGAGCATGCAAGTATATAATACCGCATGAGAAAAGATTTAGCATATTCCTGAAGATGGAAAGGAGTGCTGAAAGCACGGTTTCCAGGGGTAAACTTTTTAGTGAGGGCTGTCTTAGGGAGTGAAGAAGCCATGGAGATGACTGGAAAATGAGACTGTATCTGCTTTGAGATTTTGGGAGAAGGTTTTCTTGAGAGGTAATCTAGAATGACACTGTATTCCCCTTTTATATGTGAAACTTTGAAGTCATAGCGGGAAAACCAATCTTTTAGGCGGAGTAACGTCTTTTCCGGAACTGAATGATTTTTGAAATTCAGCATATTTGGAAAAGCTGAATTATCCATTCTGACAAGGAATTGGAATCTGATGAGGTGGAATTCAAACTTTTTAATGCCATTTTTGACTGCTAAGATTTCTTTGTAGACAGTGTGGTAATGCTTTTGAGCTAGAGAGAACTGTCCACTAGCATGCGCGACATAATGTTCTTTGTCATCAATCTTTTCAATCAAAATGGCTCCTCACGCCTCGTCAAAGGCATCAGTCTGTAGGATGAGTTGTCCATTAGTAATGATTCACAATGGTGGGGGACTCTGTGCATACCGTTTTAGATAGGAGACACATGTGGTGTGGTGGTCAGTCCATGATGGAGGATTCTTTTTCAAAAGTGAGGATAAAGGAGAGGTGTAGTTATTGACACGTGGAATGAAGTCACGGATATAGTTAACTATTCCCAAAAACTGTTGAATTTGTTTTCTGGAAAAGTTACTATCATGAAAGTATTGGAGCTCTTGGGCTATGTGTGGACTGAGCTGGTAGGATCCATTTTGGATTTCCATACCAAGAAAAGTGATGTGGTCTGTGGCGATAGTGCTTTTAGTGGCTGAAAGCATTATGCCATGGTGTTGAACAATCTGGAGAAATTGATTCAGCAAATTATGATGTTGGTCATGTGTTTCTGAGAATAATAATAAGTCATCAATGTAGACTAGTGTATGATGGAGAATGGGTTGGAAAATAGTAGTCATGGCCTTTTGGAACAGTGATGGAGCTGTCTTAAGCCCAAATGGCAAAACAGTCCATTGATAATGGGCATTAGGAATGCAAAAGGCGATTTTGGGTCTATCATCAGGATAGACCCCAAGTTGCCAAAAGCCTGATTTTAAATCAAACTTAGAAAAAATCTTGGCATTTTTGAGTTGGGTAAATAAGGCTTGTCTTCTGGGTAAAGGAAATTTAATATCTTGTGAAAAGATATTCAAAGGTTGGTAATCAATGACGAGCCTTTTCTTTCCTCGGACCTTCTCAGAATGTTTTTCAACATAAAACGCTTGGCAAGCCCATTGAGAAGAAGTGGGTTCAATGAGACCTTGGGCCAACAGTTGTTGGCATTCAAATTGAGCTAAGGTAAGGTCTTCTGGTGTCATGCTAGGATGAGTAGCTTTGGTAGGGTTATGGTCTTCATTAAGCTTGAAGGGCAGTTTAATAAAGAATTGGCTATTTTTCCACAGAGGATGGGGATGTTGGAATTTACTGTGGTCATCAGGACATAATGTGAGAAATTTGGCATTGATGTCAGCATAAGAGGATGGTGTTTGGGCCAAAGAGTAAAGTTTCAAGGCACTGGTATATTTTTTGAACATATGTTTGAACCGAATGCCGATTGCAGAAATGTGCAATTGTTTGGCCTGGTGGAGGACATCAAAACCTGGTGGAGGACATCAAAACCTATCAAGAGGTCTTTATTGGGTAGATTGAAACCAATGACTTTGGTCCAAATGATATAGTTGGGAAAAAGCTGGATACCAATGGGTTTTTTGGTAATGAGCTTTATGGAGAACAATTCACCATTTGCAGCCTTAAAGTATTCTTGGTGTTGTTGCCAACACTCATATAGTAATATGGCTGGATTCATCATGGATCTTTGGGCTCCGGTGTCAATAAACCCAATAACAGAAATGGGCCTATGATATTTGGAGGGAAGGACTTGGACTTTGATTGAGGGAATAAGGATGGTAAGATCATGAACAGGTTGGGCTTTGTGTATGGATTGGGTCTGAATGGTAGCAATAGTGAGAATGGATTCTTCATAATCAGTCAAGGATTCTTCATCAGAAGAATTTTTAAGGGCAAAGACTGTAGACTCATCTGGACTTTCTTGTTCAGAAAACAAGAATTCAATCTGATCATCAAGAGTGAAGTCTGTATTATTCTGAAGATGTTGTATTAATCTAACTGCTCTAGCTGGTTTGTTAGGGCAGTTCTTTGCAAAATGACCTCTCTTATGATAGATAAAACATCTGAATTTCTTTGCTTTAAGAGAGTCGTGAGAGGAGGTTTTCTTACGAAAAAACCGTAGCGGTGTGAATCGTTTCTTGGATCTTTTTCTGGAATGGTGATTAGGGTTGGAGGAGTATTTCTAAAAATGGTGTTTTTTCTTGGAAGGATAGTGACACTGGTTTTTATCTTTACACTTGATTTTCAGATATGGTTTTTTACAGGCAGATCTGAATGGTTCTTTGTCTTGGAGAAGTTCTTTGAAGAACTTCTTTTGTTCACAAAGTTTATCTAGACATCCCATAGCAAGTTGGAAAATCTTACCAAGGGAAAGATTATCTATAACCAGGTTATGAGCTGTGATCTGTCACTGTAACTCTGGTTGTAATTCCTCAGGCAAAGATGCCATGAACACATGTCTCAGGGTTGAGTCATTGTAACCGTTCAACTTGTAGTACAAGATAGACATGCGCTTGTAATGGAAATGGAGGTCTTCAGGTTGTAAAGAACAACACTTCATAATGAGGAATTCTCGTTTAGCAATGTCATAGGTAACAGAGGGTTCCCCTATGAATTGCTCATGAATTAAAGCCAAAGCAGTGGAGACTTAAAGAAGTTGAATAAACTGAAAGCCAAAACGGGTAGAGAATTCTTTTAGCATAGTTTGGGTTGTTGCGCCAGAGCGGAGCATCTGGAGATCAATCCAAGCAGAGAGTTCTTGGAGACGTTCACATCATTTATGAGGTGGAAGGTCATCAAAAGTGAACCAATGACCATTGGATGGCTTTGATTATGAGGAAGACCCTTGAGGCCTAGGCTGGCTAGAGGTCTCTGGTTCATTGGGCTCTGGTTCATTGTCTCCAACTTCTTCAGGTTCAGGGACTACAGGTTCACTTGGCTATGGGTCAGCAGTATCAGCTATTAATAATCTGGAAATATCAGCATATTCAGTTTCTGAGTCACTGGTTGGAGTATCACAAGTTTGATCATCAGTGGAAGTCTCATCAAAATCAGAAGAACTAGAAGAGTTCGGGTCGTCTGTATCTGTGGGTTGTGAAACATTGGTGGCCGTAGTAATTTCCATCTGCTGAGCATGCGTTTTGCCAATAGATGTAGATGGAGTATCCCGAAGGGATACTGGAGGTTTTGGTGAGGAGGTGGTAGCTTTTAGAAGGATTTGGGGTTTTGGTTCATCTTTAAAAAGTGTGTGGGTCATCCCAAATAATTTTGTAGGATCATATGGCCGTGCTGGAGCCATAACGGTGCCAAAAGAATGGTAGGTTTGGGATAAAGTTGGGATAGGTTGGCGTTTACTAAAAAGTGATGGTTGTTGCTTCTCGGGGTCAATCCGTGCCAACTCAGCCTTTAGTTGTCTGATCTCAGCCTCCTTTTGATTGAATTCTGGACCCCAATATCGTTTCTAGATCATGTCTCGCAGATCAAGATCTAATTGAACAACTCGATCTTGCATGTCCTGATACAGCTTTCGAAGTTGTAAGCTGATGTGATCAACTTGTTTTTCAACATGAACAGTTCGAGAGGAGATGTTATCAACCTTTTGGTGAAAAGAGGTTAAAGATTGATTCTAGACTCGGGCATTTTGCGTTTGCCAATTTAAAACTGCTTTAAAAGACTTGGGTTCCTCCATATGGCCAGTAGGGGTAATAGGGGACTGGACAAATGGCTCAGAAATAACATGTCTGGAGACATCTGTTTGCTTGTCTAAAGGAGGAAAATCTGTAAGAGAGAACATCATACAAGATGAGAGCAATGGAAAAGGTAGAATAGGTTGTTGGAATTGAGCCTGTTGGGAACAAGACATAAGTTCAGGTTCATGGGTTTGAATCCACTATAAACCCTTCTGATAAACAGGTAAGGGTAAATAACTGACAGAGGGATCTGGATCATCAGATGGTGGATCCTTCTTATGTTATTTGCAACCTGAAAAAATAATATTTTTCTTTTTCTTTTTCTTGGGAAGTTCAAGGATTTCAACATCTTCCCAACAAGAACAACCGGGGTCACACATACCTGATGCGGGAACATCCCACATGAAATGACCGTTTAGTTTGGCTGGATAAACAGGATAACCATGGGAATCAAAGGACAAAATGGGTAAATCCTCTTGATTAGTCTGGACAGGCTGGATCATGGCAGAATGGGTACAGGACAATCTGTGTGGGGCCTCTGAGGGTGGAGGTGTTGATTGAAGGCTGGGTGTAGGAGAGGTGATAATGATATCCGATAAAGGTGGAGCAAAGGAAATCGTAGGAACCGAAAGTGGTAGTGGCTTAAAAGTCATCTTAACAGTGCCATCTGGCCGTTTTTCAAAAGAACTTTCAGAAGTCGAGATTGGCTCTGTGTTTTTATGGAACTTTTCATAATTAGACAACCACTCCAGGGCCATGAGCTGTAAGAGCTCATGTCTGGGAATTTGTCTGGGAATCTGAATGATAGTGGGAATATCTTCAGATTCAGTAAGAATCATCAAGGCATCTGAGGTCGCTTGCGAAGTGGGTAAGTCCAAAGCATGATTTTGCAATCGGTACACCAATTGATGGTGTAAAGTAGCCATTTTTTAAATAGCTATTTGATCAGCACCTTGGAGCTAGATCTGGACTTTTAAAGCAGTGGGGAGGTTTGGATCATCAAGAGAAAGGTTAAAGTTTGGGTAAAAGGTTAAAAGAACACTACCAGCATGTAGGGTAGTGAGAACAGTGCCAATGATGGCATGTTCATATTGTTTAAACCGGGTATCAAGCAAAGCAAGTCTAGCTGATACTGGTAAACCTTTGCGACCATGAAGAGTAAGAACAAGACGGATTCCTCCAAGATGAAGGTGAGTATAGCCCTCATGTTTCCAGGAAGTAATCAACTCAGGGGAAATTTTGAGGGTAACATATTGTTCTGATGTGGTGGATTGAAGAGCACAACGATCAAACTGAGAAGATTGGACATACTCTTTGGGTAAAGGTCTTTTGGTACTGACAAGGGTGCTGATACTTCAAGTAAGAGAGCGGGTTTTCTGTTACAATTGGTAAGGATTGACAAGAGGCATGTAGGATTCGTTAATCTGAACTGATTCAGGAACATAAGAGAACTCAACAAGACTTTCAATCTTTTTGGTGGTTCATTTAGAACAAAAATGAGGAAGGTGCAAGGAAGAGGTTAAAGAAACAGTACTGAAATTTGAAGAAGAAGCCATGGGTGAGAAAGATCTTAGTCTGGAGGAAATAATGAATTAACGTGCAAAATGAAAGAGTTTTAGAAAATACCATAAAACAATATTTTCAACATCTTCCCAACAAGAACAACCTGGGTCACACATACTCGATGCGGGAACATCCCACATGAAATGACCGTTTAGTTTGGCTGGATAAACAGGATAACCATGGGAATCAAAGGACAAAATGGGTAAATCTTCTTGATTAGTCTGGACAGGCTGGATCATGGCAGAATGGGTACAGGACAATCTGTGTGGGGCCTCTGAGGGTGGAGGTGTTGATTGAAGGCTGGGTGTAGGAGAGGTGATAATGATATCCGGTAAAGGTGGAGCAGAGGAAATCGTAGGAACCGGAAGTGGTTGTGGCTTAAAAGTCATCTTAACAGTGCCATCTGGCCGTTTTTCAAAAGAACTTTCAAAAGTCGAGATTGGCTCTGTGTTTTGATGGAACTTTTCATAATTAGACAACCACTCAAGGGGCATGAGCTGTAGAAGCTCGTGTCTGGGAATTTGTCTGGGGATCTAAATGATAGTGGGAATATCTTCAAATTCAGCAAGAATCATCAAGGCATCTGAGGTTTCTTGAGAAATGGGTAAGTCCAAAGTATGATTTTGCAATCGGTACACCAATTGATGGTGTAAAGTAGCCATTTTTGAAGTAGCTATCCGATCAGCGCCCTGGAGCTGGATTTGGACTTTCAGAGCAGTAGGGAGGTTTGGATCATCAAGAGAAAAATACCATAATCTCTAAGACTTTGTTTCATTCGAAGGGCTTGTGTACAATAACTACTAATAACAATATATTCAGCTTTATTGGTTAAGTGTTCAACTGAATTTTGTTTTTTACTAAACTAAGAAACAAGTGAGTGACCTAAAATAAAAAGTGACATATTCCACTTCTATCAACTTTATAACTAGTGAAGTCCAAATTTGAATAACAAGTTAGATTTATGTGAGTTCTTCTTGGATACTAAAGGCCAAGATCTATGGTTCCATTCAAATAACGAAAAATTCTTTTAAATAAGATTTCTCGGGACATGATTAAAATCTTTCACACAAGCATATACTAAACATAATATTAGGCCTAGTAGTAGTCAAATAAAGTAAAGATCTGATCATATCTCGATATGTTTTGATCTGAACTTCTTTACCTTTTTCATCTTTGGAGTACCTTTGACCTTTCAATTTTCAAGTCTGAATCTTTTGAATAAATCTCTCAAATATTCGGCTTGATTGATGAAGGATTCCTTCTTCGTTTTGTTTTATTTGTAGTCTTAGAAAGATGAAAATTCTTTATACAAAGATTCATTAGTAGAACCAAAGATAATATCATCAACATAAATTTGGATAATGAGTATATCTTTATTTTCATACTTAATAAAAAGTGTAGTGTCCGCTTTTCCTATTGAAAAATTATTTTCCAAAAGAAATTTACTAACTCTATCATACGAAACTCAAGTGCTCGCTTTAATACATACAATTCTTTAGATCATTTATAGACATGATTTGAAAACTTTTCATTTTCAAAATGAGGGGTTGTTTCACATAAGTTCCTTCCACAATGTAATCATTTAAAAATGCACTTTTTGCATCTATTTGATACATAATGAAATCCTTATGACATGCAAAAGCTAAGAGCATCATAATGGATTTCAATTTAACTTCTAGTGCATAAGTTTATCAAAATCAATTCTTTCTTCTTGGTTGCATCCTTGAGGTACTAATCTAATTTTATTCCTTACAATCACATTGGATTCATCCATCTTATTTCTAGATACCTATTGAGTACCTATTATAGATTGATTCTCTGTTTTAGGAATTAGTTTCTACACATTATTTTTTTTGAATTAATTTAACTTTCTTTGCATTACCATAATCCAAGATTCATTATTTTTCACATCTGAAAAGGATTTTGGTTTAATTTGAGATATTAATGCAGCATGTTGACAAATATCTCTAAATGATGATCTAGTGGTTACACCTCATGAAGGATCACATAAAATTAATTTTTTAAGATGAGAAGAAACATATTGGGAAGTGCTTGAGACTTTCATTTTGTTTTATATTTGTTTGTTCTTTTTGCCGTTTCTCTTGATTCTCACACGGTGAATTTCCTCTTTTGTCATTTCAAAGCTCTTCTTTTTGTAATTCTTCATTTGTATCATCACTAACAACAACTTTCTCCGTAGAGGAAAAGTTAGACTTATCAAATGTAACATGCATAGATCTTCAACAACCAATGCTCTTTTATTATACACTTTATAAGTTTTGCTTGAGTTTGAATATCCAAGAAAGATACCAATGTCGGATTTTGGATCAAATTTATCAAGATTGTCTTTTGTATTCAATATAAAACATTTGTATCCAAAGACTTTAAAATAACCACTATTGGGTTTCTATCTTTCCAAAGCTTATAGAGAGTTTTATTGAGATAGAGTCTAGTTAAAACATGATTCAAAACATAGCATACGGTATTAATGGCTTCGGCCAAAAAATATTCTAGTAATACATTTTCATTCAATATGTTTTTAGCCATTTCTTAAATAGATCTATTCTTTCTCTCAACTACTCCATTTTGTTGTAAAGTCCTTGGTGATGAAAATTGATGCATAATGCCAAAGTTATTACAAAAATTTTCAAATTCTCTACCACGATTACTCCTAATGCAAGAAATAGCATAGCTTTATTCATTTTGAACCTTTTTACAAAAGATTTTAAAAGAGTCAAAGGCATCATCCTTATTAGCTAAGAACAAAACCCACGTGTACTTAGAATAATCATCAATGTGCAGAAGTTGAAGTGGTTTTGAAGTGGAAACATGATTTTTGTTTTTGGAAAAAGTTTTGATTTGTTTTCCAAATTGACAACTTCTATCTTTTTTAAAACCTTTAATTAAATCATTCTTTAATTAGAGGTGTTTGTTTGTTTTTATAACTTAATGGGACTTTTTAGATAATTTTGACTTAATAAAAGAAGCTAATTTTTTTAGCTTTTTACTGAATGGAGGAATTTAAATAAAGTGAATTTCTAATGTCAAAAATATCCTTATTTTATAATTTATTTTTCATGTATATCCCAAAACTCACCCATAAACATTTACATATTTTCATAGTTTTAAGTTAAAAAACAAATAATTTAATACTTATTTTTAGAGATTCAAATAAAAAAATAAACATGTTATTCGGATTCAGACATTCAGACCTATTCAAAATTCAGACTAATTCAGGTTTATTCAGATTTTAAACGGAAAAACAAATACCACCTAAAACAAATACATTATGCCTAAGATTGTACTGAAAAATGTATAATATTGTAAGATTGACTAAATCATGTCATATTTTGCACTTAATTAATATAGTTTTTAAGTTTTGTATCAATTTGTGTAGAACCGAAATTCAATTTGAGATGTCGAACTGGAACATTAAGATAAATATGCATGAAATATGAAATAATTATTCTGAAAAAGGTCTACAACTAATTTCCTGATTTGATTGGCTAAAAACCTAATTAAAATAACAATCCACATGCCACATCAACTTGGAAAACAATTAAACTCAATTATTTGGCCAGCCCTTTACCTTCTGGCTTATTCATTATATCTAATTTAATATTTTTTTATTTAAATAATAAATCAGTCAAAATGACAAGTCATAGATGAAAGTGATTTTCACTTTGGAAGTGCGCTTTCAGATGCTTAGGCTAAGAATTTAATGTGAAAAGGGAACTATTTAAAAACAAAAGGAACTATTTAAAAACATCTCTAAAAGTTCTATTAATTTTATTCTTTAAATATCTATTTGTTTACTTATGTGGTAAAAAAGAGAGTAAAAAAATATTATTTTTCAAAAGGCTTTTCAAATAAAAATAAGTTAATATTATTTTAATTAAATAAATATTTTTTTTAAAGAAAAAATAAATAGCAATTAAAATACTTATCTCCTTCTCTCTAATAAAAAGTAATAAAATATAAATTAAAGAGAGAGAAAATCATTCTATAAAATTGAAGAGAGATAATTATTTTTTATTTGAACAATCTTAATTGGAGTGTCTGTTGAAGTCTTAAATGCCGACTTGACTCTTCAAATAAGCAATAAAATCTTATTTGAAAAATCTTTTGAAGATGCTCTAAAAACGAGGAAATAACAAATAGGATTGTAATTTTTTTTGAAACATTAAAAAGTTATTTGAAAAGGTTAAAACTTAATTTTAATGTTTGATCATTTTTTTTAAAATCAATATTGATAAATTCACTCATTTTACCACAATTTTTGAAATGAAGTGAAGGATTAGTTTCTCAAAATGTAATTTTGAGAATTTAGTTTCATACTTTGAATCTGTTTAGAATTGCTTTTGAGTAGGGATGGCAAATTGGTCCATCTAATTTGAATATCCATATATCCAATCTAATTGGACTAGATAATATCCATCCAAAAATTTTTTGGGTATGGATATGGATATTTTTAAAAATACCCAATTAAATATTGGATGGGTATGGATATCTGATGGATATCCAAAATCTAATTCATTTTTCCATTTGAAGTTCAAAAAATTTATATTATAAAACTAAAATGAGACAAACAGAAACGAATGTCATTCAATTTAGCAAACCCTAAGCTTATCACCAGCCGCTCGTCGCTCGCCTACCGTCCGTCACTCGTCACTCACTACTCATCTCTTCTCTTTTCTCTCTATCACTGTGGAAAAGGAAAAAGCGGAAGCAAACCTACAACTTAGATCTCTCTCTTTTGACATCTGTGTATGTAACTCAAATCCCTTTCTTTTTCTTCAATTGCACTCCCCGAATTTTGTTTGATTTATTGCGTAAAGTTTCAATTTCAATAAGAATCCAGCCTTCACTGAAATTGTTTGGTTTCTTTATTTTTAAGAATAATGTGATGCTCGGATTAATATTTTATACAAAGTTTGATTAATTGTTTTACTTTCTATTTTCACTTTCATTGATGTGTATTCAATTTGTCATCATTCAGATTGCATATATGTTTTTTGTTTTTATTATATTTTTTTCCAGTTTTTGAGCAGTGGTACAAAATAAAGTAGAAATAGCCTTTATTGTAGTTTAAAAGTTCAATTCCTCCACATACATGCCTTGGTTGAGTTATGATTATATTAAATAGTTCTGGAAATATCCCTTCGGCTTTTTTATGGAACTGGTTTATCAGGATGTTAAAGAGTTGTCTTTGTAAAATTGTAAAGAAGAGATTATGTTGTTTATGGTTCTATCATGGGCTGTTTGGTCCTGAAGGAACTATTGATTTGCTGGAAAAGAAAGTTTTATTCTTTGAAGTGGATATGCTGGAATCTTTCAAATCTGTGCATCAACATATAGGTTTGAGTCACTAAGATCTTGTGAAGAGTCCTGGTCTGTAGTTTTGTTTGAAGTACTATGTTCAGAACACTGAGGATCTTAATATGGCCTTGTTTATAGATGCACATGTTTAATCCAATGAGACAAGTAATTTGCAGAAGAATTTGTTGTGATGGAGAAATCAAAACTTGTCATACGCTTTCAAATTTTCAGCAGGTCTGGCCACTCTTGTTGTCTTTTTTAATTGAAAAAAAAAATCTTGAAAAAAGCTTTTGAACCTTCATTAAACTAAATTAAATACAAAACACTTTCTTGTTGGGTATTAGACAGAAATTTGAAGTCAGAAATCAATGCCTATTATGTACTGTCTAGAATTTTTATCATCTTCACAAAGTATTGTACTTCATTGTAACAACCAACCCTATTAATGTTGAATCAAGATTAAGACTTAGCATCAACGCCCTAAAAACATGACCCAATGTGAAACCAACCATGTCACGACGATCAGTCCCCATCGTCATATTGTATTGTTGTCGGCGTGTCAGGCTACCGTGTGCAGGTCTAAATTGACCTAAGTTCTAAATTTTGATGTGTTCACTTGGAATAGGCATTAGTGTCAGGGGGGCCTCCTTTAATTTTTTTGAGGTTTAATACGTGGATTATTTCCAATTTCTGCCAAAGGTGGGGGAGGCCCTCACTGGACCACATAGTGTGTTATACGTTAGTTTGTGAACCTCATGCCAAGTTAATAGGCCAAAAAATTAAAGTTGGGAGGAGTCATGTTTTGTTGGATTTCTATTTTTTATTTTTTAAGGACTTGTGGCATGCGAGGAAGATTGTGCTTGAGATGAAGTAATTGACTGAATGGTTTGGCCACTTCAGTAAATCGATATGGTACTTTGATTACTGATAAAGTTTTTGAGTGGGTTCAACTCAAACTTACCATTTCAAATTCTACGCCGTCAAGTAGTTCTTCCAATTTAATGAAGTGATTTAAAGTAGTTTAGCTTCCATTCAATATAATTTAATATCTCTTACCAACGTATGTATAAAGTTTGATTCACTTGAGCTGTTACCTCACGTGAAAAGAGAAATGATTTACCATTCAATTATTGAAAAAAAAAAATTAAATTATTGACTTTTCAAACTAAAACAGTAAAGCTACTTAAAAGGAGCACACAAACCTAATAATAATTTTCATGTCTTGGGAACTTTCTGAAGAAATAAATAAATAATCATTAAACCCTTTTTTCCCTTGGTGTATATAATCATTAAATAATCATTGAACATACTTAACAGGAGCACTAGTGTTCAAGAAGATAGTCTTCGTTGGAGAGGAGGACTTGTCAGCAAAGAAAATTTCTTTTGGTAGCAATTTAGGCCATGCAGAAAAGATGCATGGAATTTAAGTAGATATTCTTGCATTCAAAGAAATCACTTTAGTTCTGGGCTTAGTCATTGCTTATTTTGATGCTAGAAACCATTTTTTATTTTATATATATATATATATATATATATATATATATATATATATATATATATATATATTTCTAGTTTTTGAGTAGTGGTACAAAATAAAGTATATATATATATATATATATATATATTTCTAGTTTTTGAGTAGTGGTACAAAATAAAGTAGAAATAGCCAGTTCAATTTCCCACATGACTTTAGTGGAATTACGGATTGGGCAAATAATGATTGGAGAAAATAAAAATTTAGCAAATGAAGAGTAACAAAGCATTGACAAAGCAAAATTTTAGAAATTTAATCTTCCAACAATTCAATTTATGTTTGAAATTAATGATGATTGGAAAATTAACCAAGCGCGCATTACACAATTAATGTTGCTATACCACAACCTAGTTCCATGATAATATTGCTATACCACAACCTAGTTCCATGATAATATTGCTTGCTACACTTTGGTTTAATTTTTTCCAAGGAACTTGATTACTAGTTGACTATTTCGAGTAATTAATTATTATACTCACCCCATGACACAGTGGTATTGTGATGTTGTTGAAGCCAAAAGTTTGTTAATGACTGCTCTGTAACATCTTTTTTCTTTTAGGTTAATTATGTCTGATGTTGATCTCAATCCTGTTGTTCAATTAAACCCTCAAACCTCATGTAACATATACACCGAAATTATTTAATTGAGTGCAATGTTATTTTTATTTTTTCGTCATAAATTTGTTTTAAAAGTCTGATTGTTAAAATCGTTACTAGAAATCGATCGCAATTATTTAAATTGATCGCGCTCGAAATAATTTAAATTTGTCTCGACATACAATCGAGACATTCTAAACGCGATTCAAGACAATTTGCTGGCAAACTAAACTAGACAGAGGAGGTGGATTGAGCTAATTAAGGATTACAATTGCACTATTGATTATCATCCAGGCAAACCAAATGTGGTAGCTGATGCACTAAGTAGAAAATCCTCCAGCTCTATATCTCACCTAAGAGTATCATATATGCCTTTGTTGATTGAGTTGAGATCTTTGGGAGCCGAGTTGGAAGTTGATAATTTCGGAGCTTTGATAGCTAATTTTCGAGTTAGGCCAACTTTGATTGACAAAGTCCACCAGATGCAGGATCAGGACCCGCAGTTAATGAAGTTGAGAGAGGACGTGCAAAAAGGCCTACAAACAGACTTTACAGTGAGAGATGATGGAGTCTTAGTCATAGGTAATAGACTTTGTGTACCTGATATTAAGGAGTTAAAAAAGGAGATCATGGAAGAAGCTCATTGTTCAGCGTATGCGATGCATCCTGGTAGTACGAAGATGTATCGTATTTTGAGAGATCATTATTAGTGGCAGGGCATGAAAAGAGAGATAGCAGAATTTGTTTCTCGGTGTTTAGTTTGCCAGCAGATTAAGGCTGAACATCAAAGACCTGCAGGGTGTTCTCAGCCGCTTCCTATTCCCAAGTGGAAGTGGGAGCATATCACTATGGACTTTGTAGTGGGACTTCCACGTACCCAGAGTGGACATGATAGTGTTTGGGTGGTTGTTGATCGACTTACAAAATCTGCTCACTTTTTATCATTTAAGACCACCTATTCGATGGACAAGTTGGCAAATATTTATGTGGCTGAGATAGTTCGACTTCATAGAGTACCGGTGTCTATTGTTTCAGATAGAGATTCTCGATTTACTTCTAAATTCTGGACCAGCTTGCAAAAGGCTTTAGGCACTAAGTTGAACTTGATCTGACTTTTCATCCACAGATGATGGTCGATCGGCGTACTATTCAAACCTTGGAGGATATGTTGCGAGCTTGTGTTTTGGAGTTTAAGGGTAATTGGGATATTTATTTGCCCTTGATGGAATTTGCTTACAATAATAGTTTCCAAGCTAGTATCGAGATGGCACCGTATGAGGCTTTATATGGTAGGAAATGCAGAACTCCAGTATGTTGGGATGAGGTCGGTGAGCGGAAGTTATTTGGTCCTGAATTAGTTCAGGATACTAATGAGAAGGTACAGCTTATTCGGGATAGATTAAAAGTGGCCCAAAACAGACAAAAGAGCCATGCAGATAAGTGTAGGCGGGAACTTGAGTTTGAAGATGGTGATAGAGTTTTCATACGGATTTCTCCTTGGAAAGGAGTACTTCAATTTGGGAAGCGCGGGAAGCTAAGCCCACGTTACATTGGACCGTATGAGATTGTAGAGTGCATTGGTCCGTTGGCTTATCGATTAGCTCTACCACTTGAGTTATCCAAAATTCATGATGTGTTTCATGTCTCGATGCTTCGAAAGTACATGTATGATCCGAGTCATGTGTTATCGAGGCAACCAATTGAGTTGAAAGAGGATTTGACTTATGAGGAAGAACCGGTGCATATATTGGAAAGGAAACACCAAGTCTTACATTCCAGAACTATTCCTTTAGTAAAAGTGCTATGGAGGAATCATGCAAAAGAGGAGGCTACATGGGAACACGAGGACTTAATGGGAGCTCAGTATCCTCACCTATTCTCATCAGATGTGTAAATTTCGAGGACGAAATTTTTATAAGGAGGGAGGATTGTAACATGTGCACCGAAATTATTTAATTGAGTGCAATGTTATTTTTATTTTTTCGTCATAAATTTGTTTTAAAAGTTCGATTGTTAAAATCGTTACGAGAAATCGGTTGCAATTATTTAAATTGATCGCGCTCGAAATAATTTAAATTTGTCTCGACATACAATCGAGACATTCTAAACGCGATTCAAGGGCCGTGTATTGGATTTTTATTTTGGCACTCGGGTCCGGATTTAGTTTTAAAAAAATATATATTTTTTCTCTCTTACTATAAATGGAAAGTCATGAGAGAGAGAGAGGGATTTTACTTTCCAAAAATAGAAAGAAGAAAAGAGAGAAGGAGAGAAGAAGCTGCAGACTCGGATCCGCGCCCCCGACCCGGCCGTATCTCCCATTTTCGGCCACCATTCCGGTCGATCTTGGTACTGATCTGAAGCTCATGAGCCGCCGGTTACATCCTTGTCGTTTTCGTCAACGGAAACAGACCAGAACGCCGGTAAAGAGACCCAAAAACTCGCGGCCAAGACCCGTTTTGCTCGCCATTGATTTCGCCGGTTTTGGGCCGATCCACTGCTTGGATCTTGTTCCTCAGCTTCCCCTCATCGTTTCCCGACCAACCCCGTGACCTGAAACGGCCGGATTGCCGCCGATCGACGTCGGAAAGCTCACGATTTTTGGGGAGCTAGATCCGCCGTTACCGTAGCGCGTGGGAGGTCGCCTCTGGCAGCATTGGACTCACCGAGGCCAGATCTAGCGGACCTGAGCTTCCCGTCGCCGTTGAAGGAGTTCCGGTCACCGTTGACCGTTATGAGCAAATTGGTAAATTCATAAACTTTTGGGGCATTTCTGTAATTTTAAAATCAGTGGACATTTTGGTAATTTTAGTTGAGGACAGTTAGGTAATTTAAGATTTTGGTGGTAATTCAATAATTTATGTCGTTAGGGGCATTTTGGTAATTTTATAATTTTTCGAGGGTAATTTTATAAATTCAAAACTTATGGATATTTTTGTAATCGGAATTGAGGATAGTTTGATAATATGTGATTCCGAGGATAATTTGATGAATTTTGATGTCGAGGGTATTTTAGTAATTTTACGAATTCGAGAATATTTTATTACGGATAAATACCGTTTCGAGTATATTAGTAATAATTCGTGATTATGATTAGTAATTATGTTATTTCCTCAAATTAGGAGGATCCGCGAACGAGAATCAACCCATGGACGTTGCCGATACCAAGTTCGGACACCGTCACTGTGAGTGGAATATACAAAACCTATTTTCATAGTAGTTTATTATGATTGAAAAATATGGTAAAGCATGTTTGCGAGATTGATTTTAAAGGCTGCGATTTAATTATTTTATATAAATAGATTTTATCTGTGTTTTGGTATTTATTACGAGAAATGTGTTTGATTAATGATTTTGGTTACTGATTTTGTATATGGATGATAATATTTTAAAAAAAAGAAAAGCAGATTTAAAACTTGTGAAATGAAAAAGGAAATGAGCTTTCGGATGAGATTTTAGATGAGATTTCGAATGAGATATCAGATGAAATTATATGTTTATGTATATGTGTTCAAAGGTATATGAATATGAGCAGAATGATTGATTGTTTTTAAAATCATTAGACAGTATCAGATACAGTGATACATATGAGATGAGATATGTATGTGGTATGATGAATACAGAAATACTGATAATGAGATACAGATGAGAAACAGGCTCTTGGGGCCCGTCTGAGTACACACAGAGGCTTTGGGCCGTGTACTCGGGCGACTTTGTCTTTTAGGGACGAGATTATGCATGCACAGATATGATGAGATATGAGATGATACGTTCCGATCTATCCGTGTAGCTCCGGGGCGTGGCGGTACCCAGATAGTACATCATTGCCTGTCCGTTGAGTTCCGGATATGATGAGATATGATATTACTTTTTCCTGTCTATCCGTGTAGCTCCGGGGCATGATTGTACCCAGATAGTACGTCATTGCCCGTCCGTCGAGGTTTGGATATGATGAGATTATTTTCTCTGGGTACTTGTTTGGTGATAGTTTTTGGTATTTCGATATTGATGTTATAAGTATGATGAATTTTCATTGATTTATGCAGTATATTTGCGATATCGTTATTTGAGTACATGGATTTGATTTAATAAGTTATTTAAGTTTTTGCGATATTTTAATGAGTTGGTATTTTGATATGATTTATTAATTTATAGTAAAATTGTGTTGAAAAACTACTGTCCACTCACTGAGCTCACTGAGTTTTATACTCATTCCATTTTTTTTTTATTATATTTTCCCCCCCTCAACAGGAGATTCGCAGGTACAACAGTCGACCCAACCACAATAATCATTTTTAAATTTATGGCCACGTTGTGATGTTAGGAGTTGTTGATTGATTTATCGAAATATTTTGGGATTGTAATTTGTTACATTTCAGAGATTGCGGTTAGCATATGTATTTTATTTGATATTGAATATTTGAGTGATTTGGTATTTTGCTTGAGATAATTGATTGATGAAGTTGGTTGTATTCGGAAATTATTTGGGAGTGCTTGATGTATAATTTTGTAGATTTGGTTTTATAATAAATATAGGGGAGACTTTGCCGATTTTTCGGTAGAACCATGATTATTCAGATTATGTTAGGAAGATTTTATAGAATTATGCAGACTCGTCCTGTGGATTCGGGACGGGTCGTGTCACCTCAAGTAATGTTAATGCTGAAAATCCACAAACTCATTCAACTAGTGAGGGTACAAAACGGGATGTAGAAGGACAACCTAGAAGCTCATTGAGACGAACATCTAGAGCTTGGGACCATTTCATAAAGCAAAAAATTAATGAAGAAATGAAGGCAGTGTGTAATCATTGTGGCAAAGGTTTTGTTGGACAGCAATCGAGTGGAACTTCGCATTTGTTAAACTATATTGATAGGTGTCCTGAACAGATAGAAGAATCAGCCCCAGCCCCAGCCCCAGCTCCAGCTTCTAGCCCTAGCCAAGCATCTAAGGTCTATAAGAAACAAGATGTTGAGACTTCAACAATTTCAGCATTTGATCCCACTGCATTTGATAAAGCACTTGCTAGACAGAAAATAGTAAGAATGATAATTATGCATGAGCTTCCTTTGAGGTTTGTTGAGTATGAAGGGTTTAGGAATTTGATGAGTTTTGTTCAGCCTTTGCTTGGTAAAATTTGTAAGAACACAACTAAAAAAGAAGTTTTTAAGTTGTTTGATTTTGAAAAGGCCAAGACAATGGCCTTGTTGGAGGATATTACCAGTAAAGGTTCCATTGCTACTGATATGTGGACATCTAACAATAAAAAAAAGGGGTATATGGTCGTGACAATGCGTTTTATTGACAATTCGTGGACTTTACGAAATCGGATCTTAAGGTACCAGTTTAAAAGTTTAATAAATTTTATTTATATTTTATTATATGTACTTTATTTTTTTATTCTTATTTGTAATTTTCTTTATTCTTTTTTTAAAGAAAAATTATCCACCGACCACCTGATGTTTTTCACTTTTTCAAAAATACACAATTTTTTTTTTTTTGCCTGAATTACACCTGAAGTTATAATTTTTTTCACTTTTCCACTTCCGCTTGTTGACCGTTAGGATTCCATTAGTTTTTTTTAACAAAATGATTGTTTTGCCCCCAAAATGTAAAATTACTATTTCATTCTATATCATTAATTTTGGGGGGCAAAACCGTCATTTTATTAAAAAAAACTAACGGAATCTTAACGGTCAATAAACGAAAGTAGAAAAATGTAAAGAATTGTAACTTCAAGTGTAATTCAGGCAAAAACAAAAAGAAATTGTGTATTTTTAAAAAAGCACGAAACATTAGGTGGTCGGTGGATAATTTTCCTTTTTTAAATTGTCTAGATTTATATATATGCCTTCTCCACACACTGCTAAAGCACTTTCTAATAAGTTGGCTAAATGTCTGTTGGATTGGAATGTAGATCAAAAGTTATCTACAACAATGGTTGATAATTGTTCTAATAATGTGCCACGATTCCACTTTTGTTGGCTAAGTTTCCTTGTGGTTCATTATTATTAAATGAAAAATTATTGTATATGAGATGTTGTGCTCACATTTTAAATTTAATTGTTAAGGATGGGTTAGATGCGATAGGTGATAGGATTGCAAAAGTTAGAAATTGTGTTAATTATTGGACATCATCACCCAAAAGGATAGAGTTGTTTGAAGATACGAATAATCGCCAATTGAAGTTGAATTATTTTAAGAGTTTAGTGCTTAATTGTAAAACTAGGTAGAATTCAACATATTTGATGCTTAAAGTTGCTTTGATTTATAAAGATGTTTTTACTCGTTTAAAGCATCGTGATAACCAATATAAGCACTAGCCTGCTGAAGTGGAGTGGGGGTTGGCAAGAGTAGTATGTGAGCATTTAAAACCTTTCATATCATAATAGAGATGTTTTCTAGTACTAAATACCCAACAGCTAACTTATTTTTTCCAATAATTTGTGAAAGTTGATTATCATTGAATGCTTGACTTAATTCTTCATGTGATGTGATAAAAAAATATGGCAAAAAGTATGTTAGAAAAGTTTGGAAAATATTAGGAAGAAATCCATGGTGTGATGGCTTTTGCTGTTGTATTGGATCCTAGATACAAAATAGTTTTAGTGGATTATTTTTTTCCTCAGATTTATGGTAGTGATGAATCAACTCATACTGATAGAATCAACACTATTTGTTCTAACTTATATAGAGAATATAAAAAAAGAGTATGGTTGGATTAAATTTAGTTGAAGAATTTGTCGAGTCTAGTGTTGTTTGTAATTCTAGTTCTGGTTCAATTGTGATGGGCATGTGGGATGTGAAAAATTTAATGCATTTAAAAGTCAACATATTTGTAAACGAGTTAAGTCGAAATTAGATACTTACTTGGAAGAGAAGGATAAGACTACTCTAGATTTTGATATTTTAATGTGGTAGAAGGTGAATAAAAGTATATATCCTATATTGTCTGAGATTGCTAGGGATTTGTTGGCTATTCCGATCTCTACAGTTGCTTCAGAGTCTGCTTTTAGTGCGGGTGATCGATTTTTAAGCCCACATCATAGTAGATTTCATTTGAATACATTAGAGGCCTTAATGCGTACTCAGAATTGGATATGGATTCAATTGAAAGGTATTTAATTCAGCTCACTTATGCGCTTTATTTAATTTTGATAATATTTATTTTCTTTATATTTTACAAGTTTTTTTTTTGACAAATGGTGTGGTAGAAGGTGAATAAAAGTATATATCCTATATTGTCTGAGATTGCTAGGGATTTGCTGGCTATTCTGATCTCTACAGTTGCTTCAGAGTCTGCTTTTAGTACGGGTGATCGATTTTTAAGCACACATCATAGTAGATTTCATTTGAATACATTAGAGGCCTTAATGTGTACTCAGAATTGGATATGAATTCAATTGAAAGGTATTTAATTCAGCTCACTTATGCACTTTATTTTATTTTGATAATATTTATTTTCTTTATATTTTACAAGTTTTTTTTTGACAAATGGAATTCCTAGAGATAAGATGATGAATGGAAAAGAATAAATGGAGAAATGATTGATAATGTTGATGAAGAGAAAGCCTTGCCATGTTTTGAATAGTATTTATTTATTTATTTAGTATATGCTTGATATTTATTGTGATGCTCAATTATGAATGATCATTGTCATAAATAATGATGTGTTAGAAAAACAATGATGATTAGGTTGGATATTAATGATGTGTTAGCAAAATGAATTTTTTGTATTTAGTTTGAAATTAATTTGTAATTTCATATTATAATTTTTTTTTGTAAATTCATAGTTTTGATATTTGTTATTTGAGATGTTTATTATTTTTATTTGATATTAAAATTTTATACTAGTTTTAACTATTCTATATAATTTTTTTTATTTCATATTTCTTAGATTATTTTTATATAATAAAAATTAAATATCCATAGATATCCATATTTATATAAATAAAATCCATATCCATATCAAGTATTTAAATACTTTAAATAAATTAAATAAAGAATCGAAGTATTTAAATAAAGTATTTATTTAAATACTTTAAATAAATAAATACTTTAAATAATTAATAAAATCCATATCCATATCAAGTTTTTAAAGTAAAATGGATATGGATAATTTTATTAATTATAAATAAAAATTCAAAATTATCCATATCAAGTATCAAATATTAAATACTTGATATGGATATGGATATATCCATTATGGATTTATATTTGGATGGAGATTATCCATCCATAATTGGATATTTATCATACCTATTTTTGAGAGATTTAAAATTAATTTTGAAAAGTTAAGAGCTAATATGGTATTTAGAAATTTTTTTTAAGATTTTGACAAAACCACAAGAAGCCGATTTTGAAAAGAAGAAAAGGGACAACCTTTCATAATTTGATTTTGAGAATTACTTTTATATTTAATACAATTTTATATACATCATTATATATATTATAAAAATCAAAATTATCTTTATTAATTAAAAAATAAAATAATTAAATTTAAAGATATTATTATTATTAAAAATTATATTGAAATAACAAATAAAAAATAAAATTAATAATATAAAATATTTATTTTATTTATCATTTATTATATGTACACTAAAAAAAATATTTTATATATATGTTTATAATATATATAAATAAATTTTATTCAATCTTATGTCCAATTTAATCACGTACATTCTTACAATAATTTAACAATAAGATTTATTAAATACATACGACTGTTTTTAAAACTTTCAAAACTTTTAAAAATAAATTTTATTAAATATTTAATTAATTGTCTTCTAAACCGACTATTTTTACAATACAGTTAAGAACAATTATTTTAAAAAGTATAACATTACCGAATTGGCCTTTAATACAATTACACATATATCCTCACATATATTACAAAAATAAAAAAAATTATCCTTATTCAATTGAGAAATAAAATTATTATATTTAAAAATATTATTATTATTACTAATTAAGTTGAGATATCAAAATAAAATAATAAAATCAATAAAATGAAAATATTTATTTATTTATCATTTATTCTACACAAATATATATACACACACATGTTTATAGATATGGAAATAAACTTTATTCAAAATTATGTCTATTTCAATCATAACAGTTTAATAATATAATTTACGAAATACATATTACTATTTTTAAAATGATAATTTTTAAATACCTCCCTTTAGATTTGCCATTGCTACACTTGATTATAACTGTTAGTTTGACTGTTGGGTGACTTTGAAAATACCAAAATACCCTTACACCAGAAATAAGATTTGACTATTTTTGAGCTTGTATATTGTAAACATATAAAAAAAAAAGAAAAAAAAATTTGAATAACAAAATCCAAATTAACAAATATCGTGAAATTCATCCCTTTCATTATTTTGTTTCGTTTTCTTAATAAAAGACTCCCAAACAGAAATATACCTTAATTTATTTTTATTATTCAAATACAACTGAAACTACTTGACAAAAAAAAAGGTTCCTCAATATCTTCAGCAACCAATTAAAATTACCTCAAAAATTCAGTATCATCCTCGTATAATCTCCGATTCGAATCCAAATATACTTCTCATCAAATCCAACCCATTTGAATTTGATTACATCACTTCAATTCCAATCCATTTGAATTTAATTCGACATACTTCTCTTCAGATCCAATCAATTGGATTCCAAATTACCCCTGTGAACTCAAATCCCCAAAATACGCACCTTTGGTTTCACAAAGTTAGTCTCAACGCCTTACCAAGCTTTATGGAGTGAATCAAGCTGATGTTTTGAGAGTTATGATTTTGATGATTAGCAAAGAAACTAACACCAGCATCAGCAACAACAAAATAAACACAAAAAAAACTACAGAAAAACTAAACAAAAAAGGATACTGGTCGGTTGGCACTTGTTTATTTGACTTCTGTCACCGTGACGATTGGTGTGGTAGATGCGGCTGTGATTATGGCTTGCCGTGGCGCACAGTGCCGGCAAGTGTTAGGTGGGGGGAGTTGTGGCTTGGGGTTTGCTGGTGGGTAGCGGTGGCGCTATGATTCATGGGCGCTAGCTAGCGATGGCGGCGGTGACTAGGGGTTGTGCTTGCTGCGATGGTCTATACGAGTTACGGACGGCAGTGATTGTGGTGGTTGAGGGTAATGATGTTGCGGCTGTTGACGAAAAGAAAGGAGTAAAAAGTGATTAGGTGTTTATTAAATTTTATTTTTTATTAGGATCTAATCTTTTCATTTTTTTTAATATTTTTTCAGAAAGCTAATACCTTTCATTTTAGGAGCACGTTGATCTGTCCAATCTGTTAATATGCATCAATTTTCTTAAGATTTAAAAATTATAAATTTATGTAATTACATAACTACCCTCAGCTAATAAATAGCATACTAACAGTCATACACGTTTATAGCTTTTCACTAATGGTGTGTTTACTTATCGGATTGGAGAATCGGAATGATTGATGGTATTTACTTCATAAAAATAAAGCATGAATCGAAATCATGGAGCTTACTATTATTTGGAAATAAGGAATGGGAGATTGATTCCTATGGGGGAGGTGGGAATCAATCTCTCATTCCCTGAAATTCTCATTTTGCATTACCCTAAAATTAAAAATACTCATTTTGCCTTCATTTGTAATTAATTAATATATTATTATAATTAATTAATTAATATATTATAATTAATTAATATATTGATACATTATTAACAATAATTATCAATAATTATAATTTTTGAATAAATAATCACAATAATTAATATATTATTATAATTAATTAATTTACTATTATAATAATTATTCATATAATTATTATAATTAATTCATATATTATCATCAATTAATTCATATAATTATTACTATTAATTAATATATAAATATATTATTAACAATAATATATTAATAATTATAGTTTTTGATTAAATAATCACAACAATTAATATATTACTATTATTATAATTAATTCATTTATTATTATTAATAAATAATTAATATAACAATTATTATTAATTATTATATTAATACATTATTAATAATAATATGTTAATAATTGTAGTTTTTGAATAAATAATCACAATAATTAATACGTTATTATTATTATAATTAATTAATTTATTATTATAATAATTATTCATATAATTATTATAATTAATTCATATATTATCATCAAATAATTCATATAATTATTACTATTAATTAATATATAAATATATTATTAACAATAATATATTAATAATTATAGTTTTTGATTAAATCATCACAATAATTAATATATTACTATTATTATAATTAATTCATTTATTATTAATAATAAATAATTAATATAACAATTACTATTAATTATCATATTAATACATTATTAACAATAACTATTAATAAAAACATTATTTTCACTAAATAATCACAATAATTAATGTTATTATAATAATTAATAATATAATTATTATAATTAATTATTATATTATTAAAATTAATTAATTAATTTTACAATTAATTAATATATCAATATATTATTGATAATAATTACTAATAATAATAATTGTTTAATAAATAATCACTATAATTAAAATATAAAATAATGATTACGACAATAATTCATTAAGTACTTTTTAATAATTTGTTACAATCTAATTCATTCCGATTCTGATTCCAAGACAAAGTAATGATTACGACAATAATTCATTAAGTACTTTTTAATAATTTGTTACAATCTAATTCATTCCGATTCTGATTCCAAGACAAAGTAAACACATCAATAGCAATTCAGCTCATTCCGATTTTGATTCCTACAGTTCAAGTAAACAACTTATTCTGATTCTCATTCTCTATTCTCATTTCAGTTCATTCTCATTCCTGTCCATTCCGATTCCAGCTCATTCTCATTTCTGCCCATTTCAATTCCAGTTTAGTAAACGCAGCATAAATGTAATATAGCCAAATCCCAGGGATGTATCTAAAAATTACTCTTTTTAAAATTTACATACTTTAAAAATAAATTTTATTAAATATTTAAATGATTTATTTCATAAAAAATCATTTCTACCTCACAGTTAATAGTAAGCATTACCAAACTCTCCATAAATGGGTTAGCCCCTAGAGAACCTTAATAGTAGTGGATAGATAGTGATTCACTTTATAGATTATTATAAATAGATATAAAAATACATGTAATTATTGGTTTAATGAGGTCATTGATTCTTAATTTTTAGTTTCTCTGATAATAGTTTAATTGAATTTATAAACACTACAGTAAGTTTTGTCTTTATTAGAACTTTTTTTTACTTAAGAATATGCCAAACCTGAAAATTTTGGAGTTAAATTTTAACTTTATTTTTTATGTTGTTAGCCATTGTCCTAACCTAACCCTTAAGTCTCAATTAAATACTTCTACTTAATTGTGCCCAATAAAATAATTACCCTCTAATTTGAATAGCATACTATAATTTATTTATCTTAAAAAAATATGAAGATTTCAATTTATCCTGATATTATTTCTCCATTAATTTTAACAATCAAAATGATAGAATTGTACTCATATATTTTCTTAACTTCAACTAACTCGTAAAAAGTCAAAAACTTATCATTGTATAGGTTAATTTCCATCACGCCCACATAATTCAACAAATTTCAATGCATACCCAAATGTTTAAATACCGTAT
Source organism: Luvunga scandens (assembly GCA_030449905.1). Classification (NCBI taxonomy): domain Eukaryota; kingdom Viridiplantae; phylum Streptophyta; class Magnoliopsida; order Sapindales; family Rutaceae; genus Luvunga; species Luvunga scandens. The sequence continues at coordinate 17,158,498 of JASUUG010000210.1, read as the reverse complement.
TAACCTTGACATTTTTATATTTGTATTGAAAAGACAAATTAACCCTTAAGAAATATTCACATTTTATCATCAAGGATAAAAATATAAAAATCAAAATTATTTTTATTATTATTTACTAATAATTAATAAACAAAAGTGTATCAAAATTTAAGAAAATCACCAAGACCTAATATTAAATATAATTTTTGTAATTCCCTATTCATAAGTGTAATTGCTGTCAAACCCAAACCATAAACCCAATTAATCTAAAATTACACAAACCCTATTGTGGCGGTCCAAACCTTTCTATGGTTGTCCAAGATTGAGCGTGCTTTGGTGGTGATTGAAAGCTAAGAGTAGTGATGTAAAAAATACATGCTCAGCTTGGACCTTAGTAATATGATTTGCGTAATAATGTCGAGCCGAACTTAGACTTCATTTGATAAGCCAGAATTCGACTCGAATGTCGAATTTATAAAAAATATTATAAAATATATATTATTCTAAATAATTATATTTATTTAACTCATTTATTACATATATTTAAAATTTTAAATAATGAAAATTTATATTTTTAAGTCTAATTTCATTAAAATAAAATTTAAAAATTATAAAATAAGTTAAAAAATATACAATAAAATATAATAAAATATAAAATTTAAGCTTTTTAAGCCAGACCAAAAAAACCCAACCCAATACCAGACTTTTAAAAAAATATGTTCTAGGCAAATCCGAACACTACTATACCAGAGCCCAGCCTAGGCTTTTACCACCCTATTTGGGAGGTGCTTTGCACGGCGGCTAGAGGCTTGGGAGGTGACGTGCACGAAGGCTTTAGGCTTGGACTGCTGCTGTGCTCAGCGGCTTGAGGTTTTATTGTTGATGGGCATAGCGGTTGGAAGCTTGAGATTTCAGGGTTGATAGGCATGACGGCTGGAGGCTTGGAGATGTCTTTCAATTGCCTCAAATCCATTTTCAATTTAATTACCATGTGGTCAAAGCACCCAATTTGTTTTTATATTTTTCAAAAAAAAATTATGTAATCTCATCAAGAAACTCAAGGAGTTTGAAGAAACCAAAGGATTGAAATTTTGATCATCATAGTTGTCATTGGAGATGGATTATTATTTGTCAAAGCGAGGTTTTGACCATGGTAAATTGTTGAAAGTTGAAATGGAGAAGCAGAAGAAATGAAGAACCATGGACCAAGAAGACGACAAAACCAACCAACAAACAAACAAACAAAACAAAACAGGGAAGAAGAAACGAAGAGGGAGAGAATGAGAACAAAAAGGTGAAACGAAAAAGAGAGAGAGAGAGAGAGGGAAAAAAAAGAGAATTTTAATTATTCTATTATTATTGAGATTTTATTTTATTTCTTTTAAAAGATTATAGGCAATTTTTGTTAGTGACCTACATAAAATTTGAAGCAGTTTTAAAATTCAAATTTGAAAGATTTGAAATTCAAGTTCGATCAAAATTCGAAAATATTATTATTTTATGATCAAAATCAAACTTACAACTAATGACAGAATCCTAATTGATGTTGATATATCATTCATAATATTATATGATTCCCTTGGCCTCCAAGTGAATATACCACCAAATAACAAGAAAGTTGGCTTAACATAGCTTTTGTGGCCACATTACCCTTTGTAATTTTCTTAATCTAAAGCAAAAGTAGGATAGACACGAATGCACTTCTCACCTATCCTTTCGGCATTGCTTACTACACGTTGAAGTCCTTCAAATTCTACTTCAGGTGAGACCCAAAAGTGTCCAGGCTAGACAAGTTGAATAGAAAGTGGGAATAGAAAAAATTAACCAAGTAATAAGTAGAGCCAATAATCATCCTCCACTTTTCGTGGACAATTGTTCACCATCATCTTCAGTAGGGTGGGCAAAGTTCAGGTCTGTTCGGTTTTCAGTCCGAACCGAGCTGAGACAGTTTGGTTCTAGTTTCAGAACTGAATAAAACCGAATGAAATTTTTTCAGCCGGAGTCTTCCCCTTGCATCAAGTTTGGTTATCTTTTGAGAATTAGGTCCTATGTAGTATGTGTGTGTAATTTCGGAATCATAAATGAATATCAAACCGTCCCCAACCCAATTTGAACAGGAACCAACTTAAATCTCATGTATCACCCAAAAAAAAAAAAACTTATAACAAGCCTTGTTTATTGTGTAAATCTGGCAGCTCTAACCTCATCAAACATGCGTTCGTAGCTCTATGATATCATGCCAAACATTTCAGAGGTACAAATTCTTGGTGCCGAGTTTTAAGGAAATTATAGATTATTCATTCAGCCAGCAGCTAAACTAGTGCCACCAAGATATTCTTCTCAAATAGAACACTTTTACTAGACAAAGGTGAATTCTTGAAAACAAAGTTAACGATTTCAACACAATGTAAAATTATTTTTGACATATGATCCAATTATAATTCTAACATACAATTGGGACCCATTACAACCTTCCCACAGAGAAGGCTCGTTACATCTTTTATATTTGACGTCCATGTCCAAGACAGTAGTCCCTCTTCAGTCATGTTTATCATTAACTGCTCCCATCACTTTGGATACCGACTCTGGGGCACCAGAATCAGCTTCAGAACCCACCTGTATTTAAATAGGACTTTAGTAATATTCCAGGTGACTTTTGTAACAGAACATAGCAAAGAACAAACATGCACATACACACAACTTGGTAAAAACAGAATTTTCAATGCAGTAAAGAAAATAGCCGCATTACTGTCATCAACCAAAATTAAAAAGTGATGATGCATGCATAATATGATGAACAGCCCAGGCAGACATGTAAAAAGAAATGGTAGTGATTTCTCAATTTTAACTGTAGAACAGGTACACTAAAGAAAACAAACCATCGTGGCTTTATGAAAGGGCAATCGATATGCCTTGAAATAGTAGTATGTCCTCAAGATAACAAGGATTAAAAGTTAATCCAGTAACAACTGTATCTGCTCTCTCTCTCTCTCTCTCTTTTTAACCTCCCCGATAAAGAAAGGAATGCAAACAAGCATCCAACTCCGCTGGTTCAACTCTTCAGAAAGGGCACTTGAATTAACTGAATACTGGAATTTCTTGCTCCAAGGATTCACAAAATTTCACAGACACACACAATGCATGCCTTATTATTACTTCCAAGTAGTAGGACAATTCTACCTGGCTTGTGACACATTCTAAAGTTTCCATTTTCATTAGCTTTGTGATAATACCTCATGCAATGTCATTCTCACATCTTAAATCACATTCCATTCCCAAATATAAAATAATTGCAACAGCAAACAAAGACAAATCATTACCCAATGAAGTGGAGACACAGGAAATGCCATAACTTATAACTACAGACCAGTGTCTCCAAATCAATAATGATAATCAGGTTCACGTTGGTTTGTCAATGGTTTGAAACTGAAAGAAATAGAATAAATGGTTTAAGAAATCACTATATAAACGTCACTAAGAGAAACATACAGCCTCAAGCAAGCTAAGAGGAAGAAAGAAGAAACATAGTTCCATCTAGAAGCTTTTCTTTTCTCTAGGCATTCCTCATCTTCTTAACAAGAAAATTCTTCAGTATGTCCAGAATCAGAATAACTGCAAACTGTTTCAGAACTAGTGTCAATAAGACAGCAGTAAATTTCTTCTTTAGGCCTTCATCAATATCTTTTGAAAGCCTTACAAGAATGGAAAATAAGGGTGCGATCGGTATTGTTTTCAAATCCCATTGTCTGTTTTCTGAATTCGAAAAACACCAAACGCATGTTCAGTAGATCATTTCTGAAAATATTTTAGAAAATGTAAAATTCATCTTATACTTTTAACAAAGGAAATAGGAAAACAACTTTTTCTTGTTTTCCTTATTTCCCAATACAATAGTAAGTTCCAAAATTAACAATTTCTTCCAACATCTCTCAAATAATAATAACAAGATCATCAACAACAAAAACAACAACAACAACAATAATATTTTCTTAAAAAAACCAATATCAACAACAACAACCACATCATCAACAACATTATTATTATTATTATTATTATTAATTAATAATAATAATGATGTTGTTGCTATTATTGGTTTTTTAGAAAAATTGTTGTTGTTATTGTTGTTATTATATAAAAGAAAAACCAATTTCCCTCACAATAATCTTTTCTTTTTTCCTACTTTATAATATTTATATTTTTGTATATTAATTATAGTTATCATTTTTCTTTAAACAAATAAAACTAATAAGATCACCTAATTTATTCTTATAATTAAAATAATCAAACTAATTCAATAATAAAAATGATAAACATTACTTAATATTAAGTTAATGGAAATCGTTCCAATAATAATTATGTAAAATATTTCTACCGAACGTGTTCTATTTTTTCCCATTTTCAAGATTATTTTTGAAAATGATACCAAACGCATTTTTAAATTTTGAAAATAGTATTTTCATTCTCAATTTTGTTTCATAAAAACAAGCAATTGGAAAATAATAGTGAATGCGCCCTAAATTTCCTTGCCACCTATGTGAGAGTGATGTTTGAACCTCAGAGCTCTTGTACTAATCCAAGAGATTTATCAACTAAACCAATTAGTACCCACAGGTCTTCATCAATGATTCATTGACTTTGTTGGTGTGTTCTACAGCTTCTAATAGTGTCCTTTCTTCCCACATTTCTAACACGTAGGGAGCAATGTTGGTCACCTATAAGGTCTAGAGTGCTTCATACTATTTCTTTTCTTTCTTTGATATGCTTTTAGCAAATCTCATTTGAACTGTTCACAAAAATCACCAAAGGCTATCTTTCTGGAAGCCTTTTCAAACTTTAGTTCTCTTGCATCTTAAGAGTATTACATAACCCATTTCCAAAGGATTTTTGCAAAAGTTTTGCCACAGCACAGCAAGCATAAGACATAACGTTGCTATGACAATTCTTGAATTGAGGTTTTCCATGTTCTAGAAATAGATACGAAGTTCCTCTATGAAACTTTCTTTCAAATAACTTTGCTTTGACAATTCTTGAATTGAGGTTTTCCATGTTCTAGAAATAGATATGAAGTTCCTCTATAAAATTTTCTTTCAAATAGACAATCTGTTCTGAATAGGACCTTGGCAAAAAAACACATATTTGGAATATTAAGAATTTGAACAGTAAGAATTATTGGAGCATATTGAGAAAATGTTATGACTTCAATGTGGTAGGCGTTTATGCATATAAAAATTATGTAAAGGTCCTTATTTCCATAAATCTTGTCAAATCTATCAAAAGTTTTCTTATCTTGCAAGATAATCTTAGTATGGCCAGCCTTCTAGATATTTTTTCTTCGAGTACTTGTTTTTCCTCCTCTTCATAAGTCCAAAATAAGGAAATTGTGTCAGAGTCAGATCTCAAAAATCATCTTCAGAACTGGACATTCAAAAAGTTTCCCAGATTGCTTTACTAAAACTATTGAAAAAAAATCCCCTTCCTGTTAGATCAAAACATATGAAATTTTTCTCCCCCCAAAAAGGAGGTACCAAAAAAAAAAAATTCAATTATTGCTAACAAGCCTAAATGTTAAGCACCCAAATCAATAAAATTATTTTCACAATATTTAAGGCAAGAATCACTAAAGCTTCTAATGAAAGGACTATAGCATTTGATCCTCATTTGTCTACGAGACAAAAGACATCACAAATTCTCCAATTTGATTTAGGATATACGACCTCATCCTTATGTAATTAGACCAGTCTACTAAAATTATTTCTTAGATCTTGGGAAAAGTTCTTGTCTACCAAATCATTTTAAAATGGTTTGGAATAACCCAAACAAAAATTCTACCAACAGTTGCTCGAAAACAAAACTGAAAGAGTACTCCTAGACAACTCTTACATCTTCCTTCAACAAATCAATTACAACATTCTCTAAATCCACAATAAGAGTTGCATGCTAAATTTCCCTCCCTCTCTTGTTATTCTTCTTGAAAATATGTTTTAGTGGAAATCAAGTTAAAATTATCATGTACTATCCTTATTTAAAAACTAAAAATAAAAACCATTGGCCTACAATAAACTCCTAGTTACCTCCCTATACACGATAGCATCCACATCCCTAACATGATAGCCTTCACATGACACTTGATATTTCAATAGTTCAGCGACAAGAGCCTCCACATGGACCACCCACAACTCATGGGCTTCTTTGCATGAATAAAATGTTGTTAACTAAAACACAGAGGAAATACTTAAAAAGCCTAGATGAACAACCCTAGATCTCTTTACTGCCTGGCAAGGCTTCCACAAAAAGAGATTTAAATGTAAGAATTCTTCAACAAACAAGGCTATAAATAGACATCTCAACTAACCAAAATCTTAAAGCCTTAACTCTTTCAGAACCTACACCTGTTCATCTAAATATAAGCACCTTACCCATCTTAAGTTCATTCGCTAAGACAAACAGCCTCTGGTAAATAATCACAAGAATGAACAGAAGATTGTCCCATGGGACGACACATCAAGAGAATAGATTCGATAGCATAAACTAAAGCAAGCACAACAGAATCCACATTCATTTCAAAACAAAGCACAAAAAATAAGTCGAAAATATGACTCACTGTGTTAGTACTGCCGTTTTGTTTTTGAGCGGCCGGCTTATATGGACATGCAGGCGGAGCCCTCTCTGGTTTCCTATACTCCCATCCAAACAGGGGATAAATTTTTCCCTGAAAGTCATACAACTCATAACTCAAAATGGAAATTCAATTAAAACATTGACTGATAAAGCAAATAAAAATTATAATAAGAGAAGATCTCTTGCTTAGCTTACCAGTAAATAATCAAAGAGTAATGGTAGTAGGTTCACAATCGGAACAAGGAAAATCGGTAATAAACAGGCGAGACAGACCTAAAAACAAAAAACATCAAATGAAAAAGAATCCGATCAATTTTTGGAAAATTAAGGGAAGAAAAAACTGCGATAATAAAATAATCAATAATCAGAAATTACCATTCTCAAATCGTCTTCTTGATCGATCTCTGTTGTGCTGGGTTCGGTTTTCTTCTGGTAGTTGAACGATTCTTCGAGGACTCTTCCGTGTTATTAGTAATGAATATATATCATCGCATCAATGTCCTGGTCAAATGTCGTGGTCAAATCATGTAGAAGATTAAGGTGGCATTTATATTTCCGTTAAATGAATAGGTTGAATATAAATTCTGAATATTTCTAAATATATGAATTTAATAATATATTTATTTTTTTATTTAAATTTTTTAAAATAAATATTAGATTATTTATTTTTAAATTTAAAAATTTATAAATATATACTTTTTCATTTATACTCTTATTAAATTTAAATGTCAAATAAATAATATACTAAATACCATAATATTTTAATATTTATAAGTAAAATTACATTTAAGTGAATACATAATGATTTTAGAAATAGAATATATAAAATACCATAAATTTTAAATTTTATCATTAATTCTCAATAATAGTACATAATATAAGAAAAAAAATAATATACTTAAAATAATTGATTTATCATTTCATCTCGAAGTTATTGCACGTGAAGATGAGATTATATAAAGTAAACGTTTATGGATGAGTTTTGTGATAGGTATAAAAAATAAATTATACAATAGGGATATTTTTTACATTAAAAATTAATTAACTTAATTCAAATTCTTCCATTCAATAAAAAGTAAAAAAAATTAACTTCTTTTATTAAATAAAAATTATCTAAAAAGTTCTATTAAATTATAAAAACAAACACTTCTAATTAACTTAATTAATTAAGTTAAGTTATTTTAAGTTATTAAGTTAAAAAAAAACGCTACCTAAGTTTAAATTAAAATTAATCGCTTCAAATTCCCTTATAAATTTGAGGCATATATATATATATATATATATATATATATCCCCATCACTGCCGTAGAGGTAAGAATCAACTAAGGTCACTTAATCTTCCAAGTGGAACCAAATTTCACCTTGAACCTACACAAGCCATCCCTTCTGGAGGCAGAAGGAGTCTACCAAAATCTTGGGGAGAAGGAACATCAAAATGGCACACACTAGGGGCGTCTGATGTGGAATGTGGTACCTTATGTCCTGCAAGTACTATTACACATTATTTATATTATTACTCTACTTTATAGTTAACACACACTTATCATTATTCTAAAAGAATCTCATATGTTACACATGAATTCCTTAATTATTGATCTTGGCTGCTCATGCAAGTCTGACAACTGTTAGTTACCGGCTTGTTGCTTACAAGCTCTTATCATATTTATAAGACTATATATATATATATATATATATATATATATTCTTTCTTTATAGATTGCGTGTCCCTTTACTTAAAATTTTTTAACTTCAAATTATAAGTTGATTTTTCTCTTTTTGAATAGTAATTAAATATTACTTTTTAATTTTAATTCTGACTATTGTATTGCATAAATTCAATAGATAAAAATTAAGTCAGTATTCAAAATTATAAATTAAGGAATCCTACCTTTTTTATTCATGTATGGTTACTTTTGTTACTCATGACATATACGGAATTACTTATTCCCATTTAATTTTTTGATACCTCTTTTTTAAGACCTCTTTGTATTAAAAAAAAAAGAAAGAAAGAAAAGCAATATAGTGCCTGCGACAACGACATACAATATCTAAACAACACATAAACATACAAAAAAACACCAAAACAAAACAAAATCAACCCTCAAAGCATTCACCGGATACCTCTAGGCATTCGTCCAGACCATCAGAATCTAAATGAATCACTATTGAAATCATCCATCGACTCTGCATACCCACGCAGTCCAAACAATTGAGCAACATCGTCTTAGGACCCGCGAACAGCCTCCATGGGAAGCACTGCCAACATCCCCACAACCAACACTAATTGCAATTCTATCGCCACTAGCAACAAATCAAAAATACAATTTAACACAGATAAATAGAAACAAAAGAAAGGGGAAAAATTTTAAATTAACCGAATACTTAAAAATATAAAAACATAAAAAGAAAAGCTGGTTAGAGAAGGAAAAAGTCCCTTCCCGGTCAGATCTCGTCTCTTTCCTAGCCAATGTCACGTTAGTGTGGTGGTGTGGTTGACGGCTGTGTGTGCCTGAAAAGCAAAGAGAAAAGAAAATAAACATATACCCTTATATTTATAGAAAATTCGAATCCTCCGCATCAAGAATGTGATGATGATTGATGAGTTGCCCACCCAATTCAAAAAGTGTCATCAAAATATTATTTCAAGAATGTAACTACATTTTTTTTAACTAAATTGTTTTTATTATTTCAATCAAATTTTTTTAATAGTAATTCAGATGAAAAATAATTTTGATATACTGACGAAGGTTTAAATATTTAAAAACTGATCATAATTACAAATATTACTTATCAATTTTAAATATTTAAAACATGTATGTCGGAGGCCAGTCCTATTTGAAAATTCTCTCTAACGAAATGTTTATTTTTGCTACTGCTTAAACAATTGACTAAAAGACAATTAAAAAGGAAAACATAGGGATAATATAATAAAAGAATAAAATAAAAGTATTATAATTATAAATGAAATGAAAATTATATCCTTCATCTTCAAACTCAACTGCGGATCCAATACTTGCAAAAGGCACTTTAAGTTTAGGTCAGTGTTTGGTTCCTTATAAAATATTATAATATCAAGAAAAAAATGTAATATCTATTAGGAAGAGTGCTTTTCTCTCTTTATTACTGAGAGAAAATATATTAATTCATTCACGAAAATTTTTGTCTAGATCTTTTTCAAGTAGTTTATATTTCTATTTATAGGAAATTTCAACTAGAAGAGATTAAATCTTTTTTAATTTAGGGTACGTTTGAGATTGAAATTAGATAGTTGCAACTTTTAAACTATAACACTAAAGTATTTGATAAACACAAACTGTTGTATCTTAAAAAATATACTAATATAATTTTTTATTTTTATAATGAAAAATCTATTATACTTTTAATAATTTTATTAAAATTTATATTTATTACATATTATTAACTTTTATTTCATGCTTACAATTTTTTTTTCACAGCAACTATAACTTAAAAACTATAACGCATCAATCTCAAACACACCCCTACTCTCATGTGTTCTTTCTCATGTGTTCTTTCTCTTTTGATTTGATTTAATATGGTCTTTCGCTACATTTAACTGTCACGTGCAACACGGTGTAAGTAGCCAAATTTTAAGATACTTAGGGGTCAAAAGTACAGATCACCCCACTAGTTTGGCTTCAAAAGCTCTTAGCCCCCCATTTAATAGGACTGTCACAATTCCCCCTCACACCAAACCTGGCAACCATAAAGATAAAAGGGGTAGATAATAAACTAAACAACCGTCTATCCTTGGCCAAAATGGTCACAATCAGCTTCAACCATGACGGCAAAGTATTTTTCAAAAATATCATGGTTTTGTCACAATATGGTAAAAATTTGTCTAGACTAGTATTGATCTATGCAGTGGCAATGATCTCAGCTTGAATATCTTCTATGACGGAGAAATAATGCTCCGATTAATTCTGGAGAAAACTACATCAAATGCAATGAGGAAGAAGCGGTTAGAAATGGAAGTGAGGAGAGGCTCCCATATCCACAATGTTTACCCAATGAAGCACATTTGGTAGAACCAAATAAAAAACTAGCATTACATATTATATCGTTTAAGTAGTATCATGTAATGTCAGGAATGAATTCACTAAACAAACAGTGCTAAAACACTACTATGACATAATCGTATGTGATTCTCAACTGTGATCTGCATCAAATCAATGCTGTTCACTCTCGCCCTTACATGGAACATCAGTGCAGCGACAAACAGGTTTCCCAGAAGCTTCCCAGCCATTGAAGCCGCGTTCCAGGACAAAAATGCTATTTATCCCAGTATCTTCTTTCAACTCATCGAGATAATTAGCAAGCCTCTTAGCGCAAGTTGGACCGCGAACCTACAAAATTATACAGAACACTTAACAGATTGTATAAATACTTTAGTGGAATTCTCTAACAAAGTTAAACATCTTAGGGTATGTATTGAGGAAGAAAAATAAAATTTAGGTTAAAGAGGGATAAATCAATCTCTAAATTTAATTCATACAACATAGGAAGCATTAATAACCAATGGTAAATCTCAAACTGATTAATTTAGCTCCAAGCTGGAGCTACTATTGATGATGAATCTGGAGAAATATAATTCAAAGCACATATGTGAATGATAAATGGTGTATCTGGAAGCAACTCAACTGCAAGATGCTTGTATGAACACAACAAGGCCACAATGGAGAGCAGCAGAAGCGAGAAAACAAAAGATAAATGATATGAAATTTTGTAAAACGTTTACTGCTGAAGACATGGAAATTCATCATTGAAAATTTTAGACTAATAAAGCTGATGCCTCTGTAAAGAAATCACAACGTAATAGCTGCAAGTTAAGAGAAACCAATGATCAAGGATCTTGCAAATTGGGTTAGATGAGGGTGCATTGCAACAAGAGGTAAAGAATTTCAGAAAAAGAAATCAATTAGAAAACTTTCAAGTAAATAGAAGGAACAAAATATCACACAAGGTCTACACTTGCAATAGTATGGAATTTCTCTATGAAACTTATTAGATTGATTGCTCGTGCTACTAGCTAGATTCACTGGCTGGTTTACTCAAAGAGCAAAAAGCGCTACCTGAAAGCCGTGGCTTTCCTAGAATTGCATGCTCATGCACAGAGCAAGTTTCAAGAAAGATCCGTATTCCAATAGTACTTCTTCTCCCACACCACCCCCCCCAAAAAAATTGTTAGTAGAAGCATAGGGATGACTCCAATGAACTGAAGAAGGCATTTCATTGACTAATAGAACTGGACTGTAAGAAGATCCAAGAAACTCATAAGGTGGATGAGAACCAATGAATGAGAAAACCAAGCATATGTGCCAAAGAAGAAACCAGATAAGCATACAGTTCTATCTTCCAAAAGTCTATATGCAAATTCACACGACACACATTATACATAAGACAAAGGAGCTGCCCTCCAAAAAGACAATAACCAATTAACCACTAAAAGAAGCAGGCCATATTAGACTAGGTTTCCAAGGCAGATGAGCAATACAGTGCAGACATAAATATAGATTTTTATTCCACCCATCAATTTAATGCCTTTATCATCCAAAAATCCTACACCATGGAAACCTGATCCATCCCATTTCATATCTCATCAAGGCCTGGAAAATTTAACCGCTCTAAAAATTAAAGATAAAAGAAATGCCACAAAGAGAGAGGTGAATTTAATATGAGAAACCAGTTGAAAAAGGGGGAAAAGTGTAGACTGTCAGTTGCCTCCAAATGCTCATACAGCAGCCTAGCTTTGGTCATTCATACAAAAACAGATTTCAAATTAATATTAACAGTATCATGCTATTTATCTTTGTTTATCATGTAAATGATTAGATGATTGATTGATAGAGTTCACTATTTGTACGTCATTTGAGATGCTTCAGTGTCTTAAAGCAGCAAAAAGGATCCAATTTAGTGATTTAACCTAGATAATATGTGTGTAATGCAAATACCATCTCTGTAACAAGGAAATGGCAAGCAATCAAACTATTAGCTTATATTCACAATTCATTCCTAAATAAATATTTTGAATTCTGTGTGGTAACTGATCGTAAATTCAAGAATTCTTGCCTTCCAGACTTCAAAAATATAAATGAATAACTCCTAATTACAGAGCACCGACACCCATTAGTGACCTTTTACCCCGACAAAGGAATGATAAAATCAGCTTCGCAAATCAATGGCATCACTTAAAATACAGGTAAAAACAGCAACTGGTGAATAATTAAATGAAAAGAAAATGCATTAAGATAACGCATTGAGTGAGTTTCAATATCATAATCATAACCAAAGAGATTGGCGTAAAAATGGGAAAGGAGAAAGACCTGGCTTAAAGCGCAGTGAAAAACAAGGGTATCTTTGCCCCTGACCTCTTTAATAAGATCAGAGATCTTATCAGTGAAGTTGTCACTGGCGTAGTGCAGAGATCCTGTTATATGCCCATCGTAACTCCTTTCATCGTCCCTTCATGAATTACCCAACAAATAATAAAAAATATTAAAGCCATAAATAATTAAATTAATAAACAAAAAAGAGTAACATAAATACAAAGATAATTAGTATTGTATGTACCTGACATCTATAACGGCAATATTTGGACGGCGTTTCAGAGAGAGAAGCTGAGAGCCGGATATGTAGGAGATGGACCTAGCCATTGCTTTCCCTTCTTCACTTTTCAGTCTCTCTCTCTGCTGTTACCGAGTACAAGCCTACGATGCGTTTTATAAAACAAATAAATGATAGATAAATAAAAATATGAGTGAAAAAATGGAATTATAATCACCCCTTCAAAATGAGCTGCGCTATTTGTACTTTAAAAAATAGTATGAACAATAATATTTTAATAAAATTATTTATTTTAAAAATATTATTATATTATTATTAAAAATAATATTAAATTATTAAATATAATATTATTATTTTAAAACTTACTCACTATCATTTTAGAAATACTATACATTTTAAAATAATTGTTATTAATTATGTTGTAAAATAACATTTAGGGTTATTATCATTTCATTACTTCAAGAATTATAAAATATTAAATGACTAAAAGAAATATTATTTCCTATGATTTTATTATTATAACTATACAAAACCTTTCATTTTATTATTTTTCTATTAGTATAGTTGACCAATTAGTTGACTAATAAAATATCAAAGTTACTCTTTTATGGTAAAATACACAAATATAGGTATAAAATAATAAACATTAAATTATTGTTATGCACTTAAATTATTAAATAATAGTTTAATCATGAATTTATAAATAACAATAAATTTATTATAACTATAAAAATAGTGAATTAACAAAACCACCATTGGATATTTTTGTTAAAAAAAAGCACAGTCTGTCCTAAAAGCATACTTAAATATGGAAGTATGGATTCCATACATAAGCTTTAAATGTTTTTTTTAGCATAAACAATGTGTCCTTTTAAGAAAAATATTGGGGGTTGTTTTTGTCAGTTCATTACTTTATAGTTATAATAAATTTAGAATTACTCATGAATTCATGATTAAAACCATTATGTAACAATTTAAGAGTATAATAATAATTTTATGCCTATTATTTGATACTTCTATTTGTCTATTTTATCGTAAATGGTAAAATTAATATTTTATTAGTCAACTAGCTGGCCGTCTAACTGTTTTAACGAGAAAGTAGTAAAATGAATGATTTTGCAAAGTTTTAGTAGTAAAATGATAGGGAAAAATACTTTTTGTAATCATTATATAATTTACAATTCTTAAAGGAGTGAAATAATAATAACTCTAAAATTTATTTTTAAAGTATCGTGAGTTTTAAAAACAATCGTATATATTTAGTAAGTCATACTATTAAGTTATTATAAGAATATAAATGGTTAAATTTAACATATTGTCGTATCAAAATCATTTAAATATTTATAACATGTGTATGTTTATGAAAGAATGGTATGGCCAGTACACCATATTAAAGATAAAATAATTAAAGAAAATACATAAAACGTCTACTATGTGGAATATCTCCATTTCTCAAAGAAAATATTTGATTTTGCATAATCAAATAAAAAATATTTTGTTGAACAAGAAGAGACAGCAAGCCATCACACCTACAAAAGAGGCCAAATAGTAGCCTGTACGGACAATTGGGACCACCTGCCCATACAAGCCATGCCTGACAGCCTCTTGTGAAGCACGCGGGACCACTGCCAATATCCAACATGTGTAAGTGTGGACAAAGTATACAAATGATGCACCAACTTGCTCTCCAAGCATGCTTCCCAATGTTTCAAATGATTATATGAGCCAAATGACAAGAATATCCTTTGGGCAGACTAATAAAAATTATCCTGGTGTCAGGACACTAGGCACCCTAGGGCTTTATGTATAAAGGTGTTCAGGTTCTATTTTTCTCATTCATAACCAAACACACGCACGACAAGCGTTAAGGCCTTCTTCAATTTGCAGCCACCATTTTTAAAAGCTTGCTAGCTTTGAACACCTAAAACATTGTCAAAAAACTAACTTGAGTGTTAAAGTGTGGTCGTCGGCCACCACCAGTTCCACATTAACCTCTTTTTTTCATTTTGCAGGTTGCAAGTTAAACACGACCTATCAAGCCAGATCTAAGCCTTTCATGACAGTCCCAATGCTTCTATTCTTTCCCAAGCTTCATCTAGGATCATCTCAGATAGCACACCTTCTGTATGTGAGGCATCTTTATCACCCTAATATAGATTTTGTTGTGTTTAACTAGTTTTTAGTTTCTTTATCCTTCCTCTCAAAATTTATTTAAAACAATTGGTGCAATGTTATGCAAATTTTATTATACTTGTAAGCGCACGAATATATTATAGAATAGATTTATGGTAATGAGTGTCAATCCTACAAGAAGACAGCTTTAATTATGCGTATGGTTTAAATAAAATAGTAGGAATGAATTAAAGATGAAAACAATGCAAATGAAATACTTGAGTCTCTGAATTCACATTTAACATTTCACTATGGGCTTAAAATTTTTTTTTTATTCCAATTAATTTATGAAAGAGGTATTTCCACTCCTCATAATCCTTACTTTAATAAATATGGTATTAAGCGCTTAGTGTAGCAGAGGCTAATGATCTTCCACTAAGTATGGTGTCAAGAACATGTTGTGCCATATGATAATAATCCTTCTATTGACAATGTGACAAGACCATCCACTAAATAGTTTATATACATTCTCTATCGACAATGAGCCAAAACGACCCACAAAATACTATAAGGAGATTTTCTCTCTAATAAAAATGATGCTAAGTGCTCGTTATGCTAGACAGTAACAATCTTTCATTAGGGAGTTGGTATACCATGCAAAATTTAGAAAAGATAAACTGTCTATTGACAATGAGTCAAGATAATCACGTAAGTTAAAGACGGCAAAGAAAATAAACTTATCAAATTAACCCTATGGTTCATGTGGAGGCTTCACTTTTAACTCAAGCTTGAAACTAAACTAGCCATTCATAATTGAACTAGGGGTAAAATGATAATTACAAAGAATAGAGCTAAAAAATGAATTCAAGGGTATCAAATTAAGGGAGAAGCCCTTTATTTATAGATATAATTGGTAAATCATGGCCATTAGATGAAAATAATTCGGATGCTAAAGATTGCACCATTTGGCAAGCTTTGATTGGTTAGAACACATCATAAATTAACAACACATCGGTATTTTAGTCCAATAAGATGTTGTCACGTCATCGGTCAACGCCATATCATCAGTCAATGCCACATAATCAGTTTGTATACATGAACATTATTGCATAGCCCTTTATGCTCTTCTAAAGGTTTTCAACTATTCCAAGTTCAAAAATGCCATCCATTTTCTTGTCCAACTTCTTATTAGTCATGAAATGATCAAAATATCCCTAAAATACATAAAATACTTAAATTATTATAAAAAACACATAATAAAAGCTTAGAGGATTTAAACACATAAAAGTAGAAATATTAGTGAGACTCGAAGCACAAAATGACAATTTTATCCTTTATAAATATGTATTATCTAGTACTCAACATACCCCAAGCTAGCTCATTGCTAGTCTCTAGCAAATTAAGCGATAAAATTCAAACTAAAATATGTTTACCAAAGAACTAAACTTTCTAAAAAATTATATTCTTCCTCTTTGCTAGTCAACCATCAATAAAAAACTCAGAAAACTGTCTCTAATGCTTTGCAATGTTATAATGATTATGAGGTTTGGTCAAAATACAACAATACTTTTATTCTTACCGTCTCATCAAATTTTCTTTCATAGACAGTAGTTTTATTTATATTATATCTCTAATTAACTTTAACAGTTTTACACATACACTCTCTATTTGCTAAGGCAGGAAGGCCAATTACTAAGAAAGAGCTAGGTTGGACAAATTGAACTCTCATCGTTTGTCGCAAACACTTTTTGCTTGCTGACGTAAAAGGCTCGGTTACTAAGTAAGAGTTAACACAATTTTGATCATCTCTCACCATTTGATGCGAATACTTTTTGCTTGCTGAGGTAGGAGATTTGGTTACTAAGTGAGAGTGTCTCTTTTTTTTGGGGGGTAAAATGATCACTACCTTTAGGTGTTGCTCACGAATGAAATGAAATGATTAGATATTATAAAATTTCAACTTACCACCACCATCACTTGTCGTGTATATTTGTCTAGACTGATTTGTTGAATCTCTCATAATGGCCAAGGTAGGAAAAAAGGGTTAGTCAATAATATAAAAAAAAATTTAATTTTTTTTTACTAAACACCAAGACTAGAAAGATGCATTTCTAGAGTAACTAAACTCTATATTTAGCTATCATTGACTAAAAAATTTAGAAATGATTAGTAAAACATCACCAGGATTGAAAAGATGCGTTTTTGTACTCATTCATCTTTTGAAATTTTTTTTTTTGTGCTAAGCAATCTTTGGAAAGGGTTAGTAAGAATATGAGAACACAATTATTATTTATTCCATAATTGTCAACTATTCTCTCACCCTAACCAAAACAATACATTGTCCTCAATGTCTTTAAAGAAAGAATTAGAATAGAAAATATTTACAAATAGAGAGTTAAATCTAATTTACGCTTCTTATTATTACCACTACTATCATTAGTCGACCAATCCAACGTAAGAGTCTTGGGATCTGGCTCTGGTCTGTAAGCTTTTAAAAGATTAAGTAACTCATTAAGAGTAGGAGTACAAACAAAGAATTTTTTTGCTGTAAATGAAATGAAATGATTTTTAATTACATGATTAATAAATGTTATAAGGCCATTATAAAAGTTATTGACATTTAACAAACCGGTAGGTTTTTTTATGAATGTTCAAATAGGCTCAAGAAACAAATGTAATTGGTACCTCTAAAGTTGCAAGGTCCCTTAGTAAGAAAATGAAAGCGTTACCATATTTTAGTATTTCAGTTATTTTTTATTGCATACCTGAAACAACTAACTGTTCTTTAATTAGTGAGCTTGAAAGACATTCCAGAAATTTTAGGGCTTTTACTTTCATTCACTAATTGTAATCCTTAACATTTTTATTGTCGCGAATCTCCTTCAGTTTTGCCAGCTGTAATCTCCTTTTTAAACCATAGATGGGGTAAATGATATCTGCATTCTTTTGTTTGTTCTCACGAGAGGTTGAGATGATTTTTGACAATGTGTCTTCTTCTCCTAAGAATGCATACTCTAAAATTTTGGGTAACAGATTGTGCTTGAGTTTTGGTGATGATTCTAGTGATGGGATGAGATTTTTTCCCAATGGTGCCAATTGCTCTATCATTGACTTTCATTTGTCAATATCTATACATAGTGATGAATGCAGTAAGGCATTAACCTCATCAATTGATCTCTTAATATCAAAATTCAAACTAAAGTGAGTTAAACATGTTTGTAAAGGCTCATTATTAAGGTTGAAAGGAAAAGTATAATCAACTAGTTCATCAATTAAATCCACTTCAACAATTCTTTTGTCTTTATCAAGGGGTTGTTTGGTAATGTCAAATATATTTAGCTCCATAGTCATGTTGCCAAAGGGCAATTGTATATTTCCAGTTCTACATTGAATGTGAGTATCAACAGTTGTCAAGAAAGGTAGACTTAGAATAATAAGGATGTGCTTATTTGAATCCTGCACTGGTTGAGTGTTAATTATAATGAAATCAATAAGAAAATAAAACTTGTCTGCTTGAATGAACACATCCTCAACAATACCCTAAGATATTTTCTTGGATCAATTTTGCAAGTTGCAATATAATTAGAGTTGGGTGTAATATTCCTAGTCCAAGTTTCACAAATACTGAATAAGGCAAAATATGTGCACTAGCTCCTAAGTCCAACAAAGCATTCTTAAATGTGTGGTTCTCTATGCCACATGAGATGGTAGGGCAAACATGGTCTTTGTATTTTGAAGGAATTTTATATTAGACTATGGAGTTTTTTTTTGCATATAAATGCTTATCTTTTTAATATAAAGGTCTTTGAGAAACTTGGCATAAAAAAACACTTATTTAATAGCATCAAGTAAAGAGATGTTAATACTTACTTATTTAAAAATTTCCATGATCTCACCTATGGTACTTCTTTGTTTTGGCTAATCTATGGGGGAAAGAGGCTTTGAGGATGTATTCTCATGGGTTGCTATCTTCTTTCTCCTTTGTTGATGGGTCCTCAGAGTTTAAGGTTGCTATCTTCTTTCTCCTTTGTAACCTTAACATTTCCACTTTGTTGTCCACTTCTTTGCCTTTTCGTAAGGTTATGATGGCTTTGACCTCTTTGTACTGCTAAGGTGATCTTGTACTCACTTCATGTACTTCTTTCGGATTAGGCACAGGCTAGCTATCATTGACCGATGTGCCCTCCAATCAACCTCTGTTGAACAATATGTCACTCTCGAAATCTTTCCTGAGCTTATAGCTTCCTAGAAACAAGAAGGATACACTCATCTCCATTTAGGGGAAGTTAGACTTTTTCTCACCTTAAACGGACAAAAGGGCTTACTTGTTATAGCCCACCTTGCTTTGCTTGACACCAGATTTAAACATTATGAACATGCCATCATTGGCACTATTCTCACCACCCTATATGCTGGTAGTGTCTTGCTCACCTTTTACCCAAATTTTAACTTTTCTTTGGGATGATCCTAATCTTTCTACAGCCTTGAAGGTCCAAGTTCAGCTCCAAGGAGCAGACCAAGTGGCCATAGCAAAAATGGCTACTTTGCATCACCAGTTAGTTTACTGACTCCAAAACCATGCTTTGGATCCATCCACTGCTCAGGCCTCTTCAGATACCTTAATGATTCTTGCCGAGTCTGAAGAAATTCCTACAATTATTCAGATCCCCAGATCTAAACTTCTCCAATTGATGCCATTAGAATGGCTATCAAATTATGAGAAATTCCACCAAAACATTGAGCCAATATAGACCTCTGAAAGTCTGTTTGAATGAAGATCAAATGGAACTATATGATAGCAAATATCTCTTTATACCACACGTGCAGAGTACGCAGTACGTGGCTTGTTTACCATCAGTGCAGACCAGACTAGTCCCTATTTGGGATGACCTCTGGAATTTACGTCGATGGATTTCTGCCGATATACCATGTACAAAACTAAAAACATTTTCATATTGATAATCCCAAAACACAGGCAACTTGGCCAAAACAGGGAACTTTAATCTTAAAAATGTCAACGAGTTTCTGATACACAGGATCATTCAAAGAAGGCAAGTGTAGAGCATACTTCCTTGAAGTTTTTTATGAATAAATTCTTATTCCTTAATAATTTTCTATTTTTAATTCATTAATTCCTTAAACTAAGAGAAAAAGCGAATTTAGCTATGCATGATGAGAGTTGATAGCAAATATTTCATATATCTCATCCTTATATTTCTTACAAAGAGCTTCTCCTTTTATAAGAGGAGAAGATGAGGTAGTGGACGACAGGTGTCCAGCCTCTTTTTCAAAAAGTAAAAACAAACTTATCATGAATCCACGTTATGAAAGTGGATAGCATGATATGACAAAAGTCAACAGTAGACAACAATAATTTAACATCCACTTTTTTAGAATGGGAGACAACATAATACAATCACACTCTTGGCTATTATTGAGTAGCCTTTATTTAAAGTAAAAATACAACAGCTGTAAAGTAGGTAGGACAACTGTAACTAAAGTGATATAGTTCCTTCTGAGGTGGAGGAATATTGTCTCCAGGATATGACTTATGTCCATAAGGACGATAATGTGCTGGCAGAGGTGTGCCATGGACAGTGATTTCCTTTGCTGGTTTCTCCAAAAGTTGAATGAGGGTGATTAAGGGCGTGAATAACAGTTGGATTAGTGGTGGAGATAATGGTAGGGGAATGACTTGTCTCATCTGGACATGGAATATTTTGACTATTGAGAGGAAGAAATTCTTCCCATGGATCTTGTGAATCTTGGAAAAGAAAATCTGTATAGTCTGGCCTTTCATCTTTGATTATTATTCCTCTGGATGGTGGTTTGGAAATATTGGACGAAGTAGGGACCATGTAAATGTCATGATGAGGACCAAGCGATGTGTGCTTGATGTCAGGAGATGGTAAAGTGACATGGTTGGATTGGAGCAGGAAATCCTTCAGGTTGTTCTTGGTAGCATAATCCTGTTAGAGTAATGCAGGGTACGGAACAGTAATCCATTCATACATCTGGTCTTGAGTCCAGAATGATTGGTGATCTAGATGTTGAAAATATGGTCTGTGTATGATGAACTCTGTAGTAAACATCTGGGCCTCTTGATAAGGGATTTTACCAAGATTGTGTGTAAGCTTGATCTGGTTCAACTTGTGACGCCATACTAGAAGTGGTGCAAACCATTCAAGGAGTGTCCAAGTTAAGGAAATGGCCTGGTCTGGATTATTGAGAAGATCCTGCAAAAGAACAAGTGGGAAAACCAATTTGGTAGCATATAGTAGAGATAAACACCACAAGTACCAAAGTTCATTCTCTAAAAGAGAACGAGAGAGATCAAGAGTGAGGCCGGTTAAAAGCATACATTCCGAATGATAATCCTGAAATGTAGGGGATTCAGGGTATTCTGAGTAGTCTGCAATGAAGTATCTCATCAGGAAATTTTTTGCATATTCCTAGATGTGATATGGAGTTTTGAATGGACGATTATCAGGAGTGAATTTCTTGGTAAGGGCATGTTTGGGCAAGGATGAAGCCTTTATTATGGTTGGAAAGGTGTAGTGTATCTGAGTTTTGATATCATGAGGTTTTCTTGATAGGTAATCAGGGATGGTGTTGTGGTCTCCTTTTATATGCTTCACTTCGAAGTCATAGCGGGAAAATCAATCTTTCAAATGGACAAATATCTTTTCTGGTATTGTGCTGTTTTTGAAATTCAACATGTTAGGAAAAGCAGAGTTATCCATTCTGACACAAAAGTGGTATCTGATGAGATGAAATTCAAACTTTCTGATGCTATATTTGATAGCAAGAATCTCTCTATACACTGTATGGTAGTGCTTTTGAGCTGGAGAGAACTGTCCACTGGCATGCGCAATATACTGCTCTTTCTCATCAATCTTTTCAATCAAAATTGCTCCCCATGCTTCATCAGAAGCATCTGTTTACAGTATACGTTGGCCATCTGTGATTATTCTCAAAGGTGGAGGATCCTGTGCAAACTTTTTCAAGTGGGAGACAGCTTGAGTGTGTAGGTCAATCCAAGGAGGTGGATTCTTTTTTAATAAAGCAGATAAAGGAAAGGTGTAAGTGTTTACATGTGGAATGAAATCTCTGATGTAGTTGATAATTCCCAAAAATTGCTAGATTTGTTTTCAGGAAAAATATTTGTTAGGGAAATACATCATTTCTTGGGCTATGTGTGGACTGGGTTGGTAAAAACCATTTTTAATGACCATACCAAGAAAAGTAATATGATCTGTGGCAATAGAACTTTTCTTATCTGATAACATGATAACATGAGTTTGAACAATTTGAAAAAACTGCTCAAGTAACTCGTGATGCTGTTGATGAGTTTAAGAAAAGAGTAGCATATCATCAATATACATAAGAGTATGGTGAAGGATTGGTTGGAAAATCATGGTCATGGCTTTTTGAAATAAAGAAGGAGCTATCTTCAGACCAAAGGGTAAAACGGTCTATTGGTAATGGGCATTAGGAATGCAAAAGGCAGTCTTGTATCTATCATCAGGATGAACACCAATTTGCCAAAAACCAGATTTTAAATCAAATTTAGAAAAGATTTTAGCATTTTTGAGATAAATAAACATAGACTGACGTTTTGGAAGAGGAAATTTAATATCTTGTAAAAAGATATTCAAGGGTTGATAGTCAATGACTAATCTTTTCTTTCCTTTGAATTTTTCTGAATGCTTTTCAACATAAAAAGCCTGACAAGCCCACTGAGAAGAAATGGGTTCAATAAGACCTTGGGCCAATAGTTGTTGACATTTGTATTGGGCCAATTTGAGATCCTTTGGTGTCATACCAGGATGAGTGGCTTATGATCCTTATCAAGTTTGAAAGGTAACTTAATGAAGAATTTTTCATTCTTCCAAAGAGGATGTGGATGGTGAAACTAATTGTGATTTTCAGGACAATATTCAAGGAATTTTGAATTGATGTCTGAATAAGATGAAGGGGTTTGAGCCAAAGAATAGAGTTTTAAGGCATTAGTATATGTTTTGAACATATTTTTGAAACGAATGCCTATAGATGAAATCTGAATAGATTTGGCTTGATGAAGTAGATCAAAACCTATAAGGAGGTCTTTATCTGGAAGATTTGAACCGATCATCTTTGTCCAAATGACACAGTTAGGGAAAAGCTAAATACCAATGGGGTGTTTGGTAATTAGCTTGGTGGTAAAAAGTTGTCCGTTTGCTGCTTTCAAATATTCTTCTTGACTTTTCCAACATTCAGAAGGCAGGATACATGGATTTAGCATACTTCTTTGGGCTCATGTATCAATAAATCCAATAACAAAAATGGGCCTATGATATTTTGAGGGAAGTATCTGGACTTTCACAGAAGGGATTGGAATAGTGAGGTCATGAATAGGAACAGGATGGGCTTTGTGAATGGATTGTGCTGTTTCTTGAATAGTGTGGATTGTGAAAATATTTTCATCTGGATCAGACAAGGAATCATCATCTGTGGTGTTTTCCAAGGCAAAAATAGTGTTGTCATCAGCATTTTCTTATTCTGAAAACAAGAATTCAATTTGATCATGATCGGGAGAAAAATCTGGGTTGGTCTGGAGATGCTGCAATAACCGAACAGCTTTGGCTGGTTTGTTTGGATAGTTTTTTACAAAATGTCCTCTTTTATGGCAAATGAAGCATCTGGATTTTTCCTATCTGGTTTGATCTCTCGGTGAAGAAGTTCTACGTTTGAAAAAACGTAGAGGCCTGAATTTTCTTTTGGATTTCTTTCGGTAAAACTGGTAAGGGTTTGGAGAATAGGATTTGAAATGGTGTTTCTTTTTTGTGGGACAATGACACTAGGTTTTGTCTTTGCACTTGATTTTGAGGTAGGGTTTTTTGCAAGCAGACCGGAATGGTTCTTTATCTCTGAATTTGTCAAGACATCCCATGGCCAATTGGAATATCTTTCCCAAAGACACATTATCAATGGCTAAGTTATGAGCTGTGATCTGCCTCTGAAGTTCTGGTTGTAGTTCTTCAGGTAAGGAAGCCATAAACACATGTCTGAGAGTTGCATCATTAAAGCCATTTAGTTTGTAATAAAGGATGGACATACGCTTATAATGAAAATAAAGATCCTAGGGGTTTAAGGAACAACATTTCATATTGAGAAATTCTCGTCGGGCAACCTCATAAGTCACTGCTGGTTCTCCAATAAATTGCTCATGAATTAAGGCTAGATCTGCAGAGACTTCTGGAATCTGAATAAATTGAAGTTGTCTATAGGTTCCCAAACTGTCAAACCAATCACGTAGAGATCCCGTGAAACAGGTAGAAAACTCCTTAAGCACAGATTGAGTTGTTGCTCTAGGTCTCAACATTTGGAGATCTATCCAAGCAAACAATTCTTGCAATCTTCCCCTCCATCGGTGTGGGGGAATATCGTCAAAAGTAAACTATGGACCATTTGAAGGTTTAGAATCATTAGACCTTGATTGTGGTCCTAAGTGGCCTGTTGTTTCTTCAGTGTTGTCATCAACTTCTTCAGTAACAACTGGTTCACTTGGTTGTGGATCTGCTGTATCAGCCATCAGTAATCTGGAGATATCAGCATAGTTGACTTCTGAATCACTCGAAGAGTTTGATTCACCAGGAGAACTATTATCAGATTTAGAAAATTCTGAAGTTGAATATGATATAGGATCATCAATATTTGTTGGATGGTTTGGAAATGAAGAGATCCCGTATTGTTGTACAGGTTCTTTTCTTGTAGAGGTTGAAGGGATATCAGTAGAGGATACTAATGGTTTGGGTTTTGGTGGAGCAGGAGTTTGCTGTGGTTTTGATGGTGCTTGTCTTGAAGAATCTTTGAATAAAGTGTTGGTCATACCAAGAAGTTTTGATGGATCATATGGTCGAGTTGGTGTCATGAATGAACTAAAAGGATGATATGTTTGAGATAAGGTTGGAATGGATTGTGTTTTACCAAAACGTGATGGTTGTTGCTTTTCTGAATCAATTCGGGCCAATTTAGCTTTTAGCCTTCAAATCTCAGTGTCTTTTTGGTTAAACTCTGGACCCCAATATCTTTTGTCAATCATGTCTCTAAGATCTTGATCTAGATGAACAATTCTGTCCTTTAGATCTTGATACATCTGTTGGAGTCTAAGTGTAATATCATCCACTTTCTTTTTAACTTGGACAGTCTTGGTAGAGATAGTATCTACCTTTTGATGCAGAGAGTTTAGGGCTTGATTTTGAACCCTAGCATTTTGGGTTTGCCAATTTAAGACTACTTCAAATGATTTTGGCTCTTCTATATGTCCAATTGGAGTTATTGGAGACTGAACAAATGGTTTTGAGATGACATGACTCTGGACATCTGTTTGTTTTTCAAGAGGTGGGAATTGGTTGAGGTATTCTTGGGTAGGAGAGGAGGAGAACATCATACATAGGGAAACCAATTGTGATGATGGTAAAGGACTTTTTGGAATTTCTTGATGACAGGACAATTTTGGTTCATTTTTTCGAATCCATTTGAAACCTTTACGATAGAGGGGTAAAGGTAAAAAACTGACAGATGGATCTGGATCATCAAGCTTTGATGGTTTATGATAATGACAAGGAGAAATGGGACGTTTTTTTGTTTTTCTTTTTCTTGGGAATATCCATTTCCACATCTTCCCAACATGGGCAATCTGGATCACACATTCCACAACTTGGGACATCTCACATGAAATGACCATTTTGTTTGGCTGGATAAACAGGGTATCCATCAGAGTTGAAGGATAGAATAGGTAAATCTTCTTGGTTTGTTTTGACTGGTTGAATCATGGATGAATGGGTATAGGATAATCGGTGGGGAGTTTCAGATGGTGGTGGTGTAGAAAGTAAACTGGGAGTTGGTGAGGTAATTATAATTTCAGGGAGTGGAAGAGCAGAGGATGTAGTAGGAACAGGTGGGGATTTGAAGGTCAATTTTATAGTTCCATCAGACCTTCGTTCAAACAGACTCTCAGAGGTTTGGATTGGCTTAGAATTTTGGTGAAATCTCTCATAGTTTGATAACCATTCTAAAGGCATTAATTTTAGAAGCTCAGATCTTGGAATTTGTCAGGGAATCTGAATGATAGTGGGAATCTCCTTAGATTCAGCAAGGATCATAAGAGCATCTGATGAGGTTTGTGGAGTAGGTAAATCCAAGGCATGGTTTTGGAGACGATAAACCAGTTGGTGATGCAAAGTAGCCATTTTTGCTGTGGCTATCTGATCTGCTCCTTGGAGCTGGATTTGGACTTTCAAGGCTGTAGGGAGGTTTAAATCGTCAAGAGATAAATTAAAGTTTGGATAAAAGGTAAGAAGAATACTATCATCATGAGGAGTAGTGAGAATAGTACCAATGATGGCATGTTCATATTGCTTGAAACGAGTATCAAGTAAAGCAAGTCTAGCAGTAACTGGTAAGCCTTTACAGCCATGAAGAGTAAGAACAAGGCGCACACCTCCAAGATGAAGATGGGTATAGCTTTCTCTTTTCCAAGAGGCTATGAGCTCAGGAGAAATTTCAAGTGTGACATACTGTTCAACAGTAGTAGACTGGAGAGCACACTGATCAAACCGAGAGGAAAAAACATACTCTTTAGGAAGAGGATGTTTTGTACTGATAAGAGTACGAATACTTCTAGTGAGCGAATTATTTCGTTTATACTCACCATTATCTTTCAGAATCGAAACTAAGTGTTGCCCTTGTTAAAGTGGTTTGCTGTTTCAAAATTAACGGTTACCATTTTTGTGTAGATTTTTTCACTTACCCAAAAATATCATATGGCTTTAAGAACTTAACCAATTTGAATAATTCTAACATCTTTAATGTAGTTTGTTATTATCAAAATCAATATCACAAAAATATGCATATTAACATTCTCCCTCTATTTGATGATGATAGACCTTAAAAAATTTTTCAAGAATTGCTCCCCCTACATATAAGCTCCTACTATATTTTTCAATTTTAAATATGTAAATATGTACTTTTCTTTTACTAATACCATCTCCCTCTTCATCATGAAAAAGAAAACATGGAAGTAAAGAGAAAACAAATAGTAAGAAATAAAATTTTTACCCATGTTGTCCAAGAAGAAATTTCAGCAGAACCTCCTCCTACCAACAAGCATCTTCTAAAAAAAATTTAATACCATCTCCCTCTTCATCATGAAAAAGAAAACATAGAAGTAAAGAGAAAACAAATAGTAAGAAATAAAATTTTTACCCATGTTGTCCAAGAAGAAATTTCAGCAGAACCTCCTCCTACCAACAAGCATCTTCTAAAAAAAATTTAATACCATCTCCCTCTTCATCATGAAAAAGAAAACATGGAAGTAAAGAGAAAACAAATAGTAAGAAATAAAATTTTTACCCATGTTGTCCAAGAAGAAATTTCAGCAGAACCTCCTCCTACCAACAAGCATCTTCTAAAAAAAATTTAATACCATCTCCCTCTTCATCATGAAAAAGAAAACATGGAAGTAAAGAGAAAACAAATAGTAAGAAATAAAATTTTTACCCATGTTGTCCAAGAAGAAATTTCAGCAGAACCTCCTCCTACCAACAAGCATCTTCTAAAAAAAATTGTCAGCAAGTTTACACCCAAATGATCAAAATCATCAAGCCAATATAAAAAACTACTATAAGAATAATAATTAACAAGGAATTCATCAATTAAAGCAAGTATGTCAGCCATCATCCAAAAATCAAATCATCATCATATAAACCATAATCTAAGACAATGAATGTAAATATGTCTGTATTTAATACATAAATAGATAAATAAATAGGAAACTATTGCAAAGGATGAGATAAAAAAGATGAAGGTAGAATGTCAAGATCAGTGAGGATGCACTGCTGACCATCTAGAAGCTGCTATTGTTAATCAAGAATCTTCTACTGCTGAAGCTAAAAAGCAGCAAAATGAGCTTAGTGAAACACTTGCACAAGGTCCTCGTGAACTAGGGGCACCTCAAAAATTGAGGGCTTATTAGTATCCATGTCAAGTCCCTCCTATTGCTTTGGCTCCTCCTCCTATACTATTGTAGCTCAGTGTGGACTTCGAGGTATAGCTCCCAATATGAAATCAGGTAATTGATTGGCTGGATTAATATCATTAAGAACACGATCATCCTTTGGGGCTATAAGGGTGTCTTGGTTTTGGATGAAGTCATCTTAACCCACCCCCTATTCTTTTTATGAAATCCTATCCCTATTATGGCCTCCCCTAATATCCTCTTGGTCTCCACATAGACTGGCTCATTCAAAGGAACTTTAAAGTGTTTCAATATCTTAGTAATGCTACTGTTGTATAGAAGTGACTCGTTCTTGAATTGTTATCAACATATAGAGGAGAATAGCATATCTTAGGTTAACTGGTCTCCCTCGAAGAAGGCAGTCTAGTAAGTCTACATCCAACCGTATAACCTCATCACTATGACCTTTCTTATGAGTGACTATATACTAGGGTTAAGAGTTAGGAACGAAATGGAAGATAGCAGAGATCATCAAAAAGTTCATTGCACCTAAAAATGTTTCTAACGGTATAGTAGGAAGAAAGTGAGTGAAATCTATAAACCAGTATTCTCAATAGGCATTTCTCTGACATTGGTATGTATCATATCTAGCCTAGTTGTGGAAAGTTCCATATTAGAGTAAAACACTTGAACTAGACTCGGATATACCCTTTCACCTTTATCTAAAGCAAGTTTCCATGATTCCAACATCTCCTTAACACTTCTACCACACATAATTAACGCCGCAAAATCATCCAAGTCCACATAGTAAGAGTCAATTACCTTACCATGGGAGTTGTGGGAAAATGGATTCTTTCGAACTCTAGGACTTCCTTAAGAGGTATTGGGTTCCTCCTTGCAGCTTGTTTGCTTCTTGTTCCGGTCCTTGAGTTTTCAATCATAGGAATGGATATAGTAATTATGATTTTTGAAAAAGGATGAAATATAGCAATTTGAACCAATTAAAATGAAAATGAAGGGTATAGGAAGTGATTTAGGTGCTGAATTTGGTCAAAAATTGATGAAAATCTAATCAAATTTGAAGGTGACTATTTGATTGACTTTAGGGAATTTTTTATTTGGACCTTGAAATTAGGTTTTGAATGGCTAGAAATGTTGTTAGAGTAATTAAAAATGATTTTGAGGCTTTAATTTGGCAAGAAAACATAAGAAAAATGAGAATTGTTTTAGAAAGAAAGCTTGAGCACCGTTGTTAGAGAGGTAACAGGAAGGGAAAACTGAAAATGAAGAAGAAAGCCTATAAACAATGAATTGATAATTTCCAGAGACTAACATTTCACAAACAGTTTACTGTTTAGGGAAATCGATTAATTGTTATCGGTAAATCATTTAAACACCCTTTTTATTCTTAAATGGCAGGCCGATAATATAATCAGTAGACCAATAATTTACAAAACATATTTCTTTATTCTGTGTCTCAAAACAGTTATTCATTTGTTGAATAAATGGTTGTCTTTTTCTTTTAAACTATGATTTTACATATTTTTTTTAATCTTTGGCGAACAATTAATCCATTCCAAGATTATTTAATTAATCCAAAATGTCCTAAAGGCCATTTTAATGCATGATTCATGAATGCATACAATTCAAACATAACCGCCAATCCAACTCATTCTACATGAAGAGTAAAATAGTCTTGATATCATACATAACTGTGCTTAATGTGCAACCTTCATTATCCCAAGCTCATGTTTAATTTTAATGAATTGTTCTTTACTAAGGGGTTTTGTGAAGATGTCTGCAAGTTGGTTTTTGGTTGATACAAATTCTAATGAAATGTCCCCTTTTTGAACATGATCTCTCAAGAAATGGTGTCTTATCTTAACGTGCTTAGTTCTAGAGTGTCAAATTGGAGTATTGTCACACATGATAGGTATATGATCAAGGTTAATACCATAGTCTTTAAGAGTTTGTTTCATCCAAAGGGCTTGTGTACAACAAATACCAGCTGCAATATATTCAGCTTTGGTTCTTACTAAACAAAGAGACAAGTGAATGACTTAAAAAGTGACATGTTCAACTAGTACTCTTCCTATCAACCTTATAACCAGTAAAGTCGGCATATGAATAACACGTTATATCTATGTGATTTCCTCTAGGGTACCAAAGGCCAAGATCCAATAACAAAAAATAACAAAAAATTCAAAAAATTGAGCTATTAATTCTTTTAACAAAAATTGTTTTAACAAAATTTTTTTTCAAAAGACTCTTTAGTAGCATAATATGAGGCCTATAGCAGTCAAATAAAATAAAGATCCAATCATACCTCGATATGTTTTGATATCAACCTCTTTACCTTTTTCACTTTTGTCAAGCTTAACTATTGAGCTAATTAGAGTGCTTTTTAGCCTTTCCATCTTCAAATCTGAATATTTTGAGTAAATCTCTCAAATATTTGGCTTGATTGATGAAGATTCATTCTTCATTTTGTTTTATTTATAGTCCATAGAAGTACTTCAATTCCCCCATCATGCTCATCTTAAATTCTTTGCTCATGCGAGATAAAAATTCCTTACACAAAGACTCTTTAGTGGCATAAAAAATTATATCATCAACATAAATTTATTGAAAAACCATTTTTCAAAAGAAATTTCCTAAGTCTTTCATATCATACTCTAAGTGCTTGTTTTAACCCATATAATGCTTTAAATAAACTTATAGACATGATTTGAAAATAATTCACATAAACTTCCTCTATAATATGACCATTTAAAAATACACATTTGACAGCCATTTGATACAAAATGAAATCCTTATGACATTGAAAAGTTAAGAGCATCCTAATGGATTCCAATCTAGCAACAAGTGCAAAAGTCTCATCAACATCAATTCCTTCTTCTTGATTGTATCCTTGAGCTATTAATCTATCTTTATTCCTTACAACCACCCCATATTCATCCATCTTATTCCTAAATACCCATTTAGTACCTATTGGTTTAAGAACTAGTTTCCACACATTGTTTCTCTCAAATTGATTTAACTCCTCTTGCATTGCCATAATCCAAGATTTATTGTCTTCCGCATTCAAAAAGGATTTTAGTTCAATTTGAGATATGAGTGCAGCATGTTGACATCTATTTTTAAATGATGATCTAGTGATTACATCTCATGAAAGATCACCTAAGATTCAGTCTTTAGGGTGAGAAGAAATATACTTCCACTCTTTAGGGAGTATTTGAGAATTACCTTCATTTTTCTCCATATTTGTTTGTTCTTCTTGTTGCTGCTCTTGATTCTCACACAATGCTTTTTCTTGTTTGCCATTTGAAAGCTATTCTTTTTGTGGCTCTTCACTAACATTGCCAATACTGATAATCTTTCCTTTTGAAATATCTTCAAAAGATAATTCTCCACCATGTTCGATTTTGGTAAAACATGAAAACCAAGAATAATTGCCTGTCATATGTTTTGACCATCCGCTATCCAAATACCATTTATTTTTCATCTTCTTTAATCTTTACAGAAGAAATCTTAAGTTTTACGTACCCAAAAATTTTTAGGTCCTTGAGTGTTAACAATCACTCATTTTGGAACCCAGATAGTTTTAATTCCAAAATATTCATTTTTCTTAATCGGACTTGTATAGCTTAAGTGACCCTTTCTATTACAATAATGACTAACAACTTTATGACCACTAATGGATGTAGCCTTAACAAAGTAATTCTTGTAATATTTTTGTTTTAAGTTAGGTTTATATCCAAGCCCTCCTTTTTTGACCATTTGTGAACTTCAACATAATATTATTGAGTTCATTGTCTTCTTCCTTAAATCTTCATTTTCCTCAATCCAATTATTAACACGTAACTCTTCATGTTAAATGATGCAATTCTATCATGCAATGTTTTATTCCCTAATTTAAATCCTTTAAACTCTTGATTCAAAAAATCATTCTTTTTTGCAAAACATCATTCTCATTTGAAATTTACAGCTTTTTTTTAAGAGAAATATTTTTCATACAAATTTCTTTAAATCATTATGCAATTCAGTGAATACTTTAAACAACCCATCATGAGAAGGGAGATCATTTATCTCATCAAGTTCTTCTCTTATTGCTGTAAATGCTAAGTTTAACAATTCATGTGATTTTTCCTCGTCTGTGGTTTCCTCATTACTATCATCCCATGTTGCCATCATAGCTTTCTTTTTTGCTTTGTTGATGAGAAAGCAAAAATCTTTAATCTGATGAACAGAGGAGAAGGAGATGTTCATTGGAAAGGTTCTTTTGGTAAGTGCTTGGCTTGGGAGTAAAGAGGCCATGGCTATCACTGGGATTTGTTTTTTGGAAGTGATGAGTGAGATATAGGTTGGTCTTGTGAGGAGGTCAGGGACTAGGTTCTGATCCCCTTTTATATGTTCCACTGTGAAATCATATTGGGAGAACCATGTTTTTAATCTAAGTAGGTGTTTGTCAAGCAATACTCTATTTTTTAACTTTAGAATATTGGGAAAAGCAAAGTTGTCTAATCTGACAAGGAAGGTGTGGCCAATGAGATGGAAACCAAATTTTTTGATTCCATATTTGACTGCCATAATTTCCTTAAAGGTTATGTGATAATGTTTCTCTACATCTGTGAATTGTCCACTTGCGTGGGCACAATAATGTTCTTGTTTCCTAATCTTCTTGAGTAAGATTGCACCCCAAAATTCATCACTGGCGTCGGTTTGGAGAATCCGTTGCCCTGTAGATGGGATTTTAAGAGGTGGTGGTTGTCTGTGGGGGACCCCACTACGGAGCATCCTTCTTTAGCATCTTTGAAAGTTGGCTGACATGCACCATGACTTTAGGAATAAAGTCTTGGAGATAACTGACTATGCCTAGGAATTGCTAAATTTCCTTTTTTGTCAGAGCTGAGTCAGGAAAATTTAAAAGCTCTTGGGCAATGTGTGGCCCTAGTTGGTAATGACCATTCTGAATGATCATTCCGAGAAAGTCAATGGATGACTGACCCATGTTGAGAGCATTATCCCATGTGACTGAAGGATTTGTAAAAAATCTTCTAAGAGTTTTTTATGGGCTTTATTTTGGTCCTCTGAAAATAAAAGGATATCATCAATGTATGTTAAGGCCTGATGGAGAATAAGCCTAAATATTTGGGTCATTGCTTTCTGGAATAGTGAAGGAGTGACCTTAAGCCTAAAGGGCATTACATTCCATTGGTAATGGGCATTAGGAATGCAAAAACCAGTTTTGTATCTTTCTTCTGGATGGATACCCAATTGCCAAACCTGACTTTTAGGTCAAATTTTGAAAAAACTTGGGCTTTGTGAAGATGTACAAAAAAGGATTGGATTTTAAGAAGTGGGAACTTATCATCTTGTAAGAACCCATTGAGAGGTTGGTAGTCTATGACTAACCTTTTCTTGCCATGGATCATCTCAGACCTCTTCTCCACATAAAAGGCCTGATAGGCCCAAGTGGATTGGGTTGGCTCAATTAAGCACTATTTCAAAAGTTGTGAACACTCTTGATGAGCTAACTGAAGGTCAAAGGGGGTCATACCCGGATGGGTAGCTCTGGTTGGATTAATATCTTCATTAAGCTTAAGGGTAGCTTAATAAAAAATTCAGAATTTTTCCACAAAGGACATGGGTGAACAAAATTTGTATGGGAGGCTGGACAGAAAGGTAGAAATTTCTGTATGAAAGGATGGTATTGTTTAACAGCATCTGAAATCGAATATAGACGAAGGCTGTCCGTATATGTTTTAAATTACTGCTTATACCAAATTCCTTGAGTTGAGATTTGTATCTTTTTGGCCAAGGCAAGAGTGTCAAATCTGATCAGTAGGTCTTTATCAGGAAGCTCAGTCTCGATGATCTTTGTCCAAATGACATAATTTGGGAAGACCTGTATACTAATTGGCTTTTTGGTAATGAGATGGGTGTGAAAGAACTGTTCGTCAATAGCTTTGAACAATTCTTTGTGAGGTTCCTAGTATTATGAAGGAAGAACAGATAGATGGAGCATGCTTTTTTGTGGTCTAGTATCAATGAACCCGATGACTGCTATGGGACGTTCAAATTTTATATGAACTTGCACTGAAGGAATGGTGGATTTGGCTATCTGAAGAGATGAAGGCTGGTTTGGTGTTTGGATTGTATTTATGACTATGATTTCTGAATCATCTGAATCACTTTCACTTGTATAAGCAAGAGCAAACACCGTTTGTTCATCTGAGCTCTCCTATTTAGAGTAAATGGATTCAATCTCATCTTCAGATTTTATTGCCGAAGTAGTCTGTAAATGTTGGAGAAGTCGGACTACCTTTGCAGGATGATTTGGGCAATTCCTTGCATAGTGGCTCTCCTTCTTGTAGATATAGCATCAGCTTTTCTTCTGAGAGAATGGTTTTGAGGGATCTCTCTTTTTAAAGTACCGATAAGCTTTCTTTGACTTTTTCTTGGAGTGTTGATGGAAATGTTTTCTGAAATGCTTCTTCTTCTTTATAGAGCAATCATAGCCTTTTTCATCTTTGCATTTTATAGCAAGATGTGGCTTTTTACAAGCAACTTTGAATGGCTGTTTATTTTCAATGAGATCTTTAAAGAATTCCTTCTGTTCACACAGTTTTTCAAGACAGCCGACTGCAAGTTGATAAATCTTTCCAAGAGAAAGATTTGCTACCTCTAATTGATTTACGTGTAGCTGTCTTTGAAGCTTTGGTTGGAGTTCTTTGGGCAAGGATGCCATGAAAACATGCTTCAAGGTAGGGTCATTGAACCCGTTAAGCTTATAGAATAGTGTGGACATCCTTTTGTAGTGGTAGTCTAGGTCCTTGAGAAGCAGTGAACAACACTTCATATTTAAAAATTCCTTTCTTGCTATTTCATTTGCAGCTGTAGCTTCTCCTAGAATTTGTTCATAGAGAACCTTAAGAATCATAGAAGCTTCAGGAACTTGAACAAACAACAATTTGTGATATTCTCCAAGACTATCAAACCAGTCTTTTAGAGAACCAATGAATCTGGAATTAAACTCTTTTAACATTGACTGAGTTGTATCCCCTGGCCTTAATAGTTGGGTATCTACCCAGGCTGTGAATTCCTGTAATCTGGCTGGCCATTTTTGTTTAGGAATGTCATCAAACATAAACCATGGGCCATTGGTGGGTTTTGGATGACCATGGTCTATTTGTGGTGGTGCAGAAGTGGCTCCAGCATTTGTATCGTCATCACTGTTTTCTTCCACAATAGGTCCTTGTGGAGGGGGATCATTTGATCCTGAAGTTGATGGAATAGCCATGAGAAGTTTTGTGACGTCTGCAAATTCACTCTTTGAGTCTAAAAAGGAATAAATAGAATTGTTTTCAGAACTTGTGTTACTGTCAGAAGTTTCTTCTGAGGATTGAGATTCTTATTTTGACAACGAAGATAATGGTGCCATGAGTTGGGTTGTGTATGGTGGAGTTTTAAACTTTGGTTTTTCTTGGGGGAGAGTCTCAGTTTGACTAGGAGGATATGGTTTTGGAGGGTTCATAGGTTGTTTGTCTTTTTTCTGAGGTGGATTATGTGTCTTTTGTTTTGGTTTTGACTTTGGTGGATGATTATCAGGGATCTGGTTGAAAAGCTTGTAGTTCATGCTAAAGGGTTTTGGTTGATGAGTATAAAAAGGATTGGAAGGGTCCGAATGTAGGAGTAAGCTTTGGTAATGGAGGAGTGGAGCAAAGAGTGATGGTTGTTGTTTATCTGACTCGATCCTTGCCAGTTCAGCTTTCAACTTTCTTATTTCTACTTCTTTCTAATTGAACTCAGGACCCCAGTATTGTTGCTGGATCATACGTCTGAGTTCATAATCATGGGTAGCCACCTGATCCTTAAGACCATAATAGATCTTGTCAAGCTGGGCAGAAATGTTGTCAACCTTTTTCTCCGTAGTCTAAATCTAAACCTGGAGGTTTTCTACTTTAGAATCAATGCGTTGTAAGGCATTATTTTATGCGGATGCATTCTGAGTTTGCCAATTCAAAACTACTTCAAACGCAGGAGGTTCTTCTAATTGTCCGGATGAAGAGATAGGAGACTGTATGAAAGGTTTTGAAGTAATTCTGGTTTGTGGGTCTATTGTTTTTGCTAGTAGAGGAAATTGGGATTGGCATGAGGATGAAGAAGAGGAGAACATCATACACTGGGAACAATGGGTGTTGGATTAAGGAATGAAGTCTCTTTTTGAGATCTACAATTCTTAGGAAAAGAAGTTTCCTTTTGAATGTAGGGTAGGCCTTTAGAATAGATCAGGAGAGGTTTTCTCATTGGGGGATCTTCTGGTGGATCAAAACGATAGGTTTTGCAAGGAGTTTTGGCAAAAACATTTTTCTTTTTTCTTCTTTTGTGCCTTTGAGGCAAATCATCCTCAGAATCATAGTCGTACTGGCAAGGACATCCTGGATCACACATTTGTGCATCATGAGTATCCTATAAGAAGTGGCCATTTATCTTGTCTGGATAAATAGGAAATCCAGAAGATGAGAATGATGTAATGGGGAGATCTTCTTCCTAATTTGTTTGTACAGCAGTAATCATAGTAGAGTATGAGAAAGAAAGCCTGCGCATGGGTTTAGGAGTAGGCTGGAAATTCATTTAGACCGTTCCATGTAGTCTTTTTTCAAAAGAAGCATTAATAGCCTGTACTGGTTGTGAGTTTTGATGAAAATGTTCATAGCTTGTGAGCCATTCAAGAGGCATGATCTTTTGTAATTCATCCCTTTGAAGCTGTCTAGGGATCTGGACAATTGTTGGTGTTGATTCATTGCCATCAGCGAGAATCATCAAAGCTTCTGAAGTTGTGTGGGCTTATTGGAAGATACATTGCATGATTTTATAGCCTGTACACCAGCTGATGGTGTAAAGTGGCAATTTTTGAAGTGACAATTTGTTCAGCTCATTGGATTTGGATCTTGTAAAGACAAGTTGAAATTAGGGTAAAAGGTAAGGACAACACTACCCGCATGAAGGGTAGTGAGTACAGTGCCTATGACAGCATGCTGGTACTCTTTAAATCTGGTGTCTAGAAGAGCTACCCTTGCCGTAACTGGCAAGCCTTTTCAGCCATGTAAGGACAGTACTAGCCGAATACCTCCAAGATGAAGGTGTGTGTAGCCTTCTCTTTTCCAAGTAGAGATGAGTTCAGAAGGAATTTCAAGTGTAACATATTGTTCACTTTGGGGTGGTTGCAAAGTACACTAATCCAATCGAGAGGACTAGATGTATTCTTTGGGTAGAGGACTTTTTGTTTGAATGAGGGTTTTGATGCTACAGATGATGGATGTAGGTTTTTTGTAGAGGCTGTATGGGCTGATCAAAGGCATTGAGGATTCATCAATCTGGGCTGAGTTTGGGATATAGGAATATCCTACTAGTTGCTCTATTTTACTAATTGTTCTTTTGGAACATAAGTGAGGAAGTGACATGGTAGAAGACAAAGAAATGGGAGTTTGTTGACAGATTTCTGAAGTTTCTGAAGAGGATGCCATGTTTTGTTGAATTCTTCTCTGAACCGTTTGAAAGGAATGGAAATCAATTACTATTTACCACCTTCTTAAGTTTGTTAGGCTATGATACCACTTGGGAAGGTACGTGGCATTGTTAGACCAGACCAATGGTAAACAAGTTACCCTTTGGACCAATAGCCCGCATGCTCGGGTTTCTAGCCGATATACCTAGACATTTATGTTTGACCAAACAGGGGAGATAAACAGTCTTTACTTACCAAGATGACCCACTAATACTAGAAGGGAGTCTTCTTCTAATAAATATAGTGTAAAGTGCTCATTGTTCTAAATAGCAATAATATTTTATTAGAGAGCCGATATACTATAAAAAATCTAGACAAGATGCATTGTCTATCGACAATAACTCAAAACAACCATATAAATCAAAGAGGAAAAGAAAATAATCTTATCAAATTATGCCTATGGATCATGTTAAGGCTTCCACTTTAATCCAATATAGAAACTAAGCTATCTTTAACTCGAAAAAATAAAAAGGGTTCATAAGAATACAAGAACACATCATTTATCTTACAATTTTCAACTATTCCCTTCCCGCAACTAGAACGAGCCATTGCTTTTAATGTCTTGAAGGAAAGAAGTAGAGTTTAGAAAATATCACCAG
Organism: Luvunga scandens; assembly: GCA_030449905.1. NCBI lineage: Eukaryota > Viridiplantae > Streptophyta > Magnoliopsida > Sapindales > Rutaceae > Luvunga > Luvunga scandens. The sequence goes on along the minus strand of JASUUG010000210.1, from coordinate 17,120,037 downwards.
AATACTGCAATTGGAAATATTTACAAACAAAGGGTTAAATCTAATTTGTGCTTCTTACTACTTTTGCTGCCATCATTAGTTGACCGGTCCAATGTAAGAGTCTTGGGATCTGGCTATGACAAACTTCTAAAAGATTAAGTCCAATGGGCCTTTGACTTAGTGGGAGAATTCTTATACTTACAACTTATAAGAACAAGGGTTCGAGCCTCCATAAGAACATTATGGAGGTTAATTTCATTTCTCCCTCAGTTATCAACTAATTGAGTGGAGACAATTTCAGCCCCCAAGGGCATAGTTGAGTTGGTTGGCAGTGCAATCTGTCATCCCTCACTTGTGTGGACTCGGGTTCGAGCCTTGGGGTGGAAAGGGGGGTAAAAATTAATTTGGGCTTGCCCACCCCCCCTTTCCTTTTAAAATGAAAAGAAAAAAAAAACTTCTAAAAGATTAAGTAAATCATTAGCAATTGGAGCACAAATAAAATATTTTTTTTGCTGTAAATGAAATGAAATAATTCTTAATTGCATGGTTAATGAATGCTATCAAGCCATGATAAAAGTTATTAATGGTTTAATGAACCAATTGGCTTTTAATGAATGTTCAAATAGGCTCAAGAAACAAATGTAATTAGTGTCTGGAATTACAAGATCTCTTGGTAAGAAAGTGAAAGCATTATCATGTTTTAGCATTTCGGTTATTTTTTTTTACTTATTTAAGACAACTAACTCCTCTCCAATTGGTGGGCCAAGAAGACATCCTAGAGGTTTTAGGGCTATTAGAATGAAGCCTAGCACTTAGCTTTCTATGCTAAAAGTAGTTTCTAAGACTAGATTTGATATACCACGTGTAGTTTTTTTCGACCAAGACACGACCTAGATTTATCACCGTCAGAATGAATTTTTTATATTTTCCATAGTGAAACCCAGAGAGTACACAAACATTTTGTAGTTGTATGCTAAAAGTTGATACCATTGGGACAATTCTTGTAAACAATCTGTGAGTTGTTTGAAAAATAAGCTCGTATTTAAAGATTTTGGTGACAGTCATAATGATATGCAACTGTATATAAGGTAGTGTGTTTGTCAAATGATGCATAAAGTTCATGGCTCAAAAGTAAAAAACAAACAGTATAAAGAAACAAACAATGATTAGATATAAAATCACATTACTAAAAGTAACAATGCAAACGATATAAGAATAGTCAAATGAAAGGATATGTATTAGTAGTTGTGATTGTGGCTCATATTTTCCTATGCTTTTATGTCTATAAATAGCTTGAACACCCTTTATGGCTTGAAGATAGGTTTCCAATCTAGTTTTCTTATAAACTACTAAATAAGGTTGTTTATAATCAAATTCTCAAGACTGTATTGTGTACATTCTTTCTAGAACAATGGCAGCCATGGGGAAATTGCTCTTTGTACGTATCCACTGTGAGGTATTTCAACAGTCAAAAGAATGTCATTCAATGACTATTTATTCAATCCATCCTTAATAAATTGAATTTTTTCTTCCTTGTTATCAGACACTATTCCTAAAGATTCATACATCAAGGCATGTAATTTGGGTGCACTTATGACATGAAACTTCAAGTCCTTTAGCTCTTCGGTTTCATGAATAATTTCCTTTCCCACATCAAGGCATGTAAGCAACAAATTTGGGAGATTACTCCCTTACTAATCGTATGTCAATAGGGATGTTATTTCTTATAAGTACTCGTATGCATTTGGACCAAGCTTTATAGATTGTAAGAATTACATTTTGAAGGAGAGAGGAAAATTGTTTGTGAAGTTTTGCAAGAATATCAGTTATTGTGGGAAACTGATGGAACCGACTTTAATCGTCACATAGTACCATTAGCTACCACTTAATCAAGGTAAGAAATGACAGCACACCAAATAAAAAAATCAATCTATTAAAAATAAAGATATTAAAATAAAAACATAAAATTTTACACGCGAAATGTAAAGAACAAAATAGAAACACACAATGCAAAAAGTAAAATGTTAACTCACTATTGTCCTTTTATTGAGTTTACTCAAATTCTAATTGGATATCACAAATACCAACCTCTATTGCCCTTAGTTGTCTTTTTAGCTCTTTAAAGTGGGATACTAACACTGGTGGTCATAAATATCAAACAAGATGTGATTTATAATTTAGAGTAGTTTGTTTCGATGATGTTTCTCACATAGAAGTCAATTAAGGTAGATGAGACAGATCTAATAGCCATGATTTACCCATTATATCTATAAATAGAGGGCTCTCCCTTAATTTGACACCTCTAAATCCATTTTTGAGCTCCATTTTCTGTAATTCTCTCTATCGTGTGTTTTCTACATATTTTAATAACATTACCATTTTACCCCTAGTTCAATTATGAGTAGCTAGTTTAGTTTCAAGCTTGGGCTAAAGATGAAGCCTCAACATAATCCATGGGTTTAATTAGGTAAGTTTATTTTATTTACCTCTCTTATTTATGTGGATTGTTTTTACTCATTGTCGAGAGACAATGTATCTTGTCTAGATTTTTCACGGTATACTAAGGGCATATTTATTAGAGAAAAAAATCCCCTTTAGTATTTTGTGGGTATCGTCTTGCCACTTTGTCAACAGAAAGATTATTATCGTCTAGCACAACATGTTCTTGACACCACATTTAGTGGAAGATCATTACCCTTTGGTACATTGAGCGATTGATACCATTTTTGTTAAAGTAGGATTATGAGGAGCGAAAATACCCCCTCATGAATTAATTAGAACTAAAAAGAAATTTAAGCCCATGGTGAATTGTTGAGTATGAATCTAGAGACTGAAGTATTTCATTTACATTGTTTTCATTTTGAATTCACTCTCGCCATTTTATTTTAAATCTTAAGATAAATAAAATTCACTTCCAACCAACTCACAAATACACTTAGAAAATTAACCCTACACATAATTAAATCTACCTCCTCATCGGATCGACACTCATCACCATAAATCTATTCTACAATAGATTCACGTGCTTACGAATACAACAAAATTTGCACAACAAATAGTAAAGGAAAATGGCAAAAAAGTTAAATCATCCATAGAAAAGGCTTAATCATGATATGGTGGGTCACCCAAATTTATTTTGATGCCTTCTTCATGTGATTGGTACTCTAGATATAGTTTTAATTTTTTACCATTAACTTTAAAAGTGACATCATTCTTTGGATCCTTAATTTTAATGGCCCCATGTGGAAAAAGAGTGTGAACAATAAATGGACCAGATAATCTAAAATGTAACTTACTAGGAATAAATGGAAGTGAGAATCAAATAAAAGCACTTTTTGACTTGGTGCAAAAGATTTTCTCAAATTCTACTATGAAAGGCTTTCATTCGTTTCTTGTAATCATTCTCCTTTTCAATCCACAAATGGGGTAAATGATACCAGCTTTCTTTTGTTTGTCTTTAAGGGAGGATAAGATGATTTATGATAATGTATTTTCTTCTCCCAAGAATGCATACTCTAAAGTGTCAAGTAACGATTTAAGCTTGAGTTTTGGTGATGATTCCGACAATGGGATGAGATTTTTCCTTGATGGTACCAGTTGCTCTATATTTGACTTACAATTATTAGTATCTATCGATGGTGATGAATTAAGTAATGCATTGATATCTCCAATTGATCTATCAATATAAAAATTTGAACCAAGGTGAGTTAAACATATTTGCAAATAATTATCATTAAGGTTAGAGAGATGATCAACTAGTTTGAACCAAGGTATGATCAACTAGTTCTTCAATTAAATGTCCATTAATAATTCCATCATCTTTATCAGGTAGTTGTTTGGCAATGTTAAAAATATTCAACTCCATAGTCATGTTGCCAAAGGACAACTACATATTTCTTGTTCTACACCAAGAAAAGTCGGCCTAAAATATCGAGAATGTGCTTCTTTGAATCCTGCACTAGTTAAGTGTTGATCACAATAAAGTCAATAGAAAAATAAAACTTGTCTACTTGAAAGAACATATCCTCTACAATATCGTAAGGTATTTTCATGGATTCATCTACAAGCTACAATGCAACTAGAGTTGGGTGTAATTCTCCAAATAAGGCCAACAAGACATTCTCGATTATGTGGTTCCTTATACTATATGAGATAGTAGGGGAGCTTAGATTTTTGTATTTTGGGGGAATATTATGTTAGAGCATGGAATTAATGTTCTCTATTAAAAGGGTTTTCTTTTGAACGTGAATATTTAAGAAACTTAGCATAAGAGAGCACTTGTTTATAGCATTAACCAAAGAGATATTAACACGTACTTGTTTGATGATCTCCATAATCTCACCTGTAGACTATCCCTTCTTTGCTTTAGCAAACCTCTCAGAGAAAGAAGTTTAAGGACATTTTTGTGTGAGCTACTTTCTTTTTTTTCTTTTGGTGATGAATCTTAGAGTCTAAAGGCACAACTTGAGACATATTTTTCACCAACATCTTTCCTTTATTGTTGATGTTTTTGTCTTTTCGTAAGGTTATGACAACTTTGACCTCTTCATGTTATTGGGTGAACTTATACTCACTTCATGCATTCTTTTAGGAATAAACACTTGCTGGCTTGGGAATTCACATTTCTTAACAGTCATGGCCAATGTTTGAACTAAAGAAGCAAGTTAACCCACCATCTTTTCGAGGTTCCAAATCGACTGGGCTTGAGAATTGAAGCCAACTCTCATCTTATTTTGTAACTTATCAATTGTGCGATTTTTTTGTTCTATTACAATATGAGTAAAATTTTTGAGACTCAGGAATGCCTCTTCCCATGGTGTGACTTGTGAGTAGTTCTAATTTTGATTGTATTGTCGACAAAGTTGTTGAGAGACTTGAGGAATTTGATGAACTGGTTACATTGGTAGAGCTGGGGCTGTTGTTCCATTTTATTGAATCTTTGAGACCATAAAAAGTTGGGATGGTCTCTCTATCTAGGATTATAAGTATTGAAGTAAAGATTGTAATTCAACTGCTTTCCCATCACACGGTATTAACTTGATCTGGGTATGACTCTTGGTTAAATTGATTGTAGTATGTGGATCTATTGATTTGACAGCTATCAATGATGCTATTTGGCAAAAAAGTCCTTCAATTGTTTCTTTAACTTCCTTGATTTTCAATCTTGACTTGCCAATATGGACTTCACATTTACTCTCTCAATTTTGCTTCGCTGTTGGGAATTATTCTCTTCTCACTAGAAGAAATCCCAAATCTATGATGCACTTTTAGACACTAGCTCACCTCCACTTGTTGCCATTAGCCATTCTTACATGTGGCAGTAATCTTTCCAAGAAGTATTGACATTGGTGACATTTCTCTTCCCTATAATATGGACACTTCAAGAATAGACCATTAAATTGTTCCCATGCTTCAAATAACTACTCATTTTCTCTCTGAGTAAAACTCTGAGATTTTTTTATGAATAGTATTAATTTTTTGCACTAGAAAGTACTTATTTAAAAACTTACTTACCATTTGTTTCCATGATGTGATACTATTAGCAGGCAATGTACTAAACCAAGAACGAGCTCTATCATTTAGAGAAAATAGAAATAATCTAAGCTTAACTTATTCATCTGAAAAATTTTCATATTTAAAGTTTAACAAATAGCATGAAAATCATTCAAATGGTGAGATAATTTACCAGACTAGGTTTTAACTTGAAACACCCAACAACTAAATTTAGGTATCTTTAGCATGATGTGCTCAAATTACCTAAAAGATTGAAGTAATCCTTAAATGGGCTCTCTTGTGGTGGATGTTGTTGTCCCAAATTTTAACTTGTTATGCAATGTGTCTTTGTGTACAAATTGTCTTTTCTAGTTTAAGATCTATAGCTTCTAAATCATGTGATTGTGACCTTAGACTGTGCATGCAAAGAAAATTAAAAATAAAGAAAGGAGAAAAGTTACAATATTGACCTTGGCATGTTGTAAATTAACTCTACAAATTACGATGACTTACCTCCTCGATAATGCCACTAAAAACTTATTGTGCAGATTTTATTGTACTTACAAGCGTGTGAATCTATTAAAGTATAGATTTATGGTGAAGAGTGTTGATCCCATGATGAGGTAGATTAATTATATGTAGGATAAATTTTCTAGGTGTATATGAATTGACTGAAGTTGATTTTTGAGCAATGTTAAGATTTAAAATAAAAAATGGTGGGAATAAATTAAGGAAAAAAATAATTCAAATGAAGCACTTGAGACTTTGGAGTCTTTCCCAACACTTCACTATAGGCTTAATATTCCTTTTTAGTTCTAATTAATTTATGAAGGGTATTTCGACTCCTCATAAGCCTCACCTTAATAAATATGGTGTCAACTGCACAGTATGCCTAAGGGTAATGATCTTTTGCTAAGTGTGTTGTCAAGTTCACGTTGTACTAGACAATAGTAATCCTTCTATCAACAGTGTAGCAAGACTATCCACTAAATAACTTAGATGCACTCTCCATCAACACTGAGTGAAGATAACCCACAAAGACTGGAGGAGAGCCTCTTTCTAATAAACATAGTGTAAAGCATTTATTGTGGTAGACGATAACGATCTATCACTAGGTACCTAGTATACTGTGCAAAATTAAGACAAGATACATTGTTTATCCACAATGAATCAAAATAACCACATAAATCAGAAAGAAAAAGAAAATAAACTAATATTAAAACTAAATTAGCCACTCGTATTTAAACTAAGGGTAAAATGATAATTTTATTAAAATACATAGAAAATACAAGATGTAGTGAGAATTATAGAAAATGAAGCTCAAATTTGGATTCAAAACTATGCAATTGATGAGGAGGAGCCCCTTATTTATAGGCACACTAAATAAATCATGGCCATTGGATGTGGCAATATATGATTGGTTAGAACACATCATCAGGTCCAATAACATGCTGCCACATCATTGATTAATGTGGCATCAGCACTTTTCAATTCAATAGGATGCTACCATGTCATTAATCAATGCGCCTCAACTAGTCAATGCCATGCAAGCTGGGCCCACCAAAAATATGAAATTTATAGTTTTCCCCTTTATGCCCTTCTTATGGTTTTCAACTGTTCATAACTTAAAAATGCTATCCATTTTGCTATCTAACTTTTAGTTAATCATGAAATAACCAAAATACCCCTGAAATTCATAAAATATTCACATTATAACAAAACACACGCAATGAAAGTTTGAAGGATTTAAATACATAAAAATAGAAATGTTAGTGGGGTAAAATGATGACCTTTGTAAATATGCATTCTCCAACACTCAACACTTTGGAAATTTGATGACATGGTGACTTCTAAATTTTAATATTTGTATTATATTTAGCTTTGAGTTATGTTACATCATGTTTGCTACTTTGAATATTGATGTCAAGTGACAAATGTCAATTGAGAAATTTGATGAATCAAATTGATTAAGTTATTTAAAAGAACTAACATGCCATACCAAGTTCCAAGTGAATTTTTACGCCTATTATTTTTCTTGGAGAGCAACCCTTTTTCATAACTTAGTAGTTTATTATACATGATCTATTTCATTTTCTTTTGAATCAACCAATAAAATAAAAATTTATGTGTTACTACATCTAAAAGTCCATTGAACTAGTAGACTTGAAAAACTATTTAGAACCCCAAAAAATGACAAAAAAGACATCTTTGATGCATCTTATTATGAATTATCCATAGTTACCCCTTTTGAGCTTACCCACACACACACACAAACTCTTTGTTAACCTATCATCTAATCCTACTCCAATTTAGAATATTACTCTATATTTGTGTTATTCACGGCCTATTTATGTGAGAAACATATGGAGGATTTTTCTTTCAGAAAAGTGGTGCTTTATTCAAAATAATAATAATACATATATTTTTTAAAAAGAAAAAAGGATAAGAAGAAAAAAAAGAAAAAAGAGAGGAAAATAAATAAATAAATAAAAGTACCTTACAATTTCCAAAAGATCTATGCTTTTTTCAAACATATATTGTTTTTTCCTATTATCCCTTCTTCATTAACCATTTCTCTAGTCCATGTTACGTCATAATAAAAGTCATTCTTAATTTTAAGGAACTATAGTATGAAGTAGAAATTGGTAATATAGACTAAAAGATAAAATGATACATTAAAAAAACCAATAATATCGATTTATTCATTTAACTTGAGATCATATTCTTTTCTGAGCTATGGACATTATTCCTTCATTATGGTGAGAGTGTGTGATATTGTTTTTCTATTATTTTCTCTCAATTTACTATTTCTTAGAATGACTTTTTATTGGGTTTATTTTCTTTTGAGAGTGTCATTTTTACCCTTGAGATTTTGGGGTTTGGTATGTTACTCTCGAAAATGACCTGATCAATGAAACTTTGATAATTAATCATTTCGCATGAGTTTACCTAATTCATTTGTATGAATGGCTCACATAAAAGAGACTTTTCAAAGCCAGAGATAATGGTTATACTTTTATTTGATTGTAGTCATTAATCTAATTAAAAATGTAAACACAATTGCTTAAAAAAAAGATTTCAATTTGCTAGAAATTATGTTTTAATTTACTAGGGACTAGCAATAAACTAGTTGGGAGGTGTGTTGAGTGCTAGAAAATGCATATTTGTAAGGGTAAAATCATTATTTTGCACTTTGAGTATCACTAATATTTTTACTTTTATGTATTTAAGTCCTTTAAACTTTCAATGTGTGTGTTTGGTTATAATTTGAGTATTTTATGCATTTCCGGGGTATTTTGGTCCTATTATGATTAACAAGAAGTCAAACAACAAAATGGATAGTGTTAATACCTGATTTTTTTCCTACATAGGATTGAACTAAGTGCAACCAATGATGTTTAAGTCAGTAGAGTCTCTTTAAAGTTGAAAATCAGAGTATTTGTTTGGTTTGCTTAATTGATCATACCTCTTTCATGGAAATTTTTTTCCCTTAAAAATACTTCAATAGAGAAGAAAATAGGGCATGTTTCTTGGAGTGGGAGTATTTCCCTATTATTAGTGGTGTTGAAGGAATAGTAGCATTGCAACCAACTTCTTTAGCTATTTTTTTCAGTATTTTCGAGACTCTCTCTTGGTGATAAGCATCATCCTCAAATTTTAGCCTTGTTTGCTTGGTGGTTTTGACTGAATCGTGGTTTAGATCTAGGTTTCCATATTTCCCATCTTGAGGGTTCCTGAACTCCCCTATATAGATTTTGTCCTTGAGTTTGAGAAATATTATTTTCCTTTCTAGTCATAAAATTGTTTGCTCATCAAAATATTGTTTTATGGTATTTTCTAAAACTCCTTCATTTTGCAAGTTAATTCATTATTTCCTAAAGACTAAGATCTTCATCACACATGGCTTCTTCTTCAAGTTCCAGTACTGTTTCTCTAACCTCTTCCTTGCATCTTCCTCCTTCTTGTTCTAAACGAACCACCAAAAAGATCGAAAGTCTTGTTGAGTTCTCTTATGTTCCTGAATCAGTTCAGATTGACGAATCCTACATGCCTCTTGTCAATCCTTACCAATTGTACAAGAAAACCCGCTCTCTTACTCGAAGTATCCGCACCCTTATTAGTACCAAAAGACCTTTACCCAAAGAGTATATCCAATCTTCTCGGATTGATCGCTGTGCTTTTCAATCCACCACATCAGAACAATATGTTACCCTCGAAATTTCCCCTGAGTTGATTACTTCCTAGAAACAAGAGGGCTATACTCACCTTCATCTTGGCGGAATCCGTCTTGTTCTTACTCTTCATGGTCGAAAAGGTTTACCAGTATCAGCTAGACTTGCTTTGCTTGATACCTGGTTTAAACACTATGAACATGCCATCATTGGCACTGTTCTCACTATCCTCTATGCTGGTAGTGTTCTTTTAACCTTTTACCCAAACTTTAACCTGTCTCTTGATGATCCTAACCTCCCTACTGCTCTGAAAGTCCAGATCCAGCTCCAGGGAGCTGATCAGATAGCTATTTCAAAAATGGCTACTTTACACCATTAATTGGTGTACCGATTGCAAAATCATGCTTTGGACTTACCCACTACTCAAGAAACCTCAGATGCCTTGATGATTCTTGCTGAATCTGCAGATATTCCCACTATCATTCAGATTCCCAGACAAATTCCCAGACACGAGCTCTTACAGCTCATGCCTATTGAGTGGTTGTCTAATTATGAAAATTTCCATCAAAACACAGAGCCAATCTCGACTTCTGAAAGTTCTTTCGAAAAACAGCCAGATGGCACTGTTAAGATGATTTTTAAGCCACCACCACTTTCGGTTCCTACGATTTCCGCTGCTCCACCTTTACCAGATATCATTATCACCTCTCCTACACCCAGCCTTCAATCAACACCTCCACCATCAGAGGCCCCACACAGATTGTCCTATACCCATTCTGCCATGATCCAGCCTGTCCAGACTAATCAAGAGGATTTACCCATTTTGTCCTTTGATTCCAATGGTTATCCAGTTTATCCAACCAAAATAAACGGTCACTTCATGTGAGATGTTCCAGCATCGGGTATGTGTGACCCCGGTTGTTCTTGTTGGGAAGATGTTGACATCCTTGAACTTCCCAAGAAAAAGAAAAATATTGTTTTCCCAGGTTGCAAATATCATAAGAAGGATCCACCATCTGATAATCCAGATCCCTCTGTCAGTTGTTTACCCTTACCTGTTTATCAGAAGGGTTTACAGTGGATTCAAACCCATGAACTTGAACTTTTGTCTTGCTCCCAACAGGCTTAACTCCAACAGCCTATTCCACCTTCTCCATTGCTCTCATCTTGTATGATGTTCTCTCCTATAGATTTATCTCCTTTAGACAAACAAACAGATATCTCTAGACATGTTATTTCTAAGCCATTTGTCTAGTCCCCTATTACCCCTACTGGCCATATGGAGGAACCCAAGTCTTTTGAAGCAGTTCTAAATTGGCAGACACAAAATGCCAGAGTCCAGAATCAATCTTTGACCTCTCTTCACCAAAAGGTTGATAACATCTCCTCTCGAACTGTTCATGTTGAAAAACAAGTTGATCAAATCAGCTTACAACTTCAAAAGATGTATCAGGACATGCAAGATCGAGTTGTTCAATTAGATCTTGATTTGCGAGAAATGATCCAACAACGATATTGGGGTTTAGAATTCAATCAAAAGGAGGCTGAGATCAGACAACTAAAAGCTGAGTTGGTACGAATTGACTCAGAAAAGCAACAACCATCACTTTTTAGTAAACGCCAACCTATTCCAACTTTATCTCAAACCTACCATCCTTTTGGCACCTTTATGGCTCCATCCCGGCCTATGATCCTACAAAATTATTTGGCATGACCCACACACTTTTTAAAGATGAACCAAAACCCCAAATCCATCCAAAAGCTACCTCCTCACCAAAACCTCCAGTATCCCTTCGGGACACTCCATCTACCTCTACTAGCAAAACTCCTGCTCAGCAGATGGAAATTACCACTGCCACCAATGTTCCACAACCCACAGATACAGACGACTCGAACTCTTCTCGTTCTTTTGATTTTGATGAGACTTCCATTGATGATCAAACTTGTGATACTCCAATCAGTGACTCAGAAGCTGAATATGCTGATATTTTCCGATTATTAATGGTTGATACTGCTGACCCACAACCAAGTGAACCTGTAGTCACTGAACCTGAAGAAGTTGGAGACAATGAACCAGAGCCCAATGAACTAGAGACCTCTAGCCAACCTAGGCCTCAAAGGTCTTCATCAGAATCAAAGCCATCCAATGGTCCTTGGTTCACTTTTGATGATCTTCCACCTTATAGATGGCGTGAACGTCTCCAAGAACTATCTGCTTGGATTGATCTCCAGATGCTCCGCTCTGGCGCAACAACCCAATCTGTGCTAAAAAAATTCTCTACCCGTTTTACGGGATCACTTAGAGATTGGTTTGATAGCTTGGGTACTTATAGACAACTCCAGTTTATTCAACTTCCTAAAGTCTCTACTGCTTTGGCTTTAATTCATGAGCAATTCATAGGGGAACCCTCTGTTACCTATGAAGTTGCTAGACGAGAATTCCTCAACATGAAGTGTTGTTCTTTACAACCTAAAGACCTCCACTTCCATTACAAGCGCATGTCTATCTTGTACTACAAGTTGAACGGTTACAATGACTCAACCCTGAGACATGTGTTCATGGCATCTTTGCCTGAGCAATTATAACTTGAGTTACAGCGACAGATCACAGCTCATAACCTGGTTATAGACAATCTTTCCCTTGGTAAGATTTTCCAACTTGCTATAGGATGTCTAGATAAACTTTGTGAACAAAAGAAGTTTTTCAAAGAACTTCTCCAAGACAAAGAACCATTCAGATCTGCCTGCAAAAAACCCTATCTGAAAATCAAGTGTAAAGATAAAAAAACCAGTGTCACTGTCCTTCCAAGAAAAAACACCATTTTCAGAAATACTCCTCCAACCCTAATCACCATTCTAGAAAAAGATCCAAGAAACGATTCAAACCTCTACGGTTTTTCTGTAAGAAAACCTCCTCTCACGACTCTTTCAGAGAAAAGAAATCCAGATGTTTTATCTGTTATAAGAGAGGTCATTTTGTAAAGAACTACCCTAACAAACCAGCTAGAGTAGTTAAATTAATACAACATCTTTAGAATAATACAGACTTCACTCTTGATGATCAGCTTGAATTCTTGTTTTCTGAACAAGAAAATCCAAATGAGTCTACAGTCTTTGCCCTTGAAAATTCTTCTGATGAAGAACCCTTGACTGATTCTGAAGAACCCATTCTCACTATTGCTACCATTCAGACCTAATCCATAAACAAAGCCCAACATGTTCATGATCTTACAATCCCTATTCCCTCGATCAAAGTCCAAGTCCTTCCATCCAAATATCACAGGCCCATTTCTGTTATTGGGTTTATTGACGCCGGAGCTCAAAGATCTATGATGAATCCAACCATTTTACCATCTGAGTGTTGGCAACAACACCAAGAATACTTTAAGGCTGCAAATGGTGAATTGTTCTCCACAAAGCTCATTACCAAAAAACCCATTGGTATCCAGCTTTTTCCCAACTATATCATTTGGACCAAAGTCATTGGTTTCAATCTGCCCAATAAAGACCTCTTGATAGGTTTTGATGTCCTACACCAAGCCAAACAATTGCACATTTCTGCAATCGGCATTCGATTCAAAAATATGTTCAAAACATATACCAGTGCCTTGAAACTTTACTCTGTGGCCCAAACACCATCTTCTTATGCTCATATCAATGGCCAATTTCTCAGATTATGTCCTGATGATCACAGTAAATTCCAACATCCCCATCCTCTGTGGAAAACTAGGCAGTTCTTTATTAAGCTACCCTTCAAGCTTAATGAAGACCATAACCCTACCAAAGCTACTCACCCTGGCATGACGCCAAAAGACCTCACCTTAGCTTAATTTGAATGCCAGCAACTGTTGGCCCAAGGTCTCATTGAACCCACTTCTTCTCAATGGGCTTGCCAAGCCTTTTATGTTGAAAAACATTCTGAGAAGGTCCGAGGAAAGAAAGGCTCATCATTGATTACCAACCTTTGAATATCTTTTTACAAGATATTAAATTTCCTTTACCCAACTCAAAAATGCCAAGATTTTTTCTAAGTTTGATTTAAAATCAGGCTTTTGGCAACTTGGGGTCCATCTTGATGATAGACCCAAAACCGCCTTTTGCATTCCTAATGCCCATTATCAATGGACTGTTTTGCCATTTGGGCTTAAAACAGCTCCATCACTGTTCCAAAAGGCCATGACTACTATTTTCTAGCCCATTCTCCATCATACACTAGTCTACATTGATGACTTGTTGTTATTCTCAGAATCCCATGACCAACATCATAATTTGCTGCATCAATTTCTCTAGATTCTTCAACACCATGGCATAATGCTTTCAGCCACTAAAAGCACTATAGCCACAGACCACATCACTTTCCTTGGTATGGAAATCCAAAATGGATCCTACCAGCCCAGTCCACACATAGCCCAAGAGTTACAATACTTTCCTGATAGTAACTTTTCTAGAAAACAAATTCAACAGTTTTTGGGAATAGTTAACTATATCCGTGACTTCATTCCACGTGTCAATAACCACACCTCTCCTTTATCCTCACTTTTGAAAAAGAATCCTCCATCATGGACTGACCACCACAGCACATGTGTCTCCTATCTAAAACAGTATGCACAGAGTCCCCCACCATTGCGAATCATTACTAATGGACAACGCATCCTGCAGACTGATGCCTCTGATGAGGCGTGGGGAGCCATTTTGATTGAAAAGATTGATGACAAAGAACATTATGTCGCGTATGCTAGTGGACAGTTCTCTCCAGCTCAAAAGCATTACCACATTGTCTACAAAGAAATCTTAGCGGTAAAAAATGGCATTAAAAAGTTTGAATTCCACCTCATCAGATTCCAATTCCTTGTCAGAATGGATAATTCAGCTTTTCCAAATATGTTGAATTTCAAAAATCATTTAGTTCCGGAAAAGACGTTACTCCGACTAAAAGATTGGTTTTCCCGATATGACTTCAAAGTTTCACATATAAAAGGGGAACACAATGTTATTCCAGATTACCTCTCAAGAAAACCTTCTCCCAAAATCTCAAAGCAGATACAGTCCCATTTTCCCGTAATCTCCATGGCTTCTTCACTCCCTGAGGCAGCCCTCACAAAAAAGTTTACCCCTGGAAACCGTGCTTTCAGCACTCTTTTCCATCTTCAGGAATATGCTAAATCTTTTCTCATGCGGTATTATATACTTGCATGCTCTGAATACCCTGATTCACCTACATTCCAGGATTATCATTCGGAATATGTGTTTCTTACAAGTCTTACTTTAGATCTATCCAGACCACTTTCAGAAAATGAGTTATCATATATGTGGTGTCTCTCACTACTGTATGCCACCAGACTGGTTTTCCCTCTATTTGCCACTCTTGACCTTTTAAACAATCCCGAACAAGCCACCTCTCTCACCTGGACCCTTTTTGAATGGTTTGTGCCTTTACCTGTTTGGCGCCATAAACTTCAACACATATTCCGATGTTTACCACCCATAATCTTGGTGGAATCCCTTACCAAGAAGCCCAGATGTTTACCTCCGTCTTCATAGTCCACCGTCCATACTTCCAGCACCCTGGACATTTATCTTTCTGGACTCAAGATCAAATGTATGAGTGGATCACAATCCCTCATCCTGCTTTGTTACAGCAAGACTATGTGACATGGTTAATCTGAAAAACTATCTTTTTCAGATTAACCATGTCACACCCCCATCTACTGACATTAAACACACCTCCATTGGTCCACAACATGATATTTTTATGATCCCTACACCATCCCTGGTCTCTAAACCAAAATCTCGTGGTATTATTATTAAGGAAGAACGTCCTGATTATACGGACTTCATATTCCAAGACTCTCAAGATCCATGGGAAGAACCTTGGCCTACTACTACAGCACCTTGGCCTCAACACATCAGGCCTATTACTTTGCTCACTCCTCCACCAGTAGTCCAGCCTTTTATTGAAAATGACAGTTTTATGGCTGATTGGCCTGGAAAAGGAAAGACCTGCCCTGCCCATTATCCTGACCAAGCTCAAGACTGCACCTGGCCCTTCCGACCTTGTGGGACCAAATCACCCGATGCAACTGAATCTTCCTCAGAGGATACCATCTCCTTGTAAAGTCTATCCACCAGTTGGAAAGTACTTTATTAAAAGTATTTTGTCTGTTTGTAATAATGATCGTGAATGGTGTGTTGTCATGATCACTGCTTTCTTTTCCTTTATTATTTATGTCAATATCGGTGTGCTGTCAAAAATGGTGTGCGCATGTGCTGTCAACATTGGTGTGCTGTCAACATCGGTGTGCTATCTACATTAGTGTGTTGTCAAAGTTGGTGTCCTCTCATAATCTTTGTAATAGCACATTTGTAAAAGTTGTTTCTTTTCTTATGCTTTGTAAACGTTACGTTTGTAAAAGCTGATAAGGACTTATCCTTATCCACTCTCTCTCCTTCTCTATAAAAGGAGCAGACTCTTGTAAAAGAAAAACAAGAAGAAAATGAAATATGAATCTTTCAGAATTTTCTCCCATGTCTAACTAACTTCTTTTTCTTAGTCTAAAGGAATAATGAATTAAATTAAGGAATTAAGGAGTAATGGAACTGTTCATAAAACCTAAGAAAGTATGCTCTACACTTGCCTTCTTCGAAGGATCCTGTGTATCAGAAAACTCTTGAGTTTTAAGTTTTCCTGTTTTGGTCATGAGCGCCTGTGTTAAGGAAATAGAAGAAAACTTTGAGTCTCTAGTATATCTGCTGGAAACCCGAGCGTGCGGGCTACTGGTCCAAAGGATGATTAAGTTCATCATTGCTCTGGTGTAACAACGCCACGTACTGCGTACTCTGCCCTTGTGGTATCAGGATGATTAAGTTCATCATTGCTCTGGTGTAATAACGCCACGTACTGCGTACTCTTCCCTTGTGGTATGGGCATCAATCACCGATTACCTTATCAACACAAGCCCCCAATCCATGATAAGAGTTTTTGAAATTCAAAAATCTCTTATCATAAACTAACAAGTTTAAAAGCCTTAATCTAGATTTTTTCATTACCCTTGGGATACATATCATTCTCAAATACAATTTATTCTTTCTTTTCCTTCCATGGCATTTGGCATCCTAACTTTCTCTTGCTTGCTCAAGGTGTGTTTCTGTCTTCTCTCTCCTTTTCCTTATTCCACTTTTGTTCTTATTTTCTTTGGATCCTTCCAAACTAGAACATGGTGAACCAAGTAAGGGTGGGGGTCACTTACATGCGTTACCAAGAGTGACACATGCTGCTCCTCCATCTCTCCTCCTTCCACCGCTCTTATCCATATTGCCAATGATGAAGAACAAGAGGCCCTTGTTAGGGGGTTCTCGGCCAGCCAATGTGAATCTGAGGCTAAGCTTCAAACATTAGAGAAATTGAGGAGAGATTATCATATTCCTAAAATATGGCGACGCCTCCTGAGGGTTGTGTAGCCTTATATCTTTTTTTGTTGAATACTAGTGTCAGGTCATCTTTACACTGTCTCATTCATTTACTTTTGAGGTTTCCTAACGTCGCGCCTACTCAAGTTAACCTGGTGATCTAAAAGGCTATTTTGGGTCACAATGTGCTTTGGAAATGCTCTGGGATCAAATACGACTTCTCCTTTGATGAATTTAGGAGATTACATCAATTCAAGTCGGTGTCTAGAAAAAACAGCTAGTATTACTTCACTTGTTAGGCTTGCATCGACCCAATCATATCCTTTGATTTCTTGGGTCAGACGAAGGGTTTGAAGGATTTATGATTTTTTTTCTTTGGAAATTGGCGTTTTGATGACCCTAATGCTAATGATTTTGTTCTTACTTCATTTTAGAATATAGTTTACTGTTTTTCCTTTGTGACTTCCAGTCCACTATTTTTCTCATCAATTTTTATTTTCCATTGCAGTGACTTGGCATTCCTCTCCCATCTTGACAGTGAAGTTGGCCAGTAATATTGAACGTGCTCAAGCTAAAGTCTTTGAACTGGAAGTGCTTTCTTTATTTAGTACGACTTCGTACTAAGAGCTTAGTCTCATCCTAGCTAGAAAGTGAAGTGCTTGTTTCTCTTTTGTAACAGCATTCGTGAGTTTTCTTCTTTACGCTTATACACTAGGATGTGTAGTTGCTATGCATTAAATCGGTGGTAGAAAGAGGCCTGCCAACTTACCACCTAGGGATTCATCTTCTTGAAAGCACAATCCATCCCCTCCTTTTTCAACTCAATCTTAGTGTTCTAGAGATCTTTCAACCCAATCTGTCCCTACTGGTACCTCTCATGTTGGGGAGAAAACTCATTTGCCATTTAGTTTGAGATCACCTAAGCATACTTCAGCCCTCATGTTTGATGCCCTGGCCAACTTTGACCTTTGAGCACAATGAACTTAAGCATGGTCTTGCTGACTTTTTTTCCTTAAAGAAGGCACTTTCCCATCCAGAATGTCTCGATTTGAGGCAAACTGATCTAGTAGTTCTATTCTTGGCCTTCATAGGCAACACCTATAATGTTAGTTTTATAACTCCCTCTTAAATTGATCATTTGTTCTTTCACTACTAAACACTAATTAGGATTTCCTTGTTGTACTTTTACAAGTCACCATGAACATGATTCAAGCGTAGAATTTGTATTTCGATTTAGAGGGTGAATGTTCTAGAGCCAGAAACGAGAAGAACAAGGTTGTGGGTGAAGTTGTCCAGCTGAGAGCCAAGCTAGCATCCCTTAGGTCTGCCCATGAATCTCTCAAGTTGGAGCATAATATCAGTGATGTAGTGACGAAAAGCAAAGATGAAGAAATAGCTCATCTGCGGCAATAGCTCGAGGGTAGCTACTAGACCTATATTGAGGCTTACTTCCAATCAATAAAGTTTAAGCAGATGAAAGATGTGGAATTCTTTGCTGGGGTCAATGATTATAGGAGGTTAGTGAAGGATAATCACCCCAAACGGGATATGAAATTCATGGATAACTATTATTCTGAAGCTCCTCAAGTGGATGACTTTGTTCTAACTCTCAAGGATAAGCCAGCTAGAGACGAGAATGATAGGGGGTTAAGTCAGCAAAGCAAACCATCTCGTACTTAGCTATAGCTTACTCCACCTATGGGTGCTACAACTACAGCTCGTGCAAGAACCACTCAGGAAGGAGATAAGTCTTCATTGAAAATCCCATCTTTAGCTACTATCTATCCAGGCAAAATTCCAAAGAGTGGCTGAGACTGATTTCTCCTTCTTTGCAAGTGTTTGAAATTTCAGCAATTATGTTTTAATCTCTCTTTTTAGTTTGTTATTAATTGGAACTTTATTTCTTTGGCATGTAACATTCCCATTCGAGATGCTTTTGACCTTTCTATCTTGAATGGATGTTTTTTGCTTTCATTGTGTGCTTTGATGTTTAGCATTAAGCACTTTTTTTATCTAAAAAATGTTACTCCTTGCTTGAATAGAGATAATTTATGTTTGCCTATCCCCTCAAGATGGGATTTTTCATGCCTGCTCGCTCATTAGTAAAGTGGTAGTAATCCACTACTTCGTATGTGTTGGCTAGATGGTAACATTTCATGGCTACCTACCTTTTGATTAGGATGCTACAAGTCACAATTTACTAAATTATATGCTTTTATATTCCTTAAGAACTCTTCCTGGGGTATATTATGAACTTACGCCTTAGAGGATAGTGTACTTCGGACCTCAAAGGGTTGTATAGTTCTCACATTATTCAAACCTTGATTAGGACCATATGATCCTACCTTGATTAGGGCAGCATTTTTTTACCCTTAATTAGGGCTATGATTCTATATAGATTAAGGCAGCATTTTTTGAGCCTTGATTGCAGTTGCATTTTTTAAGCCTTGATTAGGGCAACATTTTTTTAGCCTTGATTCAGGCTATAATTCTACCTTGATTAGGGCAGTATTTTTCAAGCCTTAATTAAGCCTATGATTTTGCCTTGATTAGGGCAAAGTTTTTTTAGCCTTATTATGGGTCTTTGATTTCTTGCTTTGGAAGGCTGCTCTTTTCATGATTTGAGATTTGTATTATCCTTGCCTCGTAAGGAGTTTTGAACTTAGCCTCATAGGGCCATAATTTTTGTTCTTGCCTCATAAAGTGCTTTTCAACTCAGCCTCATAGGGCTATATTTTCATGCTTCAAGGTGGTATTATTCTTGCCTCGTAAGACGATTTGAACTTAAACTCATAGGGATGTATTCTTTGTGCCTCAAGAGCGGTATGATTCTTGCCTCATAAGGCCTTTTGAACTCAGTCCCATAGGGTTATATTTTTCATGCCTCAAGGGTAGTATTATTCTTGCCTTGTAAGGCATTTTGAACTTTTCCGCAGAGGGTTGTATGCTTCTCACCTCAAGGGCTATATTTTTCTTGCCTTATAAGGCGTTTTGAACTTTGCCTCATATGATTTTATTTTTCGTTCCTCAAATTAGTTATTTCTCTTTTAATTACCTAATTTCCATGTTTCATTAATGTAAGGTATTTGAGCCAATTAGGATTCTGATTTGATTTAGATTCTTTCCTATTTAATATTAGATTTGGAGTCCGATTTGATTTATATTCTTTTCTTATTTGCTTAGATTAGGATTCTAATTTGATTTTAGATTTGGATATATTTCTAAAAATTCTTGTAACTAACCCTATAAAATGTACTCGCATCCAATAAATAGGGATAGATCAGTGTTGATGCAGTTAGTGAGAGAGTTAATTCTTTTTTGTTCTTAAACAAACTCTTTGAATTTATCGGATGTTTGTGGTGTTAAAACTCTTGACTTATCAATTAGATCATCCATAGCTGATTGTGACATCATCTTATACCAAGGTTCATGCTTTCATTTAGAATCAAGTCATGGTTCTATTCAATTCCAAGTTTAAAATTCGATCTTGGAAACTAAATTGATTAGGGTTGCATCAATTTTTGGCGGGGTTCATTATCATTTGGTATCAGACCTTTGGCACCAAGGTCAGATTCATCTATCTTTACTATTTTTTATTCTTGTTTTAGATTTTTCATTCTTGTTTTAGTATTCACAAAAAAAAGGGCAAAAAAATTTTGTGAACAGTGTCGCATGAATAATATTTTTAAAGTTTTTTTTATCAAATTTTGCATCCTAGTGGTTTATTCTTCTTAAATCCATAAATTTTATTACCTCCACTTAAAAATCCTAGTGTTTACAAAAAGAAAAAGAGTCCTTTACCTCCACTTAAAGATTAGTGTCTTGGAGAGTCCAAAATTGGTTTTACCCCATAGGTGAAAATTTTGCCCAAAATTTTGGTAATTTATGCTTTTGAAACCTAATCATGTGCACAAATTATATTCTTGCTTTTGAAAATCAAGTCTTTTTGGTGTAATATTTGTGAATTGCTGTTGGAATCTTGATATTAGTTTGATTAGTTTCATAAGAACCGAGTGAGAATTATTACGATGGAAAAAGGCAAGAGAGTGTGAGCATATTAATCAGTAAAAGCCAATAAATGTGAGTGAAACTTGAGTAGAATTGAGTGAATCATTTTTTTGAGTGAAACACGTAAGGTAATATGGTGAGGTACTTTTCTATTATTTCTAATTTTCTTTTTGGTAGATGCCAGCCATGTCTTACAACCAAGAACAAAGCACAAATGAAGAAGAATCCGCAACTAAGAATTTGGAAATTCAAGCATTGACGGGAGAGATGAAAAGGATGATGAGGGTTGAATTAGTACATACATGAGTGCTTAGATTAAGTAGATAACACATGTGCGGGGGCAGCCACAACTCGTTCCCCAAGCATGTAGGAGGGAGAGAGCTCCGGCTAGAGAAGAGATTGATGAATATTACAGAGACGTGTATGATGAAGGGTAGGACTTAGAGCGTAGCTATAGGAGAGAAGGACGGGATAGGAGAGCACTGTTGTTGAGACTTGTACAAAAATTTACAAAGTCTTACACAATGTAACCGAAGCGTGGAGGAAGAAATGGAGATTGTCGTGATTAGGGCAAATGTGGGGGAGGATAGAGAAGTGAAAATGGTTGAGTTGCAACATTATATGGAGATCGAGGAGATGGTCCACAAATCCGTCAAGATTAGTAGCAACTTAAGAGGAAGAGTAACACCTATGTAAAGCTCGAGTTCCATTCCTTGGAAGTCAAGCTATGTGAAGTGGAACAAGAGGCCATAAGCATCTACTGCACCTACGTAGAGATCTGAGTCATCTAAGCACAATTCACAAGGTAACAACATGACTCCCACTATTAGGAATCCTGACATTAAGTGTTCTAAAAGTCAAGGTGGAGACACATAGTAAGTGAATGTGTGAATAAAAGAGTTATGGTGTTGCAGGATAATGATGAGATTGTAGTTGAAGATAAAATAGAAGATAATGAGATGCCATTATTAGAGGACATTGAAGATGAAGAATATACAGCCCCTAGTGTGCAAGTAAAAGAAGATAAAGCAATGCAACTTGAAAACATTTTCCATACTTAGGTGCTATGATCAAGACAAAATATGTAGTATGATTATTGATGGAGGAAGTTGTACTAATGTTGCTAGTACTGACACTTAAACATCCACGGGCATATAAACTGCAGTGGTTGAATGATAGTAGTGAGGTGAAAGTGAACAAGTAGGTACTAGTGACTTTTCAGATTGCCAAGTACGAAGATAAAGTGTTATGTGATGTAATACCAATACAAGCTAGACACAAGCTTGGCAATTCGAAAAATGTTTAAAGCATGATGGCTTGACTAATAAGTATTCATTTGTGTTTAATCAACATAACGTCACTCTTGTTCCATTAACACCAAAGTAGGTTTATGGAGGAGACTAAGTAAGCTTACAGAGAAAAGTGAGCAAAAGAAAAAAAGAGAAAAAGAAAGTGAAAGTAAAAAAAAAGCCAAGAAAAATGAGAGAGAAAAAGCAAATAAAATACGGCCATTGAGAGAAAATTAGAGGGAAAATAAAAGAATTTCTATGAAAGAGCGAGTGAGACAAAAAAGGCATCATTTTCATATCAGCCGATGATTGTACTTTTCTACGAAGAGGCATTTTTAAGCACTAACAAACTTGATCCTATTTATCTAGTTCTATTACTTTTCTCTTGTTGGAATATGGGGATGACTTTTTTGAGGAAACGCTATGTGGTTTACCTCTGATTCGAGGGATTGAACATCAAATTGATTTCATACCTAGTGCAACCATTCCAAATCGACCAGCCTATAAGAGTAACCAAGAGGAGACAAAGGAACCTTAAAGGCAAGTTAATGAATTGATGAAAATAAGGGTATGTAAGAGAAAGCATGAGCTCATGTGCAGTCTAGTTTTATTAGATCCTGAGAATGATGGAACATGGAGGATGTGTGTTGACTCTCGAGCCATCAACAACATAATGGTAAAGTCTTGACATCCCATTCTTAGGCTAGATGATATGCTTGATGAATTGCATAGATCTTGTGTATTTTATAAAATTGATCTGAAAAGTGGATATTATCATATTTCAAATGTACTACATGATTATTTAAAATTTTTCCATTAATGAGGATATCATAAAAAATAAAAGCCTGCAAAACATGATTCATAAGTGTTATAAAGGCACTTGAAGCATTAGTTGGACCAAAAGGCATGACTAACCATTTATACAAACCATATTTTATTTTAAAGGCAGTTTTCCAGCCATCTTTTCTTTCATCCTAATTTGAAGAAAAGTTGTTTGCTAATATGAAAAAGTATACCTTTTGCACCCATAAAATTGTATTTCTAGGATTTGTTGTGAGTCCATCGGGAATATAGGTTGATAAAGCGTAAGTAATGTGGAAGCTTTCATAGGCTTGCCAATTTCCATCAACAGTTTGTAAAAGACTTTAGCACATTGGCAGCACTGCTACCAAAGTAATAAAAAAGATGTTGGATTTAAGTGAGGAGAAGAACAAGAGAAACCGTTTCAAATGATCAAGTAAAAGCTAACCAATGCTCCCTTATTGTCCTTGATTAACTTTAATAAAATGTTTGAGATTGAATGTGATGCCTCATGTATTGGTATTGGCATAGTCCTAATACAAGAAGGATGACTAATTGCTTACGTTGGTTCTGACATTAGAAATGTGGTGGCACTACCTATGGGCTGAGGAGATCATGATTCACACCAATCATGAGTCTTTAAAACACCTTAAAAGCCAACACAAGCTGAGTAAGTGGCTGCTTAATGGGTAGAATTCATAAGACATTTCCATATGTCATTTGTTATACAAGCAAGGTAAGGAAAACATTGTTGTAGATGCACTTTCTAGTAGGTATGTCTTCATCTCAACACTTAATGCTAAACTGCTTGGTTTTGAACACATTAAGGAATTGTATGTTGATGACAATGATTTTTGTGTCGAATAGTACTTAGGCATGATGGTTACTTATTTTGGGGGAATAAATTATGTGTGCCTCATCGTTCTTTGATGGGACATTTTGGCTTTGTAAAGACTTTAGCTGATTTGTAGGAACATTACTATTGGCCGTATATGAAACGAGATATTAAGAGACTTTATAGTAGGTGTGTTACTTGTAGGCAAGCCAAATCAAAAGTGTAGCCCTATGGCTTATACACCCTGTTTGCCAGTACCTAGTTCGCCTTGGACTAATGTTTCAATTACCTAGGTCTAAATGAGGAGAGACTCAATTTTTGTGGTTGACACATTTTATTCCATGCCACAAAATCAATGATGCTTTCAATGTCGTTGACTTGTTCTTTAGGGAGATTGTGAGGTTGCATGGTATGCCTAGGACAATTATTTCTGATTAGGATGCTAAGTTTTTAAGTTATTTATGGAAAACATTATGTGCTAAGTTAGGAACTAAGTTGTTATTTTCAACTACTTCTTACCCTCAAATTAAGGGTCAAACAGAAGTTGTGAATAGAACTTTATTTACTCTGTTGCGGCTATCATTAAAAAGAACATCAAAACTTGGGAAGATTATTTGTCACACGTTGAGTTTGCTTATAATCATTCTGTTACTAAGTATTTATCGTTTGAAATTGTTTATGGTTTTAATCATTTAACCCCATTGAATTTAACTCCATTACCTATTTTTGAGTATCTTAACTTAGATAGTAAGAAAAAGGTTGAAATTTTTAAACAAATACATGAGATGGCGAAGTTCAACATCGACTGGAGAACTGAACAATATGCTAAATAAGCCAACAAAGGGTGACATAAGCTAATCTTTGAACCAGGTAATTGGGTGCGGTTACACATGTTCAAGGAATGATTTCCGAAACAAAGGAAATCTAGGTTACTACCTCGAGGGGATGGTCTTTTCTAAGTCTTGAAATGAATCAATGACAATGCATACAAAACTGGATTTGTCTAGTGACTATAATGTAAGTGTTACTTTTAATGTTTTTCACTTGAGTCCTTTTGATGCAGGTGATGATTTGTAGACAAATCCTCTCCAAGAGGAGGGGAATGATAAGATTGAGGACAAAACTGCCATAAACATATGGGATGAGGCATATTCAGATCCTATTCAAGTTCTCATTGGACCCATCATAAGAGCTTGTGCCAAATTCAAAAAAGCACTTAATGGGTTGATTCAAGCAACTTGGGCTCAATCAAATTTGTGGAGGCCCGTTAAAGGAATTTCACATGATATTTGGACCACTAAATGCGTAATTCAGGCTCTTGAAGTTTCCAAATAATCATTTCCATGAAATCAATAAGTGGCATGCACATTATGATAGGAAGATATATTATTTTCCTTTTTAGATACTTTCTCATTTTGAAAATATATTATTCTCCTTTTTGAATACTTTCCTATTTAGAAAATATATTATTTTCCTTTTCGGATAGTTTCTCGTTTGAAAAATATGCTACTTTCCTTTTTTGATACTTTTCCCATTTCTTGAGGAGGCTAGTGGAGAAACAGATCATTATTTCACTTTTTAATTGCCTAGTTTCCATTTTTAATTGACGTACGGCATTTAAGCCAATTAGGATTTTGATTTGATTTATATTCTTTCCTATTTACTTTAGATTAAGATTTTGATTTGATTTTGATTTTTTCTTATTTATTTAGATTAGGATTTTGATTTGATTTAGATTCTTTCCTTATTTGCTCAAACTAGGATCCGATTTGATTTTACATTCAGATTTATTTCCAAAAATTCTTGTAACCAACCCTATAAAATGAACTTGCATCCAATAAATAAGAATAGATAAGTTTTGATGCAATTAGTGAGAGTTAATTCTCTTTGATTCTTAAACAAACTCTTTAAACTTATTGGATTTCTATGGCATTCAAACTCTTGACTTAGCTGATTGTGGTGTCCTCACATACCAAGGTTTGTACATTCAATCTAGAGCATTGGTCACAGTTCTATTCAATTCCAAGTTTAGAATTTGATCTTGAAGATTAAATTAATTACGGTCGTGTCAATTCTTGACACAATTCATATTAGCTTTCACTTGTGTGTTCGTATCAGTGTGTCAATTCATTGAGCATCCCCCACACTATCGTTTCTAACAATGGTAGACAATTTGATAATGCAAGGTTTAGAGAATTCCCAAAATGGAGTAGAATTCTCTAACGCTTACATTATCAAACTGTTTACCATTGTCAAACACAATGGTATAGGGGACGCCAAATCTACATGTTATTGCTTTCTATACGAAGTGCATCATTTTCTCCTTTGTGATTTTTGCAAGCAGTTCTATTCAGCCCATTTTGTGAAATATTCAATCGCGATAATTATGTACCTCACTTGACCTTTTGCCATTAGAAGAGTACTAATCAGGTCTATTCCCCATTGTAGGAATGGCCATGGGCTATTTATTGGGGTTAACATCTAAGGTAGTTGTTTAAGCACAGAGACATTTTTCTAACATCTATCACACTTCTAAGAGAAATCAATACAATCTTTTTCAAAGGTTGGCAAATAATACCTATGCCTAATAATTCTCCGTGCTAATGACCTTCCAGCTACGTGGCTACCACATATCTCTTCTTACACCTCCTTAAAACATATTCCACTTCTTCTGGTAGTATGTACCTTAGGTAAGGCATTGAGAAGCCTCTCTTATAAAGTGTTTCTCTAATTATTACATATATGACTACTCAAACTCTCAACTTTCTCACTCCAAACTTGTCTTCAGGTAACTTTTCCTCCTTCAAGTAAGCTATGATTAGATTTATCAAGTTGTGTTGTAGAAGGCTACTGGTAACACTATCAGACCCTCATTTATGCTGGGTGACTTTACCATTTCAATTCTAGCTAACATGACAAATTCAACTGTTGAAGATGATGCTTGGAGGTAGTGGCATATCCATGATTTCATCCATAAGTGGCTTTCCCAATCTTTAGCTCCTTTGTAAGTATTGCTCCTCATTCCTTGAATTTGGGCCTTCATTTCTCGTTTCTTAGCTTTCTACCCTAGCTCTTCCATCTAGACCTCTGCTTTATCAACGTACTCTTCTTGTCTCGTGGAATTAGGCCCAACGACCTGCGCCTATGGGTACCTTTCTTCTGGTAACTTCGCTGTCTCGTCTCGTTTTGAGGTATATTCCTGGTGGTCACTTTAGTGCACTTAGATAGGAATCGAAGTTGGTCCTTTGATTTTGTCTTCTATTCTTTTTCTCATTTCATTAAACCAATTTTCCCGCTCTCGCTTCATCAAGCCAGAACATGGACTTCAAATTGGAACTTTGCATGA
This sequence comes from Luvunga scandens, assembly GCA_030449905.1. Lineage (NCBI taxonomy): Eukaryota > Viridiplantae > Streptophyta > Magnoliopsida > Sapindales > Rutaceae > Luvunga > Luvunga scandens. Next base: position 17,092,707 of record JASUUG010000210.1, on the reverse strand, counting down.
ACTTTGCGGGTCTTATGGTAGCAATTCTGCTTCGTTCAGGTTATTGCTTTCTGGTCGATCTTGTTGGTCTTGTTCTTGCTCTTGCTACGATCATTGAGATTGCAGCATTTGTGGTTGCATCTTATCTGATTCAGAAATGTGTTGACAGAGACCCTTCTTCTAGCATTAACGGTTAATGCTTGATTTTTTTCCTGCCTAGGGTTGAACCAAGTGCAACAAATAGAGGTAATCCTCATACATAGCAACAAAGAAGGAAGGGTGAAATGGGGCCGGAGGTGGTGGTCTCCAACGTGTCCACTCTGAAGCTTAAGTCAGTAGAGTTTCTTTGCAATTGAAAATCAAAGTGTTTTTTTTGTTTGCTTAAGTAATCATACCTTTTTCATTGCAATTTTATTCATTTAAAAATACTTTAATGGAGAAGAAAATGGGGCATGTTTCTCAGAGCAGGAGTAGTTCCCTACTATTAGGGATGTTGTGGGAGTAGTGGCTTCACAACCCACTTTTGTAGCCATTTTTTGTAGTATTTATGAGTTTCTCTCTTGGTGATAAGCATCATCCTGAAATTTTAGCCTTGTTGGCTTGGTGGTTTTGACTTGGTCATGGTTGAGATCAAGGTTTCCATATTTCTCATCTTGAGGGTTCCTAAACACCCCTTTGACAAATTTTGTCCTTGACTTTGAAGAATCAAATTTTCCTTTCTGGAGATTCTTACCCCTCTATTTTATGTTTTTCATCAAATTTATGTCTGCGAAACAAATGTAGGACTTTTCTTTCAGAAAAGTGGTGTACTATTCAAGATAATAGTAAAGAAAATAGGGGAAAAAAGAGGAAAATAAATAAATAAATAAAAGTACCTTACAATTTCTAAAAGATCTCTACTTTTTTCAAATATATATTGCTATTCTTATTAGTCTGAAGAAGAAACTGGTGATATAGACTAAAACATGTGATAATACATTAAAAAAAAAGAAAAAATAATATCATATTCTTTTCTAAGCTATGGACATTATTCCTTCATCATGGTAAGAGTATATGGTGTTGTTTTTCTATTATTTTTTGTCAATTTACCATTCCTTAAAGTGACTTTTTATTGGGTTTAATTTTTTTTGAGATTTTGGGGTTTGGCATGTAATTTTGGAAAATGGCTTAATTAATGAAGCTTTCATAATTGATCATTTCGCATTAGTTTACCTGATTCATTTGTATGAATGGTTCATATAGGAGAGACTTTTCAAAGTCGAAGATAATGGTTATGTTTTTATTTGATTGTTGTCATTAATATGATTAAAAAAGAAAACACAATTCTTAAAAAAAAGATTTTGATTTGGATTTTATTAGATAATTAATATCTCTTAATTTACTAGGGACTAGGAAAAAACTGGTTGAGAGTTGCATCGAGTGTTGGAAAATGCATATTTATAAAGGGTAAAATCATTATTTTGCACTTCAAGTCCTTAAACATCGAATGTGTGTGTTTCATTATAATTTGAGTATTTTATGCATTTCAGGGTTATTTTGGTCACATTATGATTAACAAGAAGTCGAATAGTAAAACGGACAGCATTGTTGAGATTTTTCTAGGGCCCAACTAATGTACCATTAGCTGACATGGACTTGATCGATGATGTTGCAGTATCCTAATGGATAGAAGAAAAATGTTGATGTGTCATTAATTAATGATATGGTGCTAACCGATGATGTGGCATTGACCGATATCATTGTAGTATCCTATTAGACCAAAAAATGCTAATGTGGCATCCTGTTATTAGATTTGATGATGTGTTCTAACCAATTAGATCTTACCACCTGGTGCGATTCTCAGTGTCTGAATTGTTTTCATCTGATGGATATGATTTACTCATTTTATCTATCAATAGGCGGCCCTCTAATTTGATAGCTCTGAATCTAAATTTGACCTCCATTTTCTATAATTGTCACTCCATCTTGTATTTTATACATATTTTACAAAATTGTCATTTTAACTCGTAGTTCAAATACGAGTGACTAATTTAGTTTCTAGCCTAAGTTGAAGGTGAAGCCTCAACATGATCCAGGGCTTAATTTGGTAAATTTATTTTCTTTTCCTCTCCAATTTATGTGGCATGATGAATCTTGTTTATATTTTGCAAGGTATACTAGCTCCCTATACCTAATGAAAAGGACTTCCCTCTAGTATTTGTGTTGATTTAGTGTTGACAGATAGTGCATCTAACTTACTTAACGGACGAGCTTGCCACATCATTGAAAGAAGGATTATTATTGTTTAGCACAATGTTCATTTAGTGTTGATATCATATCTATTAGAGTGAGGCTTATAGGGAGTGAAAATACCCCCCATAAATTAATTTGAACTAAAAAGGAATATTAAGTTCGTAGTGAATTGTTGAGTGTGAATCCAAGGACTCAAATATTTTGTTTGAATTATTTTCATCCTTAATTTATTCCCACCATTTTTATTTGAAATCTTAGTATTGCTCAAAAATCATCTTAAGCCAATTCACATACATACATAAAAAATTAACCTTACACGATTAAATCTACCTCCTCATGGGATCGTTAATCGTCCCCATAAATCTATACTACAAAAGATCATAAGCTTGCAAGTACATAAAAATTTGCACAATGATGACATCCATGAGCTTTGGAGGTAATAAAACCTTTAGTCCCTTTTAGCCACCAAAGTTAGCCTTGTGGTCCTCCTGTATTTTACAAAATAACAAAAGATAGTTGACGTGGTCCCCTCTCATTACTTTGCTTAAAGAATTTTTATTCCTACTAGCTACTTACTCTTGGCCAAAGAAAAAGATTTTTTATTCTTTCTCATGATGGCATGCACTAAGGGTACGCAATCCTAACTGAACCCATAATCAATTTCGAGTTCAGTTTGAGTTAGCTTATGAAATCCGAATAGGTTGAAAAATGTAACTAGAGCCCGAACCAAAATAAAAACCCATTTGTGTTAACATACATACTATATATATATATATATATATATATATATATATATACACAAACACACACACACACACAAAAGATCCTTTTTTGGCTCTCTCTTTAGCTCTATGTCTCTTATCCCCAGGAGGTCTTCCTCCACTAGCAGGTTTTTTTGGATCAGAGCCACACAAAATTTTGTTCTTAAACATGTTTTATGGTAAAATTTAAATTCCTTTATCCTGATTAAGGTTTAATTCATTTTCCAAGAACTAAGAGATATTCTCAAATATGGCATCTTCATCATCTTCAAACTCTGTCTCTCTTACTTCTTCTCTTAATATTCCTACTTCTTGCTCTAAAAGAACCACCAAAAAGATTGAAAGTCTTGTAGAATTCTCCCATGTTCCTGAATTAGTTCAAATTGATGAGTCTTATATGCCAGTGGTGAATCCTTACTAGTTGTATAAGAAAACCCGCTCTCTTACTAGATCCGTCCGAACCCTCATCAGTACCAAAAGACCCTTACCCAAGGAATATGTTCAGTCATCTCGCTTTGATAGATGTTCTCTCTAGTCCACTTTTGCTGAATAATATGGTACTCTTGAAATTTCTCCAGAGCTTATCTCCTCTTGGAAACAGGAGGGATATACTCACCTCTACCTTGGAGGTATTCGACTGGTCCTTACCTTACATGGTCGAAAAGGGCTTCCAGTCTCAGCCTATCTTGCTTTACTTGATACCGGTTTTAAACAATATGAACATGCCATTATCGACATTGTTCTGACCACTTTCCATGCTGGTAGTGTTTTACTCACTTTTTATCCAAATTTTAACCTTTTTTTAGATGACCCTACTCTTTCTACAGCTTTAAATGTTCAGATCCAGCTCCAAGGAGATGACCAAGTAGCTATCTCCAAAATGGCTACTCTTCATCATTAACTGGTATATAGGCTTCAAAACCATGGCTTGGACTTACCTACTTCACAAGAAACTTATGATGCCTTGATGATTCTAGCTGAGTCTGAAAATATACCCACAATTATCCAGATTCCTAGACAAATCCCTAGGAATGAGCTTCTCCAACTCATGCCACTTGAATGGCTCCATCAAAACATTGAACCTATCCAAACCTCTGAAAGTTCATTTGAAAGACGATCTGATGGTACAATCAAAATGACTTTCAAACCTCCACCTGTCCCGATGGTCCCGGCAATATCCTCTGCACCTCCTTTACCTGAGATCATTATTACCTCTCCTACACCAAGTCTCCAATCAACTCCACCTCCCTCTGAGGCCCAATACAGACTCTCTTACACCCATTCAACCATGATCCAACTGGTTCAAACAAATCAGGAGGACTTACCAATTTTGTCCTTCAACTCTGATGGTTTTCCAATTTACCAAGCAAAACATAATGGACATTTCTTATGGGATGTACCAGGTTCTGGTTAATGTGATCCAGACTGCCCTTGCTGGGAAGATGTTGAATTTGTTGATGAACCAAAGAAAAGAAAACCCCGAAAACCTTCTCGATCTCCTTGTTCTTATCATAAGCCATCAAAACCTGATGACCCTGATCTTTCTGTAAGTTTCCTACCTTTACCAGCCTATCGTAAAGGTTTAAAATGGATCCAAAAAAATGAACCAGAAATGTTATCATGCCATGTCCAAGCTCAAAAGACTACCCACATGCCCTCTCTTTCGTTGGTTTCATCTTGCATGATGTTTACACCAACAGATTTTCCTCCTCTTGAGAAACAAACAGATGTCTAAAGACATGTTATCTCTAAACCTTTTGTCCAGTCTCCAATAACCCCTACTGGGCACATGGAAGAACCTAAATCCTTTGAAGCAGTCCTTAACTAGCAAACACAAAACGCCAGAGTTCAAAATCAGTCCCTGAATTCTTTACATCAGAAGGTAGATCATATTTCTACTAGGACTGTTCATGTTGAGAAAAAGGTCGATGATATCACTTTGCAACTCCAGAAGATCTATCAAGATCTCAAAGATCAAATTGTCCAACTTGACATTGATCTTCGTGATATGATTGACAAAAGATATTGGGGTCCAGAATTCAATCAAAAGGAAGCTGAAATTAAAAAACTAAAAGCTGAACTTGCCAGAATTGATGTTGACAAGCAACAGCCGTCCCTTTTTAGTAAAAGCCAGCCCATTCCAACTTTGTCCCAAACTTATCATCCTTTTGGATCCTTTATGGCACCATTAAGGCCATATGATCCTACCAAATTATTTGGTATGACCCACGCACTTTTCAAAGACACTCTACCACCACTAAAACCCAAACTAACACCACCCAAACCAACGCCTAAAAAGACTCTTGTCCCACCAGAAAGATCACCAGCACCTCAGCCAGATCAGCCTTCCACTTCTACAGGAAAAGCACATGCACACCCTTTTGAAATTTCAACAATTCAAAAGGAGCCTTTGTTAGACGACACCTCCCAATCATCTGATCTCTCTAGTGATAGCTCCTCAGTCTCCTCTGACTTTGAAGAGTCATCAGCTCCAGCTAGTGATTCAGAAGCTGAATATGCTAATATCTCTAAACTCTTAATGGCTGGCACAGTTGATCCCCAGCCAAGTGAACCAGTTGTCACCGAAGAAGTTGACAACAATGACAATGAAACCACAGGCCAATCTAGACCTCAGCCAAGGTCTTCAGATTCAAAATCATCTAACGGCCCATTGTTTACTTTTGATGATTTACCACCACATCGATGGCGTGAAAGACTCTAGGAATTATCTGCCTGGATTGATCTCCAGATGCTTCGGCCTGGAGCAACAACCCAATCTGTTCTAAAAGAGTTTTCAACCTGTTTCACGGGATCTCTCAGAGATTGGTTTGACAGCTTAAGTACCTACCGATAGCTTCAATTCATCCAATTGCCAAAAGTTTCTACTGCCTTAGCATTAATTCATGAGCAGTTTATAAGTGAACCATCTGTCACCTATGAAGTTGCAAGAAAAGAATTCCTCAATATGAAGTGTTATTCTTTGAGTCCTAAAGATCTCCACTTCCACTACAAACGCATGTCCATCCTGTATTATAAGTTGAATGGATACAATGATGCAACATTAAGACATGTGTTCATGGCATCTCTGCCTGAGGAATTACAACCAAAATTACAGCGACAGATCAAAGCCCATAATTTGGTCATAGACAATCTTTCCCTTGGTAAGATTTTCCAACTCGCTATAGGATGTCTTGATAAACTTTGTGAGCAAAAGAAGTTCTTCAAAGAACTTATCCGTGACAAAGAACCTTTCAGATTTGCCTGTAAAAAGCCCTATCTAAAGATCAAATGCAAGGATAAAACCTAGTGTCACTGTCCTTCCAAGAAAAAACACCATTTCCAAAAACACACTTCAAACCCTGATCAGTCCTTCAGACGGAAATCTAAAAGAAGGTTTAAATCCTTATGGTTCTTCCATAGGAAAACCTCCTCTCAAGACTCAATCCGAGAGAAAAAATCCAGGTGTTTTATCTGTCATAAAAGAGGACACTTTGCAAAAAACTGCCCTAACTAGAGCTGACAAAATTTAACACGACCCGATTACCCGACACGAATAAATGGGTATGGGTCGTCGAATTTAACACGATTATTAAATGGGTCGGGTCCAGGTTGACACGATTTTTTTCCGTGTCGGGTTAGGGTTAAAGTTTTTTACCCATTTACCCGATCAATGACCTGATTATATTTTCTATTTTAAAATAATTTACATGTTTTTATCATCAAAACTCAAATATTAGAGATAATTTTCTCTTTTATTTCTATTTTTTGAAATGATAAATATAAACACAGTGTTTTATTTATTAAATTTTATATACATTTAGAGCTTCAATAGTATAAATGTGTAAAATATTGGTAGACATGTATATTTTATAATATCGATAGATAATATTATATATATATAATTAAAATTTCATAAGTGTAAATGTGTAATATTTTGGTACATATGTATATTTTATAATATCGATAAAATATGTACGCGTGTATGAATAACAGCGTATAAATGTTTGATGTAAATTTTGTTTAATATATAGATATTAAGCGGGTTATTAGGTAACCCGATTATTTTTCGATGTTGGGTTTGGGTCTCAATATGTTGACACGATTATTAAATGGGTCGGGTTTGGGTCGACCTAAATTTGACACGACACGAAGCTAACCCAACACGAATACGACCCGATGACCCGTTTTGCCACCTCTAGCCCTAATAAGCCAGCTCGAGTAGTCAAACTTTTGCAACATCTTTAGAATAATACAGACTTTACCTCTGATGACCAAGTTGAGTTCTTGTTCTCTGAACAGGAAAATCCTGATGAGTCTACAATCTTTACTTTAGAAAATTCTTCTGATGAGGATTCATTGACTGATTATGAAGAAACCATTTGCACAATTGCTACGGTCCAAGAAAAAGCCCAAACCATACAAAAAGCCCAACCTGTCCATGACCTGACCATACTTGTTCCCTCGATAAAAGTCCAAGTAGTTCCTGCCAAATATCATAGGCCCATTTCAGTTATTGGGTTTATTGATATGGGTGCCCAAAGAAGTATGTTAAATCTTGCCATTTTACCATCTGAGTGTTTGAAACAACACCAAGAATACTTCAAGGCAGCCAATGGTCAAATTTTCTCCACACAGCTAATTACCAAACACCCTGTTGGTATACAGCTTTTCCCAAACTATATCATTTGGACCAAGATGATTGGATCAAACTTGCCAAATAAAGACCTTTTATTAGGTTTTGATATCTTGCACCAAGCCAAACAGCTTCATATATCTACCACAGGCATTTGGTTCAAAAATATGTTTAAGACATATACCAGTGCCCTGAAACTATACTCTTTGGCTCAAACACCATCATCCTATGCTGACATCAATGCCAAATTTCTTCAACTATGTCCTGATGATTATAGTAAGTTCAATCCACAACCCTTATGGAAAAATGAAAAGTTCTTTATTAAGCTACCCTTCAAGCTTAATGAGGATCATAATCCTACCAAAGCAACCCATCCTGGTATGACACCAGAAGACCTTGCCTTAGCTCAAATTGAATGTCAACAGCTTTTGGCCCAAGGCCTCATTGAACCCACTTCATCTCAGTGGGCTTGCCAAGCCTTTTATGTTGAAAACCATTCTAAGAAAGTGCGAGGAAAGAAAAGGCTAGTCATTGATTACCAACCTTTGAATATCTTTTTACAAGATATTAAGTTTCCTTTACTCAGAAGACAAGCCTTGTTTACCTAACTCAAAAATGCCAAAATATTTTCCAAGTTTGACCTAAAATCAGGTTTTTGGCAACTTGAGGTCCATCCAGATGATAGGCCCAAAACAGCCTTTTGCATTCCAAATGCCCATTATCAATGGACTATTCTACCATTTGGGCTTAAGACAGCTCCATCACTGTTCCAAAAGGCCATGACTACAATTTTCCAGCCTATTCTCCATCACACTCTTGTTTATATTGATGACTTGTTACTATTCTCTTAAACCCATGCCCAACATCAAGATCTGTTGAAACAATTTCTTCAGATAGTCCAAAATTATGGCATAATGCTTTCAGCTAGCAAAAGCACTATTGCCACAAACCACATCACCTTCCTTGGAATGGTAATCCAGAATGGATCTTACCAGCCTAGTCCACACATAGCCCAAGAGTTATAGTACTTTCCTGATAAAGACTTTTCTAGAAAACAACTCCAATAGTTTCTTGGAATAGTCAATTACATTCGTGACTTCATACCACATGTCAATAACTATACATCTCCCTTATCCTCACTTTTGAAAAAGAACCCTCCATCATGGAATGACCAGCACATCACATGTTTCTCTTATCTGAAAAGATATACGCAGAGTTCCCCACCATTGAGAATCATTACAGACAGACAGTGCATCCTTCAAACTGACGCCTCTGACGAGGCTTGGGGTGCTATTCTCATTGAAAAGATTGATGGGAAAGAGCACTACATCGCGCATGCTAGTGGACAGTTCTCACCAGCTCAAAGGCATTATCATACTGTCTACAAGGAAATACTAGCAATAACAAATGGGATCAAAAAGTTCGAGTTCCACCTCATTGGATTCCAATTTCTTTTCAAAATGGACAATTCAACTTTTCCCAATATGCTGAATTTCAAAAACCATTCAGTTCCGGAAAAGACATTACTCAGACTCAAAGATTGGTTTTCCAGATATGATTTCAAAGTTACACATATAAAAGGGGAACACAATGTGATTCCAGACTATCTTTCTCGAAAGCCTCCTCTAAAACCTCAACTCAAGTTTTCTGTTATTTCAATGGCATTCTCACTTCCAAAAAATGCTTTCACAAAAAGATTCACACCAAGAAATCATCCTTTTAGCACTCCTTTTCATCTTCAGGAGTACACTAAATTTTTTCTCATGCGGTATTTCATTACTGCATGTACAAAATATCCTGATTCACCTTTATTCCAGGATTATCATCCGGAATACATGTTTCTCACAGGTCTTACTCTAGATCTATCACGTCCTCTCTCTGAAAACAAGTTAAGGTATATATGGTGTCTTGCACTATTATATGCTACTAAATTGGTTTTCCCTGTCTGTGCCATACTTGACCTCCTTAACAATCCAGACCAAGCCACCTCTCTCACCTGCACGCTATTTGAATGGTTCGTACCATTACTTGCTTGGCGTCACAAACTGAATCAAATCAAGTTAACTCACAATCTTGGTAAAATCCCATACCAAGAAGCATAGTTATTCACTACAGTCTTTTATCATCCACCATCCTTATTTCCAAGATCCAGGTCATTTATCATTTTGGACACAGGATCAAATGTATGAGTGGATTACAGTCCCTCATCCTGCCTTGCTTCAACAAGACTATGCCACCAAGACCAACCTCTGAAACTTTCTTTTCCAGACTAATCATGTTACTCCTCCATCTCTAGACATGAAACACACCTCCATTGGACCACAACATGATATCATCATGATCCCTACTCCATCACCTGTTTCAAAGCCACCTTATAGGGGAATTATAATTAAGGAAGAATGCCCTGATTATACGAACTTCTTATTCCAGGACTCACAGGATCCCTGGGAAGAATTCCTTCCTCTTGACAGTCAAAACTTGTCTCAACCTAGACAAAGTAGTAACCATCCTCATTACCTTTCCACCTCCAGCCCCATGGTTACTCATCCTCCAAACCCTTATCCTGATCCATCTACACACCTTAACATTCTGCAACCTTGGCCTCACAACACTTGTCCTACACATCCACCAAACCATGCTCAAAACTATACCTAGCCTCATCCTCCATGTGGATCCAAACCAAACCCGATAGACAGTACTGACTCGTCCACATCAACTGGTACTATCTCCCTATAAAGCTTATCCACAGCTGGAAAGCACTTTATTAAATTATTTTGTCAGTTTGTAATAATGGTCATGAATAGTGTGTTGTCATGATCACTCTACTATTTGCTTTATTAAAGTTGTTTGTCAGTTTGTAATGATCATGTTTGCCACTAATAATAAAGTGGATACATGATTGCACTTTACTTTATTCGTGTAAAGTAAGTAGGGGCCTGTCTCCACTAAGTCTCTTCCCTTCGCCTATAAAAGGAGAAGCCTTTGTAATATTTGACAAGGTTGAAAAGATATGAACCTTTGCTATCAACTTTGATCATGAGTAACTAAACACCTTCTCTCTTTTAGTTCAAGGGAAATGAATTGAAAAGATAAAGGGATAAAGGAATAAGGATTTGTTCATAAAACCTTGAGGAAGTATGCTCTGCACTTGCCTTCCATGAAGGTCTCGAGCATGCAGGCTACTGGTCTAAAGGATAATTAAGTCATCATTACTCTGGTGTAACAACGCCACGTACTGCATACTCTGCTCTTGTGGTATCAGAGCCGCAAAATTGTTTGCTCATACAAATATTGTTTTATGGTATTTTCTAAAACTCTATTTTACAAGTTAATTCCTTATTTCCTAACGACTAAGATCTTCATCACACATGGCTTCTTCCTCAAATTCCCGTACTGTTTCTCTTACCTCTTCCTTGCACCTTCCTCCTTCTTGTTCTAAACGAACCACCAAAAAGATCGAAAGTCTTGTTGAGTTCTCTTATGTTCCTGAATCCGTTCAGATTGACGAATCCTACATGCCTCTTGTCAATCCTTACCAATTGTACAAGAAAACCCACTCTTTTACTAGAAGTATCCGAACCCTTGTCAGTACCAAAAGACCGTTACCTAAAGAGTATGTCCAATCTTCGCGGTTTGATCGCTGTGCTCTTCAATCCACCACATCAGATCAGAACAATATGTTACCCTCGAAATTTTCCCTAAGTTGATTACTTTCTGGAAACATGAGGGCTATACTCACCTTCATCTTGGAGGAATCCGTCTTGTTCTTACTCTTCATGGTCAGAAAGGTTTACCAGTATCAGCTAGACTTGCTTTACTTGATACCCGATTTAAACACTATGAACATGCCATCATTGGCACTGTTCTCACTACCCTCCATGCTGGTAGTGTTCTTTTAACCTTTTACCCAAACTTTAACCTTTCTCTTGATGATCCAAACCTCCCTACTGCTCTAAAAGTCCAGATCCAGCTCCAGGGAGCTGATCAGATAACTATTTCAAAAATGGCTACTTTGCACCATCAATTGGTGTATCGATTGCAAAATCATGCTTTGGACTTACCCACTTCTCAAGAAACCTCAAATCCTTTGATGATTCTTGCTGAATCTGAAGATATTCCCACTATCATTCAGATCCCCAGATAAATTCCCAGACACGAGCTTCTACAGCTCATGCCCCTTCCGTCTAATTATGAAAAGTTCCATCAAAACATAAAGCCAATCTCGACTTCTGAAAGTTCTTTTGAAAAACAGCCAGATGGCACTGTTAAGATGACTTTTAAGCCACCACCACTTCCGGTTCCTACGATTTCCTCTGCTCCACCTTTACCGGATATCATTATCACCTCTCCTACACCTAGCCTTCAATCAACACCTCCACCATCAGAAGCCCCACACAAATTGTCCTATACCTATTCTGCCATGATCCAGCCTATCCAGACTAATCAAGAGGATTTACCCATTTTGTCCTTTGATTCTAATGGTTATCCTGTTTATCCAGCCAAAATAAACGGTCATTTCATATGGAATGTTCCCACATTAGGGATGTGTGAACCAGGTTGTTCTTGTTGGGAAGATGTTGAAAACCTTGAACTTCCAAAGAAAAAGAAAAATATTGTTTTCCCAGGTTGCAAATATCATAAGAAGGATCCACCATCTGATGATCCAGATCCCTCTGTCAGTTGTTTACCCTTACCTGTTTATCAGAAGGGTTTACAGTGGATTCAAATCCATTAACCCAAACTTTTATCTTGCTCCCAACAGGCTCAAATCCAACAGCCTATTCCACCTTCTCCATTACTTTCATCTTGTCTAATGTTCTCTCCTACAGATTTTCCTCCTTTAGACAAACAAACAGATGTCTCCAGACATGTTATTTCTAAGCCATTTGTCCAGTCCCCTATTACCCCTACTGGCCATATGGAGGAACCCAAGTCTTTTGAAGCAGTTCTAAATTGGCAAACACAAAATGCCAGAGTCCAGAATCAATCTTTAACCTCTCTTCACCAAAAGGTTGATAACATCTTCTCTCAAACTGTTCATGTTGAAAAACAAGTTGATCACATCAGCTTACAACTTCAAAAGCTGTATCAGGACATGCAAGATCGAGTTGTTCAATTAGATCTTGATCTGCGAGACATGACCCAGAAACAATATTAGGGTCCAGAATTCAATCAAAAGGAGGCTGAGATCAGACAACTAAAAGTTGAGTTGGCACGAATTGACTCAGAAAAGCAACAACCATCACTTTTTAGTAAACGCCAACCTATCCCAACTTTATCTTAAACCTACCATCCTTTTGGCACCTTTATGGCTCCATCCCGGCCATATGATCCTACAAAATTATTTGGCATGACCCACACACTTTTTAAAGATGAACCAAAACCCCAAATCCATCTAAAAGCTACCTCCTCACCAAAATCTCCAGTATCCCTTCAGGATACTCCATCTACCTCTACTGGCAAAACTCCTGCCCAGCAGATGAAAATTACCACTGCCACCAATGTTCCATAACCCATAGATATAGACGACCCGAACTCTTCTAATTCTTCTGATTTTGATGAGCCTTCCACTGATGATCAAACTTGTGATACTCCAACCAGTGACTCAGAAGCTGAATATGTTGATATTTCCAGATTATTAATGGCTGATACTGCTGACCCACAGCCAAGTGAACCTGTAGTCACTGAACCTGAAGAAGTTGGAGACAATGAACCAGAGCCCAATGAACTAGAGACCTTTAGCCAGCCTAGGCCTCAAAGGTCTTCCTCAGAATCAAAGTCATCCAATGGTCATTGGTTCACTTTTGATGATCTTCCATCTCATAGATGGCGTGAATGTCTCCAAGAACTCTCTGCTTGGATTGATCTCTAGATGCTCCGCTTTGGCGCAACAACCCAATCTGTGCTAAAAGAATTATCACCCTGAGACATGTGTTCATGGCATCTTTGCCTGATGAATTACAACCTGAGTTACAGCGACAGATCACAGCTCATAACCTGGTTATAGACAATCTTTCCCTTGGTAAGATTTTCCAACTTGCTATGGGATGTCTAGATAAACTTTGTGAACAAAAGAAGTTTTTCAAAGAACTTCTCTGAAACAAAGAACCATTCAAATCTGCCTGTAAAAAACCCTATCTGAAAATCAGGTGTAAAGATAAAAACCAGTGTCACTGTCCTTCCAAGAAAAAATACCATTTTCAGAAATACTCCTCCAACCCTAATCACCATTCCAGAAAAAGATCCAAGAAACAATTCAAACCTCTACGGGTTTTTCGTAAGAAAACCTCCTCTCATGACTCTCTCAGAGAAAAGAAATCCAGATGTTTTATCTGTCATAAGAGAGGTCATTTTGCAAAGAACTGCCCTAACAAACCGGCTAGAGCAGTTAGATTAATACAACATCTTCAGAATAATACATACTTCACTCTTGATGATCAGATTGAATTCTTGTTTTTTGAACAAGAAAGTCCAGATGAGTCTACAATCTTTGCCCTTGAAAATTCTTCTGATGAAGAATCCTTGACTGATTCTGAAGAACCCATTCTCACTATTGCTACCATTCAGACCTAATCCATAAATAAAGCCCAACCTGTTCATGATCTTACAATCCCTATTCCCTCGATCAAAGTCCAAGTCCTTCCATCCAAATATCATAGGCCCATTTCTGTTATTGGGTTTATTGACGCCGGAGCTCAAAGATCCATGATGAATCCAACCATTTTACTATCTGAGTGTTGGCAACAACACCAAGAATACTTTAAGGCTGCAAATGGTGAACTGTTCTCCACAAAGCTCATTACCAAAAAACCCATTGGTATCCAGCTTTTTCCCAACTATATCATTTGGACCAAAGTCATTGGTTCCAATCTGCCCAATAAAGACCTCTTGATAGGTTTTGATGTCCTACACCAGGCCAAACAATTGCACATTTCTGCAATCGGCATTCGGTTCAAACATATGTTCAAAACATATACCAGTGCCTTGAAACTTTACTCTTTGGCCCAAACACCATCCTCTTATGCTGACATCAATGCCAAATTTCTCACATTATGTCCTGATGACCACAGTAAATTCCAACATCCCCATCCTCTGTGGAAAAATAGCCAGTTCTTTATTAAACTGCCCTTCAAGCTTAATGAAGACCATAACCCTACCAAAGCTACTCATCCTGGCATGATGCCAGAAGACCTCACTTTAGCCCAATTTGAGTGTCAACAGCTTTTGGCCCAAGGCCTCATTGAACCCACTTCTTCTCAATGGGCTTGCCAAGCCTTTTATGTTGAAAAACATTCTGAGAAGGTCCGAGGAAAGAAAAGGCTAGTCATTGATTACCAACCTTTGAATATCTTTTTACAAGATATTAAATTTCCTTTACCCAGAAGACAAGCCTTGTTTACCCAACTCAAAAATGCCAAGATTTTTTCTAAGTTTGATTTAAAATCAGGCTTTTGGCAACTTGGCGTCCATCCTAATGATAGGCCCAAATCCGCCTTTTGCATTTCCAATGCCCATTATCAATGGACTGTTTTGCCATTTGGGCTTAAGACAGCTCCATCACTGTTCCAAAAGGCCATGACTACTATTTTCCAGCCCATTCTCCATCATACACTGGTCTACATTGATGACTTGTTATTATTCTCAGACACCCATGACCAACATCATAATTTGCTGAATCAATTCCTCCAGATTGTTCAACACCATGGCATAATGCTTTCAGCCACTAAAAGCACTATAGCCACAGACCACATCACTTTCCTTGGTATGGAAATCCAAAATGGATCCTACCAGCCCAGTCCACACATAGCCCAAGAGCTCCAATACTTTCCTGATAGTAACTTTTCCAGAAAACAAATTCAACAGTTTTTGGGAATAGTTAACTATATCCGTGACTTCATTCCACGTGTCAATAACTACACCTCTCATTTATCCTCGCTTTTGAAAAAGAATCCTCCATCATGGACTAACCACCACACCATATGTGTCTCCTATCTAAAACGGTATGCACAGAGTCCCCCACCATTGCGAATCATTACTAATGGACAACGCATCTTGTAGACTGATGCCTCTGACGAGGCATGGGGAGACATTTTGATTGAAAAGATTGATGACAAAGAACATTATGTCTCGCATACTAGTGGACGGTTCTCTACAGCTCAAAAGCATTACTACACTGTCTACAAGGAAATCTTAACGGTAAAAAATGGCATTAAAAAGTTTGAATTCCACCTCATCGGATTCCAATTCGTTGTCAGAATGGATAATTCAGCTTTTCCAAATATGCTGAATTTCAAAAATCATTTAGTTTCAGAAAAGACGTTACTCCGCCTAAAAGATTTGTTTTCCCGATATGACTTCAAAGTTTCACATATAAAAGGGGAACACAATGTCATTCCAGATTACCTCTTAAGAAAACCTTCTCCCAAAACTTCAAAGCAGATACAGTCCCATTTTCCCGTAATCTCCATGGCTTCTTCACTCCCTAAGACAGCCCTCACCAAAAAGTTTACCCCTGGAAACCGTGCTTTCAGCACTCCTTTCCTTCTTCAGGAATAGGCTAAATCTTTTCTCATGCGGTATTATATACTTGCATGCTTTGAATACCCTGATTCACGTACATTCCAGGATTATCATCCGGAATATATGTTTCTTATAGGTCTTACTTTAGATCTGTCCAGACCACTTTCTGAGAATGAGTTATGGTATATGTGGTGTCTCTCACTGCTATATGCCACTAGACTGGTTTTCCCTCTTTTTGCCACTCTTGATCTTTTAAACAATCCAGAACAAGCCACCTCTCTTACCTGGACCCTTTTTGAATGGTTTGCGCCTTTACTTGTTTGGCGCCATAAACTTCAACAGCTCAAAACCACCCATAATCTTGGTGGAATCCCTTACCAAGAAGCCCAGATGTTTACCTCCGTCTTCATAGTCCACCGTCCATACTTCCAGCACCCTGGCCATTTATCTTTTTGGACTCAAGATCAAATGTATGAGTGGATCACAATCCCTCATCCTGCTTTGTTACAGCAAGACTATGCCACCAAGACAAATCTAAAAAACTATCTTCACATTAAACATACCTCCATTGGTCCCAACATGATATTTTTATGATCCCTACACCATCCCTGGTCTCTAAACCAAAATCTCGTGGTATTATTATTAAGGAAGAACGTCCTGATTATACGGACTTCCTATTCCAAGACTCTCAAGATCCATGGGAAGAATTCCTTCCTCTTGACAAATCGGGAATCAACCACACCGTCAAAGCAAAGAACCCTCCTACTATAGCACCTTGGCCTCAACACATCAGGCCCATTATTTTGCTCACTCCTCCACCAGTAGTCCAGCCTTCTATTGAAAATGACAGTTTTATGGCTGATTGGCCTAGAAAAGGAAAAACCTGCCCTGCCCATTATCCTGACCAAGCTAAAGATTGCACCTGGCCCTTCCGACCTTGTGGGACCAAATCACCCGATGCAACTGAATCTTCCTCAGAGGATACCATCTCCCTGTAAAGTCTATCCACCAGCTGAAAAGCACTTTATTACAAGTATTTTGTCCGTTTGTAATAATGATCATGAATGGTGTATTGTCATGATCACTGCTTTCTTTTCCTTTATTATTTATGTCAATATCGGTGTGCTGTCAAAAATGGTGTGCTAATGTGCTGTCAACATCAGCGTGCTGTCAACATTGGTGTGCTGGCAACATTAGTGTGCTGTCAAAGTTGATGTCCTATCATAATCTTTGTAACAGCACCTTTGTAAAAGTTGTTTGTTTTCTTATGCTTTGTAAACGTTACATTTGTAAAAGCTGATAAGGACTTATCCTTATCCACTCTCTCTCCTTCCCTATAAAAAGAGCAGACTCTTGTAAAAGAAAAAACAAGAAGAAAATAAAATATGCATCTTTCAGAATTCTCTCCCATGTCTAACTAATTTCTCTTTTCTTAGTCTAAAGGAATAATGAATTAAATTAAGGAATTAAGGAGTAATGGAACTATTCATAAAACCTGAGGAAGTATGCTCCACACTTGCCTTCTTCGAAGGATCCTGTGTATCAGAAAACTCTTGAGTTTTAAGTTTTCCTGTTTTGGCCATGAGCGCCTGTGTTAAGGAAATAAAAGAAAACTCTAAGTCTCTGGTATATCGGCTGGAAACCAGAGCATGCGGGCTACTAGTCCAAAGGATGATTAAGTTCATCATTGCTCTAGTGTAACAACGCCACGTACTGCGTACTCTGCCCTTGTGGTACCAGAAAACTCATTGAATTTTCTAGTTTCCTGTATTAGCCAGAGAAGTGCATGTGTTTAGGAATTAAAGAAAAGAATTTGAATTTTGGTACAACGGTATATCAGCTGGAAACCTGAGCATGCGGGCTACTGGTCCAAAGGAAGATTAAGTTCTTCATTGCACTGGTGTAACAACGCCACGTACTACAAGTAGGCCTATATTTCTTGGTTTCAATAGGACTCCTTACGAGCGTTGTTTCTATCTACTATTATCTAAAAATAATCAAGTTATTAATGACAGGACGAAAGCAAGAAATAACCCCTCACGTGCGAAATTATAGAGGATCCCCTTTAAGATCAAACATTTCCATCAAATTGAGTATGATTGTATGTGTGATAGCATCTACTATACTAGGAATATCAATGAACCCGATTATTGCAATTGCTCAGGATACCCTTTTTTAGTTTCTAGTTAGTTTCTAGATTTCAGCATTGCTTATTTCCCTTAAGGCATTGATTCGTCTTTTTTACGTTTTCACATTTGCGCTCTACAACAGCACAACCCTAGGCCTAGCACATAGCAATGAGCATATATACACTTACACACATGATATACCCACGTGCTACTACCGCTATTGATTCCATTCAACACATTGGCATTACAACTTCTAGTTGTTCCTCCTTCATTAAGCCGATTTAGTTCCTCATTCAAGCTTTAATAAGCTATTGTCGTCCTAAGCCAATATTAAGTCATTTGCTTCTGATCTAACTACTATCGTCACTGCCTCTAGCTTCATTCACCATTGTTAGCCATACAAGGTAAGGTTATATATGCAATTCCCAATGAAATGGTGTATGAGTTGTTGTTTGTAAATCAATCTTCTTTTGGGCATGGGTAAAAGGCTTTACTGTCATTGAAATTGTTCAGTCTTCTTTTGTGTAATGGTTGGTTGTAATTGTTGCTGATTCAATTTCTTATCATTGTAATTGTTGTATTAAATGTTAATAGTGATAGGTTATTAATGTATTATATATATCTTGTCATTTGGTATCATTTTTACTTTTCATTTTTGTATTTGGAGCTAGGTAAGTGTTCTATTTTGGAATTTTAGGTGGCTGCCTGGGTAGGATTTGATTCATTTTAAAATTGAATCAAATTCTAGAATAGGTTATAACCTGAGTTAAAACCCATCCAATCCAAAACTTGAACTTGAACTGATTTGAACTGAATTTAGGTTTGGGTTTGTGTTTCAAACCTGATTGGGTTGAATTCTCCAACATAAATGGGCTGTAACCCAAACTAAAACTCAAACAATCGAATTTGAAACCTGATTTGTCCACCCCTAGTGTGCACTATTCACATGCTAGCTCTAAATATCAAAATTTGGGTTCTAAGAATACACCTTGACATTGCACATATTTACAAAAACTATCATTTTCCCTCAAGGGCTTATTTTCTAACCTTTGAGAGCTATACTGCCATTTGGTCAAAACATGCTAACTTATCTTAGCTAACTTTCTTTTCTAAGTGTCATTAACTCATTAGTCTATGTTGACGTCAAAATTTCCCCTAAACAGTATCTCTTTAGTATCTTATTGAAAGAATTACAGTAAAAAAGAAAATATTGCATAAGGGAGATATGGCATTTGCTACTGAGTCATTCTTTTGATCACTTGTGAACTTCTTAGTTATTCTAGAGCTAGCAGTTAAGCTTTTGCACCAGTCTGGCAATTGATAGTCAAGCTACAGGTAGCTAGCTTTGATGATTTTAATAATTGAGCTATATACTCAGCTTTGGCAACTGATAGCTAAGCTACACTCTGCTAGCTCTAGCGATTTCAGTACTTGAGCTATACTTAGCTCTAGTAATTTTAATATTTTAGCTATACTCAGCTTTGGCAATTTCAATATTAAGCTACACTTAAGTTTGGCAATTTTGATAATTTAGCTATACTCAATTCTGGTGATTTAATATTGAGCTATCCTTAATGTTGATGATTTCAATATTAGCCCTGCACTCTGCTTGCTCTAATGATGTATAATTGAGCTGCACTAGGTATGGTGATTTAGCTAAGTGCTTTCTTAAGGATGACTCCTAGTGATATACAAAGATTTTAAGGGAAATGAGTTCTTACTTCCTTAGTTAGGTAACTTTATTGAGGTATTATCATGTTGATGGTTTTTTAATGTTTACAGCTTTTGAATGGCAATCAATATGAGTCAACTGAAACAAGAGTAGCTCCAGTATCTACAACTACACTAAGAGATCAAATATAGTTAGTCATAAGTGAAGATAAATTACAATCAACAAATCATTCATAGCTACATGGGAATAAAAATAAATCATTCATTCAATAGTTTATAGTAATAAAATTTAAAAGCTTGTTCAATCACCTCTTATGATACATAGCAAGAGTAAATCATTCAATCACATTCATGGAGAAAAAGTTAAGAAGATTAGCCATTTTCTTATGCGTACTTAGAATAAATAAGTAGCACTCATTTATAAGATCTACCTAAATGAAAATAGCTCAAATCGTAATCATCACATGACTAGCGCACGTTATCCTAAAAAGAGATTTTGAAATCTCATTGCTATCATGTAGACATTAAGGAGTTTTAAAAATAAATTAAGTCATAGAGGTAAACAACTAAGGCTTCTACCAGACATAACATAAATATATTCGAGCAAACTCATAGTAGATGATTAAAACATAAAAATAGATAGGGAGTTAAGAGCATAATACTAATAGTTTTCATGAGTGTTACAGCATTAGAAAGTGTTTGAGTCTACTTTGTGCTTAAGGAAGAGCTAAGGTTTCTTAAACGCTGCTATGATGCTTCGGTGTTTTCCTCTAAAAATTCTCCCTTGGAGCTTCTAGAAAATCCTGGATAGTATTTTTTAAGAGTCCCAAGCAATGTTTTCTTAAGTATCCTCAGTTATTTTCTAGAAAAGTCCTCAACAGTGGTTTTCAATGAAATCACATATGGCATTTCCTTGAGGAATTCTTTTGAGACTTTTGTGAGAGATCATCAATAGAATTTCTTATGGAACTCCTCCTTTTGGAAATTCAAATCCAAGAGTACATTTGCTACACTTTATTCAAATACAATCACAACTAAAGTAACCAATATCATAGAAGCTTTGGTACTGCTCCTTGGAGGCGGCGTCAATTGTTTTAACCAAATTTTCTTTAAGATCTAATTTGAACCATTAAATGATTGTTCTCACCAGTTCTAGGTCAAATCTGATTAAAACAAATACATTTTATATTTTAAAGGGAGATTGGGCCATGTTTGGGTTTAAGCATATTTTTCTGACATTTAGGGTAGAAGGTATAATTGAGGTGATTTAGGAGATAAGCTAAGGCATCTTGGGAGGTGAAATGAAGTGATTGGGAGGTGAAGAATAAAGAGCTCAATGGAGTTCATGAGAGTTAATTTAGAAAGTTGACATAGGGAGCTCAAGAGAGCTCAATGAATAGCTATAGTGACTCGAGGATAGCTCTAGAGCGTATATTATGGGGCTCAATTGTGTTCGCAGTATAACTCAAGCAAGCTTATACATGAAATGTGATTTGCATATCAATACCATCATAATAAGAAAAAAAAAAAAAAGCATAAACAATAAAGAATACACAAATGTTTTCGTCATTCGGCCTTTTAGCCTACATCTGTAAGAGTAATCATCTCCAGTCCATTATATATGTGAAATATTACATGATTTGCTTTTCAATGTCAACAAAAACCTTATTAAAGGTTAGAGATTAGAGAGTTTTCTAGGACAAGAATAATACAGGAGCTTATTTGAGAGATGAGGTGGGTAAGATCTTCCATGGAGTTATAAAAATAGAGGAAGAAGGAGATGAAGCAACTTGTCAAGAAATCAAATCTAGGAAAAAGGGCTTAGGGTTAGATGGAGCAAAAAAAAGAGATAGAACTAGAGATTTCCTTCAAAATTGAACATGTGGAGCTTATATAGGAGTGTTCTTGAGGGTATTTTGATAATTTGGGACAACTAAATTTTCATTGGTTTGTCCTCCACAAGTGAGGTCAATTTAGTATTTTTCCATCTTGTCCTTTGATGTGACATCCGTGAGCTTAGGAGGCAACAAAACCTATATTTAGCTTCCACAGCTAGGCATACACTAACCTCTTAGCCATGTCATCCTACTGCTATTCAAAGGATAGCAAAGGACAACTAAAGTGGTTCTCTCCTATTGCTTTACTCAAAGAAATTTTGTTTCTATTGGCTACTTAAAAAGATTTATTCTTTCTTATGATGGTATGCACTATTCACATGCTGCTCTAACCACCAAAATTTGGCTTCTGATGGTACCTTTGATATTGTCGATATTTATAGAAACCATCCTTTCCCTCAAGGACCTTATCTTCTAATTTTTGAGAGCTATACTGTCATTTGGTCAAATGAGCTGACTTCAATTCTCATCAAGTCATTAGTCTATTTCAACATCGAAATTTCCCTCACACATTTATTGTTATTTTGACTATGATTATTCCAAATTACAATTATCCCTACTTTTGATACTAAGATATTGTTGAGTGGTTTTTAAATTCATGTTTTACTCTTTATCTACTCAACATTATAATTAAATTTTAAAAATAATGGATGACTTATAATGTTGGTGAATTAGAACACTTAGAGAAATTGATTAAAATAATGTATTTTTGTTTAACGACATATATTATATTAATTTAATGTGGTGATTCATTGTATATATAACTACTAAACCTTATAAATTTGCACACAAACATGTAGAAATTGAGTATTGACTTGAAGGTTTGTTTACCATTACTTCTATGGTGCATTTACTAATCTGTAATCGAAATAGATTGGAATAAAAAAGAATTGCTAGGATAAAAAGTGGAATAAAAATTAGAATAAATGTTTTACTTTAACTATAGGAAATAGGATTAGAATAAACTATATTATCATTACTTACTACAATAATTGTGATTATTATTATTATTCTCCACAACAATTATTGTTAATCATAACAACAATATTATTATTATTATTATTACTATTATAGCTAGATTTTGCTAAGACCAACTTTGACAAGTAAACTAATTCAAGGGAGGGTATGGCTGCCTAGTTAAGTTTAAGATGGGCTCTTAACAAATAAAGGCGAATAGTTGTGAGGATTGGATGCTTAGCTAAAGGGGTTTGAATAAGGTGAGAATGAGATTAAATACACTAGATTTTAGCCTGTTGAACTTGTAGAACAAAGCAATATTAACATCACAGGTTGAGTTAACGATAGGCAGTGACCATACTCCGATGCTTAAGTTAGGTTTTAAATCATAAAAGATAAACCCTAGGTCTAATGGACCTTGAAGCTATCAATAATGGTGAAAATATTCTCCAAAAGAAGACGAGTGTGTCGTTTTTTATAAATTAGAAGGTAGTTACTATTTGGGAGAAACCTTTGAGCCTTTGTGGAGTGTGCCTAAAGGTTGTTTTGGTAGTTTGAGACATATGGCAGTTGTTAAGTGGCTAGCCTCCTTCAAATGATGATATTTGAGTAATTTTACTTTGTGGCCCCTAGATGGTGACATCTACCAGCTTCAGAGGCAGGGAAACCTTTGGCCTCCCTTTGCCTCCAATTTTGTTCATGTGGTACTATTTCAGTTTGGTCTGTTACTTTTTGAAGCACTATAAATGGTAGTTGATATGGCATTCTCCCATTGCTCTATTAAGGAATCTTCATTTCTATTAACTCCTCATTCTTAGCCAAAAAGAGAGAAATTTTGATTTTATCATATGATGGGGTGCACTGTTCACTTGTAGACCTTAACCATCAAAATTTAGCTTCCAATAATGTGCTTCCATGTGGAGTATTTTTATCAAAACTGCTCTTTGTTTCAAGGAGCTTATCTCCCAGTTTCATGTGAGCTAACCTTATATTCCTATCAAATGAAATAGCTTTACTTGGATAATTATTTTTGCCATGTGTCACTAGGTTATTGGTTCTTGTTTGCGCTCATATTTCCCCTAAACAAGATCTCCCTAATTTCTTTGTCTTGAAAATTTTGAAGCACAAGAAACTTTAAAGAGAAATTATTGGATGCTGACATGTGACGAGGCTGTTCTCAACTTTTGAACATGGAGAGAAATAGAGGGATCCAGTCGGCATTTTACTATAGAGGCAATATTAGAATTTTAGTCAACCTTGGGGGTGTTATTGAAAATTTTCCCTACTTTTCCAACTTGGCAACGTGGCCCCACATGGGTCTTTTCATTCAAACTTGGTGAGTTGGTTAATGGATTTTTAATGTTTCAACAAATAAGCCACAGGACACTCCCATAGTGCCTCTCTGTCTGCATGTTCTACTGCCTTTAGTTACATTCTTTTGGCTAGTGACAAGTGGTCAGCTCTTGGCTATCGGATTCTATCTATAGTTCATATTCTTTCCCATTTCTTCATATCCTTCTAATTGCTGTTCAGTTACCATTTCTTCTCTGCAACTAGGTCAAAACCAATTTGACTGAGGGACAATCTCCTTTTTAAGTGTGGCTGTGCTCCTTTTCTTCATCTTGTTTCCAATTTGTAACAACCATTTCTCAAGTTTAAAATTATTTCTAGTTTATCACAGTCAATAGCATTCTCAACATTTCCAAGCTACCCTCTTTGGTGAGTTTTTCTTCTCCTATTTCTCTATGGGTTTACTCCATTTTATGGCCATATGTTTTGACCAAAACGCATTATGATGCGAGGCTTATTTTTCACTCCTGCAACTTCTTCATCTGTGCTTCAACTCATGCTAATCTCTTTCTTTGCCTCTTTTTTCTTTTTCTGTTCTCTTTTCTCTCTCTCGCTTTTAATGTTGTTGGCATTATTGATTGTATCTTCCATTTCTGTGTACATGTGTTATTTCTTCCTCCCCTTACTATGTTAGAGCCGATATCTCATGAAGAACAAATTAACCTTATTACTTGAATTAACTCTTTTGCTATTTTTGTTGTTATTTATGTTCTTTGATAGCTTTTGAAAACTTTTATCTTTTCTATTTTCTAAGCACTTTGAACTATCCTTGGGTTGTCTTTATGTACTTTGGATATTTGGAATCATGCCTCATTCATAGACCTTCAGCTAAAGTTTATTTGAAGTTAAAGTGTTTGTGTAAGTGGCAATGTCTAATTGTTTTGCTGGTATTCTTCGTAATATTTTTTAAGATTTGATCTAGAGCTATCTCTCTTAGGTTGTAATGTCGAAACTCACACAAGTTCATATATATATATATAAATATATATAAACATGGGGCTTGCATGTTTATATATATTTACACCTCTTCAGCCAAGTGGGGAATAACCATTAATGGGAAGGAACTCTCTACCCATTTTTCAAATGCTTGGTGGAGCTTTAGCTTTCTTCACGACGTTTTAAATATATATCTAGGGTGTTTACTCTATACTCTTATTCACAAGATATAACATATATCCTTATAGACAAAAATTCTCAACCCATTTGTTCTAGGGGTGATAACTTATAAGGTGATATTAATCTTTCCAAGTGATTTAAATAAATGATAAATCAATGTGTAATATAAATGGAAAAATAAATTTTCCAAGGAATGCCTTGTGAGCATCCTAGAGTACTGGAGTTCTTTCAGTGTTTTTATCCCCTTACATCATATATGTAAGAGCATTCGCATCCCATAGTATGTAGTGATCATTCACTCAATTAAAGCATGGTCTTATAAAGGCTTTTCACCTTACTTTCATTGTTTGGTCAAACCACTTGGTGGCTAAATCCTATATGCATTTTTACCTAACCATCATAAATGTTGCAACCATTTTTCTCTTAGATCAATTTGTGTGGAGAGTATGGATATTCAATTCCGTACCGTTAATAAGTTGTTTGGTGCCTTCATTTCATCCTTAGGTCTTCTATGACATCCACTCCTACCTCAAAATTGCTACATTTTCATGTTTCTATCTAAAATGTTATAGCTTTCATTGTATTGGTTCATTATCTCAAAGTGAGTATGCTTTGATTTTGTTTTGGAGATTATCCCTGTGGTTCACTCAGATCAAGTGTTCTAGAAGTTCTTGTTTAACTCCCTTTTAATGATTAGGATAAGCATTAGCGGAGATCATTCAAAAGTAAGTAATTACTAGGCAAAGATAAGTCATAAAGTAAAGAGCTATGCTCATTCAATCAAGTAAAACAATTGATCATTCATTCATATCACAAGGGGATTAGAAATGGCTATCATTTAGAAATGAAAACTAACATGCATTCAAAAATAGTTTTTCTCTAGGCAACAATAGCTCACATCATTACATGACATGGCAGGAGCTAACCGAGTAAGGCAAGTCTTATAGGCCTTTTGATTTGTCATAAGGAGTTGTAGTGATTAAAAAGAAAAGCTGACTATTGTGGGAAGCTAATGCAACACCCACAATGGCCTACACACGACATTACAAACACATATTTAAAGAGAATAAAAGATATGGGGAGCAATGATAAAAGAGGTCTATTGACTGTAATTTTTCAGCATAGCTAGGTTCTAGGGGTGCTTGACTGTGGTCTATCTATATATTGTAACTTCTAAGTATTTGCAATGATCAACTCATCTACTCGATAAAGACCTTCCCAATTAGCCCCAAGAACTCTTGCTGAGGCCATCTTTATGTTGAGGGTTATCTTTTTGAGCAACAGATGTCCCTACATGAAAGCTCACGAGAAAACCCTTTGTTGACATAAGTACTTTTACAACTTTAATTTTGATAACAACAAACATGTGTGTCAAAGGTTAAAAATGTTAGAGTTTTTAAAATTGAATGAAATTCTTAGGCTGTATAGTGGTTTGGGACAAAATTAAGTTCCTAGAAATAAATGGAAAGCTGCTAACATTGAAATGGTTAACCTATTACTTAAGGTTATATTTTGATTGACTACGAATGATAACGGTTAACCAATAATGTGCAAACGGCAAGCCAACTTCAAGCAGGTGGGCTTTTGGAGTTAAATGGCAAGTTGTTACGTGAAAACAGCAAGCCGACTTCTGTCAGTGAGCTCTTTGGAATAAAATGGCAAACCATTACATGAAAATGGCAAGCTGACTTCGATTAGTGAACTCTCTAGAATTAAACTATAAACTGACAATTCCAAGCGATGATTTGACAATTCAAATTTTAGCATAATGGTTACTTAGCACAAGTCAAAATGGCAAACCAATTGAGGTTAATAAAGATCCACCAATTTCTAAAATGTCAACAACATCCAGTTTTTTTTTTCCAACTATCAAGGCTCAATGAAATTCAAATTTAGTGTTAGTTTTATATAGATTTTTGAAACAGACAATGATGAATTAAAAAACTATGGTTTTATTAATAACTAACTTCACATAATTATTTGGGGTGATAATGAATTCTGAAAATTCTAAAATTTATCTGAAAAATGAATCTACATGTTTTGGTTCATTGTCCATAATCATTCTGATTCTAGACCAGCATTGGCTTCTTATTTTTCTTTTGGATGGAACACCGAGAGTATAGGTGACACTATATGACATAATCTAACCCTCTTTTTTCTGTGTATATCTACTATACGAATTACTTTTGTAATTAATCATGCTTTTGATATTTTGAATCATTTCTGAATTTATGTCATTCTGTTATAATGTATTATTTTGTAAAATTTATGAAAGGGTTTGCCATACTTTTGGTACCTAATAACCCTAGTCAGTTGGGAATCACATACTTACTGAGTTGATGGCTCACCCTTTGTCATTACTTTTTGCATATTGAGTAACTTCTTGAAAGGTGGGCTTACCTTCGGTGCTAAAGATTTACTTACTTTTGCTGTTGAATATAAGAAAGATGAATTTCTGTTTCCATTAAGTTTTTTTGTCTTGTATCTGGCTAGTTTTGAGACTGCTTATATTTATGTCTTTGGGAGAAAATGTTTAGCATCAAACTTATGGATTTGTTGATTGATTAATAAAATTTGAGACATTTCAGTTTGAGATTTTTCTATAAAGATTTTTTTTCTATATGTAATCTCCCTTACTGTGTGCTCTGCACATTTTAGATTTGAGGTGTTACATTTATGTTATTAGGGCCATAGGTTTGGGATTCAGTAGACTTCGTTTGAAGTTAGTTTTTTCTAAGTTCAATTAATTGGATAAATGATATTGTTTACCTTGAGTTTAATAGAGAGAAAAGATCTTTAAGGTGGGGACTAATTTTCTATAATTACAAATTTAATTCAGGTCCTTTTCTCTTTTCAGTTAATTGATGAAGAATTTCTAGATTAACTACTTGTTTGCTCTTGTTGACAACCTTTAAATTTTGTTATTAATTTTCTCTACTTATTTAGTACTTTGCAAGTTTGTATGACCTTTATTTATTACCTACTTTTCCATCTATTTTATTTATTTATTTATTTTTATTCTTATTTTTCATGGTTAGCTAAAGATGTCATGCAGGAAAGGCTTTAGGTATGCTTTAGCTCAAGAAATGCTTCAGGTGTCACTGATGACAATAACCCAACCTCACGTGAGATGGCTAACAAAGGTAATCCTATGATGCACACAATAGTTAAGTTGATGGAATAGAAGAGTAAGTTGATATAAGTTATGGCTACAGATAAGGCTGGGGGTAACAAGGTTGTGTTCATGATACCACTGCTCAAACAAACTTTCCTACTTGTCTCCATTGTCGAAGAAAACACTCTAGGTAGAGAAAGTAGACATAGACTTATGGACTGCCCAAAGAGGCATAGTGGCACTACAAATGCTTAGATTGATGAAGGACATAAGAAGAAACTAAAAGTGTAAGGGCGTGTCTTTGTTTTAACTAATAAAGATGCTGAGACATCATTGAGGTACATTGTCCCTATTCTCTAGAGAAGCTAAGGTTTTTTTCAACCTTAGTGCTATACATTCATTTATATCTTCTGCTTTTGATTGTTATGTTGACGTTCCTACTAAGCCACTAGTTGTTTGCCACTTAGTACTAGTATAGCTGATTGCATGTTGGCAGATTGTGTTTACAAGTCCTGTGTGATCAACTTATGTGATAGGAAACTTTTTGTAAATCTTCTACAGTTAGAGATGTATGATTTTGATTTGATATTAAGGATGAATTAGTTAAGACCTTATTATGCTTCAATTGACTATTTTGCTAAGGAAATTGGTTTTTGTTTACCTAAATTAAGGGAGTTGTGAAAGCTTGATTTCTATAGTTAAGGCAGCAAAAATCTAAAGGAGTGTGAAGGGCTTTTAACTTATGTGTTAATTGATCATTTTGATGAGGTGTGCCTTAGGGAAATACCTATTGTGGGTGAATTTGCTGGTGTATTCCCTAAGAACCTTCCTAATCTATCTTCTCATTAAATGGTTAAGCTTACTGTAGAGGTAGCCCTAATACTACACCTATTTCTAAGGTTTCATATCGGATGATAGGTCCAATTACAAGAGTTGCTGGATAAGGGTTTCATTTGTCTTAGTGTTTATGAAGAAGAAAGATCGCTTAATGAGGTTGTCTATTGATTATCAACAGCAAACTTTAATTACTATCATGAATAAGTACTCTCTTGCTTGAATTGATTACCTCTTTGACCAATTATAGGTGCGGTGATGATTTGGATATCATTAATTGAAAATCGAAAGTGAAGATGTGTCGAAGACAACCTTTCAAAATTGTTATAGGCATTACGAGTTCTTAATTATGCCTTTTGGTTAACTAACGCTCCTATAGCATTTATAAATTTGATGAATAGGATATTCCAACCTTATCTTGACAAGTTTGTTATTATCTTTATTGATGATATATTAGTTACTCTAACAGTAAAGAGAAGCAATGGACACATTTGAGGATTGCATGGGAAACATTATAAGAGAAGTTGTATTTAAAATTTAAGAAGTGTAAGTTTTGGCTTAATTGTGTGTTGTTTCTTTGGCATATAGTAACAAAAGATGGCAATTCGGTTGGTCCTACCAAAGTGGAGGCAATTATAAATTGGGAAAGGTCTTCTAGTACTACTGAAGTAAGGAGTTTATTTTATAAATGCTTTGTAAAGGGATTTTCTAACCTTGCATCAACATTGACCAATTTGACTAAGAAGAATATGAAGTTCACTCAGGATGAGGCATGTGAAAAGAGCTTCCAAGAACTCAAGAGCCGTTTGGAGGCAACGGAGGTTTTGTGATTTTTAGTAATGCCCTAAAAAAGGATTAGGTTATGTTCTAATGCAACATGGCAAGGTTGTGACGTATGGTTCTAAGCAATTTAAAAGCCACGAACATTGGACTCATGATTTGGTGTTAGTTATTGTAACACTTGCTCCACAAATCTAGAGGCATTATTCATTATTAGGATACTTGTGACATCTTGATTGATTGCTAGAATTTGAAGTACATATTTACTTAAAAGAAGTTGAATTTGATATAGAGGAGATGGTTAAAGTTGGTGAAGATTGTGATTGCTACATTAATTACCACCTTGGTAAGGAAAACTTGGTAATCGATGCCTTGAGTAGGAAATTATCTAGGTGTATAACATATTTTATCACCAAACAAATTCATTTGGTAGGAGACTTGAGGAGTTGTAGTAGGATCAAGGTAGTGATTCGTGGGCAAGTAGACTTATTAGCACATTTAACATACAACTCACTCTAATTGACAGAATTAGGATAGCTCAACAACTCAAAGCTCAATAAAATTCATGAAGAGGTGAAGAAAGGACATAAGCCAAAATTCACACTTCCTAATAAAAGATGTATTATGGTTGAGACAAAGGCTTTTTGTGCCAACAAATGAAAAGTTAAAGGTAGGAATCTTGATGGAAGCTCATGAATCATCTTATAGCAAGCACCCTAATAGCACTAAGATGTATTGTGATCCAAAGTGTAGTTTTTGGTAGAGGAATATGCAAACTGATATTACTGCATTTGTATCTCAATGATTGATGAGCCAACAAGTGAAGCTTGAACAAATAAAACCAATAGGAACCTCACAAACGCTGCTAATCTCAATAGAAATAGAAACACATCACTATAGATTTCATCTTTTGATTGCTTCATCCTAAGAAAAAATACGATTTTGTCTAGGTAATTGTTGATTGTTTGACAAAATCTGCTCACTTTTTCCCAAAAAGAAGTACAGACAGTGTAGTTGTAAGGCTTTATAGAGTACCAATGTCAATTGTTTAAGATTTTGGGTTAGCTTGCATAAACCATAAATAGGTAGACAATCCGAAAGGACCATCCAATCCCTTAAGGATATGATTCAAGTTTATGTAATGGACATGAGTGGTGGTTAGGAAGAACACGTCATGTTAATTGAGACTACTTATAATAATAGCATTATATTTAAAAAAGTATCAGCATGGTACCATTTGAGGCATTATATTAAAGAAAGTGTAAGTCCTTAATCTACTGAGATAAGGTTGGTGAGAGAAGACTTTTGGATCTAGAATTGGTATAGATCATAGTTGATAAAATCAAGCCGATTAGAGAACATCTTCGGATTGCTTAGATAGACAAAAAACAAGTTATACAAATTGTTGTAGACATGATTTAGAATTTGAAGAAGGGAATTTTGTCTTCTTGAAGGTATCACCATGGACAAGGGTGTTTTGGTTTGGGAAGAAAGATAAACTTAGCCATAGGTTCATTGGACTATTTGAGATTTTAGAGAGGATTGGTCCTATAGTATACTACATAGCATTACCACTTAGTCTATCGAGGCTTTAGAATGTGTTCCACTTGTCAGTGTTGAGGAAGTATGTAATAGACCCTTCAAATGTGTTAAACTATCAACCAATTTAGATATCAAAAGACATGTCATATGAGGAGCATCCTATTGATATTGTTGATAGGAGAGAAAAAGTTTTGAGGCTAGAGCTATTCCCTTAGTCAAGGTACATTGAGGAAGCTACATCGAAGTATCCTCAACTCTTTCATGTATAATTAATTTCCAGAAAAAAATTTATTTAAAGAGGGGAGAATTGTAACTTGATATTTCCATAAGTTTAATTATGGATATTTTATGCTCATAAAATTTAGGTGCAACCTTCTCTTCGATTGCCTCTGCTTGGAATTCTCCTCGTACTTTAATGTCAATGTTTGCACTCAAAATGACAAGCTATACTGTCCTTCAAATTTCTAATTTGAAAATATTGATTTCAACCTTTGTTTTGTGGTATGATTTAATGATACTTTCTTGATTTAGAGTAAATCCAGGCTTCAGAGAATTAAGAGAACTTTAATCCCATGGCATCTTCATCTTCATCTTCCACTCCCACTTCCTCAATTACTTATGTTACTTTATTTTCTACTTTATCTTTACCAAAATCTTGTACCAAACAATCCGCAAGTAAAATAGAAAGTTTAGTTGAATATTCCTATATTCCAGAATCCGCCCAGATAAATGAATCCTCTATGCCCCTTGTTAATCCTTACCAACTCTACAAAAGACCTTCGTCCATTAGTAGATCCATCCGAACCCTTATCTCTACCAAGAGACCCCATCCTAAAAAATATATCCAATCATCTAGACTTGACCAATGTGCTCTTTAAGCTACCATATCCAAGCAATATGTTACCCTTGAGATTTCCCCTGACCTAATATCCTCTTGGAAACGAGAGGGTTATACTCACCTCCACCTTGGAGGCGTGAGATTGATCCTTACTTTACATGGCAGAACAGACCTTCCTGTCACAGCAAAGATAACCTTACTTGATACCAGGCTCAAACAATACCAGTTTGCCACAATTGGAATTGTCCTTACCACTTTGCATGCAAGTAGTGTCTTGCTTACCCTATATCCCAATTTCAACTTTTCCCTATTAGACACAAACCTGTCCACCGCCCTCAAGGTTCAAATCCAGATTCAAGGAGCAGAACAAATAGCTTTGGGTAAAATTGCAACCTTACACCATCAGTTGGTGTATCGTCTGCAAAACCATGCTCTTGATCTTCCTACACCCCAAACAGCAAACTTTAAAGCTCTAATGATTCTCGCTGAATCAGAGGAGATTCCTACCATTATTCAGATACCCAAACAGATCCCTTGGCAAGAACTCATAAAGATCATGCCTTTAGAATGGATCACCAACTATGAACAGTTTCATAGTAATTCCACTCCGATCCAGACATCTGAAAGCATGTTTGAACAACGCCCTGATGGCACTGTCCACATTATTTTTAAACCACCTTCTTCGCCCTCCGAAGAACCACCTAAACTCTCTTTCATCTATTCCTCAATGATAACCTTAGTCCAAATTGGACAACTAAATTTACCCATTGTGTCCTTTAATTCAGAAGGATATCCTTTTTATCCTGCAAAGATAAATGGTCATTTTGTATGGGATGTTCCGGGATTCGGAATGTGTGATCTAGATTGCCCATGCTTTGACGAAATAGAAGATGATGAGATCTGTTACAAAAGAAAGAGGAAGAGCCACACAAGAAAAGACAAATGCAGATATCATTCTGATAATTTTGATCCACCAAAACCCAATTTCCTAGCGCCTTTACCTTTATATAATAAAGGCCTCAGGTGGATTAAGAAACATGAGTCTACATCTTATAGACAACAAGTCTTGAAGCCCATACCACCTCCTCCTCAAATCCCTGCTTGTATGATGTTCACCCTTACACTGTCATCCTCACAAGAATACCAACAACAATTCCCTCCACTTGAGAAACAAACTGACTCTAAAAAAATGTCATCTCCAAACCCTTTGTTCAATCAGCCATAACCTCATTTGGCCATCTAGAGGAACCCAAAGTTTTTGAGGCCGTGCTAAATTGGCAAACCCAGAATGCCAGAGCACAAAACCAGTCCCTCAACTCCCTTCATTCAAAGGTTGACCAGATCACCCACCGATCCACTATTGTCGAGAAAAAAGTTGATACAATAACAGACCAACTGGCACAAATATACAACAAGCTCTAAACCAAGATTACCTAATTAGATTTTGAGTTGAGAACCATGATTCAACAAAGGATCTATAGTCCTGAATTTGACCAAAAAGAAAAGGAGATTAGAACTTTACGAGCTGAAATAGCCAGGATCGATGCTGAAAAACAACAGCCAACTCTGTTTACAAAATCCCAACCTTTACCAGTAATCAGTCCCCAGCCATACCATCCCTTTGGGAGTTTACTTGCGTCACCAAGATCTTCTGATCCATCTAAGTTATTTGGGATGACTCACACTCTCTTCCCAAATCCTCCAAAACCAAAACCTCCATCACTTAAGTCCAGACCTAAACCTCCAGAAACTTCCCAAACCCAAACGACTCCTTTAGACAAACCTCCTTTGGCTCAAACACAATCTCGCCAAGAAACCTCCACTTCCAGCTCTCAACCTCTTGAACCAAAAACATTTGCCCAAGAAAAGAAACCTATGTTTCAGCTGTATTCTTCTACAGTTGATCCTCCCTCGGAATCTGAGACCCAAACAGATTCTGACTCTTCTGAGTCCTTATTTGATACTCAATCTTTAGATGCTTCTGATTCAAATCTAGTTGATATTTCAAAACTATTGATGGCTGGTCAAACAAACACTTCAGGGACTACAGAGCAACACCCACCAGAGCAAGAGCCTTACTTCAACATTCCTTCTGATGTTGAAGAGGAAGCAGAAAGTTCGCAACAACCACGTGATTGAACCAGACAAGGATCTTCTGTTAAACCAGCAGGAAATGGTCCATGGTTTACGTTTGATGATTTGCCACAAGAAAAATGGCGTGAAAGATTACAAGAATTGTCTGCATGGTTAGATGTTCAAATTCTAAAGCCCGATGCAGAACTCCAGGCCATCTTAAGAGAATTCAATTCGAGATTCACAGGCTCCCTTAGAGACTGGTTCGATAGTCTTGGGGAATACAGGCAGCTCCAGTTTATTCAACTTCCAAATGTTTCATCCACCTTAGCTGTTCTCTATGAGCAGTTCATTGGTGAGCTAGCCGCAATTTTTGCAGCTGCAAGGAAGGATTATCTTAAAATGAAATGTTGTTAAATGAAATTCAAGGATTTGAATTAACATTGAAGCATGTGTTCTTAGCCTATCTTCTAGAAGAACTTCAACTTGAAATCCAGAGACAAATCACTGCTAACAACCTAATCATTGATAATATGTCTCTTGGCAAGTTGTTCCAACTTGCTATGACGTGTCTTGAACATTTATGTGAACAGAAGATTTTTCAAAGAAATTGCTAAGGACAAAGAGCCGTTCAAATCAAATGTAAAGATAAGACTACATGTGATTGTCCTACCCAAAAGCGTCATCATTTCAGAAAGCTCCAGACTTATGACAGAAAGACCAGGAGCAGGCATTACAGATCCTCAAGATACAGAAACCGAAGTAATCTCCAATTCTTTTGACGGAGAAATTTCCTTTTGAGGATTCTCGACGTCTCAGAAACAGTCGGTGTTTTATATGCAAGAAAAAAGGTCATTTTGTAAAAAACTGTCCTAAGAATCCCAAAAGAGCAATTCATCTTATTCAACATTTGCAATCTGTCTCAGAATTCTCTCCTGCAACTGACCAGATTGAATTCCTCTATTCAGAACAAGGGGAAGCAGACAAAAATATAGTATTTGCTCTTGAAGCGTCTTCTGATAACGATTCCACTTCAGACAGTGATAGTGATAACCTATCAAATTTGGTCTACACTATTGGTCCTCCCCATCAGCCCACAAATACAAGCCCAAAATCAAAACCAATGGTGCTAGCCTAAACTCAAATTCCCATTCCTTCAGTAAAGATTCAGCTCCTATTAACCAAATACCATAGGCCCATTACTGTATTTGGGTTTATTGATACAGGAGCCTAGCGCAGTATGATTAACCCTTCTATACTGCCCTCAGAATTTTAGAGTCACCATAAAGAACATTTTCGTGCTGCAGACGGAAAGATTTTCTCCACAGACTTAGTCACCAAACATTCCATTGGGGTTCAACTATTCCCAAATTGTGTTGTGTGGACTAAGTTAATTAGATCCAGTCTTCCAGACAAGGATCTTCTCATTGGCTTTGACATCCTCCATAAAGTAGAACATATCCAAATCCTCCCTTCAGGGATGCGGAACAAATCTTTGTTTAAGCCATTTACAGATGTCCTCAAACTCTACTCATTGACCAACCCACCTCAAGATTACCAAGCCATCACCACTAAATTGCTCTAGTTCTGTCTAGAAAATCACCTCTAGTTTAAACACCCTTAGCCTTTATGGAAAAATGAAGCCCATTTCATTAAGCTACCCTTCAAGCTTAATGAAGACATTAATCCTACTAAGGCCACTCACCCCAGCATGAGCCTATCAAACCTTGTCTTGGCCCAAAATGAATGTGCCCAACTATTGGCCCAAGGCCTCATTAAGCCCACATCCTCCTAGTGGGCTTGCCAAGCCTTTTATGTGGAAAAAAGAGCTGAAACTCTTCATGGGAAAAAAAAGCTAGTGATTGATTATCAGCGGTTAAATCAGTTTTTACAAGATGATAAATTTCCTTTACCCCGCGGAAACAATATTTTTACATACCTCAAAAATGCTAAAATATTTTCTAAATTTGACTTAAAGTCAGGTTTTTGGCAGTTTGGTATCCTACGAGCTGAGAGGTATAAAATAGCTTTTTGTATAGCCAACGCCCATTACCAATGGACAGTTCTTCCTTTTGGACTAAAAACAGCCCCATCCATATTCTAAAAGGCCATGACTCAAATCTTCCAACCCATCCTTCACCATACCCTCATTTACATTGACGATTTACTCTTGTTTTCAGGAACTCACCAAGAACATCAGCAACTCCTTCAGCACTTTTTTGAGATTGTACAAGCTTATGGGATAATGTTATCCGAGAAGAAAAGTACAATCGCCACGAATTCTATTGAATATCTTGGAATGGTAATAAAAGACGGTCATTATCAACCCGGTGGTCATATTGCACAGGAATTACTCCACTTCCCAGATAGCCATTTCACAAGGAAACAGATTCAATAATCTCTTGGCATCATCAACTACATCCGTGACTTCATCCCACATGTGGATAAAGATATAAGTTTCTATCAGCTTTGCTCAGAAAGAACCCGGTCCCATGGAATGCCCGCTATACAGCTGCTATCCAAAATCTCAAAAAGATAGCGTAAAATCTGCCTTCTTTGCGGATAATGACAGATGGACGCCGAATCTTGCAAACAGACGCAAGAGACACATCTTGGGGGGCCATCCTCCTCGAAGAAATTGACGGCAGAGAACATTATGTTGGATTTGCTAGTGGACATTTCTCTAATGCTCAACAGCATTATCACACCATTTTCAAGGAAGTCTTAGCGATAAAGCAAGGTATAAAGAAATTTGAATACCATCTAATTGGCCATAATTTTTTGGTATGATTAGATAATTCTGCTTTCCCTAACGTGCTCAAAGGAAAAACTGTTCCTGATAAGCTCCTTTTGCGACTAAAAGAATAGTTTTCAAAGTATGACTTCTAGGTTCAACATATAAAAGGGGATAAGAACTTAATCCCTGACATGCTCTCTCGAATCAAAAAGCAAACACCAACTACTTGCATTCTCTCAAATTTCTCATTCCTAGTCATCTTCATGGCAACCCGATCTACAGCATCATCTCTCCCACAAATGGCTTTGACCAGGAAAACCTTTCCTCTTTATCGAACCTTCACCAGTCCATATCAAATCCAAGAATATGCTACCAAGTTTCCCTTCAGGTACTACACAGGAGTTTACACACTCCAAGACCACTCCACGTCCATAACCACATTTCATCTAGAACACCTGTTTCTTATAGGTCTTGTACTCTCCTCTACCAGAGACATTATTGAAAATGAGCTTTGGTATTTTTGGTGTTTAACGGTTTTACATGCTACCAAGCTGATCCTTCCAGTCAAACACATTAGACAGATGCTCTTAAATCCCTCAAAGGCAACTTCCCTTACTTGGACCCTACTTGAATGGTTCTCTCCACTACCATGGTGGAGACGCAAACTACAAAATCTTTTTTAGACTTATAGCCTTGACATCATTCCCCCAGAAGAAGCAGCAATGTTTACCTAAGTTTTAATGTTCATCGACCCTACTTTCAACACCCAGAAACAAAACTATTTTTTACTCAAGATCAAGCATATGAGTGGATTACAGTTCCTCACCCTGCAACCTTAGAACAGGATCCCCTCATTTCAAAAAATCTTCAGAACTTCCTCTTGAGTCTTAACCATGTTTCACCACCTGATACAGACATTGTCCATACTTCCCTTGGTCCTAAACATGAAATTATCATGGTCCCACATCCTACAGTCCCTCAAAACGCTTAAGGAGTCCTGATTAAAGAAAAAAGACAAGATTTCACAGATATCTAGTATCAAGATGCACAAGACCTAGAAGAAGATTTTATATCTTTATCCCAGCATCTTAAGCAACTTGAAGATCCTTTCAATGATCCCATCTTCAACCCATTAATCTTTGAACCAAGCCAAACCTCCAACCCTCCCATGGCTACTCCAAAACCACCTGTGACTACACCCAAACCCCCAACATGCACTTGGGAATGTGTTCCAAATGTGGTCCATGCTATAGGCTGTCCCCTTCACAAGCCATATTGGAAAGACACCAAAGATCCAGATAAGACTGAGAGTGACTCTGATGATGACGTGATGAATCTATCAGATCATGAAGAGATAAATCCATCCTTTCTGTAATTTTAAGCTTTTACTTTTGTAAAAGATAAAGCAAAACAATAATGAGTTTGCTTTTCTTAAAAGGTGTGCTTAAAATTCTCAAAATTTGTGCTTACATTTCTCAAAAGGTGTGTTTAAAGTGCTTTATGTTGTCCGCCACATAAAGTGGTTGAGTGTGCTTTGTTTTGCTTTTGCTTTTGCTTTGGATAAGGGTCTTGTCTTATCCTTTGCTTCATTGTAAGCTTTTCCTTTCTCTATATAAAGGAAGGATGTTATGAATGAAAATAAGGAAGAAAAATTTTAAGAAAAACTCTTGAGTTCTCTCAACCATGTCTAGCTAAAACTCTATTCTCTCTTAATTCAAAGAAGCCTAGGAATTATAAAGAAAAGAGAAAGTAAAATAAAATCAGTTCATAAAACCCTGAGGAAGTATGCTCTGCACTTGCCCTCCTTCAAGGATCTTGTGCATCAGAAACTCACTGTAGTTTTCTTATCTGGTTTGGTACCCTGTTTTGGCCAAGAAATGCTTGTTTTGGGTTGTAAAACCTTCAAAGAAAATGTTTTGAGCTTTCTGGTATGAGGTATATCGGCAGGAATCCAACGACGTAAGTTCTAGAGGTCATCCCGAATGGGGACTAGTCTGGTCCGTACTGTTGGTTAAACAAGCCACATATACACTTTCCCATTAGGTATAACTTGCTCTCATAAACTGGAATAATGTTTAGCATTTGTCTTGGGCTACCAAAATAAGTGTCTTCTAAGAAATCCAACTTGCGTTTTGTTTTGTTTTGACAAGCTCTTGTTGGTTGGGTTTCCACTCTTTCTTATGTTGCATTTACTTGTTAGTAATAGCAATAATTAATAAATTAATAACAATAACAACAACTACAATAATAAATTTTATAATATAAATAATAATTAATAATTATAATAACAATAGTAATAATAAATAAATAAGTAATAGTAATAATTAATAAATTCATAATAATAACAACACAATAATAATAAATTTAAAAATAATAATTATCATTATTATAACAACAACAACAATAAGAAGAAGAAGAATAACTGAATTCCATAATAATAATAAACTTTTAGTCTTTTTAATTTATATTTTTTAATTTCCAAAGTGGGTATTTTGGGTATATTCAAAGTAGAGTTGGGATAATTTTTCATTCTAGGGAATGAGATTCTCTTTCCCAACCCCCCTCTCCAAAGTCTTCTCTATCCTCTTGTTAGGAAAACCAAGGTTCTCATAACAGCTCATCTTCACTTATACAACAAGTATGCTCTGCACTTGTCTTTAGAAGGATCCTGTGCACCAGAAAGTTGTTCTACCCAACTTTAATAAGTGTACGGGGTACCCAAATGGTATCAGAGCCATGTTTCTCATTCCTGAGGGTGGTAAATATGATAGCTTTGTTTATTTCTATAAGTGGTTAGTGAAGACGTCTTCAAAACTATGCCTTCTACTACAGTTTCTCCTGTATCTCTTTCTTCTATCCTCTCACAACTCTAGTAATTAATTCCAAATTTATGTAGGTCCACGAAATTCATTCTCATTCCCATTCTCATCCTCAATTTAACAAATAAACAAGTTATTCATTCTGATTCCCCCATTTTGATTTCCATTCTAGGTTAGTAAACACAACATTAATGTCTTTTAAAAGTTTTACCCCTTGTGGCTTGGCAATAATAGTTCCTTCCCCTTTAATAAATAGTTTATAGAATCAAGCCTCTGCCATATGACTTTTTCCATGATGGAATAGTGTAGGATTGGTAACAATATAGATTGATGTTATCCAAATCCTTCCTTTCACAGATGATGGTATGTGGAGGGTATAATCCTTTGTTTATTTAAAAGGCTGTCTAAGTAGAATATAGTATGAAGTTTCAATATCCATGACGTGAAACACAGTTAGAGCTCGAAGAGAAATTAGGGGAGAATTGTAACTCCATATTTCCATAAGTTTAATTATGGAAATTTTGTTTTATAGGAAATCATGATTGGCATTATTCCTATTATTAGCAAGATTGTTAAATCTCTAATTAGAAATCATGTGGTAGTTTTAGAAAAGATTTATCCTTTCTAAAGTTAATAGGTTTCCTATGGTTTCCTATAAATTTACACTTTTTGCCCTCTTCCATAACCCTAAATTCACAATGGCATTTTTTTTTATTCTCTCAGCTGGTCATCACTGTTTTCTCATACCCTAGGATTCAAATTCTCACTTAGAAGAGAGTTTTAACAGTTGGTAAGTCTTACTTTCCCTACGCTCTACTAGATTTCCTATCATTATGTTTTGCTAACAGTTTTATTTTTCATGGTTTTATAATATTATAGACCTTATGCATGATGATGATGTGTTTAAGTTTTGTTTACTATGTTAGTTTATTGCTGAGTCTTGTTAATTAACTCATGACACAACAAACGTGCTGAATATCTCGTAATAGAACACATATTTTAAAAATGATTTTTGAGAAAACCTTAACTCTCTATAAAGTAGACAAGTATGGCTTATTGAATAAATTATATTTCATTAGTTTTGACCTTATTTTCAATTTTATATGGATTTTTGAAACAAGCACTACTGCACTTGAAAACTATGATTTTTGTAAAATGACCAATTCATAGAATTATTTGCAGTGACAAATGTGCTCAGAAAATGCTAAAATTTTAAACAAAGATTTTTATATGTGTCCAGTATTTTCAGTTTTAATTTCATAATTTTTTGATTAATATATAATTTTATAAAAATCTCAAAACCTATATTGACAGTTTTAAACGTGTCAAAAAACAAATAGTTTTGAAAATGCTTTTGGTATGGGATCATCCTAAAACTTTCATGAGAGATTTGTCATCCTAATTATTAGATTAAGAGCAATAATTCACGTAATCATACTTGTATAAGTATGAGTTGGAAAATCAAGATATTGGAATAAGTTGTTAATAGTTCTATCTTATATTTGTTTAAGGTGTTTGAGGCTATTTGGGGCTTGGAGGTGCGTAAGTAACTTCATAGCTAATATACTAGATATGAATGATTTTTTTGATAATATTATAACTATATGTATTTTTATAGTTATTTGAAAATTAATTGATTTTCATAACAAAATTAGTCTAGTAAATGTTTCCAAATATGAAAATTATGTTATTTTTATGTTTTAACAAAATATTATAAATGCATTTAAATGTGTGATTTATTTTGCTGAATGATTGATGAAACCATTCTTACAATGAGTGCAAGCCTAAATCACTGATATGATCTTTGATGCATTCAATATGAATGTTTTGTTAGCATACTTGATTAAGATTATTTATGAAAATTTATAGACCTCTTTAAGCTGTATGGGGGCCACTTCTCGAGGATCAGAGTGCCACAAAGTGCTATCTACAGTACAAAGTGTCACATGCAAGTTATTACATATGAAAAAAAAAATGAATTAAATGCTTTGGCTCGTCTATAATCATTCTAATTCTGACTCTGATCATATTATACTATATATATATTCTGGGTGCATCGAGTCACCAAGAGTTTAGGTGACACAATGTGGCATAAGCTAACCATTTTTTTTTTGTGCATATATACTATACGATTAATTATGTTTTTGATATTTTGAAATACTTATGAATTTATGTCCTTCTACTATAATGCATTATTTTGTAAAATATATGATTTCTAACTTTTGGTAGCTTATATCCCTAGTTTGTTGGGAATGGTTTTACTTATTAAGTTGATGACTTAACATCGTCATTACCTTTTACAAATTGAGTAACTTCTCGAGATGTGTGCTTATCTTTGGAGCTATAGATTTACTTACTTTTGTTAGTTGAATGTGAGAAGGATGAATTTTTGTTTCCTTTAACTTTGGTTGTCTTATGAATTTGTATTTGGTGACTTTTGAGACTTTTTGTATTCATGACTTTGGAAGAAAATATTTAGTATCAGACTTGTGGATATTTTGATTTCATTAATAAAATTTCAGATATCTAAGTTTGAGATTTTTGTGTAAGGATTTCGATTTGTAGGTAACCTCCTTTATAAAGTGACCTCGGTGAGTCCAATGGCGTCACCAAAGCGTGAGGTTTTTTTATAGTCGATCGGCGGCAATCCAGTCATTTCAGATGATGGGATCGGTTGGAAAATGATGAGGGTGAGCTAAGGAACAAGATCCAAGTGGTGGCACGGCCTAATTCAAGTGAAATCGACGGAGGTGATGATTGGTGGAGCCGCATGTTTTCAAGCTTCAATCGCCGATGTTCTAGCCTACAGGGATATGTTGACCGTCTCTCAAGCTTCAGATCAGTACCTTGCTCGACTGGTGAGGTGGCCGAAAATGGGAGATTTGGCATGGTCGGGTCACGGGTCCAGGTCAGGTCGACAGCTTCCTTCTCTCTCTCTCCTTTCTATTTTTGGAAAGAATAAAATGCCCCTCTCCCTCTTTCTTTCCATAAATTGAAACTGACACCAACAACCTTTTTGTTTTTTTTAAGCTTAATGTGCTGAAATGAAATCCGATTATATGGCCATTAAATCACGTTCGAGTTGTCTCGATTTTGAGTCACGACAAATGTAAATTATTCAAACACAATTAATTTAATAATTGTGTCCAATTACCCGCAATGATTTGTAACAAATCCGATGACTTTAAAAATTAACTACAAAATAAAAAATACGTAAAACACTCCATTAAAGAAATAAGATGCATATGTTACATGACAATAACACAATGGATGATGGACAACAAGGTTAGTTCTTTATTTTCTTTCAATGATTTCTATTTTTTGCTATTATTTTTAAATGCTATTTTCCCTTTTTAATGAAAAAATACTAGTGCTGTTTAACCTTGTGAAATTAATATTAGTTGTTTTCATTACCATTTGTATGCTATTTGTTTTAAATTTAACAAACAAATTTCGTAGTAAGCAATCTCGTTCATTATAGTAGCATCTACAGCTATAACTCGAAAACAAAGAAAAACGTAAATTCCATCAATTTTATTTACACTCTGTACAGTGCTTGTGTTTCTCATTCATCAAATAAATTTGCTATTCCCAATTAGGGTCAAAGAACCATGCATCTTTTATTTTAGAAAACAAAATAACATGAATTTTATTCACACTATGTACAACTAAGCGCCCGTGTTTCTCATTCATCAAATAAATTTGCTATCCCCAATCAGCATCATAAAACCCTGCATCCTTCATTTCAAGAAAAAAAAAATGTACGTGCTAAAGTCTCCAACCCACTAGCATAGCTTTCCTAGAGTAGAAATGCCATCAAACTGATTAGTAAATACAGCATCACAGCCACTGTAAATATAGTCATTGTATTGTTTGTCCATAATTA
Organism: Luvunga scandens; assembly: GCA_030449905.1. Classification (NCBI taxonomy): domain Eukaryota; kingdom Viridiplantae; phylum Streptophyta; class Magnoliopsida; order Sapindales; family Rutaceae; genus Luvunga; species Luvunga scandens. Next base: position 17,048,840 of record JASUUG010000210.1, on the reverse strand, counting down.
AATAGAGTTTAAAAACTTCTAAAAAAAATAGGGTGATTTGATTGAACAGTTAATAATAATGGTCCACACTACTTAGATTTGACCTTTATACTAATTACAAGTTCATTTCACTGTTGTAAATATATTATTATTGTATTATAACAGGTATTGACAAAAATTACAAAGTCCTAGCATTTGATGTTCTATCATCATATAATATTCCTTCAACAGCTAAGGTAGAAATACTATCAAGTATTTTAGTAGTTATAACAAAATAATAGTATTACATGAAGGGATGATTTCTTTATTCTATTTATTGGAATGGTCAAAACATGTTATTATTCACTTGAAGATGTTATTGGAAAGTAGTTTACATCACTTGAAGAAGTTATAGATTTTTATAAAAAATACTCAAAAATAATGGATTTTAGTGTTTGCATTCATGATGGGAGATGTGATACAGATGGTGTGCCCATAATGGAACATTGTGTTTGTAGTAGAGAAGGTGAAAGGAATAAGAAGTGTATTGAGTGTACAAACAGAATCCGTGAACCTAGAGCTATTACAAGAGTCAATTGCTGAGCAACATTTAAGGTAAATTTAAATAAGAAGTCCAAAATTTAGGTTGCTAGGAGCTTTGTTCCAAAACACTCTCATGAGTTGGCAGTAGATTTTGAGACTCAATTTAATCTCATCGAATGGTTAAAGATTCTAACAACACTCTAATTAATTTAATGAAAACAGTTGGTATAATGACAAGTCAGATTATTGACTTCTTTGTTAAATAGGTTAGGCTTCAAATTAAAGGATTCATATAACAATTTAGATAATGAACATTGATATAGATACTTGAAACAGACTTAGAAGCAGCACTTGCATACTTAAATGCAAAAGCTAATATGGATCTAGACTTCTTTTGTAAGTACTCTGTAGATGAGGAGAATAGACTTGCAAATTTGTTTTAGACAAATTTTATTGCTCATTTGGATTATAGTTACTTTAGGGATGTGTTGGCTTTTGATAGCACTTACAAGACAAATAAGTATGGGAAGCCTTTAGTTATTCTATTTAGTATTAATAATCATTAAGCAAAAAGTCTTTTTGGATGTACAATTCTCATGGATGAGATGGTCCAGACATACACAATGGTGCTTGAAACATTCTTATTTGCTATGAATAATAAAACGCCTATATCTATTGTCAATAACAAAGATAGAATGATGCATAAAGCAGTTAAAAAGGTAATTCCTAAAGCCAGTATCGATTCTTTATTTGGCATCTACAAAGAAATGCACAGTCTAAAATGACTGAATTTGTTACAAAGTTTAAATTTCTCAAAAGGTGCGCTTAAATTTCTCAAAAGGTGTGCTCGCATTTATTTCTTAAAAGGTGTGCTTAGAGTGCTTTATGTTGTCGGCCACATATAGTGGATGAGTGTGCTTGCTTTTACTTTTGCTTTTGCTTTGGATAAGGGTCCTGTCTTATCAAAGAAAAACTCTTGAGTTCTCTCAACCATGTCTAGCTAAAAATCTATTCTCTCTTAATTCAAAGAAGCCTTAGGTTTGTAAAGAAAAGAGAAAGTAAAATAAAATCAGTTCATAAAACCCCGAGGAAGTATGCTCTGCACTTGCCTTCCTTGAAGGATCCTGTGCATCAGAAACTCACTGTAGTTTTTTTATTTGGTTTGGTACCCTACTTTGGCCAAGAAATGCCTGTTTTGGGTTGTATAACCTTCAAAGAAAATGTTTTGAGTTTTTTGGTATGAGGTATTGCCAATCGTGGACCGGTATGGTACATGGTTTGTTTAACCAACAGTGTGGACCAGACTAGTCCCCATTCGGGATGATTTCAAACAATCCATATTGATTTCATATTGATTTCAAACTTTATTTTGTGGTATGATTTCATGATACTTTCTTGATTTAAAAGTAAATCAAGGTTTCAGAGAATTAAGAGAACTTCCATTTCATAGCATCTCCATCTTCATCTTCCACTCCTACTTCCTCAATAACTCCTGTTACTTCATCTTCAACTTTATCCTTACCAAAATCTTGTACCAAACAATTCGCAAGTAAAATCGAAAGTTTAGTTGAATATTCCTATATTCCAAAATCTGCCCAAATCAATGAGTCCTCTATGCCTCTTGTTAATCCCTACCAACTTTACAAAAGACCTTCTTCAATTACTAGATCCATCCGAACCCTTATCTCTACCAAGAGACCCCATTCTAAAGAATATATCCAATCATCTAGACTTGACTAGTGTGCTCTTCAAGCTACCACAGCAGAACAATATGTTACCCTTGAGATTTCTCCTGACCTTATATCCTCTTGGAAACGAGAGGGATATACTCACCTCCACCTTGGAGGGGTGAGATTGATCCTTACTTTACATGGCAGAAAAGGCCGTCCTATCACAACAAGGATAGCTTTACTTGATATTAGGTTCAAACAATACCAGTTTGCCACAATTGGAACTGTCCTTACCACTCTGCATGCAGGCAGTGTCCTGCTTAGCCTATATCCCAATTTCAACTTTTCCCTGTTAGACACAAACCTGTCCACCGCACTCAAAGTCCAGATCCAGATCCACGGAGCAGAACAAATAGCTTCAGCTAAAATTGCAACTTTATACCATTAGTTGGTGTATCATCTGCAAAACCATGCTCTTGATCTTCCTACACCTCAAACAGCAAACTCTGAAGCTCTAATGATTCTCGCTGAATTACAAGAGATTCCTACCATTATTCAAATACCCAAACAGATCCCTCGGCAAGAACTCATAAAGATCATGCCTTTAGAATGGATCACCAACTATGAGCAATTTCAAAGTAATTCCACTCCGATCCAGACATTTGAAAGCATGTTTGAACACTGCCCTGATGGCACTATCCGCATGACTTTTACCTAGACTCCTTCGGCCTCCGAAGAACCACCCAGACTCTCTTTCACCTATTCCTCAATGATAACCTCAGTCCAAACTGGGCAAGAAAACCTACCCATTGTGTCCTTTAATTCAAAAGGATATCCTCTTTATCCTGCAAAGATAAATGGTCATTTTCTATGGGATGTTCCGGGATTAGGAATGTGTGATCCGAATTGCCCATGCCTGGATGAAACAGAAGATGACGAGATCTATTACAAAAGAAAGAGGAAGAGCCACAAAAGAAAAGACAAATGCAAATATCATTCTGATGATTTTGATCCACCAAAACCGGATTACTTAGCCTTTGCCTTGTATAATAAAGGCCTCATGTGGATTAAGAAACATGAAGCTACATCTTATAGACAACAAGTCTTGACGCCAATACCACATTCTCCTCAAATCCCTGCTTGTATGATGTTCACCCCTACACTGTCATCCTCACAAGAATACCAACAACAATTTCCTCCAGTTGAGAAACAAACTGACCCTAAAAAAAATGTCATCTCTAAACCCTTTGTTCAATAAGTCATAACCCCATCTGGCCATCTAGAAGAACCTAAAGCTTTTGAGGCTGTGCTTAACTGGCAAACCCAGAAAGCCATAGCACAAAACCAATCTCTCAATTCCCTCCATTCAAAGGTAGATCATACTATACACAGATCCACTGTTGTCAAGAAAAAAGTTGGTATGATCACAGAGGAACTAGCACATATATATAACAATCTCCAGACCAGGATTACACAATTAGATTATAGTTCTTACTGGGATTTCTAGCTTGTCATTGGTCAAAAGTATTGTAACACTAAAAGGCATATGTTGTCCTCCAAATTTCCCCCTCCCAATGATTAATTCCATTATATGGAATATTCAAAGGATTAGTAAGGCCTTTACGGATTGTAGGTTGCAAAAACTAATTTAGATCTATCAATAATTATTGGTTTATATTTTGGAGCCATTTTTAGATGCAGACAAACCAGATTGTAATAGGATTCATCTAAGGATGGAAAGGGCCTTCTCTTCTCACTTTGGGAAGATTTGGCTGTTTTGGTCTTCTTTATTTTCTATGGAGGTGATTCCAAATGTAGTTTAGGTGATTCATCATTGGGTTTGTCGTTCTTTTTTCACTAATCCTGTTTTGATTTCCTATGTTTATGCTAGTTGTTATATTCCTCTGTAGAAGGATTTATGGGATGCCCTTGTGGCATTTGCTGATAGTCACACTAGTCTTTGGATGGTCAGAAGGGATTTTAATACAGTGCAATCAATGTTTAAGATTTCTGGTGGTCATGTTCAACCTCAACTTACTTTGGGTGCCTTTAATCTAACTCTATTGGATTATACTTTTGAGGATTTTGGCTTTGTTATGGGCAGAGTATGCAGTACGTGGCTTGTTGACCATCAGTGCAAACCAGACTAGTCCCCATTCAGGATGACCTCTGGAATTTACATCGATGGATTCTCGCCGATATACCATGTACAAAACTTAAAACATCTTCTTTTAGTTATTTAATCCCAAAACACAGGCAACTCATGGCCAAAACAGGGAACTTTTAACTTAGAAAAAATATCAATGAGGTTCTGATACACAGGATCCTTCAAAGAAGGCAAGTGTAGAGCATACTTCCTCAAGGTTTTATGAACAAATTCTTTATTTCTTAACCGCTTTCTATTGGATTATAGTTTTGAGGATTTTGGCTTTGTTAGGAGTCTTTTTACTCGGAGGCACCTTGATTGGTCAATTTTCAATTTTAGAGTTTTTCACCGATCATTCTTTGTTGTTATTGTCTTATGATAGAGACTTGACCAGAGGGCTGTCTAGGTTCAAGTTTCCTTATGCTTCGCTTAAGAAACCTAGCTTTTTTTTTATCTGCTTAAGCAATCTTGGTCTGCTCTAGAGGTGGGTTGTGGGATGCATAGTCTTTTCAATAGAACTTGCTTGCCTAGAGCTCTTCTTAAAATTTAAAACGAGGACCTTTTTGAATTTTCCAATGGGTTAAGAAGGCTAAGGAGAAGGTGGCAAAGAGGGAGAGAGGTAGTATGATTTGTCATGTTCCTCTAAGGACAGGGTTGCTTTTTTAGGGCTTAATTGTTCTATGTCTTACTATATGAGAAGGTTTTCTTGAGGTAGTAGTCTAATGTTCGATGGGTCTATAAAGGGGCATCAGTTGTTCTATGTTCATAGGATTCAAGATGCCTTTTTGGTATGGCTTTATAAGCCTTCTACAATTGCTGATTTTGCTTTGGAGGTTTTGGCCTATGGTGATGGTAAGTCTCAACTGAAAAAAAAAGTGCAGAACCAGCTGGCTGTTTAGTGCAATTTACTACATAAACCAATTGTAGTAAATAAATGTTAACCTCCTTAGGCCTTCCACAATTTATACACACATGGTAAGGCTGAATGAGCTAAAACCAAATTAAACAGTCATTATCTAGCCAATTAATGAAGTATAGAATCATATCCTAGTTAAATAACTATAGTAAAGCGCAATTCTCATCCAATTTGAGTAAATCAAGCTGGATAGATTCTTGAGCACTTTATAATTACCAAAAAACCAAAACTAAAACACCTGAATAAGAAGGAGGAAGTCTAAACTTCTCAATCCAAGGCTACATTTAGCTAAGTTTGCACTTAAAAACAAAAGCAGCAACAGTGATCAAAAGCTAGCACTGAAAAGGCTAGAAACAACAAAAGCCAATGTAAGAAAATAACAAAAAGTAGCTTAAGCAACACAAGGCCACACACTTGTATGTATTGCATCTTGGGAAAAATAATCATAAACAACCTCGTTAATGATCCAAAACCAGCAAAGAGAAGCTAAAAATAGTAAAAACTAGTGCATGACTACAAGTACTAATGTAGGAAAACAACAAAAGGAGTATGAGAGAAAGTATATAATATAAGAAAATTCAATGCAATAATACTACATAAAGCAACAATAGTGAAGAGCTACCAACAGTAAGTAACATACTAAAAATGTACCTTAAATGCATCACTAGAAAAATATAGATTTAGAGTCCCTGCTACCATCATTACCAATAATGGCAAATAGTTTGTCAATACCAAATTCAAAGTATTTTGTAAAGCCCTTGGCATAGCAAATTATTATGCCTCTCCAACTTATCTCAAGCAAACAGACAAGTAGAGGTAGCCAATCTAGTAATAAAGCAAACTCTCAAGGTTAAGGTTGAATTCAAGCTAAGCCTTTCATCATATATGTCATATGGAACAAATCTAAGGACACCCACCAGTGAGACTCCATTCTTTCTAGCTTTCGATGTAGAAGCCACTGTTCCTGCCAAAATAGGAATGCTAACTTATTGAGTCCAAAACTCTAATCCCAATCACAATAATAACTCCGGCCTTAAAAATTAGATCTCCTGTAAGAAAAGTAGGGTTAACCAATGATCAGAGTGCCTGCTTACTAAGAAATATTTACTTAATACTATAATGCTCAAGTTAGTCTTGGGGGAAGTTCTTCCTTGTGCCAAATTGGGAAGGATCATATGTCTTGAAACATATTGTAAGGCAATGGAGGGTAAGTTTAAAATGAGGGGCACTGTGGAGCATATCACCAGTAAGTTTGATAAAATTTATAATCAGACAAGTTTTGTTTTATTTCTTTAAAATTTCTTCTGTCATCCATGTAATTATATTTCTGCAAAGTAGTATCGCATCGTAATAAAGTTGCATAAATGATTCACAAGCGGTTCAATCATTATTAAATCCAAATGAAGGAAAGCTTGAAGGCATGTCTTAATGAATGTTTTATGAATTCAAAGTTAATTTAGAAACAATAACTTAGAAATAATTTTACAGAAACGTCTCGTACAGGGGACTTATAATAAAAAAGACCTAGGTCCTTTCTTATAAACAATGGCCTAGGCCTAATTACTTAGAAATTTTTTCTAGGGAAAAGGCACATATACGAGAATTGTAATAAAAGAATCTAGGTCAGGTCTTTTATGTAAAGAATGACCTAGGTCTAATTACGTACAAAACGTTTTGAAGGAAAAAGTGCCTATAAGCAAATTATGATAGAAAGACCTAGGTCCTAGAAACTATTTGCAAGTTTTTTCTCTCAGTAAAATTCTCTAAACCTAGCCACCATTCCTTCTTCGCTTTTGCTTGCCAATATAGTTACCTCAACCTTCCAGTTATACAAATGGCATTCACTTTACCTAACAATGCTTCTACCAAAAGATCTTTCCCCTGTAACCTTACTTTTAGCACCCCTCATCAGATACAGGATTTCGCCCAGAAATTCCTTCTTAGATATTTCATAAAAATCTACAATCAGCATCCAAAATCATTTTTAATGTTTTATCCTAACATTGTCTTTCTTGCATTTATCTCGGGATATATACTGAAGATGAACTGTGGTACATGTAGCGTTTAATTACCTTATATTCAAGTGATGTGGGATAATCATTCGCTTCACCTGCCCTTTACCCTTCGCACAACCGTGGCTCTGATACCATGTTTGGGCTTTTGGCCTAACCTCAAAAGGCCTCGTGAGATTGGGGAACACCCTAGGCTATCAAACCTGGCGTGAATCAGATATTCAAGCGATGTGGGATTATCATTCTCCTCACCCGCCCTTCACCCTTTGCACAACCATGGCTCTGATACTATGTAGGTCCACCTTTATCTCAAACACCAAGAAGTTGCCTACCTGGCTAAAAGGGTAACTAGAGAACTAAGGTGAAAGGGTTGGCTGATCGATATTCTGATGCACAGGATCCTCAAAGAGGCAAGTGTAGAGCATACTCATCGAAAGATAAAAGATGAATTCTTATGAAGAAACCTCTGCTTAAAAAGGTTGAGAAAACCCTTAAGGTTTTTTAGAAGCTTTTCATGGAAAAATTATACACTCAAGGTTTTTTTCCAATCTACTTTTCATTCAAAATATGAGGTTTTTTTATAGGAGAGACCCCTAAACAGTACAAACATTAGATTCTTTGCATAAAGCAAAGTTACAAAAGTAAAAGCATAAAAAGCATAAAGCAGATTCTTTGCATAAAGCAAAGTTACAAAAGCAAAAGCATAAATACACATGCTAAAAGCATAAACACACATGCTTTATTTTTGTGAGATAAAAAGCACTAAAACACTTAGAAACTGTGGGATGGAGATAAATTGTCCTCGTCACTGTCTATCTCCGCGAATGGCTCCTTCCACCAGGGCAGTGATGCTAGAAGCTGTCATGGTCTATCTGTTTGCCACTACTTTCTTCTTGGGTGTCCTCAAGCTTTTGGGAAATTTCAGGCTTGTCCATACCTTGACCAGCTTGTATAGAGGCTATCAGAGAAAGGAATTCTTCTTCAAGATCCTGAGAGTCCTGAAATAAGAAATTAGTGCAGTCTGGCTTTTCTTCTTTGATAACAATCCCTGGTGATCGGCTTGATGAGGGATTATTATAAAGATCATGCTTAGGTCCCAACAAAGTATGTTGGAAGTTTTCTGGGAGAGGTTAGTAATGATTTAACTAGAATAGGAAGTCTTTGTATGATTGGAGAAGATAAGGTTGTTGTACCAATGAGACTTTGATGGGAATAGTTTGCCATTCGTAAGCCTGGTCTTGAGTCCAAAACATTTTTGTGACAGGATGTTAGAAATAAGGCCTGTGAACAATAAACAAAGCAAATTTGTCATTTCTTTGTTTACTGGCCATATAAGGCATATGATCACGATTGCTGATGTTGAAGAGTTGCTTTCTCCACCAAGGAATGGGGGAGAACCATTCAAGAAGTGTCCAAATGAGGGATGGCGCTTGTGTTGGGTTTGAAAGATGTTCAATGAGTCCTTGGATAGGAAAAGAGAGAACTATAGCATATAAGGTAGTTAAACACCACATGTACCACAGTTCATCTTCAGTAATATCCCGAGATACATCTAACGTAAGATCTCCAAGAAAGACAATGTTAGGATAAAACATTAAAAATGATTCAGGATGCTGATTGTGGATTTTTATGAAATATATGAGAAGGAATTTATAGGCAAACTCTTGTATCTGATGAGGGGTGCTGAAAGTAAGGTTACAGGGGAAAGATCTTTTGATAGAAGCATTGCTAGATAAAGTGAATGCCATTTGTATAACTGGCAGGTTGAGGTAAGAAGTTATGAGACTGGCTTTGTGTATGGGTGTTTGGATAGTAGGTCTGGGATGAGGTTATGATTCCCTTTTATATGCTCCACATCAAAGTCATATTTCACAAACCACGTTTTCCATCAAAGCAATTGTTTTTTTGGAATGGATCTGTTCTTGAATTCCATGATTTTGTGGAAAGCTGAATTGTCCATTCTAACTAGAAAGTGATGTCCAATCAGATGAAATTCGATTTTCTTGATCCCATTCTTTACAGCTAAGGCTTCTTTGTAAGTCACATGGTAATGCTTCTTAGCATCCTTGAATTGACCACTGGCATGTCCGCAAAAGTGTTATTTGTGATTATCATCAATCTCGAGCAAAATAGCTCCCCAGTATTTGTCTGAGGCATCAGTCTGCAGTACTCTTAAGCCTATAGAAGGAATCTTTAAAGGTGGGGAATTCTGTGCTGCCTGCTTTAGCTCTTTGACTATTGTAGTATGCTGAGTGTCCCATGGTGGGGCATTCTTCTTTAGCAAAGCTGAGAGTTGACTGGTGTGTATCGCCACATGTAGAAGAAAATCCTTGAGATAATTGATTATCCTGAGGAATTTCTGTATCTGCTTTTTTCTGGAAAATGCAATAATTCCTGTGCTATGTGTGGTCCTGGTTGGTACTGACCATCTTGAATTATCAATCCAAGAAAGCCTATCGAGTGCTGGGCGACAGAACTTTTCTTTTCTAAAAGCATAATTCCATATGTTTCCACGATTTGAAAGAAATCATTTAACAGCTGGCAATGACTGGAGTGGTCTTTGGAAAAAAGCAGAATATCATGATGGACAATAGGGCTAAAGATTTGTGTCATCGCTTTCTGTAAAAGCAATGGAGCCACCTTTAGACCAAAGGACATGAAAGTCCATTGGAAATGAGCATTCGAGATGCAAAAAGTTGTCTTGTATCTTTCCTCAGGCTTGATCCCAAGCTGCCAAAATTCAGATTTCAGAACAAATTTAGAGAAGACCTTAGCATCTTTGAGGTGAATGAACAAGGACTGGATCTTGGGTAATGGGAATTTATCATCCTACAAAATAATAATTAAGCAGTTGATAATCAATTACAAGCCGCTTCTTTCCTCTCATTAGTTCAGATCTTTTCTCAACATAAAAGGCCTGACAGGCCCAAGATGACTTTGTAGGTTCAATTAGACCCTATTGTAAAAGAGAATTGTACTCTTGTTGGGCTAGACTCATATCTATGGGAGACATTCCAGGATTGATGTCCTCATTGAGTTTAAAAGGTAAGGTAATGAAAAAGGATTCATTTTTCTAGAGTGGATGAGGGTGAGTAAACTCAAGATGAGATGGAGGACAAAACCTGCTAAACTTCTCCGTAATGAAGGAATAATCAGATGCCGCATCACTCAGGGCATACAGACGAAGGGTGTCTGTATAAGGTTTAAACATTTTCTTGAAATGGATCCCATCTGCTGAGATATGCACTTTCAGTGCCAAATGAAGGATATCAAACCTATAAGAAGGTCTTTATCTGGCAGAGACGAACCTGTTAATTTAGACCAAATGATACAATTAGGAAACAGTTGTATCCCAATTGATCTTTTTGTGATCAAGTCTGTCTAAAAAATTTTCCCATTAACTGCTCTAAAAAACTCTTCATGTTTTTCCCAGCTTTCTTTTGGGAGTATGGATGGATGGATTAACCATACTTTTTTGGGCTCCTGTATCAATAAACCCAATGACTGTAATGGCCCAACCATCTAGCAACCATCATGAGTTTTAGCAAAAATCACTAAGGCATTCTATAAATCCTTCTTTCAAGGAATAGAACAGCTAGCATATACATATAAAATCAAAACTAGGGGAAAAAAATCTAACTTGACAGTATAACACCTGAACATCCCAAGATATACTTTAATGTCTCTAGCCTAACCACCACCAAGAAAGGTTCTAAAATACAAAGCATCTAGGTCAATTTTCACAACATGCTGATAGTGAGGGCCTTACTAATCCTGAACATTCCAAATAAGGAAATTAATCATTGGGAGGTGAGGGATTTAGAGGCTTCTGCACATATGTGAGTATTACGGTACTTTTGGTTAGTGACTCACCAAAATCACAAGAAGAACTGACAACCCACCAATCATCACATTAGAGTATAGAAGGGTGCAATCACCCCTAAGATCTAATAAAAACCAGCCATCATCACCAAACTTCTCACTCAAGCTAAAATCTATATCAAAATGCAATTAACCGAGTCGAATGTGACCAACATTCAAATGTACCACTAGAATATCAAAATAGTGTGAATTAAAACCCACCTATAGGTAAGCTAATTCATAGGCACCTGTTTGGTATTTGAGACAGCAAAATTTAGACTGAGTCTAGCCAACTAGAACAGTTTCAGCATCTTGAGAACAAGCAACCTTCCTGATGAAAAGAATTGTGATTGCCCTACAAAAGAGAAGAAGCATTATAAATCCATCCATCGTCATGGATCCTCCAGAAGAAAAAAATCCAAGCATTATCATTTTTTCTCAAAGAAAGACCCCTCCAAGCCAAGGCAGGACAAGAAGAGCAAATATTTTATTTGTAAAAAGAAAGGACACTTTGCAAGAAACTGTCCGGACAAACCAGCCAAGGCGGTTCAGCTAATAAGGCATTTGCAGCATTCAACTGCATATTCAGAAGAAGATGAAATTGAAGAAATCTTCTCAGAACAGTCTGAAGTGGATGAAACAACAGTTTTGACTATTGCCACTTCTAATAGCGACACAGACTCTGATGGCATGCAACAACTGTGATTAACACCATCCAACAACTTCAAGCCCAATTCCATCCATAAACGTTGCCATCAAAATATCATAAGGAGGGGATTTTAATGTGTTATAGTCTTTATCTAAAACTTTTGGTCGTTACAGATTCATTTAACTTTTGACAATTCTTAAGTTTGGTATCATTGGAGAGGATTTTATCAACTTCTTCTTGAAAGAACCTTCAACTTATCAAAGGAGTTGCTAACCTATGCGGCATCTTATTTAGCAATCTGAGTTCTTAAGACTTAGCTTCTCAAGGGTTTGGATCTTTTATCCGAATTCTAATCATATTGGCTTTCTTGGTTCTTATCAATCTGGTTGTGGGTGTTTCTAGATAGATCTAGACGGGTTCTCGTGAATTGGTATAAGGGCTTAGGCACCAAGGTCAGATTCATCTATCTCTATTGTGTTTTTTTTTTCATTCTTGCTCTAGTATTCAAAAATATATATATAGTGAAAAATGGTACATGAATAGTGCTGCGTGAATAGTATTTTTAGGGTTTCTTTTTCTTTTTTTTTTTTATCAATTTTGCATCCTTGTGGTTTATTGTCCTTAAATTTCAGTTATTTAGGGTTTACAAAAAAAAGTATAAAAAATAATAATAATCATATTTGGCGATCTCCTTTGTTTCTTTGTTTTTTTTTTCTTGTTTCTTGTTTTTCCTTTTCATTCTTGTTTCTTGGATTGTGATTGTTAAAGGGATTTATTTTGGTGCTTTCCCTCGATTGAGTCATTAGTTCCTAAAGAACTTGACTGAGAAAATATAAGAGTAGTCAAAGGCAAGAGTGTTTGACCATGGTTTCATTTAAAAGCCTATTTGAGTGTAAACACAAGTGGAGTGACATCTCCAGTGTAAACCCATGTGGCATGATTATTATTATTATTATTATTATTTTCTGCTTTTTGGCTAACACCTCTTTATAGTTTACTTCAAATAACTAATATGGATAATAAAAGTGAGGTGCCCACCTTTCACGGTAGACCTTATTTTAACTTTGGAAGTAATGCACCAGGCATTTGAGAAGATGAATATGAGGTTTAAAGAGATAGGGAGCCAATTGAGGCAACATGGGACAACCATTGACAATATTCAAAAGGAGCAAACTAGTAGAGGATGTAATAGGGCTAGACATGATGAAGCAAGATATAATAGGGGAAATAATAGGCGTAGATATGAGGCAAAGAATGAATTTTGGGAAGATGATGGTGATGATTGAGCATTCGAAGTAAATAGGGATAGTGTGATGTGTAGAAGAGGTAGGTAAGAGAGAGGGTATAGGAGAGATGATAAGGGTAGAGATTTAGGTAAAATCAAAGTGACCATTCCATCGTTTTAAGGAAGGAGTGACCCTGAGGCTTATTTGCAGTAGGAAAAGAAGGTTGAGTTGATCTTTGATTGTCATAATTATTTAGAGGAGAAAAAGGTAAAGCTAGCAATTATTAAATTCATTGGCTATGATATTATTTAGTGTGATCATTTGGTCAATAGTAGGAGGAGGAATTGTGAGAGGCCTATAGCAAGGTTGGGACAGTTGAGAGCACTTATGAGAAAGTGGTTCATTCCTAGTCATTACCATAGGGATCTTTATCTTAAGCTACAAACCTTTACTCAAGGGTCGAAGAGTGTAGCGGATTATCATAAGGATAGAAAAGCTATAATGACACAATTTTTGACTAGGTTGAATCAAGAGATTACCAATGAAGTGGAGCTATATTATAATATGGAGTTGGAGGCTATGGTCCGCATGGTTATAAAGGTGTTAAGGCAATTGAAGAGGAAGGGTATAGTTTGATATACTTTAGTGTCTTTAAACCCACGGAAACTGAAGTGCAGCAATAATGAGAGACGAAATGATGCTATCAAGACTGAACAACCTGAGGCAAGAGAAGAAGTGCTTCAAGTGTTTAAGTTCCAGACACATTGCTTTTTAGTGCCCAAATATGAAAGTTATGATGATGCAAGATAGTGAGGAAGTAGTGAGTGAGAGTGATGGTGGAGAAATGTGATGAAGACGATGTCGAATGCCCTGCGAAAGGTGCATGCCTAACTGTTAGGCATGCTTTAGACTACACAAATTAGTGTTGATGCCATGGAGCAGCGAAGACAAAACATCTTCCATGCTAGATGCATTGTGAATAACATAGTGTAGTGTGATAATAGATGGTGGGAGTTGCACCAACGTAGCTAGTATTACCCTTGTAAAGAAGTTAGGGTTTCCTTTGCTAACACATCCTAGACCTCATAGATTGCAATGGTTAAATGATTGTGAAGAGTTCAAGGTTAATAAGCAAGTATTGGTAACATTTACTATTGGGAAGTATATTGATAAGGTACTTTGTGATGTAGCTCCAATGCATGCAGGGCAATTATTATTGAGGAGGCCATGGCAATATGATAAGAAGGTGACACTTGATGGGAGAATTATGACATTTATTCCTTTAACACCAAAAGAGGTCTGGACCAAATAAAAATCTGAAAAAAGGAAAGACAATGCAAAAAAAGTGAGGGCGAGAGTTTTAAGAAGAAAAAGATAGGGAGTGAGGCTAAAAGTGAGAGAAAAGAAAAGAGTGAGAAAGAGCATTGTTGTAGGAGTGGGTGAGATTAGAAAAGCATATAAAGCAAGCCATTTTATGGTTTTGCTTGTGTTCAAAGAATCACATCTAACCTTTGATGACAACCTGAATTACAGCGATAGATCACAGCTCATAACCTGGTTATAGACAATCTTTCCTTTGGGAAGATTTTCCAACTTGCTATGGGATGTCTAGATAAACTTTGTGAACAAAAGAAGTTCTTCAAAGAACTTCTCCGAGACAAAGAACCATTCAGATCTGCCTGTAAAAAACCCTATTTGAGACTCAAGTGTAAAGATAAAAACCAATATCATTGTCCTTCTAAGAAAAAACACCATTTTCAGAAATACTCCTCCAACCCTAATCCCCATTCTAGAAAAAAGATCCAAGAAACGATTCAAACCTCTATGGTTTTTCCGTAAGAAAACCTCCTCTCACGACTCTCTTAGAGAAAAGAAATCCAGATGTTTTATTTGTCATAAGAGAGGTCATTTTGCAAAGAACTACCCTAACAAACCAACTAGAGCAGTTAAATTAATACAACATCTTCAGAATAATACAGACTTCACTCTTGATGATCAGATTGAATTCTTGTTTTCTGAACAAGAAAGTCCAGATGAGTCTACAGTCTTTACCCTTGAAAATTCTTCTGATGAAGAATCCTTGACTGATTTTGAAGAACCCATTCTCACTATTGCTACCATTCAAACCCAATCCATAAACAAAGCCCAACCTGTTCATGATCTTACCATCCCTATTCCCTCAATCAAAGTCCAAGTCCTTCCATCCAAATATCATAGGCTCATTTCTGTTATTGGGTTTATTGACACCGAAGCCCAAAGAACCATGATGAATCCAGCCATTTTACCAGCTGAGTGTTGGCAACAACGCCAAGAATACTTTAAGGCTGCAAATGGTGAACTGTTCTCCACAAAGCTCATTACCAAAAAACCCATTGGTATCCAGCTTTTCCCCAACTATATCATTTGGACCAAAGTGATTGGTTCCAATCTGCCCAATAAAGACCTTTTGATAGGTTTTGATGTCCTACACCAAGCCAAACAATTGCACATTTCTGCAATCGGCATTCGGTTCAATAATATGTTCAAAACATATACCAATGCCTTGAAACTTTACTCTTTGGCCCAAACACCATCTTCATATGCTCAGATCAATGACCAATTTCTCAGATTATGTCCTGATGATCACAGTAAATTCCAACATCCCCATTCTCTATGGAAAAATAGCCAGTTCTTTATTAAGCTACCCTTCAAGCTTAATGAAGACCATAACCCTACCAAAGCTACTCACCCTGTCATGATGCCAGAAGAACTCACCTTAGCTCAATTTGAATGCCAGCAACTGTTGGCCCAAGGTCTCATTGAACCCACTTCTTCTCAATGGGCTTGCCAAGCCTTTTATGTTGAAAAACATTCTGAGAAGGTCTGAGGAAAGAAAAGGCTCGTTGTTGATTACCAACCTTTGAATATCTTTTTACAAGATATTAAATTTCCTTTACCCAGAAGACAAGCCTTGTTTACCCAACTAAAAAATGACATGATTTTTTCTAAGTTTGATTTAAAATCAGGCTTTTGGCAACTTGGGGTCCATCCTGATGACAGACCCAAAACTGCCTTTTGCATTCCTAATGCCCATTATCAATGGACTGTTTTGCCATTTGGGCTTAAAACAGCTCCATCACTGTTCCAAAAGGCCATGACTACTATTTTCCAGCCCATTCTCCATCATACACTAGTCTACATTGATGACTTGTTGTTAGTCTCAGAAACCCATGACAAACATCATAATCTGCTTAATCAATTTCTCCAGATTGTTCAACACCATGGCATAATGCTTTCAGCCCCTAAAAGCACTATAGCCACAGACCACATCACTTTCCTTGGTATGGAAATCCAAAATGGATCCTACTAGCCCAGTCCACACATAGCCCAAGAGTTACAATACTTTCCTGATAGTAACTTTTCCAGAAAACAAATTCAACAGTTTTTGGGAATAGTTAACTATATCCGTGACTTCATTCCACGTGTCAATGACTACACCTCTCCTTTATCCTCACTTTTGAAAAAGAATCCTCCATCATGGACTGACCACCACACCACATGTGTCTCCTACCTAAAACGGTATGCACAGAGTCCCCCACCATTGCGAATCATTACTAATGGACAACGCATCCTGCAGACTGATACCTCTGACGAGGTGTGGGGAGCCATTTTGATTGAAAAGATTGATGACAAAGAACATTATGTCGCGCATGCTAGTGGACAGTTCTCTCCAGCTCAAAAGCATTACCACATTGTCTACAAAGAAATCTTAGCGGTAAAAAATGGCATCAAAAAGTTTGAATTCCACCTCATCGAATTCCAATCCCTTGTCAATGGATAATTCAGCTTTTCCAAATATGCTGAATTTCAAAAATCATTCAGTTCTGGAAAAGACGTTACTCCGACTAAAAGATTGGTTTTCCCTATATGACTTCAAAGTTTCACATATAAAAGGGGAACACAATGTCATTCCAGATTATCTCTCAAGAAAACCTTCTCCCAAAATCTCAAAGCAGATACAGTCCCATTTTCCAATAATCTCCATGGCTCTTCACTCCCTAAGACAGCCCTCACTAAAAAGTTTACCCCTGGAAACCGTGCTTTCAGCACTCCTTTCCATCTTCAGGAATATGCTAAATCTTTTCTGATGCGGTATTATATACTTGCATGCTTTGAATACCCTGATTCACCTACATTCCAGGATTATCATCTGGAATCTATGTTTCTTATAGGTCTTAATTTAGATCTATCCAGACTACTTTCAGAAAATGAGTTATGGTATATGTGGTGTCTCTCACTACTGTATGCCACCAGACTGGTTTTCCTTCTATTTGCCACTCTTGACCTTTTAAATGATCTAGACTAAGCCACCTCTCTTACCTGGACCCTTTTTGAATGGTTTGCGCCCTTACCTGTTTGGCGCCATAAACTTCAACAGCTCAAAACCACCCATAATCTTAGTGGAATCCCTTACCAAGAAGCCCAGCTGTTTACCTCTGTCTTCATAGTCCATCGTCCATACTTCCAGCACCCTGGACATTTATCTTTCTGGACTCAAGACCAAATGTATGAGTGGATCACAATCCCTCATCCTGCTTTGTTACAGCAAGACTATGCCACCAAGACAAATCTGAAAAACTATCTTTTCCAAATTAACCATGTCACACCCCCATCTACTGACATTAAACATACCTCCATTGGTCCCCAACATGATATTTTTATGATCCCTACACCATCCCTGGTCTCTAAACCAAAATCTCGTGGTATTATTATTAAGGAAGAACGTCCTGATTATACGGACTTCCTATTCCAAGACTCTCAAGATCCATGGGAAGAATTCCTTCCTCTTGACAGTCAGAATCAACCACAGCCTGGTCAAAGCAGCAACCCTCCTACTATAGCACCTTGGCCTCAACACATCAGGCCCATTATTTTGCTCACTCCTCCACCAGTAGTCCAGCCTTCTATTGAAAATGACAGTTTTATGGCTTACTGGCCCGAAAAAGGAAAAACCTGCCCTGCACATCATCCTGACCAAGCTCAAGACTGCACCTGGCCTTTCTGACCTTGCAGGACCAAATCACTCGATGCAACTGAATCCTCCTCAGAGGATACCATCTCCCTGTAAAGTCTATCCACCAGCTGGCAAGCACTTTATTAAAATATTTTGTCATAATAATGATCATGAATGGTGTGTTGTCATGATCATTGCTTGCTTTTCCTTTATCATTAATGTCAAAAATGGTGTGCTGATGTGCTGTCTACACTAGTGTGCTCTCCACATTGGTGTGCTGTTAACATCGGCGTGCTGTCAACATCGATGTGCTGTCAACATCAGTGTGCTATCTACATTAGTGTGCTATCAAAGTTGGTGTCCTATCATAATCTTTGTAACAGCACCTTTGTAAAAGTTGTTTGTTTTCTTATGCTTTGTAAACGTTACGTTTGTAAAAGCTAATAAGGACTTATCCTTATCCATTCTCTCTCCTTCCCTATAAAAGGAGTAGACTCTTGTAAAATTAAAAACAACAAAGCAAATGAAATATGAATTGTTCAAAATTTTCTCCCATGTCTAACTAACTTCTCTTTTCTTAGTCTAAAGGAATAATGAATTAAATTAAGGAATTAAGGAGTAATGGAAATGTTCATAAAATCTGAGGAAGTATGCTCTACACTTTCCTTCTTTGAAGGATCCTGTGTATCAGAAAACTCTTGAGTTTTAAGTTTTCCTGTTTTGGCTATGAGCGCCTGTGTTAAGGAAATAAAAGAAAACTCTAAGTCTCTAGTATATCGGTTGGAAACCCGAGCATGCGGGCTACTGGTCCAAAGGATGATTAAGTTCATCATTACTTTGGTGTAACAATGCCATGTACTGCGTACTCTGCCCTTGTGGTATCAGAGCCACAAAATTATTTGCTCATAAAAATATTGTTTTATGGTATTTTCTAAAACTCCTTCATTTTGCAAGTTAATTCATTATTTCCTAAAGACTAAGATCTTCATCACACATGGCTTCTTCTTCAAATTCCAGTACTGTTTCTCTAACCTCTTCCTTGCATCTTCCTCCTTCTTGATCCAAACGAACCACCAAAAAGATCGAAAGTCTTGTTGAGTTCTCTTATGTTCCTGAATCAGTTCAGATTGACAAATCCTACATGCCTCTTGTCAATCCTTACCAATTGTACAAGAAACCCCGCTCTCTTACTAGAAGTATCCGAACCCTTGTCAGTACCAAAAGACCTTTACCCAAAGAGTATGTCCAATCTTCTCGGTTTGATCGCTGTGCTCTTCAATCCACCATATCAGAACAATATGTTACCCTCTAAATTTCCCATGAGTTGATTACTTTCTGGAAACAGGAGGGCTATACTCATCTTCATCTTGGAGGAATCCGTCTTGTTCTTACTCTTCATGGTCGAAAAGGTTTACCAGTATCCGCTAGACTTGCTTTGCCTGATACCCGTTTTAAACACTATGAACATGCCATCATTGGCATTGTTCTCACTACCCTACATGCTGGTAGTGTTCTTTTAACCTTACCCAAACTTTAACCTTTCTCTTGATGATCCAAACCTCCCTACTGCTCTGAAAGTCCAGATCCAACTCCAGGGAGCTGATCAGATAGCTACTTTAAAAATGGCTACTTTACACCATCAATTGGTGTACCGATTGCAAAATCATGCTTTGGACTTACCCACTTCGAAAGCGACCTCAGATGCCTTGATGATTCTTGCTGAATCTGAAGATATTCCTACTATCATTCAAATTCCCAGACACGAGCTCTTACAGCTCATGCCCCTTGAGTGGTTGTCTAATTATGAAAAGTTCCATCAAAATATAGAGCCAATCTCAACTTCTGAAAGTTCTTTTGAAAAACAGCCAGATGGCACTGTTAAGATAACTTTTAAGCCACCACCACTCCGGGTTCCTACGATTTCCTCTGCTCCACCTTTACCAGATATCATGCTCACCTCTCCTACCCCCAGCCTTCAATCAACACCTCCACCATCAGAGGCCCCACACAGATTTTCCTATACCCATTCTACCATGATCCAGCCTATCCAGACTCATCACGAGGATTTACCCATTTTGTCCTTTGATTCCAATGGTTATCCTGTTTATCCAGCCAAAATAAACGGTCATTTCATGTGGGATGTTCCAGCATCGGGTATGTGTGACCCAGGTTGTTCTTGTTGGGAAGATGTTGAAATCCTTGAACTTCCCAAGAAAAAGAAAAAGAAGAATATTGTTTTCCCAGGTTGCAAATATCATAAGAAGGATCCACCATCTGATGATCCAGATCCCTCTGTCAGTTGTTTACCCTTACCTGTTTATCAGAAGGGTTTACAGTGGATTCAAACCCATGAACCTGAACTTTTATCTTGCTCCCAACAGGCTCAACTCCAACAGCCTATTCTACTTCTCCATTGATCTCATCTTGTATGATGTTCTCTCCTACAGATTTTCCTCCTTTAGACAAACAAACAGATGTCTCTAGACATATTATTTCTAAGCCATTTGTCCAGTCCCCTATTACCCCTACTGGCCATATGGAGGAACCCAAGTCTTTTAAAGCAGTTCTAAATTGGCAAACACAAAATGCCAAAGTCCAGAATCAATCTTTGACCTCCCTTCACCAAAAGGTTGATCACCTTTCCTCTCGAACTGTTCATGTTGAAAAACAAGTTGATCAAATCAGCTTACAACTTCAAAAGATGTATCAGGACATGCAAGATCGAGTTGTTCAATTAGATCTTGATTTGCGAGAAATGATCCAGCAACGATATTGGGGTCCAGAATTCAATCAAAAGGAGGTTTGAGATCGGGACTAAAAGCTGAGTTGGCACGAATTGACTCAGAAAAGCAACAACCATCACTTTTTAGTAAACGCCAACCTATCCCAACTTTATCTCAAACCTACCATCCTTTTGGCACCTTTATGGCTCCATCACGGCCATATGATCCTATAAAATTATTTGGCATGACCCACACACTTTTTAAAGATAAACCAAAACCCTAAATCCGTCCAAAAGCTACCACATCCTCACCAAAACCTCCAGTATCCCTTCAGGATACTCCCTCTACCTCTACTGGCAAAACTTCTACTCAGTAGATGGAAATTATACTGCCACCATTGTTCCACAACCCATTGATATAGACAAACTAAACTCTTCTAGTTCTTCTGATTTTGATGAGACTTCCATTGATGATCAAACTTGTGATACTTCAACCAGTGACTCAGACGCTGAATATGCTAATATTTCCAGGTTATTAATAGTTGATGCTGCTGACCCACAGCCAAGTGAACCTGTAGTCACTAAACCTGAAGAAGTTGGAGACAAGGAACCGGAGACCTCTAGCTAGCCTAGGCCTCAAAGGTCTTCATCAGAATCAAAGCCATCCAATGGTCCTTGGTTCACTTTTGATGATCTTCCCCCTCATAAATGGCGTGAACGTCTCTAAGAACTATCTGCTTGGATTGATCTCCAGATGCTCCGCTCTGGCGCAACAACCCAATCTATGCTAAAAGAATTCTCTACCCGTTTTACGGGATCACTTAGAGATTGGTTTGATAGCTTGGGTACTTACAAACAACTCCAGTTTATTCAACTTCCTGAAGTCTCTACTGCTTTGGCTTTAATTCATGAGCAATTCATAGGGGAACCCTTTATTACCTATGACGTTGCTAGACGAGAATTCCTCAACAGGAAGTGTTGTTCTTTACAACCTAAAGAACTCCACTTCCATTACAAGCGCATGTCTATCTTGTACTACAAGTTGAACAGTTACAATGACCCAACCCCAAGACACGTGTTCATGACATCTTTGCCTATAAAAGTAATCCTGAGAAGACCAAAGAGCTTTAAAGGCAAGTTATAGAGTTGATGAGCAAGGGGTATGTGAGAGAGAGTATGAGGCCATGTGCAATACTAGTGCTATCAGTACCAAAGAAGGATGGAAATTGGAGGATGTATGTTGATTGCTAAGTTGTCAATAATATTATAGTAAAGTATCACCATCCCATTTCTAGGTTAGATGATATGCTGGATGAATTACATGGAGCTTATTTATTTTCTATCATTGATTTACAAAGTGGCTATCACCAAATTCGCATGAAAGAAGGTGATGAATGGAAAACTACCTTTAAGACCAAGAATAGATTGTATGAATGGTTAGTTATGTCTTTTGGTCTTATTAATGCACCTAGTACTTCTATGAGATTAATGAATCATGTGCTATGTGCAATTATAGGTCAGTTTTTTGTTGTTTACTTTGATGACATTCTAGTGTACAACAAGACTTTAGATAACTATATTGAGCATTTGCGATATGTGGTTGATGTTTTGAGGAAAGAAAAGTTGTTATTTCTTGGCTTTGCTGTTGGTTCAAATGATATAGAGATGGATCAAGAGAAGGTTAGAGCTATTAGCAAGTGGCTGATGCCTAAAAGCATTACGAAGGTAAGGAGTTTTCATGGTTTAACTAGTTTTTATCAGTGATTTGTTAAGGATTTTAGCACTATTGCCGCACCTCTTACTGATGTTGTTAAAAAGAATGTTATATTTACTTGGATTGCCGAATAGGATAAAACATTCATTGATCTTAAAGAGAGGCTAGGTTCCGCACCTGTTCTAGCATTTCCTGATTTTTACTTCACTTTTGAGATTGTGAGTGATGCCTAAAGAATATCTATTGAAGCTATTTTGATGCAGGATCGAAGGTCCATTGCTTATTTTAGTGAGAAGTTGACTGAAGTAGATTGCTATATCCTACCTATGATAAAGAGCTCTACATGCTTGTGAGGGCCTTAGAAACATGGTTGCAAACTATGGCCTAAGGAGTTTGTGATACACACCGATCATGAATCCTTAAAGCATCTAAAGAGCCAAACCAAGTTGAATTGAAGGGGTATAAACAGGGTAAAGAGAACATAGTTGCCAATGCATTATCTCAAAAGTATGTGCTTCTCAATTCTTTGAGTGCCAAAATGTTTGGACTTGAGTATGTTTTAAGGAGTTATATAGAATCATTTTGCTGATGTTTTTGCTATTTGTGATAAAGGATCTTTTAGTAATTTTTATAAGCATGATGGTAATTTGTTCAGGGAAAACAAGCTTTGTGTGCCTAATAGTTCTATGTGTGAGTTGCTAGTGATGGCCAAACTGAATAATCTTATTAAACTTCTATTTTCTACTATTTGTCACCCTTAAACTTAAATGGTCAATAGAACTTTATCTCAGCTTTTGCATACTATCATTAATAAAAATTTAAAGCCTTGGGAAGATTGTTTGCCACTTATAGAGTTTGCATATAATAGGGGCATTCATTCTTCTAATTGGTATTCGCCATTTAAGATTGTTTATGGTTTTAATCCATTGACTCCAATGGATTTGATTCCTTTGCCCATTGATGCAAGAGCTAGCTTGGATGGTCAAAAGAAAGTAGAGTTGGTAAAGTCCATTCATGAGAAAGCTTGACTCCACAGGATACTTCTCCACCATTTTTTATTTTTGTAAAACTTGAAAACCAAGAATAATTGCCTATCATATGTCTAGAGCATCTGTTGTCCAAGTATCATTTATTTTCTCCTTCTCCGATCCCTGTAGTAGAAATCTCAAGTTTTAGGTACCAAAAACTTTTTGGGTCCTTAAGTGTTAGCACTGGCTCCTTTTAGAACCCAATCACATTTGATTCTAAAATTGCATTTTTCTTCACTAGACATTTATAACTCATGTATCCATTTCTATTTCAATAATGGCATACAATTTGATCAATAATAGAGGTATCACAAAATAATTCTTGTAATATCTTTGTTTCAAATTTGGCTTATAGCTAATACCTCTATTGCCAAAAATACATTTTGAAAACCAAGCAAGTTATCTAAAATTTTTGCCCACTTTTTCTTAAGCATTTCATTTTCCTTTTTCAAATCATCAATAAGTGAATTTTCATGCTCAAATGCAAGGCTTTCTTCTTCAAAAATAATCTCGTCATGTAGTCTTTTATTCTCTAATTCTAGACATTTAATTTTTACTTCTAAAGATTCATTCTCACTTGAGAGCTCAATTTGTTTAGTAAGTCAGGCATTAGACACATTATCATCTCAAACAAGAACAAATCTTGTTGTTGAATTAGAGAATACTAAATACATAAAATAGTAACTCACCTTCAGATGGCTTGACCAAAAGCAGTGTGTAGTTAAGGTGTACTTTCAATCTTTACAATGTTTCTTTGCATTCTTTAGTCCATCTCATCTCCTTCTCTTTTTTGAAAGCTAAAAATGGAAAGCACTTATATATCTAGTCAATTGTTGGATTTCTATCACATTTTTTAGGGACTTCATGTTGATTAAGACTTGAATTTTCTCAAGATTGACTTCAATTCCTCTTTGAAGTTGAATTAAATTTGTCGAAAGTAACTTGAACAAATCCTTGCATTATTTCCTTGATCTTCTTAACTAGTGCTCTTATAAATGGCCCTTCTAGAATAAGTAATGGATCTTTAATGCTCTAGATCACATCATTCCCCTCTTCTTAAAAGGATTTGTCCTCGAATTTTAACTTGCATCAAAAGGGAGAAAGGTCAGAAACATTAAATATAGTGGACGTATTATACTCACCTAGAAGTTCCACTTTATAAGTGTTGTCATTGATTCACTCAAGAATTTAAAATGGACTATTGCCTCAAGGGTGCAATTTAGATTTCCTTTGGGCTAGAAACCTCTCCTTCCGCATGTAAACCCAAACCTAACCACAAAGTTCAAAAATCAAACTTTTCTTACCCTTATTAACTAAAGTAGCATACTGCTCATTTTTCTTCTCAATGTGAAGCTGCACTTTCTCAAGAACAAATTATACCAACTTTACTTTCTTTTGACTATCCAAGCTAGCTCTCGTATCAACGGGCAAAAGAATCAAATGCATTAGAGTCAACAGATCAAAACGACGAACAATCTCAAATGAAGAATATGAAGTAGAAGAATGAATACTCCTATCATATGAAACTCTATAAATGGCAAACATTCTTCCCAATACTTTAAATTCTTATTAATGATAGTAGGCAAAAGTTGAGATAAAGTTCTATTGAGCACTTTAGTGTGGCCATTAGTTTAAGGGTGACAAGTAGTAGAAAACAAAAGTTTAATACCTAATTTATCCCATAATATACCTTTGAAAAGTGACTAACCTCTCTGAAGAACAAATCAGCCATATTTGATGAGATTGAGAACAACATTGTTGCAACCACATGGTACGAGGTATATTCAGATCCTATTCAAGTTCTTGTCAGACCTCTCACAAGGGCTTGAGCAAAGAAATTCAAAGTAGCACTTAATGGGTTGATTCATGTAGCTTGGGCTCAATCAAATTCATGGAAGCCCATTGAAGGAATCACACATGATATTTAGACCACTAAATGAATGATTCAAGTCTTAAAGTTTCCAAATAATCGCTATGAGATTGACAAGTGGCTTGCACATTATGGTGGGAAGATATATTATTTTCCTTTCTAAATATTTTCCCATTCGGAAAATATATTATTTTCTTTTTTTTTGGATACTTTCTTGTTTCTTGAGGAGGCTAATAAAGAAACAAATCAGTTATTTCTCTTTTAATTGCCTAGTTTCCATTTTAATTGATGTAAGGCATTTAAGCCAATTAGGATTCTGATTTGATTTATATTCTTTCCTATTTGCTTGATTATGATTTTGATTTTATTTAGATTCTTTCATATTTGCCTAGATTAGGATTCTGATTTGATTTAGATTCTTTCCTTATTTGCTTTAGATTAAGATTTTGATTTGATTTTCGTTTAGGATTTATTTCCAAAAATTCTTATAACCAACCCTATATAATATACTCATATCCAATAACATAGGGAAATCAGTTTTGATGCAATTGGTGAGAGTTAATTTTCTTTGGTTCTTAAACAAACTCTTTGAACTTATCAAATTTTCATGGGGTTCAAACTCTTGACTTATCAATTAGATCATTCATAACTGATTGTGGCATCTTCTCATACTAATGTTTAGGCTTTCATTAAGCATCGAGTCATGGTTCCATTCAATTATAGGTTTAGATTCGATCTTATTTGAGTCACGTCAGCTCTTGGCGTGGTTCGTATCATTTGATATCAGAGCCTAGGCACCAGGCTCAGATTCATCTATCTTTATTATTTTTCATTCTTCTTCTAGGATATAAAAAAAAGCCAAAAAAAAATCATGAACAATACAACGTGAATAGTATTTTTATTTTTTTTTTATCAAAATTGCATCCCTGTGGTTTATTCTTCTTAAATCTACCAATTTTACTTATTCCTTTCCCTAGATTCATTCAAATGTTAGTTATTTAGGGTTTATAAAAAAAGAAAAAAAAAGAGTCCTCGATCTCCACTTAATAATCTTTTGTTCATTTTTTATTATTAACGTCTTAGGGAATCCAAAATTGTTTTACCCTATAGGTGAAATTTTTTTTCCAAAATTTTGATAATTTGTGCTTCCAAAACCCAATCGTACGTATGCATTATATTCTTACTTTTGAAATACAAGTCTCCTTAGTATAATTTTTATGAATTGCTATTGGAATCTTTATATTGGTTTGATAAGTTTGATAAGAACTAAGTGAGAATTACTATAAGTGAAAAACGACAAGAGAGTGCGAGCATATTAGAGGGTAAAAGCCAATAAATTTGGGCGAAGCATAAGTGGAATTGAGTGAATTATTTTTCTTGAGTGAAACTTGTAAGGGAGTGTGTTAAGGTCCTTTCCTCATTATTTTTAATTTTTTTTATAGATGTCAGCCATGTTCTTAGAACCCAAAACAAAACACAAATGAAAAGGATCAATTTGCAATTACTCAAAATTTGCAAATTTAAGCATTGATGGGAGATATAAGAAGGATGATGAGGGCTGAATTAGAGCACATACATGAGCATTTGGATCAAGTAGAGAACACGTGCAGGGTAGCCACAACCAGTTCCCCAAGCATGTAGGAGGAAAAGCGCTTCAGTTAGAGGAGAGATTAATGAATATTATAGGGATAAATATGATGAAGAGGAGGACTCAGTAGGTAGCTATAGGAGAGAAGGACGAAGTGGGAGAGTTAAGAATAAGGATGATGGATTGAGTGGCATAAAGATGAAGATCCCATGTTTTCAATGTAAATTTGACTCGAAAGCATACCTTGAATGGGAGAAGAAAATGGAGTTCATGTTTGATTGCCACAACTATTTAAAGGCACAAAAGGTAAAATTAACTGTGATTGAGTTTTCTGACTATGTTGTTACTTGGTGGAATCAGCTTGTTATAAATAAGAGGTGGAATAAGGAACATCCAGTTGAGACATGGGATGAAATAAAAACATTGATGAGAAGACGTTTTCTACCTAACCACTACTACCGAGACTTGTACTAAAAATTATAAATTCTTATATAGGGTAACCAAAGTGTGGAGGATTATTACAAAGGAATGGAGATGGCCATGATTAGAGCAAATGTGGAGGAAGATAGAGAAGCCACCATGGCACAATTCTTGAATAGCCTTAATTGGGAGATTGCAAATATGGTTGAGTTGCAACATTTTTTGGAGATTGAGATGGTCTACAAAAAGCCATCAAGATTGAACAGCAACTCAAGAGGAGGGGTAACACCTATACAGTCCCAAGGTCGAGTTTCACTCCTCAAAAGTCGAGCTATGTGAAGCAAGACAAGTGGCCATAAGCATCTATTGCACCTAAGTAGAAATCCGAGCCCTCCAAGCACAACTCACAAGGTAACACTATGACTACCACTATTAATAATCGTGACATCAAGTGTTTTAAATCTCAAGGCAGGGGACATAGCAAGTGAATGTGTGAATAAAGAGTTATGGTGTTGCGGGACAATGGTGAGATTGTAACTGAAGATGAAACAAAAGATAATGACATGCCACCATTAGAGGACATCAAAGATGAAGAGTATATAGCCCTTGGGGAATTGAATTTAATAGCTAGGAAGACGAAGCAGTGCAATAGGAAAACATTTTCCCAAACATGTTGCTAGTGCTATCATGGTGGAGAAGTTAGGACTTCCAACACTTAACACCCACAACCATTCAAACACTGTGAACAGGCAAGTATGAAGATAAGATGTTATATGATTTAGTACCAATGCAGGCTGGACACTTGTTACTTGGGCGGCCTTGGCAATTCGATAGATGTGTGAAGCATGATGGCTTCACTAAAAAATATTCATTTATGTTTAATCAACGTAACATCACTCTTGTTCCATTGACCAAGTCAACCTACAAAGAGAAAGTGGTCAAAAGAAAGAGAGTGAGCAAAAGAAAAAGAGAGAAAAAGAGAGTGAAAATCAAGAAGAGGATGAGAAAAATGAAAAAGAAAAACCAAAGAAAAATACAGCCATTAAGAGAAAATTAGAGGGAAAACAAAAGAATTTCTAGGCAAGCGCGAGTGAGATAAAAAAAAAGCATTGTTTTATACTTTTGTACAAAAAGGCATTTTTAAACACTAATGAACTTGACCTTACTTTGCCTAGTTTTATTACTTCTTTCTTGTAGGAATATGAGGATGCCTTTCTCAAGGAAACACCACATGGTTTACCTCTGATTCGAGGGATTGAGCATCAGATTGATTTCATACCCAGTGCAACCATTCCAAATTGTCCAACCTATAGGAGTAACCCGGAAGAGACAAAGGACCTTTAAAGGTAGGTTAATGAATTGATGGAAAAAGGGTACTTGAGAGAAAACATGAGCCCATGTGCAGTTTCGGTTTTATTAGTTCTAAGAAGGATGGAACATAGAGGATGTGTGATGATTGTCGTGCCATCAACAACATAACGGTAAAGTATCGACATCCTATTCCTAGGCTAGATGGTATGTTGGATGAACTGTATGGGTCTTGTATAAAAGTGGATATCATCAAATTCAAATGAAAGAAGGAGATGAATGGAAAACTACTTTTAAAAAAAATATGGTTTGTATGATGGTTAGTCATGCCTTTTGGTTTGACTTACTCCCTGAGCACTTTTATAAGACTTATGAATCATGTTTTGCGAGCTTTTATTGGCAAGCTTGTTGTTGTTTATTTTGATGATGTCCTCATATATAGTTGGGTCTTGAAGTTTTACTAATCAACCGTTATGCAATGAGGCTTGTTTATGTACTAATGAGCTTAACTCTTCTTTGCCTAGTACTATTGTGACTCTTTTGCAGCATTATGATGAGGTGTTTCCAAATGAAGTCCCTAATGGTTTGCCAGCTATTAGGGGAATTGAGTATCCTTTGACCTACCATACCTAATAGACTCGTATATAGAAGCAACCCTAAAGAGACAAAGAAGCTTGTGACCATTTGCGATACCACTTATATTAGTGCCCAAGAAGGATAGAACATCGAGAATTTGCCTTGACTATCATACAGCCAATAAAATCACTGTAAAATGTAGACATCCTATTCCTACACTTGATGATATGCTTGATGAATTGCATGGTTGTTGTGTGTTTAGTAAAATTGTTCTTTAAAGTGAGTGGAAAATGGTTTTGAAAATAAAATATTGTTTATATAAATGGTTAGTTATGCTATTTGGGCTATCTAGTGCACCTACCACTTTTATGAGATCAATGAACCATGTTTTGCATTCTTTCATTGGTAGATTTATGATTTGTTTATTTTGATGATATGTTGATCTATAGTAAAAGCTTGAATGAACACATTGAACATTTGCAAAGTGTGTTAACTATTCTAAGAAAGGAAAAGTTGTATGCTAACTCGAAAAGTGCTCTTTTGCAAAAATCAGCTTGCTTTCCTTGGTTATGTTGTAAGTGCTAAAGGAATTGAGGTAGATGAAGAGAATGTAAAGGTTGTTAGGGAGTGGCCATTTGTGAAAGATTTTAGCACCCTTGTTGTATCATTACCTGAAGAATTGGTTAATTCTTTATCATGAACAAGAAAGGGTGTTCCTTGATTGGTTTCTACATCATTACTTGCTTTACCTGATTTTGCTCAAACTTTTGAAATTGCGTGTGATGCTTCAAGTATAGGTGTTGGAGCTATTTTGATGTAAGAAGGGCATCCTATTGCCTACTTTAGAGAAAAATTAAGTAAAGAAGCCTAAACTATCCTACCTATGCAAGGAGATGAGAGCATTGGAAATTTGGCAACACTATCTTCTACTTAAAGAGATTGTTATAAACATTGAGCATGATTCCTTGAAGTATTTGAAAAATGCCAGATGGGTTGAATTTATTGAGCCATTTCCTTATGTGATAAAATACAAACAAGTAAAGGAGAATGCGGTGGCTGATGCATTATCTAGAAGGTATGCACTTATCTTTACATTAAATGCAAAGTTGTTAAGATTTGAGTAAAATAAAGAATTATACATGTTAACGATTTTGATTTTGCTAATGTGTTTAACGCTTGCAAGAAAGTTGCATTTGGTAAGTTTTATAGGCATGATGGGTCCTTATTTAGTGAAAATAAACTGTCTATGGCTAATAGTTCTTTGCGTGAACTACTTGTGCATGAAGCTCGTAGGCGAGGTTTAATGGGATATTTTGGCATTGCAAAGACCTTAGATGTTTGAATAAGGATATAAAAATTTTAGTTTCAACAAGGGAATAATGGAATCTCATGTGCGAGACATAATGCCCCACCCATTAGGTTTTACAATTGCGTTTGGTTTACAATTAGTACATACCAAAGTTGGCAATTGGTCAATTAGAGGAATGATGACTATCTTCCATAAGCAATTTTTTCTTATAAGGACAAAACATTCTTATTGTTAACAAATTTTGGAGCATAGGAGGTGTATAAAGATGGAATTGTAGAACTAATGTTTAATAAAAATAAAGGAAAATGTAAATTGTTGACAAAGTTTTTTTTTCCTTGAATGTAAACCACAGAAGCAATCTATTGGAAAAATTAAGCAAGCTTTCAAAGTTAGGGAAGGAAGGAATTTGCATTAAAGGAGAGGAAACTAACTAATAGAACTAGAGGTAAAAATCAATGCTTTTATTTGTTTATGAATTTTGTTATATAATATTTGTGCCTATCTGATAAACATTCATAATTTTATATTATATTAGTTAGAGCATCAGAAGATTGCATACCTAGAACTTGACATTCAAGTAAGTGATTAAGAACAAATAATGATTCTATCGCTGTACAATATCTTTGAATTGACGAAAATGAGAAGTGAAGTTTAGTTAGTTGCCAATATAAAATTTCCTAATATCTATGTGTTGCATTATACAATTTAATAAGAAAAATTGTTTGTTGCATTATTATTTTTTATTAAGGCAATCACTTGTAATAATAAAATTACATAAACATTAAACGTAAAGTGATCTACATTAGAAAATGTGAAAATACTATCAAAATTAATGTCAATGTTGACACTGTTGACATTAGGGGATCAACTTTAAATGGATGGTGTCACAATGGGACAGAAGCATCTTCTAAAAGCACGACTATTGTAGCAAACGTACTGGCTTTACATCTACAAGAAGTGGAAGTCTTTAGTAGGGAAGGTGATAAAGCCAAAGAATTGGACAATAAATTTGACCATGGGCTATTTGAGGGAGCTCTCTTACACGGCATGCAGTCATCAATACAAATTTGATATATTGATGACTATAGTTATGAAATATTCAGTACAATGAACCATAACAAATTGATAAACACAGTCAATAAAATTGGTAATGAAGCACAAGAAATGGTATGTTATAACATGAATGATGTGAACATGCTAACCTGATGGTTTTATTTTGGTGCTTATTTCAATTATTTGGATAAATTATGAAATTTAGTTAACATATGCAGGACACTAATTCATAGTATTACAAAAGAAATTTTTGTAGGCTCATTAAATGGAATCACAATCAATAAGGAAAATGCTTTATTGAGACATTACAACAAACTTGTTTTCTTATTCGATCAAGAAAGCATTATAGTGTATGAATGTTTGCCTGAAAATGCTACTGACAAATTTTTCAATGTTTTATGGAGTTCGGAGGAGGAAGTAAGATTCATAACCAAATACGTCAATGCAAATATTATTTTAAAAAATTGACCTTTAGCCTTTATACTTGTAGGTATATCACTATGAATAAGGATGAATTCATCATAAATTGAAGGAAATTCAAAGATTTGAAGAAATAATTGATAGATTTCGATGAACATATGTAAGGAATTCCAATAACATACACGGAACTTATGGTCTTTTGTTTTTTATGGTGTTTGTTTTGTGTGTTTTCTTTCACTTCATTTTGTGAATTTGTGTCTCAATGATACTACAAATAAAACATGTCTTTCATGTTTTGCATGTAAGCCAATGTTTGGTTTGGTTTCATATAGACGAGTGCTAATCTTATGGTTTTATTATTGTACATGGAGACATAGAACATGATCGGGGCAGACTGTTGAATTAAAACGGCATTTAAATTGAGCAATAAATCAAGAAAACAAATTTGTTTTGTGTGTATGTGTGTTTGCAAACCATACATAATTCTCAAGTGGGTACTAGATAAACCAAATAAGAAAACCGACAAGTGTAGTAAATAGCAATATCTAGCTTATATTGCTTGATTAATTATGATTTGAATTTGCATGTTTTGATAAAGTTTGTAATAAATAGGCAAATTACTTAGGCAAGTACTTTATTTTATTGGCTTAAGAATTGTATAGCTAAACATCCTAATTAGATCCCAAAGTCAGGTAATTAGGTATAGTCTACACCTACTAAATCCTAGCACTGTGGGTTATGAAAATTAGTTAACCACATCTATTATATAAGTTAGTGCAAAATGAAGTATAAAAGTAATTAAGTCAATTTAAAAAAAAAAACGACCTAAGATTAAGATATAAGAAGACTATAATTTTCAATGCTACCAAATAGGAGCACAATACCCAACAAACAAGTAAATAAAGCAAGGTGAAAAAATAGAGGACATCAAACAAGTGGTGAAGAAGGTGTATTGTTTATGATACAATAGTATATAAGGCATGAAAAACTCTATAGAAATCTTACCAAATATTTTCATTAAAATTACATAGCCATTTTGAATGATTATCACTCATAAATATTGAAAAAGGAAAAAATTAGATGGATTGGGCGAATCACAATGCCAAGCAAATTGTAATAGGCATAAGGAAATTCTAAATGCTGTATATTGCCCAACGGTAGGGCTATGTGATGTATGCAAACAAGTTTAGACAATGCAAATGGAAACTTAACATACCAAAACCAAACCATGCCAGTCTTTCTGTGTCCTAGCTAGGAGCATAGTCTTTTAATATATTTTAGGTAACGCCAACATGTTAAGAAGTACGAGGAATTTTCCTCATTTTTTTCCTGCCTATAAATTCAACCTCTTTCTTTTTGCACATTGCGCCACATAAGAGCCCCAAGGGCAATTGTAATTATTAAATATTGAATTAGAAATACAAAATATATGTGTATCCATAGGTAGTTAAATTTATGTACATGTTATAGACATCTCTAATAATGGTGATAAAAGATACTTCAATACTTCCCTCAAAATATACTACCATGGTGCGAAAACCAATAAAATTAACATAGTTTTTTTTACAATCAAGAAGCATATACACCCCTTACCTTGGGATAGGTTAGCCTTAAAGCAAAATAGGGAGGAGTTCCATTCTCACTCACAACAAGATAGGGGTTTGGTGAAATGATAGATCAACAAGCATAATTAATTCTCTTTCTGCACTTTTCAGGAAACAATCCTTCCTTTTTTCTCTAGAAACTAACATATTCTGGAAGTAGTATCTCTTTAACCTTAAGCAACTAGTAGTAACAAAGAGGCCACTGCTTAGCTAATCAATAAAACATTTTAATTTGTAAACAAGAAAAATTTTAAAAATCATTCTATAACATATGCACCTTAATTTCCCTAATTGAGTGTATTACATATTTTTTTAATTTCGTGGTTAATTTTTTTAAAGTCGTTGGATTTGTTATAAATCATTGCGGATAATTGGACATAGTTATTAAATTGATCGTGTTTGAATAATTTAAATTTAGCACAACATAAAATTGAGACAATTCAAACACGATTTAATGGTTGTGTAGTCATATTTCATTTCGGCACTTGAGCCCGGTATTAGCTTAATTTGTATTAAGCTTAAAAAAAAGAAAGAGAAAGGGTGTCGGTTGCTATTTATGGAAAGAGAGAAAGAGAGAGGCATTTCATTTTTTACAAAAATAGAAAGGAGAGAGAAAGAGATAGAGAGAGCAACTGCAGACCTGGTTCCCGACACGAACCTGTACGACCCAATCCGGTTACATCTCATGATTCTGGCCACCTCACCAACTAAGCAAGGTATTGATCTAAAGCTTTTGAGCCACCGGTCATACCTAGCCATTCATGTAGTTGAAAATCAGCTGGAATGCCATCGTTTGGAGCTCGAAAAATCACGGCCAAACCCATTCACTACACCATCGATTTCACAAAATTGGGCCATGCCACCACTTGGGATTTATTCTTTAGCTCGCCTCATCATTTTCTGACCAACCCTGTCACCTGAAACAAGCAGATTGCCAGCGAACGATTGCCAGAAAACTCACAGTTTTAGGAGCTTAATCTGCCACCATCACCGTGTATAGGAGGTCATCACTTGTACCATGGACTCAACGAAGTCAGAAATAGCATATTTGAGCACCTATCAGTGTTGACTGAGCTTCAGTCACCGTTGACCGATAGAGGCAATTTGATAATTTTATAAACTTCAGGAGTAATTATATAATTTTAAAATTATTGGACATGTTAGTAATTTCATATTAGGACAGTTAGGTAATTTAAGATCTCGGGGGTAATTCGGTAATTTTTGTTGTTAGGGGCATTTTGGTGATTTTATATTTTTGGGGTAATTTCATAAATTCAGAACTCGTGGTTATTTTTTTAATATGAATTGAGGTAGTTTGATAATTTAGGATTCTAAGGATAATTTTGTAAATTTTGATGTTGAGGGCATTTTGGTAATTTTATGGATTTGAGAATATTTGATTACGGATAAAATATTCGCATTTACGGAAGTTAATTATGTTATTTCCTTAAACGAGAACTAATTCGTGGATGTTGCTGATCCAAGTTGGGACATCGTTACTGTGAGTGGAATATACAAAACCTATTTTCATAGTTTGTTATGATAGTAAAACATGTTTACGAAATAAGTTTCAAATGCTTCGATTTAATGATTTCCTAGAATTTGATTTTATCTGTGTATTGGTATTTATTATTAAAAATGTGTATGATTAATATTTTATTACTGATTTTGAATATATGCAATGAAAAAGGAAATGAGATTTCAGATAAGATTATAGGTTTATGTATATGTGTATAGAAGGTTATTTGCAAAATCATCAAACAGTACCCTTCCCCTCCAAATACAATGATACAGATGATATGATGAGATATGAAGCTTTTATGGGCCATATGAACACACATAGAGGTTTTGGGTTGTGTGTTTGGGCCCACTTACCTTTTGGGGGCATTTGCATGCGGTATAATGAATACAAAGATACAGATGTTGAGATACATATGAGATACAGGTTTTTAGGGCCCGTCTGAGTACACACGGAGGCTTTGGGCCGTGTACTCAGGTGACTTTATCTTTTGGGGACCAAGTTATGCATACACAGATATGATGAGATATGAGATGATACTTCTCCATCTATCCATGTAGCTTCAGGGCATGACGGTACCTAGATAATACATCATTGCCCGTCCGTTGAGGTCTAGATACAATGAGATATGAGATGGCACTTCCCTGTCTATCAGTGTAACTTCGGGGCGTGACGGTACCCAGATAGTATGTCATTACCCGTCTGTCGAGGTTCGAATATGATGAGATTATTCCCCTAGGTACTTGTTTGGTGATAGTTTTCGGTATTTAGTTTAAGCGTTATGATTTTATCAAATATGATGAGATTATTCCCCTAGGTACTTGTTTGGTGATAGTTTTCGGTATTTATTTAATATTATAAGCATTATGATTTTATCAATTTTATGTAGTATTATTTGATATTGCTATTTTAGTGCATGATTTAAATTAAACAAGTTTATTTAAATTCTTATGATATTTTGATGAAATTGTGTTTAGATATGATATAATTATTTTTAAAGTAAACTGAGCTCAATGAGTTTTATACTCACCCTATTTTATTATGTTTTTCGCCCCCACAGGAGATTTGTAGGTACAACAATCGACCCAACAATGATAGTTATTTTGGAATTATGGCCACGTGATGGTGTTAGGAGTCATAGATGTATTTATTGATATATATTTGGATTGTATAATTTATTACATTTTAGTGATTGTGAATAACCTATGTATTTATCTGATATTGAATATTTGAGTGATTTGGTAGTTTGTTGAAGAGATTGATTTGTCGAAGATGGTTGTATTTGGAATTATTTTGGGATTGTTTGTTTTATAAATTTGTAGGTTTGGATATGATAATTAGATTATTTCAAAACGATTTAATAGATTTAGACAAACTCATCCTACAGGTTTAGGTTGGGTCGTGTCACATTCAATATAGCTTAGAGCCTAGGATGATACACTATCAAACAATGTTCAAAATGATCGTAAAAATACAGTGGTTAAGGTGTTTAATCAATGCAACAAACAAAAAAAATAGTTCTTTTTATGTAATTCCTAGCATAAATAGTGTTCAAAATTATTTTCCCACAATTTATCGATAATATCTTTGACCTATAAAGGTAAAATGGATGTTCAAATTCATGCACATCTAAAAATCAAATTAGACAATTATGATAGTCGATAGGCTAATGGAAAACTGGAACATACATGCGATGGCAATTGAAGTTTAGAAAATAGAACGTTTTGCCATTCGAAACTAGAAGACACTGTTCCTAAACCTTATTGATGCCTGTTTGCACTAGTCTCTTGAGTTCTAGGGAAGTTGCTATTAAATAACTGATTTTCAAGGGTATTAATATGAACCTCACAAATATATGTGAGCTTCTACACTCAATGAGGTACGTTTGCCAAGCATCATTATAATTAAAATTCAAAAAATCATAAAATAAAGACTTGACCCTTTATCTATAAAGATAATCCAAAGGAGTTAATAGATTAAAACCATATATAATTCCAAACTTCAGTGTTGAATGCACACTCCTGTTATATGCAAATTCTACTATAGCATGCAAAACACAATTTATTAATCTTATGAAGGTGATAGGTGCATTGGTTATTCCAAACAGCATAACTAACCACTCATGCAAGCCATCATTTATTTTAAATGTAGTGTCCATTCATTACCTTCTCTCATCCTAATTTGATGATATCTAAGCTTAAGATCAATTTTGGAAAAAAAACAAATAAACCATATAATTCGTCAAGCATGTCATCTAATCTAGGAATGGGATGTTTATTATTGATGGCACGGCAATCAACACACATCTTCGATGACCCATCCTTTTTAGGAACAAGCAACACTAGGATTGCATAAGGAATTATCAAAGGTTAGATATGGTTCTTTGAACACTAGCAAAGCCACGAAATGGGTTGCTTTATATGCTTTCCTAATCTTACCCACTCCTGCAAAGAAGCTCTTTCTCACTCTTTTCTTTTTTCTCACTTTCTTTCTTTTTCTTCTTACAACTCTCAACCTCACCATTTTTGTATTGTCCTTCCTTTCCTCTCATCTTCATTTAGTCTTTGTAGACCTATTTTGGTGTCAAAAGAACAAGCGTCACAATTCTCCCATCTTCGACACAGCTATAACTATTCCTAAACCCATCACGTGTCACCTTCTTATCATACTACTATAGCCTCCCCAATAATAAATGCCTAGCATGCATTGGAGCTACTTCATCACCATACTTCCCAATAGTAAATGTTACCAATACTTGCTTATTAACCTTAACCTCTACAATCATTTAACCACTACAATCTATAAGACCTGAGATGCATTAGCAAGGTCAACCCTAACTTCTCTACAATGGTAATACTAGCTGTGTTGATGCAACTTCCACCATCTATTATCGCACTACACACTTTGTTATTCACAATGCATTTAGTATGGAAGATGTTCTCTCTCTGTTGCTCCATGTGATCAACACTCATTTGTGTACTTAAGGCATGCCTAGAAACTAGGCATTCACCTTTCATAGGGTATTCGACTTTGTCATCATCACTAGCATCAATCAACTCTAGCATCTCTCCACCAACATTCTCACTCTTACTCACTACTTCCCCACTCTCTTGCATCACCATAACTCTCTTATTTGGGCACCAACAAGCAATGTGTCCAAAACCTAAACACTTAAAGCACTTGATGTCCCGATTCTTATATGGTTTAGATTCAGCCTTACACTAGTTTTGCTACTCAAATCTTCTTTTGCCGTAGGTGGTGTAGTCTTGATAGCTTCATTTCATCTCTCACTACTACTCTACTTTTGTTTCAATAGGTTTGAAGACGTTGAAGTATACCTAGCTATACCTTTCCTCTTCAATTACCTATTTACCTTCATAACCATGTGGACCATATCCTCCAACCCCATATTATACTATAGCTCTACTACATTGGCAATCTCTTTGACTTAATTATCCTATGATATTCAAGCAAGAAAGGTATACCTCACATAAGGCATATGTTTGGTTCTTATGGAATATTTATTAGTGCAAGATGCCTAACTCTGATTGTTGGCTAAAACGACCCATGTGGGTGGGTATCATCCAATAAGCTAACTAGGGGGCATAATAGAATCAATATAGCCTTTGAGTAAAATGACTTTTGAGTCAACATCCAAGCTTTTTATTGAAGCAACTTCTTATGAGTAGATGGACAAGTTAAATACTCCATTTGCTCGAATATGTTTGGGGTTCCTAGTGAAGATGGACACAAGATCTTTTAAGCTGATGCAGAAATTAGAGGTTTAATGTACTCTCAAATATATAGTCAAGAGAAGCTTTTCAATTTATAATGTAAAAAGTGTTGGCATGAAAGTTTTGAGCTTTTACATTATATGCATAGTTTTATTTCCATCATGGTATCTGACATGACTCAAAAGTGCTGTTTACTCTCAAGTATAAGATTGTGTAGTTATAACATAACCCGATGAGTTTGGAATAAAACCATAGGGATTTTGAAATCTAATAGTCAATTTATTAAACAAAGAAAATTAAATGTGGGAAAAAATTAATAGGAATCAATATAAACATATGTTAAGGTTACAACTCTCATATATTTTTATTTTGTATTTATTTTCCCAGTTAATTATTATGTCATTTAATTCTTAACTAATCATTAGTGTGATAAATGTGGGACCAAGTACCTAATATGCCACTACTATATTGAAGTGTCGACATTATTTCAAAATACCATATAAATCTAAAGGGATTTAAATTTATAAATTAACATGACATAAAAGAAACTGGTAAGGAATAAAAATACAACAAATGAAATAACTTCAAGACTCACTTGGGAGAGTAATTAATTCAATAATTTGATTCCTTGAGTTTCACCTTTCACCTAAGCTTAGAAAATTAGCCACTCATATTGACAAACAAAACACTCATTTTATTTAACAAACTTCTGAAATATATTACAAGAAAAGTGATTACACAAGAAAACAAGAAAGGAAAAAAGGAAAGAAAGAAAGAATTTCTCAGCTTCCCTCCCGTTGTGTCCTCTCTTTGCAAAAACTTCTATTTTTAAGCGGCATCAGCTTCAACTTCTCTTATTCTCTTATTATTTCTTATTATTATCATGTAAAAAAAATGAGAGACGAGTGGCTACATAAACAAACAAGTAAGAGATCTGCCACTTAACCATCGCCTAATTATTGTTGTTATCTCATTTTTTATTTTTTTATTTTTTATTTTATTTTTTTCTTTTTTTAAATACAACTCTTAAATAATGCATTCTAATTGGCTCGAGCAATTTATCTTCTTGTTTCTTGCTTTTGGTTCCAATTCCCTCTTTATTCTTGAAATATTTACAATATAAAAATTAACATACTGCAAATTAATTTTAACATAAAAATTTATTAGGGGAGCGTTATAGTAATTTAGGAATAATGAGCACATTAATCAACTCTGTAAGTAAAAAATTGATAATTTTATCCTTAATAAATGTACAATTTTTAATGTCAAACAATATCATCAACTTTCTTTTTGTTCTACCTCTACTTTTGAGCTACACAAGTTTCTGAGGATGTTTTCTTTTGTTGGATTCTTTCCTATGTAGATTGTTATTCCTATTTCTTCTAATCTTTTAGACGTACATGACGTCATGCATATGCAAATGACTTATTTTTTATAGGACATAAAATGTAGTATCCAATTTCACTGCTAACGAGAATTGATAAATGGGAGCCGTTTTAGGGCTCTAATGCATTGTTATTTTGCATAAACTTCCTAGTGAAGTGATGTTTGTTGGTTGAAGTTCGTCATCTAGTATTCGTAGTAATATGATGGCTTAAGAGCTTTTTGAGTTATTCAATGCAATGATTGGAGATTTAGAAAGCATATTGGGTGTGGGTTGAACAAGTTGAATACCTGATGACAAGAAATAGATTACTTTCAAGGCTATTTTTATTGTCATAGGGAAGTTATGGACTTAAAAAACAAATAGTTTTACAAAAAGCTCTATCCTCTTCTAGGTGCCTATAATAAATTCCTTCCAAGTAATCTTGAGCTTAGAAGTTTTGTACCCTTGGAACCAATGAAAAGCTCTACCATCCACGGAGCCACATGTAATCTATCATCTTCCTCGTTTATTTTATGTATTGGAAGAAAATCAATGTGAGGTACAACTTTCTCACTTGAATATAGTAGAATTAATTTTAAGCTAATAAACCCCCTGAAGTATTAATCATAATAATAACAATAATAATAATAATAATAATAATAATAATAATAATAATAATAATAATAAAATAAATTATTCATGACATAAGCGATGATGCAATACTAGTTGTTTGTAGAGATATTTAGAACTTCTAATATTTATATAAGGATAAATCTCAATAATTAATTAAGAGTTATGGTGACAAAATCCTAGCCATCCATTAGCTTTAGAAAATCCTATATGATGGGAACCCCTTTAGATCTAGCTAGAAAAACCCACAATCAGATTGATAAGAATCCAAGAAAGCCAATATGATCAGAATTCTGACAAAAGATCCAAATCCTTGAGAAGCTAAGTCTCAAGAATCCGGATTGCTAAATAGGATGCCACAAAGGTTAACAACTCCTTTGATAAGTCGATAAAATTCTCTCCAATGATATCAAACTCAAGATTGTCAAAAGTCCCCTCAAAGAACATAAAAGAGAAAATGTTCTTTATGGTGACTCCAAAATTCTGAAGGCAGTATAGAAGGGTTAATCATACTGCGCTGGGCTTCTGTATCAACAAACCCTATTACAGTAATGGGCCTATGGTATTTGGTCAATAGGAGTTGAATCTTTACTGAAGGAATGGGGATTTGGGTTTGGGCTAGAACCATTGGTTTTGATTTTGGGCTTGTATTTGGGGTCTGAGAAGGAGGACCAATAGTGTAGACCAAATTTGATAGGTCATCACTATCACTGTCTGAAGGAGAGTCGTCATCAGACGAGGCTTCGAGAGCAAACACTGTATATTTGTCTGCTTCCTCTTATTCTGAGAAGAGGAATTCAATCTTGTCAGTTGCAGGAGAGAATTCTGAGACAGATTGCAAATGTTGAACAAGACGAACGGCTCTTTTGGGATTCTTAAGACAGTTTTTTACAAAATGACCTTTTTTCTTAGATATAAAACACCGACTGTTTCTGAGACGTCGGGAATCCTCAAAAGGAACATTTCTTCATCGAAAGAATTGGAGATTACTTCGGTTTCTGCGTCTTGAGGACCTGTAAGGTTTGTGTTTGGACTTTTTGTCATAAGTCTGAAGCTTCTTGAAATGATGCCGCTTTTAGGTAGGACAATCGCATTTAGTCTTATCTTTACATTTGATCTGAAGATAAGGCTTTTTACATGCTGATTGGAACGGCTCTTTATCCTTAGCAATCTCTTTGAAAAATTTCTTCTGTTCTTATAATGTTCAAGACACGCCATAGCAAGTTGGAACAGCTTGCCAAGAGACATATTATCAATGATTAGGTTATTAGCAGTGATTTGTCTCTGGATTTCAGGCTGAAGTTCTTCTGGAAGAGAGGTTAAACACACATGTTTTAAGGTTGGATCATTGAATCCACCAAGTTTGTAAAACAAGATAGACATTCGTTTGAAATGATAATTCAAATCCTTGAAGTTCTTTGAACAGCATTTCATCTTAAGATAATCCTTCCTTGCAGTTGCAAAAATTGTGGCTGGCTCACCAATGAACTGCTCATGGAGAACAGCTAAGGCGGATGAAACATTTGGAAGTTGAATAAACTAGAGTTGCCGGATCAAACCAATCTCGTAGGGAGCCTATGAATCTCGAACTGAATTCTCTTAAAATGGCCTGGATCTTTGCATCGGGTTGAACATCTAACCATGTAGACAATTCTTGTAATCTTTCACGCCATTTTTCTGGTGGCAAATCATCAAATGTAAACCATGGACCATTTCCTGCTGGTTTAGCAGAAGATTCTGGTCTGATTCAAGCATGTGGTCGTTGAGAACTTTCTGCTTCCGCTTCAACATTAGAAGGAATGTCAAAGTAGGGTTCTTGCTCTAGTGTGTGTTGCTCTGTAGTCCCCTAAGCTTCTATTGGACCAGCCATCAATAGTTTTGAAATATCAGCTAGATCTGAATCAGAAGCATCTGAAGATAAGGACTCAAAAGATTCAGAATCTATTTGTGTCTCAGATTCTGATGGAGGATCAGCTGTAGAAGAATATAGCTGAAACATAGGTTGCTTTTCTTGGGCAATTGTTTTTGGTTCAGGAGGTTGTGGGCTGGCAGTGGAGGCTTCTGGGAGAGA
Organism: Luvunga scandens; assembly: GCA_030449905.1. Taxonomy (NCBI): domain Eukaryota; kingdom Viridiplantae; phylum Streptophyta; class Magnoliopsida; order Sapindales; family Rutaceae; genus Luvunga; species Luvunga scandens. The sequence goes on along the minus strand of JASUUG010000210.1, from coordinate 17,005,934 downwards.
GTGTGTTTGAGTCAAAGGTGGTTGGTCTGAAGGAGGTATTTGGGTATGGGAAGGGTCTAGAGGTTTAGGTCTGGACCTGAATAAAAGTGATGGAGGATTTGGGAATAAAGTGTGAGTCATCCCAAATAACTTAGATGGATCATAAGATCTTGGTGGTGCAAGTAAAGTTCCAAATGTATGGTATGGCTGGGGACTGATCATTGGTAAAGGTTGAGATTTTGTAAACAAAGTTGGTTGTTGCTTTTCAGCATCGATCCTGGCTATTTCAGCTCATAGAGCTCTAATCTCCTTTTCTTTTTGGTCAAATTCAGGACTGTAGATCCTTTGTTGAATCATGGTTCTCAACTTAGAATCTAATTGGGTAATCCTGGTTTGGAGCTTGTTGTATATTTGTGCCAATTGGTCTGTTATCGTATCAACTTTTTGCTCGACAACAATGGATCGGTGGGTGATTTGATCAACCTTTTAATGAAGGGGATTGAGGGACTGGTTTTGTGCTCTGGCATTCTGGGTTTGCCAATTTAGCACAGCCTTAAAAGCTTTGCGTTCCTCTAGATGGCCAAATGAGATTATGGCTGATTAAACAAAGGGTTTGGAGATGACATTTTTTTTAGGATCAGTTTTGTTTTTCAAGTGGAGGGAATTGTTGTTGGTATTCTTGTGAGGATGACAGTGTAGGGGTAAACATCATACAAGCAGGGATTTGAGGAGAAGGTGGTATGGGCGTCAAGAATTGTTGTCTACAAGATGTAGATTCATGTTTCTTAATCCACCTACGGCCTTTATTATACAAGGGCAAAGGCGCTGGGTAATCTGGTTCGGGTGGATCAAAATCATCAGAATGATATCTGCATTTGTCTTTACTTTTGTGGCTCTTCCTTTTTCTTTTGTAACAGATCGCGTCATCTTCTGTTTCGTCAAGGCATGGGCAATCCGGATCACACATTCCTGATCCCGGAACATCCCATAGAAAATGACCATTTATCTTTGCAGGATAAAGAGGATATCCTTCTGAATTAAAGGACACAATGGGTAAATTTTCTTGCCCAGTTTGGACTGAGGTTATCATTGAGGAATAGATGAAAGAGAGTTTGGATGGTTCTTCAGAGGCCGAAAAAGGTGGTTTAAAAATAATGTGGACAGTGCCATCAGGGCGGTGTTCAAACATGCTTTTAGATGTCTGGATCGGAGTGGAATTACTATGAAACTGTTCATAGTTGGTGATCCATTCTAAAGCATGATCTTTATGAGTTCTTGCCGAGGGATCTGTTTGGGTATTTGAATAATGGTAGGAATCTCCTCTGATTCAGCGAGAATCATTAGAGCTTTAGAGTTTGCTGTTTGGGGTGTAGGAAGATCAAGAGCATGGTTTTGCAGACGATACACCAACTAATGGTGTAAAGTTACAATTTTAGCTGAAGCTATTTGTCTGCTCCTTGGATCTGAACTTTGAGTGCGGTGGACAGGTTTGTGTCTAACAGGGAAAAGTTGAAATTGGGATATAGGGTAAGCAGGACACTACCTGTATGCAAAGTGGTAAAGACAGTGCCATTTGTGGCAAACTGGTATTGTTTGAACCTAGTATCAAGTAAGGCTATCCTTGCTGTGACAAGAAGGCCTTTTCTACCGTGTAAAGTAAGGATCAATCTCACACCTCCAAGGTGAAGGTGAGTATAACCCTCTCGTTTCCAAGAGGATATAAGGTCGGGAGAAATCTCAAGGGTAACATATTGTTCGGCTGTGGTAGCTTGAAGAGCACGCTGGTCAAGTCTGGATGATTGGATATATTCTTTAGGATGGGGTCTCTTGGTAGAGATAAGGGTTCAAATGGATCTAGTGAACGAAGAATGTCTTTTGTAAAGTTGGTAGGAATTAACAAGAGGCAAAGAGGATTCATTTATTTGGGCAGATTCTGGAATATAGGAATATTCAACTAAACTTTCGATTTTATTGGCGGATTGTTTGGTACAAGATTTTGGTAAGGATAAAGTAACAGGAGTTATGGAGGAAGTAGGAGTGGAAGACGAAGATGGAGATGCCATGGAATTAAAGTTCTCTTAATTCTCTAAAACATGCATTTATTCTAAATCAAATAAATTATGCATGTTACTGCACAAAATATAAAGCCACCAGAGAAAGCTAAATAGTCTAAGGTAACAAAACAATTGCACTCTCTACAACAAATAGATAAATTTTATCCCCATAATGTACTTCCCCCGTTTTCCAAATACATCTTGATCACACCTAAAAAAGTTTAGTTTATCACTTACCCTCCGCTCAGTTCTTTTAAATCACATGTAAATGATAATAGAGAAAGCTAGAATGCACTTTATTAGAGCATGTGAACAAATTCATAAGCAAATACATTAATTAAAATTAACAATCCCGCCCCTCCAAATCAAGAGTAGTTTTCTATAGTAAAGAAAACCTTTAAAGCCTGACTCTTTTGATTTCTATATTTCTTTCTTATTCTAGATTTATTTCCTTTGCTTTTTTTTTTTAAAAAAATTCTTAATTATCTAATTCATAGCCTTTGGAACTTAAGATATGTCTTTGAAAAGAACACTTAAAGAACTCTGAAAATTTTAAAGGAAAAAGATTAATTTTTTTCTAAAAAAAGAGACCTGCACAATAAGTCCATAGAGTTTAGCTAGATAAAGAAAAAAATAGGAGAAACTTTTGATTTCAAGATTGAAAAGACACAATGTTAATTGATAAAATATAAAGTGTGTTCCTTAAAATCTTGCCTTAAATATATTATCATTATGGAGTATAGATGTAAACAAGGATCATACCCGCAGAGGATTGTCCCTATTTAACAAGTTGCTAACATAAAACACACAAACGCGAAAACTGATTATCAATGAAGATTAAATTAAAAACCTTGTCTAGACTTCATGAATTAACTCAAACTTTCCAGATTTACTAAGGGAACAATAACAAATATGCACACAAAATTTAGTCAGATTTGAAGTTAATTTACTATGTAATTTTAAAGAAGTCGAATTATGATACAATATATGGTTAAGGAATCAATCTCCACCACTAAACATTGGATTTTAGGTTAATTATCAAAATCATCAATCACTTTCTTTTGAAAACAACCCTAAGATAATTATAAGCTCAATTATCTTGATATTTCCTTAGTTAGCATTAGAATGAAGGGTGATATAGGCTGAATCAAGAAACAAACTCACAAGCTTGGTTTATCTATCTTGAATATTCCACATGGAATCAAACGAAAATATCCTATAATCTTGATCACAATCTGCCACTTAGGTTTAGCTATTTGGCAGTTACAGATCAAAAACCCAAAACTAACAATCAAATCACCATCAAATTCATCTAGTTGGCCACCTAAACAAACAAGATAGTAATTCTTGAATGCTAAAATATTTTCTAGAGAAATAGAAAGAAATTCTGATTCCGAAACTTTAATAATAAAAATCCATGTTAACCAATAAAAAAAACTACTCACCCATTTCTAAATTACTAAATTCAAATTCATTAAAGAAAACCAAACAAAAGACATGAGAAAGAAATGCTTATTAATTAAATTATAGCTATGGCAGCCAAGTCTTCTCTCCAATTTACCAACTCCTCTCTTCTTTATGTTCTTCTCCCTCCTGAACTGATACTTCACCATTTTGTATTCACTCTAGGGCGTTCAAATTGCTGCATTGCTATTCAAATGCTTCTAGGACTAGTGAAGCTCGTTTTTTGACCTCCTTAAAACAACTCCCAAATAAGTTTTTATTGTAGGCTCAATTAAGAAATCCAACCAGCCCTTCAAGAATCAATCTTTATGGCCAAAACCTGATCCAAGAAGCAATCAACATCCATAAAGTCAGAATTTGCCTATTCTTCCCACTTCTGCTCCTTTTTGTTTCTTTGCCTAAAACCTCCTACAAAACATAAAATGACTAATAAGGATTCCAGAAATTATTGAAAATAACAAATAATTGCAAAGAAAATAATAAAACTTATGTGAAATTAGGCACTTCTCATCAATCAAACTTTTTTTTATTGAAATGTCTAGAAACAAATGGCATTATTTTCAACATTTTGCCTCCAACTTACAAATAAAAGAAGAAAAGAAACTGAAACATAGTATGTCGATATAATCAAGTAACTCTCCAAATACTCACAACTAAACACATAGATGGCATTAAATTAATTGAGGGTTCAAAATTGATTAAAACAAAAGAAAAAAGAGAAAAGAATCACAATATCACATATAAATGTAATATGTCTACAAATGTACACCAATTAAAAAATTCATTTTATATGACAAATAGAAAACATGAAAAAATAAAATAAAAAAGAATAAAGTAAATAGAATTCCTGTTCTATGAGGCATGCCAAAAATAAACAAGATTTCAAAACACATCTAAATCAAAACAAATCCGTACAAATCCGTTAAACAAAAAAGTATCAAATTAGGAAGAGAAATCAAGTAAAATCTTATTTTCTGATCTATTTTGGAAACAAGATCTTTTATTTAGCAATAAGAAAAACCTTATTCCATTAGTAAAATTCAACTGTATAAACACAGCCACGCTAGTTAAGCTTTGTCTACCTATAGATTCAGTTGTAATAGCTAGTGACAAAAATATGCTCAAAGGCTCATATAGATCATATATGAGGCCTTGGATCAAAGTAAAGGGCATAGACCGATTTATCAATGTAGGTTTACTAAGGTCTATGCTAAAGCCATCAAGGAAAGGGATGTCAAAGTATGTGACCTCATACTCAGTGTTGCTAACTATGTTAGAAATATCAACCCCATCTAAGTTCTCACTGCTATGGAAAGGGGCTGATGACAACCAAAAAAGGAATACCATTAAAGCTTCAACTGATCCTTTGCACATTCATGGAAGCCTAATTATAAGAACTAGAGCCAAAAAGATGTACACTACTTTAAATGAATTAATTAAGAAAATGTGGACTGAAAATGCAACGCAAAATACAAGACGTGATGAATTGGGCTTGGAGAGAAGATAAGGCATTGTGGGCATTATTCAAGTTATTGGACAGCTAAATACACAATTTAGGTCAATGCAGATAGGGCAAATACAGAATAAAATTGGTATTGATTGAGTTGGAATTAATGAGCAAGTTATATACCATTATAAAGATGATTAGCTTTCCAATGCAATTTAACAGAGTTGGATTTAGAGTTCTCTAAAAGACATTATGAACAATTTACTACAGCTTGTTTAGGCTTAAGAATTCCAACCATCCCTTTGTTTATTCAACTTTATTTATTTGTTGTGTTTCAAGTTTGCCAATATGTTAGGTAAGTCTATCATTATTGATGGTGAGCTAGTGTTAATTATGGTAGGCTAGCATTATGTTTGTCAATTACTAACATTAATAATGGTGGGCTAGTGAAGACTTTTAAAGCATTTTTTGACAAACCCATGCTTGGAGGGTTGTTCCAATGATTCCAAGTGTGTTTTTAGTATTTGGGGTTTCTATTAGCTTATTTAAACTTTAGCAAATTTTTTATGTAAAAGATCATTTTGGGAGATTAATGTTATTTGAATTTGAAAGATCAAGAATTTGCATTCTTGCAGCATTCTAAACTAGGCTTATCACTCATCTTCTCATCTACATCTTGAGTGTGGCATCAATATCCTTCTCTATACCTCTGGTTCATGTTTTCTTAAATATCAGGTCAAGGTTTTTGTTGGGCTTAAACCTATTTAGAACTTTCTTTGGCAATTAAAACTTTAAATAAAGTGTGAGTCTCAAAGTTTTAGTCTGGTCTGCATCATTTGGTATCAAAGACAAGTTTCTAATCAAGTTTGAATGTCTTATTTCTGTTGATTATTAAAAAAAAGAACATACCACAAAAATTTAAAAATTAAAAAAATAATTTTAGATTGCAAATGAATTCAAATCTTCCTAGTTTCATCAAATCAAATTTAAGTTATTCATTTTCCTTGACTCTATTTAAACAAAATATCAATTATGTTCCTTTACTCGCTTGTTTCCCTTTCTCCAATTTCCTTTTATTGATCTTTGTGCCCTCTTAATTCCTTTTTCTTATTTTTTGTGCTGTTTTGTCATATTTGGTTCGTTAAGTAAACCAGAATATTATTTCAAAAAAGCACCAATAGCGATCATGATATGGAATTTGAAAACCATGTTTTTGAAAGTTTTTGAAATGAGTATGGCATTAGACATCATTTTCATCACAAGGGCTCCTTAATAAAGTGGAGTTGTTGAGAGAAAGAATAAATATATTCAAGAAATGGTTAGAACTATGTTAAATGCAAACTTTTTGCCAAAATACTTTTAGGCCAAAGCCATTAACGCTGCATGCTATGTTTTAAATCATGTGTTAATTAGACCATCTCTGAAAAAAACCACTAATCAGGTTTGCAAAGGTAGAAAGCCTACCATTAGTTATTTCAAAGTCTTTAGATGCAAATGTTTTGTTTTAAACATAAAAGATAACTTGGGTAAATTTGATTCAAATTCCGATGCTAGTGTTTTTGTTAGATATTTGAACTCAAGCAAAGCTCATAGAGTCTATAATAAAACAACCTTAGTTGTTGAGGAATCCATGCATGTCACATTTGATAATCTAATCCTCCCTTTGGATATGGAGATGGAGAAACATAAGAAAGATTTGCTATTTGATGAATTCTCTAAAGAAAAACAAGTTGACCTCCACATGCAAATGATCAAAATCAAGACCAATGAGGAGAGCAAGCTAAATTAGATCAAAATGATTCTAAGTGGAGGTATGCTCCTTCTCACCCAAAAGATTTAATTTTAGGTGAACCACCACATGGCATAACTACTAGTTCATCAATTAGGAACATTTGCAAGCATGCGATATTTATATATCAAATTGAATTGAAATCTTTTCTTGAATCCAAAAGTGTAAAGAACCTGGGTTGCCTGCGTTCCACAAATTTGATTGAGCCCAAGTTGCTTGAATCAACCCATTAAGTGCTTTTTTGAATTTCTTTGTTCGAGCTCTTGTGATGGGTCCAACTAGAACTTGAGTAGGATCTGAATATGTCTGATACCAGATGCTTGTGACAGTGTTGTCCTCAAACTCATCACATGGGCCCTGGCTTGTAGAACCACTAATCTTAAATGGGTCATAACTTGGGCCTACAATGTTGGATTTGGGCAACCAATATATTGTTTCGAACCTCTCCATGTAAGGAATGCAACTACAGTTTTAAAAATCGTCCTCTTTGATGCTCACCACCTCATTTGCTTTTTCAAGTATACTAAAGCTAGTTCCTCCTCTTTCAAACCCATCTTGAATATTGGTCGCTTGCAAATTGAAGTTCAATTGAATTCGTCCAAAGTAGCTCCAAAAAATCCTTGCATTGCTTCTTTGATCTTCTTAGCTTATGCTCTTGTAATTGGCCCTTTTGAAACAAGTAACAAATCTTTAATGCTTTGGATCACATCATTCCCCCTCTCTTCAAAAGGAATTGTCCTTGAATCTGAACCACATCAAAGGGAGAAAGGTCAGAAACATTAAATGTACCAAATATGTTTTATTCACCTAAAAGATCCACTTTATAAGTTGTCATTAATATGCTCAAGAATCTAAAATGGACCATTGCCTTAAGGGTGCAATTTAGATTTTCTCTAAGCTATAAACCTCTCCTTCTGCATGTGAAGCCAAACCCAATCACCAGGTTCAAAAATCAAAAGTTTCTTACCTTTATTAACTTGAGTAGCGTACTGCTTATTTTTCTTCTCAATGTGAAGCTATGCTTTCTCATGAATGGACTTTACCAACTTTGCTTTCTTTTTCTTCTCAAAATTCTTAGCCTCAACTTTCTTATGTTGTCTTTCCTTTTCTCTCATTTTCATTTGGTCCTCGTAGACCTCATTTGGTGTTAAAGGAACAAGCGTCACAATCTTCCCATCCTTGACAAAGCTATATCTACTATTCCTAAACCCATTTTATGTCACCTTCTTATCATACTACCAAGGCCTCCCCAATAATAAATGCCTAATATGCATTGGAGCTACGTCACAAGGCACCTCATCACTATACTTCCCAATAGTAAATGTTACCAATGCTTGCTTATTAACCACTACAATCATTTAACCACTACAATTTATAGGGCCTAGGATGTGTTATCAAAGGCAACCTTAACTTCTCTACATAGATAGTACTAGCTACATTGGTGTAGCTTCCACCATCCATTATCATACTATACACTTTATTATTCCCAATGCATCTAGTATCAAAAATGTTCTCTCTCTTTTGCTCCATATCATCAACACACATTTGTGTACTCAAAGCATGCCTAGCAACTAGGCATTCACCTTTCATAAGGTATTTGACATCATCATCATCACTAGCATCAACAACTCTGGCATCTCTCCACCATCACTCTCACTCTCACTCACTACTTCCCACTACTTTACATCACCATAGCTCTTTTATTTGGGCACTGAGAAGCAATGCGTCTGGAACTCAAACACTTGAAGCACTTGATGTCTCGATTCTTCTATGGTTAAGATTTAGCCTTAGACTTGTTAGCCTAAAGGGCTATACAAATTGTAATTTTGATGATAACAAACACGTGTATTATAGGCTAAAATTCATTCAAGTGAGATCGAGCTCAAGACATTCAACAGATAATGACACAACCGAGAACTTCATTGCTATAAATTTTGTAAAGTTAGTATGATTTAATGTATGTATGATTTAACATTTGAAAAGCTCAAGATTTTGTTTAATAAATCATCATTTTTAATAAACAAAAGGTTTTATAATTGGTCATTTTTCAAGATATGGATTAAATGAAAAAGTTTTGCAATCTTTGATTTCAACAAGCATTGTTTTAAATTCTAGATTTGGACCTATTTGTAAAAATATAAAGCATTTTAGGGCATAATATAACTTTTAAAAGTATTAAACTATATTTTAATTTTCTAAAGTTTTAGGGTTAAATTATAAATATAAAAAATATGCCTACAAGATAGAAAGTAAGCGGCTAACCGACTGAGAATTAGTGGCTAGCCAAATTTTTAATGATAACTTGTCATAAAGGTCTAAGCGGCTAACTGACAAATCAAGAGGCTAACCAGCTATTCTTTGAAGGTTAATAATGGCTAGTTTACTTATCAAATATATATAAACTCAAATCAAAATCAAATCTAACAAGTTTTTCAAGCTAAAATCAGTTCATACAATATCTCATGAGCTTCCATTTTGCAAGTCTTCATACATTGAGTTATCATTGAGCTACCATTTGTATATCTACTCTAATAGAGAGTATTTGTTATAATCTTCAAATTCATTAGCAAACTTGTGTGGGAAACACTTGGGGAAAGGTGTGAGTGAGTGAAACACCATTTTTAAAGGTTGATTGACACCTTGGAAGTTAATTGTAAGAACTTAAAGCCTTGGAGGCATGGACGTAGGCTGATTTTGCCGAACCATGTAAAAACTCATGTGTTTGATCTCTCTTCCCTTATCCTTTTAATTTTGAGCATTGTTAAATTTATTAAGGCATTATATAGTCCCAGCAAAACCCAAACCAACCAGTCAAACGCCTCCTACTCGAACTCCCCAACCAACACCAACCCAAGCATAAGTTCCAGAATCATAGGCCTCCCCAAAATCCACTCCATAACCTATCCAAAAGGATAAGGCACCACTGCACCAATATTCTTCACAGATCATGTCTAATCTTGAGTTTTCTAGCTCTGATCAAATAGACTCAGAGCATGAATCTTTCACTGAATCTTCTTCTTCAGATTCTGAATCCAATTTTATTGAAATACTAGGCTTAATGATGGTTTAGCCCTCCACAGGGTCCAATGATCCTTCTCCTTCATCTCCCCCACTTGAACCACCTATAGTCGAAGAAGTAGAATTAGAAGATTTTTTTGCTGCTGCAGCTCAACCTGAGCCTATACCAAAACAATCCAATGGTCCATGGTTTACATTTGACGACATTCCTAAAGTCAAATGGTTTGCCAGATTCCAAGAGTTCTCTGCTTAGATTGATGTACATCACTCAAACTAGGAGCCACCTCTCAATTAGTTTTGAAAGAATTCAGTTCATGATTTACTAGACAACTCTAGCTATACCAGGGCGAAATTTCACAAGTCCTTGGTTTAATCTATAAGCAATATCTCGAAGAACCTACAATCGCTCAAGAATCAACCAGAAGGGAGTTTCATCAGATGAAATATTGTTCCTTAAAGCTAAAAGACATTGATTAAGAGGATGTTAGCATTATATTACAAGCTTAACGGTTTTAATGATCCTTCATTAAAACACGTTTTCATAGCTTCCCTTCCAAAAGAATTACAATCAGAAATCTAGAGACAGCTGCATATGCACTCATTAGTTGAATATTGATAATCTTTCCCTTGGAAAAATTTATCAATTAGCCGTAAATTGCTTAGAAAGGCTCTGTGGACATAAACAATTCTTCAAAGAGTTGATGAACAATAAACAGCCTTTCAAATCTGCTTGCAAAAAGCCACAGCTGGCCAACAAATGCAAATCTGAAAAAGACTGCCATTGCCAAACCAAGTAAAAGAACCATTTTCAAAAACACGCTCAAACCTATAAAAAACACCATCCCTCCAAACCCAAAAAACCCTACAAGTTCTTTAGAAAAAACGATCCATAACAGTCTTTTAGAGCTAAAAGTAGTCATTGTTTCATCTGTAAAAAGAAAGGTCATTTTGCAAGAAATTGCCCTAATCGTCCTACAAAATCTGCATGATTAGTTCAACATCTACACAGCCTTTCAGCTCTCTCAGACTCTGATAATGTTGAATCTATGTTCTCAGAATAAGATCAATATGATGACTAGACAGTCTTTGTCTTAGTAGAAGACGGTGAATTATCTTATACATAATCAGTTTCGGTCATTCAAACCATCAAACAGGTTCATTCAATTCAGCCTCATATCCCAATTCCTCAGTCAAAATTAATCTGTTGCTAACCAAATTCTCAAAACCCATTCCTGCTATAGGATGCATAGACATTGGAGCCCAAAAAAGTATGTTAAACCCCTCCATTTTACCTCCAGATCTTTGGGAAAAACATACTGAGTTTTTTAAAGCCGCCAATGGTGAATTGTTCCAAACAAATCTCATTACTAAAAAGCCAATAGGGATTCAATTCTTCCTTAATTGCATTCTTTGGCTCAAATTAGTTGGCTCTGATCTTCCTGACAAAGATCTTTTGATAGGTTTTGATGTTCTTCATTTGATAAAAAAACTTCATATAACCCCCCTACAGGGATTCAGTATAAACAGATGTTCCAACCTTATACAGAAACCCTAAGGTTATATTCCATTTCAAACTCACCTCCCCTCTACAAGTCTTTCAAAGAAAAATTTCTTCTCTTTTGTCCATAGAATCACCAACAATTTTCTTATCCTTTTCCGTTATGGAAAAATTCTAATTTCTTTGTTAAGTTAACATTCAAACTTAATGAAGATATCAATCCCACAAAACCCACTCATCCTGGCATGACACCCTCTTATCTTAAACTTGCTCAAGAAGAATGTCTTCAGCTTTTACAACAAGACCTGGTTGAACCTGCCAACTCAGAATGGGCATGTCAAGCTTTTTATGTGGAAAAACATTCTAAGCTTATTCGGGGTAAGAAAAGACTGGTCATAGATTATCAGCCCTTAAATTGTTTCTTAAAGGATGATAAATTTCCCCTACCAAAAATTCAGTCCCTGTTCATCCATCTCTGTGATGCAAAAATCTTTTCCAAATTTAACCTCAAATCTGGTTTTTGGCAACTAGGTATTCACTCAGAAGACAGACCAAAAACTGCTTTCTGCATACCAAATGCCCACTATCAGTGGAAAGTGATGCCTTTTGGATTAAAGGTTGCCCCCTCACTTTTTTAGAAAGCAATGACTAAGATTTTTTATCCCATTCTCCACCATGCTCTCATTTACATAGATGATATACTTTTATTCTCCAACAGCCATGAAGCCCACAAAAATCTCCTTACTCAATTCTTCCAAACTATTAAGTCATATGGCATCATGTTGTTAGGAAAAAAGAGCTTTTTGGGACAATAATCAATTGAATTTCTCGAGATGGTAATCAAAGATGGTCACTATCATCCAGGTCCACACATTGCACAAGAGTTAATTCATTTTCCTTATCAAGACCTCACTAGAAAACAAGTCCAACAATTTCTTGGTATTGTCAATTATCTTCGGGAATTCTTTCCTTATATCTCTGTCCACACCAATCAACTATCCAAGATGCTAAAGAAGTCTGCCCCACCATGGGGACCCTCTCAGACAACAGCTGTCCAACAATTAAAGCAACTTACTCAGCATCCACTTCCTCTCAAAATCCCCACAACAGGACAACGCATTTTACAGACGGATGCTAGTGATGAACATTGGGGTGCAGTGCTTTTAGAAAGCATTGATGGCAAAGAACCTTATTGTGCACATGCCAGCGGTCAGTTTAAAGAAGCTGAGAAACACTACCACGTGATCTACAAAGAGATCTTGGCAGTAAAATACGGGATTCAAATGTTTGAGTTCCACCTCATCGGCCACAACTTTATTGTCAGACTGGATAACTCCTCTTTCCCGAAAATCCTAGAATTAAAAAATAAAGCACTACTCGACAAACATCTCCTTCGTTTAAAAACCTGGTTTTCTAGGTATGAATTCATAGTTCACCACATCAAAGGAGATAAGAATCTCATTCCAGATATACTCTCTCGTCCTCCCCATCAGAGTTCTTTGATAACTCATCTTAACACAGCTCCCATCATCAACATGGTCTCCTCATTACCCAACTGTGCTTTAACAAAAAGATCTTTGCCTCTCAACATTACACTCTCTAGCCTATACCAGATAAAAGACTATGCAAAAAAGTTTGTATTCCGGTATTTCATGAACATCTACCTCATGTAACCCAGATCCTTTCCTAGTTTTCATCCAGACCACTTGTTCCTCACTGGTCTTACTCTTGACCCAAATAGGGATGTCACAGAGGATGAACTCTGGTATATTTAGTGTTTGACATTTTTATATGCAACAAAATTGGTTTTCCATGATCTAGCACAAGCCTCTTCACTCTTGTGGACATTATTTGAGTGGTTTTCTCCATTATCATGGTGGCAGAAATAACTTAGGCTTATCCAGAAGTACCACCATCTTGACATCCTTCCGGATGGTGAAGGAGAACAATTCACTTCTGTCTTTATCATTCACAGGCCCTATTTCCAACACCCAGCAACAAAAGAATACTGGACCCAAGATCAAGCGTATGAATGGAAGACAGTCCCTCACGGTTTCCCTCTGAACCATAACCCTGCTTTTATCAGAACCATTAAAGACTTTCTTTTGGAACAGATATCCAACACACCTCAATAGGACCTCAACATTATTGTGGTTCCCACTTCATCCATTTCCTCTTCCATGGGTATTATAATCAAGGAAGAAAAACCCGATTATACTAATTTTCTCTTCCAAGATTCTCAGGATCCCTGGGAAGAATTCACCTCTCTCCTTGATTGTCCAAGTCAAGGAAGACCTTCATCCAGTAATCCTCCTACTGAACCAATGGAACTTGGTTCAATTGATCCTCTCAATGCATAGGCTGTAGAACGAGACAAGTATTGGGCATCACTCTGACCCATGGGAGATATCGACAGTGATGTCGATAACCTCTCTCCATCACACAATATGGGATAAGATCATATCTTGTGTGACTTAGATCAATCATCGCCCTGGAGTGACAATAAAGCCATGATTGACGCATGCTTTAGCTTTTTACTTTACTTTTGCTTTGTAAAAGATAGAGGCCCTATTCTGTCTTTTACTTTGGTTTGCTTTACCTTTTGTAAAAGGCGTTTGCTTTACTTTTACTTTTTTAAAAAAAAAAAAGCAGATTCCCTACTTTAATCATGATAGCAAAGGTCCTGTCCTGCTTTAGAGATAGGATTTTCCTCTATATAAGGAAAGCTCTCTCACTTGTAAAATCAGAAGTAAAAAATAGAAATTAATTAAGCTTTCTAAGAAAACATGAGTTTCTAATTTTCTTCTTTTCTATTCTTCTGAAAAGATCTCAGACTCTCTTAATAAGTTCATCTTCATTATGGCGATTATGCTCTACACTTGCCTCTAAGGAGGACCCTATGTATTAGAAAGCCTTTATTCCAATTACCAGATTAGTAACCACAACACAGTTCATCCTTCTTTAGCCTTTGGATTGGCTTCTCTTCTTGGGTGGTATGTGCCTTGGTTTTTGGGTATATCGGCTAGAAACCCCAGTCTGCGGGCTATTGGTCCTAAGAGCAACTTATGTTGCTGTGACTCTAGTATAACAACGCCACATACTCTGCTAATTTGTGTAAGAATGTGCATGATGTTTCCTTGGAGGACAAGACAAGTGTTGAAGATGATGAAGTTATTGATTTATCTGAGATTTTTAAATAAGAAGTGCAATCTACTTTTGATACAAGCATTGGGCCTAACAATACAATTAAGGTTGTCAGCAAAGTCAAGTTGAAGAAGCTAAAATGATTGATATGGATCTACCTATTCACATTGAAGATAAAAAGGTTGTGCTTGAAGAAGACTTAGTTAAAAAGGTGAAATCTGTTGAAGAGTGCAAGAGTTATTTGACCTCAAAAAATGTATAAGCTAAGGAAGTTAATGAAGTATGGATTCTTCAAAGTTTCAAGAACGATTGATGACAAGTTTATTTTAAGAGGGGAAGATTGATGTAGGATGTTATTTAGGAATCTAGAGCTTTTATTATTTTAGAATTTTCTATTTTAATTATAATATATGTCTTAGTCTTTTATTTCTAGTATAATTGTGATTTTAGGAAAGTAAGTTTCCTCTATTGTAAATAGAGTGGTCATGTTATTGTGAAATAACTTCAACTTTAATTATTCAATAAAAATTTCTCTCTCTTTGTGATTATCTATCAAAAATCTCTCTTGTTGAGTTATTTCAATTAAAAAGTCATCAAATTTCACTTAATGAGATCTAATCACACTTCGATTAGGGCATAAGCTAATAACAATGGCTAGTTCCAGTGCTAATACGATATCTAATTTTTTTCCTATCCTATCAATTATGCTTCTGCTAACCTGCTCCATCACAATACAATTTTGTATATTATTAACATAAATTATCAAATAGAGCATGCCTGAATGATTTCAACACATGAAACACATAAAACCTAGTAAATCTATGACCAGCCTCAAAAAATCCTATATCAATATGACTTGCACACAGGTAATCTATTATGTTTAGAGTAATAATTCAACAAAAATATTTTATGAACAATAAGATCAAGATGAATACAAAAAATATTTTTTGACCTACCAATCTACATTAGCAACTCCTCTAATCTTAGCTATTACTTGCAAACCAAGCTTAAGTGCCTTCACACCACTCACCATCACAAGTGCTACTGTATCATCATTGATCACAATAGTAGACCAACCCACGACTGGTAAAACATTCTGCTTGGCAATAACAAATAACTACCTCTCATGTAATGTAGATTTTGTGATGGAATTTCCATATTTGACTTGGATATGGCAAAGTTAGAAAAGATTCATTATAATTTAACTTGTTCAATTCAAAAAGCAGCCGAAGATAGCATTAACTGATGCCTGAAATTCTTGTTTTATGAATTTCTTAATAACACAAAACTTAGGACTATAACACAATTTCGAGTCATGTGCTCAATACACAAAGTTAATCATTTTACTAATAGCACTAAGCAGTTATACGCTAGATTTTAGCTAGTAGCAAACCTATATATTGCCTTAATAAATATGAGTAATAACGAGTAGTTGGAAAAGAAAGTAAATCAAGTGAATTGAAAATTGATTATGTAAATTAAAACACCAATCAGCATTCTGAACAATTGATGGCAGTTGTAAGAATCCATATCGAAATATTACTTCTCATCCTAAATCATTATAGACATACCACAAGCCATCTTTGAGCATACCATCCACAATAGTATTATGACATAGTAGTAGCTTCTTTTTGCTAGCAAAAAAGGGTCATGTACGGATTAACGAATTAAGGAGTAATGGAACTGTTCATAAAACCTGAGGAAGTATGCTCTACACTTGCCTTCTTCGAAGGATCCTGTGTATCAGAAAACTCTTGAGTTTTACGTTTTCCTGTTTTGGCCATGAGCGCCTGTGTTAAGGAAATAAAAGAAAACTTTGAGTCTCTGGTATATCGGCTGGAAACTCGAGCATGCGGGCTACTGGTCCAAAGGATGATTAAGTTCATCATTGCTCTGGTGTAACAATGCCACGTACTGCGTACTCTGCCCTTGTGGTATCAGAGCCACAAAATTGTTTGCTCCTAAACATATTGTTTTATGGTATTTTCTAAAACTCCTTCATTTTGCAAGTTAATTCATTATTTCCTACAGACTAAGATCTTCATCACACATGGCTTCTTCTTCAAATTCCAGTACTGTTTCTCTAACCTCTTCCTTGCATCTTCCTCCTTGTTCTAAATGAACCACCAAAAAGATCGAAAGTCTTGTTGAGTTCTCTTATGTTCCTGAATCAGTTCAGATTGACGAATCCTACATGCCTCTTGTCAATCCTTACCAATTGTACAAGAAAACCCGCTCTCTTACTAGAAGTATCCGAACCCTTGTCAGTACCAAAAGACCTTTACCCAAAGAGTATGTGCAATCTTCTCGGTTTGATCGCTGTGCTCTTCAATCCACCACATCAGAACAATATGTTACCCTCGAAATTTCCCCTAAGTTGATTACTTCCTGGAAACAGGAGGGTTATACTCACCTTCATCTTGGAGGAATCCGTCTTGTTCTTACTCTTCATGGTCGAAAAGGTTTACCAGTATCCGCTAGACTTGCTTTGCTTGATACCCGTTTTAAACACTATGAACATGCCCTCATTGGCACTGTTCTCACTACCCTACATGTTGCTAGTATTCTTTTAACCTTTTACCCAAACTTTAACCTTTCTCTTGATAATCCAAACCTCCCTACTGCTTTAAAAGTCCAGATCCAGCTCCAGGGAGCTGATCAGATAGCTACTTCAAAAATGGCTACTTTACACCATCAATTGGTGTACCGATTGCAAAATCATGCTTTGGACTTACCCACTTCACAAGCGACCTCAGATGCCTTGATGATTCTTGTTGAATCTGAAGATATTCCCACTATCATTCAGATCCCCAGACAAATTCTCAGACCCGAGCTCCTACAGCTCATGCCCCTTGAGTGGTTGTCTAATTATGAAAAGTTCCACCAAAATACAGAGCCAATCTCGACTTTTGAAAGCTCTTTTGAAAAACGGCCAGATGGCACTGTTAAGATGACTTTTAAGCCACCCCCACTTCCGGTTCCTACGATTTCCTCTGTTCCACCTTTACCAGATATCATTATCACCTCTCCTACACCCAGCCTTCAATCAACACCTCTACCATCAGAGGCCCCACACAGATTGTCCTATACCCATTCTGCCATGATCCAGACTGTCCAGACTAATCAAGAGGATTTACCCATTTTGTCCTTTGATTTCAATGGTTATTTTGTTTATCTAGCCAAAATAAACGGTCATTTCTTATGGGATGTTCCAGCATCGGGTATGTGTGACCCAGGTTGTTCTTGTTGGAAAGATGTTGAAATCCTTGAACTTCCCAAGAAAAAGAAAAATATTGTTTTCCCAAGTTGCCACTATCATAAGAAGGATCCACCATCTGATGATCCAGATCCCTCTGTTAGTTGTTTACCCATACTTGTTTATCAGAAGGGTTTACAGTAGATTCAAACCCATGAACCCGACCTTTTGTCTTGCTCCCAACAGGCCCAACTCCAACAGCCTATTCCAACTTCTCCATTGATCTCATCTTGTATGATGTTCTCTCCTACAGATTTTCCTCCTTTAGACAAACAAACAGATGTCTCTAGACATGTTATTTCTAAGCCATTTATCCAGTCCCCTATTACCCCTACTGGCCATATGGAGGAACCCAAGTCTTTTGAAGCAGTTCTAAATTGGCAAACACAAAATGCCAGAGTCCAGAATCAATCTTTGACCTCTCTTCACCAAAAGGTTGATAACATCTCCTCTCGAACTGTTCATGTTGAAAAACAAGTTGATCACAGCAGCTTACAACTTCAAAAGATGTATCAGGACATGCAAGATCGAGTTGTTCAATTAGATCTTGATTTGCGAGAAATGATTCAGAAACAATATTGGGGTCTAGAATTCAATCAAAAGGAGGCTGAGATCAGACAACTAAAAGCTGAGTTGGCACGAATTGACTTAGAAAAGCAACAACCATCACTTTTTAGTAAACGCCAACCTATCCCAACTTTATCTCAAACCTACCATCCTTTTGGCACCTTTATGGCTCCATCACGGCCATATGATCCTACAAAATTATTTGGCATGACCCACACACTTTTTAAAGATGAACCAAAATCCCAAATTCGTTCAAAAAGAGTCCAAGTAAAAGAGGTGGCTTGTTCTGGATTGTTTAAAAGGTCAAGAGTGGAAAATAGAGGGAAAACCAATCAGGTGGCATACAGTAGTGAGAGACACCACATATACCATAACTCATTTTCTGAACGTGGTTTGGACAGATCTAAAGTAAGACCTGTAAGAAACATATATTCCGGATGATAATCCTGGAATGTAGGTGAATCAGGGTATTCAGAGCATGCAAGTATATAATACCGCATGCGAAAAGATTTAGCATATTCCTGAAGATGGAAAGGAGTGCTGAAAGCATGGTTTCCAGGGGTAAACTTTTTGGTGAGGGCTGTCTTAGAGAGTGAAGAAGCCATGGAGATTACTGGAAAATGGGACTGTATCTGCTTTGAGATTTTGGGAGAAGGTTTTCTGGAGAGGTAATCTGGAATGACATTGTGTTCCCCTTTTATATATGAAACTTTGAAGTCATATCGGGAAAACAAATCTTTTAGTCGGAGTAACGTCTTTTTCGGAACTGAATGATTTTTTAAATTCAGCATATTTGGAAAAGCTGAATTAGCCATTATGACAAGGAATTGGAATCCGATGAGATGGAATTCAAACTTTTTAATGCCATTTTTTACCGCTAAGATTTCTTTGTAGAAAGTATGGTAATGCTTTTGAGCTGGAGAGAACTGTCCACTAGCATGTGCGACATAATGTTCTTTGTCATCAATCTTTTCAATCAAAATGGCTCCCCACACCTCTTCAAAGGCATCAGTCTGCAAGATGCGTTGTCCATTAGTAATGATTCGCAATGGTGGGGGACTCTGTGCATACCGGTTTAAGTAGGAGACCGTTTTAGGTAGGAGACACATGTGGTGTGGTGGTCAGTCCATGATGGAGGATTCTTTTTCAAAAGGGAGGATAAAGGAGAGGTGTAGTTATTGACACGTGGAATGAAGTCACAGATATAGTTAACTATTCCCAAAAATTGTTGAATTTGTTTTCTGGAAAAGTTACTATCAGGAAAGTATTGTAACTCTTGGGCTATGTGTGGACTGGGCTGGTAGGATCCATTTTGGATTTCCATACCAAGGAAAGTGATGTGGTCTATGGCTGTAGTGCTTTTAGTGGTTGAAAGCATTATGCCATGGTGTTGAACAATTTAGAGAAACTGATTCAGCAAATTATGATGTTGGTCATGGGTTTCGGAGAATAACAACAAGTCATCAATGTAGGCTAGTGTATGATGGAGAATGGGTTGGAAAATAGTAGTCATGGCCTTTTGGAACAGTGATGGAGCTGTTTTAAGCCCAAATGGCAAAACAGTCCATTGATAATAGGCATTAGAAATGCAAAAGGTGGTTTTGAGCCTGTCATCAGGATGGACCCGAAGTTGCAAAAAGCCTGATTTTAAATCAAACTTAGAAAAAATCTTGGCATTTTTGAGTTGGGTAAACAAGGCTTGTCTTCTAGGTAAAGGAAATTTAATATCTTGTAAAAAGATATTCAAAGGTTGGTAATCAATGACGAGCCTTTTCTTTCCTCGGACCTTCTTAGAATGTTTTTCAATATAAAAGGCTTGGCAAGCCCATTGAGAAGAAGTGGGTTCAATGAGACCTTGGGCCAACAGTTGCGGCATTCAAATTGAGCTAAGGTGAGGTCTTCTGGCATCATGCCAGGATGAGTAGCTTTGGTAGGGTTATGATCTTCATTAAGCTTAAAGGGTAGCTTAATAAAGAACTAGCTATTTTTCCACAGAGGATGGGGATGTTGGAATTTACTGTGATCCTCAGGACATAATCTGAGAAATTGGTCATTGATCTGAGCATAAGAAGATGGTGTTTGGGCCAAAAAGTAAAGTTTCAAGGCACTGGTATATGTTTTTAACATATTTTTTAACCGAATGCCGATTGTAGAAATGTGCAATTGTTTGGCTTGGTGTAGAACATCAAAACCTATCAAGAGGTCTTTATTGGGCAAATTAGAACCAATAACTTTGGTCTAAATGATATAGTTGGGAAAAAGCTGGATACCAATGGGTTTTTTGGTAATGAGCTTTGCGGAGAACAGTTCACCATTTGCAGCCTTAAAGTATCCTTGGTGTTCTTGCCAACACTCAAATGGTAGAATGACTGGATTCATCATGGATCTTTGAGCTCCGGTGTCAATAAACCCAATAACAGAAATGGGCCTATGATATTTGGATGGAAGTACTTGGACTTTGATCGAGGGAATAGTAGATTGTAAGATCATGAATAGGTTGGGCTTTGTTTATGGATTGGGTCTGACTGGTAGCAATAGTGAGAATGGGTTCTTCAGAATCAATCAAGGATTCTTCATCAGAAGAATTTTCAAGGGCAAAGACTGTAGACTCATCTGGACTTTCTTGTTTAGAAAACAAGAATTCAATCTGATCATCAAGAGTGAAGTCTGTATTATTCTAAAGATGTTGTATTAATCTAACTGCTCTAGCTGGTTTGTTAGGGCAGTTCTTTACAAAATGACCTCTCTTATGACAGATAAAACACCGGAATTTCTTTTCTTTGAAAGAGTCGTGAGAGGAGGTTTTCTTACGGAAAAACCGTAGAGGTTTGAATCGTTTCTTGGATCTTTTTCTAGAATGGTGATTAGGGTTGGAGGAGTATTTCTGAAAATGGTGTTTTTTCTTGGAAGGACAGTGACACTGGTTTTTATCTTTACACTTGATTTTCAGATAGGGTTTTTTACAGGCAGATCTGAATGGTTCTTTGTCTCAGATAAGTTCTTTGAAAAACTTCTTTTGTTCACAAAGTTTATCTAAACATCCTATAGTAAGTTGGAAAATCTTACTAAGGGAAAGATTGTCTATAACCAGGTTATGAGCTGTGATCTATCGCTGTAACTGAGGTTGTAATTCCTCAGGCAAAGATGCCATGAACACATGTCTCAGGGTTGAGTCATTGTAATCGTTCAACTTGTAGTACAAGATAGACATGCGCTTGTAATGGAAGTGGAGGTCTTTAGGTTGTAAAGAACAACACTTCATGTTGAGGAATTCTCGTCTAGTAACTTCATAGGTAACAGAGGGTTCCCCTATGAATTGCTCATGAATTAAAGCCAAAGCAGTAGAGACTTCAGGAAGTTGAATGAACTGGAGTTGTCTGTAAGTACCCAAGCTATCAAACTAATCTCTAAGTGATCCCGTAAAACGGGTAGAGAATTCTTTTAGGACAGATTGGGTTGTTGCGCCAGAGCGGAGCATCTGGAGATCAATCCAAGCAAATAGTTCTTGGAGACGTTCACGCCATCTATTAGGGGGAAGATCATCAAAAGTGAACCAAGGACCATTGGATGGCTTTGATTCTAATGAAGACCTTTGAGGCCTAGGCTGGCTAGAGGTCTCTGGTTCATTGGGCTCCGGTTCATTGTCTCCAACTTCTTCAGGTTTAGTGACTACAGGTTCACTTGACTGTGGGTCAGTAGTATCAGCCATTAATATTATGGAAATATCAGCATATTCAGCTTCTGAGTCACTGGTTGTAGTATCACAAGTTTGATCATCAGTGGAAGTCTCATCAAAATCAGAAGAACTAGAAGAGTTCAAGTCGTTTATATCTGTGGGTTGTGGAACATTGGTGGTAGTGGTAATTTCCATCTGCTGAGCAAGAGTTTTGCCAGTAGAAGTAGATGGAGTATCCCAAAGGGATACTAGAGGTTTTGGTGAGGAGGTAGCTTTTGGACGGATTTAGGGTTTTGGTTCATCTTTAAAAAGTGTGGGTCATGCCAAATAATTTTGTAGGATCATATGGTTGGGATGGAGCCATAAAGGTGCCAAAAGGATGGTAGGTTTGAGATAAAGTTGGGATAGGTTGGCGTTTACTAAAAAGTGATGGTTGTTGCTTTTCTGAGTCAATTCATGCCAACTCAGCTTTTAGTTGTCTGATCTCAGCCTCCTTTTGATTGAATTCTGGACCCCAATATCGGCTCTGGATCATTTCTCGCAAATCAAGATATAAGTGAACAACTCGATCTTGCATGTCTTGATACATCTTTTGAAGTTGTAAGCTGATTTGATCAACTTGTTTTTCAACATGAACAGTTCGAGAGGAGATGTTATCAACCTTTTGGTGAAGAGAGGTTAAAGATTGATTATGGACTCTGGCATTTTGTGTTTGCCAATTTAGAACTGCTTCAAAAGACTTGGGTTCCTCCATATGGCCAGTAGGGGTAATAGGGGACTGGATAAATGGCTTAGAAATAACATGTCTAGAGACATCTGTTTGTTTGTCTAAAGAAGGAAAATCTGTAGGAGAGAACATCATACAAGATGAGATCAATGGAGAAGTTGGAATAGGCTGTTGGAGTTGGGCCTGTTGGGAGCAAGACAAAAGGTCGGGTTCATGGGTTTGAATCCACTGTAAAACCTTCTGATAAATAGGTAAGGGTAAACAACTGACAGAGGGATCTGGATCATCAGTTGGTGGATCCCTCTTATGATAGTGGCAACTTGGGAAAACAATATTTTTCTTTTTCTTGGGAAGTTCAAGGATTTCAATATCTTCCCAACAAGAACAACCTGGGTCACACATTCCCGATGCTGGAACATCCCACAAGAAATGATCGTTTATTTTGGCTAGATAAACAGAATAACCATTGAAATCAAAGGACAAAATGGGTAAATCCTCTTGATTAGTCTGGACAGGCTAGATCATGGCAGAATGGGTATAGGACAATCTGTGTGGGGCCTCTGATGGTGGAGGTGTTGATTGAAGGCTGGGTGTAGGAGAGGTGATAATGATATCTGGTAAAGGTGGAGCAGAGGAAATCGTAGGAACCGGAAGTGGCGGTGGCTTAAAAGTCATCTTAACAGTGTCATTTGGCCGTTTTTCAAAAGAACTTTCAGAAGTTGAGATTGGCTCTTTGTTTTGATGGAACTTTTCATAATTAGACAACCACTTCAGGGGCATGAGCTGTAAGAGCTCGTGTCTGGGAATCTGAATGATAGTAGGAATATTTCAGATTCAGCAAGAATCATCAAGGCATCTGAGGTTTCATGAGAAGTGGGTAAGTCCAAAGCATGATTTTGCAATCGGTACACCAATTGATGGTTTAAAGTAGCCATTTTTGAAGTAGCTATTTGATCAGCGCCCTGGAGCTGGATCTGGACTTTTAGAGCAGTGGGGAGGTTTGGATCATCAAGAGAAAGGTTAAAGTTTGGGAAAAAGGTTAAAAAACACTACCAGCATTTAGGGTAGTGAGAACAGTGCCAATGATGGCATGTTTATAGTGTTTAAAACGGGTATCAAGCAAAGTAAGTCTAGTTGATACTGGTAAACCTTTCCGACCATGAAGAGTAAGAACAAGACGGATTCCTCCAAGATGAAGGTGAGTATAGCCCTCCTGTTTCCAGGAAGTAATCAACTTAGGAGAAATTTCGAGGGTAACATATTGTTCTGATGTGGTGGATTGAAAAGCACAGCGATCAAATCGAGAAGATTGGACATACTCTTTGGGTAAAGGTCTTTTGGTACTGACAAGGGTTCGGATACTTCTAGTAAGAGAGTGGGTTTTCTTGTACAATTGGTAAGGATTGACAGGAGGCATGTAGGATTCGTCAATCTGAACTGATTCAGGAACATAAGAGAACTCAACAAGACTTTCGATCTTTTTGGTGGTTCGTTTAGAACAAGGAGGAAGATGCAAGGAAGAGGTTAGAGAAACAGTACGGGAATTTAAAGAAGAAGCCATGTGTGATGAAGATCTTAGTCTTTAGGAAATAATGAATTAACTTGCAAAATGAAGGAGTTTGAGAAAATACCATAAAACAATATTTTTATAAGTAAACAATTTTGTGGCTTTGATACCACAAGGTCAGAGTACGCAGTACGTGGCGTTGTTACACCAGAGCAATGATGAACTTAATCATCCTTTGGACCAGTAGCCTGCATGCTCGGGTTTCCAGCCGATATACCAGAGACTCAAAGTTTTCTTTTATTTTCTTAACACAAGCACTCATGGCCAAAACAGGAAAACTTAAAATTCAAGAGTTTTCTGATACACAGGATCCTTCGAAGAAGGCAAGTGTAGAGCATACTTCCTCAGGTTTTATGAACAATTCCATTACTCCTTAATTCCTTAATTTAATTCATTATTCCTTTAGACTAAGAAAAGAGAAGTTAGTTAGACATGGGAGAGAATTCTGAAAGATTCATATTTCATTTTCTTCTTGTTTTTTTTTTCTTTTACAAGAGTCTGCTCCTTTTATAGGGAAGGGGGAGTGGATAAGGATAAGTCCTTATCAACTTTTATAAACGTAACGTTTACAAAGCATAAGAAAAGAAAGAACTTTTACAAAGGTGCTGTTACAAAGATTATGATAGGACACCAACTTTGACAGCACATTAATGTAGACAGCACACCAATGTTGACATAAACAATAAAGGAAAAGCAAGCGGTGATCATGACAACACACCATTCATGATCATTATTATGACAAAATATTTTAATAAAGTGCTTGATAGCTGGTGGATAGACTTTACAGGGAGATGGTATCCTCTAAGGAGGATTCAGTTGCGTCGGGTGATTTGGTCCCACAAGGTTGGAAGGGCCAGGTGCAGTCTTGAGCTTGGTCAGGATGATGTGCAGGGCAGGTTTTTCTTTTCCCGGGCCAGTCAGCCATAAAACGGTCCTTTTCAATAAAAGGCTGGACTACTGGTGGAGGAGTGAGCAAAGTAATGGGCCTGATGTGTTGAGGCCAAGGTGTTGTAGTATGAGGGTTACTACTTTGACCAGGCTGTGGTTGATTTTGACTGTCAAGAGGAAGGAATTCTTCCCATGGATCTTGAGAGTCTTGAAATAGGAAGTCCGTATAATGAGGACATTCTTCCTTAATTATAATACCACGAGATTTTGGTTTAGAGACCAAGGATGGTGTAGAGATCATAAAAATATCATGTTGGGGACCAATGGAGGTATGTTTAATGTCAGTAGATGGGGGTGTGGCATGGTTAATCTGAAAAAGATAGTTTTTCGAATTTGTCTTGGTGGCATAGTCTTGCGGTAACAAAGCAGGATGAGGGATTGTGATCCACTCATACATTTGATCTTGAGTCCAGAAAGATAAATGTCCAGGGTGCTGGAAGTATGGACGGTGGACTATAAAGACGGAGGTAAACATCTGGGCTTCTTGGTAAGGGATTCCACTAAGATTATGGGTGGTTTTGAGCTGTTGAAGTTTATGGTGCCAAACAGGTAAGGGCGCAAACCATTCAAAAAGGGTTCAGGTAAGAGAGGTGGCTTGTTCTAGATTGTTTAAAAGGTCGAGAGTGGCAAATAGAGGGAAAACCAGTCAGGTGGCATACAGTAGTGAGAGACACCATATATACCATAATTCATTTTCTGAAAGTGGTCTGGACAGATCTAAAATGAGACCTGTAAGAAACATATATTCCGGATGATAATCCTGGAATGTAGGTGAATCAGGGTATTCAGAGCATGCAAGTATATAATACCACATAAGAAAAGATTTAGCATATTTCTAAAGATGGAAAGGAGTGCTGAAAGCACGATTTCCAGGGGTAAACTTTTTGGTGAGGGCTGTCTTAGGGAGTGAAGAAGCCATGGAGATTACTGGAAAATGGGATTGTATCTGCTTTGAGATTTTGGGAGAAGGTTTTCTGGAGAGGTAATCTGGAATGACATTGTGTTCCCCTTTTATATGTGAAACTTTGAAGTCATATCGGGAAAACCAATCTTTTAGTCGGAGTAACGTCTTTTCGGGAACTGAAAAGACCAATCATTTGGCCAATAAAAACCACATTCACAAGCTTGTTCATAGGAGAATAAAAGAACTTTTTATATCGTCTAACAATTTAATTTGTACAATATTTGATCAAATAAGAATCATCCCAAAAGAATTTTTTTATTTCCTCAAAAGTTTTGCTTGTCCTACTTAATCCATTGTTCTGGAAGTTGCCTAGTAACAAGATAGTTAACTATATTAACATACTATGGAAATATTTCCACACTCATTAGTTGTTCATCTTAGAAAGATTCATTCAATGGCAGTGATTCTAGAATTGTGTTAAAATTGAAATGAGATAGATGATTTGCCACCACATTTTCTATGCCTTTCTTATATTTGAAGTCAAGGTTGAATTCTAGCAAAGTGTTTTCATCCCCAAGAATGCATACTCCAAAATGTCGAGAAATATTTTGAGCTTGAGATTTGGTGGTGGTTTCGATGATGGGCTAAGTTTCTTCCCCAATGGTGCTAGTTTAAGTACCATTTATTGGTATCCATATATAGTGATAAATCAAGTAAGACATCGATATCATCCACTGATATGTCAATATTAAAATTCAAACTAAAGTGAATTAAACATGTTTGTAAAAGATCATCATCAAAATTAGATGGAAATTTATAATCAACTAATTCTTAAATTAAGTCCATATCAATAATTCCTTCATCTCCATCGTGAGGTTGTTTAGTAATATTAAAGATATTCAACTCTATAGTCATGTTGTCAAAGGATAACTACACATTTCTGATCTTGCATTGAATGTGAGCACTAGCAATTAGCAAGAAAGGTTTACCTAAAATAATAGGGATATGCTTCTTTAAATTCTACACTAGTTGAGTGTCAATCATAATAAAGTCAATATGAAAATAAAAACTTGTCTACTTGAATAAGCACATTCTCCACAATACCACTAGGTATTTTCATAGATCGATTTGCAAGTTGCAAGACAACTAGAGTTGGGTGTAATTCACCTAATCCAAGGTTCACAAATATTGAGTAAGGCAAAAGATTTACACTAGCTTCTAAGTCAAATAAAGCATTCTTGATTATGTGGTTCCTTATACTATATAAGGTTGTAGGGGATCCTAGATCTTTATGTTTTGGAGGAATTTATGTTGGAGTATAAAACTAATGTTCTTTGTTAAAAAGGCCTTCTTTTGAACATGAATACTTCTTTTTTTAGTGCAAGAGGGGACTTATTTTATAGTGTCAAGCAAAGAGATGTTAACACATACCTGTTTAAATATCTCCATAATCTCACTTGTGGAATTTGTCTTCTTTGCTTTAGCTAACCTTTGAGGGAATAGGGCTTTAGGGACATATTATCGTAGGCTACTTTCTTCTTTTTCCTTTGGTGATGATCCTTTAAAGTCTAAAGGTACAACTTGAGTTGTCTTTTTCACCGACATCTCCACTTTATTGTACAATGTCATGATGGCTTTGACCTCTTCATACTACTAGAGTGGACTAGTACTAACTTCATATACTCCTTTGGCATTGGGCATTGGCTGGCTTAGGAATTTACCTTTCTCAATGGTAATTGCTAAGGTTTAAACTAAAGAGGCTAGTTTACCCACCATTTTTCTGAGATTTAAGATCAATTGGGCTTATGAATTGATGCTACCCTTATCTCATTTCACACTTCATCCATGGTGAGATTTTGTTGTTCCATTATGGAGTGAGTTAAAATTTTAAAATTTTAGAGTGCCTCTTCCCATGGTCTAGGTTATGAGGAATTTGGTGAAATGGTTGTACTGGTGGAGTTAGAGTTGTTCCTTTTATTGGAATCCTTGAGACCATGAAAAGTTAGGATGGTCTTTCAATCAAAGATTGTAAGTATTAGAGTAAATATTATAGTTTGACCACTTTCTCATCTCATTTATAGTATTGACTTGATCTAGGTATGGCAACCATTAATGACATTATTCTGTGAGAAAGTCCTTCAATAATTTTTTTGACTTCCTTGATGTCCAATCTTGTTTCACCAATGTGGACCTCATTTACTCTTTTGATTTTTTTGATATTCCGGAGTGATTGGGTTCACTATTGGGAATTATCCACTTGTCATTAGAAGAAATCCGAAATTTCTAATGCGCTTTTAGACATTAGCTCACTCTGCTTGTCACTGTTAGTCATTCTTACACATATAGCATTAATCTCTCCAAGAAGTATTGACATTCGTGTCATTTCTTATACCCATGATATGAACACTTCAAGAGTAGCCCATTAGATTTCCCTATGAATAGCATTAGTTTTGTACATTGGGAAATATTTATTTAAAAATTTAGTTATCATTTGTTCCCATGATGTAATACTATTTACAGACAATGTATTGAACCAAAATGAGCTCTATCCTTTGGAGAAAATGGAAATAATCTTAATCTTAACATCTTCATCTGAAAAATTTTCATACTTAAAAGTTTTCCAAACAACATAAAAATCATTTAAATAATTTTATGGATCTTCATTTTCTAGGCCATAGAACGACGGGAGACAATTTAGCACTGCATGAGGTGCTCAAATTAGCTAAAAGATTGAATTGATCCTTAAATGGCCTCTCTTGTGGTGCTTGTGGATTTTGTTCCAAATCCATTTCAACTTTATCCTCAATTTTAATCTTTGATACAATGTGTCTGGGTGTCCGAAGTGTTTGTTTCAGTTCAAGGTCTATACGTTCAAGATCATGTGATTGTGACCTTGGACCATGCATGTAAAGAAAATTTTAAAAAAATAACACCAATGAAAATAAAGAGAAAGGATAAGTTATGACACTGACCTTATCATGCTATTACACACTTACTATGGAAACACACTCAAAACTTGCACACAAAGTTATTTACACAATATTTTCAAAGAAAATTAACTCTATAAGTTAAAATAACTTACCAACAATGGCGCTTAAAAATTATTGTACTTGCAAGCACACAAATCCACTATAGTATAGATTTATGATGGCGAGTGTCTACCTACAACTACAAGAAGATAGATTTAATCATGTGTGGGTAAACTTTTTAAGTTAGTTTCTGAATTGGTTGGAAGAGTATTTTTAGCAGTGCTAAGATAAAAAAAAATGGTGAGAATAAATTAAATATGAAACAATGCAAATGAAGCACTTAAGTCTCTAGATTCACACTCGATACTTCACTATGGGTTTAATATTTTTTTTAGGTCCAATTAATTTATGAAGGAAAATTTCCACTCCTTAAGATGTTATATGATGTGGTACCAATGCAAGCTGGACACTTGTTACTTGGGCAGCCTTGGCAATTCAATAAACATGTGAAGCATAATGGCTTCACTAACAAATATTCATTTGTGTTTAATCAACACAACATCACCCTTGTTCCATTGATGCCAAAGAAGGTTTATAATGACCAAGTGAGCCTATAGAGAGAAAGTGAACAAAAGAAAGAGAGTAAGCAAAAAAAAGAGAGAAAAAGAGACTTAAGAAGAGGCCAAGAAAAATACAGTCATTGAGAGAAAATTAGAGGGAAAACAAAGAATTTCTACACAAGAGCGAGTGAGATAAAAAAAGCATTGTTTTCACATCAACCAATGATTGTACTTTTGTACAAAGAGGCATTTTTAAACACTAATGAACTTGACCTTACTTTGACTAGTTCTATTACTTCTCTCTTGCAGGAATATAAAGGTGTCTTTCTAGAGGAAACACCACATGGTTTACCTCTGATTCGAGTGATTGAGCATTAGATTGATTTTGTACCTCACGCAACCATTCCAAGTCGACTAACCTATAGGAGTAACCCGGAGGAGACAAAGGAACTTTAAAGGTGGGTTAATAAATTGATAGAAAAAGGGTACGTGAGAGAAAGTATGAGCCCATGTGCAGTTCCTGTTTTATTAGTTCCTAAGAAGGATGGAACATGAGGGATGTGTGTTGACTATCGTGCCATTAACAACATAATGGTAAAGTATCAACATAACATTCCTAGACTAAATGATATGCTTGATGAATTGCATGGGTCTTTTATAGTTTCTAAAATTGATCTAAAAAGTGGATATCATCAAATTCGAATAAAAGAAGGAGATGAATAGAAAACAACTTTTAAAACAAAATATGGTTTGTATGAGTATTTCGTCATGCCTTTTGGTTTGAATAATGCACCAAGCACCTTCATAAGACTTATGAACCATGTTTTGGGAGCTTTTATTGGTAAGTTTGTTGTTTTTATTTTAATTATATCCTCATATATAGTAAAAACTTGGATGAACATGTAGTACATTTGAAATATGTTTTAGATATGTTTAGAAAAGAAAGGTTGTTTTCTAATCTAAAGAAGTGTACCTTTTGCACCAATAAACTTATGTTTCTAGGATTTGTTGTGAGTACATAGGGTATAGAGGTTGATAAGGAGAACGTATGTGCAATCCAAGAGTGGACGAGTTCCACAAGTGTAAGTAATGTGAGAAGCTTTCATGGGGTTGCCAGTTTTTATTGATGATTTGTGAAGGACTTTAGCACAATGGCAACACCACTTGCTGAAGTAATAAAAAAAGATGTTAGATTCAAGTGGGGAGAAGAACAAGAGAAAGCATTTCAAATGATCAAGCGAAAAAACTAACCAATGCTCCCATGTTATCCTTACCTAACTTTAATAACACATTTGAAATTGAATGTGATGCCTTAGGTATTGGTATAGGCGCAGTCCTAATGCAGGAAGGACAACCAATTGTTTACTTCAGTGAGAAACTAAGTGGGGCAGCCTTAAACTACCCTATTTATGATAAGGAGTTATATGCATTGGTTCGGACATTAAAGACATGGCAGCAATACCTATGCCCTAAGGACTTAGTGAGTCACATTGATCACGAGTCCTTGAAACACCTTAAAAGCCAACACAAGTTGAACAAGAGGCATGCTCGATGGGTAGAATTTATAAAGACGTTTCCATATGTCATTCGTTATAAGCAAGGTAAGGAAAACGTTGTTGCAAGTGCGCTTCCTGTTGGTATGTCTTAATTTCAACACTTAATGCTAAACTGCTTGTCTTTGAACATATTAAGGAATTGTATACTGATGGCCACGATTTTAGTGTTGAGTACCAATCTTGTGAAAAGACCACAGTTGATAAGTACTTTAGGCATGATAGTTACTTATTTTGGGCAAATAAATTGTATGTGCCTAATTGTTCTTTGAGAGATTTGTCAGTGAGAGAATCCCATGGAGGAGGGTTGATGGAGCATTTTGGAGTTGTAAAGACTTTAACAATTTTGCAGGAACACTTCTATTGGCCATATATGAAACAAGATGTTGGTAAATGTATTACTTGTAGGCAAGCCAAATCGAAAGTGCAGCCCCATGGCTTATACACCTTGTTGCCAATACTTAGTGTGCCTTGGACTAATGTTTCGATGGATTTTGTACTAGGGTTACCTACGTCTAAATGATAGAGAGATTCAATTTTTGTGGTTGTGGCTAGATTTTCAAAGATGGCACATTTTATTCCATGCCACAA
Source organism: Luvunga scandens (assembly GCA_030449905.1). NCBI lineage: Eukaryota > Viridiplantae > Streptophyta > Magnoliopsida > Sapindales > Rutaceae > Luvunga > Luvunga scandens. The sequence goes on along the minus strand of JASUUG010000210.1, from coordinate 16,974,223 downwards.
AATGGATGATGCTTCTAATGTAGCTAACTTGTTCTTTAGGGAGATTGTGAGGTTGCATGGTATGCCCAGGACAATTGTTTCTAATAGGGATGCTAAGTTTTTAAATTACTTCTGGAAAATATTATGGGCTAAGTTAGGGACTTAAGTTGTTGTTTTCAACTAATTATCACTCTCAAACTAATGGTCAAACAAAAATTATGAATAGAACTTTATCTACTATGCTGGGGGCTATCATTAAAAAAAACATCAAAACTTGGGGATATTGTTTGCCATATGTTGAGTTTTCCTATAATCATTTTGTTTATTCTACTACTAAGTATTCACCATTTGAAATTATTTATGGTTTTAATCCTTTGACCCCATTAGATTTAACTCCATTATCTGTTTCTGAGCATGTTAACTTAGATGGAAAGAAAAAGGCTAAAATTGTTAAACATATACATGAAATGGCCAAGTTCAACATCAAGCAAAAAACTGAGCAATATGCCAAACAAGCCAACAAAGGGCGACATAAGCTAGTCTTTGAACTCGGCAATTGGGTGTGGTTACACATACGCAAGGAACGATTTCCAGAACGAAGGAAATCTAAGTTATTAACTTGAGGGGATGGTCGTTTCCAAGCCTTGGAACAGATTAATGACAATGTATGCAAGTTGGATTTACCTGATGCGTACAATGTAAGTGCTACTTTTAATGTTTCTGATTTGAGTGCTTTTGATGCAGGTGATGATTTGAGGAAAAATCCTCTTCAAGAGGAGGGGAATGATGAGATTGAGGACAACATTATCACAAGCACGTGGTATGAGGCATATTGAGATCCTATTGAAGTTTTTGTCAGATTCGTCACAAGACCTCGAACAAAGAAATTCAAAGAAATTCTTAATGGGTTGATTCAACCAACTTGGGCTCAATCAAATTCGTGGAAGCTCGTTGAAGGAATCGCACATGATATTCATACCACTAAATGCGTAATTCAAGCTCTTGAAGTTTCCAAATAATCACTTCCATGAGATCAGCAAGTGGCTTGCACATTATGGCAAGAAGATATATTATTTTCCTTTCCAAATACTTTCCTGTTTCTTGAGGTGGCTAGTAGGGAAACAAATCAGTTATTTCTCTTTTATTCTTTCCTATTTGATTTTATTAGGATTCTGATTTGATTTAGACTCTTTCCTATTTGCTTAGATTAGGATTTTGATTTAATTTAGATTCTTTCCTTATTTGTGTAGATTAAGATTCTGATTTGATTTTGGTTTAGGATTTATTTCCAAAAATTCTTATAACCAACCCTATATAATATACTCACACCCAATAACAGAGAAGATCAGTTTTGAAGCATTTAGTGAGAGAGTTAATTCTCTTTGGTTCATAAACTAACTCTTTGAACTTATCGAATTTCGGTGGTGTTCAAACTCTTTACTTATCAATCAGATCATCCATAATTGATTGTGGTGTCTTCTCATACCAAGGTACGTGCTTTTATTAAGTATTGGGTCAAGGTTCCATTCAATTACAGGTTTAGATTCGATCTTGGAGACTAAATTGATTAGTGTTGCGTCAGTTCTTAGCGTGGTTCGTATCACTAACTCCATAAATGCCATCAATTAGAAAAACAATACCCACATTAATAGTCACCATTGCCACCATTCCCAAACACCTATACCTTACATTGATTCATTACCGACAAACCACATTGATTCATTAGCCATCACCATAACCAAACTTTTCCTCATTATTCATTATATCCTTCTTGACATCAACATCACCTCTATTAAATGTTTCAATGTTTGTGAGCAATGGAACCAAGACTTCAATTACAAATTTGATTTAATTTTTTATTGATTCAAAATAATTTGAGTCAAACTACCATCATCATCACACACACCAACCTCAAATCTTCTAGATCTCCTTGTCTTTGTCCAATTTTTTTATCATTGCTACCAATAGCCCCATCTTTTATTTATTTAGTGTTTTAACTGTATACTTTCTAATTACACTATTGCCCTAGAAGATTTTTATAAATCAGATAATAAAGAAAACAAAGGAGGGGGACATAAATCAAAATCTCCTAACAGAGGCTAGATTAGTAAACAATACTGTGAGGTACAACTTTCTTACTTGAATATAGTAGAATGAATTCTTTAGACTAACAAATCCCCTTAAGTTTAAAAATAAATAAATATTTATGATAGTAAATTCTAGTGTATAAGCAATAACATTTATAAAGATATTTATGGAAAGATAAATCTCAACATTAATCAAAATCCTAGCCATCCATTAGTTTTAGGAAATCGTGTAAATGCCCCTAGCCCGTTCATTTTCCATATCACCTTAAAAATTCTATTCTCTTCTATTTTAAGTTATAACATCAAAGAGTAGAGAAATCCTTAAGCTAATACAAAATTAAAGGGGGTCTAGGTCAAATTAACCTAATCATATTGAACTCAAGATTTGTGTGTCTACACACACACACACAAAAGCATATATGCACATATTTCTTTTAATTTTCTTTTCTTTTCAGTGCATGCATTGCTATGGCTTGTTCTAATGGGCTCATATTACTCAATGATAGATTCACTCTTAAGGGTTATAGGTAAACTAATTAATATAAAAAAGATAAGAATCAAGGCAAACAGTCATTTACTCAAACTCAGTTCACAAATTAAGCTGCATCAATCTCAAATCTCAAGTCAAAATAATGAAAGAACTAACATTTTTGCTTAAGGTATTAAAGAGTCGTAATGAAGATGAAATCAACACAAGAACCAAAAATAAAAGAAGAGAATATTCATCCCTTTCTAAGAGCTATATTCATTGGCAATCAATGTTCTCAAAACACTTTCTTTAGATTGATAATCCCAAAACACAGGCAACTCATGGCCAAAACAGGGAACTTTAATCTTAAAAAATGTCAACGAGTTTCTGATACACAGGATCCTTCAAAGAAGGCAAGTGTAGAGCATAGTACCTCGAAGTTTTATGAACAAATTCTTTTTCCTTAATCCTTTTCTATTTTTAATTCATAATTCCTTAAACTAAGAGAAAGAGAGAATTTAGCTATGCATGATGAGAGTTGATAGCAAAACAACAACTGAAAAAAACAAACACAAAGACAAACAATTTTGATGGTAGTTTCTAATTTCATGCTCTTTTTTTTTGTTTTAAGATTTGTGAACAAACAATAAACTAATTATGAACAAAATGAATCAAACAAAAGTCTTCTCCCCTGCACTTAAACTGACTCATCTAATGAAAGGATTAAAAAGATAGGGGAAGAAGAACAATAAACACTGAAACATAAGCAAACACTAAACAAACTGAAAAATAAATGATTGAAAATTTAAAAAGAAAGTAAGAGGAAAAAATAATGCAAATTTGTTTATCGTACTTTTCCATTGGTTGCCTCTTAAGTAGTGATTGATTTATTGTCATTTAGCCTGACTTATACTCTCTTATTAGTCATGCATTAGTGCATTGAGAGAGACGTCCTCTACATCATGGTCCACAAAAGGTTCATAATAAAACTTTAATCTTTGTCCATTAACTTTTAACTCCTTCGCTGTCTTCAAACTTTTAATTCCTACTATACCATGAGGAAAAACATTAAGAATAATAAGAAGACCAACCCATCTAGAGCATAACTTACCTGGAAATAACTTAAGATGTGAATAGAACACGAAATCATCTTAGTCTTGTACTTATAAATTCATGAGCTTTCATGTACATCATTCCTAATTTCTTCAAGCTCATTCAATTAGAGTTTCCTTTGTTCACCAGCAACATCCATGTCCATCTTACATTGCTTGATTACCTAATATGCCTTACCATACACAAGCCTAGAAGGTGACATCCCAATTGGGGTTTTAAATGTTGTTCTTTGCACCCAATCTTTCCTATTGGGATTCATTGTTTTCTCTACAATCAACTTGACTTCTTAATTTGAATATTACACATAGCTTATGTGTAATATTGTTTACTAGTTTGTAGATGGTATGGTGTAAATAGCTTATGTATTTCATCAACAAAGCATCAAATGTACAGTTGCAAAATAGAGGTTCCTTTAGCACTGATTATAGCTCTTGGTGTTCCAAACCTTGCAAATATGTTAGTCTTTACAGAATCTACAATTACTTTACAATTGTTAGTTTTGTTAGCTCTTGCTTCCACCTATTTAGAAACATAATCAACAGCAAAGAGTATGTAAAGATTACCATATGAAGTAGGAAAAGGTCCCATGAAATCAATACCCCAAACATCGACAACACTCACATGATTTGTAGCAAATAAATGCATCTTTAAATAAAGTAGACCAATAAAATCCACTCTCAAGTACTTTAAGAGTCGTTCTTTCTGCTTCAAAGTGACTACCACATGTGTAAGCATGATAGAAAGTTAATATATGTAAACATTCAGAATTGGGTACACACCTTCTTATCATTTGATCTAGACATCCCACACATAATACTTAGAAATTGACTTTATTTTATCCTTTTGAGAGCAAGTTAGATCATCAGGCAACTTCTTGGTTACTAAATAATTCACAATATTAGCATACCAAGAAGTTGAAGCTTCTAAAGAAAATAATTGGTCATTTGGAAAGTTGTTAAGCAAAGGTGAAGCTTCTTTATCATGAATAGAGCAACTAATGTGATTAGTAACTACATTCTCACTTCCTTTCTTATCTTTGATGACCAAATCAAATTCTTGCAAAAGTAGTATCCATCATATAAGTCGTGGTTTAGATTTTTTCTTAGTAAGTAAATCCTTAAGAGCTATGTGGTCAAAAAACACAATTGCTTTAGTACCAATTAAGTGAGAACAAAACTTTTCCAATTTAAAAATTATTGCCAATAGCTCTTTTTTGGTGCTGAAGTAGTTAAGTTGAGTGTTATTCAAGGTCCTTGAAGCATAACAAATGGCATAGGAAATCTTTCCAACTTAGTGCCCCCAAAACTGCTGTCACGGCATACTCACTTGCATCACACATTAACTCAAATGGAGGGTTTCAATTAGATGGTTGAATAATAAGAGCATTGGTCAATAGCTCTTTAAGCTTCTTAAATGCTTGCATACATTTGTTACTGAACTCAAATTGCACTTCTTTTCATAGCAATCTACATAAGGGCTATGTAATCTTCGAGAAGTCCTTAATAAATCTTTTATTAAAATCTATATGTCTAAGAAAAGAATGGACCTCTCTCACACTTATGGGCGGTGGTAAGGAACAAATAAATCTATTTTAGATTTATCTACTTCTATTCCCTTAGCAGATATAATATGTCCTAGAACTATACCTTGATCTACCATTAAGTGACATTTTTCCCAATTAAGTACAAGGTTAGTTTCCTTGCATCATTTAAGAACAAGTACAAGGTTATCTAAACATTGTATCCATAACTACTTCTATGATGTTTTCAACATAGACTAAAAATATACTAACCATGCACACTGAAAGTGGCTGGGAAAGGCCAAACGGCATTCTTCTATAAGCAATGACCTTTTAGTGCAATGAAAATTTGATTACAGTCTGAATATCCATCAAGAAAATAATAGCAAGCATGGCCAGCTAATCTTTCTAGCATTTGATCAATGAATGGCAAAGGAAAATGGTCTTTGTGAGTAGTAGAGTTGAGCTTCCTGTAATCAATACAAACTCACCACCCAATTTCGACAGAAGTAGGTATTAGCTCATTCTCCTTGTTCTCAACCACACTAATGCCAGATCTCTCTAGAACAACTTGGACTGGGCTCACCTACTTGCTATGAAATAAGACAGATTATACTAACATCTAGCAATTTCAAAATTTCTTTCTTCACAACTTCCATCCATGGGGATTCAATCAACTTTGAGCATCCCTAGATGGTTTTACTCCATCCTTAAGCAAGATTTAAGCATACACAGAATATGATTAATCTTTTTTTATATCAGTTATTGTCCATCCAATTGTTGATTTATATTTTTTAAAAACATAGACCATCTTTTCTTCTTGTAATGTCGTGAGACTCTTTGCAATGACAATGGATAGTGTGTCTTTCTTACCTAGAAATACATATTTAAGATGTTTTGGAAAAGACCTAAGCTCTAATGTAGGTGTTCTCATTAGATAAAGATAAGGACACATCAGAAATATTATACCTATTTGTAACTTTTGGCAATGAATAAAAAAATGCCACTATTTCCTCAATATTATCGCATAATTGTATATCCATTTTTGGATCTTTAGGATCTTCTAACTCAAGGTTCTTTTTAATAATGATTTCCAATGCCAACTAAAAAACAAGAATCCAAATCACTTGAATACCTTATAGCGTCAAAAATATTCAAATGAATAGCCTCTCTATCAAACTCCATAGTTAGAGTTGGCATAATATTATACACATTACACATCTATGTTTGTTCTAGCCATTTTCATAAATGGTCTCCCTAGAAGTAGGGGAGTTGGCATAAGAGATGAATCATCATTTATATTAAGAATATAGAAATCAGTGGGGAAAACTAATTCATTGACCTGCCCTAAAACTTCTTCCAAAGCACCTTTTGGATAAGGATTAGATCTATTAGCATGTTAAATAACAACAAAAGTTTCTTTAAGTTCACCCAAATTTAAAGAAGCATAAATAGAATAAGGCATGATTAATAGATAAACTAAGTCTAGCACAGCTCATTTAGACCTAGTGTTGCCAATATGAAACTTCCTAGATCATTGCATTTTGGTCGACGTTTTCTCTGAGGAACTTTGCATAGTGTGGTACTTGTTTAATAGCATCCAATAGAGGTATGTTAACTTGTACTTTGTGGAAGTATGAGGTACAACTTTCTCACTTGAATATAGTAGAATTAACTTTAAGCTAATAAACCCCCTTAAGTATTAATCATAATAATAATAATAATATAAAATATTTAAGATAGTAAATTTTAGAGTGATAATGACATGAGCAATGACATATGTGATGATGTAGTAGTGATATTTAGGAATTCTAGAATTTACCAAGGTATTTATTGAAGGATAAATCTCAACCATTAATTAAGAGTTATGGTGGCAAAATCCTAGCCATCCATAAGTTTTAGGAAATCTTATAAATATCCCTAGCCTTTTCATTTTCCATATCACATTAGAAATTCTATCCTCTTTCATTCTAAGTCATAACATCAAGAGTACAGAAATCCTCAAGTTAGGAAGGTCTAGAGAAGTCAAGGTTAAGAGGTAAGTAACACTTCAATACATTGTAAGGACAAATTTCTTTTTATACATAAATTTATAATTCTTTATCTTGAAATCCCTGATATGATGTGATTGTTTGTTATTTAATACTTACATGGTTGGCTATGCAACCTATATTATGATATTTTCTTATTTAATCTTTATATGGTCGGCTATGCTGCCTACACTGTGATTATAATCACATTTTATTTAATCATTGTATGGACGGCACTGTCGCCTATGTGATGGTTGTCTTAAAAGCTTTATGTGTTGGCTTTATTGTAAGCTTGCATCTCATATTAATGTTAAGCATATTTTACAAGGAAGATGTACCACAGGGGTAGAGTACGCAGTACGTGGCGTTGTTACACCAGAGCAATGAAGAACTTAATCTTCTTTTGGACCAGTAGCCCGCATGCTCGGGTTTCCAGCCGATATACCATTGTACCAAAACTCAAATCCTTTTCTTTAAATCCTAAACACAGGCACTATTCCGGCCAAAACAGGAAACTAGAAAATTCAATGAGTTTTCTAGGATTTGTTCATTATTTCTTCAAACTAAGGGAAAGAGAGATTTAGTTATGCATAGTTGAAAGTAAGAGAGTGTTGTTGACTAAAATTTTTGATATCCTTTCATTCATTTTAGTTCTCCTTTTATAAGCAAGGAGAAATAGTTAGTGGAACAGGCCTCTGCCAACTTTTACACATGTGGAAAGTAAAATAGGAAACCAATCATGATTCCACTTTATTAGTAGTGGCAAACATGACTTTACAAAAGCAAATTATTACAAACCAACAAACAACTTTACAAAAGCAAATAGTAAAGTGATCACAGCAACACACCAACATGATCATTATTACAAACTTAATTATTAAAACTACTTTCTCGAGTCTTCTTTCCAGTTGGGTGGATAAGCATTACAATGAAAAAGTAGTATCAGTGGATGAGGATGAGTCTGTGTCATCTACTAATTTGATTTTGGAGCCACATGGTGGAAAAGGCCAAGTATAGTTTTTGCTGACATGTTCATTTTGGAATGGAGCATGAAATGGGCATTTGGATGGATTGGTGAGAGAATGTATTGTTGATGCATGGAGAGGATCATGACATGGTGAGTCATGTGGTTTGTTGTTGCTTTGTCTTGGTTGTGGTTGGTTTTGACAATCAAGGGGAAGGAATTTTTCCCAGGGGTCTTGAGAGTCCTGGAATAAGAAATCCGTATAGTCAGGGCGTTCTTCCTTGATAATAATACCTCGGGAAGGAGGCTTAGAAACCAAGGATGGTGTTGGGATCATGAAGATATCATGTTTGGGACCTAAAGAGGTGTGTCTGATGTTTGGAGATGGCTGTGTGACATGATTGGTCTGGAGATTAGTTTTGGTGGCATAGTCATTCTGTAACAATGCTGGATGAGGGACTGTAATCCACTCATACATCTGGTCTTGAGTCCAAAATGACAAAGTACCAGGGTGTTAGAAGTAGGGACGATGGATGATGAACACTGTTGTAAAGAATAATGCTTCTTGCTAAGGAATCTTACCAAGATTATGGGTTAACTTGATTTGGGCTAGTTTATGGCGCCAAACTGGTGGAGGGGCCAACCATTCAAAGAGAGTCCAAATCAAGGAAGTGGTATGTTCAGGGTTGTTAAGATGGTCAAGGAAAGGGAACACAGGGAAAACCTGTTTAGTGGCATATAATAGTGAAAGACACCATAAATACCACAATTCATTTTCAGAGAGTGGTCTGGACAAGTCAAGAGTGAGACCTGTAAGAAACATGTATTTCGGATGATAATCCTAGAATGAGGGTGAGTCTGGGTATTTAGTGCAAGCTGTAATGAAATACCTCATGAGAAAGGATTTGGCATACTCCTGAAGATGGAAAGGAGTATTGAAGGGACGGTTTCCTGGTGTGAACCTTTTTATGAGTGCATTTTTTGGAAGTGATGAAGCCATTGAAATGACAGAGAACTTGAACTGGGATTTGAAGGTTTTGAACTGAGTTTTTTGAGATTTGCGAGAGAGATAATCTGCAATCACATTATGCTCCCCTTTTATATGAATAACTTTGAAATCATATTGGGAGAACCAGTCCTTTAATCGCAAAAGTGTCTTTTTCGGAACTGAATGGTTTTTAAAATTCAGCAGATTGGGGAAAGATGAATTGTCCATTTTGACAAGAAATTGATGCCCGATTAAATGGAACTCGAATTTCTTGATCCCATTTTTTATGGTAAGAATCTCTTTATAGACAGTGTGATAATGCTTTTGAGCTGGTGAAAATTGTCCACTAGCATGAGCAATGTAGTGGTTTGTCTTGTCATCAGTTCTTTCAATCAGTATGGCTCCCCACACTTCATCAGAAGCATCAGTCTGGAGGATGCTCTGTCCATCAGTGATGAGTCTAGGTGGAGGTGGCTTCTGTGCATACCGTTTGAGACAAGAAACACATTGAGTGTGTTGGGAATCCTAAGAGGGTGGATTTTTCTTTAATAAAGCTGACAAGGGAGACGTGTAAAGATTAACATGGGGAATAAAGTCACGGATGTAATTGATTATTCCAAGGAACTATTGAAGTTGCTTTTTTGAAAAGTCTTTGTCATGGAAATTCAATAGCTTTTTGGCTATCTGTGGGCTAGGCGGGTAGGATCCGTTTTGGATAACCATACCAAGGAAAGTGATGTGGTATATGGCAATAGGCCTGGATAATCTGGAGAAAGTGTTCTAACAGATTTTTGTGTTGCTCATGGGTTTCAGAGAATAGTAACAAGTCATCTATGTAGATCAAGGTGTGATGGAGTATGGGTTGGAATATGGTGGTCATGGCTTTTTGAAATAAAGAGGGGGCTGTCTTAAGGACTATCCATTGATAATGGGCATTGGGAATACAAAACGTTGTTTTTGGTCTGTCATCAAGATGAATTCCAAGTTGCCAAAAACCTGATTTTAGGTCAAACTTAGAAAACAGTTTAGCACCCTTGAGTTGAGTGAACAAAGCTTGTCTTCGTGGTAGAGGGAATTTAATGTCTTGGAGAAAGACATTTAACGGCTGATAGTCAATGACTAACCTTTTCTTTCCTCTGACTTTTTCAGAATGTTTCTCCACATAAAATGCTTGGCAAGCCCATTGAGATTAAGTGGGCTCAATAAGACCATGGGCCAGAAGTTGATGACATTCATTCTGGACCAAAGAAAGGTCTTCATGTGTCATACCTGGATGGGTGGGCTTTCTAGGATTATGGTCTTCATTAAGCTTGAAAGGGAGCTTAATAAAGAATTTCTCATTTTTCAACAGTGGTGAGGGATGGTTGAATTTACTATGATCATCAGGACATAGTAAAAGGAACTTAGAGTTGATATCTGAATAGGATGAGGGTGTTTGGGCCAATGAGTACAGTTGTAGTGCACTGGTATATGTTTTGAACATGTTCTTAAACCGAATGGCTGAAGAGGAGATTTGAATATGTTTGGCCTGGTGGAGCAGATCAAAGCCTAGAAGTAGGTCTTTGTCTGGTAAGTTGGAACCGATCATTTTAGTCCAAAGGGTATAGTTAGGGAAAAGCTGGATACCAACAGGATTTTTGCTAATCAGCTTTGTAGAGAAGATTTCACCATTAACTGCTTTGAAATATTTCTGATGTTGTTTCCAACATTCAGGGGGCAAGATGGAAGGATTGAGCATGCTTCTTTGTGCACCAGTATCAACAAACCCAATGACTGTTATGGGTCTTTGATAGAAGGAACAGGAATAGTAAGGTCATGAACAGGTTAGGCCTTACTAATGGACTGGGTATGTTTTGGACAGTGTTGATGGTAAGAATGTGATCTTCGAGATCAGTGAAGGATTCCTCATCAGAAGAGGTTTCCAAAGCAAACACAGTATTTTCATCAGGGCTTTCCTGTTCATAGAACATGAATTCAATTTGATCTTCATGGGAGAAATCTATATTATTCTGAAGATGCTGCATAACTCTGACTACACGAGCTGGTTTGTTAGGACAGTTCTTAGCAAAATGTCCCTCTTTGTGACATATAAAGCATTTGGACTTCTTTTCTCGGGTTGAATCCCGTGAAGTTTTCCGTCTGAAAAACCTCAATGGTTTGAACCATTTTTTGGACCTTCTTCGGTGAAACTGATCAGGGTTGGATGAGTGTTTTTGGAAATGGTGTTTTTTCTTGGTTGGACAATGGCATTGTTTTTTATCTGAACACTTGATCTTCAGATAAGGTTTCTTACAAGCATATCTGAATGGTTCCTTGTCTTGGATGAATTCTTTGAAGAATTTCTTCTGTTCACAAAGTTTGTCTAAGCAACCTATAGCAAGCTGGAAAATCTTGCCAAGGGATAGGTTATCAATAACCAAGTTGTGAGAAGTGATCTGTCGTTGTAGTTCAGGCTGTAATTCCTCTAGGAGTGATGCCATGAATACATGTCTTAATATTGCATCATTGTATCCATTTAACTTGTAATACAAGATAGACATGCGTTTGTAATGGAAATGGATATTCTTAGGATTCAGAGAACAGCATTTCATGTTCAGGAACTCTCGTCGTGCCACTTCATAGATTACAGAAGGTTCACCTATGAATTGTTCATGAATCAAGGCTAATGCCACAGAGACTTCAGGAATTTGGATGAACTAAAGCTGCCTGTATGTACCAAGGCTGTCAAACTAGTCTCTTAGTGAACCTGTAAAACGAGTTGAAAATTCTTTTAAGACTGATTGAATGGTTGCTCCAAGTCTAAGCATCTAGAGATCAATCCAAGCAGAGAGCTCTTGGAGTCTTTCTCGCCATCGATGTGGCGGAAGATCATCAAATGTAAACCATGGACCATTGGAGGGTTTAGATTTAGAAGACCTATGTTGTGGTCTTGATTGTCCAGTGGTTTCATCATTATCATTATCCTCAACCTCCTTTGTAACAACAGGTTCAAAAGGTTGTGGGTCAGTAGTATCTGCCATAAGCAGTCTAGAGATGTCTGCAAACTGGGCCTCAGAATTAGTGGTTGAGGTTGAAGTTTCTTCAGATTCAGAGACATTGGAATCATCTGGATTTGTATCAGTATTGACATCAGAAGAATTTGTAGATGGATTCAGGTGATTGGGTGATTGGGATAGTTTCAAGCTGTTGAATGGGTTATTTACCAATAGAGGTAGAAGGCTTATATGTTGGAGTAGTTGGCGAAGGCTTTGAAGTGGTTGGCTGTTTTGGTATAGACTTTGGAGGTGGAGTGTCTTTAAACAAAGTATGAGTCATGCCAAACAACTTCATTGGGTCATATGGCCTTGAAGGTGTCATAAAAGATCCAAAAGGATGATAAGTCTAGGATAAACTTGCAATTGATTGGCTTTTACCAAAAAGCGAAGGTTGTTGCTTTTCAGCATCAATTCTAGCCAACTCAACTTTTAATTTTCTGATTTCTGCTTCGTTTTGGTTAAATTCTGGACCCTAGTATCTTTTGGCTATCATATCTCGGAGATTAATATCAAGTTGTACGATACGATCTTTGAGATCTTGATACATTCTTTGAAGCTGTAAAGAAACTTTTTCTTCAACAAGACTAGTTCGGGTAGAAATGTGATCTACCTTTTGATGGAACGAACTTAAGGACTGATTTTGTACCTTGGCATTCTAAGTCTGCCAGTTGAGAACTGCTTCAAAAGACTTTGGTTCTTCCATCTGTCCAGTAGGAGTTATGGGAGACTGGACAAAAGGTTTAGATATGACATGCCTATACACATCAGTCTGTTTTTTGAGTGGAGGAAAATCTATGGGGGTAAACATCATACAAGATAAGACCAAAGAAGTGGGAACATTAACCACATTATTTTTTACTTGTTGAGAGCAGGACAAAAGTTGTGGTTCATGATCGTGAATCCACTTGAAACCTTTATGATAAATGGGTAAAGGTAAGAAGCTAACTGAAGGATCAGGATCATCTGGTGGTAAGTGTTTGTAATAAGAACAAGGAGATTTTGGATGGTTTTTGCTTTTCTTTTTCTTGGGAGGATCAATGAATTCAATATCTTCCCAACAAGGGCATTCTGGATCACATTGACTAGAGCCAGGGACATCCCATAAGAAATGACCATTGTGTTGGACAAAATTGGCAATTCTTCCTGCGTTGTTTGGATAGGCTAGATCATTGCAGAATGAGTATAGGACAATCTTTATGGGGCCTCGAAGGGAGGTGGTGTTGACCATAGACTTGGAGTAGGAGAAGTAATGATAATTTCAGGGAGAGGTGGTGCATATGAGGTGGTCTAAAAGTCATTTTAACAGTGCCGTCTGTCACCTTTCAAAAGAACTTTCAGAAGTTTGGATAGGTTCAGTGTTTTGATGGAACATTTTATAATTGGTAAGCCATTCAAGAGGCATGAGTTGAAGAAGTTCATTTCTAGGAATTTGTCTAGGAATTTGGATGATTGTGGGTATGTCTTTTGAGTCAGCAAGGATCATTAAAGCATCAGAAGTTTCTTGAGAAGTGGGTAAGTCCAAAGCATGATTTTGAAGTCTATACATCAGTTGATGGTGTAAAGTAGCCATTCTAGCACCGGCGATCTGATCAGCTCCTTGAAGCCGAATCTGGACTTTAAGAGCGGTAGGAAGATGAGGATCATCCAAGGAAAGATTAAAATTGGGATAAAAAGTGAGTAAGACACTTCCTGCATGAAGGGTACTCAGAACAGTGCCAATAATGGCATGTTCATAGTGTTTAAACCAAGAATCAAGTAAAGCAATTCGAGCTGAAATAGGTAATCCTTTTCTGCCATGTAAGGTGAGTACAAGGCGTATGCCTCCAAGGTGAAGGTGAGTATATCCTTCCTGTTTCCAAGAAGATATGAGTTCAGGGGATATTTCCAAGGTAACATACTGTTCAACAAAGGTTGATTGGAGAGAACAACGATCAAATCGAGAGAACTGAATGTATTCTTTGGGTAAGGGTCTTTTAATACTAATTAGGGTTTTGATGCTTCTGGTGAGAGAACGGGTTTTCTTATACAACTGGTAAGGATTAACCAGTGGCATATAAGATTCGTCAATTTGAACAGATTCGAGGACATAGGAGAATTCAACAAGGCTTTCAATCTTTTGAGTGGTGCATTTAGAACAAGAAGCAAGGATATTAAGAGAAGAAGTTAAAGAAACTGAGCTTGAAAATGAAGAAGATGCCATGAGGCAATACATAATGCCCAAAAGATCAACTATTAAATTACGCTCAAGGGCATGTTGTCCTAAGGAATGAAAATTGCCAACCTGATAGTACAACACCCCTTGATGTTCATTAGGTCATCTATATGCATAGTAATTACTACATGCATCAAAGTGTTGTTATCTTACTAGGCATTAACTCATGTAGTCCTTACATTGCAAGTAATGATGAGCAAGGCAAAGCTAGTGCCAAGTCCCAACCAAGATGAAGTGCATACGGGCATATCAAACCTTGGGTTTTATGGTGGGCTTAATTATGTTTCTATCTAGAAAATAAATATCTTAAATTTATTTATAACAAAGCTCTTTTTCTAGATATGTACTAAGTAACCCCTGTGTGTCTTATATTTTGTAATGAAGTTTACTTGCTATGTAAAATCCTTTTAAGAATAAATATTTATTTTAAAAAGCATGAGATTTAAATATTTTTAAAACAAATCACCTTATTCTAGTTATTATAGTGGAGTGCTACAAATTTGGTATTAGAGCCTGAGGTTTAAAGTGATTCTTCATACAGTCCATATGCACAAGTCAATGGAGGGACAACGGCTCAGCTTGTAGTAAGAATTTGGAATTAGGTTAATTGAAAATCTTATATTTGATTTGTTTGACACGTAGCAGTTAGACCAAAACCTTGTTGAGATGTCAAGTGCTTGGGTTAAAAGAAGCAAAAAGGCAAGAGGAACTTTAAGAGAGCAATTTGTAATTGATCACCTTACAAACATTGTGGCACGACTCTTGGAAAGGGAAGTTAGAAGGGATCAACATGCTCAAGCAATGAACAATGTCAGAAGTGAATTTAGAAGATTAAATCCACCTATATTCAAAGGAAGGGTGGATCCTATAATACTCGAGATGCATGACTAGGAATTATTCTTGGCATGGATTGGTTATCAAGCACCAGGGCAAGACAGATTGCAAGAAAAAGGAAGTAACTTTTTGAACACTACAAAAAGAATCATTTATCTTTAAAGGAGGATGCAAAGAGAAAGGAATGCATGTAACTCTATCTTAAAAGTAATTAGACTACTAAAAGGGGGATGCAACTAATACTTAGCAAGTGTTGTCATCAAAACAGAAGAACAAAGGCCAAAGTTGGAAAATATTCTAATTGTGAATGAATGTCTTAAGGTCTTTCCAGAAGAACTCCCAAGATTGCCACCAGATCAAGAAATTAAGTTCACAATTGATTCGTTACTAGGAACCGCCTCAATTTCAAAGGTGCCCTATAGGATGGCCCCATCAGAATTAAAGGAGTTAAAGAGTCAATTGCAAGAGCTACTAGCCAAAGGCTACATAGACTAAAGCCATTCACCATGGAGAGCACCAGTACTAAATGTGGAAGAGAATGACACTTCATCAGGGACTATTCAAAGAATGGTACACAACAAGAAAAGGCTAATGCTTGAGTATTTACACTTACAAAAGTAGATGCGGAAGGAACCCCTCAGTAATATCAAGTGAACTATCTCCAAAACTTTTGCAGATGTGCTAATAGACACAAGACTATACATTCATTTGCCTCACAAGCATTCATTAGGAAAATCAAAACTGTCCTAATATAATTAATGGGCCATGTGGTGTCATGGTACCGTCTGGTGAAGTATTGAATTTAGAACAATTACTGCAAATGTGCATCGACTATCGGGAACTAAATAAGATGACTACCAAGAACAAGTACCTACTTTTATTCATTGATGACCTATTTCATTAGTTGTAAGGAGCCCAGTATTTTCAAAGAATGATCTATGATCAGGATATCATAAGCTAAGAATTAGAGAGGCAGATGTTCTTGAAACAACATTTAGAACATGTCATGGACAATATGATTTTGTTGTCATACCATTTGTTTTAACAAATGCCCAGCAACCTTTATGAACCTCATGAACAGGGTATTTAGAAAAATTCATAATGGTGTTCATTGATTTACTCATGGACAAAGGAAGAGCGTGCTGAGCATCGAAGGATCAACTTTATGCAAAAAAAGAGAAACAACTTTATGCAAAATTCAAAAAATACGAATTTTGGCTTGAAAAAGTTGCATTCTTGGAAGATGTTGTATCTAAAGATGAAATTTCAATAGACTTCCCAAAGGTGGAAGATGTGAGCCAATATACTAGATTGACTAATGCAAGAGAAGTCAAAAGCTTCTTGGGTTTAGCTAGGTATTACCAAAGATTTATGGAAGCTTTCTCCAAGATCATGATGCCACTAACCCAGTTAACAAAGAAGAATGTTAAATTTGTGTAGAGCTAGAATGCAAGAAAAGCTTCAAAGAACTAAAATGGCGATTAGTCACCGTTCCAAGCCGAGCCATTCCTAACAACTTTGAGGAATTTTTCATCTATAGGGATGCCTCCAAAAATGGCATAGGATGCATCCTCGTGCAAAATGGAAAAGCCATTGAATATGCTTCTAGATAGTTAAAGGAATATGAGAAAAACTATCCAACACACAACTTAGAGTTAGCAACGGTAGTGCAGTCATTAAAGATATGGTGTCACCATTAATGAAAGCACATTGTATGATTTACACAGATCATAAAAGCCTTAAATACACTTTTACACAAAAGGAGTTAAATATGCGACAGTAGCAATAGCTAGAACTTGTCAAAGACTACAAAAATTCAAGTCTATCGGCTTTAAGGATACTACCTAAGCCATTACAAAATAATATATGAAAGTCAAAGATCGAGCTATTAGCAAGAAAATCAGCATACATGGCGCTTCACTCAACATTACTAGAAAAGATTAAGAAGGAGCAGGAAATTGATTCCTACTTGCAGAACTTGAAGATAGAAGCCAACTCAAAGAAGGAGATGCCATTCAAGAAGTTCGAGAAGGGAATCATCTTGTTCAAGGACAGGATATGTGTACTATATAACGAAGATCTAAAGAATGAAATTCTACTTAAAGCTCATACAACTCAATATTCACTTTATCCTAGCACAACAAAAATGTATAGAGACCTAAAGAAGCATTATTGGTGGTATCTTTCAAGTTCATTGCACAATGTCTTACTTGTCAACAAATTGAAGTAGAGCACTAAAGACCAATAAGTCTTTTGGAATCCCATCAAATTCCTAAATGGAAATGTAAAGAAATCACAATGGACTTCGTTATTGATCTTCCAAGGAAAGCAAAAATGTATGATGCCATTTGGGTGATCATCGATTTCACAAAGTCTGCTCACTTCTTGCCTATTCAAATGACGTACTCCATGGACCAGCTCATAAAAATATACATAAAGGAGATAATAATTTCTATTATTTCTAACCAACATACAAGGTTCACCTCGATATTTTGAGAAAAGTTACATGAAGCTATAGGAACAAAATTAAAATTTAGAACAACATTTCACCCTCAAAAAGAAGTTTTCAAACACTAGAAGATATGTTGTGGGGATGTGCCATCGACTTTCGAGGATCATGGTGCAAGTATCTACCATTTGTTGGATTTCCCTACAACAATAGCTATCAAGCAATAATCGGCATGGCACCATACGAATCTCTATGCTGTAGAAAATGTAGGTCACCTATTCATTGGGATGAGATGGGCGAGTAAAGGTATCTTGGACCAAACTTAATTACTACCTTATCTAAAGCCATCAAGAAAATGCATCAAAGAATGCAAGCGGCTCAAAGTCAACAGAAAATTTATAAAGGCCTTTAGAATTTCAAGTTGGTGATAAAGTATTTCTAGAAGTTGCCCAATAAAAGGGTCAATGAGGCTTGGGAACAAACAAAAATTAAGTCGAGGTTTATTAGCCATTTGAAATACTCAAACGTATCGAAAATGTGTCCTGCCGACTTGCCCTCCCATCATCATTATTAAGGATACACAATGTCTTTCATGTCTCCATGTTAAAGAAATACATTCTAGAGCCCTCTCATGTGCTAGATTATAAGCCTCTTCAACTAGAAAAAGACTTGGGTTTATGAAGAATGTCCAATTCAAGTTCTTGATAGAAAGATAAAGGAGTTAAACAACAAGAATATTCCTCTAGTTAAAATACTATGGTGAAATAATTCAGTGGAGGAGGCAACATGGGAATGTAAGGAAGAATGAAGAATAAGTATCCTTAGTTATTCACTATGTAAATTATGGGGACGAAATTTTCTTAAACGAGGAAATTGTGAGGTACAACTTTCTCACTTGAATATAGTAGAATTAATTTTAAGCTAATAAACCCCCATAAGTAATAATAATAATAATAATAATATAAAATATTTGTGATAGTAAATTCTAGAGTAATAATGACATGAGTAATGACATCAGCGATGATGGAAAAAGAGTTGTTTGTAAAGATATTTAGGAATTCTAGAATTTACTAAGATATTTATAGAAGGATAAATCTCAACCATTAATTAAAAGTTATGGTGGCAAAATCCCAGCCATATTTAGGAATTCTAGAATTTGCTAAGATATTTATAGAAGGATAAATCTCAACCATTAATTAAAAGTTATGGTGGCAAAATCCCAGCCATCTATTAGCTTTAGGTGATCCTATAAATACCCCTAGCCCTTTCATTTTCCAGATCACCTTAGAAATTCTATCCCTTTCCATTCTAAGTCATAACATCAAGAGTAGAGAAATCCTCAAATTAGGAAGGTTTAGAGAAGTAAAGGTTAATGGTAATGTAAAACTTCAATTGTAATGTAGGGACAAAGTTCTTTTATACTTATTCATAATTCTTTATCTTGTGATGGTTACTATGCTGTGATTGTTTGTTATTTAATACTTATATGGCTGGCTATGTCACTTATATTATGATATTTCCATATTTAATACTTAAATGATCGGTTATGCCACCTACAATGTGTTATATTCTTATTTAATCTTTATATGGCCAGTTATGCTGCCTACACTGTGATAATTTTTACTTAATTATGGCTCTGATACCACAAGGGTAGAGTACGCAGTACGTGGCTTGTTTACCATTAGTGCAGACCAGACTAGTCCCCATTCGGGATGACCTCTGGAATTTACGTCGATGGATTCCCACCGATATACCATGTACAAAACTCAAAACATTTGATAATCCCAAAGCACAGGCAACTCATGGCCAAAACGGGGATCCTTAAAATGTCAACGAGTTTCTGATACACAGGATCCTTCAAAGAAGGCAAGTGTAGAGCA
This sequence comes from Luvunga scandens, assembly GCA_030449905.1. Lineage (NCBI taxonomy): Eukaryota > Viridiplantae > Streptophyta > Magnoliopsida > Sapindales > Rutaceae > Luvunga > Luvunga scandens. The sequence goes on along the minus strand of JASUUG010000210.1, from coordinate 16,954,664 downwards.
TACTACCTCGAAGTTTTATGAACAGTTCCATTACTCCATTCCTTAATTTAATTCATTATTCCTTTAGACTAAGAAAAGAGAAGTTAGTTAGGCATGGGAGAGAATTCTGAAATATTCATATATTTCATTTTCTAGTTATTCTTCTTTTACAAGAGTCTGCTCCTTTTATAGGAAAGGAGAGAGAGTGGATAAGGATAAGTCCTTATCAGCTTTTACAAATGTCACGTGTATAAAGCATAAGAAAACAAACAACTTTTACAAAGGTGCTGTGACAAAGATTATGATAGGACACCAACTTTGACAGCACACTAATGTAGACAACACACCAATGTTGACAGCACACCAATGTTGACAGCGCACCGATGTTGACAGCACATTAGCACACCATTTTTGACAACACATCGATATTGACATAAATAATAAAGGAAAAGAAAACAGTGATCATGACAACACACCATTCATGATCATTGTTACAAACGGACAAAATACTTTTAATAAAGTGCTTTCCAGCTGGCGGATAAACTTTACAGGGAGATGGTATCCTCTGAGGAGGATTTTGTTGCGTCGAGTGATTTGGTCCCATAAGGTCGGAAGGGCCAGGTGCAGTCTTGAGCTTGGTCAGGATGATGTGCAGGGCATGTTTTTCCTTTTCCGGGCCAGTCAACCATAACAGTGTCATTTTCAATAAAAGGCTGGACTACTGGTGGAGGAGTGAGCAAAGTAATGGGCCGGATGTGTTGAGGCCAAGGTGCTGTAGTAGGAGGGTTGCTGCTTTGACCAGGCTGTGGTTGATTCTGACTGTCAAGAGGAAGGAATTCCCATGTATCTTGAGAGTCTTGGAATAAGAAGTCCGTATAATCAGGACGTTCTTCCTTAATGATAATACCATGAGATTTTCGTTTAGAGACCAGGGATGGTGTAGGGATCATAAAAATATCATGTGGACCAATGGAGGTGTGTTTAATATCAGTAGATGGGGGTGTGACACGGTTAATCTGAAAAAGATAATTTTTCATATTTGTCTTGGTGGCATAGTCTTGTTGTAACAAAGCAAGATGAGGGATTGTGATCCACTCATACATTTGATCTTGAGTCTAGAAAGATAAATGGCCAGGGTGCTGAAAGTAGGGACGGTGGACTATGAAGACTGAGGTAAACAGCTGGGCTTCTTGGTAAGGGATTCCACCAAGATTATGAGTGGTTTTGAGCTGTTGAAGTTTATGGCACCAAATAGGCAAGGGCGCAAACCATTCAAAAAGTGTCCAGGTGAGAGAGGTAGCTTGTTCTGGATTGTTTAAAAGATCAAGAGTGGCAAACAGAGGGAAAACCAGTCTGGTGGCATATAGCAGTGAGAGACACCACATATACCATAACTCATTTTCTGAAAATGGTCTGGACAGATCTAAAGTAAGACCTGTAAGAAACATATATTCTAGATGATAATCCTGGAGTGTAGGTGAATCACGGTATTCAGAGCATGAAAGTACATAATACCGCATGAGAAAAGATTTAGCATATTCCTGAAGATGGAAAGGAGTACTGAAAGCACGGTTTCTAGGGGTAAACTTTTTAGTGAGAGCTGTCTTAGGGAGTGAAGAAGCCATGGAGATGACTGGAAAATGGGATTGTATCTGCTTTGAGATTTTGGGAGAAGGTTTTCTTGAGAGGTAATCTGGAATGAAATTGTGCTCTCCTTTTATATGTGAAACTTTGAAATCATATCGAGAAAACCAATCTTTTAGGCGGAGTAACTTCTTTTCCGGAACTGAATGATTTTTGAAATTCAGTATATTTTGAAAAGCTGAATTATCCATTCTGACAAGGAATTGGAATCCAATGAGGTGGAATTTAAACTTTTTAATGCCATTTTTGACCGCTAAGATTTCTTTGTAGACAGTGTGGTAATGCTTTTGAGCTGGAGAGAACTATCCACTAGCATGCGCGACATAATTTTCTTTGTCATCAATCTTTTTAATCAAAATGGCTCCCCACGCCTCGTCAGAGGCATCAGTCTACAGGATGCGTTGTCCATTAGTAATGAGTCGCAATGGTGGGGGATTTTGTGCATATCTCTTTAGGTAGGAGACACATGTGGTGTGGTGGTCATTCCATGATGGAGGATTCTTTTTCAAAAGTGAGGATAAAGGAGAGGTGTAGTTATTGACACGTGGAATGAAGTCACGGATATAGTTAACTATTCCCAAAAACTGTTAAATTTGTTTTCTGGAAAAGTTACTATCAGTAAAGTATTGGAGCTCTTGGGCTATGCGTGGACTGGGATGGTAGGATCCATTTTGGATTTCCATACCAAGGAAAGTGATGTGGTCTGTGGTGATAGTGCTTTTAGCGGCTGAAAGCATTATGCCATGGTGTTGAACAATTTGGAGAAATTGATTCAGCAAATTATGATGTTGGTCATGGGTTTCGGAGAATAATCACAAGTCATCAATGTAGACCAGTGTATGATGGAGAATGGGCTAAAAAATAGTAGTCATGGCCTTTTGGAACAGTGATGGAGCTGTCTTAAGCCCAAATGGCAGAACAGTCCATTGACAATGGGCATTGGGAATGCAAAAGGCGGTTTTGGGTCTATCATCAGGATGGACCCCAAGTTGCCAAAAGCCTGATTTTAAATCAAACTTAGAAAAAATCTTGGCATTTTTGAGTTGGGTAAACAAGGCTTGTCTTCTGGGTAAAGGAAATTTAATATCTTGTAAAAAGATATTCAAAGGTTGGTAATCAATGACGAGCCTTTTCTTTCCTCGGACGTTCTCAGAATGTTTTTCAACATAAAAGGCTTGGCAAGCCCATTGAGAAGAAGTGAGTTCAATGAGACCTTGGGCCAACAGTTGCTGGCATTCAAATTGAGCTAAAGTGAGGTCTTCTGGCGTCATGCCAGGGTGAGTAGCTTTGGTAGGGTTATGGTCTTCATTAAGCTTGAAGGGTAGCTTAATAAAGAACTGGCTATTTTTCCACAGAGGATTGGGATTTTGGAATTTACTGTGATCATTAGGACATAATGTGAGAAATTTGGCATTGATGTTAGCATAAGAGGATGGTGTTTGGGCCAAAGAGTAAAGTTTCAAGGCACTGGTATATGTTTTGAACATATGTTTGAACCAAATGCCGATTGCAGAAATGTGCAATTGTTTGGCCTGGTGTAGGATATCAAAACCTATCAAGAGGTCTTTATAGGACAGATTGGAACCAATGACTTTGGTCCAAATGATATAGTTGGGAAAAAGCTGGATACCAATGGATTTTTTGGTAATGAGCTTTGTGGAGAACAGTTCACCATTTGCAGCCTTAAAGTATTCTTGGTGTTGTTGCCAACACTCAGATGGTAAAATAGTTGGATTCATCATGGATCTTTGGGCTCCTGTGTCAATAAACCCAATAACATAAATGGGCCTATGATATTTGGATGGAAGGACTTGGACTTTGATTGAGGGAATAGGGATTGTAAGATCATGAACAGGTTGGGCTTTGTTTATGGATTGGGTCTGAATGGTAGCAATTGTGAGAATGGGTTCTTTAGGATCAGTCAAGGATTTTTCATCAGAAGAATTTTCAAGGGTAAAGACTGTAGATTCATCTAGACTTTCTTGTTCAGAAAACAAGAATTCAATCTGATCATCAAGAGTGAAGTCTGTATTATTTTGAAGATGTTGTATTAATCTAACTGCTCGAGTTGGTTTGTTAGGGCAGTTCTTTGCAAAATGACCTCTCTTATGACAAATAAAACATTTGGATTGCTGTTCTTTGAGAGAGTCGTGAGAGGAGGTTTTCTTACGGAAAAACCGTAGAGGTTTGAATCGTTTCTTGGATCTTTTTCTGGAATGGTGATTAGGGTTGGAGGAATATTTCTGAAAATGGTGTTTTTTCTTGGAAGGACAGTGACACTGGGTTTTATCTTTACACTTGATTTTCAGATAGGGTTTTTTACAGGCAGATCTAAATGGCTCTTTGTCTCGGAGAAGTTCTTTGAAGAACTTCTTTTGTTCACAAAGTTTATCTAGACATCCCATAGCAAGTTGGAAAATCTTACCAAGGGAAAGATTGTCTATAACCAGGTTATGAGCTGTGATCTGTTGCTGTAACTCAGGTTATAATTCTTCAGGAAAAGAGGCCATGAACACATGTCTCAGGGTTGAGTCATTATAACCGTTCAACTTGTAGTACAAGATAGACATGTGCTTGTAATGGAAGTGGAGGTCTTTAGGTTGTAAAGAACAACACTTCATGTTGAGGAATTCTCGTCTAGCAACGTCATAGGTAACAGAGGGTTCCCCTATGAATTGCTCATGAATTAAAGCCAAAGCAGGAGAGACTTCAGGAAGTTGAATGAACTAGAGTTGTCTGTAAGTACCCAAGCTATCAAACCAATCTCTAAGTGATCCCGTAAAACGGGCAGAGAATTCTTTTAGGACAGATTGGGTTGTTGCGCCAGAGCGGAGCATCTGGAGATCAATCCAAGCAGATAGTTCTTGGAGACGTTCACGCCATCTATGAGGGGGAAGATCATCAAAAGTGAACCAAGGACCATTGGATGGCTTTGATTCTGATGAAGACCTTTGAGGCCTAGGCTGGCTAGAGGTCTTTGGTTCATTAGGCTCCGGTTCATTGTCTCCAACTTCTTCAGGTTTAGTGACTACAGGTTCACTTGGTTGTGGGTCAGCAGTATCAGCCATTAATATTATGGAAATATCAGCATATTCAGCTTCTAAGTCACTGGTTGGAGTATCACAAGTTTGATCATCAGTGGAAGTCTCATCAAAATCAGAAGAACTAGAAGAGTTCAGGTCGTTTGTATCTGTGGGTTGTGGAACATTGGTGGCAGTGGTAATTTCCATCTGTTGAGCAAGAGTTTTGCCAGTAGAAATAGATGGAGTATCCCAAAGGGATACTGGAGGTTTTGGTGAGGAGGTAGCTTTTGGACGGATTTGGGGTTTTGGTTCATCTTTAAAAAGTGTGGGTCATGCCAAATAATTTTGTAAGATCATATGGCCGGGATGGAGCCATAAAGGTGCCAAAAGGATGGTAGGTTTGAGATAAAGTAGGGATAGGTTGCGTTTACTAAAAAGTGATGGTTGGTGCTTTTTTGAGTCAATTCGTGCCAACTCGGCTTTTAGTTGTCTGATCTCAGCCTCCTTTTGATTGAATTTTGGACCCCAATATCGTTGCTGGATCATTTCTCGCAAATCAAGATCTAATTGAACAACTCGATCGTGCATGTCCTGATACAGCTTTTGAAGTTGTAAGCTGATGTGATCAACTTGTTTTTCAACATGAACAGTTCGAGAGGAGATGTGATCAACCTTTTGGTGAAGAGAAGTCAAAAATTGATTTTGGACTCTGGCATTTTGGGTTTGCCAGTTTAAAACTGCTTCAAAAGATTTGGGTTCCTCCATACGTCCAGTAGGAGTAATAGGGGACTGGACAAATGGCTTAGAAATCACATGTCGAGAGACATCTGTTTGTTTGTCTAAAGGAGGAAAATCTGTAGGAGAGAACATCATACAAGATGAGATCAATGGAGAAGGTGGAATAGGCTATTGGAGGTGAGCCTGTTGGGAGCAAGACAAAAGTTCAGGTTCATAGGTTTGAATCCACTGTAAACCCTTCTGATAAACAGGTAAGGGAAATAACTGACAGAGGGATCTGGATCATCAGATGGTGGATCTTTCTTATGATATTTGCAACCTGGAAAAACAATATTTTTCTTTTTCTTTTTCTTGGGAAGTTTAAGGATTTCAACATCTTCCCAATAAGAGCAACCTGGGTCACACATACCTGATGCGGGAACATCCCACATGAAATGACCATTGATTTTGGCTGGATAAACAGGATAACCATTGGAATCAAAGGACAAAATGGGTAAATCTTCTTGATTAGTCTGGACAGGCTGGATCATGGCAGAATGGGTATAGGACAATCTGTGGGGGGCCTCTGATGGTGGAGGTGTTGACTGAAGGCTAGGTGTAAGAGAGGTGATAAGGATATCTGGTAAAGGTAGAGTAGAGGAAATCGTAGGAACTGGAAGTAGGGGTGGCTTAAAAGTCATCTTAACAGTGCCATCTAGCCGTTTTTCAAAAGAACTTTCAGAAGTCGAGATAGGCGCTGTGTTTTGATGGAACTTTTCATAATTAGACAACCACTCAAGGGGCATGAGCTGTAAGAGCTCATGTCTGGGAATTTGTCTGGGAATCTGAATGATAGTAGGAATATCTTCAGATTCCGCAAGAATCATCAAGGCATCTGAGGTCTCTTGAGAAGTCGGTAAGTCCAAAGCATGATTTTGCAATCGGTACACCAATTGATGGTGTAAAGTAACCATTTTTGAAGTAGCTATCTGATCAGTGCCTTGGAGCTGGATCTGGACTTTTCGAGTAGTGGGGGGATCATCAAGAGAAAGGTTAAAGTTTGGATAAAAGGTTAAAAGAACACTACCAACATGGAGGGTAGTGAGAACAGTTCCAATGAAGGCATGTTCATATTGTTTGAACCGGGTATCAAGCAAAGCAAGTCTAGCTGATACGGGTAAACCTTTTCGTCCATGAAGAGTAAGAACAAGGCGGATCCCTCCAAGATGAAGGTGAGTATAGCCTTCTTGTTTCCAGGCAGTAATCAACTTAGGAGAAATTTCGAGGGTAACATATTGTTCTGATGTGGTGGATTGAAGAGCACAGCGATCAAACCGAGAAGATTGGACATACTCTTTGGGTAAAGGTCTTTTGATACTGACAAGGGTGCGGATACTTCGAGTAAGAGAGCGGGTTTTCTTGTACAATTGGTAAGGATTGACAAGAGGCATGTAGGATTCATCAATCTGAACTGATTCAGGGACATAAGAAAACTCAACAAGACTTTCGATCTTTTTGGTGTTGCGTTTAGAACAAGAAGGAGGAAGATGCAAGGAAGAGGTTAGAGAAATAGTACGGGAATTCAAAGAAGAAGCCATGTGCGATGAAGATCTTAGTCTGTAGGAAATAATGAAGTAACTTGCAAAATGAAGGAGTTTTAGAAAATACCATAAAACAATATTTTTATGAGCAAACAATTTTGTTTAATCATTGTATAGATGGTATTGACGCTTATATTAAAGATGGTTGTCTTTAAAAGCTTTATATGTTGGCTTTGTTGTACATTTAGGAACTTTACACGTTATGACATACGTTGCATTGAATGCATGCATCTCACAATGATATGTTAAGCATATTTTATAAAGAAGACATTTTAAAAAATGAGTTTTGAAAAATGGGTTGTTATAGAGCAGGCCCTCAAAGCTAAGTAAAAAGCAATCTTTTTGGGACGGCGATACATAACACCCAAAAGATCAACTATTATAATATGCCCAAAGGCATGTTGTTTGAAGGAATGAAAAGTACCAGCCTCGTAGAACAACACTCCTAGGGGTCCTAATAAAGTTGTTTTGTATTTTGAAGTTTCTTTTAAAGACTTAATGTTCATTAGGTCCTCTATGTGCATAGTAGTTACTACATGCATCTAAGTGTTATAGTCCTTACATTGCAGGTAATGATTAGTAGGGCAAGCTGGCTCTAAGTCCCAACTAAGACGAAGTGCATATGGGCATATTAAATCTTGGGTTTTATGATGGGCTTAATGAGATTCAATCCAGAAAAGAAATATCTTAAGTTTATTTATAACAAAATATTAAGGAACCCTTGTGTGTCCCTACATTTTGTAACGAAGTTTAATTACTATGTGATTTTAAATATTTTAAAAATAAATCACCTTATTCAGTTATTAAAGTGGAGTGTTAAATGAAGGTTTCTAGAATCTCTTTTTCATGCTCTTCTTTTTTGGACTTTGCAAACTTGCTAGGAAAAGACATGGAAGGAACATTAAAAGAAATTGAGATATTACGAGTTATGTTAGGTGCCAAAATTGTCTCAATAGGTGATGTGGCTTCATCTTTCTCAATAAAAAATATCTTGTTGTTTTGTCTCATCCATGGCTGATCTTGCTCTTTTTGGTGCTTCTTCAAGTTGTTTTCCACTCTTTAAAGTCACAACACTATCATTCTCTCTTGGGTTGATCATGGTTTGGGATGAAGGTTTTCTAGATGCTTGTGCTTCTAATCTGCCCACTGTACTAGCTAGTTAACTTACTTAGAGTTTCCAAATTCTTGATGGTTGTCCTTGCTTCTTGTTGAAATTGCAAAGAACTTGTAGCCAAAGATTTAACCAAATCTTGAAGAGATGTTCCTTGATAATGAGAAATAGGTTTTGGCCTAGATTGATAAGGATGTTGTGGCCCTAGTTGATTAAACTCAAAGGATGATTATAAGTTATCGTTAGGACTGGCTTGTTGTTGTCTTCCCAAATAACTAAAGTTTGGATGATCTCTCCGTCTTGGATTGTAGGTGTTAGAGAAAGGATCATACTTTTGTCTTTGTTGCAACTTACTGCCCTTGATACCCACCTATAGCATTGGTTTGCTCTAAAATATTATCTTGCAATGATGTACACACATCATTTGGACCTACCATAGAGCATAATCCACACATCTTTGATTGTTGAATGTTACCCCTAGCCATTTGTTGTACTAATGAAGTGAGGTTAGCAAGCTGCTATTCAATGTTAAATGTAAGATTAACCTTATTCACATTCGGTTGAGACAAGTCCAATCTATTGCTAAATTGTTGTGAATTTGCTGCCATGTTTGCCATCAAATTCTTTACTGCCAAAGGTGTCTTGTCCACCGAAGCTCCTCCACTTATAGCATCAATCATGATTCTTTCCATTGGCAAAAGTCCTTTATAAAAATATTGAATTAGAGTTTGCTCACTAGTTTGCACATATCTTTTTAAATTTCTCCCAATATTCATACAAACTCTACCCATTGTGCTGTCGTATGCCACATATCTCTTTTTTAATATTTGTAGCCTTAGATGAAGGAAATTGTTTCTCAAGAGAAAATTTCTTCATCTCATTCCATATGGTGTTTGAGTTGACTACTAAAGAGAATAGAAAAGCTCTCAATTTAACTTGCTTTTTAGAGACTCCAATTGGTTTCGTACTTGAACACACTACATGAAACTTCTTAAGGTGCTTGTAGAATATGTATCATTCTAGATTTTCGCTCAAAAGCAACCTCAATTGCAGGGTATTCAATGTAAAGAGGCTATTGATCTAGAGTTGGTGCTGCAAACTCCTTGGATGTTCATTTGTTTGTTGCTACCATCTTTTCTTGCTCAACTCTGTGTATAACATATAAAGGATCCTCTAGTGGTGGACTTGGTGAAAGAGCTATATTCAATGCTCTATCAAATTTAGGTAGTTTAAATATAATTTAAGGATGATGGTGTAGCTAGTAAAGATGCAGACTGATTAAGTAAACTATAATAAGAAGAGGTGAATTGTAAGATTGGACATTCACTAATAAAGACTTGAAACAATGAAAAACAAACTAATTAACTCAGATAATAAAAATAAAAATAAAAATAAAAACAAAAACAAATTTGATAAATTATAATGTGCATCATCTAAAACCTTGCCTTAAGTATTATCTTTCTTAAGTATAGATGTAAGTAACGGTCATTCCTAATGAGATTGAGGACAACACTATCGCAAGCACGTGGCATGAGGCATATTAAGATCCTATTCAAGTTCCTGTCAAACCCATCACAAGAGCTCGAGTAAAGAAATTCAAAGAAGTGCTTAATGGGTTTATTCAAGTAACTTGGGCTCAATCAAATTCATGGAAGCCTGTTGAAGGAATCACACATGATATTTAGTCCACTAAATGCGGGATTTAGGCTCTTGAAGTTTCCAAATAATTACTTCCATGAGATCGGCAAGTGGCTTGCACATTATGGCGGGAAGATATATTATTTTCGTTTCCAATACTTTCCTGTTTAGAAAATATATTAGTTTCCTTTTTTTGGATACTTTCCCATTTCTTGAGGAGGCTAGTAGAGAAACAAATTAATTATTTCTCTTTTAATTGACTAATTTCCATTTTAATTGATGTAAGGCATTTAAGCCAATTAGGATTCTGATTTGATTTAGATTGTTTCCTATTTACTTAGATTAGGATTTTGATTTGATTTAGATTCTTTCCTCATTTGCTTTAGATTAATATTTTGATTTAATTTTGGTTTAGGATTTATTTCCAAAAATCCTTGTAACCAACCTTATATAACATACTCACATCCAATAATAAAGGGAGATTAGTTTTGATGCTGGTGAGAGTTAATTCTCTTTGGTTCTTAAACTAACTCTTTAAACTTATCAGATTTCTATGGCGTTCAAACTCTTGACTTATTAATTAGATCGTTCATAACTGATTGTGGCATTTTCTCATACCAAGGTTCGTGCTTTCATTAAGCATTGGGTTGAAGTTCCATTCAATTACAGGTTTAGATTCGACCTTGGAGACTAAATTGATTAGGGTCGCGTTAGTTCTTGGCATGGTTCGTATCATTTGGCATCAAAGCTTAGGCACCAAGGTCAAATTCATCTATCTTTATTGTTTTTCATTTTTATTCTAGTATTAAAAAAAAGGAAAAAAAAATTGTAAACAGTACTTCGCGAACAGTACTGCATGACTAGTACCACGTGAATAGTATTTTTAGTTCTTTTTATCAATTTTGCATCCCTGTGGTTTATTCTTCTTAAATCTACAAATTTTACTTATTACTTTCCTTAAATTCATTCAAATTTCAATTATTTAGGGTTTACAGGGAGTTCCTAACCTTCACGTAAAAATCTTTTGTTCATTTTCCATTATAGAGAGTCCAAAATTGTTTTACCCCATAGGTGAAATTTTGGTTTTTGAAATTTTAATAATTTGTGCTTCAAAAACCTGAACATACATACACATTGTATTCTTACTTTTGAAATCTGAGTCTCCTTGGTATATAATCTATGAAAAGTTCCATCAAAATACTGAACCTATCCAAACCTCTGAAACTTCATTTGAAAGACGTCCGGATGGCACTGTCAAGATGACTTTCGCACCTCCTCCCGTCTCCACCATACCCACCTCATCTGCTCCACCTTTGCTTGAAATCATGATTACCTCACCTACTCCCAGTCTCCAATCTACACCACCTCCTTCGAAGGCCCCACATCGTTTGTCTTATACACATTCTGCTATGATCCAACCCATTCAAACAAACCAAGAAGACTTACCCATCTTGTCCTTTACTTCTGATGGTCTTCTTGTTTACCCAGCTACACATAATGGTCATTTTTTATGGGATGTACCCGGCTCTGGTCAGTGTGATCCCGGCTATCCTTGTTGGGATGATATTGAGTTTATTGATGAACCAAAGAAAAAGAAAACGAACAAGTATGCAAAGACTCCTTGTTCTTATCACAAACCAGATCCACCAGAAGATCCTGAACCTTCTGTCTCTTTCCTACCCTTGCCTGCTTACCTCAAAGGTTTGAAATGGCTTCACGATAATCAACCCGACCTATTCTCCTGTCATTCCCAAGGTCAACAAGCTATGTCCTCTCCTCCTCCACTGGTTTCACCTTGTATGATGTTCGCTCCAACAGATTTTCCTCCTCTGGAAAAACAAGCTGATGTCCAAAGACATGTTATTTCTAAACCCTTTGTTCAGTCACCCATTACTCCTACTGGTCTTTTGAAGAAGTCCTAAATTGGCAAACTCAAAATGCCAGAGTTCAAAATCAATCTTTGATTTCCTTACATCAAAAGGTAGATCACATCTCTACTCGGACTGTTCATGTTGAAGAAAATGTTGATGCCATTACATTGCAACTCTAGAAAATCCATCAAGATCTCAAAGATCGAATTGTCCAACTTGATACTGATCTACGAGAAATGATTGCCAAAAGATACTGGGGTCCAGAATTCAACCAAAAGGAAGCTTAAATTCGAGCTCTTAAAGCTGAACTTGCTAGAATTGAGGCTGACAAACAACAGCCCTCACTTCAGCAAAAGCCAACCCATTCCAACCTTATCTTAGACCTATCACCCTTTTGCCTCCTTTATGGCCCGATCAAAGCCATATGATCCCACCAAATTATTCGGGATGACCCATACACTTTTCAAAGACACCTCTCCTCCAAAGCCTAAAAGGCCTTCCAAACCTCCTGTTACCACCAAACCTGTTGTCTCCACTACCAGACCCTCTACTTCGGCTCCACCTACCTAACCATCAACTTCTACAGGAAAAGCTCCTGTCACTCCTTATGAAATTTCAACCATTCAGACCAAAACTATTCCCGATGACTTTTTCCACTTATCTACCGATGATTCTTCCTCTGACACCTCTTCTGTTTCTTTTACCTCTGAGCACCCTTCATCTCCTACTGATGATTCTGAAGTTGAATATGCTGATATTTCTAAACTTCTAATGGCTGATCCTGCTGACCCCCAGCCCAGTGAACCTGTTGTCACTGAAGAAGTTTCTGATAATGAAAATGAAGCTACCGGCCATTCTCACCTTCCACAAAGAACCTCAGAATCCAAATCTTCCAATGGTTCATGGTTTACCTTTGATGACTTGCCACCACACCGTTGGCAAGAAAGACTCTAGGAACTTTATGCCTGGATTAACCTTCACATGCTTCGCCCAAGAGCAACCACCCAATCTGTTCTTAAAGAATTTTCCACCCATTTTACGGGCTCTCTTCGTGATTGGTTTGATAGTCTTAGCACTTATAGACAACTGTAGTTCATTCAACTTCCTGATGTCTCTACTACTTTGGCTTTTATCCATAAGCAGTTTATTGGTGAACCTGCCGTTACATATGAAGTTGCCCGAAAAGACTTTCTGAATATGAAGTGTTGTTCTTTAAACCCAAAGGATCTTCACTTCCATTATAAACGCATGTCCATTGTGTACTACAAACTCAATGGTTTCAATGATGCCACAATGAGACATGTCTTCATGGCATCTTTGCTTGAAGAACTCCAACCTGAGTTACAGTGACAGCTCAATGCCTATAATTTGGTCATAGACAATCTTTCCCTTGGTAAGATTTTCCAACTTGCTATGGGATGTCTAGACAAACTCTGTGAACAAAAGAAGTTTTTCAAAGAGTTCCTGTTTTCTGAACAGAATACTCCTAATGAGTCTACAGTCTTTGCTCTTGAGAATTCTTCGAATGATTCCTCCACTGATCCTGATGACACTATTTTCACTATAGCCTCGACCCAATTACCGGCCCAGACCATACACAAGACCTAACCTGTTCATGACCTCACTATACCCATTCCTTCTATCAAAGTCCAAGTTCTCCCCTCCAAGTATCACCGACCCATTTCCGTCATTGGCTTTCTTGACACTGGAGCACAGAGATCCATGCTCAATCCTGCCATTTTACCAGCAGAGTGTTGGAAACAACACTAAGAATATTTCAAGGCAGCAAATGGTCAAATTTTCTCCACAAAGTTAATTACCAAAAACCCCATTGGTATTCAACTTTTCCCCAACTACATCATTTGGACTAAAATGATTGGCTCAGACTTGCCAGATAAAGACCTCTTAATAGGTTTTGATCTCTTGCACCAAGCCAAACATTTGCAGATTTCCTCTCTAGGGCTTAGGTTCAAACATATGTTTAAAACATACACCAGTGCCTTAAAGCTCTATTCCTTAACCCAAACTCCATCCTCCTATACTGCTCTTAATGACAAATTTCTCACCCTATGTCCTGATGATCATAGTAAGTTTCAACACCCTCATCCTCTTTGGAAAAATAGCCAGTTCTTTATTAAGCTCCCCTTCAAGTTTAATGAGGACCACAATCCCACCAAAGCCACTCATCCTAGTATGACACCAAAAGACCTCACTCTTGCCCAATATGAGGGTCAACAACTTTTGGCCCAAGGCCTTATTGAACCCACTTCTTCCCAATGGGCTTGCCAAGCCTTTTATGTTGAAAAACATTCTGAAAAGGTCCGTGGAAAGAAAAGACTCATTATTGACTACCAACCTTTAAATCTCTTTTTACAAGACATTAAATTTCCTTTACCCAGAAGACAAGCCTTATTCACCTAGCTCAAAAATTCCAAAATCCTTTCTAAGTTTGATTTAAAATCAGGCTTTTGGCAACTTGGAGTTTATCTAGATGATCAGCCCAAAACCGCCTTTTGCATTCCTAATGCTCATTATCAATGGACTGTTTTGCCCTTTGGGCTCAAAACTGCTCCATCACTGTTCCAAAAGGCCATGACTTCCATCTTTCAGCCCATTCTCCATCACACTCTAGTCTACATTGATGATTTGTTACTATTTTCTGAAACCCATGACCAGCACCATGATTTACTCGATCAATTTTTTCAAATTCTTCAAAATTATGGGATCATGCTCTCTACTACTAAAAGCACCATTGCCATCGATACCATTACCTTCCTTGGTATGGTTATCCAAAATGGTTCTTACCAGCCCAGTCCCCACATTGCCCAGGAGTTACAATATTTTCCTGATAGTAACTTTTCAAGAAAACAATTGCAACAATTTCTTGGACTAGTAAACTATATCCGTGACTTCATTCCACGTGTCAAAAACTACACCTCTCCTTTATCCTCACTTTTGAAAAAGAATCCACCACCATGGACTGACCAACACACCACATGTGTCACTTACCTAAAAAGATTCGCACATAGCCCTCCTCCACTTAGACTTATCACCAATGGCCAGCGTATCCTTCAAACTGATGCTTCTGACGAAGCATGGGGTGCCATTGTGATTGAAAAGCTAGATGACAAAGAACATTATGTTGCACATGCTAGTGGACAGTTCTCTCCTGCTCAAACGCATTATCATACTGTCTACAAAGAGATACTAGTAGTCAAAAATGGGATCAAAAAGTTTGAATTCCACCTCATTGGATTCCAATTTCTTGTCATAATGGATAATTCAGCTTTTCCCAATATGCTGAATTTCAAAAACCGTTCAGCTCCAGAAAAGACATTACTCCAACTTAAGGATTGGTTTTCTTAATATGACTTCATGGTTTCTCATATAAAAGGAGAACATAATGTGATTCCCGACTATCTGTCTGGAACACCTCCTCCTAAACCATCAGCCCAACTCCAGTTCAATTTTCCAGTCATCTTCATGGCTTCTTCACTTCCTAAGACTGCCCTTACCAAGAAATTCACCCCCGGAAATCGTGCTTTTAGCACTCCCTTCCATCTTCAAGAATATGCTAAGTCCTTTTTCATGAAGTATTATATACTTGCATGTTCTGAATACCTTGATTCTCCTACATTCCAGGATTATCATCCGGAATACATGTTTCTTCCAGGTCTTACTCTAGATCTGTCTCTTCCTCTCTCTGAAAATGAGTTATGGTATATTTGGAGTCTTTCAATCTTATATGCCACCCGACTAGTTTTCCTTCTGTTTGCAACCCTTGATCATTTGAATAATCCAGATCAAGCCACCTCACTTATCTGGACACTCTTTGAATGGTTTGCACCATTACCTGTTTGGCGCCATAAACTTCAAACTCTCAAAACCACCTACAATCTTGGTAAAATCCCTTACCAAGAAGCCCAGATGTTTACCTTTGTCTTCATTATCCACCGTCCTTATTTTCAACACCTTGGTCATTTATCGTTTTGGACTCAAGATCAAATGTATAAGTGGATCGCTATCCCTCATCCTGCCCTGTTACAACAAGATTATGCCACTAAGACAAACCTCAAGAATTACCTCTTCCAGATCAATCATGTCACACCACCTTCTCCGGACATTAAACATACCTCCATTGGATCACAGCATGACATCTTCATGATTCCCACTCCATCCTTGATTGCCAAACCAAAAACTCGAGCTATTATCATCAAAGAAGAACACCCCTGACTATATGGACTTCCTTTTTCAAGACTCTCAAGACCCATGGGAAGAATTTCTTCCTCTTGATAGTCAGAACCAACCACAACCTAGTCAAAGCAGCAACCCTCATACTACTACCCTTTGGCCTAATGACATCCAGCCTCCTACCATGTATACTCCTCCTCCTGTCATCTAGCATCACCGCAACATCGCTGATTGGCCCGAAAAAGGCACCACCTGTCCTGCTCACTATTCTGACCAAGCTCACCTTTGCACTTGGCCGTTTCATCCTTGTGGGACCAGATCACCAAATGCCACTAATTCATCCTCTGATGATACGATCAGCCTGTAACGCTTATCTTCCAGCTGGAAAGCCACTTTAGTTAAAGTATTTTGTCTTGTTGTAATAAGGATCATTCCTGCATGATCACTGTTTGCTTTCACTATTTGCTTTCCTTGTTTGCTTTTGGAAAAGGCACAGTTGTTTGTCAGTTTGTACTAATTATGTTGGCCACTACTAATAAAGTGGACTCATAATTATTTATCTTTCTATCATGTGCGTGGGGGCCTGTCTCCACCTCCTTTTCTCCTCGCCTAAATAAGGAGAAGCCTTGTAATGAAATTTAAGTTTGAAAAAAAAGAAGAAGTGAAATATTAAGAAAATTTCCCAAACTCTCCATGACTAGCTAAACACTCCTTTTTCTCTTAGTTTAAAAGAAGATGAATTAACATCAGAAAGGGATTAAGGAATAAGAGATTTGTTCATAAAACCTTGAGGAAATATGCTCTACACTTGCCTTCCATGAAGGATCCTGTGTACCAGAAAACTCATTGAATTTTTGAAGTTTCCTATTTTGGCCGGAGTTGCTTGTTTAAAGGAATTAATGAAAAGAATTTGAGTTTTTAGGTACTTAGTATATCGGCTGGAAACCCGAGCATGCGAGCTACAGGTTCAAAGGAAGATTAAGTTCTTCATTGCTCTGGTGTAACAACGCCATGTACTGCGTACTCTGCCCCTGTGGTATAAGTGAGAATTACTACAAGTGAAAATGGCCAAGAGAGTGTGAGCATATTAGAGGGTAAAAGCCAACAAATTTAAGTGAAACAAGAGTATAATTGAGTGAATTATTTTTCTTGAGTGAAACAAGCGAGTGTGGTGAAGTCCTTTCCTTGTTATTTTTTATTTTTTATCTTTTACAAATGTCATCCATGTCTTACAACCTAGAATGAAACACAAATGAAGAGGATCAATCTGCAATTACTCAAAATTTGTAAATTCAAGCATTGATGGGAGAGATGAAAAGGATGATGAGGTGACACGACCCACCCGAACCCCCAGGGCGAGTCTGCCTAATTCTATTTAATCATTCTGACACAATCTAATTAATAAGGATTTTACTGAAAATTTGGTAGAATCTCCCCTATAATTATCATATAACCAAATCTGCAGTTAATAAAATAAATGCTCCCAAAATAATTCCAAATACAACCAACTTCATTAATCAATCTCATCAATCAATCAATATCAAATCACTCCGATATCCAATATCAAATAAAATACATAAATTTTTCATTATCACGTAGCCATAATTCCAAAATAACTTTCATCACTGGATTGACTATTGTACCTATGAATTTTCTATAGAGGGGAAAAATATAATAAAAACGGGGTGAGTACTCTGTGAGCTCAATAAGTGGATAGTAGTTTTTTGAATATAACTTTACTCTAAAATAATTATATCATATCGAAACATAATTTCATCAAAATATCATAAGAACTTAAATAACTTATTAAATTCAAATCATGGACTCAAATAACAATATCACAAAATACTACATAAATTAATGAAATTTATAATACTTATAGCATCAATACTAAATACCAAAAACTATCACCAAACAAGTACCTAGGGGAATAGTCTCATCATATCCGGACCTCAACGGACAGGTAATGACATACTATCTAGGTACAATCACGCCTCAGAGCTACACTGATAGATAGGGAAGTATCATCTCATATTTGATCATATCTGAACCTCGACGAAAGGGTAATGACATACTATATAGGTACAATCACGCCTCGGAGCTACACGGATAAATTGGGAAATACCATCTTATATCTCATCATACCTGTGTATGCATAATCTGGTCCCAAAAAGATAAACTCACCCGAGTACACAGTCCAAAGTCTCCGTGTGTACTCAAATGGGCCCCAAAAGCCTGTATCTCATCTATATCATCTATATCTCAATATTTGTATCTTTGTATTTATCATACAACATGCATATGCCCCCAAAAGGTGAGTGCACCCAAACACATGGCCCAAAACCTCTATATGTATTCAGATGGACCCCAAAAGACTCATTTCTCATCATATTGTCTGTATCATTGTATTGTACTGTCTAATGATTTTAAAAATAATCATTATACACATACACATAAACATATAATCTCATCCGAAATCTCATTTCCTTTTTCATTTATCATACCTTAAATCTTCTTTTCTTTTCTTTAAAATATTATCAAGCGTATTTAAAACCAGTAACCAAAATCATTAATCATATACATATTTAGTAATAAATACCAATACGCATATAAAAATCCATTTCTATGAAATCATTTAAATCGAAGCATTTGAAACTTATTTTGTAAACATGCTTTACTATCATAATAAACTATGGAAATAGGTTTTGTATATTTCACTCACAGTGACGATGTCCGAACTCGGTATAGAAAACGTCCGCGGGTTAATTCTTATTCGCAGATCCTCCTAATTTAAGGAAATAACATAATTACTATCCGTAAATGCGAATCATAACTAATAAACTCAAAATGACATTTATCCACAATAAAATATTTTTGAATTCATAAAATTATCGAAATGCCCTCAACATCAAAATTTACCAAATTATTCTCACAATCGCAGATTACCAAACTACCCTCAATTCCAATTAGAAAAATATCAATGAGTTCTAAATTTATGAAATCACCAAATTACCCCCAAAATCTCAAATTACCTAACTACCCAAATATGAAATTACTAAAATATCCACTAATTTTAAAATTAAAAAATTACCCCTAACAGGCAACGATGATCGGAGCTCTGTCAGCGGCGATGGGAAGCTCAGGTCTGGTAGTTCTGACCTCTGTAAGTCCAATGGTGTCGGCAGTGACCTCCCACGCGTGGCAACGGAGGCATATTAAGCTCCCTAAAACCATGAGTGTAACATATGCACCGAAATTATTTAATTGAGTGCAATGTTATTTTTAATTTTCATCGCAAATTGTTTTTAACGTCCGATTGTTAAAATCGTTACGAGAAATCGGTCGCAATTATTAAAATTGATCGCGCTCGAAATTATTTAAATTTGTCGCGACATACAATTGAGACAGTTCAAACGCGATTCTATACTCGTGTAATCGGATTTGTATTTCGGCACTCGGGTCCGAATTTAGTTTTTAAAAAAAAAAAAAAAAAAAAAAAAATTCTCTGTTACTATAAATGGAAAGTCGTGAGAGAGAGAGAGGGATTGTTACTTTCCAAAAATAGAAAGAAAAAGAGAGAGAAAGGGAAAGAAAGAGAGAGGAACCGCGACCCGCAATCCGTGCCCGACCACGACCAAGACCCGGGGATCTCGGGTTTCCGCCACCATTTCGGTCGAGCTTGGTACCGACGTGAAGCTTGTGAGCCGACCGACGTATTCTCGCCGACATCGTCACGGAAACCGACCAAACGCCAAGAATCGAACTCGAAAAACCGCGGTTCAACCCGTTTTGCTCGCCGTCGATCTAGCCGGTTTTGGGCCGATCCACTGCTTGGATCTTGTTCCTCAACTTACCTCATCGTTTCCCGACCAACCCCGTGACCTGAAACGGCCGGGATTGCCGCCGATCGACGCCGAAAGCTCACCGTTTTGGGAGTTAGATCCGCCCGGTCTCGCCGCGCGTGGGAGATCACCGCCGGCACCATTGGACTCACCGAGGCCAGATCTAGCAGACCTGAGTTTTCCGTCGCCGTTGAAGGAGTTCCGGTCATCGTTGACCGTTAGGGGTAAATTGGTAAATTCATAAACCTTTGGGGCATTTCTGTAATTTTTAAATCAGTGGATATTTTGGTAATTTTAGGTCAGGGTAGTTAGGTAATTTAAGATTTCGGTGAGAATTCAGTAATTTACGTCGTTAGGGGCGTTTTGGTAATTTTACCATTTTCCGAGGGTAATTTTGTAAATTCAAACTTGTGGATATTTTTGTAATCGGAATTGAGGATAGTTCGATAATATGTGATTCCGAGGATAATTTGATGAATTTAGATGTTGAGGGTATTTTAGTAATTTTACGAATTCGAGAATATTTTATTACAGATAACTACCGTTTCGAGTATATTAGTAATAATTCGTGATTATGATTAGTAATTATGTTATTTCCTCAAATTAGGAGGATCCGCGAACGAGAATCAACCCGTGGACGTTGCCGATACTGAGTTCGGACACCGTCACTGTGAGTGGAATATACAAAACCTACTTTCATTGTGGTTTATTATGATTTAAAAATATGGTAAAGCATGTTTGCGAGATTGGTTTTAAAGGCATCGATTTAATGATTTTATATAAATGGATTTTATCTGTGTTTTGATATTTATTACGAGAAATGTATTTGATTCATGATTTTGGTTATTGATTTTGAATATGCATGATAATATTTTAAAGAAAAGAAAAGCAGATTTAAGAGATGTTAAATGAAAAAGGAAATGAGATTTCGAATGAGATTTTAGATGGGATTTCGAATGAGATTTCGAATGAGATACCGGATGAAATTATATGTTTATGTATATGTGTTCAAAGGTATATGAATATGAGCAGAATGATTGATTGTTTTTAAAATCATTAGACAGTACCCTCCCCCTTTAGATACAGTGATACATATGAGATGAGATATGTATGTGGTATGATGAATACAGAAATAATGATAATGAGATACAGATGAGATACAGGCTTTTGGGGCCCGTCTGAGTCCACACAGAGGCTTTGGGCCGTGTACTCGGGCGACTTTGTCTTTTGGGGACGAGATTATGCATGCACAGATATGATGAGATATGATATGGCTTTTCCCTGTCTATCCGTGTAGCTCCGGGGTCGTGATTGTACCCAGATAGTACGTCATTGCCCGTCCGTCGAGGTCCGGATATGATGAGATTATTTCCCCTGGGTACTTGTTTGGTGATAGTTTTTGGTATTTTGATATTGATGTTATAAGTATGATGAATTTTCATTGATTTATGCAGTATAGTTGCGATATCGTTATTTGAGTATATGAATTTGAATTAATAAGTTATTTAAGTTTTTGCGATATTTTAATGAGTTGGTATTTTGATATGATTTATTAATTTATAGTAAAGTTATGTTGAAAAACTACTATCCACTCACTGAGCTCACTGAGTTTTATACTCATCTATTTTTTTATTATATTTTTCCCCCCCCTCAACAGGAGATTCGCAGGTACAACAGTCGACCCAGCCACAATAGTCATTTTCGAATTTATGGTCACGTTGTGATGTTAGGAGTTGTTGATTGATTTATCGAAATATTTTGGGATTGTAATTTGTTACATTTCGGAGATTGTGTTTAGCATATGTATTTTATTTGATATTGAATAATTGAGTGATTTGGTATTTTTGGGTTGAGATAATTGATTGATGAAGTTGGTTGTATTCGGAAATTATTTGGGAGTGCTTGATGTATAATTTTGTAGATTTGGTTTTATAATAAATATATGGGAGACTTTGCCGATTTTTCGGTAGAACCATGATTATTCAGATTACGTTAGGAAGATTTTATAGAATTAGGCAGACTCGT
The DNA here is from genome assembly GCA_030449905.1 of Luvunga scandens. Lineage (NCBI taxonomy): Eukaryota > Viridiplantae > Streptophyta > Magnoliopsida > Sapindales > Rutaceae > Luvunga > Luvunga scandens. The sequence goes on along the minus strand of JASUUG010000210.1, from coordinate 16,933,022 downwards.
CCTGTGGATTCGGGGCGGGTCGTGTCAATGAGTTTTCTGCCAATTGATTGGTGGCAATCCGACCATTTTAGGTGAAGGGATTGGTCAGAAAATAATAAGGGTGAGTTGAGGAACAAGATCCAAGTGGTGGCGTGGCGTAAAATCGGCGAAATTGACTGTGAGGAAAATAAGTTGAGCCACAGGTTTTTGAGCTTAGTCATCGGCTTTGTCATCGGTTTCTAGCCACGATGACGGCATGGATGTAACGGTTAGCTCACAAGCTTCAAATTGATACCAAGCTTGGCCTTTGGTAGCCTAAAATAGGAGATCCGGCTGGGTCAAACTCGTGGGTCCAGGTCGGGTCCCGATCAACGATTTCTCTCTCTCTCTCTCTCTCTCCTTTCTATTTTAGGAAAGAATCAAAATGCCTCTCTCTCTCTTTCTTTCCATAAATAGTAACCGACACCCTTTTTTTTATGCTTAATATAAATTAAGCTAATATCGGACCCAAGTGTCGAAATAAAATCTGACTACGAGGCCATTGAATCACATCTGAATTGTCTCGATTTTGTGTCACAACAAATTTAAATTGTTTGAGCACAATCAATTTATTAATCGCGTCTTATTACCCGCAACAATTTGTAACCAATTCGACAACTTTAAAAATTAATGAAAAAATAAAAAAAAATACAAAATACAGTCGAATAAAGAAAATCACAGTGCATATGTTACATGAGGGTTGAATTATAGCATATACATGAGCATTTGGATCAAGTAAAGAACATACGTGTAGGGCAACCACAACCTATTCCAAGCACACAAGAGGGAGAGAGCTTTAGGTAGAGGAGAGATTGATGAATATTATAGGGAGTATGATGAAAAGGAGGACTCAGTGGGTAGCTATAGGAGAAAAGGACTAGGTAGGAGAGTTAGGGATAGGGATGATGGATTGAGTGGCATAAAAATAAAGATTCTATTTTTTCAAGGTAAATATGACCCAGAAGCATACCTTAAATGGGAGAAGAAAATGGAGTTCACGTTTGATTGCCACAACTATTTAGAGATACAAAAGGAAAAATTAGCTGTGATTGAGTTTCAGAGGCACAAAAGGTCAAATTAGCTATGATTGAGTTTTCTGACTATGTTATTGCTTGGTGAGATCAGCCTTTTATAAATAGGAGGCGAAATAGGAAACGTCCAGTTGAGACATAGGATTAAATGAAAATGTTGAGGAGAAGGCATTTTGTACCTAACCACTACTACTGAGACTTGTACCAAAAATTATAAAGGTTTACACAGGGTAGCTGAAGCGTAGAGGATTATTACAAAGAAATGGAGATGGCCATCATTAGAGAAAATTTGGAGGAAGATACAGAAGCCTCCAAGGCACAATTCTTGAATGGCCTTAATCGGGAGATTGCAAATATGGCTGAGTTGCAACATTATGTGGAGATTGAGGAGATGGTCCACAAAGCCATCAAAATTGAGTGGCTACTCAAGAGGAGGGGTAACACTCGTACAATAACTGAAGATGAAATAGAAGATAAGACATGCCAACATTAGAGGACATTGAAGATGAAGTGTATATAACCTTTGGCTAGGAGAGCCTTGAGTATACAAGTAAAGAAAGGCGAAGCAGTGCAACGGGAAAACATTTTCATTACTAGGTGCTATGTTCAAGTCAAAGTATGTAGTATGATTATTGATAAAGGAAGTGGTACTAATGTTGCTCGTACTATCACGGTGGAGAAGTTAGGGCTTTCGACACTTCAACACCCACAACCACACAAACTACAGTGGTTAAATGATAGTGGTAAAGTAAAAATGAACAAGCAGGTACTAGTGACTTTTTGGATCAGCAAGTATGAAGATAAGGTGTTATGTGATGTAGTACCAATGCAGGTTGGACACTTGTTACTTGGGTGGCTTGGCAATTCGACAAATGTGTGAAGCATGATGGCTTCACACACAAATATTCATTTGTGTTTAATCAATGCAACATCACCCTTGTTCCATTGATGCCAAAGCATGTTTATAATGACCAAGTGAGCTTACAAAGAGAAAGAGATCAAAAGAAAGAGAGTGAGCAAAAGAAAAAGAGAGGAAAAGAAAGTGGTAAGAACTGTGCCAATAGTAGCCTGTTGATATGCTTTGAGGTGAGTATCAAGAAGGGCTACTCGGGCTGTGGCAGTTAAGCCTTTTCTCCATGGAGAGTAAGGATAAGACGAACTCCACCAAGATGAAAATGAGTATATCTGGCTTGTGTCCAAGAGGAAATGAGTTCAGGTGGAATTTCAAGAGTGACATATTGTTATGCATTGGTTGACTGAAGGGAACAGGAATCAAGAGAAGAAGACTGGATATATTCTTTTGGAGACGGTCGATTTGAGCAAATAAGAGTACGAATAGATCTAGTGAAAGAAGAAGGGCATTTATACAACTGATAAGGATTAACAAGAGGGAAAACAGACTCAGTAACTTGGGCAGAATTAGGAATATAAGAATATTCAACAAGGTTTTCAATCTTATTAGACATATGCTTAGTAACATTTTTAGGTAAGGAAAGGGAGGAAGTGAGCTGAACGGCCTGGGAAGGAGGAGTTGATGATGAGGATGCCATTAATGAAGAGATCTCAAGTTCTTTGAAGGTAGTTTAAAGTAGAAAGACAGATTAAAGTTTTGAAAATCATACCAAAATTTCAAGAAAATAAGCTCTGATACCACTTGGGGTGCCGTACTTCTTGAAAAATGTGATGATAAACAACTTTTCTTTTGTTAGAACCCCTAAAATAAGATTTAAATGTTAAACATGTTCTTATACGCTTTTGCTATAAGTTAGAATATCATCATAGTATACAACCACAAACAATAGCATGTAAAGCATGATTCATTATTATCATGAAAGTGCTAGGTGCATTGATTAATCTAAATGGGATAACTAACCACTCATATAAGCCATACTTCATTTTAAATGTAGTTTTCCATTCATCACTTTCTCTCATCCTAATTTGATGACATCCACTCTTAAGATCAGTATGTTCATCAAGCATGTTCATTTAATATAGGAATGTGATGTCTATACTTTGCTGTGATATTGTTGATGGCGTGGTAATCAACACATATCCTCCATGGCTAATCCTTTTTATTCACAAGCAACATTGGAACTGCACAAGGACTCATGCTTGCCTTTATAAGTTCACTCACCTACCTTTGAAGTTCTTTTATCTTCTTTGGATTGCTTCTATTGGCTAGCCTAATTGGAATTGATTCTCTAGGTATGAAGTAAATTTGATGCTCACTTTCTCTTATTGGTGGTAAACCATTAGGTATCTCTTCGGGAAGTGTATCTGTAAATTCTTGTAAAAGAGAAACAATAACACTAAATGACTAAGTTTATTAGTTTACAAGAGTAATTGATTTTTCATTAAGTAAAAAAGAGGTTAGTATAATCATTATAAATTACTATGGTTGTCCTATAAGAATATGCACCATATGCATTGGCAACAAATCACACATAAGCTCATCTTTGAACTTCCCAATTGAGAATGAAACAATCCCTTGTTTGTCTATTTTAACTTATCCACAATCATTCAACCATTATAGCTTATATGGCTTCGAATGTTTTAAAGTTGTCAAATTCAATGTTTCAACTAAATTGGTGCTAGCTATATTAGTATAACTCCCTCTATCATTGTACTCTATACATATGCGCTAAGATGCTTTTCAAAAGGTAAAAAGAGGTTGTCCTATGACTCTTTATTTAGGCCATCTTTAATGAATTAAATATTATCTTCCTTGTTATTGGATGCCAATCCCAAAGATCTACAAGGATTCTATTGTAGTTTGTTTGGGCATACTTATGACAAGAATATAAAGTCGTCTAGCTTTTCGCTTTCTTACATAGTTTTCTTTCCCACAACCATGCATATAGGTACTAAATTGGGGAGGCAATTCATGTGCCGATTGTACTTTTGCTTTTTCATCAACCAGTAGATGTTAACAAGGATATGATTCATTGTAAGTAGTTGAAAGCATTCAGAACAAGCTTTATAAATTGTAAGAAATGCTTTTTGAGGGAATAAGGGAAGTCGCTTGTGAAGCTTTGCAAGAATTTCGTTCTTATCCATACCATGGCTTGAGAATGTCAACAAGGATATTAAAGAAACCAACTTCAATAGTTAGGGAATATCGCTATCCACTAGTTAAATGGGGTAATAAACGATAACACATATAAGAAAAGAACAAGACACACAATGTGAAATGGGGTAATCAAGCAAAAACAAGACAAAATGAGAAATAAAACAAATAAAAAAAGAATGAAAACACACAATGTGAAAAAAAATGGATATAATCATACAATTAACTCACCATCGTCATTTTATTGAATTAACCTCAGGTTCTAATTGGAAGTCATATATACCACCCTATATTGCCCTGATTTGTCTTTTTGGATTCTTAACATAGGATACTAACTTTGGTAGTTGTATAGTTCGCCAAGATGGTTGAAGAAGGTCTTTCTCATTGAAATACTTACAACATATATTAAAAATGGTAAAATGAAAAACAATTGGCAAACAACACACTTAAGTGAGAAACAACATGATGCTCAAAAGATGTGCAAGCACATTACTTAAGGCATAGAAAAGGTTAAACAATTCAAATGATAAAGTAATAGTAAAACGAAACGACAAAAAGTTAAGCACCCATTAAGTATGAAAAATACTTTAATCAAGATTTTGTGGGTTACTCTAATTTATTTTGGCCTTTTCTTTATGTAGTTGGTATCCCAGATAATGGTTTTAATCTTTGGCCATTAACCTTAAGCTTGAGATCGATCTTTAGATCCTCAACTTTAATGGCCCCAAGAGGAAAAATATTATGAATAATAAATGGACTAGACCATTGGGAGTGTAATTTACTTAGGAATAGATGCTAGTAAGAGTCGAATAAAAAACATTTTCTATCCTAGTGTAAAAGAATTTCTCATGATATGCTTGTCATGAAAGACTTTCATTTAATGCTTGTAATTCTTCACATTTTCATATGCATCATTGCAAAGCTCCTTAAGTTCATTCAACTGTAATTTATGTGCACTACCAACGTCATCAAGATTTGAATAAAACTTTAATAATCCCAAAATGATTTATGCTCAAAATGATAAGCGGCAAGGTTTATGCAGTGCAATAAACTCAAAGTACATCAGTGAGTTAAAGAGACCAATCTTTATAGTTTGAGTTGGCTGTCTTTTCCAAAATTTGTTTTGTCTCCCTATTTGCTAACTCGACTAGATCAGTTGTTTGAGGTTGATAAGGGGTAGCAGTTTTACATGTAATTCTATGTTTCTTCATTAAAGACTCAAATGACTTATTGATAATGGCTATAGGGATTCTAAATCTACTTAAAAGATTTTCTTTTAAAAAATATATCATAGTTTTATGATTGTTGTGCCAACAAGGAATTGCTTCAATCTCTAAATGATGATATATAGGGCTTATAAAACCAATTCCCAACAAAGGCATCATATTTTGCTTGATATAGACCCCTAAGATATTACAAAATGCCTATGAATCTTTAAATAATATAAGTCAATAAAATCCACACAGTAATATTTGTGTAGTTGTCTTCTTTAAAGAATAGTGGCTCCCATATGTTTTTGAATAACAAAATTCAATGACACTACTTACTTCATTGTTTGGTATGCATCACCCAAAATTTTGATTAAAACAATACTTGAACAAGTATAGATCATCCTAGTAAAAAATTTTAACCTCTATTATAAATTTCTTCTTGTCCTAAGAGTTCCAATCAGATGGCATTTCATTTGTTGTAGATAATTAACAATGTTAGAGTAATAAAGTATATTGTGTGTAGAAAATAAAAATTCATCAAAGAAAGAATAATTGATGAGTGTTGTATCAATTGATGACTCATTTGTAAGTCTTTGATCTGCAACAACATTTTTGGCACCATTTTTTTCTTTGAGTAAGGTTGAATTCTCAAAGGAACAAAATCCATCATATTAATCTTATCTTAGCATCCTTCTTGGTCACTTATGAATCAGGAAGAAATTACTATTGAATATATTTGCTAATCTCTAAGATATGCATACTTTAATTCTTTAATTAAGAGCTTTAATTCAAAATTTGGAACTTCCTTTTCCTTTGTCTCTTTAAGTTGTATCATGTCTTTAAAGTTCAATTGGCCACTGTTATCTTTAGGTTCCTACATAGAATCTAGTATAAAGCATATGTTAGTAATATCACATTCTAATTCTTTACTTGATTCAAAAGAACTAGCAAAACAAATTTCAATAGAGTTTGTGAAATTCTCATCTTGAATGTGTTCCTCAATGATTAGTTCAATGAGCTCAACATCTTTATTCTCATTATCTTCATCTTGTTTAATGCAAGGCCATTTACACATTTGAACATATTGAGTTTCGACATAATGATACAAAACAACAATCACTCCATTCCGACAATTATTCAAAGTGTTAGTGGTAGCTTGAAATGATCAACCAAAAGTGATAGGAATTTGCTTACATTCATCAGCAATTAATTTAGTTTTCAGAATAATAAAATCCATAGGATATGAATTTATCAATTTAGACAAATAGATCTTCAATTATCCCTTTTGGATATGAAGTAGAGGTTGGTTTTAACTCATCAAGATTATATTGAATACAGAAGCAAATTGACATTAGCACTAAAATCAAGTAAAGCATGGTCAATTTTATAGTTTCTAATAATACAAGAATTAGTTGGACAGCTAAGATCCTTGTACTTCAAAGCATTATTAGTTAAAAGAATGGAACTTACCTATTCTACTAGAAAGCCTTTCTTCTGCACCTTAAGGTTAACTTTTACAATGCATAGATCTTTAAAAAATTTAGCATAAAATGGTACCTGTTTAATGACATCCAGCAAATGAATGTCCACTTTCACCTTTTCAAAAACTTTAGAAATCTCAGGATTATTCTTTGATTTCTTTGGCTTGATTAGTGGTTGAGGGAATAGAGGTATAAAGAGAGAGAGTTGGTTAATTCTTCATGGGTCAAAAGTTTGTCAAACTCTTTTCTTACTCTCTGAAATTGACTTCTTACTCCATTTGAGAATGTTGTTGACTCTTAGGATTTGGTTCGGATTAAGAAGGAAACTTTTGAGAATGTTGTTGACTCTTAGGATTTGGTTCGGATTAAGAAGGAAACTTACCTTTTCCCTGAACGGTGAGGGCTGACGTAAGTTTAAGAATATTATCTATCAAATTGATTAAGTTTTACATGGTTTGGTTATTGATTAACTTTTGTTTTTTGATGAATGATTGCAATGTTGGGGCATAAGGCGGGTAACTTTGGAAATTTTGACATAGAGGAAGTGGTTGTAAAGTTTGTGCATGATTGTCATTTCTCTAACTAAAATTTAGATTATGGGGTTAGACTTTTTGAAATTGTTTATGACATTTGCTTGTTGTGCAAAGTTTCTTTTAGAGATAGCAAGGTCAGATAGTTTTGTGTAAAATGGCAAACATGACATGAAATATCTTGAATAGATTTAACACGATCACTCTTTTTTAACATTAATGCTTCATCTTCCCTAGTTAGAGATGCAAATTAGGCTTCAAGGTCATGGTATTTCCTAATGTTGTACATGTTCCACAATATAGAAATTTATAGGGTTTACTTAACAACTCATAAGAACTAATTGTGCACTAGTGTTGTGCATTGATGGCACTAAGGATTGGAGATTGGGGGAGGGGTATCTGAATGCTTCTTTGTTTATTTCCTTTCAACAACTAGAGTCCCTTGATTTAAGTTACAGCAAAATAGCTATTTGTGTTGAGAATCAAAGTCCTTAATTGAATTTAAATTAATTTACTTAGCTTTTCTGTCATAGATTAAATTCAAACATTTCTTAACGATTTCCTCTAAAATGTAGCTTAATATAATCTGTTTTGTGATACAATTTTATTGTTTGCAGGTCTTGAGAGGCTATCAGGGTTAAGCAATTTAAAGTTTCTTGATTTAAGTGCAAACCACTTCAACAACAATACTTAGTTATAGTTTTGTAATTAAGCTTCATATCTTTTCCCATCCACGTGGATCTTTCATTATCCTGGAGCAGAAAGCTTTTAGAGCAGTACTTTTAAAAATTAAGAAATATAATTTCTATATTTCCTTCTCTTTAATAACAGACCATATTTCATCCGTGGTTTTGTATGTGTTGTCTTCAACAATAAAAGAAAAAAACATATTGTAATTGCAAATCAAATAGCCGCATACAAAAATTAATAGTTTGAGATTAATTTGGAATATATAACTCAATTTGAACTATTTATCTCATTAGTTTCTTTAATCAATTTAGATGAGCTAGACATTAGCTTGAACTAGATTGACAAATTGTGGCTCTAAAAGATACAAATACAAAAAAAATATAAACTTTTGCTGTAGAGTTTGATATGCCTACACTTTTAACGAGATCAACAAACTCTACCTAAGATCACTCTCAAGATCAATTTCAAGTTGCACACACGCTCTCAGATGAACAAGAAAGATTCAATAGAACCTGTTAAACTAAAACAAGCTATTTGAATAACAACTAAGATGAATTAGAATTAGAGCAAGCTTTGGAAATCAAAGAACATATAGAATTACATGGTTCAGTCATTTACAGGACTTGCATCCACTAATGAAATCACCAGTGACAGCTTTTCATTGATTATTCAAGGAAAGAGTTACAAGAATGCAAAAACTGATATTACCGAAAAAAAGGCTATGTTTTCTCTAATACACCAAGAACAAGGTTATGCTTCCTCTCATACAAAACTCTTCATAACTCTCTAGAATCATTGATTAAACTAGTTTAGAAAACACAAATTATAAAGCCACAGCTTAACAACCTTAGAAATCCCAAATTATACAGATGATGGACATGTGTCCCATGGCCTTTATAACTAGCTAGTCTTATGAAGTTGCGAGCTTAGTCACGTGACTTGATTATATTCCATTATGACTAAAATACAACAATTCATTGCACACGTGCCTTCATTAAAACAATTAACACTATTGAAAACGCTGTCGTTAACCACTGGTGTTTATATTCACAACACACCTAACAATTCTCCACCTTGAATCAAACACCTGCACTGATCCCTTCATTAACCTATGCAGCTTCAAGATTGCATACATATGTCAAATCTAAGAGCTTCTTGAATTTAACGATTGGAACCACTTTTGTGAGCATATCAGAGGGTTTTGATCAGTATGTCACATCCCTTATAAAATAAAGCTTTATATTAATATGCTTAATCCTCTCATGGTGAGCCCAATTTTTGCACAAATGCAAAGCACTTAAACTGTCATAGAAGATGGATACTAACTCTTCTTTCATGCCTAGTTTAGCTGACAATCTTCTGAGCCATATATAAAGCTTTTTTAATTAATTCAGTAGCAACTGCAAACTTTGCCTCTATTGTAGAAAGTGTAACTACATATTGTAGGCTGGCTTTCTAATTGATTTGGTAATTATTAAGCATGAACAAGTAACCTAATAGTGATTTCCTTCTGTTTAAATGCTCTGCATAATTAGAATCTACACATCCTCATAAGCCCCTATCATTTCCATCTTTTCTTCCATAGTTTAAATTTTAGAGAGCCTCTTAGATATCTCATAATATATTTAACTCCCTTCCAATGTTCCTTGCCTATTGATGCCATGTACCTAACTAACAACACTCACAGAATGTGTAATGTTAGGCCCTGTGAGAACTATAGCATACATGAGGAACCCAACAATATAATGCCATACGCTCTATTTTTAGTTCTCTTCCATTTCTACTTTCTAGTGGCGTGTAGTTTGTCTTTCACATATTAACATGTTCTCTTAAAGAATTATTTAACTTTCTCTATGCACTCTCTATGATGATCTGATGATAGGATGTTAAAAAAGAGTAAAACGATATGTATGACCTAGCAACCATAACTATTTATACAAATGGCTCTTTTTGTTTTCATTAGATCTTTACACATTAAAAGCTATACTCAATTAGATGCATTAAAGCCCACTCATAATCGGACTTAACCTTATATGACAATCACTCTTAATTGGACATGAGTATCGACAAGATCCTCTATAAAACAATGAACTTTATTCAGTGCCAAGACACCCAGATCTCGATGTTCTCTAACAAGAAGAAGAAGAAGACTAAGAAGGCTTTGGACTCGTTCAAATACTTTAACATAGCTAAACAAATATGGAACCAATAATAGCTTAACCAACAAGGTGATACAATCCATAATTAATAAGACAACTTTTTATTAGGGATAGCAATGGTACCTACCAACTTTCAAACCCAGTCAAACCCGTCCATTAAAACCCATCCATTGCAAGTAATTTTGTAGTTGTAAACGGATTTAATACTACAAACTAAAATCCACTACCTATTGCAAGTAGATTTTGTATAAATTAAATATCTAACAGATACCTGCATGGATACCTGCCAATAAGTACTTTTTTTAATTAAAAAATATTTAATCTAAAAATATATAAATGAAAAAAATGAAAAGAACATCATTTCTTCTTTCAAACCCCACAAAATATCTAATCTTTTAAACGAAAATGAATCAATGATGCAAAGCCGCGATGGTTTTTTGTTTCAAATATAAGAGGAGAAGAGGAGGTAGTGGATGATAGGTGTCCATTATCTTTTTTAAAAAGGATCACATTGTGAGAATGGATGGCATGATATGACAAAAGTCAACAGTAGGCAACAATAATTTTACATCTAAAGCAAATACACACATGATACACACTGTTGGCTGTTATTGACTAGCCTTTATTTAAAGTAAAAAGACAACAGTGGGACAGCTGTTAAAGCAGGACAACTAGAGTGATATGGTGACTTTTGAGGTGGATGAATCAGTACTTTCTCTAGGATGTGACTTGTTACCACAAGGACGATAAGGATAAGTATATGATGTGCTAGCGGAGGTGTGCCATGGACAGCGATTGTTGAGTTGTAAGGAGAATGGAGAACCTCACTTTGATTCTGTCCTCCAAATTTCTATAAGATGAGAGAAACAAGAAAGGACTATGCTTCAAGTGTAATGAACAATTTGGTTCTGGGCATCATTGCAAGAACCACCATAATTGCTACTAGTATTTGAGTTTTTAAAAATGAATACCTTGCTTATAGCCTCGAGGACAAGTCCGTTTCTTAAGAGGAGAGGAATTGTTACGGGTCTTTTGTTTATTTATTTTCAATGTCTTATTATATTTTTAATTAAAATTGAGTCTAGTGAGTCAAAGGCTGTTTAGTTGGACCAAGTCTTACAGGAAGAATTATTATTATTATTATTTTCTCTGTTTCTTTGGGATTTGATTAACAAGTTAATTTCAGCTATACTTGATAGCTATATAAACCATGAAAGACACAAATAAAAGGATTATTTAGTTATTTCAAATCAAACCAACTTGTGTTTTTTCAGGTCAAGGTTCCTTTGTTAACCTTAAACTCTTAGCTTAAAATTTCCTTCATAATAGGTTCCAACAAGAATAAAAGAACCAATCCCCAATACGTGCCACAGTAATTTGAAACTTGAAAGAGACTAATGAGAATTTTTGTTGGATTATTAAGTTCAAATTTTTTTTTTCATTTACATTTATGTGGAATTAAGAATTAAGTTTTTATGTGGAACTTTAGGCTATTGTTATAAATTTATATATTGAATTATAAACCATTGTCAGTTCGTTAATTGTCAAAGCTTGTAGTGGGTTGGTTTTCTTAAAATAATTAAAACCCATAATAGGTTATAGGTGGGTTAAATAATTAAAATTTTGTTCAGGTGCAAGTTTGGCAACGGCAAACCCGTAGTGGGTAGTGCCTATTACCATTCCTATTGAGGTCTAGCTTGATAAATTCTTTTTACCTTGTTGAGATCCAACATGAATAAATTGCACGATCTAATCTTATTGAGATAAAGATTGCTAGTTTGACTTTATTGATGTTAGCCTATATGGCTATGTAGCATTTTGATTTTAATGAAAATAAACCATGAATTAATGAGTAATATTGAAAATATATATTATGTTTTCAAAACAAGAAAATGAATGATGATTTCTCAAAGTTCTCAAAACTTTATATTCTTAAAAGAAAGTTTGAACATGAAAGCTATGATTTTATATTCTTAGTAAAAGCGAGCTTTCGTAAGAAGTTTTCTAAATAAAACTATATTTTGTTGATAAACGGTATTTTACTTAAGAAAATTGACAAACCATATTCAGAAAGTATGCTTACTCTGCCTCGGCCAACTAGATGTGCTGAACATCAAACTAGATTCATAACTATAACTCTCTAAAATCAATCAAAAAACTGGATACCTCAAAATGGCAAGTTGGTTACATCAATTGAGCTCTTCAGAATCAAACAGCATACCAGTTACTAATAAATGGAAAATTGGTTATTCAAAAGTTTAACAACGGAAAACTAAAGTGGCGATTCGGTTACGCTAAATGGTAAGATAGTTATGACCAAAAAGTCAATAATGGCTACTTTTATGACGCTCTCTATAAATAGGCGAAGAAGACACCATTGCAACTGATGTTGAATGATCTTGGCAATATTTATTTGTATTCAAAAGTGCTCTAAGTTTACATCTTATACACATACATATATTTGGGCTAGTGTTTGGTTATATTTAGTTGGGAGTGTGTATTTCTTTGTATTCATCATTCCAATACCAAAGATTGAGCAATTGTAAGTGTGAGAAACACTTAGGTAAGAGGTGAGGGATTTATCTTCATCTTAAAATTGTAAAGGCTGATTGACACCTTAGAAGTCAATCATATGATCTTGAAGCCTTTGGTTAAAAGGTTTGGATAGTAAAATCTTTAAGCTTGGTGTTCTTGAAGGCGTGGACATTGGCCCTTGTTAAAATCTCTTCTCTCTTATCTTTTTATATTCATTTATTGCTCAGAATTTATTTATAACGAAATTGCTTGAAACATTTGATTTGATTTTGTTAATTCTTTAAGTGTTTTTTTTAATTACCCAATTCACCCATCTTGGGTTGCGCACTTATAATTTCATTTGATATTTGAGTAAGATTCTCTTATTAGGGCTTAATCGTCTAGAGATTTAGAAGAAACTTGAAATAGTTTATGAAGGTATAAATCAAGTCAAAGAGTCTAAAATCAATAGATATACTAGGCAATATGAATTGTTCCAAATGGAGCAAAATGAGAGTGTGCATTCTATGTATACTAGATTTACGGACATTGTGAACACTCTAGGAGCTTTAGAAAAGACCTTTTCAAATAACAAGAAGGTTAAGAAAATCATTAGGTCCTTACCACAAGAATAAGAGAACTTTCATTGAGGAAGCCAAAGACTTCAATAATTTATCTATTGATGATCTAATTGGCTCACTTATTTCTTTTGAGGAAGATTTAGCGGTTGAAAAAGGTGATGAAAACAAGAAAAAGAAAAACATAGCTCTTAAAGCCTCAAAATCTGAAAGTGATAAAGAAAGTGAATTAGAAGATATGGCAATGATTGCCACAAAATTCAGAAAATTCTTCAAGAGATCCAATGAGAGAAGAAAGTCCAGAAACTTCAAGAACTAAAAAGAAAAGAGGGAAGTAATTACTTACTATGAATACAAGAAGCTTGACCATATAACATCGGAGTGCCCTCTTCTCAACAAACTCAAGAAAAAAGTTATAGTGGCAACTTGGGATGATAGTGATGAGCATACCTCAGACGAGGAGGAATCATATGAAGTGTCAAACTTGGCACTTATGAGAATCAAAGAAGAATCATTCGATGAACCTAATGAGATCAATGATCTTCCAACCTATGATAAATTATATGAATCATTTAAGGAATTACGTAATGACTTGAAGAAAATTAATAACAAAATTGTTTCTTTTAAAAAGAAAATGCTAGAAATTTCAAATGAGAATGATGTTTTGTAAAAGAAAAATGATTCTTTAAATGAAAAGGTTAAGGAACTTACATTAGAAAATAAAACATTGCATGATAGCGTTGCATTATTAAAAGAAAAGCTGAGTAATTCATACAAGCATTAAAAGTTATGAGTCAATGATTAGATTAAGGAAAAGGAACAATGAACTCAATGATATAATGTTGAAGTTAAAAAATGGTTAAAAGAATTTGGAAAAATTGCTCAACTCAAAAAAATGTACCTTTGATAACGGAGGACTTGGGTATAAGCCTAACTTGAAACAAAAATATTATAAGAATTACCATGTTAAGGCTACCTCCATTACTGATCATAAACTATTTGTCATTATTGTAATAGAAATGGCGACTTATAAACTATTTGGGTTCTAAAAGGAACCGTTACTAAAACTTGAGATCTTTTCTGTAGGAATCAAAGAAGGAGCAAAGAAATAAGTTTTGGTACTTGGACAGTGGATTCTCAAGACACATGATTGATGATTATTCATGATTTTTAAGTTTTACCAAAATTGAAAATAGTGGAGATGTATCGTTTGGAGATAACTCAAAAGAAAAGATTCTTGGAGTTCGAAATCTCAGTATAAAATCTTTAACTGTTGTTGAAAATGTTTGTTTGTTGAAAACTGAAAATATGACTTGCTTAGTATTAGTCAATTGTGTGATAAAGGTTAAAATATGTCATGGACAATGCATGTGATGGTAGAGTCTTGTTTGTTGGAGAGAGATGCATAAATATGCATATCATTAATGTAGATTGTGTATTGTCTCCTGATAAATATTTTTGTACATTACATGATGGCTAGCACCATATTGAATAAAAATGCATTACCAAAATGTTTTTGGGTCGAAGTCGTTGATACTATATGTTATGTTTTGAATTGTGTTTTAGTTAGGCTTTATCTTAATAAAACTCCTTACGAGCTTTGGAAAAATAAAAAACCCAACATTGGCTATTTCAAAGTTTTTTGATGGAAATGTTTTATATTGAATACAAAAGACAATCTTGGTAAATTTGATCCAAAATCTGATGTTGGTATCTTTCCTGGACATTTAAATAGAAGCAAAACTTATAGTGCTTAATAAAAGAACCTTGGCTATAGAAGAATCTATGCATGTCATATTTGATGAGTCTTACCCCTCCTTTATAGCGAAAGTTGTTGTTGTTGATGATACAGATAGAGAGTTACAAAAAGAGTTCTCAAAAGATAAATAAGAGGGTGCACCATGTGAAAATCAGGAAGAATGACATGAAGAAACAAATATAGAGTAAAATGAAGGTACTTCTCAAACACTCCTCAAGGAGTGGAGGCATGTTTCCACTCACCCCAAAGATTTAATCTTAGATAATCCTTCAAGAGGTATAACCACTAGATCATTATTTAGAAATACTTGTGAGCATGCTGCATTCATATCTCAAATTGAACCAAAATCTTATTCGGATGCAGAAAACGATGAATCTTGGATTATGGCAATATATAGAAACTAGTTCCTAAACCAGAACATCGATCCATTATTGGCACTAAATGGGTATTTAGGAATAAAATGAATGAATCTGGTGTGGTTATAAGAAATAAAGGTAGATTAGTGGCTTAAGGAGACAACCAAGAAGAAGAAATTGACTTTGATGAAACTTTTGCACTTGTAACTAGATTGGAATCCATTAGAATGCTCTTAGCATTTGTATGTGAAACAGATCTTATTTTGTATCAAATCGATGTTATAAGTGCATTTTTAAGTGGTTAAATTATAAAAGAAGTTTATGTGAAACAACCCCCTGGTTTTGAAAATAAAAAGTTTTCAAATCATATTTATAAGCTGCCAAAGGCATTGTATGGATTAAAACAAGCACCTAGAGCATGATATGATAGACTTAGAAATTTGTTATTGGATAACAATTTTTCAATGGGAAAAGTGGATACTATTCTTTTTGTTAAGCTCAAGAATCAATATTTACTTGTTGTTCAAATTTATGTTGATGATATTATATTTGGTTCTACTAATGAGTCATGTAAGGAACTTGAAATGAGCATGATGGGAGAATTGAAGTACATTCCTGGACTTCAAATCAAACAAAATAATGAGGGAATCTTTATCAATCAAGCCAAGTATGTGAAAGATCTGCTCCAAAGATTTGGGATTGACAACTCAAAAATCAAAAGTACTCCAATAAATAAGCACAACTATCAAGCTTGACAAGGATATGAAAGGAAAAGAAGTTGGCATCAAAATAAACTGACGTATGATCGAATCCTTACTTTATTTGATTGCGGGTAGACCTGATATCATGTTTAGTGTATGTTTGTGTGCAAGATTTCAATCATGTCCTAAGGAATCTCATTTGCTTACTTTGAAAAGAATTTTTTGTTATTTGAGTGGAACTATAGATCTTGGCCTTTGGAATCCTAAAGGGACTCATATAGATTTAACATGTTATTCGGATGCCAACTTTCTTAGTTACAATGTTGATAGGAAGCGTACTAGTGAAACTTGTTACTTTTTACATCACTCACTGTCTCTTGGTTTAGTGAGAAGCAAAATTCAATTGCACTTTCAACCATTTATGCAGAATATATTATTGTTGGTAATTGTTGTGCACAAGGCCTTTGGATAAAACAAACTTTTAAGGACCTACCTTTGATCTTACTAAGGCTATAAAAGATGAAATCATCTATAGCTTAGATTTTGATTAACAGAATGGGGAATGGGTAAAGATTAAGCAAGATAAGTCTACTTTGCTTGCACCTAGTGATGATCGTCCTCTTAACACTGTGATATCTGCTAATCAATTGTCTGATTTCTCTTACCTCAGTAGGATCAGCATAAACTTCTAGGACATAGTCATTTGTGCTTGATTTTTCCTCTACTATCTCTCCTCCTGAGACTATGGCTTCCGAAGAGGTTACTCTTCAACAACTAATGGATAACATTAGGACAATCTTCAAAAGCTACTGAGGTTACTTTTTAGCAGCACATTCTTGAGGAGTATCGGCATCTTTTCTAGCAATAGCAATAGCAATAGCTTCTTGACGGGCAGTGACATCTCTTCGAGCACTTCAGCATTCTCAATTTGTTTTGACCACCATCACCACCACCTTAGTAGCTTTTATGGAAAATATGCATATGTGTAGGGGGAGCTCTTTAAAATTTTTTAAAATATTTTATAGCACATATAAAGATTTGCAAGGAGAATTTCTCAATTCTTTTGAAATTTGTTTTTTAAAAAATGCATACATTAAGTGGGAGTTTTTCATAAGTAGTTTAAAATACGTGGCATGTTTTGTCATCATAGAAAAGGCCATATAGCATTTTGATTTTGATGATAACAAACCACGAAATGAGTAATATTGAAAATACATATTATTTTTTTAAAACAAGAAAATGAATGATGATTTCTCAAAGTTCTTAAAGGAAAGTTCTAACATAAAAGATAAAATTTCATACTTTATTAGTAAATGTGAGTTCTCATAAGAAGTTTTTCTAGACAAAACTATTTTTTGTTGATAAACGACATTTTGCTCAAGAAAACTAGCAAACCAAATTTATAAAATGTGCTTATTAGAGACAACTGGCCAACTAGATATGCTAAACTACAAAGTGGATTCATAATTATAACTCTTTAGAATCAATTGGCAAACCAAATACTTCAAAAAGGCAAATTGGTTTCATCAATTAAGCTCTTGGATTTGAACGACATACTGATTACCAATAAACGAAAAACCAATTATTCAAAAATTTTAAAATTTGGTTACAATGGTAAACTCAAGTGGCAATTCGGTTAGGATAAACAACAAGCCGATTATGACCAAAAGTCAATAATGGCTGCTTTTATGACTTTATCTATAAATAGTCGAAGAAGACAGAGTGATGCTAAACGATCTTGGCAATATTTATCTATATTCAAAAGTGCTCTAAGTTTACATCTAGTACACATATACATATTTGGGCCACCATTTGGTTTTATTAAATTAGGAGTGTGTATTTTTTTGTATTTATCATTTCAATACCAAAGATTAAGTGATTGTAAGTGTGGGAAACACTTGGGTAGGAGGCGAGGATTCATCTTAAGATTGTAAAGGTTGATTGACACCTTAGAACTCAATTGTAAGATCTTGAAGCCTTAGGTATTAAGGCTTAGATAGTAAAATCTTCAAGCTTTGCATGTTTGGAGGCGTGGACGTAGTCGAGTTTGGCAAACCACGTAAAACTCTCATGTGCTTGTCTCTTTTCTCATTATCTCTTTATATTCATTTATTGCTCATTATTTATTTATATCAAAATTGCTTGAAATATTTGATTTTGTTTTATTAATTTTGTAAGTATTTTTTTGATTACCCAATTTCACCCCCTCTTGGGTTGCACACTTAGAATTTCAATTGAGGTTTAATTGATTTGATTCTGTTAGCCTTACTGAGGTCTAACTTAGTAAATTATTTTGGCTTATTAATGTTCAAAGTGAGCAAGTATGATCTAGTCTTTTGAGATTAAAGTTGTCGGTTTTGGACTTATTAAAGTCCAATATGAATAAATCGTATGAACTAGCCTTACTGAGATTGAGATCATCATTTTGGTATTGTTAAGGTTGTCATTTTGGCCCTGTTGAGGTCCAAAGTGTATGATTTGGACTTATTCAAATTGAATTCATTAGCTTTTAGCCTTGTAGTGGCCCAGTGTGATTAAATCGTATGATCTAGTCTTATTGAGATTAAGGTCATCATTTTAACTTTGTTGAGGTTGTCATTTTTAGAATTGTTAAGGTCATAGCCTTGGCCATATTTAGGTACTTCTTGCCATGTTGAGGTCATCATCAGATTTTATTGAAATCGAGGTTGTCATATAATCTTATTGAGATCAAGTTTGTCATCCAATCTTATTGAGATTGACATGATGGCTTGGTACGTGGCTAGTTTACCATCAATATAGACCCATTCAGGATGGCTTGGTACGTGGCTTGTTGACCATCAGTACAGACCAGGCTAGTCCCCATTCGGGATGACCTCTGGAATTTACGTCGATGGATTCCCGCTGATATGCCTTAAACCAGAAAAACAAGAAACCAATTTGATATTTTCTTTAAGGTTATATAACCCTAAAATAGCTTTTCCTTAGCTTAAAACGGGTACCAAACCTGATAAGAAAATAGCTAAAAGCCTCAAGTTTTCTGATATACAGAATCCTTATAAAAGGCAAGTGTCTAGCATACGACTTGGTTTTAGAAATTTGAACAGATTTTTAAAAGCTTCTTTCGGCCTTTCTTTTCTACCCTAAACCTTCATTGAACTTAAGAAGGGAAGAGAGTTAGGTAGACATGAGAATTTTCCAACACTTGGAAGATTTCTGAAAACTCCTTATTATTTTCAATACCAAAGTTCCTCTTATATAGAAGAGGATACAGAACAAGACAAAGAAAAGGTTGAGACAGGACCCTCAACTTTTTCTAAAGATAAACATGATTAAAGGGAAAGCATGCGTAATAATAAAAGCATAAAGCATAAAGCAGGCTTATTATTATCCTGACTTTAGCTTTTTACAAAGCAAAGCAAAAGCAAACAAAACAAATTTTATAAAGTAGCCTTTACAAAAGTTATGGTGAGTACAGATTTATTAATTCTGGATCAGTAGAGAAGCTGGAATCCATCGTTTCTTGTCGATCAGGATTATAATTGGGGCAGTTTTTCATACAGGAGGTGCCAAATGGCCCACAGAACATTGTGCAATGATCAAGATAAGTGGGGCTAGAATACTGTGGACAGCCACGAGCATGGATTGTGTTGGGAATGCAGTTGCTTACACAATGATGTGGCTTGGTGGTAGGGTTACCTAGAGGTTGAGAGGATTGGCCTTGTTAAAAAACCAGAGGGTTAAACTGTGGATCATGGAGAGGTGCTTCTAGCTGTTTGAGATGTTGACTAAGAGGGATGAAATCCTCATATGGATCTTGAGCGTCCTGATAGAGAATCTAGGGAGGAGTTTCTTGACGTTCTTCTTTGATGATGATGCCTTTGCTAGACTGAGATGGATTTGGAACCATTATGATTTCATGTTTAGGACCAATGGAGAAGGAAATGACATCTTGAGAGGGTGGTGAAACGTGGTTAAGACTTAGAAGAAAATTTATCAAGGTTTTCTTAAACATGGAGTCTTGTTCAAGAGTAACTGGATGAGGAGTGGTATGGTAATGATATGCCTGATCTTGTGTGAAGAACAAATTGGTTTCTGGATGTTTAAAGTAAGGACGATGGGCTATAAACACAGAAGTGAACATGTCTCCTTCGTTAGGAGGGATAGAACCAAGATGTCTGTCATGAGAGAGTTGTTAAAGTCTACGATGCCACCAGGGGAGAGGAGAGAACCACTCGATTAAGGTCCAAATCAAAGAAGTTGACTTGGAGGGGTTCAAGAGTGTTTTGATGGTGGATTTTAATGGAAAAATGAGTTTTGTAGCATGGAGGACAGTGAGACACCAGAAATACCAGAGTTCATCATTGGTAAGATCTCTGGTGTTGGGGAGATATAAACCTGTAAGAAATAGATTTTCTGGATGAAAAGTGGTGAAGACAATAGGGTTATCTTCAAGAAGGTAAGCTCTCATGTAATAACGAAATAGAAACTGTTTGGCAAATTGTTGAAGATGGAAGACAATATCAAAGGTCTTGTTCATGGGGGTGTATTTCTTGGTTAGGGCTTGTTGAGGAAGAGAAGATGTAGTTGATCTGGTAGCCATGAAAATTATAGAGAAGGAAACAGAGGAGAGGATGCAGATAGGTTTTAGTTGATGAATTCGTGACAAGAAGTCAGGAATAAGATTATGGTCTCCTTTTATATGTTTTACCTGAAAATCATATTTAGAAAACCATTCTTTAAGGTGAAGTAACTGCTTGTCAGGAACTGCTTTTCCTTTAAAGTTCAAGACTTTGGGAAATGCCGAGTTGTCAAGTCTAACTATGAAATGGTGGCCAATAAGATGATATTCAAATTTCTGGATGCCATGCTTTAAAGCGAAGGTCTCTTTAAAGATCGTGTGATAATGCTGTTGAGCAGGTGTGAAATGTCCACTAGCATATCCAATAAAATGTTCTTTAATATCACATTGTTCTAGTAGAACTGCGCCCCATGATGTGTCAGAAGCATCTGTCTGAAGGATGCGGTGGCCATCAGTAATGATACGTAAAGCAGGAGGATTTTGAGAGATTTGCTTTAACTGTTGGACAGCAAAGGAGTGGTTATTATTCCATGAGGGAGGTGTCTTTTTTAACGAAGAG
Organism: Luvunga scandens; assembly: GCA_030449905.1. Lineage (NCBI taxonomy): Eukaryota > Viridiplantae > Streptophyta > Magnoliopsida > Sapindales > Rutaceae > Luvunga > Luvunga scandens. Next base: position 16,911,807 of record JASUUG010000210.1, on the reverse strand, counting down.
GATAGAACACTGGTGTGACGATCAACATGTGGAAGAAAATCCCTGATATAATTGATAATACCAAGGAATTGTTGTATCTGCTTTTTTGTCAAATTGCTGTCAGGAAAATGAAGAAGTTCTTGTGCAATATGAGGACCAGGCTTATATTGGCCATTATGAATAGTCATACCAAGATACTCAATAGTATCTGTAGCAATGGTGCTTTTTCTGTCAGATAACATGATGCCATATCTTTGGACAATATCATAGAATTGTTGAAGCAAATTATGATGTTCTTCATGAGTACCTGAAAACAGTAACAGATCGTCAATATAAACCAAGGTACGATGAAGAATGGGTTGGAAGATTTGGGTCATGGCTTTCTGGAATATGGAAGGAGCAGTTTTGAGGCCAAAAGGTAATATGGTCCATTGGTAGTGGGCATTTGGAATGCAGAAAGCTGTTTTGTGTCTTTCAGAGGGAAGAATTCCTAGTTGCCAAAATCCTGATTTTAAATCAAATTTTGAAAATATTTTGGCATTCTGGAGATAAGTGAAAAGACTGTTACGTCTAAGTAAAGGAAACTTATCATCCTATAGGAATTGATTTAAAGGCTGGTAGTCAATAACCAACCGTTTTTTCCCTCAAAGGGCTTCGGTTAGTTTTTGTATATAAAATGCTTGACAAGCCTACTGTGAAGATGTGGGCTCAATGAGACCTTGGGCCATTAACTGTGCACATTCAGTTTGGGCCAAAAGAAGGTCAAATGGACTCATTCCTGGATGGGTGGCTTTAGTATGGTTTATGTCTTCATTAAGCCTAAAAGGAAGCTTAATAAAATAGGTTGAATTTTTCCATAATGGGCTGGGATGGTCAAACACAAGATGATTTTCTGGACAAAATCAGAGAAGCTGGGTCGTAATGGATTGGTAATCAGATGGAGGGTTGGCCAAAGAGTACATCTTGAGCATGTTGGTATAAGGCTGGAAAAAAAATTTAAACCGTATTCCAGTGGGAAGAATCTGGATACGTTCAGCTTTGCAAAGAAGATCAAACCCAATAAGCAAATCCTTATCGGGCAAGTGTGAACCAATGACTTTAAGCCAAATGGTACATTTGGGAAACAATTGAACTCCAATGGGTTTTTGAGTTCAAAGCCGAGTGGAGAAAATCCTTCCACTAGCAGCTTTGAAATGTTCTTCAGATTTTTCCCAAGCATCAGGAGGTAAAAGAGCTGGATTTTGAGAATACTGCGCTGGGCGCCAGTATCAATGAATCCAATAAGAGGGATAGGACGGGCATATTTGGAGAGAAGGATTTGAATTTTTACTAAAGGAACTTGAATGTCAGGTTGGATAGATAAGGAAGAGTTTGGAGAGGGAGAGGTATCAAAATGATAAATAGGATGGACACAGTCATCCATTTCAGAATCAGAGGAATCTGAAGAAGAGGATTGTTTAGAGAAATCAGAAAATTCTAGAGCAAATACAGTGTTTTCATCAGGAGATTCTTGCTCATAATAGAGATATTCTATTTGCCCCTTAGTAAGAGAAAATTCTGCAACAGATTGCAGATGTTGGACAAGGCAGACTGCTCTTTTAGGATTTTTGGGACAATCCTTAGCAAAATGACCTTTCCTCTTGCAAATAAAACATCGTCTGATTTCCAGATAAGGCTTTTTGCAGGTAGTTTTACAAGGATATCTGCAGAACTACGGCGTTTATAATACCATAGGTGTCTTTTTGGACATCTTCTGTATGGTATGGCTTCAAGTGGTTTAATTCTGGCTTTAAACCGATGATGCCTTTTCTTTGGATGACAGTCACAAGACTTCTTATCTTTGCACTTGATTTCCAGATAAGGCTTTTTGCAGGTAGATTTGAAAGGTTCTTTGTGTTTGATAATATCTCTGAAGAATTTTTTCTTATCACAGAGATGATCAAGATAGGCCATGGCTAACTGAAAGAGTTTGCCAAGAGAAGTTTCATCAATATTGATTTTGGTGGCTGTAATTTGTCTTTAAATCTCTAGTTGCAATTCAACAGGAAGGGACGAAAGAAATACATGTTTGAGGGTAGGATCATTTTATCCTCCCAATTTATGAAACAAGATGTTCATTCTTTTGAAATGATATTGAAGATTAGGTGGCCTGAGAGAACAACATTTCATTTGCAGAAAATCCTTTTTGGCAGCAGTAAAGATAGCAGCAGGTTCTCTAAGGAATTGATCATGGATATAAGCAAGGGCTGAGGAAACATTAGGGAGCTGAATGTAGGTTAACTATCTGTATTCACCGAGGCTATCAAACCAATCTTGTAGAGAACCGGTGAATTGGGAGACAAATTCTTTAAGGACAGTCAAGAGTTCAGTACTTAGACGAACCATCTGTAGGTCTAACCAGGTAGATAATTCCTGGAGACGTTCACGCCATCTGGATGGTGGTAAATCATCAAAAGTGAATCATGGACCATTTCCAGTGGAGCTGGGTTTTACTCCCGTACGAAGTGGAGGATGAGAGCTTTCACCTTCTTCTTCAAGATTAGAAGGAATATCAACATAAGGTGAAGTATCTCGAGGACGAGATGTAGATGGTCTTTAAGTAGAAGTGCCAGATTGAGCTGGTTGTTCGGTATCATCAGGACCAGCCATGAGCAGATTAGAAATATCTGCTAAGTATGTTTATGAGTCAGAAGTATCTTTTAAGGGAGAAACAGATTCATCAAAAGAATCAGCATCAGAAGAATCAGAATCATTATCTGAAGGAAGTAGGTCAGGCTGAGGATGAATCATACTAATCATGGGTCTTTTCTAGTCGGATTTAGATGGTTGAGAGGAAGTAGAAGGAATAGATTGGGAAGAGGTAACTGGTTCATAAATATGAAAGGGAGATTGTCGCGGTTCTGGATAAATTTGTGGAATGGGTGGAGGAGGTGGTTGGGTTGAGGATTTTGGTTTAGGCTTTGGTGGAAACAAAGTATGGGTCATGGGAAATAGCTTGGAAGGATTATAAGGTCGAGGTGGTTGTAACATGTTTCCAAAAGGATGAAAGGGTTCAGGAGAAAGTACTGGCAGAGAAGGGGAAGTGGTAAACAAGGATTGTTTTTGCTTATCAGCCTCAATGTGAGCTATTTCAGCCTTCAAGTGGAATTTCTTTTTCTTTTTGGTTAAACTCAGGAGTAAAGACGCCTTGTTGAATCATAGCTCGAAGTTCAGAATCAAGTTGAGCAACTCGGGCATAAAACCTATGATAAAGATCTATAAGTCTATCAGAGATGGTGTCAACGTTTTTCTCAAGTACAGTAGAATGCTGATGCATTTGGTCCATTTTAGAATAGAGAGAGGAAAGAGACTGATTTTGTGCCCTGGCATTGTGGGTTTGCCAATTAAGAACGGCTTCAAAAGGTTTGGGTTCTTCTAGGTAACCAGCCGAAGTGATAGGAGAATTAACAAAGGGTTTAGAAATAATATTTTGTTGGGGATCTGTTTGTTTTCCTAGAGGAGGAAATTGTTGCTGGTATTCTTGGGAAGAGGGATGAGAAAACATCATACAAGCAGAAGGAAGAGGAGTGGATGGAATAACAGGAGGAACCTTTTGTCTGCAAGTATGGGGTTCATGCTTCTTTATCCATCTGAGACCTTTGTTATACAAAGGTAGAGGAGGAGGATAATCGAAATCAGGTTGGAAGACCTTTGAGGCCTAGGCTGGCTAGAGGTCCCTGGTTCATTGGGCTCTGGTTCATTGTCTCCAACTTCTTCAGGTTCAGTGACTACAGGTTCACTTGGCTGTGGGTCAGCAGTATCAGCCATTAAGGCTATACTACTGGTGGAGGAGTGAGCAAAGTAAGATGCCATGAACACATGTCTCAGGGTTGAGTCATTGTAACCGTTCAACTTGTTGTACAAGATAGACATGCACTTGTAATGGAAGTGGAGGTCTTTAGGTTATAAAGAACAACACTTCATGTTGAGGAATTCTCGTCTAGCAACATCATAGGTAACAGAGGGTTCCCCTATGAATTGCTCATAAGGGCAGAGTACGCAGTACGTGGCGTTGTTACACCAGAGCAATGATGAACTTAATCATCCTTTGGACCAGTAGCCCACATGCTCTGGTTTCCAGCCGATATACCAGAGACTCAGAGTTTTCTTTTATTTCCTTAACACAGGCGCTCATGGCCAAAACAGGAAAACTTAAAACTCAAGAGTTTTAAGAAATGGATTTTCATTTTCATAGTCATCTATACAGGGAAGTTTGAATCACAAAGTCCTAATCCGGGAACATCCCAAAGAAAATGACCGTGAAGATGTGAGGGGTAAATAGGATGTCCAGTAGAGGAGAAAGAGTGAATCGGAAGAGGTTTGCCATTAGGAAGGCGTTTTAGGAGCTGGCTGAATCATTGAACAGGTAAAAGAAAGTTTGGGTGGTTCCGAAGAGGAAGTAAAAGGAGGTTTGAAATCAACATGAACAATGCCATCACGGCGTTGTTCATACATGGCTTCAGAGGTTTGAACTGGTGTAGTGTTTTGGTGAAATTGTTCATAATTGGTTATCCATTCAAGTGGCATTAGCTTGAGTAGATCTTCTCGAGCAATTTGACAAGGATTTTGGATAATAGTGGGGATATCTGGAGTTTCAGCAAGGATCATCAAGGTTTAAGAATTGGTTTCATATGTGAGATGGTGTTAGGTCAGATATCTTTTTTTTCTTTTCATTATTCTTAAGTTTCCAAGAATCATCACAAGTTCTTGATCTTGAAAAACAAAGGACTTATATTAGGTTTAGTTATTTCACGCGAATAGACTACCCATATTAAGCAGATAGGCAACTTTTAATGGGAATAAAACTGCTTGCCTCCGAAGGGATATTTAAGCAAACAATGAAGACAAGGAGAGGGGGAACAAAATTAAGGAATGAAACGAGGAAAATTGATCTTCCATTGTACAGAAAGAGAGAAAAGTTTATGTTATTTCATCTTATTTATTTGACTTAAACCCTTAAGTATTATTCTACTTGATTATTTTTCTTCTAATAAACTATCTAATATACTTTAAATCTAATTTAAGCCTCACTGGTTCTCACTAGAACCCCTAACGGTATGTCTTGATTGGTTTTGTGGTCTTCACTTTGTAGATTTGAAGTTGAGATGAACAATCAAGTTTGATTCACATCAATCCCCCATAACAAATCTAGCTGTTGAGGTCCTTTTCTGGCATCAACAATATGTATCACATTTTCATATTATTGACAAAATAATAAGCATATTACATTTTCTTAATGCACATATATTGGTAGTAAAATATAGGCTGGAGGTATTAAGGGCATGATATATAGAGAACGTGATTTGGGACTATGATAAGGATAAAGGGGAAGTTAATAAGAGAGATGAAATGGGAAGATATTAAAGAATCAGCCTCAACTACTTAAATTGCCCAACTAATAGAAAATTAGCTCCTAAAAAATATGTAAGTTACTGCGTGTCTATACAAAAAGACCATTGAATAGTGACAACCACGCTAGTGCTACCAGGCCATGGTGTTACCACATGATCCCTACCTAAATTGTCTCCAAAATATCTCCTTGTGAGCCGCTAGAAATCGGGTGCACATTAGCCCAGTTGATTCATTTAAAATGGAAGCTTTTAGGGCACACAGCTAGCACAGACTGTGTCCCCAACTAGATAGTTGTCCAACTGAAAAAAGCTTAAGGGCCTCTACAAAAAAGCCAATTTACTTTTAAAAGAAGAGAATCACTAATAACAACTCACTACTTGTCTAAAAAGACATAAAGACACCCATGTGAAATTGACTGATGCACTCTAGGCCTATTGTACTACATTTAAGACGTCTTTAGGAATGTCACCCTATCAGCTAGTTTATGGTAAACCTTGTCACTTGCTTGTTGAACTTGAGCATAAATCATTTTGGGCTATTAAACCTTTTAATTCAAATTTGGATATGTTGGTAATGTGCGAAAATTGCAATTAAATGAACTTGAGGAATTGAGGAGTGATGCATATGAAAATTCATGAATTATTAAGGCAAGAACAAAAGCTTTTCATAATAAAAGAATTTTTCAAAGAACATGTGAGATTGTTCAAAAAGTGTTGCTTTATAATTCTCATCTTCATTTGTTTCCAGGAAAGTTAAAGTCAAAGTAGAGTGGCCTATTTATTGTAAAAAATTTATATCCATATGGGGTTGTAGAAATTGAGAATCCAAAGAGTAGTGTCACATTTAAAGTTAATGGACAAAGATTAAAACTTTATCTGGAATACTAACCATGTGACGATTAAGTTTGAGTGACTCACCAAATTTTGATTAAGTTTTTTTTTTTGTTTTTTTGCAAATGATTTAACTTTTTACTGTCACTTTATTGGTTATTATGCTTAAGTGTGTTTAATTATTGTATTTCCTTTTTATATTGTACATCATGAGAACCTTAATAAGAAAATTCCCTTTCAAACGTCTTGGAGAACTTTAATGAGTGAAATTTCACTTGAAACGCCTAATACAAAGTTGTAAATCACATCCAATTTGGGATCAACGACCACCAACATTGTTATCCTATGTTGAAGATCTTGAAAGATAACTTAGGGAAATAGAGGATAGCATATATGACTTCCAAATGGAGCTTGAGGTTAACTTAATAAGAGGACGATTGTAAGTCCATATTTCTTTTTACATTTTGTGTTTTCTTGTTTTGTTTGCATTCACTTTTGATTCAATTTTGCATATTTGATTCTCTTCATTTTGGTGTGTTTTGATTTATTTTCCTATATAAGTGGCGGATAACGGTATTCCGTGACTTTTTAAGTCGGTATTTTCAGTTTCCCACAATAACTGAAATCCCAAAATTAGACATGGAAGAAAAACAACATAAACTACATAAGCGCTTTCCTTCTCTCCCTCAAAATGCCCTACAAAAAATTTACAAAGCTCGTTATGAACGACTGCGTTTATTAATGATTAATGGAAATCCTGCTGATATTCACTGGTTAATTGAAGCAAAGGTTCGATTGGATGGTGAGTTTTCTAATCCATTTATTTCTTACATGCCTAGTTTTGGTAAAAGCATATTTGCTAAAAAAAAAGAGCTAAAATACTTGGCTCTGACTGTCATAACTGTGCAAGACTTCATTGTGAGCAAAAAGTTTATAATTCTTTAGGAATGGTTTCTGAGAGTCGAGAAGATAAAATTAAATTCATTACAGATGCCCTGAGTAAAGAATCATTGGATGATATCTTACGATTTCTTGAGACACATTGAAGCGGATATGTGCAACGTGAGATTCATAACTTATGAGGACTATTCCAAAAAGAAAGTGTGCAGTTTAGACTTGGGAATCTGACTTCAAAAGACCCTATTTGTTAGTTTATAAGAAAATTGGATGGGAAGCCTATCCTTGACCCATAGAGGGTCTTCAAGCCATTACTAGACATAAAACCAGAGGAAAATGTCAGTCACAATCACAACTACCAGTACATATCTTTTTATTTTGCTGTTCTTTTATCATTTGCATTATTGTAGTTACTAGTATGATTTCGTATCTAATTATTGTATGTTTTCTTTTATTGTTTGTTTTTAGTCACTGTTTGCTTTTTCTTTTTTACTGTTTGCTTTTGAATTGTTGAGCCACGAGCTTTATGCATCATTTGACAAATACACTAACCCATTTACAGTTGTGTATCATTATGTCTATCAACAAGATCTTTAAATATGAGCTCTTTTTTCAAATACTCACAACTTGTTTTTTAAGACTATTCCAATGGCATCATCCTCAAGCAGACAATTCAAAAACATTTGTGTTTTCTGGATTTCATTATGGAAAATACAAGGAGTTTGTTGAGGCAGCTGTAGATCTTGGTCATGTCATAACTGAAAGAAAACTATACCTTGTACATGGAGGAGGTGATCGAAGGTTATCAAAGCTTGTTTCATAAGTTGTTTTGACTAGAGTAAACCAAGTGCTAGGCATCATTCCACAAGCCTTAAAACCTCTAGTATGCATACCCGGCCCACCAATTGGAGAAGAATTAGTTATCTCAGGTATGCATGAGAGAATAACTGAAATGCTAAATCATGCTGACGCTTTTATTTTCTTGCCAAGAGATCTTACAACTCTAGAGGCACTGATTACATTTGCATCTTAGGACAGTTTAAACATCCATGAAAAACCCATTGATTTGTTAAATGTTAATAGCTTTTTTAATGGCTTGTTAACATTTATTAACCATGCAATTAAGAATCATTTTCTTCCAATTTCTGCGAAAAAATACTTTATTTGTGCTTCTACTACTAATTAGTTACTTGATATTTTACAAGCTTACAAAGCAGAACCAGATCCTAGGACTTTGGCATTAAAATGGTTGACCAATGATGGTGACCATAGCTTTTGTAAGAAGTGAAATTAGATTTACCTTTTCGTTTGTAATTATTTTCTTAGAGCGGTAAAATAATATCTTCTAAGCTCTACTTCTTTCCTTTAAGACATTGAGGACAATGTCTCATTCTAGTTGGGGGGAAGGGAATAATTGATAATTGTGGAATTTTCAATCCTAGTGATTTAAAAAACTAACCTTGGATAAATTTGAGTCGAAGATTATCAGAATATAGAGTGTAATACTTCTAGAAATGCATCTTTTTATTCCTAGAGTTTTGTTTTTATCATCTTCTTTCAAGTTTCTGTAGCCAATTCAGGTGTGATCCTTCTTACCCTTCTTTTATTATTTATGTTTTCTTTATTCTTTTTTTTCCGTTTTTACATGTATATCATTAAATTATGAATAATGTTTGAATTAGATTGGGGGGAGGGGATAGTTGATGGACTGTAAATAGGTGTGTTTATCTATTTTTAATTAAAAACATAAAAATATAATTTTTTTTGTCTAGGATAGCTATGTAAAGAGTCACAACTTTTGAGATGCATCCTAATAGTCCTATTGTAATATATTTTGATTTTAAAATTCATAGTAAGGTATCTTTGTTCCTTTTTCTTTAAATTACTCAAATTTGTGAACTCTCCAGTTAGTTATTAAGTCACTTTGTTTACTCATTTAACAGGAACTATTAAATCATTCTTCACACACACACTGTGACACATAATAGTGGCTTGTAAGTTAACATTTTTGCAACATTTAGTTCTTTTGATTTACTGGCAATGATATCTAAGGTAGTAGAAAGTGTATATTGCAAAAAAAAGAAAAAAGAAAAAAAATTGAATGTATTTAATTTTACTGTATCTAAAACCTGAGTAATTAAGTTTGTAGACGTGTTTCAACACCTAGTGCCCTAAGACTAATTGGTATGGGAGTTTCTGACTTAAAGCTTACTACATGGTTTATAGATATATTGTTTACTTATTTATAAAAACCCGAGTAATTAAGTCCGTACAAGTGTTTTAACACCTAGTGTCCTAAGGCCAACTGGTCTAGGAGTCACTAACCTAAAGCTTGCTACATGGGTTAAAAATGTAATATTTTAAAATATATGTGAATGATTTGCTGCCTAAAGATAAAGGTTCTGACGAATTTTAGAACAAAAATGTTGTTTTCTTTTAATGAAGCCCTGTAAGTATTGTGTTAATTACTTGAGCACAAAAGAATATTTAGTGATGTCCTGGATAATGAGTGAATGACAAAAAGTTAAAGAAGTTTGGGAGAGTTTATTTATTTGCTAGTTTAGAGGTTAAATGAACAACTATTTATAAATCTTAATTTAATACAACGCTTTAATTACTAGGGACTAGCAATAAACTGGTTGAGGGGTGTGAATAGTGTTAAAAATTGTATGTTTATTAAGGGGTAAAAATGTTATTTTGTGCATATATTATAATTTATATTTGTGTTTATGTAATATATTAAGAATTATTAATTATGATTTAACTATATTTAATTTTGAGTATTTTTATGTGTTTATTATGTAAAATATTAATTTCACGTAACTTGAGGCTCCAACAAATAAAACAATGTCAAATTTGAATTCCGAAGGTCCAAAAACCTTTAAATAAGTCAAGATCGGCTTTAAATTGAGCTTTTACAAAGAAAGTTGACTTTTACTGTTGACTGAGCATTGATTAGTTGATAAAATGGGCTTACAATAGATATAAATGCACTAGATAGCTGTCAATTTTGACTGAATCTCAGTCATTCATAATTTAATGGCCACGATCATGCTACGTGGCAATGATTGGTGAAGCATGCATCAAGTTTACGATGGACCACAAAATACTAGATTAGAGCTTTACGTTTTTTATTATCTCTCTTCTTCCCAAATTCTCTCAATCTACTTGTAATTTTGTTTTTCAGGTGTGTTTTAATATTTTGCATAATTATTTTTATAAATAAATTTAGTTTTATTTTTAATTTTAATTATTTTAATTCCTTCTAATTATGAGTGATTTAATTTTACTAACTATTTTTATTTCTATTTCAATTATGTTTAGTTAAATAATAATAGTTAGGGTAAGGTGAAACTCTTAGGAAATAAATATCATTTAATCAAATTTTATTTTTAATTATATAAATTAAATTATTTTCTATTTAATTTTATACATATTTTATGTTTTGAAATTTTGATTTATTGTAAAAAAATAATGGAGTTTGGCACAATAAACTCTTAATATCTTAATGTAAGGTATGGTAAAATGGTATTTTGATTTATTGTAGATGAATTAAATTTTGACACAATAAATACTTAATCCATAATAAAATTAATGGGAAAATAATGATAATTTATATAATTAATCTTTTGGACAGTAAATCTAAGTAAAAATAGCAAAATAATTTATTACATTCTATTTACTACTAAAAGTGGATCCATAACACTAACTAATTCAATTTCATAGTTTCAGTTAAATTAAGTTGCAAATATTCAATTTTTATTTTTAGATAAAATAAAATAAAAAAATTAAATATTTTTTCTGTAGATCGACCTTGGACTCATTGTGCTACTCTATAACAAAACACTCTTATACTTGGGAGATAGAAATCACTTTTAAGTTGTATCAATATCAATGTCAGGACCAAGTTCATCCTTAATATCTTGAAAAAGAAATAATAACATTGTTTTGCTGCAAACGACCATGACGCAGAGGATAATAAGACCATGATCTTTCCTCTAGTATATTTGAGGCGTGGAACCACAAATCTGGTGGTACAAACAAAACCCCATAAATTTGTGTCCTAGGAGGACATACACATTAGAATACAAAAATATTGTGTTAAGAAGTTATGTCGGCATTAAACTAGCTAAAAAACTAGCTTATTATATATCAAGATTATTGATATTCTGCACTATTGTAATAGCATCTGATCTAGTACAATAACGTATAACAGATGCTTGAGAAAAGCTACCATAAATCATTTTTTTTGTTTAAATGTCCTTGAAGATAGGGTATAGACTACAAAACAGTGAATAGCCTGAAAGTTAGTTACTGGTAACTATCCGTAACTATTGCTGACTAGACTAACCATTCTCTTGCAAATTTGATTGTTCATATCTCCAATAACAACTTTTTTTTTTCTTGAAAAGAATTCCCTCATTTATATATCTTTAACAAATCGTCAATCTTTATGTATTATTGAATTTGAGTACATACTTAGATTGTGAAACCATCTTTTTCATTCAATTTGAGGTGTTGTGAGTGTGAAAAACATTTCAATTGAATGGTGTGCATATTGTACATCTTAATTATAAAAATCCATTGATAACTTCAAGTCAATTGTTAGAACATTGGGATAGAAAGGCCAAAATTATTAAAAGCTTTTAGTTAAAATAATTTTGCTTTTCAAAATATATGAATTTGACCTCTAGAATAAAAATGGGAATAAAGGTGTTGTGCTCTAATACCACATGTTGTTCATGGAATGCAGAATCAAGCACACTAAATAATCATAAGAAAAATAAAGGACACAAAAATTTAACATGGTTTGTCAATATGCCTACGTCCATAAGAGTAAGAGAAAATAATTGTATTACTAACAATTATTAGAGTACAAAATTTGAGTAAAGAAAATTTCACTTCTAAAAACCCGAATACACCCAGTACTCTCACACACACTTGAAAGAAAAAACCTCTCAATTGCACACACTCTTCAATTACCCTTTCAACAATTCTACCATTGAATTGTTATTCTCTCAAATTTAGGATCACTAAAGGAAATGGCTTCACATTTCCTGGAGAGTTTCACCAACTATGTAGGAAAAAGTCTTAAAAAATTGGCACCATTTCTTTCATTCGGCTCCAACGTGTCCTATTTTTCTTCTTTTGGTGCAACTTTTCCAAAATTCAGATTTTGTGGCTTGTAATTTCAAATTTTGTGGCCATTTTTATTAACTTTTTCAACAATTTTCCACCTCAACGAAGATTTGTCCAAATTTGAGCCAACTACCAATGAACCATTATCCTTAAAGTATTCCTTCATTAGGGATTCAAAACGGCTGCGTCGCTTTGACTGCCTACGTACCTAAAATCTAGGATCAAGCCAGCTGTAGTTCAAAATTTTTCAAACTAAACACATTCAAAGGATTTGAACTAGTTTCAAGCAATGTTGAAACCTAACTCCAAAAATCACCTTTGTCAACATATTAATGGATTATCTTTAGTATCGATGTTTTTTAACCACACAACACCGCGCTCGATAATCTCCCTCATATAATGATATTTCACAACTATGTATTTCGTTTGAGCATGATATGTTTGCTTTTTTACCAGGAATATCGCGCTTTGGTTATCAAAGAAGACCTCAAGGTTCTCCTGGATTACTCTTAAATCACCTATGTATTCGTTGTTACCATGTACTCTGCTTCCGTAATGGAAAGAGTAATTGTCGATTGTAGAATTGACCTCCAACTAATTAGACCTCCACCTAATATGAACACGTAGCTCATTATTGATCTTCTTTTGTCAAGGTCTCCAGAGCAATCAGAATCACAATACCCAACACATTGTTGACCACAATCATTCTTGAATAATAATCCAACATTAGCTATTCCATACAAATATTAGATAATCCACTTCATCGTAAGCCATTAGTTTTTGCCTAGATTATGCATGTATCAACTAACCATACTCACAACTTGAGATATGCTAGGCCTTATGCACACTGTAACTTATATAAGACTACCTACAACACTAGCATATAGATCACGAGCCATGCAGTCCTTTTGAGATGTAACACATCAAGAAGAGCTTAATTTGAAATGAGGAGCTAAAGGAGTAGAAAATGGTTTGGTTTTGTCATCCATACTAAACCTTTCCACCACTTTCTTCAAATTAGACTTTTGAGTGAACCATATGCTCCTATTCCTTTTGTCTTTCTGAATCTCCATCCCAAGTATTCTCTGTACATCACCTGAGTCTTTCACCTCGAAATCAAAAGCCAGCTACTTTTTTTATTTTTCAAACTCATCTCTATTTTTTGAAACTATAAATATATCATCAGCATAGAGTAATAGATAGATGAAAGCTCTATCTTGTAGTCTTCTAAAGTAAACATAGTGATTGTATTCACTTCTGGTGAAATTTTACCTTTGTGAAAATTGATTAAATCTCTTGTACCACTGTCTTTGTGATTGTTTCAATCCGTAAAAAGATTTAATCACTCTACACACATGATTCTCCTTTCCAGCAACTTTGAAACCATATGGTAGAGTCATATAGATTTCTTACTCCAAATCTCTATGTAAGAATGTCATTTTAACATCCAATTAAGCCAACTCTAACTCAATTCAACTACCAAGACAAGTAGGTTACGAATAAAAGTGTGCTTTACAACTAGAGAGCACACTTCATTATAGTTAATACATTCCTTCTGAGCAAAACCTTTTACTATAAGCCTTGCCTTGTATCAAAGAGTTATTTGATTTAAAGAACCATGCTTCTTGGTGTAGACTTATTTAATGCCAATAGCTTTTTTACCTTTAGGTAATGAACAGAATTCATTTCTTCCTCCATGGCTGGCTTCCACTGACCACTTTTATTATCGTATATAGCTTCACTAAAAGTGTTGGGAATGTCATTATTAGTAACTAGTAATTCATAGGCTACCACCATATCTTTAGTAAGCCACTCTTTTTAGTCTCCTTGTTGCTATAGTATCATTTTCATTTTCTACATCTTCAGTTGTTTTTTCTTCTCTTGGGACATCATCAGAAACAACTTTTTCTTCAACTCTTGGGGTCTCCTCTAAAGCTAAAGTCTTCTCTAATGTAGAACTAACTGGCATATATGAAGTTGCATCAAACTTCATTCACTACAATATCTTATCAGTCTTGTTCTCCATCTACTAAGAACTTGAAGACTTCAACATAGAAGCTTTATAAAAAAATGACATCTCTACTATACACAAACCTTTTATCTTTGAGATCCCAAAACTTGAAACCTTTAACTTTACCTTTGAATCCCTTAATGATAACTAACACAATAATAAGCTAGATATCCAAACACATGAATGGAGTTTTAATCTTGTGCATGCTTTCTAGACCATATTTCCTTAGGAGTTTTATCTCTAATTGCAGTAGAAGGCAACCATTTTATTAAGTGACTTGCGTAGCTCATAGCCTCAGTCTAAAACTTTTTATCCAAACTAGCATTAGATAAATACACTATACTTTCTCTAGTAAAGTATGTCTCACTGTGAAATGTCTTTTCATACCCTCACTTTGGCATACTTGCAAGAATGGATTAGAAATATGTTCACCCCTATTATCAGAATGCAATACTTTGATATTTCTGCCAGTTTAAGTCTTCACTAGTTTCTTCCATTTCACAAAAATCTCTAGAACCTCATCCTTAGCTCACATGGTGTACACCAAAACACATATAAAGAAATCAGCAACAAATAAAATAAAATAATGGCTTTCACTAATTGATGCAATCCTAGTTGTTCTCTATATATTACTATGAACATATTCAAGGATCTCACGAGTATCGTGACTAGTGGTACCAAACTTGACCATTGTTTTCCTACCTACAATACAATGCCCATAGAATTTCAGTTTATAGGTGTTGGTACCTTTTAGAAGTTCATGCTTCATCAAAGTTCGCGAAGATTTTTCTCCTACATGTTCTAGTTGTTCTTGCCATAGCTTGGTGGTGTCATTCCGCACCTAAGAAATATTAGTTTTATCAGTTGTACATCATTTCAAATAGTATAAATTATGATGCAAACCCCTTACAAAACCACCATAGCCTCATATGTGAATTTCACTGTGCCATTTTCAATAGTAACCCTATCATTTTTAGCTTTCAAAGCATTTGCAAAAATTAGATTTTTCTTTAATGCTTGAACATATCTAACTTCTTTTAGTTTTCTGACTATTCTATCAAACATCTTGAGCTGAATTTTGTCTATCCTTATCATGTGACAAGGTTGATCATTGCCTATCATAATTGCACCAGATTTTAAATTATGAAAATTTGTAAACTATTCTTTTATGGGACATAAGTTGCTCTAGTATCAAGTATCCACTTCATTGAATTAGCCATATATATTACAGGTGTAATACTTAGTAAATAGTAAGCGTCTTCATCTTTACATGCCATATTTGTTGTTACTAGTTTCTTCCCATCTCTCTTATGAGCCTTCAAGCAATCTTTCTTTTAATGGCCTCTTTTATGACAAAAGGAACACTCATCTCGACCTATATTTCTGCTTCTCAATTTTGATCAAGAATTCTTTCTACCTTGCTTTTTGTTTTTCTTTATTGTTCTTCGTCTCGGCAACAAAGCCTCACACAATGGTCTTTCAGAGTGTTTATCATTATTTGAATTTTCTGTGAAAATGATTATGCTTTTCCCATATAACAAAATGGTCACAAAATGGCTATATTCTTCTAGAAGCGAATGAAGTAGAATCATAACCTTCACTTCATCTTTGGTTTCTTTACCAGGATTCTTAAATTTTGCAAGTAACTTTTCAAATCTTACGACATGGTCGTGCATTGACACCTCGCGCTTCAACTAAAAGCTATATACCTGGCTCATTACATGAAGTCAATTTTCAGGACTTTTCAGTAGGTACTTTTCTCCCAATGTATGCCATAAAGTCATCGCACACTCCTCATTTCACTAGATATTTCACTTTATTGGTCAAGTAAGATTTGACATACACAAAATGGCTATATGGCTATATTCTTTTGGAAGTGAATGCAATAGAATCATAGCCTTGACTTCATCCTTAGTATTTTTATCAAGATTCTTCAAATCTATAAGTAACTTTTCAAATGTTGAGACATGGTCGTGTATTGACATCCTAGGCTTCAATCGAAAGCCACATACCTGGCTTATTGCATGAAGTTGACTTTTAAGACTTTTCAATTGGTGCTTTTCTCCCAATGTACACCACAAGGTCATCGCGCACTCCCAATTTTTAATAGATATTTAACCTTCTTGGTCAAGTAAGATTTGATTTGACCATAGGATTTCTCATTTATACAATCCCAAGTTTCTTCATTATACAAGTGTCTTTTATTTTTTAGAACAACATTGAGATCTATTTGAATAAGGGCATCTATAACTTCGTACTTCTACATGCTAAAGTAGATTTTTCCATCAAACTTTTCAACATCGATCTTCTGACCTCTTATGCGAAATGAAGATATGATAGGTCTTGCCTTCCATCTGAAGTGTCTCCTAGAGTAGTTGGGGCAAATCTCTCCCTACTTCTAGAAATTTCACCTTCTACCATTTTCTTAATAAACCATTCCCACCTGAGAGATCAGTACATATCAAAATATGCACCAAGAAACTTTCAAGAAAAGACTGGAAAGGTCACACCAGTTCCATTTAATACCCAGACTTCTTAGGCTCTTATTGCTTTTGTGACAGAACTTTCCTAGACATACACAAATCCACATCACTACACAAGCTACTAATCCTCTTAAGTTTCAACTATTGGCTCTACTGTATTTGTGAACAGTACCACATACATGAACGATGCAATATATATGAACAATACCTATTTTGAAGACCCCACGTACTATGCCACCTTGAGCAAAAACCTTAATCTCCACACTTCATTCTTAACTAAAAGAGACTATAGGGATCTAGTTAATAATAAAATGTAGGCTAGAGGTATTAAAGGTATGACACATTGGGAACATGATTTAAGGCTATGATAAAGGATAAAGGGCAAGTTGAGAAAGGAGGATGAAATGGGAAGATCTTAAACAATCAACTGTAACTACCTAAATTGCCCAAGAGTAATAGAAAATTACGTCCTATAAAATATCGAAGTCAGCACACGTCTATACAAAACAACAGAATAGTAACAATCATGCTCGTGCCACTAGGCCACACTGTTACTATACAATACCCACTTGAATTGTCTCCAAAATATCTTCTTGTGAGCCGCCAAAATTAGGACTAAGAAACGAAGATCACGAACAAAGCCATCTGCACTCCTAGTGAATTCAGGTGCTCCTAAGTCCAATGGGTTCATTGAAAATGGAATATTTAGTGTTAAAGGCAAATAGCCAAAAGAGCTATCCAACATAGGCAAGCATAAAGGCCTCCACAATTAATTTGTTTTGGAGTAAAGTAGTTCCACAACAGTTTTTCAATAATAAAATGAGTATGTGAAATTAATTTACTACAAATTATTTCTGCTAATAATCTGATGCATGCTAAAATATGTAGAGTTAAATTAACTCTAAAATTAATTGCATAGTAACATGATGTTTAAGGGAAAAAAATTAAAGGGAAAAAAATTGGACTTGTTTAAGGAAATAAACTACAAATAATAAATGAGAAGCTATAAGTCTGCAATGCAATTGTACACTTAAATGCAGCAAAACTAGAAAAGGGAGTCAATCTCATCTCTTAGTGCTATAGATGAATTAATGAGGCAAATTAGGTATCCTATTCTCAATAGCAATTGCTCGAGTATCGTAAGGACATGTACAAATTTCTTTACTGTCCATTCGGTCATCTCGGTTCTCGAATGAAACGTTATTCATTTCTCTTACTTCGGCTAAAAGATGTTCAAAAGTCACCACTTCTATTTGGTCCTAAAAGCTGAGGGGTATAGCTTCAAGTCATACAACTAATAAAAAGTTAGTATTAAGACATTAGTTTCTCTCTTATTAATAATTAAGGGTTGATTGGAGAATTCAAAAAAAGAAAAGAAAAATCACCATTTTCATTTGATTCCTGAATATAGTTATTGTAAGTTTTGCAACAACTTTCTAAAAAAATATATGTTGCAGCATTTATTCTATAGAACTCTCTCATAGATTTATAAATCACATCCAACATAAATACTATAATTTTTCTATTATTGCATTAATGAAGGTACATAAGTAGCACATTAAAAATAATATAATCAATTGTCAATAAACACCGTGGTAATTAATGATTGATTTGGCACTAATTAGTTGAACTATTAACGTGAAGCCCACTTGAACCTCATTTTCACATTCAAATTTAGTTTTGATAAAATAACGATAAAATATATGCAAATCAAAACCTAAACATGATTTCTTTCAATTAATTTTAATTTTAAATTGTTAGAAAAAATAAGGAGGAAATAGGCAAAGTTTAAATTAATTTTTTAAATGGAAAATAACTTGGAAACAATTAAGTATACATATTCAATAAGGCAAATCTCAAAATAAGTTTTCACATTGCGACTGATATTCATAACAACTAATAAGGATAAAAGAAAAGATAGCTACAAGAAATTAAAATAGTAAAACATAACATGTTATTCAGGGAAATTGTGATGGTAACCTAAATAATATGAATATATAGAGGCAGGGGAGGAATTGGAGTTGGCCACCAAGAATGCACAAACGAAAAGACAAGAGCTGGTGCCAAAAATGGAATGAACTTGCCCCGACAGTATTCTGGAAGCTAATCGCTAACAACTTTAAACCTGCCATATCACATGTTGTAAGAAACAAATTGAGAATGCATATTTAATTAGATGATATCAACATCAAATAGGTGGAAAGCTAGAGTGCTCACACAAGGGATGGGGGATTTTGTCTGCTTGCTCAGCCAACATTTTGTAGCAGTCATATCCTCGACCTCAACCTTTTGCTCCAACTGTCATTTTCCTGCAGTGTAATACTCAAGCTCCCACATAGTAAAACTGAGTTCAACTTTATGGTATTGGAGTAATAATGGATATAAACCGTTAAATTTTGGTAATCAGAGTCTTCCTTTGCAAACTCAAGGCATTTGATTGCCACATTAGGGTCTAAATCAGCAGGCGACTCTATGAAGCGACATCTTTCAACATTGTTCAATGGATATTACACTGCAACGCTTTGAACTCCATTCATCGAATGCAGATTCCATTCAATGCTACAAAAGCCATTATCTTAGTCAGTGAATTCACACCCTTTGTGGAAGAAATCACTGACTGACTCCATTTACCAGTCTCTAAATGGAAAATCTCAACTTTGAGTCATAAAACAAGTTCGCAAATTAAGGGATACAGACCAACTTAAAGCTATAGTCTCAGATATTAATATTAGTATTATTGGTGGTACGAGTACTACTACTTGCTTGTGTTTTATCGAGATGACTGGTATAGTAGACAAAGCCAATCCTGGCCGATTCGTGACATTCTGTAGCCAGAGGCAGCTCAAATATTGTTTAGTAATCGGATTGCAGATATAATAAATATTCTAGAAGAAGAAGCTCTCGCGACAGACTGTTAAGTCATTCAAACAATCTAGCACGTCAATTGTTTGTGGATCTTACTTTTTGATGCAAGAAATAAATTTAAGTAGATGGCTTTTGCTTTGGAGTAGGGATTTGGAATCAGGAACGGAAACGATTGAGTGGAGAATGGTCGTGGGATTGGATGGTTTTTGCTATACATCATCGCACCAACCTATTAGAATTACAATGTCCAAGCACTTGTAGGATTGTTTATGAAGTTGACGTTGTTTATTAATTAAGTGTTGAGCAAAGTCAAGATGGGGTATGAGAAACAACCAGTGCTTCCACATTGCCTTGCTTGTGTAGCAGATTTGCAAGGTAACTAACATAGAATTTTCACTGACAAATCATCTGGTATGTTAAGAATTTAGATCTATTATAACAAGTGCACGCAAATTAAAAGACTAGATAAATTAATTAATCTAATTAATTATATCCCGAAATCACTGTTCACTAATTGCTGTTCATGTGATTACTATTTGCAGTCACTATTGATATTATTCATATTAGTTACTATTCACATGTTTTGTTTATTGCAATATTCATTCACTCTTAATCTATTATATGTGCTAGAAATAGGAAATTGTAGAAAGTAAAACACAATGAATTTTTACATTGTTTGGATCATAATCCTACACCCATGGGGCTATGCCCATATAGTAACCAATTTATTAATTAATGAAAACATTACAACCTGTTGAATTCGTACACAATTTTAGACAATCTCTTACACTTGCCGCCACCTTACTGTATCTAACTTAATTGACCTTGCTTAGTGAGTGCGCCTTATCTTAATTCCTTGAGATCCCCTCAAAACAACAAACGACCTATTCGTCACGCGGAGATCAAAGTACATATAAAGACTATCCATTAATCCATAAATACTAACATGAGAGTCCATCAATCAAATGATCAGATGATGATTCCATTGTCAGTTTTCTTCTCTTTCCAGAATCTAGCAATAGCATGGTGGAGGAGACTTTATCTTCTTCTCAAAAGAACACTATTCTCTTCATCCTAATCTAATATAATGCTATCTTCTGTTTCCTATGTATATTAGAATTCAGAATCGTGAATTACATAGGAAAAAAAGATTAATTTTCTTAGTTTGTGAAAGATTATTTTAAATTTTAATTTAGAGATTAGGTATTTCTAATCAGAAACTAAATTCTAATTACATAAGAAAAGCTTTTTACATTGCATATTACATATTCTTGACTGAAACTTAGTTACCAAATTAATTATTTCCTACACTTTTCAAAACTTTGAGAAAAGTGATAAATAGACAAGATTTTATGACGCAAATTAGATTTACTATTTACACTTCTAAATTCCAAGATAGTGCTCATTTAATTTGAACTTTTTCATTAAATCTTTTTATTTTTTAATTTTTGTACCCACAAAAATAATAGCCACTCTCAGAATTTAATTTCATGAAAATATGTCAAGTTTCTCATGCAAAAATATATTGGTGTTAATATCACTTCAAATGCCTAATCTATATTTTAAATGAAGAATATTGAAGAAGGCTTCCAAACTAACCTGGGCTAATTCTTATTTTTTATTCTTGGCTTCTTCTACTTTTTCAATTCTTGACTACTTGACTAATAAAATTTGAAAGCCCCTTATGTCGATGCGGGGATACTTCATTTAATGTCATATAATGTCATGACGTCCTCCCTCTTTTCATCATCAATTAGTCATGAAAATTAAATATGTTCCATAGTTCACATCATTCATACTAACATGCAAGTTTATCTCTGGCATTCCATTCTGAATCTCATCTTTTTCTGGAAACAACTAATTGAACACTTTTATAACTACTCCGAAGTCCAAATTATAAATCACATAAAATTGCTTAATCTATAAACACGAGATATACAAATCCGCCTACTCTTATTGATGAATTTCTTCAACATATAGGCCTTAACATTTAATAAAAATTGAAAAACATTTTTTGGCCATGGAGAGTGAGAACAAGACGAACACCTCCAAGATAGAGATGTGTATAGCCTTCTCTTTTCCACGAGGCGATGAGTTCAGGAGAAATTTCTAGGGTGACATACTGCTCAAAAGTAGTTGACTGGAGAGCACATTGATCAAACGTGGAAGATTGAACATACTCTTTATGAAGAGGACGCTTTGTACTAATAAGAGTACGAATACTTCTAGTGAAGGAGTTATTCTTTTTATACAACTGATAAGGATTGACTAAGGGCATATAGGATTCATCTATTTTTACAGACTCAGGGACATAAGAGAATTCAACAAGACTTTCTATTTTATTTGTGGTTCTTTTGGAACAGGAAGAAGGAAGATTAAGAGAAGAGGTAAGAGAAACTGGAGTAGAACTAGAAGATGATGAAGATGACATATTGTTTAAAACTCTCTTAGTTCTTGGAATGAATGAATTAACTGTCAATCAAGACTAAGGTTTCCAAATTATACCATAAAACAGATTTGAAAATAATTTTTGCAGTGGCTCTAATACCACAAGGGTAGAGTACGTAGTACGTAGCTTGTTTACCATCAGTGCAGACTAGACTAGTCCCCATTCGGGATGACCTCTGAAATTTACGTTGATGGATTCCTGCCGATATACCATGTACAAAAACTCAAAACACTTTTTTTTAGATTGATAATCCCAAAGCACAGGCAACTCATGGCCAAAATAGGGAACTTTAATTTTAAAAAATGTCAACGAGTTTCTGATACACAGGATCCTTCAAAGAAGGCAAGTGTAGAGCATACTACCTCAAAGTTTTATGAAAAAATTCTTTTTCCTTAATCCTTTTCTATTTTTAATTCATAATTCCTAGAACTAAGAGAAAGAGAGAATTTAGCTATGCATGATGAGAGTTGATAGCAAATATTTCATATATTTCATCCTTAATTTGTTTACAAAAGGCTTCTCCTTATATAGGAGGAGAAAAGGAGTTGGTGGATGATAGGTGTCCATCAACTTTTAAAAGCAAAACAAATAATTTAAAAGCAAGCTTATCATGAAACCACTTTATGTTAGTGGATGCCATGATTTTACAAAGTCAAAAGTAAACAACAATAATTATATGTCTACTTTTCTAAAAGCAAATACACATATGATACACACTGTCAGCTATTATTGACTAGCCTTTATTTAAAGTAAAAGAACAACAGCTGTAAAGTGGGACGGGCAGGTTCAATCATCTGAGTTTCTCGAGGTATCAGTACTATCTCCAGGACATGACTTGTTACCATAAGGATGATAAGGATAAGTACATGATGTGCTGGCGGAGGTGTGCCAGGGATAGTGATTGCTGAGCTGTAACGAGAATGGATCAGTATCAATGGTTATTGGTGGATGTGTGAAGGTAGGATTAGTTGTGGAGACAATGGTAGGAAAATGACTAGTTTCTCCTAGTGTAAAGGTGGGTGTATGAAGGAACTCTTCCCATGGGTCTTGGGAGTCTTAGAAGATAAAGTCTGTGTAATCAGGTCGTTATTCCTTAATTATGATACCTCTGTTAGGAGGTTTGGAAATGGCAGATGGTGTAGGGACCATGTATATATGTCATGATGAGGACCAAGTGACGTGTGTTTAATGTCTGGAGAGGGTAGGGTGATATGGTTTGTTTAGAGAAGGAAGTCTTTGAGATTAGTCTTGATCGCATAATCCTGTTGGAGAATAGCAGGGTGAGTCACTGTTATCCATTCATACATTTGATCTTGGGTCCAAAAAGACTGGTAATCAGGATGTTGAAAATACGGACAGTGGATGATGAACATAGTAGTGAACATGCTTGCTTCTGGAACTGGAATTTTTCCCAAGTTGTGGTTAAGCTTAATTTGGTTGAGCTTATGACGCCAAGCTGGGAGAGAAGCGAACCATTCAAATAATGTCCATATGAGAGAGGTAGCTTGATTAGGGTTGTTCAAGATATCCTGTAAAACAGTAACTGGAAAAACAAGTTTGGTACCATATAATAAAGATAAACACCATATATACTACCATAATTCATTCTCAGAAAGAGAACGAGAAGGATCAATAGTAAGACCAGTAAGACACATACATTCCAGATGATAATCCTGGAATGTGGAGGACTCAGGGTATTCAGAGTATGCTGCGATAAAGAATCGCATGAGAAAAGCTTTGGCATATTCTTGAATTTGGAAAGAAGATCGAAAAGCTTTATTGTCAGGAGTGTATTTCTTGATGAGAGCATGTTTGGGAAGTGAAGAAGCCATGGAAATCACAGAGAAAGTGAAAGCTTTTTAAGAAGGTTTTCTAGAAAGGTAGTCTGGGATGGTGTTTAGTTCACCTTTTATATGGTTAACATCAAAATCATATTGAGAGAACCAGTCCTTGAGACGAAGGAGGGTTTTTTCAGGAATAATATGACTTTTGAAATTTAACATATTGGGAAAAGCAAAATTATCCATTCTGACATAAAAGTGAACTCCGATAAAATGGAATTCAAACTTTTTTATGCCATATTTGATTGCAAGGATTTCTTTATAGATTGTGTGGTAATGCTTTTGAGCATTATTGAACTGTCCGCTAGCATGCGCGACATAATGTTCTTTTCCATCAATCTGTTCAATGAGTACTGCACCTCATGCTTCGTCAGAAGCATCTGTTTGGAGTATCCTTTTGCCATGTGTCAAGATTCTTAAAGGTGGAGGATTCTGGGCAATCCAACAGCTTTGGTGTGGATGACAGACCAAGGTGGTGGATCCTTTTTCAAAAGAGATGATAAAGGAGTGGTATAGGTATTGACTCATGGAATGAAATCTCTAACATAATTGACAATCCCTAGAAACTGTTGAATTTGTTTTCTAGTAAAATTGGAATTAGGGAAATAAGTCAATTCTTGGACAATATGAGGACTAGGCTGATAAAACCCATTTTTTATATCATTCTAAGAAAAGTGATGGTATCAGTTGCAATGGTACTTTTCTTTTCTGATAACATAATTCCATAAGATTGAACTATCTTAAAGAATTGTTCAAGCAGATCATGATGCTGATCATGTGTTTCTAAAAAGAGAAGTAAGTCATCAATATAGATCAGGGTATGATGGAGAATGGACTGGAAAATGGTGGTCATGGCTTTTTGGAAAATAGATGGGGCTGTTTTAAGCCCAAAAGGCAACACGGTCCACTGAAAGTGGGCATTTTGGATACAAAATGCAGTTGCCAAAACCCGGATTTAAGATTAAATTTTGAAAAGACCTTGGCATTTTGTAGTGGACAAACAAAGATTGTCTTTGAAGAAGTGGAAACTTGTTGTCTTGAAGAAAGATATTAAGAGGCTGATAGTCAATAACTAGTCTCTTTTTTCCTCGGACTTTTTCAGAATGTTTTTTCCGCATGGAATGCTTGACAAGCCCATTGAGATATTGTAGGCTCAATAAGACCTTGGACCAATAACTGTTGACATTCAATTTGGGCCAAAATAAGGTCTTCAGGTGTCATTCCCGGATGGGTGGCCTTCATTTAGCTTGAAAGGCAATTTAACAAAGAACTATGGGTTTTTCCACAATGGATTGGGATGAACAAACTAAGTATGAGACTCATGACAATATTGGAGGAGTTTGGTTGTGATATCCTCATATGAATGAGGAACATTGGAAAGAGAGTATAGTTTAAGGGCATTAGTATAAGTTTTAAACATGTTTTTAAACCTAATACAGGTGGGAGTAATCTGGACATTCTTGGCTTGGCTAAACAAATCAAAGCCAATAAGAAGATCTTTATCAGGGAGATGAGATCCAATCATTTTTTTCCACATAACACAATTGGGAAAAAGCTGAATACCAATGGCAATTTTGGTAATCAGTTTTGTGGAAAATAATTCTCCATTTGCAGCTTTAAAGAATTCTTCATGTTTTTTCCAACAATTAGGAGGGAGTATACTGGGATTTATCATACTTGTCTGAGCACCAGTATCTATAAAACCTATAACAGAGATAGGTCGATGGTATTTGGATGGTAAGATTTGGACTTTGATAGATGGAATCTTGATTTTCAAATCATGGACAAATTTGGAATTTTGAATCTGATGGATTGTGTATACAGACTTATCAGAATGATCAGAGTTAGAAAAAGATGACTCATTAGTATTATCCAATGCAAAGATGGTTGAATCATCTGCTTTTTCTTGTTCAGAGAATAGATATTCAATCTTATCTGTATCAGGAAGGAAACTAGTATTTTGCTAAAGATGCTGTAGCAATCTAACTACTTTGGCTGGTTTATTTGGACAGTCTTTAGCAAAATGGCCTTTCTTATGGCAAATGAAACAACGCGATTTCTTTTTCCTATACTGATCTTTGGATGAAGAAGATATACGTCGAAAGAATCATAGATGTCTGGATTTTCTTTTCTTTTTCTTGTAAAAGGGATCTGGGTTTTGGGCATACTTTTTGAAATGGGATTTCTTTTTGTAGGACAGTGACATTAGGTTTTTTCAGAACACTTGATTTGGAGATAAAGTTTTTTACAAGCGGATCCGAAAGGTACTTTGTCCTTGATGAGTTCTTTGAAGAACTTCTTTTGTTCACACAATTTATCAAGGCAACCCATTGCCAATTGAAAGATTTTTCCTAAGGTCAGATTATCAATTAAAAAATTGTGAGCTGTAATCTGTCTATGTAACTCTGGTTGGAGTTCCTCGGGTAGAGAAGCCATAAAAACATGCCGAAGAGTGGCATCATTAAACCCATTGAGTTTGTAATATAGGACAGTCATTCTTTTGTAGTGAAAGTGGAGATCTTTTGGGTTTAAAGAACAACACTTTATGTTCAAAAACTCTTTTCTAGCCACCTCATAGGTAACCGAAGGTTCTCCTACGAATTGTTCATGAATGGTGGCTAGGGCTATTGAAACCTCTGGGATTTGAATGAACTGTAACTGTCTGTATGTTCCCAAACTGTCAAACCAATCTCTTAAGGAACCTGTAAATCAAGTTGAGAATTCCTTAAGGACTATCTAGGTTGTGACACCTGGTCTGATCATTTGCAAATCTATCCAGGCAGAAAACTCCTAGAGTTTTTCTCTCCATCTATGAGGAAGGAGGTCATCAAAAGTGAACCAAAGACCATTGGATGGTTTTGATTGGTGAGATCCTTTGGACCAGTAGCCCCCGTGCTCGGGTTTCCAGCCGATATACCAGAGACTCAAAGTTTTCTTTTATTTCCTTAACACAGGCGCTCATGGCCAAAACAGGAAAACTTAAAACTCAAGAGTTTTCTGATCACAAGATCTTTCGAAGAAGGCAAGTGTAGAGCATACTTCCTCAGGTTTTATGAACAGTTCCATTACTCCTTAATTCCTTAATTTAATTCATTATTCCTTTAGACTAAGAAAAGAGAAGTTAGTTAGACATGGGAGAAAATTCTAAAAGATTCATATTTTATTTTCTTCTTTTTTTTTCTTTTACAAGAGTCTACTCCTTTTATAGGGAAGGAGAGAGAGTGGATAAGGATAAGTCCTTATCAGCTTTTACAAACATAACGTTTACAAAGCATAAGAAAACAAACAAGTTTTACAAAGGTGCTGTTACAAAGATTATGATAGGACACCAACTTTGACAGCACACTAATGTAGACAGCACACCGAAGTTGACATAAACAATAAAGGAAAAGCAAGCGGTGATCATGACAACACACCATTCATGATCATTACCCAAACTTTAACCTTTCTCTTGAAGATCCAAACCTCCCTACTGCTCTGAAAGTCCAGATCCAGCTCCAGGGAGCTTATCAGATAGCTACTTCAAAAATGGCTACTTTACACCATCAATTGGTGTACTGATTGCAAAATCATGCTTTGGACTTACCCACTTCGTATGAGACCTCAAATGCCTTGATGATTCTTGCTGAATCTGAAAATATTCCTACTATCATTCAGATTCCCAGACAAATTCCCAGACACGAGCTCTTACAGCTCATGCCCCTTGAATGGTTGTCTAATTATGAAAAGTTCCATCAAAACACAGAGCCAATCTCAACTTCTGAAAGTTCTTTTGAAAAACGGCCAGATGGCATTGTTAATATGACTTTTAAGCCACCACCATTTCCAGTTCCTACGATTTCCTCTACTCCACCTTTGCCAGATATCCTTATCACCTCTCCTACACCCAGCCTTCAATCAACACCTCCACCATCAGAGGCCCCACATAGATTGTCCTATACCCATTTTGCCATGATCCAGCCTGTCCAGACTAATCAAGAGGATTTACCCATTTTGTCTTTTGATTCCAATGGTTATCCTGTTTATCCAACCAAAATAAACGGTCATTTCATGTGGGATGTTCCAGCCTCGGGTATGTGTGACCGAGGATATTCTTGTTAGGAAGATATTGAAGTCCTTGAACTTCCCAAGAAAAAGAAAAAGAAAAATATTATTTTCCGAGGTTGCAAATATCATAAGAAGGATCCACCATCTGATGATTCAGATCCCTCTGTCAGTTGTTTACTCTTACCTGTTTATCAGAAGGGTTTACAGTAGATTCAAACCCATGAACCCGAACTTTTTTCTTGATCCCAACAGGCTCAACTCCAACAGCCTATTCCACCTTCTCCATTCCTCTCATCTTGTATGATGTTCTCTCCTATAGATTTTCCTCCTTTAGACAAACAAACAGATGTCTCTAGACATGTTATTTCTAAGCCATTTGTCTAATCCCCTATCACCCCTACTGGCCATATAGAGGAACCCAAGTCTTTTGAAGCAGTTCTAAATTGGCAAACACAAAGTGCCAGAGTCCAGAATCAATCTTTGACCTCTCTTCACCAAACGGTTGATAACATCTCCTCTCGAATTGTTCATGTTGAAAAACAAGCTGATCAAATCAGCTTACAACTTTAAAACCTGTATCAGGACATGCAAGATCGAGTTGTTCAATTAGATCTTGATTTGTGAGAAATGATCTAGCAACGATATTGGGGTCCAGAATTCAATCCAAAGGAGGTTGAGATCAGACAACTAAAAGCTGAGTTGGCACAAATTGACTCAGAAAAGCAACAACCATCAGTTTTTAGTAAATGCCAATCTATCCCAACTTTATCTCAAACCTACCATCCTTTTGGCACCTTTATGGCTCCATCCCGGCCATATGATCCTACAAAATTATTTGGCATGACCCACACACTTTTTAAAGATGAACCAAAATCCCAAATCCGTCCAAAAGCTACCTCCTCACCAAAACCTCCAGTATCCCTTCGGGATACTCCATCTACCTCTATTGGCAAAACTCCTGCTTAGCAGATGGAAATTACCACTGCCACCAATGTTCCACAACCCACAGATACAGACGACCCGAACTCTTCTAGTTCTTCTGATTTTGATAAGACTTCCATTGATGATCAAACTTGTGATACTACAACCAATGACTCAGAAGCTAAATATGTTGATATTTCCAGATTATTAATGGCTGATATTGCTAACCTACAGCCAAGGGAACCTATAGTCACTGAACCTGAAGAAGTTGGAGACAATGTACCAGAGCCCAATGAACCAGAGACCTCTAGCCAGCCTAGGCCTCAAAGGTCTTCATCAGAATCAAAGCCATCCAATGGTCTTTGGCTCACTTTTGATGATCTTCCACCTCATAGATGGCGTGAACATCTCCAAGAACTATCTGCTTGGATTGATCTCCAGATGCTCCGCTCTGGCGCAATAACCTAATCTGTGCTAAAAGAATTCTCTACCCATTTTACGGGATCACTTAGAGATTGGTTTGATAGCTTGGGTACTTACAGACAACTCCAGTTCATTCAACTTCCTGAAGTCTCTACTGCTTTGGCTTTAATTCATGAGCAATTCATAGGGGAACCCTCTGTTACCTATGACGTTGCTAGACGAGAATTCCTCAACATGAAGTGTTGTTCTTTACGACCTAAAGACCTCCACTTCCATTACAAGCGCATGTCTATCTTGTACTACAAGTTGAACGGTTACAATGACTCAACCCTGAGACATGTGTTCATGGCATCTTTGCTTGAGGAATTACAACCTAAGTTACAGCGACAGATCACAGCTCATAATCTGGTTATAGACAATCTTTCCCTTGGTAAGATTTTCCAACTTGCTATGGGATGTCTAGATAAACTTAGTGAACAAAAGAAGTTTTTCAAAGAACTTCTCCGAGACAAAGAACCATTCAGATCTGCCTGTAAAAAACCTTATCTGAAAATCAAGTGTAAAGATAAAAACCAGTGTCATTGTCCTTCCAAGAAAAAACACCATTTTCAGAAATACTCCTCCAACCCTAATCACCATTCCAGAAAAAGATCCAAGAAATGATTCAAACCTCTATGGTTTTTTCGTAAGAAAACCTCCTCTTACGACTCTCTCAGAGAAAAGAAATCCAGATGTTTTATCTGTCATAAGAGAGGTCATTTTGCAAAGAATCGCCTAACAAACCAAATAGAAGCGATTAGATTAATACAACATCTTCAGAATAATACAGACTTCACTCTTGATGATCAGATTGAATTCTTGTTTTCTGAACAAGAAAGTCCAGATGAGTCTACAGTCTTTGCCTTTGAAAATTCTTCTGATGAAGAATCCTTGACTGATTCTGAAGAACCCATTCTCACTATTGCTACCATTCAGACCCAATCCATAAATAAAGCCCAACATGTTCATGATCTTACAATCCCTATTCCCTCGATCAAAGTCCAAGTCCTTCCATCCAAATATCATAGGCCCATTTCTGTTATTGGGTTTATTGACACCAAAGCCCAAAGATCCATGATGAATCCAGCCATTCTACCAGCTGAGTGTTGGCAACAACACCAAGAATACTTTAAGGCTGCAAATGGTGAACTGTTCTCCACAAAGCTCATTATCAAAAAACCCATTGGTATCCAGCTTTTTCCCAACTATATCATTTAGACCAAAGTCATTGGTTCCAATCTGCCCAATAAAGACCTCTTGATAGGTTTTGATGTCGTACACCAAGCCATACAATTGCACATTTCTGCAATCAACATTTGGTTAAAAAATATGTTCAAAACATATACCAATGCCTTGAAACTTTACTCTTTGGCCCAAACACCATCTTCTTATGCTTAGATCAATGACCAATTTATCAGATTATGTCCTGATGATCACAGTAAATTCCAACATCCCCATCCTCTGTGGAAAAATAGCCAGTTCTTTATTAAGCTACCTTTCAAGCTTAATGAAGACCATAATCCTACCAAGCCTACTCACCCTGGCATGACGCCAGAAGACCTCACTTTAGCTCAATTTGAATGCCAGCAACTGTTGGCCCAAGGTCTCATTGAACCCACTTCTTCTCAATGGGCTTGCCAAGCCTTTTATGTTGAAAAACATTCTGAGAAGGTTCGAGGAAAGAAAAGACTCGTCATTGATTACCAACCTTTGAATATCTTTTTACAAGATATTAAATTTCCTTTACCTAGAAGACAAGTTTTTGGCAACTTGGGGTCCATCCTGATGACAGACCCAAAACCACCTTTTGCATTCCTAATGCCCATTATCAATGGACTGTTTTGCCATTTGGGCTTAAAACAGCTCCATCACTGTTCCAAAAGGCCATGACTACTATTTTCCAGCCCATTCTCCATCATACACTAGTCTACATTGATGACTTATTATTATTCTTAGAAACCCATGACCAACATCATAATTTGTTGCATCAATTTCTCCAGATTGTTCAACACCATGGCATAATGCTTTCAGCTACTAAAAGCACTATAGCCACAGACCACATCACTTTCCTTGGTATGGAAATCCAAAATGAATCCTATCAGCCCAGTCCACACATAGCCCAAGAGTTACAATACTTTCCTGATAGTAACTTTTCCAGAAAATAAATTCAACAGTTTTTGGGAATAGTTAACTATATCCGTGACTTCATTCCACGTGTCAATAACTACACCTCTCCTTTATCCTCACTTTTGAAAAAGAATCCTCCATCATGGACTGACCACCACACCACATGTGTCTCCTATTTAAAACGGTATGCACAGAGTCCCCCACCATTGCGAATCATTACTAATGGACAACGCATCCTGCAGACTAATGCCTCTGACGAGGCGTGGGGAACCATTTTGATTGAAAAGATTGATGACAAAGAACATTATGTCGCGCATGCTAGTGGACAGTTCTCTCAAGTTCAAAAGCATTACCACACTGTCTACAAAGAAATCTTAGCGGTCAAAAATGGCATTAAAAAGTTTGAATTCCACCTCATCGGATTCCAATTCCTAGTCAGAATGGATAATTCAGCTTTTCCAAATATACTGAATTTCAAAAATCATTCAGTTCCGGAAAAGACGTTACTCCGACTAAAAGATTGGTTTTCCCGATATGACTTCAAAGTTTCACATATTAAAGGGGAACACAATGTCATTCCAGATTACCTCTCCAGAAAACCTTCTCCCAAAATCTCAAAGCAGATACAGTCCTATTTTCCAGTAATCTCCATGGCTTCTTCACTCTCTAAGACAGCCCTCACCAAAAAGTTTACCCCTAGAAACCGTGCTTTCAGCACTCCTTTCCATCTTCAGGAATATCCTAAATCTTTTCTCAGGCGGTATTATATACTTGCATGCCCTGAATACCCTGATTCACCTACATTCCAGGATTATCATCCAGAATATATGTTTCTTACAGGTCTTACTTTAGATCTGTTCAAACCACTTTCAGAGAATGAGTTATGGTATATGTGGTGTCTCTCACTACTGTATGCCACCAAACTGGTTTTCCCTCTATTTGCCACTCTTGACCTTTTAAACAATCCAGAAAAGGCCACCTCTCTTACCTGGACCCTTTTTGAATGGTTTGCGCCCTTACCTGTTTGGCGCCATAAACTTCAACAGCTCAAAACCACTCATAATCTTGGTGGAATCCCTTACCAAGAAGCCCAGATGTTTACCTCCGTCTTCATAGTCCACCGTCCATACTTCCAGCACCCTGGACATTTATTTTTCTAGACTCAAGATCAAATGTATAAGTGGATCACAATCCCTCATCCTGCTTTGTTATAGCAAGACTATGCCACCAAGACAAATTTGAAAAACTATCTTTTTCATATTAACCATGTCACACCCCCATCTACTGACATTAAACATACCTCCATTGGTCCCCAACATGATATTTTTATGATCCCTACACCATCCCTGGTCTCTAAACCAAAATCTCGTGGTATTATCATTAAGGAAGAACGTCCTGATTATACGGACTTCCTATTTCAAGACTCTCAAGATCCATGGGAAGAATTCCTTCCTCTTGACAGTCAAAATCAACCACAGCCTGGTCAAAGCAGCAACCCTCCTACTACAGCACCTTGGCCTCAACACATCAGGCCCATTACTTTGCTCACTCCTCTACCAGCAGTCCAGCCTTTTATTGAAAATGATAGTTTTATGGCTGACTGGCCCGGGAAAGGAAAAACCTGCCCTGCACATCATCCTGACCAAGCTCAAGACTGCACCTGACCCTTCCAACCTTGTGGGACCAAATCACCCAATGTAACTGAATCCTCCCCAGCAAAGACCATCTCCCTTTAAAGTTTATCCACCAGCTGGCAAGCACTTTATTAAAATATTGTCATAATAATGATCATGAATGGTGTGTTGTCATGATCACCGCTTGCTTTTCCTTTATTGTTTATGTCAATATCGATGTGTTGTCAACATTGGTATGATGTCAACATTGCCATGCTGTCAAAGTTGGTGTCCTATCATAATCTTTGTAACAGCACCTTTGTAAAACTTGTTTGTTTTCTTATGTTCTGTAAACGTTATGTTTGTAAAAGCTGATAAGGACTTATCCTTATCCACTCTCTCTCCTTCCCTATAAAAGGAGCAGACTCTTGTAAAAGAAAAAAAAGAAGAAAATAAAATATGAATCTTTTAGAATTTTCTCCCATGTCTAACTAACTTCTCTTTTCTTAGTCTAAAGGAATAATGAATTAAATTAAGGAATTAAGGAGTAATGGAACTGTTCATAAAACCTGAGGAAGTATGCTCTACACTTGCCTTCTTCGAAGGATCCTGTGTATTAGAAAACTCTTGAGTTTTAAGTTTTCCTGTTTTGGCCATGAGCGCTTGTGTTAAGGAAATAAAAGAAAACTTTGAGTCTCTGGTATATCGGCTGGAAACCCGAGCATGCGGGCTACTGGTCCAAAGAATGATTAAGTTCATCATTGCTCTGGTGTAACAATGCCACGTACTGCGAACTCATCCACCTTTTGTTGAAGAGTATTTAGGGCTTCATTTTGTGCTCTGGCATTCTATGTTTGCCAGTTTAAGACTGCTTCAAAAGATTTTAGTTCTTCCATATGTCCGAATGGAGTAATTGGGGACTGGACAAATGGTTTTGAGATAACATGTTGTTGGACATCAGTTTGTTTTTCAAGAGGAGGAAACTGGGAAAGGTAATCTTGAGTAAGAGATGAGGAAGAGGAAAACATCATACATGAAGAAACCAAAGGTGGTGAGGATAAAGGCTTTCCTGGACTTGTTTATAACAAGACAACAATTCTGGCTCATTTGTTCGGATCCATTGCAGACCTTTACGATACATGGGTAAAGCTAAGAAACTGACAGATGGATCTGGATCATCAGGCTTGGATGGTTTATGGTGATGACAAGGAGAGTGGGGGCGTTTCTTGTTTTTTCTTTTCTGTGGAATTTCAATTTCTTCCACATCTTCCCAACATGGGCAATTTGGATCACACATTCCAGAGCCTGGGACATCCCACATGAAATGACCATTTTGTTTGGCTGGGTATACAAGGCAACCATCAAAGTTGAAGAATAAGATGGGTAAGTCTTCTTGGTTAGTTTGAACTGGTTGAATTAGAGCGGAATGGGTATAAGATAATCTGTGAGGAGCTTCAGATGGAGGTGGTGTAGAAAGTAGGCTAGGAGTTGGTGAGGTAATTATTATTTTAGGAAGTGGAGGAGCGGATGTTGTAGTAGGGATAGGTGGAGATTTGAAGGTCAATTTCACAGTTCCATCAGACCTTCGTTCAAACAGACTCTTAGAGGTTTGTATAGGTTCAGTATTTTGATGAAATTTCTCATAGTTTGACAACCATTCTAAAGGCATCAACTTGAGAAGTTCAGATCAAGGAATTTGTCTGGGAATTTGAATAATGGTTGGAATGTCCTCAGATTATGCAAGGATCATGAGGGCATCTGATGAGGTTTGTGGAGTAGGAATATCTAGAGCATGATTTTGGAGACAATAGACCAATTGATGATGCAAAGTAGCCATTTTTGCAGTGGCTATTTAATCTGCTCCTTGGAGCTGGATCTGGACTTTTAAAGCTGTAGAAAGATTAAGATCATCAAGGGAAAGATTGAAGTTAGGGTAAAAGGTGAGAAGAACAGTACCAGCCTTCGAAAACCAACATAGGAACATAAACTATCTTAATCCCACAGTCTAAAACGATGAAGCATCATAAACAAACATTCAGACCATGATTAGTGATCACCGACTTTGCACAATAATCGCAACAGCAAGCAAGTTCTGGTCCTCTCCTTCTTCTCCCTCCCCATGTCTCTCCATGGCACTCACTGTTCACCATCGCCCTTGCGCATAACAGGACTAATTGAACTGGGATTGTTCTCCCTTGAATTTGATCCATAACCAATATGTTAGTCTCAAAACGATCAAAAGACAATGCTTTTCTATCTTTTGCATAAGAATACGAGAACAGAACAGCAAATCTAAGTGAAAGAGCTTGCATATCTTAAGTCTTGATCGACCTCAATTCTGCCATTTCCTCGTAAAGAATTTTCTTCATGTTAATTCTAAACACCTAACTGGCAGTTGTTATATCAACTTTAGGACCAAGTTCACTTTAATGTCTTGAAAAAGAAATAATAACACTGCTCTGCCTGCCTAAGGTTGTAAGCGCAATAAAAAATTACTCAACTCTACATTAAACATTAATCAATTGGTATTCCAAGATTGAATATATATTGATAACAACAGAGTAAGACTTTTTTCCCAGAAAGACCATGATCTTTCCTATGGTATATTTGAGGCGAGGAATTGCAAATCAAATGGTTCAACCACAAGGGCAAAGTACGCAGTACGTGGCTTGTTGACCATAAGTGTAGACTAGACTAGTCCCCATTCGGGATGACCCCTAAAATTTATGTCAATGGATTCCCGCCGATGTACCATGTACAAAACCCAAAACACTTTCTTTTAGTTATTTAATCCCAAAAAACAGGCAACTCATGGCCAAAACAAGGAACTTCTAACTTAGAGAAACTATCAATAAGGTTCTAATACACAGGGTCCTTTAAAGAAGGCAAGTGTAGAGCATACTTCCTTAAGGTTTTATGAACAAATTCTTTATTTCTTAACCCCTATATAATAAAATCAATAATTTCTTAAACTAAGAGAAAGAGAGAATTTAGCTATGCAGATAGCAAATATTTCATATATTTTCAACCTTATGTTTCTTATAAAAGACTTCTCCTTATATAGGAGGAGAAGAGGAGTTGATGGACGACAAGTGTCCGCAACGTTTTCAAAAGCAAACAAACTTATCATGAAACCACTTTATGATAGTGGCCAACATGATTTTACAAAGTCAAAAGTAAACAACATGAAACAACAATTATGCATCCACTTTTCTTAACTTTACAAAAGAAAGTACACACATGGTACACACTTATGGCTATTATTGACTAGCCTTTATTCAAAAGTAAAAAGGTAACAGCTGTAAAGTAAGACAGCTATTAATCATCAGAGTTACCTGAGGTGTCAGTGCTATCCCCGGGATGAGACTTGTTACCACAAGGTGGATATGGATAAGCATAAGATTTGCTTGTTGATGTGTGCCAAGGACAAGTGTTGGTTGGGTGCACCAAAATCAGATGGATGAGGATGAAGGCTTGGATGAGTCAGGATAGGGTCTGTGGTAGAGGTAATGGTAGGGAAATGACTAGTTTCTCCTGGTGTGAAGGTAGGTGTGGGTAGAAATTCTTCCCAAGGGTCTTGGGAGTCTTGGAAAATAAAGTCTGTGTAATCATGATGTTTTTCCTTGATGATGATTCCTCTAAAAAGAGGTTTAGAAATAGTAAATGGTGTAGGAACCATGTAGATATCATGGTGTGGACCAAGGGTTGTGTGTTTAATGTCAGGAGAAGGCAAGGTGATGTGATAGGTTTGGAGAAGGAAGTCCTTGAGATTAGTCTTGGTTGCATAATCCTGTTGAAGAATAGCAGGGTGAGGCACTGTTATCCATTTATACATTTGATCTTGGGTCCAAAAAGACTGGTGATCAGGATGCTGAAAATACGGACGATGGATGATGAACACAATAGTGAACATTCTTGCTTCTGGAACTAGAATTTTTCCCAAGTTGTGGGTAAGCTTGATTTGGTTGAGCTTATAATGCCAAACTGGGAGAGGAGCAAACCATTCAAATAATGTCCATATGAGTGAGGCAGCTTGATCAAGGTTGTTCAAGTTATCCTGCAAAGCAGTAACTGGAAAAACAAGCTTTATAGCATATAATAAAGATAAACACTATATATACCATAATTCATTCTCAGAAAGAGAACGAGAAAGATCAATAGTGAGACCAGTGAGACACATGCATTCCAAATGATAATCCTAGAATGTAGAAGACTCGGGATATTCAGAATATGCTGCGATAAACAGGATAACCATCAGAGTTAAATGACAAAATGGGTAGATCTTCTTGGTTGGTTTGGACTGGTTGAATCATGGTTGAATGGGTATAAGATAATCTATGAGGAGTCTCAGATGGAGGTGGTGTAGAAATTAGACTAGAAGTGGGTGAGGTAATTATTATTTCAGGTAGTGTAGGAGTTGAGGATTGAGTCGGGACTGGTGGAGATTTGAAGGTCAATTTTACAGTACCATCAGACCTTCTTTCAAACAAACTTTGAGAAGTCTGAATGGGTTCAGAATTTTGGTGGAATTTCTTTTAGTTGGACAGCCATTCCAAAGGCATTAGCTGTAACAACTCATTTCTGGGAATCTGTCTAGGGATCTGGATGATGGTTGGAATTTCCTCGGATTCTACAAGAATTATGAGAGCATCTGATGAAGTTTGTGGAGTAGGAAGATCTAGGGCATGATTTTGAAGACGGTACGCCAGTTGATGATGTAAGGTAGCCATTTTTGCAGTGGCTATTTGATATACTCCTTGGAGCTGGATCTGGACCTTTAAGGCTATGGGAAGGTTAAGGTCATCAAGAGAGAGATTGAAATTGGGGTAGAAAGTGAGCAAAACACTTCCTACATGCAAGGTGGTGAGAACAGTACCAATAATGGCATGTTCATATTATTTAAAACGGATATCAAGCAGAGCAAGTCTAGCAGTGACAGGTAAGCCTTTAAAGCCATGGAGGGTAAGAACAAGACAAATACCTCCAAGATGAAGATGTGTATAGCCTTTTCTTTTCCATGAGGCTATGAGTTCAGGAGAAATTTCTAGGGTGACATACTGTTCAACAGTAGTAGACTGGAGAGCACACTGATCAAAATTGGAAGATTAAACATATTCTTTAGGAAGAGGACGCTTTGTACTAATAAGAATAGGAATACTTCTGGTAAAGGAGATATAGGATTCATCAATTTTCACAGATTCTGGGACATAAGAAAATTCAACAAGACTTTCTATTTTATTGGTAGTACACTTAGAACAAGAGGAAGGAAGAGTCAAAGAAGAAGAAATTAAAACTGGAGTTGAAATGGAAGTAGATAAAGATGTCATATTGATGTGAAGATCTCTTACTTCTTCAAAATAATGGATTAATACTAAATCAGGGTTAAGAGTTTGGAGAATTATACCATAAAACAAAGTTTAAAACAATTTTGGATGGCTCTAATACCATAAGGGCAGAGTACGCAGTACGTGGCTTGTTTGGACAATCTTTAGCAAAATGGCCTTTCTTATGGCATATAAAACAACGTGATTTCTTTTTCCTGTATTGATCTTTGGATGAGGAAGATCTACGTTGAAAGAATCGTAGATGTGTCATACTTTTTGAAATGAGATTTCTTTTTTGTAGGATAGCGACATTGGGTTTTGTCAGAACACTTGATTTTGAGATAAGGTTTTTTACAAGCGGATCTAAAAGGTTCTTTGTCTTTGATGAGTTCTTTGAAGAACTTCTTTTGTTCACACAATTTATCAAGGCAACCCATTGCTAATTGAAAAATTTTTCCCAAGGTCAGATTATCAATCACAAGATTATGAGCTGTAATCTGTCTATGTAACTCTAGTTGGAGTTCCTTGGGTAGAGAAGCCATAAAAACTTGCCGAAGAGTGGCATCATTAAACTTAGGAATGGCAATTGGTCGGGTCGGGCTCGGTCTTGGCCAAGCCCGACCTGACCCGACCAAAAAAAGTTAAGGCCTGACCCGGAAAAAGCCCGGACATGTTTGGCTCGGGTCGGGCCCGGCCCGACCCGAATCGGGTTAACTTCGGGTCGGACTTCGATACCATGGCCTCACGGTTTTGGCTCGCAAATGCCTCAAACTTCCTTATATCAAAAAATTTACGGCCAGTTCCAATATTAAAATTAAAGCGAACATCGGCCGAAGAAGATTCACCAACAACCACATCACTCACATTCCCATTCTTACCTTCATAAAACTTAACCAAATCGGTACTTAAATTACGTACCCTTTGAATCTCATTTACAGCCCCCTCACCATAAAGTTGTGGAAAATAATTATTAACCAATTGCATTTTAAATCTCGGATCAAGAATAACAGCCATCACCAAAATCCCATGAATTTGGGCCCAATATTTATCAAATTTCATAATGATTTGACCAGCCATTTGTCTAACCACAAGCACATCAGAAAGTTCCCATTCATCCAAATTAATCCTCATTTCACATATCATTGGAAAAAAAAGATTAGATGTGGGATATTGTGTACCTGAAAATAACTCTGTCATAGAGTAAAACGGTAGTAAATGTTCCAACATCTTTTCAGCCATCTCCCATTCCTCATCTGTTGGCAAAGAGGTGTAGTGTTTGTCGCGCTGCTGCAGTCTAGCAAAGACATTTTTATATTTTACAGCAACATCAAGCATCACATATGTGGAATTCCTTCTAGTTACACAATCAAGCATCAACTTTTTCTCACACTTGACTTGCAATTGACGTGCAGTCATCTCAAAAGTTTCTACCCTCTTTGATGTGCCCGTCCAATAAGCCACACTATCCCTAATCTTTTTAATCCACTCATCAATCACCTTCATCCCCTCCTTCACAATCAAGTTTAAAATATGAGCCACACACCTCATATGAAAAAAATCTCCACCCATTAACATAGAATCAACGGGAATCAATCCCATCAACCTATCAACCATAGCATCATTGGTGGAACAATTATCTAAAGTCACAGCTGATATCTTTCTATCCACATTCCAATCCAACATGCATTTAAAAAATGCTTCAGAAAGAAATTTGGCGGTGTGTGGAGCCGGCAAATATATGAACCTAATCATTACCAAAAAACTAAATTTTAGAATTAATTAAATTAAATTAGAAATAAATAAACATAATACCGACTTTGCAAATATATTAACCTATTCATTACGAAAACAATAAATTTTATAATTAATTAAATTGAATTAGAAATAAATAAACATCATACCAACTTTACAAATATATTAACTTATTCATTACCAAAAAACTAAATTTTAGAATTAATTAAATTGAATAAAAAATAAATATCAATTAATAAGAAAAGTACCTTAAAATTTGACTTTGTAACCGCCAAGACTTGTCCACAAAATGTCCCGTAACAACCATGTACCCCTTTTTTTGATTACTCGCAGTCCACATGTCTGTAGTAATCGCCACCCTACTATCATTATTCTCCAACAATGCCATCACTTTTGCCTTTTCAACTTGATACAATTTCAGTATCTCACGCTTTAAAGTGTTCCTACTCAAGTTCTTCATCAAAGGATTAGCATAAGACATTAAATCCCTAAATGCATCATACTCCACAAAATTAAGTGGTAACTCATGCTTTACAACCAAGGTTGTAATTTTTTGTCGAGCAACAATTGGATCAAATTCTCTCGCCTCAACACAACTTGTTCCATCATCTTTCCTTGTCACGCTAAGAGTTTTTTGTAGGCTATCAAAAACTGAGGGAACACCCTTTGCCTTACATCTTTTTAAGTGTCTATCCAAATGTGAGGTTCCATTATTACTAGTTGCTACCAATTTAGCTTGACAATGGTTACATTTTGCCTTCAATTCACCATTAATGGTTACCTTTGTGAAGTGTCCCCAAACATAAGATGGTTCTCGCGCTCCTCGTTTTTTTTTATTGCTACTTTGTTGTACCCCATCATCATCACGAGATAGCTCTTCAACTCCTTCGACCTCTCGGACCCCTTCAATGTCTTGAATGGTATCATTTATATTCTCTTCGCCCACATGAAAATCCTCACAAGAATTCGATTTCCATGAATTCGAATTTGACATTATGGCCTATATTAAATGCATAACAACTTTAAATTAATTCATAATTTATAAACTTAAAATATGATTAAACTTAATTTACAATTACAACATAATAATTAATATTTATCACCTTATATAGCCTTATATGTAATTAAAATATAATATTTACAGTAAATACATAATTATCATGAATATATTTAGCTAAACTTCTAAATTAATTCATAAGCTTAATAATTAATATTTATAACATAATAATTTAAACTTAATTTACAACTTAATAATTAATATCCTAATAATGCCATAAAAATCTCCAGCCCATTCGGCCATTCCCCACAGCATCATTAAAGGCATCAAGAGTTCAAGACAGAAAGCAAACATGTGCACATACATGATACACTGACACACATTACACATACTTATCTACATATGCCTAACACAAGAATAAAAAACGAAAAGAGATTAAGAAAATCGGCTGGTGTAACCGTGTAAGCACTAACACAGTAACACAAGAATAAAAATGAAAAGAGATTAAGAAAGAGGCAGACCTGAGAGAAAGAAGGAAAGCGACAGAAGAAACGAGTCAGCGACAGAAGAAACGAGTCAACGACGTGGTGCTATGAAATTGAAACGGAAAGACTGCGGTGACCTGTGTTCGTGGTGATCGTCCGTTCGTGACTCGTGAGCGCCTGAGCGGTGCCGGTGACTTGTGTTCGTCCGTTTGACTGGATCGATTTTTGGGAATCGGGTTTGTGTTGTGATTGTGATTTGTGATGTGCGCGTGTGTGCTTCTGTGTGTGATGAGTGATTGAGTGTAATCGTGTGTGTTTGTGTCGTGTGTGTGTGTGTTACAGTCTGTGGCTCTGTGCGTGTTTGTTTTTTTTAAGGGTCGGGTCGGGTCGGCTTAAGCCGACCTGACCCGACCCGAAATTTAATCGGGCCTGCAAATTTTGGCCCGAGCCCGACCCGAAATCCAAATTGTCGGGTCAAAGCTCGAAAAATTAGGGCCGGGTCATTCGGGCCAAAATTCAGGCCGGGTCAAATTGCCACCCCTAATTAAACTCATTGAGTTTGTAATACAGAACAATCATTCTTTTGTAGTGGAAGTGGAGATCTTTTGGGTTTAAAGAGCAACACTTCATGTTCAAAAACTCTTTTCTAGCCACCTCATAGGTAATCGAAGGTTCTCCTATGAATTATTCATGAATGATGGCTAGGGCTATAAAAACCTCTGGGATTTGAATGAACTGTAACTGTCTGTATGTTCCCAAACTGTCAAACCAATCTCTTAAAGAACCTGTAAATCGAGTTAAGAATTCCTTAAGGACTATCTGGGTTGTGACACCTGGTCTGATCATTTAGAGATCTATCCAGGCAGAAAACTCCTATAATCTTTCTCTCCATTTATGAGGAGGGAGATCATCAAAGGTGAACCAGGGACCATTAGAAGGTTTTGATTCATAAGACCTTTGTTGGGTATTAGAAGTGGAACCAGTAGGTTAATCAACAGGTGGATCATTATCATTATCACTTACTTTTTCTGTAACAACGAGTTCACTGGGCTAAGGATCAGCCATTAGAAGTCTAGAAATATTAACCAATTCAGATTCAGAATCTGTAGTTGGAACAGAGTCATTAGAATCATCAAAGGATTCTAATGAGGAACTTTGAATATCATCATTACTGACTTTTCAGAAATTCCATACTGGAACATAAGGTCTTTTCCAGTAGTAGAAGAAGAAGGAATATCTGTTGATTGTTGTTGTGGTTTATCTGGATGAACTGGTGGTTTGGACTGTGGTAGTGGAGTTAATGCTGGTTCTAGCTTTATGAAAAGGGTGTGGGTCATCCCAAATAATTTTGCCAGATCATAGAGCCTACTTTGAGAAAAAAAAGAGCCAAAAGGATGGTATGATTGTGATAAGGTTGGGATTGACTATGATTTACCAAAAAGTGAAGGCTGTTGTTTTTTGGAATCAATTTTGGATAATTCAGCTTTTAACCGTCTGATTTCAGCTTCTTTTTAGTTAAACTCTAGACCCCAATACCTTTTTTCAATCATATCTTTCAGATCTTTATCCAATTGGACAATTCTATCCTTGAGATCCTGGTACATCTGTTAGAGTCTGAGAGTTATGTCATCAACCATTTTCTCAACTTGAACAGTCTTGGTAGTAATAGTGTCTACCTTTTGATGAAGAGTATTGAGAGCTTGGTTCTATACTCTAGCATTCTGAGTTTGCCAATTTAAGACTGCTTCAAATGATTTTGGTTCTTCCATATGTCCAGATACAGTAATTGGGGATTGAACAAATGGTTTTGAGATGACATGGCTTTGAACATCAGTTTGTTTTTCAAGGGGTGGAAACTGGTTAAGGTATTCTTGGGTAGGAGATGAGGAAAACATCATACATGGGGAAATCAAAGGTGGTGAATATAAAGGACCTTCTCGAACTTGTTGACGGCAGGATAACAGTTCAGGTTCATTTTTCCGAATCCATTTCAAACCTTTATAATACATGGGTAAAGGTAAAAAACTGACAGATGGATC
Organism: Luvunga scandens; assembly: GCA_030449905.1. Taxonomy (NCBI): domain Eukaryota; kingdom Viridiplantae; phylum Streptophyta; class Magnoliopsida; order Sapindales; family Rutaceae; genus Luvunga; species Luvunga scandens. The sequence continues at coordinate 16,868,155 of JASUUG010000210.1, read as the reverse complement.
TGGATTATCAGGTTTGGACGGTTTATGATGATGATAAGGAGAGTGGGGACGTTTTTTGTTTTTCTTTTTCTTGGGAATATCAATTTCTTCCACATCTTCCCAACATGGATAATCAGGAGGACATACACAGGGGAATACAAAATATTATGTTAAAAAGTTATGTAGGCAATAAATTAGCTAAAAACTAGTTTATTAATTTTAATTAGCTGCATATATATATAAAGATTTGGGATATTTATTTGTATCAATTTAAATAGTTTAAACTAATATAAAGTAATTTGAGATATTTTGCACTATCATAACAGGATCTAATCTGGTGATATAAATAATGTAGGACATTATTTTAGAAATTTTAAGATTCTAGAATTTTATTATTTTAATTTGATTCAATTATGGCATGTGTCCTAATCTTTTATTTCCATAATAATTTTGATTTAGTTTCCCTTTTTTAAGTTAATTTAGGAGAGGTATATTTTATTTCCATTGTAATTATGATTTAGTTTCTTTTTTTAAGTTAACTTAGGGAACTGAGTTTCCTCTATTATAAATAAAGAGGTCTTGTAATTATTTTTAGAACTTCATATTCAATTATTCAATAAAACTCCTCTTTTATAATTCCCTTTGGGATTATCTATCAAAATCTCTCTTATAGAGTCGTTTGGATTAGAGTGTCATCTAATCTTGCATTACGCATTATTAAAAATCTCATTGAGTCGTTTTGATTAGAATGATATCTAATCGTGCTTCGATTAAAGCGTAACCTAATTGCGTTGGTTTGATCTAATACTAGAACGATATCTAGTGTTCTCTACCTAACCAATTCTGCTTCCGCTATGCCTTGCCCTATCAGTTAGTACCAGAGTAGTTCTATGTGATTCGCACAGCTTTCCAAAATACCCAAATCCATTCCCACCAAATCCATCACAAAAGAAAAAAAAAGGGTTCCTATGGCTTTGAGGACCTTTAGAATTCCTCTAGGCTTGTTGCTGATCCTGAAGCTGTCAGATAGGTAGTTAGAGAAGCAGTTTGGCAAGCGTTTGAGAAAGCTTTAACCCAAGATTGGTGGCAATGGAGTGGGAAATCGATAATCTTAGGCTTTTCTTGAATAGATAAAGAGGGAGAAGTCCAACATCAAAGAAGTTAAGTCAACTACATCCACGATACCAATTTGAGATCGCAGCCTAAAGTGAAAGATGTTTAGATGAAAGAAGTTTGTGCCTCCTCATATGTCAAAGATGTGCCTAATGTTGCAGAAGAAAAGGTATAATTTATTATTGATTTTAAATTTCAATCTTATAATCTATGTGAGAATGCACATAATATCCTTGGGAGACAAGACAAGCATTGAAGTTAATGAGATTATTGATCTATCTATTTTTTTTAAAGAAGATGAACAACCTCATCTTGATTTGAGCATTGAGCCTAATAATACAATCAATGTTGTACAGCAAAATCAAGTTGAAGAAGCTGAAATGATCGAAATGGTTCTACCTGTTCATATTAAAGACAAGAAGATTGTGCTTGAAGAAGATTTGATTGAAAAGGTAAAACTTGTTGAGGAGCGCATTGAGCGAAAATTAGGGAACGGAAAGAGTTATTTGATTGTTGTTTAATCTTGGAAGTCTTTATCACCTCGAAGAATGTACAAGCAAAGGAAGTTGATGAAGTATGGATACTTTAAAGTTTTGAGGAAGATTTATGAGAAAGACCGCAAGTTCAAATTACAAGATGATTTGGTTTTGCACTAAAAGTTTCATCCTTTAAATTGTATTTAAACTCAAGGACAAGTGTCTTTTAAGAGGGGGAAACTAATGTAGGACGTTATTTTAATAGTTTTAAGATTCTAGAATTTTATTATTTTGGGACTTTCTAGTATGTGTCCTAGTCTTCTATTTCCATAATAATTGTGATTTAGCTTCCCAATTTTAAGTTAATTAGGGAAAGTATATTTTATTTCCATTGTAATGGTGATTTAGTTTCCCTTTTTAAGTTAACTTAGGGAAGAGGTCTTGTAATTATTTTTAAAACTTCAAATTCAATGACAATGTAAACTTTTTTTTTAATTAATGCTGGTACTAAATTACTTATGATATTTTTGTGAATGTATTAATTAAACAATTACTTTTTAATTATAAATATGACTTGAATGTTTAGTAAAAACTATTTTTTAAAATAGTATTGTCGAGCACATATTTATTACTTTTAGCCTTCTTACTGAACACATATTACTATTGTCAGTTTTAAAATATAGGTTACAAAAAATAATACCAAACACATACTTTCGAAATTCAGTATTGTAACATTATTTTCACTTTTATTTTTATTTTAAAAAATACCAATTAAAGAACGATATCAAATGGGACCTAAGTTAGAGATGATCCAACTTAGCCTATTCAAAATAATTTAATTTGCTTTTTGAAAGCACCAAAAGCATTTTAAGAAACAAAAACGAATCAAATACATCAAAGGCTCTCAAGTTAAAAGAAAAATCCAAATTCTAGAGAATTGATGCTAAATTTTTTCTTCAAGCCACCGTATCATATCATATCATTCTTCAAGCCGCCTAAAACCTTGCTCAAACTTCCCATCAACTTTCACTCAATCTTTATCACTATCCCAAGAATCATCAAATGACACATTAATCAAACCAATAAAGCCCCCAAATCATCTCTTGCACAGTAACTCCAACAACTTGGAGAAGCTTACAACTTTTCTCTACCATAATAAAACCCAAAAACCCAAAGAGAGAATGCTATAGTTGAAAAAAGCAATGATTTTGATGAAGAGGACAAAGAACAAGAACAAGAACAAGCAAAAATCGATAGACACCAGTTGGTCAATTACAATTTGATTATACAAGCCCGTTTTAACCAGTGGTCTTGTCAAAAGATGAAGAATTTCTAATTATACAGGTGTCAAAATAAGAAAACTATATTTTCAATTTTTTAAAATTCATTGTGGTTAAGAGAACGAGTTTTTGAGAATATGCTTGTAGGCGTATTATCAGAAGTTTGAAAGTTTGTTTGGCTTTTTTCAGGTTTCGGCATCAAGCAATTGTGGGTTGCTTAAACATCCAAGGAAAGAAGTGAAGTTCTTGAGCAAACTATATAAATTCAAATATGGAGGTATTCTTGGTAATGACATTGTAAAGAAATATTATGCTGAAAATATTTTTTATTTATGCATAAAAAACGAGAGGGTTACAAGCTTATATACAAGTATCAAACCCAGCCAACTCTCCTGGAGTAATGGCTAGACAGGCTGTCCTATTTATGACTAGACACATTAAGGAATGAAATCATTTGTACATAAGGAATTTTAATATTTTCAAGTGATATAAGGGATCATTGATGCCAAATCTTCATGGATGCACATCTTTCTTATGATTTTCTTGAGAAATTTGCACCAACAATATTCGGTGGGCTGTAGCTACTAATTGTATGGTTTATCATCCCCAACAAGCTAGTGTGCAGAAGCGGAAAAATCCCAAGCTTGTGACGAAGAGTAAGAAACTGAAATTTTGGAAGAGCCTTCTTGCAGACATCGACTATCTGCTTAAATAAAGGGACCTAATGTGTAAAAAGTTGACCAGCAATGACTTTCTCCAGAACAAAATGGTAGTCCAGTTCAATATGTTTTGATCGAGCATGAAAGACTGGATTTTTTGACCTATGTAAAGCACTTTGATTGTCATATAATATCCTTGGTAGTTGATGAAGAAATATGCCAATGTCTATAAATAAATAAGTAAGCCAAGTGATTTCAGTTGTGGTTGATGTCATTGCACGGTATTCAGCTTTGACACTAGAACCGAAAATAGTGGGCTATTTGTTAGATGCCTAAGATACACAATTGGCACGAATGTACACACAGTAACCAATAGTGCTTCTTCTAGTGCCCTTGCATTCAACCTAATCAACATCACAAAAGCAACAATTTTTAAAGGACTTTGAGATGTATATCGAATGCCAAATTGAATGGTTCTCTTTAGATATCAAAGTATTCTCTTGACAGCTCGCCTATTAGCCTCGTTTGGGTGGAAGTTTTGACAAACTTTGCTTACAGCATGTACAATATTAGGCCTAGTAAAGGTCAAATATTGTAATGCTCCCATAAGATTTTTTGGATGTTCTTGAGGTTTTACTATAATTGGTGTAGAGAGATGTATGTTGTCCAACATTTTAGTTCTGAAAATTAAATCATAAATATACTTTGTTTGAGAGATAAATATGCCATCAAAAAGATAATTTATTTCAAGTCCTAAAATATAATGTAAGGGGCCCAAATCTTTGATGGCAAACTCTTTGCTAAGAAGAGAGTTTAGTTTCTCCAAAAGTAACTCATTGTTTCTTGTAAGTACAATATCGTCAACATAAACAAGCAAATGAGTTATAGTGTTGTGTGCAGGAAAAACAATAAAAAATCTGCCTTACTATATTTGAAGCCATTCTGAAGTAAAAGTCGAGAACTTTCAAACCAAGTACAAGGTGCTTGCTTTAGTCCGTAAAGCGATCGCTTTAACTTACATTTCTGAAGGCTGTTCAATGTATATTGTTTCTTTTAAGAAGCCATGAAGAAATGCATTCTTTACATCAAACTGTCGTATCACCCATTTTTCAGTTACAATTAAAGATAAAATAACTCAAATGGTGGTGTGTTTGATAACCAGTCTAAAGGTTTCTTCAATGTCCAGTCCTGGTATTTGAGCGTATCCTTGCACCTCCAATCGTGTTTTATGCCGATCAAGAGTTCCATCTTCTTTGAATTTATTTTTGAACACCCATTTTGATCCTACAACAGTCAAGCGCTCTGGCCGAGGGATAAGGACCCGAGTCTCATTGTGTTTGAGGGCTTGAATTTTTTCTTCCATAACAGATTTCTAATGTGGCTGCTTAATTGCAGATCCCCATGATTTTGGCTCAACCTGAACATTAAGTGCCATTTAATTAGCAAGGTCAGGATTATTTTTCAACCGACATCTTGTGATCATATGGTGAGGAGCTACCAAGTTTTGATTTGATGATGATGATTGAAAAGAGTGCCCGCTTTCATGTGGTATTCTTTGGTCCACATAGATGTTGATTCCTTCTGGACTGGTCTCTGTATGAGAAGAATTTACTGTGATATCTTGAGTGCTTTCTTTAGAGTTATCTGATCTTGTGAGCCCAATAATGTCTGACACTATTAAAGGAATGTCATCACTCGTTATAGGTACAGCTGCTAAATTAGTGTCATTTGAATTTATTGTTTCAAAAATAGTTACTAAAATCTCGTTCTTGGCGTCACTATGTTTGAGTTGGTGTGAATTGGAAGAGTTATCGTATTTGGTGGGGTATCTGAAGATAATTCCAAGTTAAAGAATAAATTCTAATTACCATAAGGAATACTAATATTGGTTGTTATCTTATTATTTGTGTTAGGAAAATTTGGTTTGGGCCATGCTTCAGACTTAAGAAAATATGCCAACTCTAAATTTTCCTGCACAAAAGAATTTGAATTGTTATCCTTAAAGGGAAAAGAATTCTCATCAAATACAACAGGTCTTGAAATATAAACTCTTTTGCTTGAAGGTTACAGGCAACGGTATCCTTTGTGCATTGAACTATATCTTAAGAAAACACAAGGGTATGTTTTCTTATAAAACTTGTTCCGGCCTTGATTTCGTAGATGAGGAAAGCACTTGCAACCAAAACTCTTCAAAATCTGAAAGTCAAGATGACGATTATATAATTTTTAAAAATGGAGTGTCATTATTTATTGCATGTGAAAGAAGTCTATTAATAATGTAAGCAGAAGTGAGAAATGCCTCAATCCAATAACATAAGGGCATATTTGCATGAAATAACAAAGTTAGGCCTATTTCAATTATATGTCGATGTTTTTTTCTTGGTAACAACATTTTGTTCTAGAGTTCTTGGACAAGAGGATTGATGTATAATGCCACATTTTTCCTAGTGACCTTTGAAGAGAGTTGAATTAAACTCACTTCCTCCATCACTTTAAAAAATCTTTATCATTTTGTCAAATTGATTTTCCACTTCATGTTGAAATTTAATAAAGCAATCATAAAAATCTGATTTTTTCTTTAAAGGATAAAGCCAAGTGTACCTAGAAAAATCATCTATGAAAACAACATAATAGAGAAATTTTTGTACTGAACTATCAGGTGTATGGCCCTATAGATCACAATGGATTTTATCTAAAGGGGAACTAGAAATGTTATTAGAAACATGAAATGGTAATTTGCAATGTGTGCCTAATTGACAGTTAGTACAAATATTGTTTTTATTTGTCCAACTACCAACATTAATCTGATTTTTATTATGAAGATTCATAAGAGACTTGAGTTGCGGATGTCCTAATCTTTGATGTCAAACTATAAAGGGTGCTTTGGCAATTTTTATACAAAATCAGTAACCAAAATCATTAATCAAACACATTTCTCGTAATAATTACCAAAATATAAATAAAATCCATTTATATAAAATCATTAAATCGAAACCTTTAAAATCAATCTTGCAAACATGCTTTACCATATTTTTCAATCATAATAAACTACTATAAAAATGGTTTTGTATATTCCACTCACAGTGACGGTGTCCGAACTCGGTATCGACAACGTCCATGAGTTGATTCTCGTTTGCGGATCCTCCTAGTTTAAGGAAATAACATAATTACTAATCATAATCACGAATTATAACTAATATACTCGAAACAGTATTTATCCGTAATAAAATATTCTCGAATTCGTAAAATTACTAAAATACCCTCGACATCAAAATTCATCAAATTATCCTCGGAATCATATATTATCAAACTATCCTCAATTTTGATTACAAAAATATCTACAAGTTTTGAATTTATAAAATTACCCTCAAAAAATTGTAAAATTATCAAAATGCCCTTAACGACGTAAATTATTGAATTATCACCGAAATCTTAAATTACCTAACTGTCCTCACCTAAAATTACCAAAATGTCCACTGATTTTAAAATTACAGAAATGCCCCAAAAGTTTATGAATTTACCAAATTGCCCTTAACGGTCAACGGTGACCGAAACTCATCCAATGGCGACGGGAAGCTCAGGTCTGCTAGATCTGACCTCGGTGAGTCCAATGGTGCCAGCGGTGACCTCCCATGCGAGGCGGTAACGGCGAATCTAGCTCCCAAAAATCGTGAGCTTTCCGGCGGTCGATCGGCGGTAATCCGGCCGTTTCAGGTGACGGGGTTGGTCGGGAAGCGATGAGGGGAAGTTGAGGAACAAGATCCAAGCGGTGGATCAGCCCAAAACTGACGAAATCAACAACAAGCAAAATGGGTTAAGCCGCGACTTTTTGGGCTTGTTTGCCGGCGTTCTGGTCGATTTCCGGTGACGAAAATGGTAGGTATGCAACCGGCAGCTCACGAGCTTCAGGTCGGTACCAAGCTCGACCGGAATGGTGGCCAAAAACCTGAGATCTGGCCGGGTCTTGGTCGCGGGTCGAGCACGGATTGCGGGTCAACGGGTCCTCTCTCTTTCTTTTTCTCTCTCTCTCTCTTTTCTTCTTTCTATTTTTGGAAAGTAAAATCCCTCTCTCTCTCTCATGACTTTCCATTTATAGTAAGAGAGAAAAAAAAGTATTTTTTTTTTAAACTAAATCCGGACCCGAGTGCCAAAATAAAAATCCGATTACACGAGTATAGAATCACGTCTGAAATGTCTCGATTTTATGTTGAGACAAATTTAAATTATTTCGATCGCGATCAATTTTAATAATTGCGACCGCTTTCTCGTAACGATTTTAACAATCGGACTTTTAAAAAAAATTTACGACGAAAAAAATAAAAATAACATCACACTCAATTAAATAATTTCGGTGCATATGTTACACCATATTTCTGTAAAATTTTCCCTTGTGTTTTTTCAGACATAAGAATATGGTGGGATAATTCGAGGCTTTGAATGAGAGGTAGGATTTGACATCGCCACAGAAGAAATTTGTAGAGGTAAGTCTCTCGGAGACAAGGCTGGAACGTTGGTGGAAGGCTTGGATATTTATTTATGGTTGGCTCTTTAGGAAGAGATGACGAAGAAGAAAAGGTTGCACCGGGAGCCATAACTCGCTCTGATGCCATGTAAAGAAATATTATGCTGAAAATATTTTTTATTAATGCATAAAAACGACGGGGTTACAAGCTTATATACAAGTATTTAACCCAGCCAACTCTCTTAGAGTAATGGCTACACAGGCTATCCTATTTATGACTAGATACATTAAGGAATGAAATCATTTGTACATAAGGAATATTAATATTATCAAGTGATACTTACTCAAAATAAAGATTGTGTCTAGTATAAGGGATCATTGATGCTAAATCTTTAGGGATGCTCATCTTTATTGTGATTTTCTTGAGAATTCTGCCACTAATAATATTCGGTGGGCTGTAGCTACTAATTGTATCATCTGTTACATTGATAACACTTTATCTCTCGTTTTTCGACTGATGCAACAAGTGCAGATACTTCATAAGAAGGACAAAGGAAGATACTATTAGACATCTTGTGATTGGAAAAGAAGATAATATGGTTTTTGTAGAATAGGTGATTTGCAAAAAAGAGCATATAAAAGATTGCTTCAACTGCTAGAGATCCAGTGCTTCATTAATATTGATCACTCTACAATGAAACTGATGCAACCAAGGATAAACTGATGTAGGGTGATTGATAGATAAGGATATTTTCAATAATCTATTCATTCTTGATAATATAGGAATAAATAAACAAACTAAATCCACATTGATTCTGAGAATACTTGCAAATCTTGATGTTAAAACTCATTGATTCTGCAAAATCCTAAGAAATAACAAGAATTAAACTCAAACCATTCTAAAAAATAATCAAGCATAAAATAAATCTTCTATCAACAATTTCTCTAATATGGCCTTCTGGCATTCAATAGTTACGTACTTGTAGGATTGTACTAGATGAGATTATCTGCCGTTATCTTCAAAGGGATACCCTTGATGGGTGTGATTCATGCCCCTTTTGCCTTGTCCGTCCATGCCTTGTCAAACTCCAAATTTTGCAATTTTGTTAACTATGAATTTTCAAATTTTGTAGTTTTATTAACTGTTAATCATACAAGAAAGTCAATTACTACTTATTTTTATGATTAATAATCACTATTAAATTATTAGTAAACTTGTGGCATAGGTACAAGCAATATTAGTTCCAGTTTTGCTAATAATTTTTGAATAAAAAATTAGTTTGCCAAATTAATCATAAAAGTAAAATAATTATTTTTGGTTAAATTTTTATGTTACTTTGAAGGTTAATTTGATAATTATCATTTTTCCCTTTTCATTAATATTCCAATAATATTGTTCAATAATATTATTGTAAAAGGAAAGAAAAAGTACGGATAGAAGCATAAAATATTTAATAGTGAGGGTGTTTGGAAGTATTTTTTTTTAAGTATAAGAACTGAAGGAGTACTTAGCTCAAATATATGGACTAATCGACATTTACTCTTATTCAAATTACCCATAATTAACACTTATTCAAATTACCCATAATTATTCCAGGCATAAAAGAAATGCTAATCCAGAGCAACATTCAATAGTTATAAAAGTGCTAAAATAATAATTGGATCTTTTATGACTTTTAGGTCTATACTTCCTCCAAAATTTTGATGCATCTATAGAAAGTGTTAGAATACACTGCACCAACTATTTTAAATAAACCTCTGGTTTCCTTATCAAATGTTTTATTGAGTTCCAGTTTTTTAATGCAAACAGCAATCAATTATTTAGAAGACTAAAAATTTATTGAACTAGCATTTTATTTTAGTATAATCTCATTGAAATACCAAAATATCTTTCCTTAAAAAAAAAAATTCCAGCCCTATAACTCTCGAAATTTAATAATCACTAATGTAATATTAAAAATTATCATGAAAATTAATAATACAAGTAATTAATTGATTATATATATAAATATATATATATATTATATTAAATATTTAACGTTATTGGAGTAAAAGTACCAATTTAATTAGACTCTAAAAGTAAAATAAAAAATAAATTTCATGTACATCATGAATAAAATAATTAATTAATTAATTAATTAATTAATTAAATTTTAAGTGATAAATAAAAAAATGGTTTTATATATGAAAGAAATATTGCAAATGAATATATTTTTTCTCTTATTCTAATCCCATCTAAACCCACCTATAAATTGGGATTGTTAATCCCATGATTTAAGGACTAAATTTAAATTTAGTACTCCCTAATCCAATCCAAGCAAAGTTGCCAAATATAGGATAAAATATTTAATCCCAAAGCTAATCTAATCTGATACTTAATCCTAACTCTTAAACATAACCTTAGATCTTGGTAACAGGCCTTTGGTAACCTAAAATAAAATAGAAAAATAAAAAGAAACTAAACCTTACTTTTTTATGTGGATAAACCAAATTAATGGCAACAGAGCATGGTTGTAGGAACTTTTTTTAATAAATATATAAAATAAAATTGTAAAGGGATAGAATATTTTTTGTACCGAAGTGATGTCATACTGATAATGTGTTATGGATATAAATTAGAAGTATCCTAAGTTTATGAAATAATTATAAATAAGAAGAACTTTAAGATTTAGATGAAAGAAGCCATGTGAAGTGGAAAGGGTAATAGGCTAAAGTAAGAGGCATTTGTTATGCTTTATTTTTATTATGCAATTACAAAGGTTAACGACTCTGTTTATAGTGAAGTTACCATGGGCCATTAGCATTAACCATTCCAAACATACAAACATTGAGAAACTTTTAGGATTTTTATTATCGGCATCTTTATGTCAATAATATTGTTATTTATTTATTTATTTCTTGTATTAAGAATTTGTCTATTTATGGGTATTTATTAGATCAGATTATATGGAATAATAGAGAATATATATATTTTGAGGCATAAAGAAGTAAATTGGTGTGTGCATTAGGATTACATATTGAAGTGTTCCAAAATAAGGTAATTACTATATCGTTGGTAAGTATATCAAGTATTTATAGAATATTGGACTCTTTAGGAACTCTATCATAGTGCTCCTCTACTAGAGTTTAGATGAAATATTAAGCTTATATAAAGGGGAATATTTCACACATTAAAAGATAGAAGAAGACATAGCCAATGGAGAGAAAAAGAAAAAACCCCATTTGGCCACATATAATATTTCATATCTATAAAGTTTTAGTCTTCTTCATATTAAGTCTTTCATTAGGCATTCTTTATGATTACTTCGGTCTTTCCAAAATGAAGGGATCATTTGTTGTGTTAAAGGGATCTTAAGCAAGCAACAAGTACAATTAAAGATGAGTGGTGCTCTCTAAGAAAGATCGACTGAGTTAGATTCAATATGATGGCAAAAGAGTAAGGGAGAGTCTAAAATTATGTAAGAATCTAATAATATGTTATAATCTTTTCATTATTTAGTGAATTGCTTATTGTTTGAGCGTGATCCCCGTGGATGTAGGATTGTGACCGAACCACATAAAAATTCTCAGTGTTTTACTTTCTACAATTTACTATTTCTAGCATGTTTGATAGATTTAGAGTGAATGAACAGTAATGTGAACATTATAATAAATAATTATGATCGACAGTAACTCATATACATATAAACAGTGAATTGTGTACGGTATCACATGAAAAGCAATATGTAAACAGTGATTTCAGGATTAATTAATCATAATAATTAATTCATCTATGATTTTACTTTGCCTATACTTATTAAAATAGTTATAAATATTTAACAGAAATTAATATTCTAAATAGTTGTAATGCTTAATTAATAATATCAAAATATAAAAAAAGAAGTGGAGGAGAGACCATTGTTTATAAAAAAAATTGAATTTCTAGCGAATTACATCTCAATCAACAGTAATATTTATACAGTTGTGAACATTCAGTGGTGAGGATTGCAATAATATTAAATATAACTTTAATGGACATCCTAGTAGGTGATCGACGGTAGGAGGATGCTGTAGATGGCGGTGGCTGGCTAAGACTCAGATTGGCAATTGGAGACAATATTATTAAATCCTAAATAATAAAATATTACTAATGAATTAGAAAATAAAAGTTTTACAAACCTCGGTAGTATTTTTTTAATGAAAAAATAATAATAAGTGCAAGACCAATGAAAAGAAAATTGGATGGAGGCTCAAAAAGAAATTCACAATTAAAGTCCAGGAGCCTACAATTAACGTTGAGGATAAAAAAATCAATCTAATAAACTTTCAAAAATTATATGAGGAGGCTATAACTTCATACCTTTAAGTAAAGAACAATTAAGGAGTTTGGACAAATTTGAGGTTACTTTTCTCATGATTATTTTCAAATTGTCCCCTTAATTTTAAAATTTTCAAATTATCATTCTGATTATTAAATTTAACCAATAAAAAAATGTCCGATGTCAACCGCTAGCCTTGAGAAAACACCCCCACCACCACTGGTGGAGGACCGAACAACCAAAAAAGCCAAGTTTCGAATGCATGGGGAGGATGAAGATAACCCTAACCCTTTGTCTTTCAAGGACATGCTTATGGAGAACCAAAAAGGATTTGGAAGAAGAACTGACGGGAAGAGAGGAGGATCTAGATTTCGACCAAGAAGATATTGTGATTGAGAAGGACGGTCTACTGCCATCAATATCTTTTTCACAAAAAATCTATGCCCAGTTGGTCCAGCCATGGTTGAATGCTGTTGTGGTTAAATTACTTGGCAGATCAATAGGTTATAGAGCATTATGCAGCAGATTGGAAGCCCTTTGGAGTACGGCACAGGGATTTTCAGTCATTGATTTTGAAAACAATTATTTTCTTGTGCGCTTTAGAAATGAGGGGGATGCACAACATGCCTTAACGCAAAGACCATGGACTATCGTTGGACACTACCTCACCGTCCAACAATGAAGCCCTCAATTCGACAGTACTATTGATAAGATTGACTCTATTGTTGCATGGATTAGATTGCCGGGAATGCCATTACTCTACTACCATGAAAGGATCCTCCGAATGTTAGGTCAAGTCATTGGCAAAGTAATAAAGATAGATTACAACACGGAATCGGCTACTGGGGGTAAATTCGCTAGGACTGCAGTTCAAATCGGCCTCACTAAACCTTTATGCTCACAATTCTTATTAGATGGCAAAGTTCAAAAAGTTTTGTATGAAAGGCTTCCAACTATTTGCTTTCAGTGTTGAAGGTATTGCCATGAAAGCGATGTTGGCCCTCAACAATGTGCTATTAACAATCAAGGGGGAAATAGAGGAGATGGTGACTATGGAAATCCGTCTGGGGAGTCGTCGGAACAATCCGTGTCCGTGGAGGGGCACATGAACCAGAGATTTAGACCTTGGATGGTGGTCAGCTGAAAAGGGAAAGGGAGAATCCAAAAGGCAGGTGAGATAGTGCGAAGCTCAAATCGCACTATTAATGGCCATTTTAGAGGGGGTTCCAGATTTGAAGCCCTATCTAATGAGGAAAATATGGGAGAGGATATTGAACTTACCAAAGATAACCAAGATCAACCTTTTCGAGAGAAACAAACAGATGCCACTTTCACACACCAAGCCAAGCCTATCATGACTTACCAAAATTCCAATACTAGCTCTGACCATGCAAACAAACAACGTAAGCATAAACCTCATGCCAAGAATATTAAGCATAGTAATGACTTTGTTCCCTACCCAGCTGAGCCGTCCCACTCAAGAGCCATGCAGGAAAGCACCATGTCACGTAAAAATCCTTCACCACAAAATGCCATTATTAGTGTCATTACAAATGTACACACTAGCCTTAACCTTGATAAACATTAAGCAGTCACTTTCACCCCTGATACCAACCGAGCCGTTTCCTGTCAAAAAGCAGCCCTTACTTCTCCCCTCTCTAAAAAGATTACTGATGAGGCAACGAATGATACGAATAAACCTCCTGATATACCCAATAGTTTTGGAGAGGATGACGACGATAAATCGGAAGATGGAGATTATATGGGTGAGAGGGATGAAGAAGGGACAAATTCTTCTGATGGTATGGTCTCATTGGTTGATGAAGATGAGATGGATCTTGAAGCTGAGGTGTAGAGTACATCACCGCAAGATTACTTTGGTAACCTATATACTCTTTTTTACTATGAATTTATCAATAATTTTTTGCAACTGTCAAGGCGTATCCTCTCCGGAGTTTCGACGAGCTTTCAAATCGCTCATTTCTGCGTATAAGGCTGACATAGCTACTATACTAGAGCTTATGGTCAGCCGTTTAAAAGCTGAATAGAGTAAAAGCGGATGGTTTCTTGGGTGGTATATGGATATTGTGGAATGATAGGTTTACTGTCGATATCACTATCAACCATAAATAGTTCATCCATTTCAAAGTCACTAATACTAACGGGGTATGGTCTTGCGTTACCGCCATTTATGCTAGCCCTGTTAATGTCCTAAGAACTCATCTATGGAGAGAGCTACAGATGATGGGTAATTACGTTAAAGGATCGTAGCTTCTTGATGGAGATTTCAACACCATCTTACAAGCAGAGGAGAAGCAAGGGGGCCATCTAAAAGTGTTGGTGTGTGTAGCCGTTTTAGTAGATGGTTTCATAAGGCAAAGATGGTTGATCTTGAGTTTAAGGGTCCAAAATACACCTGGTCTAGAGGAATACTAGCAAAAAGACTAGACAGAGCAATGTGTAATGATGAATGGATAATGACTTTTGAAGAACCTTCAGTTCTTCATCTTCCGAGAATTCATTCTGATCATCGTCCGGTGCTGGTGAGGTTTAGAAAATCTGGGAACACGAGGGAAGGAATCAAACCTTTCTGCTTCCTTGCAGCTTGGTTAATGGATGAGAATTTTTCCTCATTCGTGGCTAGACATTGGAACAACGAGTGTAATTATTTTCATGCAGCGAGAAATTTTACTAGGGACGAGAGGGGGTGGAACAAGGAGACATTTGGGAATATCTTTAACCGTAAAAAAAGACTTCTTGCACGTATAGGTGGCATTCAAAAGGCTCTTGAGCAGCATAGTTCAAAAAAGCTTATGCAACTTGAAGCCACGCTTAGAAAAGAGTTGGAGATTGCCCTGGCTCAGGAAGGATTATTATGGTTTCAAAAATCCATACGTAATTGGATTTCTAGTGGGGATAGAAATACAGCTTTCTTTCATAGGAAAACTATTAAAAACTCATGTCGTGCAATACTTCATCAAACTTTTTAAGGATGATGGTGGTGAGTTTATAAATTACCCGACCTCGGGTATTTTTCCATCAATGAGTAGTGATGCTATGGGTGAGATGACGAGGCTTGTTGAGGATGGGGAGATTCGAAGTACCGTATTTGGCATGCATCCCTTGAAGTCTCCTGGTATTGATGGCTTGCATGGTTTATTCTACCAAAGCCAATGGAATACTGTTGCCAACTCTGTGTGTAAAGTCATAAAAACTATTTTTGATGGCCAACCCTTACCCACTGAAATGAATGAAACCCTCCTTGTCCTTATCCCTAGAAACAACAACCCGGATACTATGAAGCTATTTCGACCTATAAGCCTTTGTCCCGTCATTTATAAAATAGTTACTAAAATTCTAGCCAATCGCTTGAAAGTTATTCTTCCTGATCTTATTGGCCATAACCAAACAAGTTTCGTCCCAGGAAGAAACATAACGAAGAATATTGTCATGGCACAAGAAATCATTCATTCAATGAGGAGAAAAAGTGGCAAAGTTGGGTTCATGGCTATAAAAGTTGATCTGGAGAAGGCTTATGATCGGTTAAGGTGGGATTTTATTTACGATACGCTTACGGAAGTTGGCTTACCCTCTGATTTTATTAGACTCACAATGGAGTGTATTGCTATGGTGAAAATGCAAATTTTGTAGGAAGGAGAGCTCACCCACTCTTTCACCCCAACCCACGGGATTCGTCAAGGGGATCCTCTATCTCCCTATATATTTGTTTTATGCATTGAGTGCCTTGGCCAAGGCATCCATAGGGCTGTCATTGAAGGGAAGTGGAAACCCATTCACCTTTCTCGGAAAGGTACCCTGCTAACCCATCCCTTTTTAGCAGATGATTTGCTTTTAATGGCGGAAGCACTGACTAACAAGCCAGAACCATCAATTCAATTTTGGAAGGATTTTGTTTAAGCTCGGGTGAGAAAGAAAACATAGAAAAGACACAACTTTTCTTCTCTAAGAATGTAAAGCAGGCTACAGTGAAGAATATCGCTGCAGTGTGTGGTTTTTTTGTTACAAACAACCTTGGCAAGTATCTTGGAATGCCCTTACTACATAATCGAGTCACGAAGGCCACCTATGAGCAGATTGTGGATTAGGTGGATAAAAAATTATCGGGATGGAATGCATTGCACTTATCCATGGCTGGACGTGTAACCTTGGCGCAATCCGTAATTCAAGCTATACCCACCTATGCTATGCGAACCACCCGACTTCCTGAGGGTGTTCATGCAAGGATTGATAAAATTTGCCGAAGATTTATTTGGAGTGGCGCTGCTAGTGAGCGTAAGATGAGCCTGATTAATTGGCAAATGGTGTGTCAACCCAAAAACCAAGGAGGCCTTGGCTTGAAAAATCTCACAAATGAATACTGCCCTATTAATGAAAATAGGTTGGAATATAGTTGCTTCACCCCAGAGCTTATGGATCAGGGTGCTTCGAACTAAGTATGGAATACACCCGCATGGATCTCCAAATAATCTAAAATCTAAACACGGTTCCTATTTGTGGAAAGCAGTCTGTAATGTTTGCCACGTGTTGTGAAGGGCATCAGATGGCCTATTGGGAATGGGAAACATGCTAGTTTCTGGCATGACAATTGGGTGCCTGAGGGTGTTAACCTTGGATCCCAAGTCAGGCAGCAGATTCCTTTGGGGATGGCAAATAGGTGTGTGGCTGATATGGTTAACCCAAACAGGTCATGGTGATAGGATGATTTTGGCTACCTTCCATCAAATAAACAGATCCTAAAACTCGCAGCAGTTAAACCCCCATTTAGATTGGATGGTGATGACCAACCATTCTGGGGTTGGTCTCGGAATGGCAATTTTACTATTAAATCCGCCTATGAATCTATCAGTAGCCAACTCAACTGTGGAGATAAAAAGGATTGGCAACTCATATGGAGTTAGAAAGGACCACACCGAGTAAGAGTCTTTCTGTGGCTTTTAATGCATGGAAAAATTAAAACAAAGGAGGAACTGTTTAAGAGGCATATTCAAAGTAATTTGATGCGTGATATTTGTGGATATAACAACGAGGCTATTTTGCATGCACTCCGTGACTGCACGTTGGCTAAACGGGTGTGGGGCGCCTTACTTCCCAATTCTAACGCAGATGTGTTTTTCTCTTCTACTTTCACGGAATGGTTTTCTAACAACATTGCTATAAGGGACAGTATTGATATGAGGGATAGCTGGTCTTTAATGTTCGGGATTACTGTTCGGAAAATTTGGTACTAGATTTTTGCCAACAATTCCCCATGCAGCCTTAATGTTGTGTCGGATATCAGTTTCTCTTCTACTTTGAAGGCTAACCTGCAAGAGAGACTTTGCAAGGTGTCTATTGGCATTGGCTAGACAGCCCCTAGATGGCCTTTCTTCCGATTAAATACAAATAGCTCAAGAGGAATTAATGGAACAGCCAGTGCAAGTGGTTTAATTCGTAATGCGAATGGACATTGGATTCGAGGATTTGGGATGAATATTGGATCATGTTCCATTAGTATGGTAGAACTTTGGGGGGCTATATCAATGCCTTAACCTTGCGTGGAATTATGGCATTCATTTTTTAGAAGTAGAGGTTGATAGCCTTTGCACACTGAAAATGATGGAGTCCAAGGATCAGAGCTTGAAAGTGCACACCCCCTTGATAAATTTGATCAAGAATCTTCTCATGAAGGATTGGCATGTGTTCTTTCGGTATATATATATATTGAAGCCAAATTTGCAATTGATTTTTTAGCTAAGAACGCAGGATCTTTGCCTCTCAAATTTTATGTTTTTCAGGAGCCTCCAATAGGACTTGGGCATTGGCTTTCTTATGATATGTATGGGATGAAAATTTTCCGATCTATAATTTCTTAGCTTGGCTAAGCCCTCTTTGTACCAAAAAAAAGAAAGAGAAAAAGAAAAAGAAAATCTCAAATTATCTAAGTACTTGGTCAAGAGATAAGCGAAAAATGGGATTCAGTTGATCAATTTTTTTTAGGGTCTTATTAACGAAAAATTAGTAGCAAATTGAGATTTTTAGAAGTAAAAGGAGTCAATTGAAGATAGTTAGTTAACTCATGAGGAGAGCAATCTTAAATTAACCTTATTTATATATAATGTCAATATACTAATTTGTCAACTAAAAACTTATTTAGTTTTAAAATTTATAAATAAAGTCAAAATATTGCAAAATGTGTTCCGACTTTACTGATTTTTAGAATGAAATCACATGTGGTGCATTCAAATAGGTTTGGTTGCTTTCCATTTTCTGTTTTCATTTTAATACGCGCATTCAATTTGGTTACATTTACACATACCTGTCAAAGTAAGTTACTCAAAGTTATATCCATTTGTTTATTGTAACTTGCAGCCCAATCAAAATTAGAAGGTGACCTCATCGACTCGACCCACTCTATTACCTATATTTACACTAATTTGACAAGCAGCCAGTTAGTGCAAATGTAACTTAGCAAAAAGCCTTACAAAAAGTGCGGAATTTTAAGAACACAACCGGCGGGTCATCTTTTCCGAATCCTGCGCATAAATTGATTTGCCACCCAAGAAGTGCAGCCCCTGAAGCTGAGCTCTTGAAGCTTGAATGGCTGGCCCATGAAAAAAATAGTATTAATTTTTCCTATTTGAGTGTAGTCAATTTTATTTAGCTGATTATTTGAGTTACTTCTATCTTATAATAATAATAATAATAATAGATTATTCGAGTCCAAAATACAATATATACGCCTTGATATTGAAGGATAGTTTATCTCTCTGATTTTCGGAGTCTTCTAATTACATTTTCTAAAAGGATAATGAGGTTAAAACTAAAAACCACTTAGATCACACCTCATATAACAATGTAGTAAAACTTCTTATAGTAGTAATCAACATAGAAATAATCTTTCGGCGTGTGGGTGTGGGTTTGTATATATAAAATCATAGTGAAAAACTAAAAAAAAAAACTCAAATTTTAATACACAAAATAAATCACTTTTTAATAAATTAAAATTTATACATTTTTTTTTTTTTTGTATTTTGGTGAAATCAAATAAGAATGTCCTCACTAGAGAAGGACTATATATATATAAACTCCATATTATAATAAGTTATAAATTTTTTTAGATTCTATGTTAAGAAACTTGCTTCCACATAGCTAATAATAATTATCTGTACAGCACAGAAAATATATGCTAGTTTTCTGAAATTCTATCTATCTCTACAATCATTGTCCATTCATTAGATTTGACATCTATTAATTAATTATTAATGCGGTGAATATTTTCTTTCTATATCACTTGTATTAAGAAAAATTAAGTCGCAACAATAATTTTTGTAACATAACCTCTATTAAGTATAACTTTTTTATAGTAATAAATTTCAATTTAATTTTAATATTACAACTATAGGAAGGCTATAGGGAGATTTGATCGAACCAAGTCATTAACAAGAAAAAATTTCTCAAGAGTTACTTAAAGAAAGATACTAAAAAGCCTGTCCATGGCGTGTTCCAATTATCAAGAATTATTTGGTTACTAAAATAAATTTAAGAATAACTTAGTGGAGGAAAAGAAAATATGGATAAACTTGAAGTAATTTTATAATAAAATTGGCTTTTTGTTAATTTAGCACACTCATATTACATCGGGCATTAAACTTATATTACATCAAACATTAAAATCAAGCAAAATTGCAAGCCATTCTTTTTATCAAACCATACATTCTTTTATGTTTCAGCATACATGCACTGATCGCTTTAGAACTTTACAAAACCTTCACACAAATAGCATGCATATTCAGTTTGACCGTTTGAGATTACTAACCATGCAAACCTGCAGACAAGTTCAGCAACGTATGACACGATCTGTCTCATCAGAAACAGCATATATTAAGCGGTTAATTAAGGCTTATGTTGGCTATTGTCCCAATTGCCGAATGATTGCCTGAGAATGTTATGGTGATTATTTAGATCAGGATCGTCATCGCTACTTGTGTTTTCTAGCAGCATGTTAGCTTGTTCCTTGCTAGGGTTTGCCTCAAATTCAAGCATCACCATTCTCCTATTCATGGCGCCAGCGGCCGTTTCTGCCATCAAAAGAGTTAGCAGCAGCAACCAGCAGAAAAAGAGCAACTTCTTCATTGTTATATATGGTGCTATAGATTAGTTTATAAGTATATCTATTTACTAATTTGATACTCAAGAAATGAAATTCTAGAGTTTTTTATATAGTTGGAGAGTGGAGACAGAGTGGGTGGAAAAATTTAGAAAAATCTGATGGTGCACTTTCCATTTTCTAGTAAAGGTCAGCTCCATCATAATTATGTCCGTTGAGGTAATGCTAAAATGCTCCACTGTGTCTACCAAATTGACATTAATTTTTCTATGGTGAAAAAAAATGGATGGTGCAAAATGGGAAAGTACCACCTTGCTGGGGGAATGGGACCACATTCAGTTCCATTATCAATGTGCGTTTAATGACAGGTAAGAGAAATGAAGCGTTACTAGCCATAGGGAAATGATTGAAACCAAAATGGAAAATCTTACCAGCCACACGTATCAGCGACGAACAACTCACGCGTTAGAAGATGATTTTCCTCCGCCTTAATCCCATGGGATCAATTTGTTAGAAAAGTAGCATAGAGCAGCTAATTCGGGGCTGATTTTAAGTAAGATAAACAATGAAAAAATATTGAATAGATGACTCCATATCTTCTCCATGTGAATGAAAAATTGGATCTCATAGAATTTTAACTAACTAATGCCTCCTTGAAACTTATATATTGGTTTTCATGTTCAACTGTAAAACACACCAAATCCAAGTGATTTTCTTCTCTTTCTCTTAAACAAATATTCTCTAGCTTTAGGCATTAATTTAATAGAATTCAAACATTTATTTAAAGTTTCTGAAATAGAGAAGTTGTGATGCCTACACTATTTGAATTCGTTGCATATTCGAATCCATTGTATCCTGAATTCAAACATTTATTTGAAGTTTACTACAATAGTGAGGTTGTACTGCTTCCACTGTTCGAATCTATATAATTCAAGCACTATTGTGAAGATGCCAAATCTATTTTAAGGACATATGTATCTTTACAGGTCTTGGGTTAGTGGCTTTTTATTTTATATTATATATCTTTGCTATTTCAATTTAATTTTTATAATTATTATTATAAACTTGTAATAAGTGTGTAAGAGGCTTATTAGTAAGGTTAAGTGCACTAGAAACATTTTGCCACCAAGGCTATATACATTGCGTAAAGAGTCAACATTTTTAAGCGGGATTATTGCGACCCCTTCAGTTTTTCTTAGGAGCCTAACTATTGTCTTTTTACATACAAAATGGGTAGTCTTATATCACTTGTTAATTAATAATAATACTCAACATAATGTTATCCTAATTGAATTGGATAGGAAATGTTCGTCTTAATGTTATTTTTGAGGTGGGTTGCATGGTGTATAATGATTTGGATATATTAATTGTTCATAACTTAAGCTACACATGGGTCTATTGTATAACTTTTCGAAGCTCAATGAAAGGAATGCTAAGTTCACCTTACCATATCGAGTCAGTGGATCAATCCCAAATACTTTGTTTTGGGCCTCTACTGGCAATTTGGAGATTATTTTCTATTTTCAGTGTTATTGTTCAATTTTTATCTTTTATTTTAGATGTAAAATTTAGTTTTTGATTTTATTATAATTTGGCTATTTAAAATTTAGTATTAAAAAGCGTAGAAAAAATCTAGTTGTTATTGAGTCTTTACTAAAAACCCCAACACACATTTCCTTTTAAATGCAGGATCCGTAACTTTAGATTCATTGTAGCCATTGGATCTAAAGTTAAAAGAACCAAAAGTCTTTTCAATTTTAGATTCGATGGCAGCGGATGCTCTAACCTAGAGCACCTTCAATATAGCAATTCCTAATCAATCAAACCTTTTTTTCCCCTTAAAAAATTGATTTAGGTTCACTTTGATCACGACACACTACAGATAAGGATTGTTTTTGAGGATCAAATAAAGGCGCTTAATACAACTTAAAAGTGATTTTTAACTTTCAAGTATAAGAGTGTCTTGTTATATTATAATTCAGTGAGTCCGAAGTCAATCCACAAAAAAAAATATTTAATTTGTTTATTTTATTTTATTTAAAAATAAAAATAAAACCTGAATATATGCAATTTAATTTAAGTAATAAAAATAAAACTTGAATTTATGCAATTTAATTTAAGTAAACTATGAAATCAAATTAGTTAGGGTTATAGATCCACTCTCAGTAGTAAATAAACTTTAATAAATTCTTTTTTCCATTTTTATTTAGATTTATTGCCCAAAAGATTAATTATATAAATTATCATTATTTTTCCATTAATTTTATTATGGATTAAGTATTTATTTTGCCAAAATTTAATTTGTCTACAATAAATCAAAATACCATTTTACCATACCTTATATTAAGATATTAAAAATTTATTGTGCCAAACTTCCTTGTTTGTCTACAATAAATCAAAATTTTAAAATATAAAATATGTATAAAATTAAATAAAAAATAATTAATTTATGTAATTAAAAATAGAATTTGATTAAATCATATTTATTTTCTAAGAGTTTCACCTTACCCTAGCTATTATTATTTAGCTAAGCATAATTGAAATAAAAATAATTATTAAAATTAAATTACTCATTATTAAAAGGAATGAAAACAGCTAAAATTGAAAATAAAAATAAATTATTTATAAAAATAATTATGCAAAATATTAAAACACACGTGGAAAATAAGATTACAAGGAAATTGAGAGAAATTGAGAAGAAGAAAGATGTCCCAAAACATAAAAATGAGGCTCTATTTATAGAAAAATTCATTCATAATCCAAAGTTTTGTAGTCCGTCATAAGCTTTATACATGTGCTCCACACAATCATTAGATCAAAATCCAATGGTTGGTCAAACTTCAAAAGTCAACATTACACGTGGCATCATATAAAGCGTTCGATTCGGTTAAAGAACGGTCGAGATTTAGCGGGTTAATGAGTAGATCGGGTCGACTTAAATACAAAGGTTGGGATCTTCCAACTTGCTTCACCAACATTGCCACATGGCACAATTATGGCTATTGAATTATGAATAGTTGAGATTTAGTCAAAATTGACAGCTATCTAGTGCAGTCGTATTTATTATAAGTCTATTTTATCATCTAATTAGTGCTTGGTCAACAAAAAAAGTCAACTTTTTTTTCACAAGCTCAATTTAAGCTAGTCTTCACTCATCTTAAGGTTTTCAGACCTTTGGAATCTAAATTTGACATCCGTTTATCTATTTAGAACCTCAAATTACATGAAATTAATATTTTACCAAATAAATACACAAAAATAAATAAGATTAAATATAGTTAAAACATAATTAATAATTCCTAATAAATTACATCAACACAAATATAAATTATAATATAAGCACAAAATAATATTTTTACCCTTTAATGAATATACAATTTTTAACACTAATCAATGCTGCGATTAGCCATCTACAATGTAATTACATAGTTATTTAGTTGGAGCTTGAAGAGTCAGTGAGTTTCATACATACTCTCATTATTTATAATTGGGTTAGCTTCGATTTACCCCCTAAATTTTTTTACGATCATCAATTAACGCCAAACCTGTTGAGCACATTAACCCACCTCCACGTCCCTTTATTGTTGAGAAGACAAAATTTGATTAAAAGTTTCATCAACACGATCCCATTTATACTAATCTTTTGAATGGTAAGTAGATATTGATTGGTGTTTTCAACAGAATGTGGTGGATTAAAAGTAGTCAAAACATCTAGAGTGTAGAAATTAATTAACCCTCTAGAATAAAGTAAGCAATTTCATTAATCAATTATTGTATTGCATGAGGATGCAGAGATGAATGCGAGACCATTGCAGCCCCCCAATCGACAAGGAATCCAACTCTATGGCCCTAACACATATGACAAACCCACTTTGTAGATGCCCGCAATCAAGGGGTTCCCACGTACAAGATGCATGTGAAATTAAAGGAAATCAAAGTAACGATGGAAGAAAAAATCAATTATTCCTTATAACACATTGTTAATTTCTTTGTTTTGTTTCAAAGGCACTAATTCAAATAATAAATCAAAATAATGAGAAACACTAATCACGTATTTGCTCAAGAGCACATCAGTCTTTCTTTTGCTAGCTCAAGAAGCCTAAATGACAAGAATAAGATACAAGAAAAAAAACCAATCTCTAATTGCATCACCAATACCGGTTTTAATCTTGAAATACAAACAACTAATTTTCATTTTTGGCGCCTACACTGAATCATCATCTTTTTGAAAATGCTGAAATCAACGCATGATTGAGCACCAATTTTGCAGATTAGATAAAAGCAATGCTGACTGTCAAAGGAATTAAGGATAAATAACCCAACTTATCCCCTCAGTTCTTGATTGACATTTCCCAATTTTGTATAAGTTGTATTATTGTGAAATTTTGAAGTAGAAGCCACTCATCTTACCATCTCCGAGATCCTAGATGAGCATGAAGCAGGTCCTCCTTGCGTTTGCTTTGTGTTGTATGAATTGCATTTGGGACATTTGTGTGCCATGATGTGAAAATTTACTTCTGATGACTCCCCGCAGTCATTATAGAGAATTCAGACCTAATGATCCATGACACCAAAAAGTAATATTAACAAATCTGAATACTTGATGTAGAAGTTTACAATACATATCAACTGTCAAATTCCATACCATCTTACTGAGGTAAATTTTGGGTGCACATCATCAAAGAAGAAAGACCTGACTTCACAGATTATCTCTTTCAAGATTCCCAAAACCCATGGGAAGAATTTCTTCCCATTCCCACCTTTTCTCCTAGAGAAACTAGTCATTTCCCTACCATTGTATCCACCAATAATCCAATTGTCACTCACCCTCCTTCAACCTTTGGGAAAAACAAACCAAGATAATCCATGCCTATGGCATAAAGCTGTCAGCAAGTCTTGTACCTACCCTTATCACCCTTGTGGACCCAAGATACCACTAGGAGATAGCATAGGGGGCAGAGTACGTAGATACATGGCGTTGTTATACCAAAGCAAACGATGAGAGACTCATCCTTAAGCCAAAGGCCCGCATGCTCAGGTTTCCAGCCGATATACCATGAAAACTCTAAAACATTTTTCCCTTTGGGTAATTAATCCCAAAACAGGCTCTCATGGCCAAAATAGGGAACTTTAACTTACTTAAGAAAATATCGACAAGTTTTCTGATACACAGGATCCTTCACAGAAGGCAAGTGTAAAGCATACTTCCTCAAAGTTTTTATGAACAAATCCTTATTTCAACTCTTTTCAACTAAATGTTTCTTTGAATTAAGAGAAAGAGAGGGGTTTAGCTGATCATGATGAAGATTGAAAGCAAGGATTATATTTCTTAAAAACTCCTTCTTTTCTTCCTTATGTTTTACAACAGAGGTTTTTTCTCTTATATAGAGAAAGAAAGGAGGAGTTGGTGGATAGAAATCCATCAACTTTTACATATGTCATAAAGTAAAAGCAAACAATCATGTCCACTTTTCTAAGTGGGGAGCATGACTTTTACAAAAGCAACTTTAATAAAGTAAAAGCAATCTAATTATTACAAACCACACATCACACATGGCTATGATTAGCCTTTATTAAAGTAGGACAGCTGGTGATAAGGCTTACTCATTAGAAGATTCTGTGCTATCTCCTGGTGGTATCTTGGGTCTACAAGGGCGATAAGGGTAAGTAGAAGACTTGCTGACAGTTGTATGCCATGGGCATGGATTATCCTGGTCTGTTTCTCCAAGGGTTAAAGAAGGGTGAGTGACAATTGGATTATTGGTGGATACAATGGTAGGGAAATGACTATTTTCTATAGGAGAAAAGGTAGGAATAGGAAGAAATTCTTCCCATGGGTCTTGGGAATCTTGAAAGAGGTAATCTGTGAAGTCAGGTCTTTCTTCTTTGATGATGATTCCTCTATTGGGAGGTTTGGAAATAACAGAAGGGGTTGGTACCATGTAGATATCATAGTGTGGTCCAAGTGATGTATGCTTAATGTTTAGTGAAGGCAAGGTGATATGGTTGGTCTGGAGTAAAAAGTCCTTAAGATTATTTTTTATTACATAATCTTGTTGGAGAAGAGCCAGATGAGGGACTGTGATCCATTCATACATTTGATCCTGTATCCAAAAGGACTGGTGGTTAGGATGTTGAAAGTATGGTCGATGGATAATGAACACAATAGTGAATATTCTTGCTTCTTAAACTGGAATTTTTCCAAGAGTGTGAGTTTGCTTGATTTGTTGAAGTTTGTGTCGCCAAACAGAAAGTGACGCGAACCATTCGAACAATGTCCATATGAGTGAAGTAGCTTGGTCATGATTGTTAAGAATATCCTGCAAAACAGTAATAGGGAAAACAAGTTTTGTTGCGTAAAGTAAAGACAAGCACCATATATACCATAACTCATTCTCAGAGAGGGAACGAGTAAGATCAAGGGTTAAACTAGTAAGACACATTCAAACGAAGAAGAGTCTTTTCAGGAATAGAATTGTTTTTAAAGTTAAGCATATTGGGAAAAGTTGAATTGTCCATTCTGACATAAAAGTGAAATCCAATAAGATGGAATTCAAACTTCTTTATGCCATTTTTTACTGCAATGATTTCTTTATACACCGTGTGATAATGCTTTTGAGCATTATTGAACTGTCCGCTTGCATGCGTGACATAATGTTCTTTCCCATCAATCTGTTCTATCAAAATTGCACCCCATGCTTTGTCAGAAGCATCTGTTTAGAGTATCCTTTTGCCATCTGTAATGATTCTTAAAGGTGGAGGATTTTGGGCAATCTTTTTGAGGTGGGAAACAGCTTTTGTCTGCACATCAGACCAAGGCGGTGGATTTTTTCTGAGAAGGGCTGATAAAGGAGTGGTGTAGGTATTTACTCGTGGAATAAAATCTCTAACATAATTGACAATCCCTAAAAACTGTTGAACATGAGCTCTGGTAAAATGAGAATCAGGGAAATAAGTCAATTCTTGAGCAATGTGAGGACTTGGTTGATAAAAACTATTTTGGATAATCATTCCAAGAAAGGTAATGTTATCAGTGGCAATAGTACGCTTTTTTTCAGACAACATGATACCATAAGATTGGATAATGTCAAAGAATTTTTCCAATAACTCATGATGTTGTTGATGTGTTTCTGAAAAAAGGAGTATGTCATCAATATAGATTAAAGCATGATGAAGGATAAACTGAAAGATAGTGATCATGGCTTTTTGAAAAATGGATGGGGTAGTTTTGAGACCAAAAGGCAATACAGTCCATTAGAAATGGGCATTTGGAATACATAAGGTTGTTTTGTGGCGATCAGATGAGTGAATTCCTAACTGCCATAATCCTGATTTGAGATCAAATTTTGAAAAGATCTTGGCATTTTTTAACTGAACAAACAAAGCTTGACGTCGAGGTAAGGGAAACTTGTTGTCTTGTAAAAAGACGTTAAGAGGTTGGTAGTCAATGACCAATCTTTTTTTACCTCTAACATTTTCAAAATGTTTTTCAACATAGAATGCTTGACAGGCCCATTGGGAAGTGGTCGGCTAAATAAACCCTTGGGCTAATAACTGTTGGCACTCTGTTTGGGCCAAGAGTAAATCTTGAGGATTCATTCCAGGATGGGTAGCCTTTGTTGGGTTGTGATCTTCATTAAGTTTAAAGGGCAACTTAACAAAGAAGAGTG
Source organism: Luvunga scandens (assembly GCA_030449905.1). Lineage (NCBI taxonomy): Eukaryota > Viridiplantae > Streptophyta > Magnoliopsida > Sapindales > Rutaceae > Luvunga > Luvunga scandens. The sequence goes on along the minus strand of JASUUG010000210.1, from coordinate 16,840,111 downwards.
GATTTTTCCATAAAAGGTTGGAATGGATAAAATTGGCTATGGCTTCCAGGAAGTAAGAAAGGAGTCGAGAGGTGATGTCTTCATAGGAGGAAGGAACATTGGACAAGGAATAAAGCTTCAAGGCATCTGTATAGGTTTTAAACATGTTCTTATACCTAATGCCAGTGGAAGTAATTTGAAGATGTTTAACTTGACTAAAAAGATCAAATCCAATAAGGAGATCCTTATCGGGGAGAATAGATCCAATCAATTTAGTCCAAATAACATAATTGAGGAATAATTGTATACCAATGGGATTTTTGGTAATCAGTTTGGTGGAAAACAATTCTCCATTAGCTGCTTTGAAAAATTTCTTATGTTGTTTCCAACAATCAGAAGGGAGAATTTTAGGATTGATAATATTTTTCTGTGCACCAGTATCAATGAATGCAATCATAGTGATAAGTCTATGATATTTTGAAGGAAGGATTTGTGCTTTGATGGAAGGGATTCGAATGGTGAGATCAAGGATAGGTTTGGATTTTGCTTGGATTTGATGAATAGTGTAAATCTGATCATCAGAATGATCTGATTCATCTGTATCTGTGGTAGAGTCCAAAGTAAAAATAGTTGACTCATCTGGTTATTCTTGCTTAGAGAACAAGTATTCAACTTTATCAGTCTCAGGAGAAAACTCAGTATTCTGCTGAAGATGCTGTAATAGTTTAACAGCTTTGGCAGGTTTATTAAGACAATCTTTGGCAAAATGTCCTTTTTTGTGGCAAATAAAACATCGAGATTTCTTTTTCCTGGATTGATCTTTGGATGAAGGATGTCTTTGTCTAAAGAAACATAGATGTTTGGATTTTCTATTTTTCTAGTGGTAAAAAGGATTAGGATTAGGATTAGGGACTTTTCGGAAGTGAGTTTTCTTTTTGGTCGGACAATGACATTGGGTTTTGTCTGTACACTTTATCTTGAGATAAGGCTTTTACAGACAGATTTGAAAGGTTCTCTGTCTTTGATAAGTTCTTTAAAGAATTTTTTCTGCTCACAGAGTTTATCAAGACATCCCATTGCCAGCTGGAATATCTTTCCCAAAGTCAAATTATTAATCACCAGATTATGAGCTGTAATCTGTCGATGTAGCTCTGGTTGTAATTCTTCTAGTAAAGAGGCCATGAAAACATGCCTGAGAGTGGCATCATTGAAGCCATTGAGCTTGTAATACAGGACATTCATTCTTTTGTAATGAAAGTGAAGATCTTTGGGGTTTAAAGAACAACACTTCATGTTTAGAAACTCTTTTCTAGCAACTTCATAAGTAACCAAAGGTTCACTTATGAATTGTTCATGAATAATTCTTTGAAGCAAAGAGAAACTTCTTCATTTGGATGAATCAAGTCGCATCAGAAGCTCCCCAAACTATCAAACCAATCTCTTAATGAACCGGTAAAACGGGTAGAGAACTGTTTTAAGATGGTTTGAGTAGTTGCACCAGGTCGTAACATCTGTAAATCTATCCAGGTTAATAGTTCTTGTAGCCTTTCTCTCCATCGATAGGGAGGAAGATCATCAAATGTAAACCATTGGCCATTGGATGGTTTTGATTCATAGGACCTTGGTGGAGGATTTGATGTCTGCCTAATAGGTTGATCTATTGGAGGATCATTCTCATCAATTTCTTCTATGACTATAGGTTCACTAGGCTGTGGATCAGCCATTAGTAGTCTGGAAACATCAGTATATTGTGATTCATAATCAGTAAATTCTTATGACACAATAGACTCACTGGAAGATTCTGAAGAAATGAATTCCGAAGAAGTAGGTTCTGTTTGAACTGATTTGACAATAATCCCATATTGAAACATACGATCTTTGCCTGAGGATGAAGAAGGAATATCAGTAAAAGTGGTTGATGGTGTTGCAGTGGTAGATGGTTTTGGTGTTGGTTTTGGTTTAGGTGGCACTGGTTTGGAAGGTTTAGGAGATTCAGGTTTTGTGAAAAGAGTATGAGTTATCCCAAAAAGTTTAGAGGGATCATAAGGTCTACTTTGTGAAAGTAAAGAACTAAAAGGATGATAAGTCTAAGATAAAGTTGGAATGGATTGGGATTTTCCAAAAAGTGAAGGTTGATGCTTTTCTAAGTCAATTCTTGCTAACTCAGCTTTTAAGCGTCAAATATCAGCTTCCTTTTGATTAAATTCAGGACCCCAGTACCTTTTCTCAATCATATCTTTAAGATCTTTATCCAATTGGACAATTCTATCTTTGAGATCTTGGTACATCTGTTGGAGTCGAAGAGTGATATCATCAACTTTTCTTTCAACTTGAACAGTTCTATTGGAGATAGTGTCTACCTTTTGATTTAAGGTAATGATGCCATGAATACATGTCTCAAAGTTGCATCATTGTATCCATTTAACTTGTAATACAAGATGGACAAGCGTTTGTAATGGAAGTGAAGATCCTTAGGATTGAGCGAACAACACTTCATATTGAGGAATTCTTGTCTTGCTACTTAATAGGTTACAGAAGGTTCACCTATGAATTGTTCATGGATTAAAGCTAAGGCTGTAGAGACTTCAGGAATTTGGATGAATTGAAGTTGTCTGTATGTGCTAAGGCTGTCAAACCAATCACGTAAGGAATCCGTAAAACGGGTTGAGAATTCTTTTAAAACTGATTGGGTAGTTGTTTCGGGTCTAAACATCTAGAGATCAATCCAAGTAGAGAGATCTTGGAGTCTTTCACGCCATCGGTGTGGCGGAAGGTCATCAAATGTAAACCATGGGCCATTGGATGGTTTTGACTCAAAAGACTGTTGGTGTGGTCTTGATTGGCCAGTGGTTTCATGGTCATTATTGTCATTGTCACCAACTTCTTCTGTGACAACTGGTTCACTTATTTGTAGATCAGCAGTATCTGCCATGAGTAATTTTGAGATATTTGCAGGCTGAGCTTCAGAATTAGTAGTAGAGGCTGAAGATTCTTCAGATTCAGAGAGATGGGAATCATCAGTATCTGTGTTGATATCAGAAGAATCTGTAAACTGTTCTGGAAAAAGAGTTTGAGTAATGGGTGTAATTTCAAGCTGTTGAATGGGTTTTTTGCCAGTAAAAGTAGAAAGGGTATTTGGTGGAGGTGCTGGTGGTGTTGGCCTTGTAGGTGTATGCTTGGGTGGCGGAATGTCTTTAAACAAAGTATGAGTCATGCCAAACAACTTTGTTGGGTCATATGGTCTTGATGGTGCCATAAAGGATCCAAAAGGATGATAAGTTTAGGATAGACTGGGAATTGATTAACTTTTACCAAAAAGCGAAGGCTGTTGCTTTTTAGCATTAATTCGAGCTAATTCAGCTTTTAACTTTCTGATTTCTGCTTCCTTTTGGTTAAATTCTATACCCCAGTATCTCTTGGCTATCATATCTCTTAGATCAATATCAAGTTTAGCGATACGATCTTTAAGATCTTAATACATCTTTTGAAGTTGTAAAGTTATTGCATCAACTTTTGCTTTAACATGAGTGGTTCGAGTAGATATAGTATCTATCTTTTGGTGCAAAGAACTTAAAGACTGATTTTACAGTCTGGCATTCTGAGTTTGCCAATTTAGAACTGCTTCAAAAGACTTAGGTTCCTCCATGTGTCCAATAGGTGTTATGGGAGACTGGACAAAAGGTTTTGAAATGACATGCCTTTGCACATCAGTCTATTTTTCCAATGGAGGGAAATCAGTTGGAGTAAACATCATACAAGATGGAACCAAAGGAGTAGCAATATTAACCGTAGCATGTTGTGCCTGCTGATGACAGGATAATAGCTATGGTTCATGAGTTTGAATCCACTTTAAACCTTTACGATAAGCTGATAAAGGTAAAAAGCTGACTGAAGGATCAGGGTCATCTGGTGGTGTGGTCTTATGATAAGAACAAGGAAACTTTGAAGGATTTTTATTTTTCTTTCTCTTGGGAGAATTAATAAATTCAATACCATCCCAACAAGGACAATCGAGATCACACTGACTAGATCCTGGAACATCCCATAAAAAATGTCCATTTTGTTTAGCTGGATAAACTGGAAAACCATCATAATTAAAAGACAAAATGGGTAAGTCTTCCTGATCAGTCTGGATTGGTTGGATCATTGCAGAATGAGTATAAGACAATCTGTGTGGGGCTTTTGAAAGAGGTGGTGTAGATTGCAAACTTGGTGTATGAGAAGTAATGATGATTTCAGGTAAAAGTGGTGCAGAAGATATGGATGGAGGTATGATATGAACTGAGGGTGGCTTGAAAGTCATCTTAACTGTGCCATCGAGACGACGTTCAAACGAACTTTTAGAGGTTTGGATGGGTTCAGTATTTTGGTGGAACTTCTCATAATTGGAGAGCCATTCAAGAGGATTAATTGAAGAAGTTCATTCCTAGCAATCTGTCTAGGAATCTAGATGATTGTGGGTATGTCTTTTGATTCAGCAAGAATCATCAAAGCATCAGAAGTTTCTTGGGAAGTGGGTAAGTCCAAGGCATGATTTTGAAGTCTGTATACCAATTGATGGTGGAGGTTAGCCATTTTTGAGTTGGCTACTTGATCAGCTCCTTGAAGCTAGATCTGGACTTTAAGGGCTTAAGAAGGTTTGGATAATCCAAATAAAGGTTAAAATTGGGATAGAAAGTGAGTAAGACACTTCCTGCATGGAAAGTGGTTAGAACTGTGCCGATAATAGCATGTTCATAATGTTTGAATCGAGAATCAAGCAAAGCAAGTCGGGCTGAAATAGGCAACCCTTTTCTGCCATGTAAGGTGAGTACTAGGCGAATACCTCCAAGATGAAGATGGGTATATCCCTTCTGTTTCCAAGAGGAGATAAGTTCTGGAGAGATTTCGAGGGTTACGTATTGTTCAATAGATGTAGATTTGAGTGAACATCTATCAAATCGTGAGGACTGAACATATTCTTTGGGTAAAGGACGTTTGGTACTGATGAGGTTTTGATACTGCAGGTAAGAGAATGGGTTTTCTTATACAATTGGTAAGGATTGACCAGTGGCATATAAGATTCATCAACTTGAACAGATTCAGAAACATAGGAAAATTCTATAAGGCTTTCAATCTTTTTAGTGGTTCGTTTAAAACAAGAAGTGGGAATATTAAGTGAAGAAGTAAGGGAAACTAAGCTGGAAGAGGATGATGAAGATGCCATAGTGGGAATAATCTCTTAGTTTTCAGAAAAATTAATTAAACATCAATCAGGATAAAGGAGTAAAATTATACCATAAAACATATTGTAAAACAAAAGTTTCGTGACTTTGATACCACAAGGGTAGAGTACGCAGTACGTGGCGTTGTTACACTAGAGCAATGAAGAACTTAATCTTCCTTTAGACCAATAGCCCGCATGCTCGGGTTTCCAGCCAATATACCGTTGTACCAAAACTCAAATCCTTTTCTTTAATTCACAAATATAGGCACTTCTCTGGCCAAAACAGGAAACTAGAAAATTCAATGAGTTTTCTGATACATAGGATCCTTCATTGAAGAGAAGTGCAGAGCATACTTCCTCAAGGTTTTATGAACAAATTCCTTTCCTTTATCCTTTTATCCTTTTAATTCATTATTCCTTAAACTAAGAGAAAATGAGAATTTAGCTAGACATGGAGAGAGATAAGCAAACTTTTTTTTTCTTTCATTCATTCTTTTTCATCTCTAGGAGTATGCCAAATCTTTCCTTATAAGGTATTTCATTGCAGCTTGCATTGAATACCTGAGTTCACCTTCATTCAAAAGATTTCGGTTCTTCCATATGACCAGTAACAGAAATTGGAGACTGGACAAATGGTTTGGAGATGACATGTTTTTCAACATCTGTTTGTTTTTCGAAAGGAGGAAATTGTTGAAGATATTCTTAGGTTGGAGAAGAAGAATACATCATACAATGAGACACTGGAGTAGATGGAGATAACAAATTTTGACGAGCTTGTTGATGGCAAGTCAAAAGTTCAAACTCATTCTTTTGGATCCATTTTAATCCTTTGTTATAAATTGGCAAAGGAAGGAAACTAATAGAGGGATCAGGATCATCTGGTTTAGATGGAGGATGGTAATGGCAAGGAGTGTGATGCTTTTTCTTTTTTCTCCGTCTTTTTGGTTCTTTAATCTCAATATCTTCCCAACAAGGACAATCTGGATCACATTGACCAGATCCAGGTACATCCCACATGAAATGACCATTTACTTTGGCTGGATATATTAGATATCCATCGTTATTAAAGGAAGAAAAGAAGGAGTTTTTAGAAAATATAATCTTTGCTTTCAATCTTCATCATGATCGGCTAAACCCCCTCTCTTTCTCTTAATTCAAAGAAACATGAAATAATAGTTGAAAAGAGTTGAAATAAGGATTTGTTCATAAAACTTTGAGGAAGTATGCTTCACACTTGTCTTCTGTGAAGGATCCTGTGTATCAGAAAACTCGTCGATATTTTCTTAAATAAGTTAAAGTTCCCTATATCGGTTGGTCCAGTCTACTACCTGGTGATAGCATTGAAATTTCAAGAAACTCAGATGACTGAAGCCTATTTTACAACCATCCTACTTTACAGCTATTGTATTTTTACTTTAAATAAAGGCTACTCAATAATAGCCATGCGTGTGATTGTATTATTAAAGTGTGTCTTGTCTCCCACTCTAAAAAAGTAGATGTAAAATTATTGTTGTCTACTGTTGACTTTTGTCATATCATCCTATCCACTCTCATAAAGTGGTTTCATGATAAGTTTGCTTTTACTTTAAAAAAAAAAAGGCTGGACACCTGTCGTCCACTGCCTCCTCTTCGAGGTAGTATGCTCTACACTTGCCTTCTTTGAAAGATCATGTGTATCAGAAACTCGTTGACATTTTTTATTAAGATTAAAGTTCCTTGTTTTGGCCATGAGTTGCCTGTGTTTTGAGATTATCAATCTAAAGAAAGTGTTTTGAGTTTTTGTACATGGTATATCGGCAATAAACAAGCCACATACTGTATACTCTGCCCTTGTAGTATAAAAACTCAAAACACTTTTTTAGATTCATAATCCCAAAACATAAGGAACTTATGGCTAAAACAGGGAATTTTAATCTTAATAAAAAATGTCAACGAGTTTCTGATACATAGGATCCTTCAAAGAAGGCAAGTGTAGAACATACTACCTCGAAGTTTTATGAACAAATTCTTTTTCCTTAATCCTTTTCTATTTTTAATTCATAATTCCTTGAACTAAGAGAAAGAGAGAATTTAGCTATGCATGATGAGAGTTGATAGCAAATACTTCATATATTTCATCCTTAACTTGTTTATAAAAGACTTCTCCTTTTATAAGAAGAGAAGAGGAGGTAGTAGACGACAGGTGTCTAGCCTCTTTTTTTTTTTAAAGTAAAAGCAAACTTATCATGAAACACTTTATGAGAGTGGATAGCATGTTATGAAAAAAGTCAACAGTAGACAACAATAATTTTACATCCACTTTTTTGGAGTGGGAGACACTACAAAATTATTTTCAAAACTCTATTTTATGGTATAATTTGCAAGCCTTAATCCTGATTGAAAGTTGATTTATAAATTCTAAGAACTAAGAGAGCTTTAAACACTATGTCCTCTTCCTTAACTTCAAGTACTACTCCTGTTGCTATTACCTCTTCTTTAAATCTTCCTCCTTGTTCCAAAAGAATCATAAATAAGATAGAAAGTCTTGTTGAATTTTCTTACGTCCCTGAGTCTGTAAAAATAGATGAATTTCTTATGCCTTTGGTCAACCCTTATCAGTTGTATAAACGGAACAACTCTTTTACCATAAGTATTCGTACCCTTATCAGTACAAAACGTCCTCTTCCTAAAGAGTATGCTCAAACCTCTCGGTTTGATTAGTGTGCTCTCTAGTCTACTACTGTTGAACAGTATGTCACTTTAGAGATTTCTCCTAAGCTCATAACCTCTTGGAAAAGAGTAGGCTATACACATCTTCATCTTGGAGGTGTTTGTGTTGTATTTACACTCCATGGCAGAAAAGGTTTACCTGTCACAGCTAGACTTGCCTTATTTGATACTCGTTTTAAACAATATGAACATGTCATTATTGGTATTGTTCTCACTACCTTTCATGCTGGTAGTGTTCTTCTCACTTTTTACCATAATTTCAACTTTTCCCTGGATGACTTTAACTTGTCTACAGCCTTAAAAGTTCAAATCCAGCTCCAAGGAGCAGGTCAGATAGCCACTGCAAAAATGGCTACTTTGCATCATCAACTGGTTTATCGACTCCAAAACCATGCCTTGGATCTACCTATTCCACAAACCTCATCAGATGCCTTTTTGATTCTTGCAGAATCAGAGGAAATCCCAACCATTATACAGATCCCCAGACAGATTCCTAGATCTGAGTTTCTCAAGTTGATTTTGATGCCTTTAGAATGGTTATCAAACTATGAGAAATTTCACCAAAATTCTGAGCTTATACAGACCTCTGAAAGTTTGTTTGAACGAAGGTCAGATGGAACTGTAAAACTGACTTTCAAATCTCCATCTGTCCCTACTACATCATCAGTTCCTCCACTTCCTGAAATCATAATTACCTCACCAACTCTTAGTTTGCTGTCTACACCACCTCCCTCTGAAGCTCCTCACAGATTATCCTATACCTATTCAGCTATGATTCAACCCGTTCAAACCAACCAAGAAGATTTACCTATCTTATCTTTTAACTCTGATGGTTACCCTGTATACCCAGCCAGACAAAATGGTCATTTCATGTGAGATGTCCCAGATTCTAGAAAGTATGATCCAGACTGTCCTTGTTGGGAAGATGTAGAAATTGATGTTCCTAAGAAAAAGAAAAATAAAAAGCGTCACCACTCTCCTTGTCATGGTCACAGACCTTTTAAACCTGATGACCCAGATCCATCTGTAAGTTTTTTTACCTTTACCCATGTACCGCAAAGGTTTGAAATGGATACAGAAAAATGAACCAAAGTTGTTGTCCTGTCATGAAGTTCAAAAAACTCCTATGCCAACACCATTACCGGTTTCATCATGTATGATGTTTTCCTCATCCCCTACCCAGGACTATCTTAATTAGTTTCCACCATTGGAAAAACAGACAGATGTTCAACGACATGTCATTTTAAAACCATTTGTTCAGTCCCCAATCACTTTAACTGGACATATGGAAGAGCCAAAATCATTTGAAGTAGTCTTAAATTGGCAAACTCAAAAAGACAGAGTCCAAAATCAAGCCTTAAATTCCTTGCATCAAAAGGTAGATACAATTTCTACCAAGACTGTTCATGTTGAAAAGAAAATGGATGATATCACTCTCAGATTGCAACAGATGTATCAAGATCTTAAGGATAGAATTGCCCAACTGGATACTGATTTGAGAGACATGATTGATAAAAGATATTAGGGTCCAGAATTCAACCAAAAAGAAGCTGAGATTAGACGGCTAAAAGCTGAATTAGCCCGAATTGATTAAAAAAAATAGCAACCATCACTTTTTGGTAAATCCTAATCCATTCCAACCTTATCTCAAACCTATCATCCTTTTGGCTCATTCTTAACACCTACCCGACCATATGATCCATCAAAGCTTTTTGGCATGACTCACACTTTATTCAAAACTCCACCAGCACCGGACAAACCAAAAATGTCAAAACCTAAGTCAAAACCATCTTCATCACAGCTTAAATCATCTGTTTCTCCCTTTGATGTTCCTTCAACTTCAACTGGAAAGAATCCTATGCATCAATATGAGATCACATCAACTCTTGAGAATACTGACTATGTTGTATCATACTCAAGTTTAGAATTTTATGAATCTGTTGCATCCAATATCAACTCTCCTAAAAACTCTGATAAGTCAGAATCAAGTGATTCAGAAGCCAATTATGTTGATATTTCCAGATTATTAATGGCTGACACAGTTGATCCTCAACCCAGTGAGCCGGTTGTTACAGAAGAAGTTGATGACAATTCGACAGACACAACAGATCAATCCGCACCACGATCACAATCAAGAACCCATGATTCCAAACCTTCCAATGGACCATGGTTTACTTTTGATTGCATTCCCCAACATCGATGGCGGGAAAGATTACAAGAACTATCTGCCTGGATAGATCTCCAGATGTTAAGGCTTGGTGCAACAACCCAATCCATGCTAAAAGAATTCTCTACCCGTTTTACGGGATCTTTACGTGATTGATTTGACAGTTTGGGAACTTATAGACAATTGCAGTTTATACAGATTCTAGAAGTCTCTGCAGCCTTGGCATTAATTCATGAACAATTTATTAGAGAACCAACGGTCACTTATGAGGTTGCCAGACAAGAATTTCTCAATATGAAATGTTGTTCCTTAAATCCCAAGGATCTTCATTTTCATTATAAGCGCATGTCCATCCTTTATTACAAGCTAAATGGCTTCAATGATGCAACTCTCAGACATGTGTTTATGGCTTCTTTACCTGAAGAATTGTAACCAGAACTTCAAAGGTAGATCACAGCTCACAACTTGGTCATTGATAATTTGTCTTTAGGCAAGATATTCCAACTAGCCATGGGATGTCTTGACAAGCTCTGTGAACAAAAGAAGTTTTTCAAAGAGCTCATCAAAGACAAAGAGCCCTTCAAAATCTACTTCCAGAAAACCCTACCTCAAATCAAATACAGAGACAAAACCCAGTGCCATTGTCTTACAAAAAAGAAACACCATTTCAAAAACTACTCTCCAAACCTTGGCCAGTTTTATCGAAAGAAAACTAGAAGAAAAAGTAGACCTCTGCGTTTTTTCAGATGTAGAACTTCTTCCACTAGAAACCAAACCAGAGAAAGAAAATCCAAAGGCTTCATTTGTCATAAGAGAGGACATTTTACAAAAAATTATCCAAATAAACCAGCCAGAGCGGTTAAATTACTACAACATCTTCAGACCAATATGGATTTCTCTCCTGATCATGACCAGATTGAATTCTTATTTTCTGATCAAGAAAATCTTGATGACAATACTGTTTTTGCATTGGAAGCTACCACAGATGATGATTCATTGTCTGATCTAGATGACAATGTTTTCACAATCCATACCATTCACCACATAGCCCAAATTGTTTAAAAAGCCCAATCAGTCCCTATTCATGATCTTACAATTCCAATTCCTTCGGTAAAAGTTCAAATACTTCTTTCAAAATATCATAGACCCATTTCTATTATTGGGTTTATTGATACAGGAGCCTAGAAAAGTATGTTAAACCCATGCATCCTGCCTTTTGAATGCTGAAAACAGCAATAAGAATACTTTAAGGCAGCGGATGGACAGCTTTTAACCACTAAATTGATTACCAAGCACCCCATTGGTATTCAATTGAATCTTCCTAATAAAGACCTTCTTATAGGTTTTGATCTCCTTCATCAAGCCAAATCCATCCAGATTTCATCTATTGACATTCGTTTCAAAAAAATGTTCAAAACATATACCAATGCCCTAAAATTATATTCTTTGGCCAATGCTCTATCATCTTACTCATATATTACTTCCAAATTCCTCCAGTTTTGTCTTGAGAATCACAGTCAGTTTAATCATCCTCATCCTCTTTGGAAAAATGAAAAATTCTTCATTAAGTTACCTTTTAAACTTAATGAGGATCACAATCCAACCAAAGCCACTCATCCTGGTATGACACCAGAAGACCTCAAATTGGCCCAAATTGAATGTCAACAACTAATGGCCCAAGGTCTAATTGAACCCACTTCTTCTCAATGGGTTTGTCAGGCTTTTTATGTTAAAAGACATTCATAAAAAGTCAGGAAAAAAAAGAGATTAATCATTGACTATCAACCTTTGAATATCTTTTTGCAAAATATTAAATTTCCTCTTCCAAAACGACAGTCTTTGTTTATTCACCTCAAAAGTGCCAAAATCTTTTCCAAATTTGATTTAAAGTCTTGTTTTTAGCATATCGGTGTTCATCCTGCTGACAGACATAAGACGGCATTTTTGTATCCCTAATGCTCATTACCAATAGACTGTTTTACCTTTTGGTTTTAAAACAGCTCATTCTTTGTTCCAAAAAGCCATGACTATAATTTTTCAACCAATCCTCCATAATACTTTTGTTTACATTGATGATCTGTTACTTTTTTCTTAAACTCATCAACAGCATCACGAGTTACTAGAATAGTTTCTTCAAATTGTTCAAACTCATGGTATCATGTTATTAGACAAGAAAAGGACCATTGCTACAAATCATATTACTTTCCTTGGTATGGTCCTTAAAGATGGTTCTTATCAGCTCAGTTCACACATAGCCCAAGAATTGATGAATTTTCCTAATAAAGATTTTTCCAAGAAACAAATCCAATAATTTTTTGGAATTATCAACTACATTAGAGATTTCATTCCACGTGTAAACACTTACACCAATCTTTTATCTGCACTGCTGAAAAAGAATCCACCTCTTTGGAATAATCAACACACTTAAGTTGTCTCCCATTTAAAAAAGATTGCACAGCATCCTCCACCTTTGAGGATCATCACAGATGGCCAGTGCATACTACAGACAGATGCTTCTGATGAAGCATGGGGAGCAATTTTGATTGAAAAGATTGATGAGAAAAAGCATTATATTGCTCATGCCAGTGGACAGTTCTATCCAGCTCAAAAGCACTACCATACAGTGTATAAAGAGATTCTTACTATCAAATACGGAAAAAGTTTGAATTTTATCTCATCGGATACCACTTTTGTGTCAGAATAGATAACTCTGCTTTTCTAAATATGTTGAATTTAAAAAACAGCACAGTTCCATAAAAGACACTTCTGCGTTTAAAAGATTGGTTTTCACACTATGACTTCGAAGTAAAGCATATAAAAGGAGACCACAACACCATTCCTGATTATCTATCAAGAAAGCCTCCTGATATCAAAACTCAGATATATGTCACATTTCCAACCATAGCAATGGCTTCATCCTTACCCAAGCATGCCCTTACCAAGAAATTCACTCTTGATAATCGTCCATTCAGAACTCCATATCATATCTAGGAATATGCAAGAAATTTCGTGATGAGATACTTCATTGCAGCCTACTCAGAATACCCTAAATCCCCTACATTTCAAGATTATCATTCGGAATGTATGTTTTTAACTAGTCTCACTCTTGATCTCTCTCGTTCTCTTTCAAAGAATGAACTTTGGTACCTATGGTGTTTATCTCTATTGTATGCTACCAAGCTTGTTTTCCCACATGTTCTTTTGCAGTACCTCCTCAATAATCCTGACCAAGCAACCTCTTTAACTTGGACATTCCTCGAATGGTTTACACCTCTTCCAATATGGTGTTACAAGTTAAACCAGATTAAGCTTACTCACAACCTTGGTAAAATCCCTTATCAGGAAGCACAGATGTTCACTACAATTTTCATCATACACAGACCTTATTTTCAACATCCAGATCACCAATCATTCTGGACTCAAGACCATATGTACGAATGGATTACTGTTCCACACCCTGCAATGCTTCAACAGGATTATGCTATCAAAAACAATCTTAAAGATTTCCTACTTCAGACCAACCATGTCACTTTACCATCTCCAGACATCAAACACACATTTCTTAGTCCTCGTCATGACATTTACATGGTTCCTACTCCGTCTATCATTTCTAAACCACCTTCCAGAGGAATAATAATCAAAGAAGAAAAGTCAGACTATACAGATTTTCTTTTCCAGAATTCACAAGATCCATGGGAAGAATTTCTTCCTCTCAACAGTTAGAGCACTCCAACTCCCAGAGAAAGCAGCCATTTTCCTACCATTGTTTCCACCAGTAATCCAACTGTCATCCATGCCCTTAATCACCCTCATTCAACTTTTGGAAAATCAGACAGAAAATCCATGCCCTTGGCACACCTCTCTCAGCACCAATTGTACCTATCCTTATCATCCATGTGGAACCAAATCACGACTTGGTGATAGCACTGAAACTTTAGGAAACTCAAATGACTGAAGCCTATTTTACAATTGTCTTACTTTACAGCTGTTGTATTTTTACTTTAAATAAAGGCTACTCAATAATGGCCTTTTGTCATATCATACTATCCACTCTCATAAAGTGGTTTCATGATAAGTTTGCTTTTACTTCAAAGAAAAAAAAAAGGTTGGACACCTGTCGTCCACTACCTCCTCTTCTCCTCTTATAAAAGGAGAAGTCTTTTGTAAACAAATCAAGGATGAAATATATGAAGTATTTGCTATCAACTCTCATCATGCATAGCTAAATTCTCTCTTTCTCTTAGTTCAAGGAATTATGAATTAAAAATAGAAAAAGAATTTGTTCATAAAACTTCGAGGTAGTATGCTCTACACTTGTCTTCTTTGAAGGATCCTGTGTATCAGAAACTCGTTGATATTTTTTATTAAGATTAAAGTTCCTTGTTTTGGCCATGAGTTGCCTGTGTTTTGGGATTATCAATCTAAAGAAAGTGTTTTGAGTTTTTATACATGGTATATCGGCGGGAATCCATTGACGTAAATTCCAAGGTCATCTCGAATGGGGACTAGTTTGGTCTGCATTGATGCGAAACAAGCCTTTGGCTTAAGGATGAGTCTCTCATCGTTTGCTTTGGTATAACAACGCCACGTACTTGCGTACTCTGCCCCCTATGATATCAGAGCCATATCACATAAAACTTGTGTTTTCAAAATAATTTATGGTATAATCTTTTAAAATTCAACTCTGATATGGTATTATTCATGATATCTGAGAATTAAGAGAAATTTCCCGACCACGACTTCTTCTTCAACTTCTACCGCTGCTCATGTATCGCTTACCTCTACTTTAAACCTCGCTGCTTCTTGTTCTAAACGTACTTCCAGTAAAATAAAAGTCTTGTTGAGTTTTCTTATGTTCCAGAGTCTGTAAAAATTGATGAGTCTTATATGCCTCTTGTCAATCCATACTAGTTGTACAAAAGAAACCATTCCCTTATCAGAAGTATCCGTACCCTTATCAGTACCAAAAGACCTCTCCCTAAAAAATATGTTCAGTCTTCCCGGTTTGATCATTGTTTCCTCTAATCCACTACAGCTTAACAATATGTTACTCTAGAGAGTTCCCCTAAACTTATAATTTCTTGAAAACGAGAAGGATACACCCATCTTCATCTTGGGGGTGTTCGTCTGGTCTTTACCCTTCATGGCCGTAAAGGCTTACCTGTTACAGCTCGTTTGGCTTTACTTGATACTCGATTCAAACAGTATAAACATGCCATCATCTGTACTGTTCTTACTACCCTCCATACTGGTATCGTTTTGCTTACCATCTATCCCAACTTCAACCTTTCTCTAGATGATGTCAATCTTTCTATAGCCTTGAAAGTTCAAATCCAGCTCTAAGGAGCAGATTAGATAGCCACTGCTAAAATGGCTACTTTGCACCATCAGTTAGTCTACTGCCTACAAAACCATGCCTTGGATCTTCCTACACCGCAAACCTCCTCAAATGCTTTGATGATTCTTGCTGAATCAGAAAAATTCTAAGAACTAAATTACTCTAGCTAATGCCTCTAAAATGGTTGTCTAACTATGAGAAATTCCATCAAAATTCAAAACCTATTCAAACTTCTGAAAGTCTGTTTCAATGAAGATCTGATGGAACGATCAAGTTGACTTTTAAGTCACCACCACCACCACCCACTACATCATCAGCTCCTCCACTTCCTAAAATCATCATTACATCACCAACCCCTAGCCTACTTTCCACACCACCTCCCTCTACTGATGAAAATCCCAGACTATCCTATACCCATTCAGCCATGATTCAACCTGTTGTCACCAATCAAGAAGATTTGCCCATTTTGTCCTTCAGTAATGATGGATATCCAATATATCCAGCCAAAGTAAATGGTCATTTCATGTGGGATGTATCTGGATATGGTCAATGTGATCCAGACTGTCCTTGTTGGGAAGATATTGAGATTGAAGAACCAAAAAGACGGAGAAAAAAGAAAAAGCATCACACTCCTTGCCATTACCATCCTCTAGCTAAACCAGATGATCCTGATCCCTTTGTTAGTTTCCTTCCTTTGCCAATTTATAACAAAGGATTAAAATGGATCCAAAACAATGAGCCTGAACTTTTGACTTGCCATTAGCAAGCTCATCAAAGTTTGTTGCTTCCCTCTACTTCACTGTCTCCTTGTATGATGTATTCTTCTTCTCCAACCCAAGAATATCTTCAACAATTTCCTCCTTTGGAAAAACAAACAGATATTAAAAAATATGTCATCTCTAAACCATTTTTTCAGTCTCCAATTTCTACTACTAGTCATATGGAAGAACCTAAATCTTTTGAAGCAGTTCTAAACTGGCAAACTCAAAATGCCAGAGCTCAAAATCATGCTTTGAATACCTTGAATCAAAAGGTAGACACTATCTCCAATAGAACTGTTCAAGTTGAAAGAAAAGTTGATGATATCACTCTCCGACTCCAACAGATGTACCAAGATCTTAAAGATAGAATTGTCCAATTGGATAAAGATCTTATAAATATGATTGAGAAAAGGTACTGGGGTCATGAATTTAATCAAAAGGAAGTTGAGACTGGACGTTTAAGCAAGAATTGACTCAGACAAGCATCAACCTTCACTTTTTGAAAAATCCCAATCCATTTCAACTTTATCTAAGACTTATCATCCTTTTGATTCTCTACTTTCACAAAGTAGACCTTATGATCCCTCTAAACTTTTTGGGATGACTCATACTCTTTTCACAAAACCTAAATCTTCTAAACCTTCAAAACTAGTGCCACCTAAACCAAAACCAACACCAAAACCATCAACCACTGCGACACCATCAACCACTTCTACTGATATTCCTTCTTCATCCTCAAGTAAAGATCCTAAGTTTCAATATGGGATTACTGTCAAATCAGTTCAAATAGAACCTACTTCTTCAGAATCTATTTCTTCAGAATCTTCCAGTGAGTCTATTGTGTCAAAAGAATTTATTGATTCTGAATCACAATATGCTAATGTTTCCAGACTACTAATGGCTGATCCACAGCCTAGTGAACCTGTCGTCACAGAATAAATTGATGAGAATGATCCTCCAGTAGATCAACCTACTGGGCAGACATCCAATCCTCCACCAAGGTCCTATGAATCAAAACCATCCAATGGCCCATGGTTTACATTTGATGATCTTCCTCCCCATCGATGGAGAGAAAGGCTACAAGAATTATCAGCCTGGATAGATTTACAGATGTTACGACCTGGTGCAACTACTCAAACCATCTTAAAAGAGTTCTCTACCCATTTTATCGGTTCATTAAGAAATTGGTTTGATAGTTTGGGAGCTTACAGACAGTTTCAATTCATCCAAATTGAAGAAGTTTCTACTGCTCTAGCAATTATTCATGAACAATTCATAGGTGAACCTTCGGTTACTTATGAAGTTGCTAGAAAAGAGTTTCTAAACATGAAATGTTGTTCTTTAAACCCCAAAAATCTTCACTTTCATTACAAAATAATGATTGTCCTGTATTACAAGCCCAATGGCTTCAATGATGCCACTCTTAGGCATGTTTTCATGGCTTCTTTACCAGAAGAATTACAACCAGAGCTACAACGACAGATTACAACTCATAATCTGGTGATTGATAATTTGACTTTGGGAAAGATATTCCAGCTGGCAATTGGATGTCTTGATAAACTCTGTGAGTAGAAAACGTTCTTTAAAGAACTTATCAAAGACAGAAAACCTTTCAAATCTGCCTGTAAAAAGCCTTATCTCAAGATAAAGTGTATAGACAAAACCCAATGTCACTGTCCAACCAAAAAGAAAACTCACTTCCGAAAAGTCCCTGATCCTAATCCTTTTTACCACAAGAAAAAGAGAAAATCCAAACATCTACGTTTCTGTAGACAAAGACATCCTTCATCCAAAGATCAATTTAGGAAAAAGAAATCTCGATGTTTTATTCGCCACAAAAAATTTACCAAAGATTGTCCTAATAAACCTGCCAAAGCTGTTAGACTATTATAGCATCTTCAGTAGAATACTGAGTTTTCTCCTGAGACTGATCAAATTGAATACTTGTTCTCTAAGCAAGAACAACCAGATGAGCCAACTATTTTTGCTTTGGACTCTACCACAGATACAGATGAATCAGATCATTCTGATGATCAAATTTATACTATTCATCAAATACAAGCAAAATCCAAACCTATCCTTGACCTCACCATCCAGATCCCTTCCATCAAAGCACAAATCCTTCCTTCAAAATATCACAGACTTATCATTGTGATTGGATTCATTAATACTGGTGCACAGAAAAGTATTATCAATCCTAAAATTCTCCCTCCTGATTGTTGAAAACAACATAAGGAATTTTTCAAAGCAGCTAATGGAGAATTATTTTCCACCAAACTGATTACCAAAAATCCCATTGGTATACAGTTATTCCCCAATTATGTTATCTAGACTAAATTGATTGGATCTACTCTCCCCGATAAGGATCTCCTTATTGGATTTGATCTTTTTAGTCAAGTTAAACATCTTCAAATTACCTTCACTAGCATTATATATAAAAACATGTTTAAAACTTATACAGATGCCTTGAAGCTTTATTCCTTGTCCAATGTTCCTTCCTCCTATGAAGATATCACCTCTGGACTCCTTTCTTACTGTCCTGCAAGCCATAGCCAATTTGTCCATTCTAACCCTTTGTGGAAAAATCCGCTCTTCTTTGTTAAGTTGCCCTTTAAACTTAATGAAGATCACAACCCAACAAAGGGTACCTATCCTAGAATGAATCCTCAAGATTTACTCTGGGCCCAAACAGAGTGTCAACAGTTATTAGCCCAAAGGCTTATTGAGCCTACCACTTCCCAATAGGCTTGTCAAAGCATTCTATGTTGAAAAATATTTTGAAAAGGTTAGAAGTAAAAAGAGATTGGTCATTGACTACCAACCTCTTAACTTCTTTTTACAAGACAACAAGTTTCCCTTACCTCGATGTCAAGCTTTGTTGTTTGTTCAGTTAAAAAATGCCAAGATCTTTTCAAAATTTGATCTCACATCAGGATTTTGGCAGTTAGGAATTCATCTATCTGACCGCCACAAAACAGCCTTCTGTATCCCAAATGCCCATTTCCAATAGACTGTATTGCCCTTTGGTCTCAAAACCGTCCAATCCATTTTTCAAAAAGCCATGATCACTATCTTTCAACCTATCCTTCATCATGCTTTGATCTATATTGATGACATACTCCTTTTTTTAGAAACACATCAACAACATCATGAGTTATTGGAAAAGTTCTTTGACATTATCAATTCTTATGGTATCATGTTGTCTGACAAAAAGAGTACTATTGCCAGTGATAAGATCACCTTTTTTGGAATGATTATCCAAATAGTTTTTATCAACCAAGTCCTCACATTGCTCAAGAATTGACTTATTTCCCTGATTCTCATTTTACCAGAACTCATATTCAACGGTTTTAGGGGATTGTCAATTATGTTAGAGATTTTATTCCACGAGTCAATACCTACATCACTCCTTTATCAGCCCTTCTCAGAAAAAATCCACCGCCTTGGTCTGATGTGCAGACAAAAGCTGTTTCTCACCTCAAAAAGATTGCCCAAAATCCTCCACCTTTAAGAATCATTACAAATGGCAAAAGGATACTCCAAACAGATGCTTCTAACGAAGCATGGGCTGCAATTTTGATAGAACATATTGATGGGAAAGAACATTATGTCGCGTATGCAAGCAAACAATTCAATAATGCTCAAAAGCATTATCACACAGTGTCTAAAGAAATTATTGCAATAAAAAATGGCATAAAGAAGTTTGAATTCCATCTTATTAGATTTCACTTTTATATCAGAATGGACAATTCAGCTTTTCCCAATATGCTTAACTTTAAAAACAGTACTACTTCTGAAAAGACTCTCCTTCGTTTGAAGGATTGGCTCTCACGATATGACTTTGAAATTCAACATATAAAAGAAACCCTAAACACCATTCCAGACTACCTCTCCAGAAAACCTCAAACACCACAAGCAAGTGTCTTCAAGTTCTCTATTATCTCCATGGCATCTTCACTGCCAAAACACACTCTCAGTAAAAAGTACACTCCTGATAAAAAAGCTTTCAGATCTCCTTACCAAATTCAAAAGTATGCCAAAACCTTTCTCATGCGGTTTTTCATTACTGCATATTCTGAATTCCCTGAGTCTCCAACATTCCTGGATTACCATTCGGAATGAATGTGTCTTACTGGTTTAACCATTGATCTTACTCGTTCCCTCTCTAAGAATGAGTTATGGTATATATGGTGCTTGTCTTTACTTTACGCAACAAAACTTATTTTCCCTACTACTGTTTTACAGGATATTCTTAACAACCCTAACCAAGCTACTTCACTCATTTGGACATTGTTCGAATGGTTCGCGCCACTTCCTGTTTGGCAACACAAGCTTCAACAAATCAAGCAAACTCACAATCTTAGAAAAATTCCAGTTTCAGAAGCAAAAATGTTCACTACTATGTTCATTATTCATCGACCATACTTTTAGCATCCTGACCACCAGTCCTTCTGGACACAGGATCAAATGTATGAATGGATCACAGTCCCTTATCCGGCTCTTCTCCAACAAGATTATGTAATAAAAAATAATCTTAAGGACTTTTTACTCCAGACCAACCATATCACCTTGCCTTCACCAGACATTAAGCATACATCACTTGGACTACACCATGATATTTACATGGTACCAACCCCTTCTGTCATTTCCAAACCTCCCAATAGAGGAATCATCATCAAAGAAGAAAGACCTGACTTTACAGATTACCTCTTTTAAGATTCCCAAGACCTATGGAAAGAATTTCTTTCTATTCCCACCTTTTCTCCTAGAGAAACTAGTCATTTCTTTACCATTGTATCCACCAATAATCCAATTGTCGCTCACCCTCCTTCAACCCTTGGAGAAACAAACCAAGATAATCCATGCCCATAGCATACAGCTGTCAGCAAGTCCTGTACCTACCCTTATCACTCTTATGGACCCAAGATACTACTAAGAGATAGCACAGAATCTTTTGATGACTAAACCTTATCACCAGTTGTCCTGCTTTACAGCTATTCTACTTTAATAAAGGATAATCATAGCCATGTGTGATGTATGGTTTGTAATAATTAAGTTTGCCTTTACTTTATTAAAGTTGCTTTTGTAAAAGTCATGCTCCTCACTCAGAAAAATGGACATGATTGCTTGCTTTTACTTTATGACACATGTAAAAGTTAATGGATGTCTATCCACCAACTCCTCCTCTCTTTCTCTATATAAGAGAAGAGACCTCTGTTGTAAAACATAAGGAAGAAAATAAGGAGCTTTTAAGAAATATAATCTTTGCTTTCTATCTTCATCATGATCGACTAAACCCCTCTCTTTCTCTTAATTCAAAGAAACATGAAATAATAGTTGAAAAGAGTTGAAATAAGGATTTGTTCATAAAAACTTTGAGAAAATATACTCTACACTTGCCTTCTGTGAAGGATCCTGTGTATCAGAAAATGCGTCGATATTTTCTTAAGTTAAAGTTCCCTGTTTTGGCCATGAGAGCCTGTTTTGGGATTAATTACCCAAAGAGAAAATGTTTTAGAGTTTTCATGGTATATTGGCTGGAAACCTAAGCATACGGGCCTTTGGCTTAAGGATGAGTCTCTCATCGTTTGCTTTGGTATAACAACGCCACGTACCTGCGACCATACTTTCAGCATCTTGACCACCAGTCCTTTTGGACACTGGATCAAATGTATGAATGAATCACAGTCCCTCATCCAGCTTTTCTCCAACAAGATTATGCAATCAAAAATAATCTTAAGGACTTTTTACTCCAGACCAACCATATCACCTTGCCTTCACCAGACATTAAGAACAGTACCGATGATAGCATGTTCATACTGTTTGAACAGGTAAGCCTTTACAACCATGAAGAGTAAGGACCAGACGAACACCCCCAAGATGAAGATTAAAACAAACTTTCAGAAGTCTTAATATGTTCTGAATTTTGATGAAATTTCTCATAGCTAGACAACCATTCTAGAGGCATGAGCTGGAGTAATTCAGTTCTTGGAATTTGTCGGGGAATTTGGATGATGGTTGGAATCTCTTCTGATTCAGTAAGAATCATCAGAGCATCTGAGGAGGTTTTGAATTTTGATGGAATTTCTCATAATTAGACAACCATTCTAAAGGCATGAACAGGAGTAATTTAGTTCTTAGAATTTGTCGGGAAATTTGGATGATGGTTGGAATCTCTTTTGATTCAGCAAGAATCATCAGAGCACCTGAGGAGGTTTGCGGTGTATGAAGATCCAAGGCATGGTTTCGTAGTCGGTAGGCTAACTGATAGTGCAAAGTAGCACAGAATTATATTTGCATTTGAATGTTGATGCAATCTGAAATGTGTTACATAAACATTTTAGCAACAAATTAAGACTACAAAAATTATAATGATTCTTCAACAGCTCAATTTCTATAATAAGCTTAATAAACATACCTCTTGATCAAGTTTTTCCCACACATGGGACATGTTGCAATAAGATTTTGAGCAAACAGGGCAAGCATACCTGCAAGAAGTTTATTACTACAAAAGCCAGCTGCTCTAGATTTACATGAAGAAATGAATAAGAATTCATTCTAGAAAAGAAAAATTAACATAAAAACAATGATTGCACTTCAGAAGCTTACTGCAAATGCCGCTTCATCTCTTTAACACAGTATAAATGTATAGTGTGTCCACAACGCAAAACAGTGATGTCTTTCGTAGAATCAAACAGGAACCGAGCAGCAAAAGAATATAAGTTACCACATTCGCTATTAGGAAAGTTTGCATCACTTTAGTTAAGGTTCTGTCATTCAAATTCACCTCAAAGTAAATGGGCTAATTATGGTGCATTGCTTGTTCCACGCAACTGTGAGAATCCTTTAACACTATTGAATAGCAGCAACCTAAATGGCAATGATGATCTCCACAATCAAATTATTTAAAAATGCACCAATTAAAGGAACAAAATATGAATAAGTAACACTTGCAACCTTACCACATTTATTTCAGTGGAAAAAATTCTCCTCCCCGCTGATCCTGCAACACCATAAGCAGAGAAATTAGCTAAAATGCCTAGAAGAACCATACATGAGAAAAGAATAAAAAAGCAAAAAGCAGCAGTAGTAGAAAACACTCAACCTGTATATGCCGCATTCATTGCAATGGTATTGTTTCTTCGAAATCTAGGAACACAAATGGTTATCAAATTAGAAAGATGTATGAATAGATCGGGGCTCAAATTTAGACTGAACTTTGAGTTAAAGGGCATACATCATCATCAAAGAATTTGCATTTGGAGCAGAAGTACTTCCCCATGCAGACCCCGCAGTTAATACAATGTTGTTGAACCTGATGGGAAATACATACAGAACAAAATAATTCATTGTTTTCATTATAACTGATGGGAAATACATACAGAACAAAATAATTTGTTGTTTTCATTATAACTGTTGCGTTGTCTGCATGGATGTTTCTAATGTTATAATAACAACATTAAAGAAAACTTACATCTTGCTCTGCGTCACACAAGGAACAGATGACCTGATGGACAAACAAAAAGCAAAAGTCATACTGTGTTAGTGCTAAAAGATATAATTCTCAAGAGAACAAGGTGAAGAAACAAAATTCAAGACCAGAATTCGTCATGTATAAAACAAATATAACTTTGGCATTAGTGACGACCCTTACTATTGTGTGCGATAATTTTTGCAGGTACCAAATTTTATTTGTTACCCAAAACTAAATTTAAATGGGAGAGACAAGTGAGAAAAATAAAACAAACCCTTTTCAATTCATGGCGAGGAACATCGTGACGATCAAAAGGATCAACTTCCATTGAATTCTGTACCAAATTAAAGGTATTTTTTATGAGTTTGTTTAGCAACAATAAAATTAATAAATATATAGCCAAATGTTAAATAAAAGAAATAGAAAAACCCAAAGAGAAAAATGAAACTTTGATTCGTTGTGGCAATGCCTGCAATCAAATATCTGATCACAGAATGGGGTTCTAATTTTGCATCTTCTCCTATAGTGGGAGCACCTTAATCATAAGACAAATTTTCAATTTAAAAAACAAGAAAAATTTAATTAAACAAAAATAATTAAAATTGAAACTAAATTTTCAGTATGAAGAAATTGATAAATACCCGAAATTCCCGAAACCCACGTCCAATGGAATCGCATTACATGACATCTTCGGCTCCATTCTCTTCAGCTGAAACTGAAAAATGTAATCATTCAGATGAAGCAAGACGTCTGAGTCTTAAGAGAGTGTTGTGAGTTCAAGAAAAATGAAATGCACAAGTCCTCCCATCCGAAACACTATTATTTTGTTTGTTTTTCAATTCTAAATCTGCAGCTGATTACGACGAAGCGACACGCCAGCGTTTGCTAGCTTGCCGGCAGACCCACCCAAATAATTGCATTAATAAAAAGAAATATAATATTAAAATGAGATCTTATAAAATATATAAATATGTAAGTGAGAGAAGTTTTTTAAATTCTAAACAACGATGTCGTTTCGCTGGGTAAAATGGAGTAACTTACCTAAACACCAACTCAGTCGGAGGTAACAGAGTTGAACGGCAGAACGTTGGTTTCTAAATTCTAATTAGTTTCACGTCAAGGCGCGTGTGAAATATTTATATGTAGCTTTTGGTTGGCGGAATAAGCGCGTACGACTTTTAACTGTTTGTCAGACACTAATTTCAATTTTGAAGGCTGTCGAATTATCAATTTCAAACAGGGCGACATGAGTTGGAAAGTCGAAAGTCACTTGCTTCTATCTTTTCCTTTAGGCCGAGATTTTCACCACGGTTATCCGATATCCCCCTAGATTCGAATCGACACTGACGTGCTATGTGGAGTTCCATAATCATTCTGTCCGTTCTTTTACACTTTTCTTAGTGGCTGAAAAAAGACAGCGACTATATTATATTGGTCCCTCTAAGTTACGGTAATAACATACGTCCGTATGTTTTTTTTTATTTTATTTTTTTATAAAATTTTATTGAAGCTCTTTATACCCTGCATTATTTATAATTTATTTATAAATATTATAAAATTTTTAAATTTATTCATAAATTTTTAAAATATCAAATTTATCTCTATAATTTTTAAATTTTTAAAATACTCTCTATTTAATTAAAAAATATAATAATTATTAAATAAATTATAATTATAATAATTATTATAATTTTAAATGGATTATTATTATTATTAATAACAACAATAAAATGTATTATAATTAATTAATATATTAACAATAATTATTATTAATAATTAATTTTTTGTTAATAATAATAATTAATAATTAATAGTAATAATTATTGTTAACAATTTAACTAAAAAATTATTATTAATTATTATTAATATATTAATTAATTATAAACCAATCTCCAAATCCACAACCTCTATTTTTCCATCATACTCTCTCTCTTCCCCCACCTTCCGATCAAGATCATTCTCACTATCTAGACCCTACGTCATTAAACTCATTCATTTCTCTTCTCAACATGACACCGCATCAACAATACTCCCAACAAATTTGCCGTCACCATCTCCACCATAAGGAGTCAAGGTACTTCCCTTCGTTTTCTCTATCTCCATTGGCCTCATTCTCCATTTTCTTATCCTTAAATAAATAAATAAAAATAATTATTGTTGTTAATAATTTAACTAAAAAATTATTATTAATTATTATCATATTATGGGTTGGATTTGAAGTGTTGTGCTAAAATCTAATTCAAATGAATTGGATTTGAAGATAAATATATTTAGATTATTATTTTATATTTTAATTATTGTGATTATTATTATTATTCAAAAATTAATTAATAATAATAATTATTATTGTTAACAATTTAACTAAAAAATTATTATCAATTATTATTAACATATTAATTAATTATAATACCTTTTATAGTTGTTAATAATAATAATAATAATAATAATAATAATAATCTATTTAAAATTAAAATTAAAATTATATTATTATAATCATAATTATAATTATAATCCATTAATAAAAATTATATTTTTTAATAAAATGGAGGGTATTTTAGGAATTTAAAAATAATAATAATCGATTATTATAATTTTAATTTTATTATTTTTGTTGTTAATAATAATAATAATAATAATTATTATTATTATTATTATTATTCATTTAATAATTATTATACTTTTTTAATTAAATGAAGGATATTTTAAGAATTTAAAAATTATAAGAGTAAATTTGATATTTTAAAAATTTATGAATAAATTTAAAAATTGTATAATATTTATGAATAAATTATAAATAAATCAGAGTATAAGGGGCTTCAGTGAAATTTTGTAAGAAAACAAAATTAAAAAAAAATAAACGGACCGGTCACCGTAACTTAGAGAAATCCTATTATATTTTTTGTAACAAACAGTCCATTTTTATGAACCGTTCGATTTGAGAATTTGAAATCCAATGGATAAGATCAAAATAAACGGAAAATAGAGTACAGGCTGCAGCGTCCAAGTTTATTCCAAAACAAAAGATGGACAACCAGAGCCAAGGGTAAAAATAAATAAATAAATAAATGAAAGCCAAGGGATGGCCAATGACCAAATTTTGAAGAGGAAAAAAACCAGAGTCTAATCTCCATCGTATTTATCTCTGTCGTAAATATATTTATTTTGTGAAATGTCCTCATGTATATAGTAATTTATAATTTGAATTTACTATTATTACTAATGCTTTCATAGAATATCAAACCAAATTTCCTTTTTAGTGTTAAATATGTATTTAAAAAATTATCATTCGTATTATTGTATATCCTAAAGATGCACCTTTATCAAAAAATAACT
Source organism: Luvunga scandens (assembly GCA_030449905.1). Classification (NCBI taxonomy): domain Eukaryota; kingdom Viridiplantae; phylum Streptophyta; class Magnoliopsida; order Sapindales; family Rutaceae; genus Luvunga; species Luvunga scandens. The sequence continues at coordinate 16,813,144 of JASUUG010000210.1, read as the reverse complement.
TAAAGACAACAAAAGAATAAATTATGAAATAATAAGTTTTTTATTAAAAATTAAGTTTAAAATTTAAATAAGCTCTATTATAAGCTTTTGTCCTTTTCTATAACTTTCATCAAAGTAATAACTATATATATGTATGTATGTATGTATGATGTTAAGAGCCTTACCCTTTCTTTACAAATGGAACCCAATATGATTTCTTAATACATGTTATGTTTATATCTTGGATTCAGATTTTGGAGTGGGAATATTATAATAAATTATTTACTTCTCTCGGTATTGAGGGAGTGTGAGTCTTACTCTATGGACCCCACTTATAGGGAGTGAGATTCTCATTTCCATAGGAAGAAATGGGAGTCTCAATTCCACTTCTTTAAATTTTAAAACTATTCTTAACAAATATCAAAATTTATAATCTCACAATATATAAAATGGGCCAAAAAATAAAATTCTAAATTTTATCAAATCCTATATAATACAAACACGCCAAGATCTGATGCAACCTTAATTAATTTAGTTTATAAGATCAAATTCTAAATGTATAATTAAATGGAAGTACGATCTGATACTCAATGAAAACACGAAACTTAGTTTGTGAGGATGCCACAATCAACTATAGATGATCTGATTGATAAGTCAAGATTTTAAATACCGTAGAAATCTAATAAGTTCAAAGAGTTTGTTTAAGAACCAAAGAAAATTAACTCTCTCACCAATTATTAGATGTGAGTACATTATATAGGATTGGTTACAACAATTTTTGGAAATAAATCTTAAAGCAAAATCAAATCAAAATCTTAATCAAAACAAATAAGTAAATAATTTAAATCAAATCATAATTCTAATCTAATCAAATTGAAAAGAATTTAAATAAAATTAGAATCATAATTGGCTTAAATGCCTTACATCAATTAAAATGGAAACTAGGCAATTGAAAGAGAAATAACTGATTTGTTTTTCCACTAGCTTCCTTAAGAAATGAAAAAGTATCCAAAAAGAAAAGTAATATATTTTTCAAATAGGAAACCATCCGAAAAGCAAAATAATATATCTTCCTGCCATAATATGCAAGCCACTTGTTGATTTTATGGAAGTGATTATTTGAAAACTTCAAAAGCTTGAATCATGCATTTAGTGGCCTGAATATCATGTGTGATTCCTTCAACGAGCCTCCACGAATTTAATTGAGCCCAAGTTGCTTGAATCAACCCATTAAGCACTTTTTTAAATTTCTTTGCTATAGCACACTTGTGACAAGTTGAGAATTTGAATAGGATCTGAATATACTTCATCCCACGTGCTTGTGACCTCAATCTCACCACTATCCAAGTGAAATTCCAAAATTACTACTTGAATTCTTCACATGGGAGAGGTCACTAGCATCGATGATAAGGAGACCACGTCAAACTAGCCTCAATCCTGACTCTTTGATGATGGGATTGTTGAGTACTGTAGAGTGCACATTATAAAGAGTAAAATTGTCATTTATGTTTCAAGTCTCACTAATATTTTTACTTTTATGTGTTCAATTCCTCTAAGCATATTCACATTACAATTATGTCATAAATTTATGATAGAAATCAAAGCTATCATGCATTTATCATTGTAGGTCTTCAAACCAAAAACTATCACCCAGGAGACTACCATAGGAGGTGCTTTTTCTTATAATGGAGGTTGTTATATATATTGTCAATTGTTGGAATGAGAATTGAATAAGTTTCACCAAACTGGGCATGAATTAAACATACCCTTTTTCTCAATTGAATAAAGGGAGAAGGGTAGCAATTGAACAAAAAAGGAAGGCTAGCAATGGTCTTTCGACAACAAAATCTAATAATATAATCTAGTATTTTAAATTTTGTCTTTTGTTTATATAGATGAACATTATCATTAATTTTTAATTTAAATAATTAAAATTAAATTAATAAAAAAATTTAATTTACATCATTAAAAGTATTATACAATTATTATTATTTTATATAATTAAAATTAATAATAAAATAAGTAACTTATTTTATAAATATATTTTCTTATTCATTTTCTAATTGAAAGCTACATTTTCTTTACATATGGGTAAAACTATAATTTATAACAATTCATTCCCAATGCAAAATAAAATAAACACATAATTAAGATTTTGATTGGCGATCTATGCTTTCATTCTAGTGTAAATAAAAATTGTACTCCTACTCATACTCCCACTCTTACTCTCAATCTTAGGATTCCTACTCCAATCCTAGAATTTTATACTCCAATAATTTTTTAAAATTTAAAAAAGTGATGAAATTTGACTGGCACATTTTATCTTACTTGCTCGCACTTTTCAGTAATATTATTTATTTCATAATTTCCATTATGTTTTCTTCTCTAGCATTTTGTCAATAGGTCATCTCTTACGTCTTCCTTACCTTTTTAAATTGATTCAAATTTGAATCGAATGCCAAATTCTAATTGAATCCTAAATTGAGATTAAATAGAATGTTAGATCATCACACAAAATCAAAACCAATATCATAAATAATAACAAAATCCATTGTTTCTTCATAAAATTTAACAAAGACCCAACATTAAAACTTATCATATGTTGGTGGAAGTGGATGGTTGATGTTGAAGAATATACGTAGTAGTAGTGATGATGAACTTATTAACGAAGATTGGTGGTAGAGGCGGTGGTTGTGCTAGAGAGGAGGGAAGAGAGAATAACATAAAATAAAAAAATAATCTTTTAATAAGGATAATTGTAAAAAATAATAAGATGAATTGAAAAGTGGTGGATAGTGTGATAATTTGAGGGGTCAAATGTCATTACTCAATTTGAAAACACGCTAAACATACACAAGTTTATTGGTCTCTCTGGGCTTATACATTTCAAAAGCTAAATTTAAAGTGGGATAACTATAAATAAAATTAACTCTACTTAATTTTTTCTTTCTTTTTATTTTTATTTTTTACTTTTTAAATTTTCATGTATTACTAAAACTTAAAGATAACATCTTGCTATATTTTGAATATTCCACTGAGTATTAGACCCTCATATAATAAACTAATAAAGCTTAGTCCTACTTCCCTTCTGATTCAAAACTAATTCAATCACATTACTTCTCTCTCTTATTTTGTTTGTGTTTTTAATTTTTATCTATACATTTGATTTCGCACAAACATAAGATATTAATATGTGTTTCCTTCATTTTCATTTTCTCGTATTGATTATTTTTATTTTCTAAAGATAGTGCTTTTGAGTTTTGTAGAGGGAACATTTGAAACATGTAGTTATTTTAGAAAAAGATTTTTTTGACATGAAATAGAATATAATCGAAAGGGGGTTTTAAGAAGATTTTTTGGAGGGTGCCAATAGCTCAACTCTAGAATTATTGACTTTTAAGCCTAACCAATAACATTTTGATTGTTTTCTCAAATAGGACCTTTGGACTATTATATTCGAGTAGAGCTATTAAAACGTTGCATTTCTTTTTTAATATTTATATATAATTAATACAACCACTAGAGAGACTTGAACCCTCTACCTTATAGTTAAGAAGAGGAGGTGTTAACCAATCCAACTAGTTGCATCACTCTCATAAAGCCCCCTTTTTAATTTTCAAATACACTCAATGAAGAAAAATAATTAAGTGTTTTTATCAAAATGGTTGTTTTCAAATATGTTGACTAATTGGAAAATTTCAGAAATTTTGAAATCATATAAGTATTGTTTGAAATTCTGGAAAATTACCTATTTGATACATTTTATAACATTTTGGGTCATTATGTATTGTTAGAAATTTTTGGGCTAAATTATAAAATCTGAAAAATTTAGAAATCAGAGTTAGCAGTCATTCACCTCTTAGTTAGTGGTCATCCCTTAATATTCTAAAGCATTTTTTTTCGAAACGGCTATCTAGTTATTTACTTCAAAGTTATTGTGATCCAATAGCATACAAAATGTCTTTTTTTAAGAAAGTAACAACTATTTCTTGATCCATCTACAAAAACCAACTCTAACTCATTTTCACAACTTGAGTGAAAACTTGATCATTCTAAACATACTTGAGCTTTTAGTTGCTTCCATACACATATTAAATCATAATTGAGCTATAAACTATTTGTTCACTCTTGTGATGGGGTTGATTTGTAAAATCGTCTTTATTTGTGAAAATGAGAAGTTATAAGTGTGGAAAACACTTGGTAAAGAGGTGTGGGATCATCTCAGATTGTAAAAGTTTATTGACATCTTTGAAGCTAATTGTACTCATTTTGAAGCCTTGGGTTATAAAGCTTGGTTGTGGAATTCTCAAGCTCGAATCGTTTAGAGGCGTGGATGTGGATGGGTTGGCTGAACCACATAAAACTCGTGTTTGTTTTCTCTACCCTCAGCTGTTCATATTAATTGTCTTAATTATTACTATTGGATTTTGGTGGTTGAAGTTGTTAAATTGCATTTATTAGTGAAGAAATTTTTAAAAATTCCCCCTCTGTTGTCCTACTAGAATTACACAAACAACTGCTATTCAAATTAAACATAATAAATATTAAATCAAGATATATAAATATTACAAATGTGATCATATTTTTGAAAAACAAGGAATTTCTTCATAAATTAATGCAAATATATTAATATTCGTTGAATAAATAAGTTTTTATGGTCCCAAACTATTAATTTATCAAAGTTTTACTATACGTAAAAGAGAAACCATGCATTTTCATGCCTTGAAAAGGAAGTGAAAGACAATCCTTTAGGGTATATATTCATGTATACAAAGATTGATATCCAATAGTCATGTCTATTTATCAAATACGGTTCTCATTAATCTACTCATAAGATAACTTGCATCATATTCTTTTTGTTAATCCACATGATCACATTAAAACATATACTATCATTAAATAAGCCTTATTTTAAAGCTTTTGCACTCAAGATATTACAAGCATATCTTTGTTATTTTATTAATCAGAAATATTCACTAGAAAATAAATTATAATGCTCTAAAAAGCACAAAATCACAATAGTTGCTAGCACTTTAATCTTTCATTTGTTCGATTCGTGTTGTTAATTGTTTAAATGAAGTTGACCTACTAACTACCGGGTAGACCAATAAAGCTTAGCCCTCGTATTCTTACTAGTTTTTTTTTTAAACATGTTCTCACTAGTTAAAGATGGCCAATGGGCCATGCCATGCCGTGTAGGCCCAACCCGGCAATAGAAGACTCATGTGGATTCGTGCTCGTGTCATGTTGTACCCACCATGTGATTTATGCTTTTCCATGCCTTTTTTTTTTTTGCTTAAGCCCGAGATGGTAAGCATGAACTCTTATTATGGATCGTGCCTAAAATGGAAAACAAAACAAGTTTTTTGCTTTTTAAGAGGACATGCCAAGCTATTAGTGCACTTCTTCAAAACCATGTACTTTTTTTGGTCATGTGCCTTTATTCAAATTTAATATAATAAAAAATTTAAAACTCAAGTCCATATTCAATAATAATAAACTAATCATAATTATTATAATATAATACTAATTATTAAGTTAGACCCTATGGTATTAGAATTCTTTTTAATACTTAACAACAACAACAACGATAATAATAAATTTTTCTTAAGGGTTAACTTAATTGTTAACTTGGGCTTATCTAGAGTCATAAATTATAGTCCATAATAACATTAATGTACACATTTATAAAATCATGATATTTATAATTTTACTTGTTAAAATCTTGATATCATCTATTCATTTAATAAGTTATAAACATAAAAGGATTGAAGCATTTTTTTTTAAACAAGAATTAAATGAATTTAAAAAACCTATGCTAATAAAATACATTAAAAGATTCAATTTCAAGTTATTTGTAAAATAAAAAAAAATTATTTTACTTTTATAGAATTGTTTACTTTCATATACTTAGGCTCACATGTCATTGATGAACCATTGACCACGTGCTAATCTATCAGTGAAATGTGCTTATTACAAGCCATTTCACATGCTATGATTTAGGTTATTGTCAATCATCTTGAAAACTCCCAAACCAATCCAACTCGAGTGCAAGCCATGCCATGTCGTGCACTTTACCAAAATGTGTTCATGCATGGCTTGATGTATAGACATGATTGCTGGCCTGTTGGCCATATCTATTATTAGTAACTATATCTAATGTGTCAAGTGAACCTAATTAACGCCCAAAATTTGTATTGTTTAAGTTTGGCCCCTTTTTTAATTTAATAGCTAGATTGTCTATCTTCTTCTAGTTAGAACATCTAATAAAATTAGATCTAATTATTTTTAAATCCAATAAATATTTAGAAAATTATTCACCAATCACCTACTTTTTCAAACATACGCAATTCTTTTTTTTTTTTACTGAATTCCACTTGAAGCTAAATTTCTTTGCACTTTTCTACTTTCGTTTGTTACCCGTTAAGATATTAATGATGTCATAGGGGCAAATTGGTCATTTTACCAGCGCAACCCAAAATGATGTCGTTTGCTAAGAGAGCTAACGGAATTGTAATTTTACATTTGGGGGGCAAAACCGTCATTTTATTAAGAAAACTAACGAAATCTTAACAAAACAGATGGAAGTGGAAAAGTGCAACGAAATATAACTTCAGATAGAATTCAGCAAAAAAAAAAAAAAGAATTGTGTGATTTTAAAAAAAATTGAAAAAACAAGTTGTCGATGGATAATAGCCCTAAATATTTTAGCTCAATTTCAATTTTTTTTAATTGACACAATTATCTCTCATTTATTGTTTGAAAACTGAATTATCGCTCTCTTACAGTTTTAAATGTTCAAAGATATTATTTTGGCACTAATTTTTTAATTTAGAACTTATTATTTTGTTGAAAATCTTTTAGTTATATTTGACTTAAGCCTCTTTAGATTATAGAGGAATTGTCATCCATGTACCCTAAGTTTATTTAATTATGAAAATATTATAAAAGTTTGAATTTGTTCAATTTCGCGCCTAATGTAAGTAACTTGCATCAACCATCCACCAAAAAGATATATTTCCTTACATATAATGACAAAACAAAAATAAATACAAATTATAATGGTAGTTATTTTGTAAGGTTAATTCTACCTTTTGATGGACAATTGATACACATTATAAAAAATGCGAGGAAAATCAAATAAATTCAAACTTTTATATATTTTTAAAAAATAATTTTTTTGTAGATGATTGATAATTTTTCTTATTTAAATTCGTAGATCCTCGACAAAATTTTTGGTGCATGTCCCATGGCAACATAGTCCTAGCCTATTACTTTTGATGCATATATATATCTATATATATACATATATATATATATATATAAAGAGAGAGAGAGAGTCAAATGGAAAACATGTTAAGACTATTATTGACACAATAATATTGTAATTTATTTATTTCTTTTATCAGTGATTTATTTGCTTTCATTAGAGATTTATCTAGTCTTGGGAATTAATTAAGATTAAATTATGTGGAATATTGGATGGAGGCATAAAAGAAGCAAATTGGTGTGAAAGTAAGAATCCGTATCAAAGAGTTACAAATAAAAATGATTACTATGTTGGTAAGTATATCAAGCATTTATGCAATATTGGACTCTTAAGGAAGTATGTTCTAGTATCAATTATTTATGGTATACTGGACTCTTAAGAAAGTATATCTTAATATTCCTCTACTAGGGTCTGGGTAAAATACTACTCCGATAAAAAGAAAAGTATTTCACACATTAAGGCAAGTGAAGGAGACATATTGTATTTTATATCAGAGAAGCAATCAACACATAGAACAAAACGAAACCTATCTAGCCATATATGATGTTTCATACTCTATGATGTTTTAGTTTCCTTCATCAAGTCTTCATCATATCAATTAGACATTCTTTATATTTACTTTGGTCTCTTTGGGATTAACAAGTCATTTGTTGTGTTCATAGATCTCAAGAAAAGCATCAAACACAACTGAAGTTGAGCAGTTCTTGCTAACCAATGTATACTAAGTTATACATAATGAGGTAGCGGTTAGAGCAAGAGGATGTTTGAAATTGTGTAAGGATCCAAAAGGTTGTAATATTTTCATTAATTAGTGAATTACTTATTGTGTGGGCGTCAGCTCATGGATGTAAGATTTTCCCTGTTTTCTTTTCTTTATGCAATTTATTATTTTTAGCATATTTATGATGAATGAGAAGTAAATGTGAACTGTGCAATGAATAGTTACGATAAATAATAATATAAATAGTACCCACAAACTGTAACTCATATGAACAATATTGCAAAAACATTAATTGGTGAATAATGTTTCCAAGATTAACTAATTAAGGGAATTAATTTATCTATTGTTTTTATTTTACCTATAATTTTTTTTTAAAAGGCAAGGGTGGTGGACAAGCTTAAATCAATTTTTACCTCTCTTACCAACTCCAAGGATCGAACTCAAGAGAGGGAGTAGGCAAGACTTTATTTATTAAGTATCTTTAATCCTAGAATTATGATTCCTCAAATTTATGTGGATGAATTATTTTTTGTTCTAATCTCTAATGCATGTTTAGGAATTCATTAATCAAATGAAGAGTGAATTTGAAATGAGCATGGTTGGTGAGTCTTTTAGGCTTACAATTGAAACAACTCGAAAATGGCATCTTCATTTCTCAAAGTAAAAATGCCAAAAATTTAGTGAAAATGTTAAGAATAGATTTGGTCAAACAAATAAGAACACCAATGAGCTCTAATTTAAGGCTAACAAAAGACGATAGTGGTTCTAGTGTTGATCCATGTCTACACAAAAGTATGATTGGTAGCGTACTTTATTTAACTATAAATAGACCAAATATTTATTTTAGTGTTAGTGATTGTGCTAGGTGCCAAGCAAATTTGAAGGAATCTCATTTATTTGCAATTAAAGATATCATTCATTTTGTAAATGGAACTATTAATGATGGGATCTGGCATACTAAAGACACTAATTCAAGTATTGCAAGACGTAGTGATGCTAATTAGGTAGGTAATTCTAATAATAGAAAGAGCATCAATGGAGTTTGTTTTTACTTTAGGAACAATCTTACACCTGGGAACAATAAAAAATAAAATTCAATTTCTTTATCTACTACTAAGGAGGAATATATTGTTTCTGATAGTTATTATACTCAATTGGTTAGGTTTAAACAAATGGTTGAAGATTATGGTATTGTTTGTAATATTTTTATTACATATTGTAATAACACAAGTACTATTAATATTTCAAAGAATCATGTTCAACATTCTAAAACTAAGCATATTGATATTAGACATCGTTTCATTTGTGACTTAGTCATAAGTAAACTATTTCTTTGGAGTACATTAAAACAAAAAATCAGCTTTTAGATATCTTTACCAAAGCTTTGGATGCTTCTAGATTTGATTCCTTAAGAAAAGCATTAGGTATTGGTTTTATGCAGTCATGCTCTACAACATTTTGTATATGTATTATTATTTTTTACATCTCATGACATGGTTAATACATAATTCACATGTGTTCTTGCATGACATGTTCTTTATTTGAATCATTATATGCATAAAAGTCATGATTTGATCACTTGAAAGCTTAAAACAATTTTTGATTGGCTTAATTTAGATGTATTTTTATACATACATATCTTTAAAGTTTTGATTCTAACTTGATTTTTTATTTTGACACTTCTGATGTTAAATTAATGGATTGAATATTGACTATATACTTTTGACTCTTATCTTAATTATAGATATCATGATGTGCAGTCACCTTAGTTAGAAATAATTATCTACAATTCTTAAGAATGAGGCCATCCTTGAGTAATCTGAGTCTACGTATCACAAATATGACAAAAGAAGAACTAACATGAGAAGAAAACTACCTTAAAAGGTAGAGTGAATGCTACTGATTCTAGGCAATTGAAAAAGAAAAGGAAGAAAGATCTTTAAAAATTTATGTATCAAGTGGAAAGAAAAAATTTATTACTACAATCTCTTATCATATTTGAAGATCAAGATGACAAGGTTATTTAACTTATTCATTCTATTTTCTGATACAAAAGTAGTGATTTTCAGAAAAATCGAGATTGAGCCTTGATTAATTTGTATTACACATACATAGTGTAAATTTCACATTCTTATATTGGTTTGAGTGATTAAGGTTTGATTATCTTGATTTTGTGAGTATTGTGATGATTATTGATGAACATCTTTTTAATTTTTCAAAAATTTACAAAATTGCATATTTACTTGTTTTTTTAAAATAAAAAAAAAATTGTGCCTTGTTGCATAAAAATTGCATTATTATGTGTTTTATTCGTCAAAGTGGCATTTTAGTCATTATTGCTTGTATATTGCATAAAACATTTTTACATGTATTTTATTTTTAGGTTTTTTTCTTGATTTATGGTTTAAATTGATAAAACTTAGCCATTTAAGGATGTTCATGTATTTTGTAGTCTTCAGGGCCCTTTGAATAATTATTCCATTAACACTTGAATTTTTTCAGATTGAGCATGAAACTTTTATATGTCTAAGCAGTTTTCCCAAATCTGACATGATTCTTGATGTAGTCCTTCTTCCGTGATTTTGCTTCCTGGGATTTTTGCGATTCTACATTGACATAATCCTTATTTATGATTTTATTTCAGGTATATCTTAGCATTGTTGTTATAAAAGGATAATATGGCCTTGTTTGAGTTGTTTTATTATATGTGGAAAATATAATTATCGATTCCTAGCCAAAATACACTTTCCTACCAATACAAGGTCTAGGGTTATGTCTCAATATAAAAGCTCTTTTTTTTCTTGTTTTTCTCATTCTTTCTCATCCAAATAGTAGCCCCTCTCCAGAGCTTCTCTTTTAGCTTTTTTTTTTCAATCATGCGTCATGGTTTCCATCAAATCAAGTTTTATAAAGAAGAGACCAAAGATGCATGTTGAACAATCAAAAGAAGTGGATGCTCTTGGTGATTCCAACAAGTATAAATCTGATCCAATTAATGTGACACATGCTTTTCATGAAGAGAAGGAAGATGAAAACCTGTGGCCTTTGACAAAAGCTAGATCAAAATTGTTCAACACACAAAAGGGGGACTCATTCCAATTACACCAATTCGCGCAACAATCTTGTTGTATCTCATGAAGGTAATGTTGATTCGGTTGAAGAAGTTTCTAGTAACGCCAATTCAGATGAGCATGTCCAAAAGTCTCTAATTGATCAAAATGGTAGCACTTAATATTTGGGTATGTGTTACCTTGTGTTTGTAGTAAAAGGTACTATACTTGTCCTCTTAATGCTGGTCTTGATTTCTTACTTTTAAGAAAATTTCATTATGAATGTAGTGTTGCTATTTCTACATTTATTCCTTTTGAGATTGAACCATCCAATTAATGCTATTGGTTTAGAAAACAATATTAAGAATATTTTTTCATATATGCCTAACTTAGTTGAAGAATTCTATGCCAATTTGAATGAAAATATTGTAGATAAGACTAAGCTAGGTTTTCTCCATAAAATTTATGTAAAAGCATGTATCTTGGATTTTTTTTTTCTACTTTAATTAATCATCAGTTTGGATGTAAAGATTTTGATGATACCAATATCTAAGGACACATGAATATATTGGACATGTCTATCATTGCTATCCAACTTTTAGGAAGGTGTTCTTCTTGGCTTTTGGTTTCTAAGCTTGATTCTAAATATCAAACTTTACATTGAATTGGGGCACATAATTGGTACTCCACTAAAAATTATGTTATAGTTGCTAAAGTCTTGTTTCTAATTAGAGGCAACATTCATTTTAACTTTGGCAATTTGGCTTTTGATTTGATTGTAAAACATGCAAATGTCTTTTGGGAGAGCCATGCATTACCATTCCTTTTCTTGATTCATCATGTGTTGACATCTCAGGATTATAATTTAGTTGACCACCATGAGGTTTCTACTTCTTTTCCTATTTATATTGAACAAACCCATCCTATATTAAAGTCCTTTGGTGTTGTTGGTGATCAAGATGAAAATACTCAAACTAAGAATATTCTCCTAGATTTCCACTATCAATTTTGACCATCAACCATTATCACCACTATTCAATGCTTGGATGATCAAAGGAAGACGATTTCAAATTTATTGGGTTCATTTGAATGCATTGAACACACTCTTGATGACATTAGGTGTGTTTGTTGCCCTTGATTTCTTTGCTTTATACCCCATTTGCTTGTTAGTTTTGACTTTTTATCTAGTTTAAGGTGTTATTTCAATTTTTTTATTATGTTCTCTATCATGCTTTGGCACCTTTTATGAAAAGGCAGAGAGTAACATAGTTTAGTTTTTATTGCCTCATTGTTTCATATCTATGATGTTTTGGTCTTCTTCATCAAGTTTTCATCATATCAAGTGTTTTATTAGACATTCTTTAGATTTACTTTAGTCATTTTGAGGATGAAAAGGTGTTTGTTTTATTGAGAGGATATCAAGGAAAGTGGCAAACACAATTGAAGACAAGGAGTTGTCGTTAAGTAAGGTCAATTAAGTTAGATACAACGAGATGGCGGCAAGAGTAAGAGGGTGTCTAAAATTGTGAAAGAATCCAATAGGTTGTAATCTTTTCATTACTTAATGAATTGCTTGTTGTCTAGGTGTGACCCCATGCATGTAGGATTGTGATCAAAACCATGTAAAAATCATCTATGTTTTTTACTTTCTACAATTTACTATTTTTAGTATATTTATGATGAATAAACATTAAACACGAATAGTATGTGAATAGTAACTTGTATGAATATTATCACATGAATAGTAATCAATAAACAATATAAATTAAATGAGGTAAAAGATTGTAGTAATGTTAAATTTATAACTAGTACAAAATTCTAAAAATTGTATAAATATTTCACAAAATAATCATATTTTCAATTTTTGTCACACTCTAATATTTATAGTGCATGTTTCTAATTTTATTTTTCAAATTCTTATTTCTATTATTGTTTATCAAAATTTTGATTAATTGTTTCAAGTCATTTTCACACCAGTTTTCGGTTATATATTTCTACTCTTTTCATTAAATTCTAACTTTCTAGATGGATAATTCAAGTTTACTTTTATATCATAACATTCTATTCAACCTTTTCTAGTTTTGGTTAGTTTTTTCAATATTTCGTCCCACCACCTCTAAGTTCTACTTTTATTGAATCCTAACTTTTTAGATAGATGTTTCTAGTTCATGTTGAGATCCTTACTTAATATTAGAATTTATCAAAATACTAGTAAATTATTCCAACTTTTTGTTATATTTTTTAAATCTTGTTCCCACCATTTTTTAATTCCAAATTCCTACTCTTTTCATTAAGCACCAATACTTTTTATAATTTTTTCAATTCACTTTTTATATCCCTACTTACAATTAGAATTTATCAAATTATTGGTACGACATTTCAATTTTTGAGTTGAGCTCTTCAATTTTCATTCCCACCATCTTATGGTTTTATATTGCTATTCTTTTGATTGAGTTCGAAAATTTTAACTAACTGTTTTGATTTCACTTTTTAGATCCTATTTCTCATTAAAATTTAGTAAAATATTGATAAGTTATTTCAACTTTTGGGTTAGAGCTCTCCTTTCTTTTTTTCCCTCTATTTTTTATACTATACTCCCACTTTAATTCAATTTTAACATTTTAAATAAATATTTTAAGTTTACCTTTTAAATATCTACTTAGGAACTTTTGAAAAATATCTACTGAGGAACTTTTGAAATATTGTCAAGTAAATTTTTAGGCTGACTCTTTTACTCCTGTTTGATTAAAACCTAGTCACTGATGAAATTATTCAGCGTGCTAACAACATTGAAAGAAAGATGGGCAGAGCTTTTAGAGCTGTAATTGCTTGTGCTTGAGCAGCAACAACTCCATTCTTCTTAAATACCAATGGGCGCTGGGAATCCTGGGACTTACAAATCATTTGTGGCGCGAGGGTTGAGTCTCCATAAGGATATTATGGAGATTAATTTAAAAATAGCCCCATCGTAATGCCAGGGTTGGTTGGCGATCTGTCTGTCGCCACACTTGTGTGGGACTCGGGTTCGGCGCAGGGGTGGGGAGGGGGGTAAAAATTGATTTGGGCTTGCCCACCCCCCTTTCCTTTAAAAAAAAAAAACTCCATTCTTCTTAAATTGATTTATCTGATAAATCAAAACAGTCATGTAAGATTGTTATCCACTTGATAAAGTAAACATTGTTAAAAGCTTGTACCGTCACCATCTACTCAATAAAGAATAATAAAGAAGTAAAACAAGAAAGCCGTCACTTCGCAAACTCAAAAAATTTCTCTCACTTTCTTGCCAACCAAACACGCCTTTTCCTCTCTCAAAATCTCGTCTTCCCAGTCAAACTCACTAAATTTTCAGCTCAAATTCTACCAAAATTTTACCCTAAGTCGAAGAGGAAGCAGCTAATTTATCGTCTTTCCCACGTCGGCAACTCCTCACAGTACAGTCTCCTCTCTGATCCAACTCCACACAAGCAGCACGCTACCACCCACATGTCATAGAGTCGTTCTACGAGCTCGAAGCTGTTCGCACAGAATCGTTGCCCCGTTAGTCCGCGAACTCGAAGTCGATCCCCGAAGGCCACGTGCCGGTCTCGGAGACGAGATGGGGCTGCACTTTTTTTATTATTTGGCATAATTTTAGAGATTTTGAGAAATTTATGGCAGCTGTTACTTGTTCAAAAAAAAGAAAAAGGAAAACCATCACTTGCCCCTCACGAAAGAAGACAGCAGCAGCAGCTCGAACTTGAAGAAGGTCGATTGTTAAAACTCTAAAATCTAAATTAAAGAAGACAAACAAAGGGAAATGGGCAAGCTGTGGAGTTGGGACGAAGACAAAGACAAAAACAAAGAGCAGCAATTTGTTGTTGGCAAGGTGGCGGTGTATTTTTGTGTGATTCAGTTTGGATTTAAAAATTAGGGTTTCCCATGTGAAGTTTTAAAGAAAGCCTAACACTTGGAATTTTTTTAGTGGCTTCAAGACACTGCGTCGCTCTTGCTCAAATTGAGCAATCTTAAACTCACCGTTTCATCACTATATTTATAGGCTATCATGTGTATGTGATAGATAAATAAATTATAACAAATTTATCATGCCTTGATGATATATGAAAACTCTGTCACGTGTCTATTATATTCTTGTAATAAATGACTAATTTTCTAATAACTATTACAAGAATTCTGTTATGGTAGCTTTTTTTTCTAGTAGTATATATTCTTTTTTTTTTTTATTGACTTATGATTTTTTGGGTGAATGTTTCAAGTTCACTTTTTAGATCCTCACTTCCTATTGGCATTTATCATATTATTGTTTGGTCATTCAAACTTTTAAGTTGAATTCTTCTATTTTTTTCTCCCATCATTTTTTAATTCTATATTCAAATTCTTTTGTTGAAATCCAACATTTTGGGTAATTTGTTCCACTATTAGATCCCTACTTTTCGTTGCAATTTATCAAATTCGTGGTAAGTTGTTATAGCATTTGAGTTAAATTTATATTATTTTTTCCACTATTATCTATTTTATAATTCCAATCTTTTCATTAAATTCTAATATTTTTATGGATGTTTCAAGTGCATTTTTGTTTTATCTCCACTTCTTGTAAAGATTTATTACTGTTTGAGGGTAAATTTGAAATGATATTTTTGGACCATAAAATAAATGACATGCAAACAATTACAGAGGAAAAATTGACACAATACTTAGAGCAATATAAAAATGTCATTTGAACGAATATACTACATTGGACTTGAAAATCAATAGTTAAAATTGGACACTTCAAAGTTATTTATGATAAAGAATAAAGATAGTACAAAAAGAATATTCTTGTCCTTTTTTTCAAAATAGAGTAAACAATCCTAAAATATTGTCTTTTTTTAACCTAAGCATGACATTTAACCCTAACTTTTATGCACTCTCCTTACCACTAGCTTCCATTATATAAATGTCTTGTGCACCCATATTTAGGAGGCTCTCATCTCATCTCCTCCTCTCCTCTCTAGCCCCCTCTCTCTTTTTCCATCTTTTAGATCATTACCCGCTTCTCTATATTTGGGAGGGCATTTCTATTCTCTACCTTCATCATCTTCTCTACCATGTTATTACTTTATATATCTTTATTTACCATAATACCATCTTACCAATAACAAACATCTCCATATAGCTATATGACTTGTGTTATTTACGTGGATAATGTAAAATCTTATGTAACCTTTATTTATATAGTGGATTAGTGATGACTTGCTTCCATGAACGTATGC
This sequence comes from Luvunga scandens, assembly GCA_030449905.1. NCBI lineage: Eukaryota > Viridiplantae > Streptophyta > Magnoliopsida > Sapindales > Rutaceae > Luvunga > Luvunga scandens. The sequence continues at coordinate 16,796,875 of JASUUG010000210.1, read as the reverse complement.
CAAAGAACAAACCAAGTAAACGTTGTGTACTCTTAATATTTATGTTTATTTTACTATATTTCAATTTGAAGTCAAGATTCCATGTCACTTATGAGTTTACCTGGCAACTCCAGTTACACTAAATATTGTATGAGACCACCTAAGCTATCCTTAAAATACAACTAACCTACACCTAAACATATATTAGCTCCGCATATCAAATCTTATAGGGCTCAATTGAGCTCTCCCTATTTTTCCTTATATGACTATTTCAACTCACTATGTCTATTACTTTAGCTTACCACTTAGGATACCTCAAGTAAATCAGTTGCCTTAAATATCAAAAAACCACATCTAAACCCAAACTTAGCACACCACTCAATTGATTTGAATCAAGTCCTAGCAAGAATTTGGTGAAAACAATTATATTCTTGGTAAGTTATTCCAAATTTTAGATTAAGTTCTTTCACTCTTTTTCCCACTATATATATATATATATATATATATATATATATATATATATATATATATATATATATACACTCCTACTCTTTTCATGAATTCCAACATTTTAAGTTCATTTTTCTACTTTACTTTTTTATATCCCTACTTGTCATTACCATTTTTTGTACTCTTTTTCCTACCTTTTTTTGTGCTAAATTCTTACTCATTTCATCAAATTCCAACTTTTTCTTTTATATTTCAAGTTCATTTTTTAGGTCCTTACTTTTAGTAAAATTCGGACAAATAATTGGTAATTTGTTCCAACTTTTTAAGTTGAGCTCTTCAATTTTTAGTTCTTTATTTCCATTTTTTTTTTCACTTGTTACCGTCATTATAGGTAGATGTTGCAAGTCTCATCTTATGACTTAGAAACAATTATAATATTAAAGATAATTATTTATGAACCTCTCTTATTTTTTCAAATATCAACTTAAATCAAACTTTTGAAAGTCCATTATTGCAACCTTAACACTACTAAAAGAACACGTATTAATGACATATATTTTATGACATATGTTCTTGTATCATGAAAATATCATGAAAGCATGATACTTTCATAATATATAATGACTGTATCATTATTTGATAATAAACATGTGATTGATACAAATATGACATTATCTTGTGATAAATACACGTCATGTACAATTCCTTGTTTATTTCTTAATTTTTTAAAATAAATTTAGTTATGAAAAAAATACCCTCAAACTGCTCGTTTTAGTTAATATTTTCCATTAAATATAAAATATTTTTTAGTTCCGGATAATAGATGGAATGACATCGTTTCATGATTGTACATCTAACAAATTATCAATACTTGGCAAAAAATTTGCCTAGTGTTGAAATCGTCTCTCGTCTCTACTCTCCCTCAAAACGCTACCACTCACTGCCCTCACAATCCTTTCAGCAGCTGAAAAGACGAAGATGATGCAGACAAAGACCTTCTAGAGCAGCCGTTGTGGCCGAGTAGTGGAAGCTGAGACAGCTCAGCTGTTTCAACCCCAACGTTAAAGCTTAAATGCCTGGTTTCTTTTAATAATCTAAGATACAATCTCCTTATTCAATCTCTCTCTTGCATGATACTCTCGTCATTATCTTCCATGTCGCCTAATTCCAATGGCAGCGGGTCCCACTTACTGCAACGTCGTCGTATGATCGTGGTCTCCTCCTTGCCACATTGGTCCTCATCGGTGCCGGAATGAGTGTTGGTCAGACCATTTTCTGAAAGCAATGGCTTCTCTTCATGTATTCGGCTACCGCAACGTTATTATTATTGTTACCGTTGTTCTCATTGTTTTTGTCGTGGCCATTTTCAGAGGCCGGTTGGGGATTTTGAGAATCAGGAGAAGCTGGTGTCTTGGATGGGTTTTATGAATCGGGATCTGGGGTTTGTTGCGGTAACAACGGGTACGGTTTGATACTAGGGCTTTGATTCAACTGTTGGCTCCGTGGATTATGATTCTTTCGTGACGGCGAGCAAGGGGATGAGAGCGATACGTTGTTTGCGTGCGTGCGTGCGTGCGTGGAGGTCTCTGCGAAGGCACCTAACAATAGGGTATAAATATAATTTTGTTCGAAATTGCCCCTCTCTCTCTCTCGCACCTGGTCGATGTCCTCGGTTGACATAGACATCAAGGAGAGAAGAAAGCTTGTATTTGGTAATTAAAATTTCCTACACTTTATTCATTTAATTCTTTTTTTTATTATTATAAATTCTATTAACTCTAGATTTGAATTAAGAAAGAAATTCAAATTAACTTTAATTTCAGCCACGGGATTAATTATGATTTAAGCGTTGAGATTTTGTGTAAAAATTTATGTTAAGAAGAGAGACTCCTAATCCTCTCCTCTCTCTCTATATATAGGATGAAACTATCTGCAAAGGTTGCACCACCTGAGTTTGGACCTTTTTTAGTTAATTACACCACACTACCCTATAGTTTATGAAAAATTGAATAAATACTAGAAGTTATAAATGTTTATATATAAATCCTCTTTTGATAAAATGACATTTGAAAAGAATTTTAGTTGTTATCATTATCATTATTATTATTTATTTATTTCATTATTATTATATTAATAAAAATATTATTACAATTTATTCCTTTAATTATTAATTATTATTATTACTGTGATTAATTATTATTATTATTATGAAAATTTATTAATTTTATTATTTTAATTTTATGACTACTTTAATTAAGTCATTATTATTATTTATTAATTTTAATTATTTTTATTACTGTCATTATTTTTATTACAATTATCAAAATATGTTCACTTTATTTTTTAATCATTATTAATTACTGCTATTATTATTATTATTATTTATTGATTTATTATTTTAATTATTATATTATTATTAATGTCGTCAACATCACCATCATCATTATTATTTAACTTTATAATATTTTTAAGTAATACTATTGTCATTATTATTATTTTGCCTTAATTGAGCGTTAAACATATTTTAATTATATTTTTATTATATTATAATAAATAAAAATATAAAAATAAATTATACTATAATATTATTTTATTATATCATATTATATTTATATAAAAAATAATTAATATAAAAATAATAATTTAATATAATTAACAATAAATTTAAATAATGTTAGTTTAACATTAATATAAAATTAATGCAATACACTGTAATAACAATTACCAAGCATTGTACAATATTATTATAATATATTGCTAATGTAATATAACATAATACAATACATCTACATTAAATAATGTAATACAATATAATATAATATAGTGTGTGAAATGGACCCTCTACTCTTAGAGTGATGATGGTCTAGAGGGATGTAGGGAAAAAAAAAATTATCATCGTGACAGAGTCTTTTACGATAGTTAGTTAGCTATCATCAAAAAGTTTAAACTGACACAAAAAAAATTAAGCAATCACTTTATATTTAAAAGAGCATTTAGAAACCAATAAATTTACTATTCAATTATTTTTAATCAAGAATAAATAATAAATTATCATTACAACAAGATTCACAAGCTCAAATATCTAAAAGAAAAAATGTATAATTATCAAGAAACATAAAGTTCAAATGCTTTTGAAATATTCTTAAAAAAATACTTTTAAAATATTCTTAAAAAGAATAAACTAACTTCCTTTTATATTATTCTTTATTTATCTTTCTATGACTTTGTTGGGCTATATTTAAAAATTTAAAAAGTTAAAATGGTTCCCTTAAATTTCAAGAGTAATATTAGTATTTTATAGGTAAACAAACATATTGTATGTACAAATAATGTAAGATGTCAACTAATGTTAAAAACAAAATTGTAGTAAAAAAGTAAAGTTTACAACCTAATACTTTTTACATGTTTCTTATTTTGAAATTTCACTTCTTTTATTTTATAATTTTCTGAAGTATTGTAAAGTCAATAACCTATATTCTTAATATATATTCAGTTTATCTATTCTATATTAAACATATATTATATAACAAAAAATATTATTTATATTTATCAATTTTTCATGTGTTTAAAAAATTTTATGTGATTTTACATTATTATCTTTACACCATCAATTATTTTTATGGTCAAATTAGGTCAGTGGATCAAACTTTAAAAAATTTAAAACACTTGGAGTTTTATAAGTAAACATTTAAAAATTTTTATCTTTTATGATTTTATAATAAACAGTAAGGACTTAAGTGTTAATAACTAATTAAACAATTCGTTGAACACTTTAGCGATTAGATCTATTGGCTGAAATATAAAAAGATAAAGTTTGAGGTATCATACAACAATTGCAAGGTAGGTGGACCCATATATATATATATATATATATATATATATATATATTAAAATCTGAAAATCCACAACATCAAAGTATTTTTTTTTTTAAATCATTTCCCTAGACCACAATAAAGATCTGAAGGATTTTACTTTAATTTATGTTGGCTGAATCAAAAGATAGTTCTAAAAAATTTTAATATTTTTTTATTAGGTGACCTTTAACAGTTTGTCAAGAATCAGTAATTCTCATACTCTTTTCACTAAGTTAATAATTTTTTTAATTAAAAAATTCAACCTTTTGTTATTAAAATTAGTACTTTATGTAGATTCATCAAAGAATCGATACTGAGTTATGCTATTTATCATTTGATATATTATAATTAGTTGGAGACATTATTTTTAATTAAAAATGAGTAACATTTTCTTATGTGAATAATTCTTGAATTTCAGAAAGGGGTCATTCTATGATGCTGTGATTAAAGTTACGGCATCAATGTCGTCATTAACATAAAACTTGTAAATTTAACATAAAAATTGTAAATCAACATTAACTGTAAAATAAAACATAAATTTTAGAAATTAAACATAAGACTTGTAAATGGAAGGTGAAACTAGTAAATTAATATAAAACTAGTAAATTGATGTATTATTGGTAAATAAAATAAAAACTTGCCAATTTAACAAAAAAATTATAAATCAACATTAACTGTAAAAATAAAACATAAATTTTAGAAATTAAACATAAGACTTGTAAATGGAATATAAAACTAGTAAATTAATATAAAACTAGTAAATTGATGTATTATTAGTAAATAAAATAAAAACTTGCAAATATAACATAAAACTCATAAATCAACATTAAGTGTAAAATAAAACATAAATTTTAGAAATTAAACATAAAATTTGTAAATGAAAAATAAAACAACTAAATTAATATAAGACTAGTAAATTGATGTATTATTAGTAAACAAAACAAAAACTTGCAAATATAACATAAAACTCATAAATCAACATTAAGTGTAAAATAAAATATAAATTTTAGAAATTAAATATAAAATTTGTAAATGAAAAATAAAACAACTAAATTAATATAAGACTAGTAAATTGATGTATTATTAGTAAACAAAACAAAAACTTGCAAATATAACATAAAACTCATAAATCAACATTAAGTGTAAAATAAAATATAAATTTAGAAATTAAATATAAAATTTGTAAATGAAAAATAAATCAACTAAATTAATATAAGATTAGTAAATTGATGTATTATTAGTAAATAAAACAAAAACTTGCAAATATAACTTAAAACCAGTAAATTAACATTAATTATAAAATAAAACATAAATTTTAAAAATGAAATAAAAGACTTGTATAGAAGGTAAAACAAGTAAATTAATGTACTATTAGTAAATAAAATAAAAACTTACAAATATAACATAAAACTTGTAAATCAACATTAAGTGCAAAATAAAACATAAATTTTGAAAATGGAACATAATAATTGTAAATGGAAGGTAAAATAATTAAATTAATATAAACTAGTAAATTAATGTATTACTGGTAAACAAAACAAAAACTTGCAAACGTAACATAAAATTAATAAGTCAACACTAACTGTAAAATAAAACATAAATTTTTAAAATGAAACAAAAGATTTGTAAATAGAAGGTAAAACGATTAAATTACTATAAAACTGGTAAATTGATGTATTACTGGTACAAAAATAAAAATTTATAAATTTAACATAAGACAAGTAAATCTAAATTAAGTGCAAAATAAAATATAAAGTTTGTAGATTATGCCTAAAATTTATGAATAAAAAGTAAAATAAGTAAATTGATATAAGAATTACTGCTAAAACAAAGTTCACAATTATAAAATAAAAACTCATTATAATGTTTATTATCTTATATATTTATTGATTTTTTATTTAAATTTAATAATGTTAGTTTTATATTTATGTGATACATGTGATGTTTTATTAAAGATGAAATTTATGCTCAAAATCGGATTTTAAAAAAAATATTATTTTAATATCTTTTATAGTTGTTATAAGATAAGGTTATTTTATATCTTTCTACACTTGCTCAACAACCCTAAATGGTCTTCAAATACAAGTAAAAGTTTGAGACTACATAAAGTATGATATGATATATCATATATGTGTCTAGTAATATAAGAATATTTTTTTTTATTTTTACTTGATCCACACTAAGATAAATAATTGTGCTTAATTAACATGTGTAATAAATAGATATCATTGTAGAAAATGGGAAAAAAAATATACAAATGCCCTAGAATAAATATAGAATTATGGTAACCAAATTAATAAAAACTTATTCCACTTTTTTTCAATATAATTTTTTTTGTTTAATTAAAGAAAATACTTTTCTATAAATGAATAAAATATTTTTCACTAAAATTCTATAGAAACAATGATAATTTTTTAAATAATTAATAATCTTATATAAATTTACTAGTTTTACTTTACATTTACTAGTTTTATGTGTAATTTATAATATTTATATCTATCACGGTATTGATGTCGTAATTTTCATTACGGCATTATAGAATTTTTCTTCAGAAAAATATTGTTATTGTTTCATGACATAGAGCAAAAATTATCATAATATCTAGCTAAAGTAAATTTTAAAAATGAGAAAAGAAAATATATTTAGATATGCATATTTCTCAGAATATCATATTACTATGCAGAATTATAGTGACTTATATCTATAGTGTGTTACTGAAAATATCAAATAATTCTCTATATGATGATGCTTTGTAGTCATATACAAAATTAATTTTGTTATATTAATATTAACATAGTTTGATCAATAATTATGATGTTTGCTGTATTAATCATAATCGATTTAGGGTGAATTTGATTTACAAATGTATAAAAATTATCCTCATTAATATTAACGTTTCCTTTTGTAAAAAAAAAAATAATGTTTCCGATTTAATTTAACATTGTTCATGTTAAACTGAGGGGGGCCTTTGATAATTTTCTAATTTAAATAGCTATATTTGGAATTTAGGAGTAAAGTACAAGTAGCCAGATGATAATCACCGTTGATATTTGCCATCTTATCAACAGGTCATCGCATATTTTGGTAGTCATATTTAATTGCAAAATGTCCCTACCGTTGGATGGCCTCATAAGAAATCCAACGGTCAATGAATTTTAAATAAAAAATTCAAATACCGCTGTATGTGATACACGCTCCGTGTCAGATGGACCCATTTAAAAGAACATTTATTCGGAATGGGTGCTCCATCGATAACCATGTGGGTCCCCGAGTCTGCTCGCTTGTTTTGACGATCTTGAAGACAAGGACACTGACACTGGCACTGACCCGGTGACCCCTCCGCCCTTCTTTTCAATCTTATTTTTACACCACATACTCTTTGAAACCCATATTCACTTTGTTAATTGAAGGCATCTAAGGACAAAGAATGGTTAAAGGTACCGTCTCTCTGTTTGGCCAGCTGCAATATCACTTCTTCTTCGAATTATTTTCTGTGCTCTTCCTTTTCAAGTTATTTTCTGCATTTCTTTGAAAAGTAAAAAAAAAAAAACCTTATTTTCTTTTTAAGTTATTACCCATTATTTGATTAGAAGCCCCTTTGGATTTCATTCTTAAAATGTTTTTAAATCGATAAGATTCATTGTCACATGCTAGAAGAACCCATAATGTTTCAGTAATTATATTAATTGATCACAGTTAATATGTGTTTTTTTTAGAGAAGTATAGACTAAAAAATTAATTTAAACTCTGCAAACTCCGTATACCTATTAAAACAAATAAAATAAAAGAAATAAATTGATGGTCACATAAATAAACTATTATATGTGATTACTAGGTGCTCAATCGCAAGATTCAGGCATGATTTGAATACAAAACCTAAGCTTTGCAATTACAGTAAAATTTTTCTATGTGATACTTTCTAAAGGAATAATTTATTTATAGTAATAAAAATTTCTATTCCAAATATAAGATATTTATAAATAAGAATAAACTTTAGATTATAATAAGTTATAATTTTTTTAAATATTTCCTTAAGGAATTTACCATCACATAATAATAATTATCTTTATATTATAAAAAATATATATTATGTTATATTAAAAAAAAACTTGTCTTTGTTAGTTAAAAATCAATTTTGCAATAAAAATCATTGAATCACAATTCTTATACTAACATATAGAATTATCACAATTTAGAAATTATACCTTTACTTTTGTGTAATAGTAATTTAGGCTCTCCACTAACAAACTAGTCACCAATAATTATGTAGGTCACGAGCGATCACCACCAATCTTGTTAAATCATGAACCATCATCAACAATCCTCTAAGTTATGACTTAAAATTGATTTGCATTTGACTTGTAAGCATTTTTATCACTACTAAAAATAATTAGTAGTAGACAACTTTTCTCTTAAAGTTAGAAAGAAAATTTTTCTTTTTCTTTGCCTTATATATTATGGCTTCTCTACTCTTTTGTTAAAAAAAAAGTCTTTTTACATCTTTTTGATTGAACATTTAGCTCTTTATTTTATTTTATCTTTATTTAATTTCATTAAATACAAAATATTTAATTTAAATTAAAAGATAGAATAACGCCAAAAGTGGCACATCACTTGTGGTTGTCGTGTGGCCTACCTTGTAAAATAACATAAGTTCCCTTATATTTATAAGCATATTAAACTAAGCTTTTGAATCAAAAAAATTAGTTATCTTGCTTATCCATCCTAGTAATAGTGCAGTAAATTAAGTGAGCTAACTAGGAGATAATTTGGGTACATATAATAAGAAAAGACAATAATTATGTCTATAATTAAACTAGCTCAATTATTTAATTTGAAATCTACTCCACTAAAAGATTAGAACTAACCTCTATAATTATATGTGCTCTAGTATAGTGCTTCGACTTATGCCATATTGATTTTATTATTGAACAATCCTTTGTACTACTTCATTAATTAAATTGGTATTTTAAGTGTTGAATTAATTTAATTACATCTTATTCCTTGACACTTACTAGTTTTTTTTTATTATCATTTTGAACATACTAATTATGTTGGCACATTATAACTAGAGAATTATATGATCAAGTATTAAAAACCCATCAAGAGATGTGTCATACAAATTGTATATTGCCAATCGATATTTTTATTACTCAAAATTACTCTAACCAAGATACTAAGTTATTTTGACTATAAATGTATATCGAGTTCATTAGTAGCACAAAAGAAATAACTATTGGAATCATGTAACTATAATGAACTCAATTGAGATTGTGATAAAATCAATGCGTATGAGTTTTAATAAGTTTAGCAGTCACTTTAAGGTTAACTAAATTTCATATGTAATCAGATTTAATATAGTCAGACTCCATCAGAAGTTCATATATGATTAAGATAAATTAATCAACTAGTTCACTACAATCTAAAAATAAATAGGGTGTCTAACTCTATTTATCAATTGTAAACTAAATTTATTTAATTATAAGATAATTTATATTTATGACTCCTATGAATCTATATGATGATTACATAAATGTATATAATATAATTAAACGGACCTTATTCAAAATACTTATACAATTAAGATATCTGAAAAATACCTTAAATATTTTATTAATCAGAACATATATTTATTGTAATAAATAAAAAAAATTCCTTTAAAAATACATAATCCCAAAAGCCTTCACATAATACAATTAAACTATGAGAGAAAAATATTAAAAAGACTGCAAATATTTAGAGACTTTTAAGAAAATTTTTTGTATTCTCAACACTATACAGTTACATACAATAATTTTTTAAACTATATTTTCTCATTTATTAATATTTTTGAATTAAATTTGACGTGCTGAATTAATTAATTTTTAACATAATCCATACTACATCTCAATTTTACTAACACTAAATTAAGTCAAAACAAAACTATGTTTCTATTAAATTGTAGCCTCTTTATAATAATAATAAAATCAATTTATTTTAATATTATAACTATAAAGAAATTTATTGTATTTAGTTTCCATTCCATGACGTTAGTAAATATTAAATTTTTTGTTTCTGCCTTGTCGGTTGGGCTCTTGGTGCCCGTCGATGTATCTGCAATCAAAGAAGGATAGAAGAGAGAAAAAGAAACAGAAACTAGCTGGAGTGAACAGTGCGGCTAAAGTGGTTTAGCAATGAAGGTGGAGGGAAAAAAGTGGCTTTACACTTTAAACTTAATCGTTCGGAAACGAACAGAGCTGAAAATTAGCACAATTAGGGGAAAATACAAAGGACAAGAAAGATGGGACCAATATAAAATGGATTACGAAGCATGGATGATTGGTCCACCGACTTCACGTGCTCTGTGCTCTATTGCTCTGCCTGTTTTTTTTTAAAAAAATCATGATTCGTGATTGCGACTTGCGAGGGGAAAGTAATCTCTATTGCGATGCTTCAATCTTGTTCCATTAATTTTTAATCGCTTCATTTGAACACAATTTCCAGTTTGGTAAAGAGAAAAGAAGAACTTGAGAATTTTCCAAGAATGGGACAATTTAGACTGTGACGGAATGATGATTGATCAGACTGGATGTTGCCCGTTTTCACTCTCTCTTCTCAGCAAATAGCGATATTTTACATGTTCTGACATGGATTTCACTGAGTTCCATCATATTTAACTTTTGTAAATTTATTTTTTTACTTTTTTATTTCTCATTTATTAATTGTTAAATAACTGAGAGGTTATGAAAAATTAATTTTGGGTCAACTGTAAATTTAAAATGTAATTATTGAAAAAATAGAATAATAAATGATTATTTTGCACTAAGATTTTAAGTAAAACCCACTGTTATAAGTAAAAAGTTACAAGTGATTCGAATACTGTTTTTTCGGTACTTAAAAATAATATATTTATATATATTTGCCCCAAGAACGTGGTTAATTGGTATTGATTCTATTGTTTTTCAAGACTTAAATTTAATTCTTAGAATGATAAAATAGATAAAAATTATATTTAAACTTATTCATCCACTACTTTTTAAAAGAAAAAAAAATATTTATATATTTTATAAACTCAAAATAATGTTTGAATGGATGAGAGATATTATCACTCAAATTAAGAAATTAATATATATATATATATTATAAACTCAAAATAATATTTGAATGCATGAGAGATATTATCACTCAAAATTAAAAATTAAAGAAAAAATAGAAAGAAAGTACTTGTCCACAAAAAAGCTAAGATATGAGTTATTTATATATGTTTAACTTATGAGTGAGAAAATAAAAATAAAAACTCTCTTGCGTTTTTTTTTAATATTTTCAGATGTATTTTAACTTCATTTTCAATTTCGGTTGTATTTCAATTATTATAGTTTTGATAACAATAAGTTACACTTGCCTTATCGCATTGAATATTTTTCTGTTTCACTTCTCAATCAATCAGGCCTAAAATGACACATGCAGGAGAGCAAAGGTGGCCGGCTCCATTTCGTGATTTGAAATTAAAAGTATGGAGTGGATATTTTCACAAATCACTTAATTTAATAATTTTTTAACATATCACTTTATTATTTAAATATTTTAAAAACAATTTTTTCTACTTAATATTTTAAATTTTGTCTCTATTAATAAATTATTAATATCAAAGAATATTTTAAAAATTTCAATGTATTCAATATTTTAAAAATTTTCATAATATATAATATTAATAATTAATCAATTAATTATTTTTAAATATATAGAATAATCAATAGATAAAAGAATGTTTTTTTATAAAATTATTTTTTATTTTTTAATTAGAAGATCAAATTATAATCATATAATCTCTTATAATTTATGTTAAAAATTCTTATTTTTAATAATTTAATGATAAAATTTTGAAAAAAAAAAGATTGAGAGAAAAATAGTTATTAAAAAATTTTGCTGATAAAATAATATATCAAAAACAATTTAAATGATAAAATAATAATATTTCAACTGTAACTTCATATATAATTCATATATAATTGTATTGTCGCCACTTAACTTTGTACTTAACCACATCGGCGGAAGAAAATGTAACTGTTAATATAAAAATAAAGATAGACATGGCTAATGAGATAGACATCAAATCAATTGGAGCGAGAGTAGAAAGACATAAAGCCATAGCCTGGGACTCCATAATATCACGATACAATAATCCAGCAGGTCATGTCGATGAAAATAGATCAACGGCCATAAATTAAACACAAATTAAAAATAAAAAGAAAGAACCTCGGCAAAAGCATTTTAAATACAACATCCGTGCAAATTCACATAGATGGCAAGCTTTGAGCTCAGTACTCGGTTGTTGGGAGCTGCTCATGAGACTGGTTAATGAAGAAGAACTCGTAGACGATGCCAGCGAGGCCACCACCGATGAGAGGCCCGACCCAGTAGACCCAGTGGTTGTCCCAGCTCCAGCTCACCAAAGCTGGCCCGAATGACACTGCTGGGTTCATTGAAGCTCCATCAAACGCCCCACCCGCCAAGATGTTGGCTCCTACAATGAAACCAATTGCAATTGGTGCAATTGTCCCCAAGCTTCCCTTCTTTGGGTCCAGGGCTGTGGCATACACTGTGTATACTAGTCCGAATGTCATCACGATCTCGAAAACCACTGCGTTCCATGCACCAACTCCAGATGAGAGCGCAAAAGCAGATGTGGTCTGCATACACAACACCAATATAATTAATAAAAGAGAATCATAATCACAGGAAAATCAGATATTGGAAGAAACAGCGATACATAAATTAAAAAAAGGGCGTTTTTTGAAATATTTTGTGACTTCAGATTTTTTATTTAAAAAGCAAACTAACTATAGTAAATAAGTAACCTGAATAAATCAAATCATAGAATCACCTGGCCGTTGGTAACGAACTTAAGAAGCAAGCATGCGGCGGTGGATCCAAGAAGCTGGGCTATCCAATAGAGGATGCCACGTAGAAGGGAGATGTTACCTCCAACGAAGGCGCCAAAGGTGACAGCAGGATTAACGTGGCCACCGGAAATGTTGGCGCCAACGGCGACAGCAACGAAAAGGGCGAAAGCGTGAGCTACAGAGGCGGCCACGAGGCCAGAGGGGGTGTTGGCGCCGTTGTGAGTGAGCTTGTTGAAGGCCATGCCCGAGCCTTCCCCGGCAAAGACAAATATTAGAGTTGAGATGAACTCTGCTAGGGCTGCCCTTAGGGCATCTGGGTGAGTTGCCTCATGGGGATGACCAACGGCAATGTTTCTGATCGGCATGATGGAGATCGAACGATGAAGATTGCACCTTTGGAGATCGAACGATGAAGATTGCACCTTTGGAGTGTGATTACTAAGGACCACGAAAGCATACTGGTCTCCACTTCTCAACTATGAGCTTCTACTTATATTCGAAATGCGTGGTTTTTGGGAAGCGGTTAAAGCCGGTTTCCGGTTACAATAAGATTTTTATAAGCGAAATTTATAAGTTGATTAGCAGTGGATTAGCGATTTTTTATTTGATTTAAGGCCAGCCACCACTCATGCAGTGGCACCCGAGTCACTATTGATACAGCTAAGCAGTTCCTCGTTAAACGGCTAATGGACTGACCCGTGTACAAATGTGATAAGAGACACGTAACGTGCGGCTGAAGTGGATTTTGTCTGCTCTTTTTGGCCTCTGGAATAATCGAGTAGCTCTTAAGTGAACTAAATTCCCCGAGTATTTTGAACATTTATTAAATATTTTATTGTAAATATGATGAATGTGGATAGGTTAGATGTGTGTGAGATCGACCATAAGATATGAAGCTAGATTTGACACGTGGCGCATCTCTATCGAAAAAATTGGAATAATCTAAAAAATTAAATTTTAATTTACTTTACAGTAGAATAAGAATGAGTAGATTTCTAAGTTAGATAAGATTGAAATCTATTATTATGAAATTTAATATTTTGTCAAACTAAGTTCTATGAAATAAAAGTTTGGAAAGGAATTTTAATCAAGTTATGTTGATATAATTTTTTAAATAAGATTTACTTAAGTAAGATTTTGTTAGTATATTTTTTATAAGTAGAGGTTTTACAAAAAAAATTAATTGTTTAATTGTTAATGAGGATTTTTATTAAAAAGCATAAAATTATTTTAATAGATAAGTTTTTTAAAATTATATTATAAAAATATACATAAGATTGTCAAATAAAAAAAGATATTTTATATATTTTAATATTTTAAAAAAATTTCAACCTCATAAAAGTTTAAAATTTAAATTTTTACTAGTATAGATAAAATAATTTAATCTTTAAAAGTCTGCTATAAAAACAAATAAATAACAACAACAAATTTTTTTTTAAAATTATATAATTAAATCATTCAAACAAAAAACACTAAACACTAATCTTTTACTTCTTATCTTTCGCACGAATTTGGGTGAATGTGTGCCCTAAGCTTCATGGGATGCCAATTGAGCTTTGCCGGGGGTATTTTATCTGATGGAGTTGATGAAATCCAAGTTTTTATTGCAAAGAGGAGTTTCCGGTTTCCTAATTCTTTGGTGGGCCGTTTACTTCTGATGTAATCTGACGGCTGATATGCAGAATTCATGCTCCCAGTACACACATTGATGTGGTTGCATACACAATAATCTACCTCTTCAATTAATTGAACACTATACGATAAATGTTACCGGAAAAACGTGGAATAGTTGGTTCACGTTTTCTCGATGATGGGAATCTTTGAAATATTAAAGGCTATTATTTTTAACTGACGATGATTTTTAAATTTTACATGATATGATAATTTGACACGAATATGATATAAATAAATAAATATAAGTTATTAAATTTAATATAATTATTAAATAAGTTGGGTTTAGATCGATATTATTTTTTTGTGTCAAATTACGATTAAAGTTTTTGACTCATTTACTTGATCAATGATAAAATTATATTTTTTATTTTAAAATAATTTACAGTTTTTTATCATCAAAACTCAAATTTTAATGATAATTTTTCTTTATTTTTATTTTTTAGAATGATGAATATAAATATAGTATTTTATTTATAAAATTTTATATACATTTAGAGATTTAAAAGTATAAATATGTTAAATATTAATAAAAATATATATTTTATAATATCAATATATAATATTATTTATATATATATAATTAAAATTTTAATATTATACATGTGTAATATTTTGATATCATAATATACTTAATTTATGGTTTTAAAAGATATAATTGTACGTAAGATTTGAGATATAAAGTGGAGATTAATAATTGCAGCTGCAAGTTTTTGGAGTACTCGTAAGCCAGAGGTTGAGGTGATAATGAGTATTGAACTTAATAATTGCTGCCATGCGACGTGATTGTGAAATCTTTTTCACTTTTTGAAGGGGACGGGTGAAAAAGGAAAAGATTTTTAATTTCTGAAGTATGAATGGAGGTTCGTTGAAGACATATAGTTTCAAAGTTGCATGATTGACACCGAATTACCAATGCCTATCTATGGCTGTAACTAACAAAGCCAGCCTTACTATTTAAAAAAATGCCTAGCTAGTGTCTGGCAGCTATTCAATTCTTTGAACGCCTAGGTGCTTTAGCTTGACCACATGCCATCCAATGGGCAAAGAATTTTTTTTTTAATGTTAATTTTTAATGTTATGTTACAAAAACTTTAGGTAGTGTACAATTAAATGGTAGCTGGGGACTTTCTCGTGACCGACATGTAGTGAGATAATTGTATATTTTATTGTTATTTTTAATTAAAATACTGATATAAATAATAAAAAAAATTTACTAAAACTTGTTGAATCAAATTGTACAATACATTTCAAATAGTCTAATGTTTGAGCTGAAGAATAAAATCAAAAGGTGTCCATCACTCAATTAAGAAATAATTTATTTATATTAATTTGTCATGTAATGCATTACTCTAGTGAAAATTTTGAGTACTAATTTCACTACTATTTAAGACAAAATAATTCACAAAGTTTGGTTTTTACCTTTTTAGTATTTAATTTATTATAATAAATATATACAAGTAATTTAGTAAGGTCAGAAACGCATTTGAAATGAAATCTCAACTTTTTCAGGCAAATACATTTGGCCCTAGTTCTTCGTTTCGATCCAAACCTATTTTTATCTTGTGGACAATATTAATCGAAGCGAATTAAAAAATGTGAACAATTGCCGAAAGTTAAACATATATCATGAGGTTTAGCAAAAGCTCCAAATTCTCATTCCATCACGGATAAGGATGTCTCATAAAATACATGTGCCAACTTTGATTTTGCTTTCCGTCATCGATTCAAATCCTGTGAAATGGTCCCTTTCAACAACTCAACGATGACATCCTGCAACAATAACTTTCTTATTTTATAATATAAAAAAAGTTATAAAAATGAAAGAGCTTTTAATTCTTTTCTTTTATATATATATATATATATATATATATATATATATATATATATATGCACTCACGCAGGATAAAGTTGCAGATAGGGATAAGCAGAGCTTCTTTTATTTATTTATTTTCCTAGTCCAAACAAGAAGCAAAAGATAGTACTTATTCTGGGACGCGTTCAGAATTTATTTTAATACACAACACTTGTGTAGTTGTGGTTGGTGTGCCAAGGGGTCCCCTTAGATGATGACCGACTAATACTGATTAAAAAGTTTATTGATTATGACAGCTAATTTTATAATTTAAATAGATATATATTTGAGGGAGTACAAGTTTGCGATTGAAAATTATTCCCTCCAGGCTGAAATCATATTTTCAATTAGGCAAATCTTATGTCTTAGGTTACATTTGCTGTAATAAACATCCAATACACATAGGTTATTAGATTTTTATATTTTTTAATATAATGAATGATAATAGTTTTAACACAAAATAAAATACAAGTGTAATGACTATTTACAAAAAAAATTGTTTTTAATCACATATTTATATATTTTTTTAAATAAGACCTCATTAATTTTATATAATTAAATAATTTTAACGTCCATCTCTTTTACATTTATTTTTAATTTTTTTAAAATTTTTACTATATTTTTATAAAAATTTAAATGATTATCGTATTTATAAATATTTACAAATTTTGAGTATAAATTTACATCTATATTTATAATTTCTTATCTCTCTTAAGAGATATAAACTAGATTTTTTCTTATATATATAAACTTTGTAATCTAAATTTAGCATCTTAAATTATAAGAGATGTTATATGTTATAAATATCTTATGAATCTAATGAATTATTAGAAAGATAGTACAATAAATAAATTAAGAGAACCTCTAATAATTTCACAAAATATAAAAACTAATAAGTTACCACATTCTATCTATAAATAAAGAGAATTTTTTAAAAAAGATTTCAATCATTTGATTTGATTAATAATTTAGACATACAGGAAAATAATCAATTAAATTAAATTTCACTATATTTATTAAATAAATTAGGAAACCCAAATTTATCATTAAATAATATAGAAAATACAAACGAAATATTCGAAATTAATAATTTCAATAAAAAAAATAAAACAAATTAAAAATTTAGGAGATTAAATGAGTAAAGAATTTAATAAAGTTAAACAATTAATAAAAGACTTCAACATTAAAGATTATGATATATTAAGGTAGGAAATCATTAATATAATAAATAAAAACTCAATAAATATAAGACTAAATAAGTTGGAGATTCAATTAAATAAAATAAAAATTTAAGTATTAAATTTACTATAAGTATAAATGAAAAACTTAAAAAAAAAAATTAAAAAGTGCTTGCAATATAAGCTGGTTGTAGTTTGGGGTTTAAAATAAAATTTTAAAATTTTTTAATTTTTTTATAATTATTAATTTTTTAAGAATTTGAAAATTTATAGCAGTAATGTACAATTATTGTAGCAAAAGCTTTGCCTTTGAATTAAATTATGATTATACATCTCAAAACTTCAAATCGTATTTTAATTTATTCTATAAGTTATTTGAATCGTTATGCACACTCTTTTGTACTGATTATTCAAAATCGATTATTCTCACATATAACGTGATTAACCGAATCCACTTCGACATTGTTGCTGACTTGTTCAATGCAAAGCTTAAATAAGGTGCTATTTTTTTATTTTTTTTTTAATTTGAAGTATGAATTCAACTTTTTTTAGAAATTTACTTATATTGAATTATTTTTTTCTTAACTTATTACTTATTATGAGACAACTTTATCTAAATAGAAAAAGTTTACTTTTATTTGAAATTTAAAATTTAAATAAAAAATTTTAATTTCAAATCTCAAAAACACCCTTAACAATTCATATATTTCAATATTATGTATGAACTTAATATTTTTTTATTATTCTTGAAGTTATTTTTCTTAATTACTTTAAATTTTTACAGATATAGTAACATTAACTAAAGCAAAAATATTAAACAAATTAGATTATATCTATCGTGATGAATCAAAACTAGAATAATTATTGACTTTATAATGAAAGTTGATGTTATAATTACATCTTTTATTACAATTAAATTAAGAAACAATGATAGTATTATTTTTTTAATGCTATCAAACTGATTAACCTGTTAAATTTCTAAATCGTGAAGAATAAATATATGCATCAGTTAAAATAATATTTATGTCAAACTACTAACTTTTAAATTTTTCTATTCAGATGTTGAAGAAAGAAAATTAAACATGTCATTTAGATATTTTTATCAAACCTATTTAGAAATTAGAATTTAGATAAATTCAGTTATATTCAAATTCCAAACAAAAGAACAAACGGGAGCTAAGTCAATCAATTGGCAACTAAATTTTAGTCATTATTTAGTAATTGTTTCTTTACTTTAATATGGTAAGGAAACAATTAAAAAAAATAAAGAAATAATAAATTTTAGTATATGATAGAAAAAAAATCCTATATTGAAATGTATGTTTTACTTGTATTTTAGGTTATCGGTTATTTAATGAAATAAAAAATCCTTTATTAAAAAATTACTCATTAAATTTTAATGTGGATAAGAACATTCAAATGAAAAAAATTTTGTACTGAATCTTAGGCAAGAAAAACATACTTCAATGCAACATAATTTATCTTATAATATGTTAAAATTTATATTTTTTTATTTTTTTAATTTATCCTTATTGTATTAAAGTGAGAAAATACTTATTAAATAATGAATATATAAATAATAGTGCTCTCATGCTGGATCTAAGTATATATTATAAGGGGACCATTGAATATTAACTGTTGAATATATCTAATAGTTAATACATTTCATTAAGTTGTCCTCAACTCTGCCCATCTCCACGTGAAATCTACTTCCTTTTAGCAAGAGTCTACACCAATCTATGCTTTCTGATATTATATAAAATAAAATATTTTTCTCATTTTCTATCTCTCTCTAAATCTGTTACTACTGCTTGCACTCTTTTCCTCATTTTCAATAAAATTCTTCCATCTCTCTAACTTAATTACAAATTGTCTCTTTTACATATTTTTTTAGAAATCTTGCATATCATTAATGTCTATCATTGTTTGGAAAGGACGTATAAGCAACTTCAAATTAAGTGGAAATTAAATTTTTTTATGTGATTAAAATAAGATATGTACCATAAAATAAATAAGTAGAAAATAAACAAACATAATTCAAAATTGTTGGGAGAGGAATTCAAACAAGCAGTTTCAAAATTAAGCGGAAACAAACTCTTTCCCTCTTTGTGTGATTAAAATATAATATGTACCACAAATAAATAGGTAAAAAAAACCACGAGACCGTAGTCTGATAAAATCTTTCACTATATTAATATGATTATGATACAAATTCTTCTTTAAATAATACTAGAGGCTTACAACAACAACTTAATATCTTTCTCTCTAACAAGTGGATATCTTAAATAATAGCCAAAGAAAGAATAAAATAAAAATCAAAACCAGTACGATTGTAAAGGGTGATGTCAGAAACTTATCCTAAAAATTTGAGAGAAAACGAAATTAATTTCACCCCAATTACCTAATCAAAGATTGAAATTCCTAAAAATTCCGACTTCCTTTCTCTCCCTCCCTCTCGTCCTTTTGCGATTGAAAAACTTAATGGGGTTTATGTTCTTTATAACATATTTCATGGCACATTTCATTTATCCCCTTCAAGTTTCTTTTAATTACTTAATTGCTTAAAATTATAAAACTTTGAGCTCAGACCATTTAAATGAGATAGACTCAACAAAAACAATAAATTAATTATAAGAGACGCAATTTTTTTTATCAAAAAAACCTAAATAAGGAAAAATCATGAGACTATAGTCCGATACAACCTTCCACTTTATTAATAATGGATTATAACACAAATTCTTCTCTAAATAACGCTAATGGTTAACAATATGAAGAATCTCAACAATCTTAATTTATAATAACAGTCTAATAACCTATTTTTTCAATAAATAGGTATTTCAAATAACATCCAACGAGAGAATAAAACGAAATAAGACTAGTAAGAATGCAGCTACAAAAAAGTTAATTTATTACAGCAGAGATTTTATTGAAAATTTTAATTAAATGCCATTAATTATTATTAAAGACGTCATGTCTGATAGCTATGCCATTGTTCATCACTGATAAGGCTAATACTACAACATACTTTTAATATATGCCATAAAAAATATTAACATAACTTATTTTAATGGCATAAGAATAAAACATGCCGTGAAAACATTTTTTTATGGCATAGAAATATATGCCATGAAATGCAATTGTTTTAATAGCGTAAATATGTTTGCCATGAAATATACAATACCTTTAATAGTTTAAAAATATTTGCCATTGATATAAATCTTATTCCAACCTGTTATATATCCATTGATCATCAGATTAATTATTCAATCTTATCCTTCTATCTCCATTTTTTTTGTTTGTTTCTTTAAGATAAAATCATTTTTTCCCTGAAAGTTGAATCTCTTCTAACAATTGAAGCATATTCTTTCAATTTATGACGAGGGAAAATACTCTAAAATCAAATAAGGTAAGTTGATATTCCATACATCGAATTGACTGCTTTACCGAAATAAATTATATATTACCTCTTTCCGCTGTGTGGATTTGTTTAAAAATGACACTTATATTTTGTGCCCTAAATAGATCTCAAGCCTCTCTCTTCAATTCATAATTCTTCATCGATTCATCCAAACCTGTGTATTAGGGTAATTTTCTTGAAGTTTACGCACTGAAGAAGGCCATGGTAAGAAATCTTTATTGATTATAATAATGACCCTTACATTACGAAAATTGTTCTATTTATTTTCTCTATTATAAAATTTTTAAGATTTTGAAAAGAATTTTACAATCAATTTTTTGTTGATTTTGCTTATTAAGTTTGTCTTTGAAGATTGGTGCAATTTTGGAATTGGATACCATTAATTCAAAGAGAAACCTAGTTAAGTAAGTTGTTTGTCCTCTCTCCTCTTGATTTAAAATTTTTTATATATAATTTTAGTTCTATTGTTATAGTAATGAAATGAAAATTTAATTTACTAAGATGTTTCAGTTAAAAGAAGATATATATACTTGAAACAATCTAATTTAATTTCTTTGGATTTTTTTTTACTGCAATTACTAATCTTTTCGCTATGTATAACGGGTTATTATTGTTCTTTTCAAGCTTAATGAATTCGCTTAATGTTTTGCGGGCTCTGGAGCTATAAGAAGAATTGTTTTGAAGGCCAAGGATTTTGTATCAAGGATTGAAAGTTATAGTTTTAATTTTTAATGTAACAATTTTTTTCTCTTTCTCTTCGATTGTTGTATCAAAATAATAGAACTTTAAGAAGTTTTATTGGTTGTCTATTGACAATTCAAGTTATACGATTTTTGCTCCAATGTATAAAATGTAATTTTATCATGTGAATGAAATAGAGAATGAATTTGAGAAGCAGGAAATTAATTTTAAAAAATAATCATATTTTTGCATCATTTAAAAAAGAAAAACTTTCAAGATATAATATTTTAACAACCTATGTTGAAATGACATTGTAAGTCACCAGGACAAGCCGTAAAACATGTTAATTGGCTTTATCACTTTAGCTATTAGAGCGAATCAATAAACACTGTTGAAGCAAATATTAATGGCTTATATTGCTTGTCAGATAATCTATTTAACGGCATTGATTTTGTCATTAAAAGTGTATGACTTTTCACAGCTCATGGATCAACAGCATGCAAATCTTTGCCATCTAAACCATTTAACCGCGCACTTTGATTGCCATCATAAGGCCTTTTTGTTGTAGTATAGAAAGCGATACCATGAACTTACCCTTTAAGTTTGGGTGAAAATAAGTTAAAATTACTTTTTTATTGTCCAATCAAAGATTTAAATGCTTAATCCTAAATTTATTATCACCATTGACATCTCTCTCTCATCTTCTCACCTACACATTACCAAACTTACTGCCGCTTACTTTTTGTTTATAAATGTATACATATGTGTGTGTACATTGTTTTATTAATTATTTCATCGAAGTCTAAATCTAAATGATAATTACACATTAAGCAAGCGTTTTGCACATTGGGCTTTTGGGCCACCCAAATGAGATGAACCCAACAAATCTCTCCCTCCATATCATGTTGGGGGCACCACTAAGCCCATTGTCTGCTTATAGCTTTTCAACCTCTTTTTGAGCAATGATTTTGTCATCAATCTGACCTATTCTCTGTCACATGAATCTTCTCAAGCAACATATTTATTCTTAAGCATGTTTTGTATCTAATGATATCTCACATCAATATGCTTGGATTTTGAATAGCATGTTGAATTCTTTGCCAAGTGAATGGTATTTTGACTCTTACAAGAGACAAAATAGCTACCTTGTTCACACCTAATTCTTTTAGGAGATTCTTCATCCACATGGTTTCTTTGTAACCTTGAGTGATAACAATATACTTTACTTTTGTAATAGATAAAGCAATACGTTATTGGAGTTTAGACTCCTATGATACTGTTCCTCTTGTAAAAGTGAGAAAATATCTTGATAGGGGTTTTCTAGAATCAATATCTCCTGTTGTGTTTGCATTTGTGTTGACCAAAATATAAACATGCCTTAGAAGTGCCTTTGAGATATTTGAGAATTTACTTCACTGTTGCCCAGTGTTCTTTGCTCGGATTAGAGAGAAACCAATTGACTAATCTGATTGCATGCACAATATCTAGCCTTGTAATCAAACTACGGCATACATCAAACTGCCAACTATTGAAGCATAAGGAACTTCTCTTATCTTTTCTTTTTCTCACTTGTAAGATAATGCTTATAACTAAACTTAAAATGGTCTACAAGTGGAGAACAATTAGATTTTGCTTTGCCCATGTTAAATATTTTAAGAACCCTTTTAACATATGCTTATTGAGATTAACCATAACTTTTATAATTTTTCTACCACGATTTCATGCCAAGAATCTGTTTTACCAGTCCTTAGTCTTTCGTTGCAAAAGACTTGCTAAGTTTTTTTTTCTCAAAATATTAATCTTACTAACATCTTAGCCAACAATTAATATCTCATACACAAAACAAAAAGAATGATGAAATTATTATCCATAAATTCTTCACAAAAACACATTGATAAGACATAGTTTTGCTCAAACCATGAGTCTCTATAAAAGAATCAAACTTCTTGTGCCACTGTTTTAATGTCTATTTTAGCCTATATAAACTTTTCTTTAATTTGGACATAAGTTCTTCTTTACCTATGACACTGAACCTTTCATGTTGCTCTGCGTATATTTCCTCTTACAATCACCACGTAAAGAAGTTATCTTTACATCAAGTTGTTCAATCTCCAAATTCAAGCTAGTTGCTAATCCCAAAACAACTGCGTAGAAGACATCTTTACTAGTGGAAATTTTTTTTCTTCAAAATCAACATCTTTTTTTTTTTATTAAAACCTTTTACAATAAATCTAGTCTTGTACGATTGTTATAAGTTATTTTCAGTCTTCAACCTGTAAATCCATTTACTCTTAGTGCCCTTGTTCTTTTAGTGAGTTTTACTAAGCCATAAGTGTAGTTCATCCCCTATTGCATGGCATTAACTCACTCAATTTTATGTTGATGACACATATTTTCAAAACAGCTTCTTTAAAATTTCTGGTTCTCCTTCATTTCTAAGCATCACATACTATGTGGAGGATACGTAGTGAAAGGTTATCGTTCTCTAAGGATCTTCTCAATTCCGGCTCAAGTATTGGTGTGGGTGGTTCTAAGGTGCTTGCTCATCTAGTTTTGCTAGATCATTATTATTATTCTCTTCAGCTCCTCTATTATCATCATGAACTACAGGTAGAGAAACTGAGGTTAGAATAATGTGAATCTCAAAGGATGACTGAGATTCATCATTTTTCTCTTTATCTCTTTATCACTGATTATCTGATCGTTAAGAAACAAAAATTTTTATTTTATCTATTTCCTTGCCATTAGATTGCATAATCTATACCTAAATTCTTCATGTCCATAGCCTAAGAATACATTCTTTGGATTTATCATCAAGTTTTGATATTTCATCTTTAGGAATGTGAACATGAGTTGTAACTAAACACTCTTAAGTATTTATAAAAAAATATCTTTTTGGGTCCAAACTCTCTTAGGTACATCACTAGCTAATGGATTTAAAGAAGAAAGGTTAATCAAATTAACTACAGTATGCATACCTTATGCCTAAATTGATTTAGGAAGCTTGGCTTCATGAAACATACACTTGATCCTTTCTTTAATAGTTATATTCATTCTTTCTTTAACACCATTTTGCTGAGGCGTTTTTGACATAGTCATCTCAAGTTTGATTCCATGCCTTTGCAATATTGCTTAAATGGTCCTCTGTACCCACCACCATTATCTTCCCTAATACATTGTAATTTCCTTCTTATCCTTTTCTTAATAATATAAGCACAGAAGAATTTAAACATATGAAGCACTTTGTCTTTAAATTTCAAAACAAAAGTGTTGAGTGCTAAAAAATGTGTATTTATAAAGGAGAAAATCGTCATTTTACACTCAAAGTCTCATTAACATCCATACTTTTATGTCTTTAAGTCCCTTGTGATTTAATTATGTATGTTTTATTTTAATTAAGTATTTTATATATTCTAGGGGGCATCATAACCATTTCACAATGAATGAAAGATTAGATAGCAAAACGGATAGTAATTTTGAATTCAGGATAATCGAAAACCTTAGGAGGAGCCTAAAAAGATAAATGATACTATTTACATATATATGCATCGTTCACGACACGCATATTTTTGCATCTTGTTCACAAAGATCGTTTCACATATATTGTACGATGACATGTCATTGTACGAATGATGTGGCATTGACTGATGATGTGGTGTTTACTGATGACGTGTCACGATTGTATTAGATTAAAATGTTTAGGCGGCGTTGATCGGCGACGTGGCAGTATGTTAGTGGACCGAAAAATGTGTGTACGGTACATGCATATATGCGGAATGACAACTCTGATGATGTGTTCCATCCAATAAGAACTTGCCATATGTCGCAATCCTGAGCGTCCAAATTGTTTTAATCTGATGGCCATAATTTACTCATTATATCTATAAAAAGAGGGCTCCCCCCCTAATTTGACACCCCTGAATCCATTTTTGAGCTCCATTTTCTATAATTCCTCCTCTATCTTATATTTTTTTACGTATTTTAATAAAATTTTCATTTTACCCATAGTTCAATTATGAGTAGTTAATTTTCTTTTAAGCTTGGGTTGAAGGTTAAGTCTCAACGTGCTTTATGGGCTTACTTTGGTAAATTTACTTTTTCTTCCCCTTTAATTTCTATGGATGTTTTGACTTTTCGTTCATAGATAGTAATAATTTTGTCTAGATATTGGCTGGTACAACCGTCTCCCTAATGCAAGTTATTACTATTTGGCACAATAAGCACTTAGCACTATATCTATTAGAGTGAGGTTCATGAGGAGTGGAAAATCCCCTTTCATGATTTAATTGGCACTAATAAGGAATGTTAAGCCGATAGTGCATTTTGAGTACAGATCCGGAGACCCAAGCACTTCATTTTAATAGTTTATTCTCGCCACTCTAATTTAAATCATAAGATAGCCTACGTCACTTTCATCCAACAACCTACTTAGAAAATTAATTCTACAAGCAATTAAAATTCACCTCCTCGTGGGATCAACACATCACCGTTAATCTATTCTACAATAGATTCGTACGCTTGCGAGTTCAATAAAATTTGCACAACAAAAAGCCTACATTTTTCTAAAACAGTCATCAATAAAAGTTAAAAAATAAAATACATCTCCTGTTGATCTACTTTCCATCATATGAACATCAATGTGAATCAAATCAACAATATGTGACTTTCTAGATGTAGAAAAATAACTAAAAGCTACTCTATGTGCTTTTCCAACTAAGCAATAAACATAAGTCTTGAGAGACATGTCTGCGAAGCTAAGTAGAAATATTTTTTTGACAAGAATTTCGAAACTCTTCTCATCGATGTCACCAACAGTTATACCATACCTTAATGTTAGAATCTTTTACATCCACATTCTCATATTTTTTCTTGATCTTAGCTTTTATCATATAAAAAGTGTTTGCTTTCCTTCCCTTAGCTAACACTTTGGTGAGATTCCATTTTCCTTCACCAAATTAGTTAGAATAACTATTATCATCAAGCTTGCATATAGAGATCAAATTAAAGAGAATGTTTAGTACATGTTTGACATCTTTAAGTAATAACCTACAACTAACATTGGTTTCTAAGCAAATATTTTTTATGCCCATAATCTTTGATGCCCTTTCATTTCCTATCCAAGCATGGCCATAATCACCATTAGCATAGGATATGAAGTAATCACAATATATAGTAACACAAAATGAATGATCCAAATCAATCGCCAAATCATTGGTATTGTAAGTGAGAGTTACGAAGGTCTTATCATAAATAATATCCATATCACCATTAGCTATAGCTACAGTGTTCTCTTTGTCATTTTTTTGACCATCAGCCTTTTTTTTTCTACAATGAAAGCATTTGATGTTTCTCCTTTAAGACTTAGATCTTCCTCTAGTGCTATTATTATTCTGCTGATGGAAATTTCTATTTTGGCTTTTCCCACACCTTTTCTTACTTTTTTGAAACAAATGCATCTGACTGAGAAGGAACCACTTCAACACTTTTTCTTCTGGGTTCTTAATTTCATAGTCTATCTATAACCGTATCTATAGTTAATTTCTCATTTGAAGATAAATTGTTCATGATACCATTAATGTCCCTCGACTGTCAAGCAAAGAAATAAGTAGCAACAACTCTTGCAACTCATTATCTAGAATAATCTTCATAGTAGTCAGTTGAAAAACTAAGCCTTGAAACTCACTAGTGTGTTCAATTATATTGTAACCCTCATTATATTTCAAGTTAACTAGCTTTTTCATCAAATTGGCTTTGTTTCTTACTGTTGGACTGCTCATAAATTATTTCCAATTTCCTCCAAGAAACATCAGTCTTGGATTCTTTTATGACATGGTGGTACACACTTTGATCAATTTATGACCTAATAATACTTATGGCCTTTGGTTTAATTGAGCCTATTTCTTATCATTTAAATTAGTGAGTCCAACTTTTTGACCTTCAAATATAAGCCTTTTATATGAGCAGATCCTTCATTTTATAATTTCAAATACCATAATTTCATGAATTTAATTTAATCATGCATGTCAAAGATTCCTCTATTTCTACCACACAAATAATAAAAACACACTTTCTAATGCTCTAATACCACCAAATTGGGAAACAAACCCACACAAGTAGTTGCAAATTAAGTGCAAACAATTTTTTTTTTGTGTAATTAAAATGAGATATGTATCACAAATAAACAAGCATAAAATAATCCAATATAATAAATCAATCACAAGAAACACAAAATTTTACAAGAAAAATCTAAATAAAGAAAAACCACAGAATCGTAGTCTAATATAATCTTCCATTGTATTAATAATAGGATTATAGCAAAAATTCTTCTCTAAATAACACTCGATGTGAACGATATGAAGAATCTCAATAATTTTGGTTTATAGAAACAGCTTAATAATCTACTTCTCCAACAAGTGAGTATCTCAAATAATAACCAACGAGAGGATAAAACAAAACTAATAATAATAATAGGTATTTAGAGGTGATGCTAGGAACGTATGTATTAAATTTGGGAGAAAATGGAGTTAAAATCACCTTACAATTGTCTAATCAAAGATTGAAACTCTTGCCTCAAATTTATTATCGTCAATGACTTCTCTCTCTTGTTTTTTTCATGCACACGTGAACAAACTTAGGTGGCCTTTTTTTTTTTTTTTTTTAATTTGAAATCTGAATATATTTGACTTAGTATGAATTCTTAATAGAGCTGCATATTTGCATCTGAATAATATATTTATGCCCTTACGAATTATAAATGTGAAACGAATGATAAACATATGAAAGAAAATAAATAAGATAATATATTATCATAACATAAATTATGTTTAATTGAATACAATCCTTTAATATTCTTAAGTAACGTAAATTAATCAATTTTATTGAAGTTGATGATGCCTTTATGTGAAAAATATTCATAAAAAATTATGAAGATAAATAATGCCAATTTAAAGAAAATAAAAAGATAAAAAATAATAATAATCTATTGTTATATTTTCTTAAGTTATAGAAATAGATCATAATGTTAATTATTAAATTTTATTCAAGTAAGGATGAAAATTAATTAATTAGGTAGGGATATTTTGGAGAATATTTTTAATGATATCATTCAGACTTTTTAAATTAAGCAAAAATTTTTAAAAATTAGTTTAATAACTTAATGACTTAATGACTGAAAATTTTCATCAAGTTAAAAAAAAAACCCCTTATTGCTACTTGCTTTTTGTTCCTATATATATATATATATATATATATATATATATATATATATATATATATATAATTTTATTCAAGTAAGGATGAAAATTAATTAATTAGGTAGGGATATTTTAGAGAATATTTTTAATGATATCATTCAGACTTTTTAAATTAAGCAAAAATTTTTAAAAATTAGTTTAATAACTTAATGACTGAAAATTTTCATCAAGTTAAAAGAAAAAACCCCTTATTGCTGCTTGCTTTTTGTTCCTATATATATATATATATTGGCTAATTTCTTCTAAGTCCAAAACTTAATGATAATTGCACATCAAACAAGCCTTTTGAACTTTGGGCTTTTTGGTCACCTAAATGAGATGAACTTAAAATGATTGACACAATTGGTAATTTTTTCTTCTCCATAAATCCCACATAACTCTAATTCTTTTTGGTTATTTTTGCCTTTTTTTTTAACTTTGGTACAAATTACTTTCTGATATTAGATATTCAATTAACGCATGCATTAAAAATTGACTTCTTATTAATTTTATACTTTTTCAACATTTATTGGTCTGAATAGTTTTTATTAAAAATAATGGCATGGTTTTGAAATAAGGGATTGATGTGAAAAGGCTGGTGAGGAACCATTTAGGGTGCGTTTGGGATTGAGGTGCTGTAGCTTTTAAGCTGCAGCTGCTGTAAAAAAAAAGCTGTAACTATGAAACAAAAGTTAATATTATGTAGTAAATATAAATTTTAAATAATAATTTTGACAAATTATTAAAGATATAATAAAATTTCCATAATACAAGTGAAAAATCATATTAATATAGCTTGAATATATAAAGAATGTGTTCAAACACTTTAAGATCTTAACTTTTAAGTTAGAAAATTGTCCAACCTCAATACCAAATGCACCCTTAGTTTATATTCAAATTATGCAAACAATTTTTTCGTGCTTGAATTAGTGAATGATTCGCAAGCCAAAAATAGAATAAGAATTTGCATCATTAGATGAAGTCCATGAGTTTTATGCTATGTTCACGAACCTAGAGTAAGAATCTGAATGGGGGAATCGAAATGAATAACTTGTTTACTTGTTAAATTGAGGTTAGGAATGAGAATGAATTTTGTGGGCCCCACACAAAAATTTTGGATTGATTACTAGAGTTGTGATTCCTTGAGGGAGAGTTGGGAATGGGAACATCATTCCCTAGAATGACAAAATTATCCCTACTATACTTTGAATATACTCAAAATACCTCTTTGGAAATTAAAAAATATAAATTGAAAAAATTTATTATTATTATTATGGAATTCAATTATTGTTGTTATTATTATTATTATTGTTGTTATTATTATAATTATTATTATTTATATTATTATAAAATTTATTATTATTTTTGTTATTATTTTTATTATTAATTTATTAATTACTACTATTAATTAATTATTTTATTTATTATTATTATTATATCATCATCATCAAATGACAATAATTAACAAAGGGTGTTTTAATAAATTATTAATGATATTATTTTTAATATTATTATTATTATTATTAATGATCATTTTTATAATAATAAAAACACAAATAATGATGATGATAATAATAGTTATTATTATAATTAACTACGGACATTTTAATAACTTGAAATAATTTAGCTTATTCTGATTCTGATTCCGATTCTAAAATAAAATAAACACATTAATGAGATTCCAGCCTATTCCGATTACTGACAAATTAATACAGCATTACAGTAATTATGTAAAGTCAAAAATAGGATAACCTATAAAATTCTCATGCTTTCTTTAAGAGGTACGTCTCTAAAGAAAATTATTTGCTTGATTTCACAACATGGTTCGACATAGCACTTGCATGACAACATCATGGAGAGTTAAACGCTGATCGCAAAGATTTTAATGAGAAGCCTGCACTAAAATTGCCTTTAAGAATTGGGAAACAGATGGCTTATATCTAACAAGTTTCAAGCTGAAAGAGGATGACGCTCACTGCATGGATAAGGTTGAGAAAAGTGGTGAAAGTAATTCAAAAGTACACGAAAGTTTGTATCAAAGGAATTTGGATTTGGCAGCATCAATATTTGGATAATTTCCATATAACTTTCTTTTTCAAACACAATTTCGGGACATTTTGAATAATCTATTCCCAAATAAATGAGAGATTGATTGAACAACTTAGGTCCGGTTCAATATAGTACAATTTTTTATTAATGGAAACAAATTAAAAACACAAGGGATATGAAAAGTAAGAATGATATAGTTACAAATTTTTGTACAAATAAATATTTATAAACTTAGTATCATGAAATAATTGACTGAAAAGATGTAACAGTTAATAAAATAATTATGTGAGCCCATAATAGTTTAAATAAGCCAATCTCTTTGTATCACATTAGTTATAATAGGAAACAAAACAATTAGGGAAATTTTTCAATATAGCCACTTTCAAAAGATCATTATCAAAATTAGTTGTAGAACAAAATGTCTTAAAATAATGACCACACACTTATTATGGACTAAATTACCCCTCCCTAAAGACCATTGTCCAAATCACTTAAATCACCTAAATCATGTCATCGTCGGACATTGCCCATTATCGCCTGTCATCTTATAAATTTCTCTATATTGCCCCATCACACAATCTTATCATCATAGCCCCTATTATCACAACCTCCATCAGTAAAAGGTTCCACATTGTCAACAGCTTGAGGATTTGACCTAAAGGTACAACTCTCTTTCACTTTTACAGTAATTTTTAATTGATTGATAGATTATTATTAATAGAAAAACACACTAGAATATGTATTGGCATGAAAAATTTAAAAAATTCTTAAGATTAATGTATGCAAAATATGGCACATTAAGTGTTCCATAAAATGTCTCTAAGAAATTTTTTCAACTATCTCAATATATTTGTTGAGCTAGTTCCTATTGATACACTCTTTAATACTAAAACTACTTATTAATATGAATTTTACACTTCATAAGCTTTTACTTTTATTTATTCTTTTTTATGTTGGATATCGGCACCTATGTTGCGGGCGATTATGTGCAATGGCACCAAGTTGCGAGCGATAGCGCCCATCGCTTGCCCTAGTACAGCATTGCCCGCACTTCCTCGCACTGACCCAAATGAATTTTTTTTGTTTAAATAATAGTCTAATATTTGTCATAATTAACTTTTAGATATGTCCTGCAATAAAATGCCGACTTGGACTTTAAAGATACCAACTAAAGATCACTTCCTAGGTGTTCTCACAAATTTGATGAAAATGAAGAGAATATTAGCCTTGTGCAAAGAAAGTTGGCTGATAAACAACATAAGTTGTTCAAGAAATCAATATTCGGGCATTTTAGGACAGTGAAGGAAATTGGATATAATGGCATGCTTGTGCATAATCTGTTGCTTAGGGTACAAGAAGTTGATAAATATCAAATATGGTTTTGTGTTGGCGATGAGTTGTTGTGTTTCTCAATTTGAAAATGATGCCTTATAACAGGACTTAAATGTGGCAAATTGCAAGATTTAGAAGATTTCAAAAGAAAAGGTGGTAGCTAGTGAATACATGATGCTTATTTCAACGGCAATGATGAGTTTCAACTTCAAGAATTAGATATACGGTTTAAAGCTTTTGATTTTACTAAAATCATTGACAATGATGCATTGAGAATTGTCTTGTTTTACTTTGTGATAGAGTTTTGTGTGTGAGACCTCATGAGAGCATATTCATGCCTTTGCAGATTTGGAATATTTTAACAACTTTCCTTGGGGAGCATATTCATAGAATATTGTTTATGATCAAATGAATACTTCATTGAATGGGAAGGTTGAAAAATTTAAGAAAGAAGCCGGTAACAATTACAAACATGAGACTTATAATTTCTATGGCTTTTGTTATGAAGTGCAAGTGCGTAAAATATAAATACAAGTATCTTTACATAAATATAATATAATGTTTAATGTTTTTTTTTCATGTAGGCCTATATTTTTTAAGTAGTTGGAGGAATCACGTTAAAGTATGGCACCCTAACGAAAGTGAATTGTCCTCGGATCCTTAAATGGACGGTCTCAAAAAACATAAAGCATTTGAAACTATTAGAAAAATTTAGATCACCTGTTATAAGTGTAGGCAAAACATGTAATTTTGTGTATACATTTGTTTATAATTATGCAAACTTAATTTTTCCAGATGCTCACACAGACGGAGTCAAAGTAAGTTTTAGAAAAGACTAGTAAATAGAATAAATAATCATACTATCAATTTACGAGGAGATACTGCACTACAATTTCGACGTGGGTTGATGAGTTGAGAAGATTTTACATTTTTGACTACTTGCCATGCATTTTGTTGAACTGAAAACTGTAAATTACTTTGTGCAATTTAAGCAATTTGTAAAAAAGGAAAAACATAATGACACCACATTGCCATTGGATGACCACCATCGATCACCTATAAATGACTTTGGGCCACACAACCCACCTAAAAGTTTCTATGAACCAAAGGACTTGGATACTATCAATGTTAGATTTGTTTAGTATTTTATGTTCAATCTACAATCAAATAATTGAGGAATTTCCCATTAGAGTTATTTTTTTTTCATTCAAGGTCAAAGAATTGATATGATTACATCGTCCATAAATTGAATAAGCTTGAGGTTGATGTTCCTGAAATCAAGACGGAAGTGGCTAAAATCAAGATGGCAATGGCTATAGATAAGAAGGTGTTTAAAGAGGTCAAGATCAAATTTGATGAGATGAAACATGCAATCTTGAAATTTATTGCATCACACACTAATTCTCCATTTTTGCAATCATATGGTTAATTCTCATATCAGGGCTCATACTCAGTATGCATTTATACATACATCAAAATGCATTTCTTATTTAATAAATTTACTCCACATTCCAACCCTTATATATTTGGGCTCCACATTTGACTAATGCCTTTGAATTTTGGAGAATTGGATAATCCTAATATTAAACTGTTTGAATATGATACGAGTAATAAAGGAAAAACTTTAACATATAGTTGAAAAAGGGACCTCTATGATGAAAGTGTTAGTAGATTGACAAAGCAATCAAGAGTGAGTTTGTTTGGATGTTAACTAAAGAAGTAGCATGTAATAAGTAGTCCATATACAATTCCCCCAACTAAAAAGCAGAAAGCTCATAATGTAAAAAATCTTCTTACAACTGAAGTTATAAATGTTGATGATGCATTACTTGTTGATAGATCCATTGAAAGAGCTTGATAATCCAATATTATTTTTTGAGTTCAATTATTGGTACCATGAGAAAATCACAGTGAGTTAGCCGATTATATTTATGAAAGTTTTTTTTGAGATAATTTTGTGTGACAATAAGAGCGATCCATGTGAATGGCTGAGAGATAAGGTAAGCATCTTTAATCATTATACTATCTTGATCATTGAACATGTTGAATCTATCATTCACAACATGTCCATGCTTACTTAAGCTTACTCAGTAAGCGACAACAAATGTATCCAAATGCTTTACCTCAGCGTTGCACACATACAGATAACTTATTTTTTTTTATAAGTAACCTTACTATTAGTTAACTACTACATGATAATCTACATTTTTGCACAGTGGTAGGAGAAAATGCAATGACTCAGGAAAGTTAGGACGGTTTTCGAATAAGGCCTTGTAAGTATTTTTTTTTAATATTTTCTGTCATCTGAGATTGTGAAAATTAGAAAAAAATATGCAAGCATGTCGGAATGAGTTCAAACTTTTTGGAGGACATTAGAGGCCCTAAAATGAATTAAAGAACCATAAAATATGGAATGGCATGGTAAAACATTTAGGAGTTACGGGAAACTGTTCTTTTCTGCAAAAAACAGACCACGGCCACAGGCTATGTTGCCAAGGTCTAAGGTGTGAGTTAAAGTGATCATCGCGTTTCGAGCCATATTTTTGGATGGTGGGTTAATTTTTGAATTGGGGCTAACAAGTATTGTCAAAGATTGCGAAAATTAGAATAAATTTGCAAACACATTGGAATAAGTTAAAAATTTTCAGAGGGGTATTAGAGGCCTTAAAATGAATTTAAGAACTATAAAATGCAAAATAGCATAGTAAAAAGCTTAGGAGTTTTGGCAAACTGTGCTTTTTTGCCAAAAATAGCCCACAGCCATAGCCCATGTGTCTAAGGACCAAGGCGCAAGCCGGAGCGACCGTCGTTGTTTTAAGTCGCATTTTTGCATAGTGGCAGGAGAAAATGCAAGGACTCGAGAAAGGCATCGATTTTTGAATCAAGCCCTGCAACTATTTTTTTAATATTATTTGCCATCGAAAATTACAAAAATCAAAATAAATATGCAATCATGTCAGAATGAGGTCAAACTTTTTGTAGTGGCATCAGAGGCCGCAAAATGAATTTAGGAACTGTAAAATGTGAAATGGCATGGTAAAAAGCTGAGGAGTTGCTGCAAACTGTGTTTTTCTATAAAAAAACAACGTATACCTGCAGGCCATATAACTAAAGTTCAAGGTGAGAATCGAATTGACTGTTGCATTTCGAGACACATATTTGCACAATGGTAGGAGAAAACACAAAGACTCAGGAAAGGTGGGTTGGTTTTCAAATCGAGTGCCGTAAGTATTTTTTTAATATTTTCTATCATCGAAAATTGTGAAAATCGGAATAAATATAAAAGTTGCGGCAAACTGTGCCTTTAATGATGGTATGTGATTACAACTTCCAAAATTCATACATTAATAATAGTATACAATTAAAAGTTCCAAAATCCATGCATTAATAATGGCATGCAATTACAAGTTCCAAAATTCATACATTAACAATAGTATGCTATTACAAGTTGCAAAAACAAAACTAGTAATTAGCTAATGGCTCCACAAAAACAAATCAAAGACTAATGTTGATTTGTCGAAATAGGATCTTGCATGTCTTGTTTTTATGGCCATATTCCCCACATCAACGACAAATTACAGTTGTTTCAGAGAAATCCTCACCTCTGGATGGCATTTTCCATGTTTTTTGATGACTAGGGCAAGATGGTACATCTAATGGATTTAGTTGCATCATTTGGATATTTTCTAGAGTTTTGTCATCTCATTAAGGGGAACAATGGGTTCTGAATATG
Organism: Luvunga scandens; assembly: GCA_030449905.1. Lineage (NCBI taxonomy): Eukaryota > Viridiplantae > Streptophyta > Magnoliopsida > Sapindales > Rutaceae > Luvunga > Luvunga scandens. The sequence continues at coordinate 16,760,561 of JASUUG010000210.1, read as the reverse complement.
CTGTCAGCAATGCTTCCATTGCGTAGTAATGAGAATAAAGACTTATTGGGTCAAGTCAAAGTCATAAGTAAAAAGCAAACTTAAATATATGCAATTTAATTTAAGTGAAACTATGGAATTGAATTAGTTAGGGTTATGGATCCACTCTTAGTAGTAAATAGAATTTAACAAATTCTTTTTGCTATTTTTATTTAGATTTATTTCTCAAAAGATTAATTACATAAATTATCATTATTTTTTTATTAATTTTATTATGCATTAATATTTATTGTTCCAAAATTTAATTTGTCTACAATAAGGGTGTGTTTGGAATTGAAGTGTTGTACCTTTTAAGGTACAACTGCTGTGAAAAGAAAGTTGTAATTATGGAACCATTTTACCGTACCTTATATTAAGATATTAAGAATTTATTATGTCAAACTCTATTATTTGTCTACAATAAATCAAAATTTCAAAATATAAAATATGTATAAAATTAAATAGAAAATAATTTAATTTATATAATTAAAAATAGAATTTGATTAAATTATATTTATTTGCTAAGAGTTTCACCTTGCCCTAACTATTATTATTTAACTAAGCATAATTGAAATAGAAATAAAAATAATTACTAAAATTAAATTACTCATAATTAAAAAGAATGAAAACGACTAAAATTGAAAATAAAACTAAATTTATTTATAAAAATAATTATGCAAAATATTAAAACACACCTGAAAAATAAGATTACAAGTAGATTTAGAGAAATTGAGAATAAGAGAGGTGTCCAAAAACATAAAAATGAGGCTCTTTTTATAGAGAAATATATTTATAATTTGGTTTTCTGCGGTCCATCATAAGCTTGATGTATGTGTTCCACACAATCATTAGATCAAAGATCCAACGGCTGGTCAAACTTCAAAAGTCAACCTTACTTGTGGCATCATATGAAGCGTCCAATTTGGTCAAAGAATAGTTGAGATTTGACGAGTTAATGAGTGGATTGGGTTAACCCGAATACAAAGATTAGGATCTTTTAACTTGCTTCACCAACCATTGCCTCGTGGCACCACGGTGACCATTAAACTATGAACAATTGGGATTTAGTCAAAGTTGGCAGCTATCTAGTGCATTCATATCTATTGTAAGCCCATTTTATCATCCAATCAGTGCTCAGTCAATAGAAAAAGTCAACTTTCCTTATAAAAGCTCAATTTTAAATCGGTCTTGATCATCTTAAGGTTTTCGTACCTTTAGAATCTAAATTTGACCTATGTTTATCTATTTGAATCCTCGAATTATGTGAAATTAATATTTTACCTAATAAATACACAAAAATACCTAAAATTAAATATAGTTAAAACATGATTAATAATTCTTAATATATTACATGAACAAAAATATAAATTATAATATATAACAAAATAATATTTTTACCCCTTAATAAACATACAATTTTTAACACTAATCAAAATACCTTATAAATTTTTCTATGTATAGATGTGTAATGATCGGATATAAATGCCAGCACTAGCATGTCTCCAATGATTTCATGCAACCTCTTCATGAACCATTCCCAAGAGGCATTCTTTTTAGAATCTACAATCCCAATAGCTATATGATACATTTGGTTATTCCCATCCAAACATGTTGCAATCAACAAAGTTCCTCGATATTTACCTTTTAGATGAGATCCGTCCACTGTGATCACTCGCCTGATTGACTGATAAAACCTTTAAAGAAAGATCCAAGAGCAAGAAAATAATATAAGAAATTATTATCATCATCCATCGTAAGTCAAATTATTGTACCGCAATTTAGCTCTTGCAAGACATAAGAATATTTGGGAAGTAAATTATATGACCTCCCAGGTCTCTTCGTATTGACTTCAAAACCTTTTCCTTACTTCAATATGCTTGTTGGTATGATAAATTAATTCCATAATCATTCTTTATATCCGAAATGATATCCTTTAGAGTGTATATTCGCTTGGCATCAACAAACTTTTGCTTGATAATTTCACCGACAATTGGACTGTTTGCTTGAAGATGACCATTATGACAAGTATACACCATATCATATCTCTTCATTACCCATTACACATTCTCCTTGTCATTCACCCTCATTGCTCGAAGTCGATATTTACATGTCTTTACATCACAACAAGTCTCCCAATGTATGTGTGTGGACCTATCCACCTCGAATTGAAACTTGTATCTAATGGCAACAATGCTAAGCTCTGTGTATAACCATTCCTTCATGCTAAATAGCTGCCCAACATAAATACCACTTGAACTACAACTTCTAAAGCTACTCAATCTGATGGTATAATTATCTTCCTGAAACTGAGGCATTGTTTTTATATCATCTAATGGACGATTGTAATCTACGTCATCATAGTTACGGAATGGAGAGTAGCTTTGTGTAGTTGGAAACCATACTTCTTTAATATCGGAAAAGAAGTCATTACGATAGTTGGAGTTGATCTATATCCAAATGTGCACTTAAAGGCTGATGATTGGGTTGATGACATCAAAGGAGCTAAAGTTTGTTGAGGCGACATTAATTGAGCTTTGATTGTAACTTTATGCGACGTAGTTACAAAAATAGGAGTCCTACCATAGTTTATTGGATTAGAGTCACTACAAGAAAAAATGCCTTCTATGACAGGCAAAAACTGTCATAGTAGAGGTGGATGATAGTTGTTCATATCGTCATTGTAGCTAGCGTCAAAAATTGATGACAGAACAATACTATTCATAACCTGTGATAGATATAATCGGTCACACAACTATCATAACTTTTTTAGAGGGAAATATAATAATTTTGAATTTGGCTTTTTTTTTTTTAATTTCACAAGCTATATTTTAAGCTTTTGGCAAGAAATCTTAAATTTCGTGTGAAAATGGAAATTATAATTAAATGATTTTTTTAATTAATTCAGAAATTGAAATTATGATTAATAAAAAATAACTATTTTGTTTGTTTCACGAAATTATTATCATTTTAATAAAAATCCTGCAATTGATTTATTAGAAATTAATATTTCATAATTTCACTAATTAATTAGATTATTAAAATTAATATTGGAATTATAATTTCACTGACAAAGAAAATGAAATGAATAACATTGACTAATTATTTATAATTGTTAGCAAACATAATTTATCGAAATACAAGTGACAATTCCAACATAAATAGAAGAGTATTGTAACAACACAAAAACTAAATTCCAACATGTACAACACTAATGAACCATGATCAGTTCATTTCTAGTAGCATACGAAAGCCAATGACAGAGTCATTTCTACCAACACAAAGAAAGCCAACAACATTGTTCATTTCCAACAACACAAGAGGAAGCCAACAATACTGATCAGACTAAGACAAGACAATCTAAGAAGAACCTAAATGTGTTAAATTGCATTGATATCCAGGACCTATTTTTGAAACAAAGAAAAAAGTTAGCCAACTCCAGCAATACCCTCCATCCTCATCATATACCAACATAGCAAGTGTAATAAGCTAGGTAACTACACAAGTAAAATATACCTTCATCAAATTCAAAGTCGATGACTACATATAGATTAGAATATTAGGCAATAGAATAGCTAGTAAATTAATTTATTTTATCAACGAACTCACAATAACAACATAATAAGTAAGGTTTACCTCACATAATAACAAGTACTCCAGAAACATAGTTTGCCCACTGAATACGAACCTCATCTAATTTAGCATCAGAATATGTTGTCTTTCCATTGAATTGTTTATGAAAAATTAAAATTATGTAGTGAAACTTTGACACCGGACATGCTCTTTTTTATAAAGTAAATTATGATCAAGGAACTCACATTGTTCACTAGTAAAGAGAAGTCATTAGTCAAGTCTTTCATGAATCAATCTCATGACATTAACTTACTAGTTGTTGTTAGACTTATTCACAATCAACAATTGCACAATTCATTATAATAGGAATTAAGCATGGTAATATATGTAATAGTTAAGGTAATAGTTCATATTTTTAAAGATCTGACCATCTTATTATAATTCCATTTCTCCTTACCCTCTTGTGCTATAAACATTGACATAGAGCTATATAAAAAAAACTGTAAAAATGTATCTATAAACTATGTAAAAATAATTTTATATCGACAATAATAATCAAAGAAAACAAACATACACTTTAATGAGCTCTTTCAAATTATTATCAGGATCTCCCTTATAAAAATTGAGATAATTAACTCCCCTATAAGAATCGAGATAATTAACTTACTTTTTCAACACATCAAAGATGACTAGCCCGTAATGATAGCTACAACAAAAGAAAGAAAATTAAGGTATCAATTTCAGTAAATTAAGGCAAGAAAATAAATTAATATGAGTTGAAAAGTATTAAAGGAGCATACTAGGGATTATAAGGCATAAAGATGAATTGCCTTTTCTTTGCTTTTTTTCATCGATCATAAACTCCATGTGCCCTGAAGTCAAAGGATGTAGTAGGAGTACGTTCTTCGCCTAGTAAAACCAAACCCAGATAAACAAATCCAAATGGTTTTACTCTTCTTTTCCCAAGGAGAATGGAATCATACAACATCCTGATAAACAATAGACATATAATGTCAAAGCCCATTAATTGGACTCCCATAAAAAGTACACATAAAACTAGAATGATTATAAATCACTTACGTAATATAAACTTCGATGATGTTTACTTCTATAGCATCAATTGAAAAAATTGTACTGCAGTCATGTCACCCAATATGAGCTCTAATCCCTTTTATTTTGAAAACACCATCATCCATTAGATATGAAATCCATTCTGAGTTTGACATCCTAGCTTCACATGTTGTGCCACATAATTGTAGCAACGGAATCCTGTCCACTGTACCACCCTTCAGGCCTTGTGTTACTTTTTTTGGCTAAGGCTTTACTGTAACTTTTTTGCCTTTGTGGTTAGTCTGTTTTACAGCTTCTATAGGTCCTATCTCTATTATATCGTCATGTTGTTCTATTGATTCAAAGTTCAAATGTTTTTTTATGCCTTGATGTTTAAGGTTGTAATTTTTTTTTCCTTGTAACAGATCATCAGGCATCTCCACTAGGATTTTAGTTGGGTTTAATCTTGAACTCTTTCTTGGTATGGCAAAGAGTCTTTCGGCAAGTGTATCCTTTTGCTTTACTTTGTCTAGCTTTTTCTTACGGTTAAGTATCGGCAAGTTCTTGTTGTGTTTTTAGGTGTCTTTTCCTTCTTCTTCTTTTTCAAATGATCAGGCTCCTGTGAACACAATTGTTTAGTGTGATTGGCATAAATAGTTCCTAAATACTCTAAATTATTTGAACAACATATTATTAGAAGTCTCTTACAAACAGCCTATGTAAGAACACAAAATAGCATCAAACAAATTCCAACAACAGTAAGTAAAAGTAGTGATTAACAGCAAACAAAATTCAGAAATAACATATATATAAATAGTAAAATTGCAGCAAACTAAATCCAAAAACAACAGGTAAAAATAGTTAAATTATAGCAAACTAAATCCAGTAATAACAAGTATAAACAGCAACTAGCATCAAACAAATTCCAATAGCTGCAAGTAAAAACATTGAATAATAGCAAAAAAAAGAAAAGCTAAGAACAAGTAAAAATAGTGAATAACAGTAAACAAAATCTAGACTAAAACATATGTGGAAATAGTAAAATTACAGCAAACTAAATAAAAAACAATAGGTAAAATTAGTAAAATTGCAGCAAACTAAATTCAACAATAGCAAGCATAAATAGTAAAGTTGCAGCAAAGTAAATCTAGCAACAACAAGTATATATAGTAAAATTATTGTAAATTAAATCTAGAAACAGGTAAGTAAAAGAAGAAAAATTGTAGCAAACTAAATCCAGAAATAGTAAGTAAAAATAGTAAAGAAACTGACTTTTAGTGTTTCAACAGTTGCTTCAACTTTAACAGAGCCAATGCCATAATCTTCAAGAGCATTATTGTTTTTAACAGGTATACGTGGGTAGCTAGAAGTTGCTATATTTTAATAGTGAGGTGTTTTTCTTAGTTCATTTCTCATTTCTTCTAATTGATGGTTAATTGATTCCCTCCATAAACGATCATATCTTTCCCTCTCTCTATCAGCAGGCCTTTGGAAGGTTTGAAAATACATAAATGGGGTTACAAACTTGCCTACTCTTGGACTTTTCCCAAAGATTGTGCGAGAATGTCAATTTTTCTAGATGATGGCATTTTCCCTTTCTTAGCTTCCATTTTCAGCTTATCCTACCACATTAATGAATTAAGTAAGCTAATGTTATTAAAGTACAAGTAATCACAACTTCTACAATTAGAGTAATAATAAAAAATTTCTTATGATCTTTTCAATAACTAGTTCAACATCGGGATGGTAACCTCCATTTTTCATTTACCAATTTCTCTTCTAAAGAACACTCCTGTCCACTTTCTCTTCAGTAAGGCCTATTTTTGGCACTGTCAAAATGTGAATCACAAAATAAAATGTAAGTAACAATCACTGTCTGCATTAACCAAACAATTTTAATAAACAATAGTAAAATATAAGTAACGAATTCGCTGTATATACCACTTCTTACATTAACCAAACATGACCTTTTCTACTTAGGCAATGATTAAACTTGTTTTATGCTTGCCTAATTTTATTCACACCACTAATTTTTTACTTAAAACAACCAAACAGACAATGGATAAACAAATGAGGAATATTGTTGTAAACATGAATATATTATTAATACTTGAATTAGATACACTCACTTGAAATTTTTCATATAGTCTTTCTTTCACAAACTTAACCCAACTTTCCTTATCAATAGTGCTATACTATGTTGGTGGCTTAAAAAGCCTTTTACAATCATTAACATACAGTAAAACATAGTTCTTCATTAGAGTGCATCTAAAGTTTCGAAATATAGCTCTGATGGCTTGTAGTATCTGTTTCCTACTTCGAGGATGTACAATGAAGTACACCTTCAAGTTTTAGAATCAAAATGCGAGAATGAAGATATTTATAACAATGAAATAAAGATTAAAACATTTCAGATTTTTGTAGCAACAGTAACACTAAAAAGATCCTCTTAATTTCCTATTTCATACATTAAAAGACTCCTATAGATGCTCCTTTGTATCATTTGGAACCTACGCCAACCGTTGTAGAGGATTGTAATTGATGTACGAGCCAAAACACCAATATACGTATGCAGCTTAATGGCTTCTTCATCAACTAAAACACCAAGGCTGTTATATGTGACCATAAACTTTCTAGTTCTTTTCCTCTTCTTGTTTTGTTCTGACCCAACGGTGCCACCTTTGCTTCACTTACTGCTCGCAAGTTCATCTTTATTAGCATCTTCAAACTCATCAAGATCATAGACATTATCGACCATTTTATCCTTTGCGTATAAGTGCCTCATGGTACTCTAATTCCTCACTAGTAGATCTATCATATTGCTCATCTAAAAACTCATAAAAATGGGCATCAGATTACTCAAGCGAAGAATTCTTAAGGACTTATTTTCCCCTTATCCACAATTAATATCACAGCTGCAGAACAAAATAAAATAATGAGAATATATTAACATATAAAAATTGCTAAAAAATTAAAAGTGAAATAATAACAGATAGCATAAAATACTTCTTGTATTAACCTTAACATATCATTTTCTCCCATTTAACAGATTGCACACGTAAACAAACACAAAAACAATACTCAAGGTCCAATCTGAATTCCTTCCTTGCTGTCTTGTGTGTAGATTACGACATCATCATCAATACAGTTTATGTTATTAGCACTTCGAAATTCAGTGGTCAATGAAGGGTATTCCAATGTATTGTCACCTTTTTGTGTAGGTTTACTTTTTTACTAGGCATTTGGCATACAATTGAGCACTTTTTATCAAGCTGATCAAGTACATAAAAAACTTGGTTGGCTTGAAAAGCTAAAATAAATAGATTAGATTTATGGCCTAATCATTGCAAGTCTACCAAAGTAAATTCTAGTCTATCCTTTATAATAACTTCACCTTTGGTATATACCCAGTCACAGTTCATCATCAGAATTCTAAACATAATGTAATCTAGATCCTAAATCTCTCTAATTACTTCGTAGTATGTGATGTTAGAAATGATAGGATTTTTATCTTTTGAACTTGCGACTGAAATTAATTATGCAACCAATGACACTCTACTTTTTTTAGTAACTTTATTCAAGTCTCGATCTGTTGTAACAAAGTGAAAACCATTTATGTCATAACTAGGATGTTGGAAAATATAAGGACGAGGTCCTTGTGAAACATCGTGACTGTTCTCTTTCAACACATTTACCTATTATTAATGGTCAGGAATATGATGTTCAACAAGCACAAACAGAAACTGAAAGGAAAAATCAAATTAATTATACTTTAGTTCCTTAAAAACCTTATTTGTTAGCCAATCCGCAAGTGTTCAGTTGTGTTCATTTTGCAACCACTCTCATTTTTTCGTGGATGGCAAAGTTATAGCCAACTCATGTGCTCATTAAAATCAATTACAAACAAAAATTTTTCAAGTTCCTAAACCACCAAAGCTTGATATCAATAAAGTTAAAAGAACACAAGTTAGATAACATCACATTGTATAAGGCTGAACTTCTTCAATGTTATGCCAAATGTACAAGTGTGCTTGATTTAATAAAGTTTGATCAACTTCCACTATTTGACAGTTGTTAAAGGGCAAAATTATCATTTCATACTCTAAGTCTCACTAACATATTTATTTTTATGTGTTTAAATCCTTTAAACTTTTATTATGCGTGTTTTATTATAATTTTAGTAATTTATATATTTCGGGAATATTTTAGGCATTTCACAACTAAAGAGAAGTTGGACAGCAAAATGGATGGCATTTTTGAACTCAAAATAGTTGAAAGCCTTAAGAGGAGAATAAAGGGGTATTCAACACTGTTCACGTATACAGTAAAAATTTACTTCCAACCAACTCACATATACACTTAGGAAATTAACTCTACACATAATTAAATCTACCTTCTTATGTAATCGACACTCGTCACCACAAAATTTATTCTACAATAGATTTGTGTGTTTGCGAATACAATAAAATTTGCACAAAAAATTTTTGGCGCTGTTACCGAGTGGGTAAGTCATCCACCATTCATGGGCTTGTCAATTTCTAAATTTTGCACATGTCTAGGTGGAACCCTAATTGTGGGCATGTTTTCCATGTATTCTATACAAAATTCTAATGCTTCCTTTATAATATAACTCTTTGTTATGCAACCTTTAAGACAGTAACGGTTTCGAACGTAACTTTTTAGAGTTTTTATATATCGCTCAAAAGTATACATCCATCGATGATATGCATGGCCACATTGTCTAAGTTCACTCATTAAGTGAATAATGAGATAGACCATTATGTCAAAAACAGAAGGAGGAAAACATTTTTCAAGTAAGCACAGAGTCTCTACAAGGTTTTTCTCTAATTCGTCTAGCATTGTCATATCAATCACAATTGCACACAATGAATTAAAGAAGAAAGATAATCTGATGATAGCTTGTTTGACATGTCAAAGTTGCACAAAATCTTGCTTTTTCCCCTTTAGTTAAGGTGCAACAAGTAGAAAGAAGCCTTGTACAATTGCTATTTCCTTTAACTTGTGGTGCTAATTTACCTTTAATTTTCATTTCCAAGAGATGCATCTTCAACTTTATTCCATCGTTAGATTTTTCAAGAATATATAATAGTTTACTGTAAATGCTCTCACACATATTCTTTTTAATGTGCATAACATCTAATTGATGCCACACAAGCAAGTTTTTTTAATACTCTAAATTATAGAATATGGATTTCTTCTTCCACCACATGAGATCATCATTGTTCTTACTTTTGTGCTTCTTACTATTGCTTTTTCCCCATCTATTATTAATACACTCAACCAATTGGAAAATTTCCTCCCCGTTCAATAGTTTCAAAAAGGTATCATCACACACACTATTATCAAAGGCTTTTGCTTGGAACTGAAATTCATGACCATGAGGAAGCTAAAGCCGATGCCTAATGTACACATTTTTACACATTTTTAGTGTTTCTACACCATAATATGGAAAGGCATAATACCCTTTAATAGTGCAACCCAATAAATTTCGGTATGCCAAGAAGTTATTTATTGGCTATAGTAACATAGCTCACAAATTAAAGTACTCATTTTTGTAGGCATCATATGCCTCTACCCCAACATCCCATAAAGTTTGCAAATCCTCAATAAAAGGTTGCAAATACACATCAGTGTCATTACCTGATTGTTGAGGACTAAAAATCAATAGGGACAACATCATGAATTTTCATTTCACGCACAACCATGGTAGAAGATTATAAGTTATAAAAATTATTGGCCTACAGCTCTATGTACTATTAAGAAAGCTATGCGGATTGTTAATCAACTGATAGAGCTAGACAAAGGTTTCTAGGATCAGATGCAAGGGTCGGTCATTTCTCATGTACTAACTTCCAAGATGGTGAGTTAGCCGGATGTTCGAGTTTACCGTTGACCGTTGACAACCCTCTCATTTGCATGCCAAGTCAAGTCCCTAACAGTTTCTAATGATTGAAACATGCGCTTAAACCCAGGTATAGGAGGAAAATACCATAAAATCTTCATAGGATTGGTTTACAATACCATCCTTTTTCTTTTATCTATATACCCCACAAGTAGAATGTTGAGTGCTAGAAAGTGTGTATTTATAATGGAGAAAATCATCATTTTACACTCCAAGTCTCACTAACATCCCTACTTTTATGTTTTAAGTCCCTTGTAATTTAATTATGTATGTTTTATTTTAATTAAGAATTTTATGTATTTTAAGGGATGTCATGGTCATTTCACAATGAACGAGAGATTAGATGAAAAAACGGACAATAATTTTGAACTCAGGACAGTCGAAAACCTTAGGAGGAGCATAAAAAGATAAATGGTATTGTTCACATATACGGTATTGTTCACATTTATAGTACTGTATATAACACTGTTCAAGGTACTGTTCACTTGTACTGTATGCTTACGTGGCACTGTATGATGACGTGGCACTATACGATAATGTGGCGGCATTTGATTGGACGAATGATGTGGAATTGACCGCTTATGTGGCGTTGACTAATGACGTGTCACGATCCTATTGGATCAAAATGATGACCGGCGACGTGGCAGAATGTTAGTGGACCGAAAAAAACGTGTGTATGGTACATGCATATACACGGAATGACAGCCATGATGATGTGTTCCATCCAATAAGAGCTTGCAACGTGGCGCAATCCTGAGCGTCCAAATTGTTTTAATCCAATGACCATGATTTACTTAGTGTATCTATAAAAAGGGGGCTCCCCCCCTAATTTGACACCCCTGAATCCATTTTTGAGCTCTATTTTCTGTAATTCCATCTCCATCTTGTATTTTTTACGTATTTTAATAAAATTTTCATTTTTCCCCTAGTTCAATTATGAGTGGCTAATTTCCTTTTAAGCTTGGGTTGAAGGTGAAGTCTCAACATGCTCTATGGGCTTAATTTGGTAAATTTACTTTTTCTTTCCCTCTAATTTATGTGGTTGTTTTGACTTTTCGTTGACAGATAGTAATAATCTTGTCTAGATATCGATTGGTAGTAGCGTCTCCCTAGGCAAGGTTATTACTATTTGGCACGGGAAGAACTTAACACCATATCTATTAGAGTGTGGTTCATGAAGAATGGAAAATCCCCCTTCATGATTTAATTGGTATTAATAATGAATGTTAAACCCATAGTGCATGTTTAGTACAAATCCAGAAATCCAAACACTTCATTTTAATAGTTTATTCCCACCACTTTAATTTAAATTAATAGATAGTCTACATCATTTTCATTATAAATCAAACCATTAACTCAAAAAATTAATTCTACATACAATTAAAATACACCTCCTCGTGGGATCGACACTCGTCACCGTTGATCTATTCTAAAATAGATTCGTGCGCTTGCGAGTTCAATAAAATTTGCACAACATGAATATTTAGAAAGTACTTCATACTCTTTTCTATAGAGTATTCAATCATTTAGGCAAGCATGAATTTTAACATATTCCAAGCCCAAAGGTAACATTGTCTTTTTGGCCTAATACATAGAGGTTTGAATTTCATTATTTTCAGGCAAACTATCTACTAAAACACTTAACAGTGCAATAAAATTATTGTCAAACCACCCAAATCTACCCTTCACATTGAACAATTTCATTAAAAAACCTAACTTTGTACAGGTTTCTTAACTTATTCTACTAGCTCTTTAAATGCCTTAGGGTCCTATAACAACCCTTATAATCATCATTAATAATTTCTAACTCATTACCATTGTCAAACTCTATATTTTGTGGCTCAAAATGATCTTTTCTTTGGGGAGGACTTTTATGAATCTCCTCCCCATGCCAAAACCAATTGTCATATTTCACATCAAAACCATGCATATATAAATGATCTTTTACAGTTGTAGGTGTTTCAAATGATAATTTCCCACAATCAAGGCATGGACATCTAATGAAACTACTACCTCTAATATTTTTTGTAGCAAAATTTATAAATTGCTCAACATCATTTTCATATTCTGTCGATAGTTGATTACACTGAATCCAAGACTTATTCATTCATGGCTTAATAATTAATGTTCCTCACATATATGTAAAACAAACAAGGAACACAACATACGTAGAATGTTTGTCTAATGTCATAGCACCTAAGTGAAATGAACAAAATTGAACCTACATGAGGCCATTCAAGTTAAACACAATTTGGGCCATATAGTTTTCTCTTGTATATTAAAGAAACAACATAATAGAAAAGTATAGTCATGGTCCAAAAAAAAATTTAAAAATTATAAATATAGCAACCAAGAAGGCTAATAAACCAAAATACATACTTTTCAAAAGTTCACTCTCCTATTATAATATAAATATGAGAAATAAAACAGGGCCTACAACAAACACATTGCATAAAATCATAATTATAAATTTAAAGATATGTAAATTTTAAGCAAGTGTATAATAACTTCAAAAATAAAAAGTCAAATAATAAAGGATAAAAAATGGAATTTACCAGGTTAAACACAATAATCTTTTGCTGTACCCAATTCTAAGTATAAATCTAGCAAAAATATTTATTACTAAAATATATTTGGAATGATCAGTTGATAGAATTCCCAAGCTTGGATTCAAGAGGGCTAAAAAGGTACTAAAAAATTATATTAATCGCATGAGTAAGCCTAAGAAGAACATGATAGACTAGAACTTCAAATAATATACATTAGTAGAACAAAAATAAAAGCAAACATAAAGAAAAGCTTCAAGTACCTTAATACAATGCCTTCAACAAATCAAGAACACTGAACTGTCAAGTTTATGTAGCAATCATAGCTATTTATAGTTGACAGGCAATTGTTATGACTAGAGACACCATCAATAACAACAATAGTACCAACAAATGCAAAATAGCTACAACACCAACAGCTTTCACAATTACAGTAGTAGAAGCAACGACTTACCCAGTTGCAATAACGGTAGCAACTTCCCTAACTGCAATAGCAACAACCAATGCCTCAATTGCAACAACAATAATAGCTCTCACAACTTCAAATACACACTTAATCAGATAAACTGATTCCCCAAATTTTCATGTTAATATGAGCTTCCATAAACAACTTTTTATTACTGAAAAAAAAACTGCATACATAGGTAGATGACTATTAGAGGTAAGAATCTTTTAATTTTACATAACATAATCATTTGCTAAGAATCCCTCCTCAGCCTTTGTTATAGACAATTCAAGCTAATATTTAAAGAATCAGTTATTAGAACACAAAATATGGGATGTAGATTATCTCATCTAAATTCATACGCTAACACTCACTCAACTTAACAAAGTTTCAATATCAAAAGTAGCTGGAATAAAAAAAATTCACACACAAACACATGAACATATATCAGAATTACCTAGAATAAAAAAAAAATCACAATATTATGTAATGCATTTTACAACCCAAAATAGAACTCAAAGTATTTTAACAGAATATCATCCTTAGAAATTATTTAGTAAATTGATTATTGAAATATATGTAATACATGCAAATACATTTTAATTTTTTAAAATTTATTTACTACTTTACATAAAAGTAGAATGAATAGTTAAAATTTAATACATGCAAATGCAGCAATGACCCACTAGAGGGTGTGAAGCTTCAATTGACAATGAAGGCCAATGTTTCAACTTCAGCAACAATGATTTGGGTCTTCTTTTATAGTAAACGATTAGGGTTTTTTCAGTTAATAAAAGTACCATGGCTATTGTTCTCATTCCAATTTGGGTTTCGATTAGCATTGACTTCATTGTAGCAAAGAGAGATGATTGAGTGACAACTACAGCAAAGAGAGACGATTAAGTGAAACAATGAGAACGGCTCCCAACGACTAGTGTTTGGATGTTGCCAGTTTGCTATTGTTGGCCTTCAAGGGTTTACTACTAGTATGTTGTGTTTTAAGATTCTAGGAGGCTTGAAAATTTTCTGAACACTTAGAAAATTTTTTGGCTCATTTCTCATAAAATGTTTCCCTTCTTACAAAATGTAACTTTTTTTTTGTTATTTGTATTTATAATTTTTCTCATACACTTGTAAAACACAACGTTTTATAATTTAAATGTATTACTTTAACATAAACAACATTGTATCACTTCTTTTTTTGGTAATAAAATATTTTTAAAAATATATTCAAACTCGCCCAATTAAAGTCAACATAAAAAATCGGTCTTCCATTCTTGATAGCCAAATAATCTATCACCAGTTTATCATAATTTCTTGATAGATGATATCTCTATCACCAATAGATCATAGTTTGTTGATAGATGATATTTCTATCATAGTTATGTCATAAGTGCACACAATATATATATATATATATATATATATATCATGATTCTATCATTGTAGGCCTCTAGATAAAAAGTCGTCATATGGAGGACTGTCATAGTAAGTACTTTTTCTTGTAGTGAGTTTATACGTATAGCAATGTTTACCATTTCATCATCTAGCACGCCCATCAGTAAAGAAATAGTAGGCTACATAGGACAGTTTGTGCCCCAAATTGTTTTCATTGTCATAGAATATGTTTCTAAACTTAACTTCAGCACTTGGTATACGCTAGCAATATACTGTTCGAAAGTTGCATCATTTCGAAGTAAAAATGCTTCAACTTTTCCGTTATTATTTCCATTCGACCATCAGCATAAGTTTCCCATGATCCATCATAACATATATTAAGAACAATTGTTGATTCCATTAAACCTGAAGCAAATTAAAATAAATATAATTAGATTATTAAAACAACAATTTTATTTCTTTAAAAATATCATTAACAACAAATAATTAACATTAAAAATGCAACTACATAAGGTGCACCACATTTGGACGATGGATGTGATTGCCTGATTAATAGAGGTCATCGCCTGCCATCACTTGTGAGAAGTGCGGTGCGATGACTAGCAAGCATGAAGTGCGGGCGAAAGCATCCATCTCTCAGGCAATGACTGTTATCACCCATTAAAAGTGAAGGCGATGGATGCCTTCACCAGTAGTTCTTGTGGGCAATATTAGCCATTGCCCAAGCAATTGCATCCTTCACCTACACTTAGCTCGTGAGAAAAGCGGGCGATGCCAACCTTCACATGCGATTTGGGGTTTCCTTTGCAATCATAGAAACACAAAATTTACCATACTTTTCCTAATTTTTGCATTCACACAAGTAAATATCCACCTACATTGTAATGAAAATTAATAAAGATATCTGCTTCCACAAATATCTACAAAACCCATATATAAAACTTAATTAATCTTACAATCTAAATTTCAAAAAACACTAACCTTAATTCCTTCTTGAGCTTTTTTTTCTTTTTTGTGTTGATTGATTTTGTCTCCAGTGTTGGTTAACAATTGATGCATATGAAATTGGAGTAGTGTTGTGTTTAGTTGTTGGAGGGAGTTTGAGAAGTGAAACGGGAGTAGTTTTGTCGAGTTTGT
This sequence comes from Luvunga scandens, assembly GCA_030449905.1. Lineage (NCBI taxonomy): Eukaryota > Viridiplantae > Streptophyta > Magnoliopsida > Sapindales > Rutaceae > Luvunga > Luvunga scandens. The sequence goes on along the minus strand of JASUUG010000210.1, from coordinate 16,744,474 downwards.
GTTTAGTTGTTGGTTTAAAATGAGAGTGGAGCTTGGGGAGGGGTAATTTAGTCCGTAAAAAGTGTGTGATTATTCTTTTAAGAAATTTTGTTCTATGGTTAGTTTTCATTATCAGTTTTTGAAAGTGGTTATATATGAAAATTTCCCAAACAATTGTAGTAGCCATAGAACAAAATTTTCCTATACACATTTATTCACACAAAATACTTGTAGTAGGTTAGTCTATCCTTATTCCATGAAAAACAAATGTTTGATGAAACTAAAAAATTTGTCTTGAAAAATGTTTTTGGAGTAGAATAGTAATTTTTTTTTTATCTTTTGAAAATTGTAGTTTCTTATCATTAGAAATTGAATTGTCTTTTTAATCAGTTTTAAGTTTTTTGTGGTTTCAATTAGTTGAGTTAGTAAATTCTCTTGCATTGAAATTAAGAAATTGAGATTCAAATCTCAGTCGCATGGAAAAAAATTAGGTTTACCATTTGTCTAAATAAAAAAGAAAAAGATTGATTTTCGTTTTAACAACCTTTTATTTTACTCCATATTTATCTCAATTCCTTTGTCTATGTACATCCTGTTTGGGCATCTAAAGATTTGAAGCATAACAGAGAATTGGTCAGATTATTTGAGAGATATTCTCTTACGTAATGAGATTGTTAGCATCGATTGTATTTATTCTTCTTGAGTATTTGATAAATTTTGAGGGCCAACTCGTCAATAATTTTTTAACGTGCGTTGCAAGGAGATGCCTCTAACAGCAATACTATTATTTGGTAATACAACTTGTCTGACATTCAACAAAGAAACTTTCGTAATTTGCCATTCATTTTTGAGGTTGACCTGGTAATTAATTCAAAATTTCGATTATTTTAAGTTACATATTTACAACCTGTCGAATAATATTAAAGAATCTTCCAGTGACAAGCACAACAAGATTAAATTTATAATAATTTAACAACTTGATTTCTCAATGTAAATTAAAAAAAAAAAAAATCAAGTCTGAGCATCATCGTTGTGAATGGAATAAACTAAACTTATATTTTATATTTTTATTATAATTTTAATTTGAGTAAATAAAGTATGTTTACCAAGTAATATTTGATGCTTCGATTCTATGATATGCTTATTAAGGGATATAATGAATGGTTTTCTTTATTTATTTTGACTATGAATACATGCAAGTATTTTCATGAAAAGGAATGTAGATTTAAATTATGATTAAAATGCTTATGCACATGTGTATAGTTTTTTTTATTTTTTTGTCAAAATCATTAGATAATAACCTTCCACTCCATCTATAGATGAGTATAGAGATACAATGATAAAGTTATAGTCAGAGATATTCAGTTACAAAGGTACAATACGGAGAAATAGTTGAGATATAGGCCTTTGAGTCTCGTCAAAGCACACAAAAAGGTTTTGGGGCGACCTAGTGATTGTAGTTTTAGCCATGTGACGGTGTTAGGAGATAGAAAATATTATTAGAGTTTTTTGATAACCTAATTACCAAAATAATTCGGTTTGATTATCTAATTTTATTCAGTTTGGTTCAATATAAAAAGAACTGAATTATTTGACTTGAGATTTTGTCAAATATATTATATTTTTTACCTCTATTAAAATACTTATTTATATTCAACTGTATTAAAATAAACATTTATATACATAATAAAGTTGATCTATCACCTCTCTTTGTCCTCAAACCCCCTCACTCAAAATTAGGGGTGGACAAATAATTCAATCTAACAACCCGATCGAATTGTGATTGGATCCGGTTTCACCCAATTCAGTCCGAAAACCCAATTAGATTGAAAAAAAAGAATAAAAATAAAAAATAAAATGAAATCATAACACACGCACGGCACACAGCCACACACAAACACATGCACATCGCCACTGATTGTGTCTTCTCAGTTCCCACTGTCTTCAAGCCTCACGGCCCTCACCCTCACATTCACGACTTCACGGTTTCACACACACACATCGCAAAAGCCAAAAGCAAAGCGGCAACTGGCAGCCAACAGAAAACGCAGAGCAGATGCCGATGAAATGCAGCTCGCGCACACACACACACACACATCGCAAAAGCCAAAAGCAAAACCGGCAGCCAACAGCGAACGCAGAGCAGATGCCGATGAAATGCAGCTCGTACATGCAGCCACCGAACCTGCGACCAGATCTGCTACTCTGCTATCCGCGATCGGATCTGCTGCCCCAGCCTCCACCGTCACTAAGTTCCTCCAAATATAGTAATAATATATTATATGTTATATGATAATTGTTAAGTATATGTATTGTTAAATGTCAATAATAAAATCAGGAAAATTCTTGTATTGAAAATACCAGAGCTTGATTGATTAAATCCGTGGAGGCTTAAATCAAAAGTACGAATTGATTTTTTTTCTAATGAATAAATTAGGTAGATTATATTAAAATTAAATATTCTGGTATATTTGATATGTGCAATAGTTTCACCTGATCGGATTTGAGCTGAACTCAACTCGATTACTTGTCTTGATCCAATCCGATCCAAACATATTGGGATCGGATTAGGTTACAATTTCAGGTTGAGTTCGGATGAGTTCTTTTTCAACCCGATCGATTTGAACTCGAAAATGCCCAGTCCAACTCAAAATCAAACAAACCCAAGTCAAGACAGATTCCGAGCTGCACTTCCCTCCTCTGAAAACTTTCTTAGAACTCCATGTTTCAATCAACTACGCCCTATTTCTCGGCGAAACCAAGATGAGATCTTCAAATATCAGAAATTACACAGTACACTTCTTCAAAAAGTAAAATTAATTAACTAATGAAGCAATGAAATATAATCATATTGATTGAAACATTTGCCGTGCGCATTAGTGCTGTCTAGATAGAAAACCACAATTGACCAGGTCACAAAACTATTTTCTATTAATTTCCTCTTACAGTTCTTCAAAATTTTATTACAAATTGTCGCTTGATCTACGGGAAAAGAAGAATTAGAAAGCTGACAATGGGAATGTTTCAGAAATTTGTCTTATTATATCTTTGAATATTCCATCTTGCAGCCATTGTTTATGCTCAGGACGAAGCAGGTTTGCTGTTCTCAGTTTTATGACCGCAATTTTATTCATAATATTGTATACTTTTCGTGACAGGGAATAGCTTAAGGCTGAATTACTTTTTCTGTGCATATTTGCTTGTGTCAGAATTCATTAGCTTGGATTGTGGGTTACCAAAAGATTCTAGCTACACTGAAGCCTCAAAAAAAATTAAAATATATTTCTGATGCAAATTACATAGAAACCAGTCTCGCAAAGAGTATATTACTTCAATGAAGAAGAGCGAAGCAACAGCAAGTGGAGAGTCTCAGAAGCTTTCCTGATGGGATAAGAAACTGTTACAGATTCAATCTTACTAGGGATACTGAACATCTAATCAAAACCACTTTCATGTATGGAAATTACGATGAGCAAAATAATTTACCAGAATTTAGTGGATATTTTAGCTAAATTGTGGGGTACAATAAAAATAGAAAATGTATCCGCTGATTATTCACTGGAGATCATACATGTACTCTGATCGGATTATTTATCCGTCTGTTTCGTACATACCAACAAGGGATTCCGTTCATATCAGCATTGGAATTAAGGCCTCCGAAAAATAATACTTACATAACTCAAACTGTCTCGCTGGAACTATCTTTGCGGCTGGATGTTGGTTTCACATCAAACGGTACGTACATTCAGGTTAGACCTTTTTACGTAACTGTCGCACCTCAGGCTAGATTTCAAGTCAAGCAGAAATAGTGTTTAATTAAAATCATTGTTAAATTAGTGTGCAACACGCCTCAGGTATAAAGATGATGCTTATGATCGGGTCGGCTGGCCGTCAATTTGCATGAGTGGGACCAACATCAGCAGCAGTTGATGCCAATGGTAGCAATGATGATTCGCCAACTTTATGGATTGAAGAAGAATTTGCAAGGAGATCCACGTGCTCCTCAAGATTACCCATGGAAGGGTCTCAATTGCAGGTATCCCAATGATGATTCACCAAGAATCACCTCACTGTATGTTCGAGTCTTCGGGCTAGCAATAATATATTTTGTCTATTTCTTACTGAATTATTGAATTTCAACCAGAAATTTATCTACGAGTGGATTGACCGGGAACTCCGCTCATTATCTTACCGATCTCACAATGCATACATCTCTGTAAGTATCCGATCAAATCAGACAGTAGGTGTTAAGTATCCAACATATGAAATAATGTTGAAATGAAATTGGCTTACTGTTTTCAATAATTCTTTTATGGACTTGTCAAACAGTAATTTGACAGGACCGGTGCCTAAATTTCTCTCTCAATTGTCATCCTTGAAATTCCTGTAAGTTACTCGAAGTGAAATTTGCAAGTTTCTCTTCAGGAAAACTGAGGAAACTCATATTTTTTTTTCCTTTATCTCTTTGCAGAGAAACTTGGAAATAAACAAGCTCACTGGTCCACTTAATACAGATGAATTCATTGAAAAACAGAAAAATAATGCACTAGAACTCAGGTATGCGTACAACTTATTGTTGTACTGTCCTCACCCACTAAAATATTTGAGCTAGAGTCTTACTTTATGTCTTTTGTATGGATCGTTTCCAGATTTCATGGAAAACCAGATCTTTGTCGATCAGCTTCATCCAAGAAGGAAAAGAAGAAGTTTGTAGTCCCGGTGGTAGCATCTGTTGCTTAAAATTTTGTTGTCTTAGCTGCATTAATTGGCTTATGGAAACTTGGAAGAGCATCATTCACGTTTGAATCTACTTGAAATCTTTGATTATATGAAAATAAGCAGTAAGATTTAAACTGTTTGATTCCATTGTGATATTGATACTAGCAAAGCAATCTTGAACTGAGAAAAAAGGCTTCGAATAGCAGTGGAAGCAGCTCTAGGTTAGTTGATTACTTTGATCTGCATAATAAATATGATTTGATTACGATGTTTTTAATCATGGCTGTAAGTCAATTAATGTAATTCAAATGGAGGACTGGAATATCTGCACCAAGGTTGTAAACATCCAATTATTCACAGAGATGTGAAGTGTACAAACATCTTGTTAAATGAGAAATTCCAAGCAAAGTTAGCTGATTTTGGGCGGTCCAGAATGTTTCCAGTTGAAGGTGGCACTCATGCGTCGACTATCATTGCTGGCACCCCAGGATCCCTTAACACTGAGTAAGTTATTCATGCCCGTTATGCTCATCCTAGATTCATATGAAATCTACTCGTGAAAAATTTTCCTAACCAAGGAAAGCTCACTACATGTTTTTTGCATTCTAATTACATCCAACTTTCAGCAGCTACAAACCAGTTTCCATATACATTATTCTGCAGATAAAAAATTTAATTTGTTCACATTTATTAAAAAATAAAAAGAAAAGATAAATGACAATATTATTTAACATCAATGAACCCAAAATGAAAATAATAAAGCAGAAATAGGGGAGTGAAGAACAGAGTGCTCTATAATTATAGAGTATTTAGAATTGTCCAAAAGAGAGAACCCTGTTGAATACACAATCAAATCCACTCACATTTTTACTGGTGCAGAAAATACTTGAACAATTTCAAATGCTGCATCTTTTATATCAAATAGGTTGACTGAAAAAAGTGACGTGTATAGTTTTGGGGGTTGCTATTCTGGAGATAATAACAGGACATCCTGTAATTTCAAAATCAGTTGAGAATGGAAACACTCACGTAAGTCAGTGGGTTAGTTCCATGCTTGACAAAGGAGACATAAACACTGTTGATCCAAGCTTAAAGGGGGATTTTGACATCAACTCTGTGGGGAAAGCTGTGGAAATAGCAATGGCCTCTATTTCGCCAATAGAAGACCATTTATGAATCAATCGTGATGGTAACGGAGCTGGCTAGCAGAAGCGGAATATCTGTAAATTAAAATAAAACTAATCACTCCACGCAAATGCAAGGATCTATGTTTGATGTGGGTATAGTAAACCACTCAACCGAACGAATTCGACTTCGTGATGGACTAGAACATGAGACTTTTACAATAATACTCAACAATATGAGGTAAACATAAAGAGGATAAAGAACCCATGAGGGAACATATTAAGTGGATTTTATTAATCAGGAAGTTATAAAAATAATAATAGAACCTCTCTATTATAAATAGAGTCAACTTACTTTCCCAAGTTAACTTATAAGGGAAATTAAATCAAAACTCTAATTGAAATAAAATACTAAAATAAATAATATAATTTATTTTAATTAAAAATAGTAAATATTAAAAGAGCTAATGCCAATGGTAGCAATAATGACTGAACATATTAAGTGGATTATTTTCAATGTATAAGAGTCATTTAACAATAAAACATTTTATTTATTCAATTGCTCATGCCAGATAATGTCACCTATACTCCTGACAATCTCGTTTGTTAAGATATCACCTATATTCATGATGACTCAGCCAATAAGTCAATCAAGCTATTATACCCTATAGTAATTGTCAATATGTGCACACAATACAGCTCGCAATTTAGACATTTTAGTAGCAATTACTATAGATAATGAGTCAAAGCTTTAAATATATTCAATCTCAATTATTAAATGATTGACCAGTGAAACACTCTTCTAAGGCATTTGATTGGTAAAGCTTTGATTTGAGTATTTATTAAAGCCACCTATCGAACAACTTTAAAATGTACAATCTTAAAATAAGTTCATTTGATTAAAATATACTTTAACTATTATATAGATATATCCAATTTCACAAAATATATTATAATTATAAAACCATAAAATGCCAAGTCATAATATAAACAATATTATTTTCATAAGTATATGTTAAACTTTATATATGAATTCACTTATCTCAATCAAAAGCAATGAAACAATAACCTTAATCACACAATGTCACTCTTGGTCTATCATTTTGATGACAAAATTCTCAATTGATAACATTATCCATGCTTATCTTGTTGGCAAAACCAAACACCCTATAGCCTTTAATGTTGGATTTCTTTTAATCTAGCATTGTTGGATCCTTAATCCAACGTTGGACTTATATGTAAATAATTATATATTGTGGATTTTCATACAGTGTTAAGCCTAATTAATAGTGTTTTATTAAGGTTTTCGATATTATAGGCTTTAATGTATCTAATAATGTGTGGGCCTTTAATATGTAGAGACACAATAGTATTCTAATTCTATAATGGACAGAATTAAGAATACCTAATGATAATAGAAAACAGTTGTCTATATAATTAGTTATGGTCCCCAGGTCACACGCATCTTTTCCATACTTTCTGACATCCCATCATCAGAAAGAGAGTGCAGAGAGAACTAAATGACTCTCTAGGAGAATGTGTAGATCTAAAAGGCCAACCACACAACCCTAGAGAGCAATTCAGCGTTATGGATTTAGGTACGCTTTAGCATAATTTTGTTATTGATTCTTGGTGATATAATATGAATATTCCTAGGTTATAGGTGATGATTTTCACCAAAGGTTTTATTGCCCCAACAAGTGGTATAAGAGCCTCTTCATGTTGAATCATTGAGAATCGAATTTAGTTTTGATTAATGATTAAATATTTGGTATTCTTGAATTTAATAATACCAAAATTATTAAAATTATTGAGTTTGATAACAAATTAAAGGTTAAATATTCTTTTTGGTGTTCTTAAATCTAGTATCATTAAATTTGAGAACAAATTTATTGTTTTTTTTTCTTGAATTAGATTCGGAAATGTATAAAATAATATTTAGAAAATTCAGAATTCAAGAAAAAAAAAGATTCAATTTGTTAAGGTTAAAGCCGGTGACAACCTTGCCACTGTCGGTGGTCAGGAAAGGCAGCAAGGTGTGCCCTGGTGGATTAAAGTGATGGCCCATCAAGAAACAAAAAAAAAACAAATAAATAAATAAAAAGGAGATAGCCTAGGCACGATTATTGGCCTCGCCAGCAGCCAAGCCGTGGCCACCGAGCCGCAGCAAATACCTTAAAAGAGGCAGCCATGGCTGCCTCCTAAGGGACAAAGGAGAAGTGGCAACATGGTAGTGGCATAAAGAAGAAGAAGAAAAGAAAAAAGGTAGGGTTCTCATGGCTAATATCATAGAGGTCCTTAAGGTATTATAAAATTTCTTTCTGAAACAGGTGGTTATAAAAATTTTCATTTAAGCTTAAACTACTTTGGGCTTAATGAAATTTAAATTTTGGGTCTAACATATTGAGCTTGATAGATTAACATTAAGGGGTTAGTTTATATTAGCCCATTCAAATTGAGTTAAGCATAGCCCATTTAAAAAAGAAAAAAGAAAGGTTAAGGGTTGGTTGATTTATGTGTTGGTTTAGGATCTGATTTAGGTTGATCCAAACCAATTCAGCCCTGATCCGGTCAACGATTGACTGATCAACAGTCAACATTGGCAATTGACTTTGACCGTTGACCGTTGAATAGACTTTGACCGTTGACCGTTGAATAGACTTTGACTGTTATTTATTTTCGGTATTTTTTATGCAATTTTAAATTCAAATATTGGTATAGTTATTTGTATTTTGAGATGAATTAATTGAACCAACATTCACCAAAGTAACCTCTCTTGTGAAAATTAATTTATTTTGGATTATAAAAGGTTTTGTATATGTAATTTCTGTAAATATCAATCGGCCCAAAGAAAGGTCCATGTTTAATAGGATTACATGTGACAATAAATCGACCCAAAGGAAAATTTATTGTTTGACATATTTTTATTATCAATGTTTAATTATTACACTAAGATATCATTTACAAGTTAATATTTTGTCCAAAGATAGAATATTAATGGAGTGTCCAGTATCTTAAGACGGGGTTTACTTTTATTTGAATTTATTTTTGTTTTAAAACTAATTTGAGCTTATTTCCTTTGTTTCTTGTTCTTTGTTTAGTTATGTTTGTTGCTAATATTGCTGCCAACATTAATTTTATTCCTATACTAAATGGCTTTAACTTCAAATCATAGCACGAGAACCTCTAAGTAGTTCTCACAGTCATGGATCTTGACCTTGCGTTAAGGGTTGATTCTTCCCTACCTCTTACGGATGAGAGTACCCTAGATGATAAAAGGGAAATAAAAAAAATGGGAGAGATCGAATCGCATGTGTATCATAATCATAAAGAACGCCATTCCAAAAGCATTCAGGGTTTTAATGCTTGAAAATGCAACTACAGTTAAGTGTTCCTTACAAAAATTAAACATAGGTTTGTTAAGAATGAAAAGGCTGAAATTGGTGCACTCTTGACAAGCCCAATTTCAATAAGGTATAAGAGCAAGGACAAAGGCAAAAGAATTAATAACGATAAGGAAACTGCAAATTCACTACCTCAAAAGAAATCAGATAATCTAGTAAGCACTAGTTGTTTCTTTTCCGAAGCTAAAAAGCATGGTTTGGTTTGTTCTGAGGTTAATTTAACTCCGGTACCTAGACAGACATGATGGATAGATTTTGGTGCAACCACTCACATCAATGTGTCTATGCAGGGTTGCCTAAGTTGCCGAAAACCTAGTGGTGGTGAAATATACATCTATGTGGGCAATAACAAAACAGTTGAAGTTGAAGCAATTGAAAAAATTAAATTATTGTTAAAGATTATATTTTATTTGGATCTTAATGAAATATTTGTTGTTTTGTCTTTCAGACGGAATTTGATTTCTATATCCGCTTTGAACAAATCTAGTTATTCTTATTCATTAAAGAATAGAAAATTCAGTTTGTTTCATAATTCAAAACTGGTTGGTTCCGTTTCTTTGTCAGATGATGATAATTTTTATATGCTTGATACAATTGTTTTATTTAATGAATCCCTGCAATTAAGCACATGAGGTTTAAAGAGAAAATTAACAAATGAGAATTCGACTGTGTTATGGCACAAGAGATTGAGTCATATCTCCAAACAGAGAATTGAGAGACTTGTGTCAGACGCAATTCTTCACCCCTTGGATTTCATATATTTTGACATCTGTATTAACTGTATCAAAGGGAAACAAACCAATAAAAGAAAATTTGAAGCTAATAGAATTTGGATGTCTTAAAACTCATACATACGGACATTTGTGGCCATTCCATGCATCTACTTGGAATGATCAAGAATATTTTATGACGTTCATAGATGATTTTTCTAAATATGACTACATATATCTCCTTTATAAAAAGGCACAGTCCTTAGATATGTTCAAAAACTTTAAGGTTGAAGTTGAGAACCAACTTGGCAAAAGAATTAAAAGCGTTAGATCTGACCATGGTGGTGAATACTATAATAGATATGATGGTTCAGCTGAACAACATCCATAACCATTTGCTAAATTCCTAAAAAAATAGGGTATCGTCCTACAGTACACTATGCCGAGTTCACCCACTATGAATGGTGTTGCTGAAAGACAAAATACGACACTGAAGGACATAGTGAAAAGTACTTAAGACTGCAACGAATATCCATAATAAAATTCCAACTAAAGTGACTGCTAAAACACCTAATGAGCTTTAGATAGGTAAAACACCTAGTCTAAAGCACTTGCATGTTTAAGGATGTCGAGTTGAGACAAGACCATATAGGCCTAATGAGAAGAAACTGAACTTAAGAATAATGAGTTCCTATTTTATTGGATATTTAGAATGATCTAGAGGTACAAGCTTTATGATCCCACAACTAAGTCAATTTTCAAGTCGGAAAATGCTCATTTCTTTGAGGATGTTAAGTTTGTAGGGGGAGATACAATTAGGATTTTGTCCTTGAAAATGAATATATTGATATTCCCATAGGTGTTATTGGCATTGATCAGGATCTCATTTCTAATTTTGTTCAAGACACAACAAATCAAGATAATGTTGGAGAACCCTTTATAGAAGAAGTTATTTTAGAAGAACAAATTCTACCACTTTAAAAACATATGCTACTAAAGAGATCCACTAGAGAAAAAAGAAGTGTATTGCCAGATGACTACATTATATTTCTCTAGAACATGAGGTAGACATTAGCGTGATGGAAGATGATCCAATCAATTTCCGCCAAGCTATGGAAATGTCTAACTCTTAGAAGTGGATTGATGCTATGGACAAAGAGATAAAGTCATTGAATAACAATGACTTATGGGATCTCGTCCCATTGCTATAAAGTGCAAAACCTATTGATTGTAAATAGATATTTAAGACCAAGAGGGATTCAAACAGCAATGTGGAGAAGTATAAGGTGCGTCTAGTTACAAAAAGGCTTTATATAGAAAGAAGGCATCGACTATAAAGAGACTTTTTCTCCGGTTTCTTTGAAAGACCCTTTCAGGATTATAATGGCATTAGTGGCCCATTTTGATCTTGAGTTATATCATATGGATGAAAAGACAGTATTTTTCAATAGCGACATTGTTGAGATGATCTATATGGTACAACCAGAAAACTTTGTATCTGGAGACCCAAAGAATATGGTCTGCAAACTTAAGAAATCCATTTATGGGCTAAAGTAAGCATCTCGACAATGGTATTTCAAGTTTCATACAGTGATCATCTCATTTAGTTTTGAGATAAATTTACTCGATGACTATACATTTGATCAGTTCTGTAGGAGTTAGTATATTTTTCTGGTTTTATATGTCGATGACATCTTGTTTGCCAACAGCAATATAGGCTTATTGCAAGGCACCAAGAGATTTCTAGCTAAGAATTTTAAGATGAAAGATCTTTGAGATACCTCTTTTGTATTTGGCATGCAAATACACCAGGATCACTCTCGGGGTATTCTGGGATTATTACAAAAAAGCTATATCGAAATAGTTCTCAAGAGATATCGCATGCAAAATTGCAAATCAAGTGATACCCCTATTGTTAAGGGAGACAGATTTAGTCTCAATCAATGCCCTAAGAATGATTTCGAAAATAAGAAAATGTAGAAGATTCCTTTTGCGTCAGCAATCGGAAGTCTTATTACGCTCAGGTTTGTACACAACTGGATATAGCGTACATTATTGAGATGTTAAGTAGATATCTAAATAATCCAAAAGTAAACCATTGGAAAGAAGCCAAATGTGTCTTGCAGTATTTGCATAGAACAAAAGACTATATGCTCACATATCCGAGGTCGGATAAACTTGAGATTGTTGAGTATACTGACTCTAATTTTGTAGGATAGCAAGATAGTATGAAATCCACTTTGTATTACATCAATCTACTAGCTAGAGATGTTGTCTCTTAGAAGAGTGCTAAACACTCTCTTATAACCTCTTCTACAATGGCAGTAGAGTTTATAGCATGTTACGAGGCATCTAATCACAGAATATGACTGTGGAATTTTGTCATGAGGTTACGAATAATAGATGGTGTTAATAGACCACTCAAGTTATTTTGTGACAATAAGTTAGTAGTATTGTATACTAATAACAACAGGAGCTCCACAAAGTCAAAGTATATAAACATCAAGTTCCTAGTTGTAAAAGAAAGAAGTCAGAGTGGACAATTATCTATAGAGCACATCGGCATAGACTCAATGATTATGGATTCGCTTACTAAGGGACAGCCACCCAAGATGTTTCATGAGCAAACTGTTCACATGGGTGTCATGTCATTTAAAGATATTCAGTTTTAGTGGGAGTTTGCGATTTTATATGCTTTTATAATTTAGACATTTTTTGTTATTTTGGCTTATGGATATTTAAGGATATTTTCTGCAGATATAAAGTCTTTAGTTTATTCAGACTTTGATTTTATTATAGTTTGATCACAATAAGGTTTAAAGTGGACTAGTTGAAAATGGGCATGTTAATATCAAATTGCATGAAATTTCCATGCAACACATCCACATCATGATCCATGTCATTCAATTGTATTGGCATAATCACCATTGAGGGTAGAGTTATTATAGATTTAACGAAGGCCACTTTGATTCTATGTTGATAAGATTATATTGGTAAGATTGATGGACCGGATTCGTTATACATACATTTCGGTAATGAAAGTAAGGTTGAGCTCATACGGTTACTTTTACAAAGCATAATTATAAGGTTACACATATGACCCAAGTAAGAGATTGTTGGAATTTTTTTAATCTAGCATTGTTGGATGCTTAATCCAACGTTGGGCTTATATGTGAATAATTATGTATTGTGAATTGTCATATAGTGTTAAGCCCAATTAAAAGTTTATTAAGGTTTTTGGTATTATGAGCTTTAATGTATCTAATAAGGTATGAGCCTTTAATGTGTAGAGACCCAATAGTATTTTAATTCTATGACGAGCAGAATCAAGAATACCTAATGACAACAAAAAAATAATTGTCTATATAAGTGGTCATGGTCCCTAGGTTACACATACCTATTCCATTCTTTTAGACATCCTATCATTAAAGAGAGAGCGCAGAGAGAACTAAAGAATTCTCTAAGAGAACGTGTAAATTTAGAAAGTCAACCACACAACCCTAGAGAACAATTCAGCGTTATGGATTCAAGTATGCTTCCGTAAAATTTTGTTATTGATTCTTGGTGATACAATATGAATATTCCTAGGTTATTGGTAATGGTTTTCACCAAAAGTTTTATTGCCCCAACATTTAACTCTTAATTAAGTATATCAATTTAGTAAACTATACTTGACCATCTTATATGAGTTGATTTCTAACAAGTTATAAATATGTCAGAAAAATCACAAATATTATAAAGAGTATTGTACGTGTGCATGGAGTTGAATAAAAAAATTTACAAAATTAATCAAAATTCAAAAACTGATTTTTCATAAAAATACCAAAAATGTTCAGCAGTGAATTGAACAAAGGTCTACTGATTCAGAAATTCATAAATTTTGTCTTTAGTTACACATGTTTAAATAATAATTCAAAATTTGACAACTAGAGAAATCAATAAGGAATGAACATTAAAATTTGTAAGGCAATTAGTAATGAAAAAGTAACCCAAACTGACTTCAATATTAGCCTTCCCAATTCTAGAGAATAGCTACTAAGATTACAACAGCCTAATTCTATGATTTTTAATGATTTTTCTATAAGGTCAAAAATTCCGAATTTAGATATACAGAAAATAGACATATGCATATGCCATACTAAAAATTTTTATAACTTTCAAAAGTCATTTGAGCGATGAAACAAATTATAGAATTAAGAACTACTAGAGGAAATTAGAATTTTCTAGCACCAATATTCTAAATTTGAAAAATCATTACAATTAATATACTGTGAATTTTTAAACAACAAATATATCAATAGAAGCAAATGAATCTAATTTATTAAACTAGGGTTTTTTGTAAGACTCAGGTGGCGTTTGTTTTTTAACTTAATAACTTAAAGTGACTTAACTTAATTAATTAAGTTAATTAGAGGTGTTTGTTTTTATAACTTAATAGGACTTTTCAGATAATTTTGACTTAATAAAAGAAGCCAATTTTTTTAGCTTTTTGCTGAATAGAAGAATCCGAATTAAGTCAATTAATTTCTAATGTCAAAAATATCTCTATTTTATAATTTATTTTTCATACAAATTCCAAAACTCACCCATAGACGTTTATCTTACATAATCTCATCTTTACATGAGACAACTTCGAGATGAAATAACAAATCAACTATTTCAATCATTTTCTTAGTTTTTTTTCTTATATTATGTACTATTATTTAGAATTAGTGATAAAATTTAAAATTTGTGGTATTTTATATATTATAATTCCAAAATCATTATGTATTCACTTGAATATAGTTTTACTTATAAATATTAAAATATTATGGTATTTAGTGTATTATTTATTTGACATTTAAATTTAATAAGGGTACAAATGTACAAATATATATTTTCAGATTTTTAAGTTTAAAAAACAAACAACTTAATACTTATTTTCAGATATTCAGATAAAAAAAACAAACACATTATTCAGATTCAGACATTCAGATCTATTCAGAATTCAGACTAATTCAGATCTATTAAGATTTCAGACGGAAAAACAAACGCCACCTCAGTGAAAACAATAATCATATAGCATCCAATCCACACCAATCATAGTATCAAAATAACACAAAAGTACAACTTCCACTCAATAACAATATTAGTCACTACGCGATCATGCTTTCTCAATTTTATAAATATAGCACTCAGAGTGATTGAATCTATCACATAAAATCATAAAGAAAGCTAGAAGTTCACAAGATTATAATTACCTTTTGGTTTTAACCTCCTTTTTTAAAACTAAATCAAAACTTAAGAACTCATTTAATTGAAAACAGAAACATCATCAAAATTTTCCTTTCTTCCTTTTTTGAAAATGTGTATGTGGTATAAATTTATTTTTTTGCACTCTGTTATATTCTTTTCTTTGTTAGCCTTTTGGGTTTTGAAAAAAATAATGTAAGAGTAGGTTTTTATAAAGCTAAGCCTTTTAATACCATCACTAATTAATGGATTTATTTCCTTTTTAAAAGAATTTAAATAATCAATAAATAGGATGAAAAACTATAAGAGATTTGTACTTTAAAATTTAAAATACTCATAAATAACATTAATATAAAATACCATATTCTATAAAATAAATATTATAAAATAGGAAAAGGAAAAGAAATAAATAATGAGTGTTACAAACCTCCTTGACTTGGACCCTTTTTAGGACCTCATAATTCCCTCGTATTCGATAGGTTCCACAGGAACTCCTAAAGTCACGATAGACGAAAGAAGGGTAAATAAGAGAATTGTAATTTAAAATTTTAAAATTTAAAGCACTCATAACTAACCTTAACCTAAAATAACGTATTCTATAAAAATAAATATCATAAAATAAGAAAAAGGAAAAGAAACAAATCACGAGTGTTACATGCCTTCCTAGCTTAGACTCTTTAGGGGAACTCATACGTCCCTCTAATTTGATATATTCTACTGGAACTCCTAAAGTCATGATAGATGAAGCAAGGGATCCAACAATTTCTACTTTCGTAATTTGATGATATTGTTTATTTTTGTTCTACAAGTATGATTCTACCTTACGCAATTTAGGCTTGCCTAATTATATACACTTATCATAATAAGGATTCGTAAAGGGGCCTCACATTTGGCTCGCCTGATTATATGCTCATATTATAATAAGGATCTTTGAATGGACATCATCAGTCCCTTATAAGGATTAAGATCTGCTGGGTCCTATGGAACCCTTCTTGCTTGCCTTTATTTGATTGTATGACTTTTTTTTCTATGAAACTTGCAAAGACCTCTTAAAGTTGTAGCCTTTAGACCTTTTATGGTAAAAATATTGTTATACAACCCTTTGATTATCATCCTATAAAACCGCTCAACCGTTTTAGCTCTTAAAAATCATTGACAAGGATGCCTTTTGAATGCTAACTAGATATGTTTTTTAAAGATGTCGGACTCCACTTATCTTGTGATTAAGTGAGTTACTTTTTTTCTTTGGATTTAAATGCTCCTAATTATAATTATAATCTAAGAAACAAAATATTTCATTTCTATGAAAGGCCTCCCATAGGGTGGAACCGTGGAAGTGTCATTGGCACCCTGTAAATGAATATAAAGACAGGAAACTTATTGAGTGGCCACTACTGTCTATCTCCATTGTGGATCTTCACTACTGCATATCTCTATTAATGCTAAAGCAATCATCATCTTATTCCCCTCTTGTGCTATCTAATCGCCATTCTACAATACTACAAGTCTCACAAAGAATCCTACTAAATGTTATCTAGATCCAATTCTTAAGAAGGCCTTGAGGATAAAAGAAAGAGGTGCACCCTATAACAAATACGCACTTAAAAATGGAGTCTAAATAAAAGAAGACTAAAAGGAGCCACAACAATTACAAGGAGGATAGATAGATAGATAGAACCTTAAAACTAAAGTTAGTCGAGGATTAAAAGGAGCTACATTTTACATGTGCTCCTAGCTACTTGATAGGGTATCCTGTAGAGAAGCCGTATTAAGTACAAGGAAAGAGGTCTGAATGAGCCTTCTAACTAGAAAGAGCAGCTTTAATTATAACGGAAGTTTCAATGAGCTTTCTAAGCTAGTGTCAATTCAAGGCCAGGAGTTATCTCTTCAAGAATGCTCTAATAAACATATCAATTGGCATACAAGTTACGAGTCTCCAGAGGTTCTGCTGGATCTGAGCCAAGCCCAAGTTATAAAAGTCTTTACACTATGTATGGCTATCCCAACGACAGCATCAAGCCTTGTCTTGATCAGAAAAGAAAGAGAAGCATTAATTCATGAAGGCTGAAGGATAAAACCTCACTACACTTCTTTCATTGATGCCATGTTATGCAAGATGGGCTCCCCTTTCCTACACTAGAGATGCATAAGTTCACAAGCCGCATGTGATCCTTCAAGCCAAATTGAGAAGTCTTTGCTAAGTCAGAAAGACTTAGAAATTTAGAAAAATCCAGCTCCCCAATAAATCACGACCTCTAACTCCTATGACCCCTTGACATTTAGAAAACGCGAAAAGAATACTTTGAGTGTATGATAATCAAGAGGAAAAGCCTCTGTTATTTCATCATATAGAAATAAAATAAAAGAAAGTTCATAAAAATGATAAAGAGATAAAAATAGTTGTCACTAAATCATGAAAAGGAAATAAAATTAATGGTGAAAATAATTATTTAGTATGATATTCAAGAAAAAAAACAACCCTTTGATTAACACCTATGACATGCATAATTTTGATAGAAAAAATAGAAAGTAGAAAAAGAATAAAAGAGGGACATGGAGCTCAGTTTATCAATCATTAGTCACCAACAATCAAAAGAATTTTAATATGGATGGCAATTTTACTTGCCAACCTGTAAAGCCTCCCAAACCTGGCCATTATTGGTAATTTTGCAAGGTGTGGGCAAGTTTGATATTATAAATCAAAATCCGTTGTGGGTTCTGGATGGATTTGGTATAAGTTAAATTATCAGATAGATACCCACTTAGGTATCTCACACTTTTTTAATTTTAATGAAAATATTTAATTTAAAAACATACAAGGTATAAACATGCATTGTTCAACGCAACCAAGGTTACCCAACCTAAAAAATACCTAATTTTTCATTTATATTAATGTTGAAATTTTAATTTTTCATTTACATTGATTAAATTTAGAATTGAGCACTTTATGTGAAATATTGGGTTATTGTTATAAATTTACATATTAAGTTATAAACCAATAAAAAATTTATTGAGTATCATTACAAATTTAGTAATTGTTAAAACCCGCAAAGGGTGGGTTTTTATAAAAACTTAAAACCCTCAGTCGGTTGTAGGTGAGTTTGATAATTTAAAATTAGTATGGATGATTTGGCAATGGCAAACCCACAACAATTGGTACAAATTGCCATCCCTAGTTTAATGTCTCACCAAAATTAGATTAACCAAAAATAAATATATTATTAATAGTATTTAATAATTATATTAAATAGGAAATTTCATTAGTCAAACGATAATTTTGTTATGATTAAATGCCATCGGCTCCTTACTTGTGTGGACTCGGGTTCCAGCCTTGGGGGTGGGGAGGGGGATAAAAATTGATTTTGGTTTGCCCACCCCCCTTTCCTTTTACAAAGAAAAAAAAAATGCCATCCTTTTGCATCAGCTTGATTTGTTCCTAGTAGATAATCCTTCATAAGGATGAAAATAAGGAATAACACCTTTTTGTTGGAGGAGGGATGATGCTATCCTTCGTGAAGAGCTCGAATACGGATGAATAGCCCCCCATTATATAGAAGGATAGACAAGACCCTCCATCATTAAGAGACTAGATATATATAAATAATACATTATATAGAAGAAGAGAAGAAGCCATCCTATACAAGGAGCCCAAATAAAGAATAACATCCTCATGTGGAAGGAGAGATAGAGCCATACTTCACTGATAATCGAATGAACAAGAGTGCCCTCATGTGGGAAGATAAATATAGCCATCCATCACTGAGTACTACACCATTGAATGCAAAGAGAGATAAAGCCATCTTTCCCGAGGAGCCAAAATGAACAAGAGCGCCTTTGTATGGAAGGAGAGTTGAAGCCATCCTTCAAGTGAGCCCTCGTGTGGGAGGAGAGACGTAGCCGTCCTTTATGAGCATCCCGAATAAAAGAATAATGCCATCATATAGATGGAAATAGATAATATCGTCCTTTTCTATGATCCCAAATAATAAATAGTACCATCATGTGAAAGAATTCAAATAATTCTTCATGATTAGCCTGAACACGAATCCATCCCCTTGGTGTGGAAAGATTAAAACAACCCTTCATAAGTAGCATGATAATGGTTCTTGTATAAAAGCATTTGGAAAATCATTCTCAAGGAGCTCGATCTCAAAGTCGTCCTCTTCAAGCAATCTTTCACAAATAGAATCATTGGCGCCCTTGTGTAAAAGAAGAGATGAAGCTATCTTTCATGGGGAGCCCAAACGAAGAACATCACGCTTACATAGAAGGATTCAAATAATCCTTCATGAGAAGCTCGAACAAAAAAGTTAATGTAGCCTTTTTTTAGGGGATCCCAAGGGACATTAATTTCATCTTTCTTAGGAATATGTGCAAAGGATAGCTTAAACATCACATTTTCCGTGGGATCAATGAAAGAGATTGCCCCAACTGTCGCCTTTTTTGAGGAATCCTAAAGGATCCTTGATGTTGCCTTTTTCTTGGGAATCAGTGCAAAGGATACCCCAAATGTGCCTTTCTTAGGGATCCTCGCAAGGGATCCCCCAATATAACCTTTCTTGAATTGTAACCTTTTCTTGGGAATTTACGCAAAGGATCACTTAAATGTCATGTTTTTCTTAGGATCCACCAAAGAGATTACCCTTGGCGTGTGTATCTCTCGAAGGAAGTAAAAGCACCAGTAATACTTCTCCACGTTCATTAAAAAAGTAATTTAATTCTCGTACTTCGTTCTTCACTAAAGGAAACTACATGAAACTAGAGGACAGTTATTGGTGGACAAATTTGGTTAATCTAATTTAAGACCTTAACGTGGATTAATGAACAAAAAAAAAAACGGGCGACACATGTCCTCAAATAGAGTACTTTTTCACTTCATTCTATATTAAAGGAGGCTCGGGCCAACTGCAAGAAAAGGATGATGGATCCGGAATTGATGAAAACTCTCTCTCACCCCTTTGAGGATGACCGATCAACGAAGAAAGTGAGATTAAAAAATCCAGAGGGGAATGAGGAGACGCGCGTCCCCCTCGGTGTCTTTCAAAGATAAACTATTGGAGGACCATCTAACGGAGAAGGAGGAGATGATGGGGAGAGAGGAAGATTTAAATATTGATGACGAAGATGTTGTTGCTAAAAAGGATGGTCAAATCCATCGATTTCTTTCTCCCAGAGGGTGCATGCACAACTTGTAAGGTCGGGCAGAATACAATCATTGTTAAACTTCTGGGGCGAACAATGGGTTATAGAGCTCTTTGCAATCGTTTAGAGATGCTATGGGAACAACCGCATGGTTTACGGTGATTGATCTCGAAAACAATTTTTATTTAAAAACAGAATCGGATACACATCATGCACTCGGTCATGGTCTATGGACTATCCTTGGACACTATCTAACGGCACAACTGTAGAACCCATTTTTGATAGCTCTAACGATTCTATTGAGTTAATTATTGCTTGGGTGCGTTTACCGGGTATGCCTCTACACTACTACCATAAACGAATTCTTCGATTGTTAAGACAGATTATCGGCAAGGTTGTGCGGATTGATTATAACATTGAGTCTGTGTCAAGAGGTAAATTTGCACGTATTGCTGTGGAAGTTGCGCTAAATAAACCTCTTGTGTCTCAATTTTTGTTGGAGACAAAATCCAGAAGATTGAGTATGAAAACCTGCCCTCCATATGCTTTGACTGTGGAATGTATGCTCATTTTCAAAATGAGTGCCCGCAGAGAGGGAAGATCACCGATCAACTGAGGAATGTCACAGGTAGTTAAAGACGTGATGAAGTGGTTCACACGGTGGCAGAGCAGAAGCAACCGAAAATTGGTTTAGTTTCCCCCATGTACGGACCTTGGATGCTTGTAACCAAAAAAGGAAGGCAGAGGAGAGAGAAGGGAAAATATCGACAAAAAGAGTCAACTCACTCTCAAAAAGGTGCTTTGATGCATGAATCTCGATTTTCCATCTTAGGCAACGAAGAAGATACGGATGCTGTCGTGACCATCATATCGCAAACCTGAGCAATAAATTGGAAGAATCTTTACCCAAAATAATTACCATGCACAAAACAGGACCTACCAAAGGCAGCCCTACATTTAGACCGTCTTGGTAAAACAAGAAACAGACCCTTAAAACCACACCTAATGTCACCAATCCTCCCACAACCCAAGGGCCCACTCCCACTAAAACTTCCCATGCAATAATTCATGCAAATAACCCCTCTACGTCAAAAGCCATACAGCATCGAAAGACTATAAGCCTCGATGTGCAACTTCATGAAAATCTCACCCAAGTTTAGAAACCAAATAACCTAGCCATCCTAGACCCTTTGAAACACTCAGTCATCAACCTAGCTACCTCCAATGAAATATGGGTCACTCCAACCATGATCACTAGGACTAACCCTTTATGCACTTTTCTAATTAACAAAGGTCAAGGCTCTGATACTGAACCACTTGGGGATCCCCCTAATGCTGTGAAACATGGAGAAATGGTATGTTAGATGAATCGGATGACAGTGATTACATGGTGGACAGTGGAGATGAGGAGGCTGTTTCATCAGAATCCACGGGATCTTTGGTTGAGGAAGATGACATGGACTTTGAACAGCAAGGTGATGTTCCTGCGAAGTAAGGCTGATTTTTTCTCTCTTATATTCTTCCTTATGACGGGTTTCTCTATCATGTTTTGGAATTGCCAAGGTGTTCTTTCCCTGGCTTTTCGGAAGACTTTCCAGACTTTGGTTCAGAGTTATAAACCTTCTATTGTAGCCTTATTTGAGCCTAACAGTAGTGGCAAAAAAGCGGAGGAGTTCGTCTTCAAAAGTGGTTTTAATCATTCCCATCATATAGAGGCGAAGGGTTTCTCGGGGGGTATTTGGCTTTTGTGGAGGGAAGGCATTACGGTGGAGATTATGGTCAATCATAAGCAATTTCTTCATATTAATATTTCCAACTCGCTTGGTTTTTTTCTTGGACAACAACCATTTATGCCAGTCCTATCCTTACAGTTAGAAGCTATTTATGGAAGGGCCTTGATGATTTAGCTAAATGGATTACAGATCCGTGGATTCTTGGGGGTGATTTTAATGCAACTTTATATCCCTCGGAAAAGAAAGGTGGGTCAGCTCGAACTAATGCAGTTTGCCGTAATTTTAAAAATTGGTTCCTTCGAAATCAGTTTTGTGATCTTAATTTCAAAGGTCCCAATTTTACTTGGAGTCGAGGTACTCTCCTCAAGAGACTTGATAGAGTTATCTGTAATAATGATTGGCTGGTGAAGTTCCCCGAGGCTCAGATTCTCCATTTACCGAAAATTAATTCTGATCACCGTTCATTATTGGCTTGTTTTTCTATGTCAGCAGCTCGGGGAAATGGTCCAAAACCATTTAGATTCCTTGCTACTTGGCTAACGGATGATAGGTTTCGAGACTTTGTTAAAAAAAAATGGCCAAAAAAGGGTGACTATAAACTTTCAGTCATTAACTTTACTCGAAAAGCACAGGTTTGGAACAAAGAAGTTTCTGGTAATATTCAGAAGAGGAAGAACAGGGCTCTCACAAGGTTGGGTGGCATTCAACGGGCTTTGGAGATTCATTCTTCTTGAAATCTTTTAACTCTAGAAGCCAATATTAAAAATGAGCTTGAGGTAATTCTAGCTCAAGAGGAACTCTTATGGTATTAAAAAGACAGGAGAGAGTGGATTGGTTAGGGGGGGACAAAAATACTTCATATTTCCATCGTCAAACTATTCAAAGGAGGAGAAGGAATAGGATTAATATGATAAAGGATGATAATGATACTTGGATCGGGGACCCGGATCTTATCAAAGAACATGCAGTGAGGCTTTTTACAAACCCTTATACCATGGAAGAGAGTAGGCATAAAGCTTATTCTGTTCGGGGTGCATTTCCAATAGTGGACACATGCGAAATAGGAAATTTATTTTCGGTGCTTCATGATAAGGAGATCAGGCAAGCCATATTTAGCATGCATCCTTTTTAAGCTTGGAGTGGATGGTCTTCATGCAATCTTCTATCAATCTCAATGGGATACAGCTGGCCCGTCGGTTTGCAATTTGATTAAAAATGTTTTCAATAGGGTTAGTATTCCAAAGGAGATAAATAAGACCTTAATTGTTTTACTCTCAAAAACTGATCATCTGACTAGTCTACGAATGTAACGGCCGATTAGTCTTTGCCAAGTTATCTACAAAACCATTATAAAACTTGTGGCCAATAGAATCAAGAAAATTCTTCTTGATTTGATTGGCCCGACTCAGACGAGCTTTGTACCAGGTAGGCACATCACAGAGAATATAGTTATTGCTCAAGAAATAATCCATTGTATGAGGAAAAAAAAAGGTAAGTGTGGGCCTATGCTTATCAAATTTGACCTAGAGAAAGCTTATGATCATCTTAGTTGGGAATTTTTTCATGAGGCACTGCGTGAAGTTGGCTTGCCGTCAAAACTTATTCGATTAATTATGGACTGCATTACTTCCGCTACTTGCAGATTTTATGGAATGGGGAATGCACTTATTACTTTTCTCATCAATAGGCCTAAGACAAGGTTATCCACTCTCACCATGAATTTTTGTAATGTGCATGGAACGTCTTCGCCATGGAATCAATCAAGCAGTTCAAAGCAGGCGCTAGAGACCCATCCGTCTCTCCCACAGAGGCACCTCTATTACTCTTCCTTTTTTTTTTGCTGAAGTTCTGGTGTTATTTATCGAGGCTTCATGCAACCAACTACAGGGGATTCAGGAGGTGCTTAAAGATTTTTGTGTAAGTTCGGGTGAAAAGGTTAGCAGCCAAAAAACTAAGATTTTTTGTTCTAAGGATGTCCAGCTCTTGGATAGGAAGAGGATTGGTGACGCTTTTGGCTTTTCAATCACAAATGATTTGGGGAACTATCTCGGAATGCCGATCTTACATACAAGAGTGACAAAAGCTACATATTAGGGTCTGTTAGAGAAGTTTGAGTGTAGGCTTAGTGGTTGGAATGCAAAACTCTTGTCCTTTGCTGGGAGAATTACTTTAACTCAGTCTATGCTACAACCTCTTCCAATCTACTCTATGCAGACAACGAGATTGCCTACTGATATTACCAATAGGATTGAACAAGCTTGTCGGAAATTCATTCGGTGTGTAATCGCTAGCTCTAACAAGCTTCACCTTGTTCGATGGCAGGATATTTGTCGACCGAAGCCAAATGGTGGCCTTGGATTAAAAAACTTGAAGACCATGAATGATGCTTTGCTAATCAAGCTAGGCTGGGGTATTTTAACCTCACCAAATAATTTTTGGGTTCAGGTTTTTTGTTCCAAGTATGCTTTCGATCTGAAAGAGTTGACTTTGAGTTTTCCAATAAAAAATGGCTCGTATTTCTGGAAAGCTCTTAGGCAGGTTTGGAGCAATGTTATTGGTGGCCTACGATGGAATGTAAATAACGACAGGAAGATTCGGTTCTGGTGGGATAAGTGGGTGATGGAGGACGAACCGCTCTATGAGTAGTCTACTACGAATGTTTCTGAAGAGCTGCTTAATCGGTATGTGTTTGAATTTTTTGATTCAGATGGTGCTTGGAACTAGAAACTCTTCGGCCATTTGCTCCCTCACTATGTGCTGCTGATGACCGCTGCCATTAAGCCTTCGGAGCCTACAAATGATAATGATCAATTCTATTGGGCTCATTTAAGGTTCAACAACTTTCGAGCAATGTAGCAAAGAATGAAGATATGTGCTGAGATCTTATTTAGAAATAGAATGGACCGTAGAGGGTTCGTACTTTTCTATGGCTGGTAGTGCAAGGCGAACTCAAATGCAGGGCTGAGCTCTAGAGACATCATATTAGTTTTGATATGGTTTTCCCTCAATGCAATGGTGGTGTTGAAGATGTTCTTCATGTCTTTCGGGACTGCGTTGCGGTGAAAATAATTTGGCAGAAGCTCCAACCAATAAATGACCATCACGTATTCTTCTCTTTATCCCTTCAAGAATGGATTTTTCATAATATAAAAGATGATGGTTTGTGGAAAAATCAATGTGAATGGGCTTGCATTTTTGGTGTCGCTCTTCGGAGAATTTGGCATTGGTGCAATAAACGTGTTTTTGAAGGTTATGCCACCCGTGCACATTCTATAGCTATCGATATTATTTCTAGAGCAAATGAGGTTCATCGAACTCCTGAATCCTTTACTAATAGCAAATACATGAGAGTGGAGAAGTATTTTGGACGGAAGCCTCATGTTTGTCCTTTTTACAAGTTGAACATGAATGGGCCTCGCAAGGCTTCGGGCTTGGCATCGGCTGGTGGTCTAATTAGAGAAGCTCATGGTATATGGGTCGGTGGCTTTTGTATGAATATTGGCTACTATAATGGCTGAGCTTTGGGGTCTTTATCAAGGGTTCATTATGGCTTGGAGCAAGGGTATTCGTTTTCTTAATGTTGAGGTAGATAGTTTGTGTGTAACTCAGATCTTGCAAAGATGGAATGGCGTGCCTAATGCTTCCCTTCCTCTTGTTAATGGCATTTTGGGGCTCCTATCTCGAAGTTGGCAGGTCTCAGTGAAGCATGTCTATCGCGAGGAGAATTATGCTGCTGATTTCCTAGCAAATTATGCCTTATCTTTACCCTTTGGACTCCACATTTTCTCAGATCCCCCCCAAGGAGTCGAGCTTTGGTTGCGTAGTGATCGCTTAGGGACTATTTTTCCTTGATCTATAAAGCCTTAGCATTTGTGCTAGGCTCTTCTTTTATCTTAAAAAAAAAGAGGCTCGGGCCTTTTTTTTTTATGGCGAATTTTGCCTCAATGATGGAAAGATATGTGTCAATAATAAGAAGGATATATAAAACAAGCATTAGGCGGCCCTACAAGAAAAATAGGCTTTTTTTTTACCAACATTACTAATTGCAGGAAAAAATTAGTTGAAAATATGATTATTTTCGATTGTAAAAATTAGTTCATCACTAAAAGAACAAAGTGATGTTCCATATTTTCAATAGGAAAAAACTATTAAAAATTACTTAATAATTAATTGCTAATACTTATTTTTATTGGAAAATCAATAGCGCAAATTCCATTTTCAATGATAGGAAGTTACTATCGAAAATGAAACAATATTTTCAATAGTTTTGTTACAAATTCATGATTATTTATAGCCACACTATTTCACAATTGATAATAGAAGTTTAATTTCGACCAAATATGAAGCTGGTTGAAAATAAGTAGTGAAATTTTGAAATGTTTGACGGTAAGCATTGGCACCATTGTTATTTGCAATGGTAAGAATTCGACAATAAAAAATATCATATCTTTTTTTACTAAATATCAAGGTAGTCACAAGTGAGCATTATAATTAATTAGGTGGTATAATTTGAGCTACGACATTTTAAACTTACCAAATTTGTGGTAGAAATAAATTCTTATTTTCGATGATTTTTAATCATTATAAAAAATAAATTAATATTTACAGCTATGCTAGGTAATTGATTGAAATAGTATTAAATTAATAAGATTAGTTTAAGGGGGAAAGATTGTGCGAATACTATTATTTGTTAGTATTAAATATGAAAAAAAATGTTTAAATATATTTTGTTAGACTTGAACTCTTGACAAATTGTCCTCATTGTCAAATGGTAACCAATTTGACTATCATTAGAAGATATAATAATAATAGTAACAATAATTTAAAGTATATATATTCTTATATTTATTGTATGTGATCTCTGAACTTTTTTTTAGAAATAATGATAGCATGAGTATAAGGACACAATTGCATTAAATAGATCTTTGTTATTTTCCTTATAAATTAACCTTATATATTTTGAAGTAATTAACTTAATTACTACTAAAATTTTCATGATCATAGTATACTTAAGTTCCCACTAAGACATATATGATGTAAATTAATATTATTGTATTGATAGGCTGAGCAAAATGGGAATGAGCCTAGTCTAATAGATTCTTTTGAAATGTTTCATATGTGAAAGGATGGAACTTGGCGTAGTGATAAAGCTAAAGAACTACACGTATGTTATTTTATTTTTTTTATTTCAAAAGTCTGTATTATTATCATTATTGGATATTTTATACTTATCTAATTATTGTGTTCATATTTTGATAAGGCACAAATGATATCAAAGAAGAATGAATTAAATGAGTTGTCTGATGAGGTCCCACTGAGAAAACCATGGGATCCATATCTTAATGTAATAGGAGGTGTTAAGCGTGTTCATGCTCTTGGAGGCCTCAAAACTGAAGATGTATATAGATCCACTTCAAGTCGACCAAGTAACAAAGAGAAATGTATACAACGTGAGTTTTTGTTGAGTACTTTGAAAGTAGTGCAAGAGCAACTGACTATTGTACAGAAAAAAGTGGAAGAGTTGAAGCAAAGCAACCTTATTCTCAACCTATTGTTGATTCCTCTTCAATGGTATAATGTTCTTTTCAATCTCAATTTTTTTTTTAATTTACATAATTCATTATCACTTAATTATTTTAACTATTCATTAATTTTTCTTCATAGGATCCAACTAGGAAATTGAATGCAAATGATGATGGTGGTGCAAATTCTAATGATGCTTGTGGTATTGATTTAGATGACAATGGTAGTGCTGATTCAGAGGATGATGGTGATGCAAATTGAGATGATGATTGTTATGGTGATTCAAAAAACAATTTGATGCTGATTCAGATGGTTTTGATGATATTTGATATTTATATGATATATGACATTTGAAAATAATATACTAATGCGTTATTTTTTATTATGAAATGTTTTTGGACAATACGAATGTTGACAATTTCGATTCAATTGTTTAGGAGAATTCATTCATTTTATAATAACAGTTGGTTGAATAAAATATATTTTCAATAGTCATATGTTCTTAACAATTGTATTAAATAGTTGAAACAATTGTTGTTCCAATTGCTAGTGGCAATTAATAAAGTAAATTTCAACTGCATAAGTTATTTTCAATTATCTGTCTGTATTAAAAACAGAGAATTTCCAACAAAGATATGTCATCAAAAATATTATTTTTCTAACTATTAATACATTATTTATAATGGAACAATTCAATTGTAAATATTACTTATTTTGACTAACATGTAGTATTTTCGATTGTAAACTCAATAACAACAACATATAGTTCCAACTATAGTTTAGTTTTATTGGTTGTCTTGCCCCTCAAAATTAATATATTTTCAATGGTCATATTTAATCGAAATTGCTATTACAAAAGCTATCGCAAGAGCCAATTGAAAATAGTATTTTTAATGGCTCAAAGTAATCATAAACATTATTCATTAGTTGTGTGTCCATATTATTTCTAATATGCATTTATCATTTTTCCATAGCTAATGTCACTCAAAAAAATCATATTCACGGCGGTCGCCTCGAAAAAAAAGTATTTCTATCTAAGGTATTATCAACGGCCAACGACTACCTTCAGCCATTGGAAAAACACATTTGCAATGGCATTTCACTTGTTTTGACTGTATCCAACAATCACAAAAAATAGATTTCCTTAGGCTGCGTGAGGTTTTTAAGGATATACAAAATATCTCATTCAAACGTGATCCAAGGACTAAGAGTAAGTTACAAAGGCAATAGAGCAAAATGATGAACACCAAAGCAATCTTAAGGCACCCTATGATTTAGAAGCTATTTATCCATTTTTAAAGGTCAACCTTCCTTAGTCAACCACTAGGACCTAAAGGGACATGACAACACTCTCTAGACGTTATTGTATGGAACAGTAGTCCTTAGTGGACAAATAGGCATACAGCCATCAAAAAGCTCAAGAGGCACCTGACTCTTCTACCAAATGCTAAGACCTAAAGGAAAGCACATTGTTCTTGAGTTAAAAAAAAAAAAGCTTTTCTTTAATGAGAAATCGTCATTTTTCATATAAAAAAAATTGAAAAACAACAAAAATCTATAATATTATGCTTAGTTTTTTCCTGTAAATGTTAGAAAAGATACAACAGAATATAGTTTATAAATTTGTTTATTGATTAGCTTTTTCTTTTTTGATTAGTTTATGACAAAATATGTTCATGCCTAGAGAAAATTAATTTCTATATATTTATTAGTTTAAATAATTATGAAATTTAATAATTTTTGTATAGTGGTCGCTGCTTGGTTTATCAATTATCATCATTAAATAATCCAATTACAAAAAGTAATCAATTTACATGCATATATATGTCTAATTTGGTGTTATATGTCATGACTTATGATAATTAAATTTTTTAAGTAATAGCTTGATGTAAGAATAATAATTACAAAAAAATTGATTGTACATGAATGTATTATGATTTCAAATGTTTGCATCTTATAATTTAAGAGTTCGCAACAACTCTCAATCAAATGAATTTGATTTTTATGAAGGTAGTGGTGTGCCACCAACTACTACTGATGTCCAATGTGGATAAAAAAGGAAGAGGTCATCGATGACGGCATCGAAACCACCTAAGCCAAGAAAAAAATGGCTAAGATCAATGGTGTGGAAACATTTCACTAGATTGGCAGAAAATAAGGATCGGTGCAAGGGCAACTATAAGGTCAAGAATATGCATATAAAAGTTCATTGGATGGGATTAGTAATTTGAGAAACCATAATGAAAGTTGTGAAGAGTACAAAAACTATCGAGACAACCAAACAGTTTTAACTCAAGAACCTACTGGTGGGAGTGAAGATAATAGTTAGCTTGTGGTTAAGAGGTTTAGTCAGGATGCTAAGGGGCAACTATTAAAATGATTATCAAATATTGATGAACTACCATTTTCACATGTGGAAATATATCAAATTTAGGCTTTTTTATAGTGTTGCATGTCCGAGATATGTTGTACCATACTTAAAACCATTACTAAGGATATCCTTGACTTTTGTTTCACTGAAAAGACTTCTTTGAAAAGTTTATTGAGTGATAATGAGCAAAAAGTCTCTCTCACCACTCATATTTGAACTTCAATTACGATAGCCAGTTATATGATAATAACAGCTCCCTCTATTGACAATAATTGGTAGTTGCACAGAAAGATCGTCAGTTTTAACACGATTCCTGATCATAAAGGGGAGACAATTGGTAAGCAGATCGAAAAATGTTTGCTTAATTGCGGTATTGAAAAGGTGTTCACAATCACCATGGATAATGCAAATGAAAATGATAATGCCATTTGGCATTTGACAAAAATTAAAGACTTTGAAAGATGATGCCTTACTATTGGACCATGAGTTTTGACATGTACGTTGTTGTGCACACATTCTAAATCTTCTTGCTAATAAAGGGTTAAGGAAAGTAGACAAGAGCATTGTTAGTATCCGTAATGCTGTGAAGTATGTGAGATCATCTACTACAAGGTTATAAGAATTTTGGGGCCGAATGGTCAAATTTCTTGAGGAAGTGTAATTTTAGATTGTTCGACTAGGTGAAATTCCACTTATATCATGTTGATGAATGCTTTGAAGTTTAAGTCAGCTTTTGATCGAATGACAAATCAGGATTAGCTTTTTATTGCTTGTTATCGTGAAGCAAAAGGGTGTGACTAGAAGTAGTAAGAAAAGAATGGGACCTCCGGGAAGTGATGATTGTGAAAATGCTCGGTAAATGGTTAGGTTTTTGCGGATTTTTTATGGTACAACATTGGCATTTTCTTTTTTCTTTTTTTTTTGTGACATTGAGTAATTGCTACAATGAGATATGCAAAGTTAAAAAGGCTTTGAATTTAATGTCTAAAAATATTGATCTACATTTGAAAATGATGGCATTGAGCATGAAGGAAATTTTTTACAAGTATTTGGAAGGCATACTAAAATAAACAAGTTGATTGTTGTTACTGTAATAGATCCACAAAGCAAAATGAATTTCATAGTAGTTTATTTTGAGAGTTTATATGGTAAGGATAGTGCAAAATGTGGTGAGATGAAAAGCATAGTGAAAAACACTTTCCAGAGGCTGTATGAAGCATATAGTGCAAAACACCCAAGTGCAAGTGTGCAAGCCATGCTAGTGGTTGTGGGTTTAGTAGTGAGTTGACTTTTCTTGATTTCAGTGATGTCAATGATGATTATGAGGATCCTTTCTCTAAATACACTAAAATGGTTGCTGAGACGAGAGATAACATCGAATTGTCAAATGAGTTAGATATTTACTTGATTGAAACAGTTGATTTTCAAGTTCCTAATTCATTAGGTACTTAATTTGATATTTTGCTATGATGGAAGGTTAATAGTTTGAAGTACCCAATTTTATCGCAAATAGCAAGAGGTGTTCTTACCATTCTAGTATCTACTATTGCATCTGAGCCCACTTTTAGTATGGGAGTCGTATTCTAGATGAATATAGGAGTTCTATGACTCCTGACATGGTGGAAGTACTCATATTTTCATAAAATTGGTTACAATCTTTGCTTTTCGTGGATGTGACAACAAACTTTCAAGTGTTGGTTTAGGAAAATGAGTTTATGGATGCACTTATAGAAGATGTAATCTATAATTATTTTATGATTATCTCATCAAGACATTTTGGTTTTTTATTTTATGAGTTATTTATTTTTAAGTCTTTTTGTTTCATGTAAAGCTTCGTAAATCAACACAACCAGACCATCCAAGTGTTTCAACATGAAGACTTTTGGCTAGTTGGTTGCTCACTTCCTCTATATTCCAAGCAATTAGGTCACCTTTTTTTATTTTTACAAAGGCTAAGATTGGTGAATTATTAATCTTCATGTATATCTTTATAAATATGAGCTATTTGCGATTGAGGTTTATAGTTGCAATAATAGTTGGTTGAAAGGGAATAACTTATATGATTTGGTGGTGTTATGATATTTTAGAAAGTAACAGTTGGGTAAATATATAAATTGGTTGTTGATGCTTGTTTGGTGGAGGTTAATTGTTGCCTAATGGACTGATTTGATTTTCTTTTTGCAAAATGGACTAATTTGCTTTATCATTTTTTGTTTGTTGATGGAGAAATAGAGATGGTTTTACTTTAATTCAATAATTTTATGGTTTTTTTATTTATTTAGATTAACTTCATGACTTGGAAATTGAAATTGGAATTTGGAAGCTACTTTCTTTATTGTTATTTTCTTTTATTGTTGTAATTTGTAGTGGAATATTTTCAATTTGGTGTTGAATTTGGTGTTTTGATAACATGAACATTTCATCATTTGTTGAATATTTTCATCATTTGATTTTTTTTTGTTTAATTTTTATTTTTGGTTAATATTGGTTTGACCCGAATTATTAACCTGAACCAAATTATTAACCCAAACTGTTTTGTAACTTGAAATTCGCAACTCAAAACCGAACCAAATTATGAACCCAAACCCAACCAAACCAAATTTGAAACCGAACCGCACCAAACCAAAATAAATTACCCGTTTGAATTGAATTCTTAAAAAAATTGAAACATATTAAAAATTATGATATTCTATAGTAAAGATTATGATAGTTTAATTAATTAAATATTAAAAATAATACTAGTAAAGTAGGATTGACACATCGTTTAAACATAACAAATTTTATTTAAAAATTAAAAAATATTGAAGTTAAAGTACATTTTGGTACCTTATAAAGATTAAAAAAAAGTCAAACTTAGGGTAAAATAATCTTAGTAGTCAAGTATAATAAAACGATATAAGTTAAAAAAAATAAATTAAGATAGATTTAATTAATTAATTCCTTAAAATTCTTCTTTATTAGAAATTTTTAAAAAGTATGTAATTTTTTTGTAATTATTTTCTAGAAGTGGAATTGGTGGTTAACGAAAAGTGTGGAGTGAAAATAACATCAGCCTAATTTTATTTTAAAGGTTAATTTTGGATTGCCTGCTTGAATTGATTATCTTTGAATTGTTAGGACAACAAATTCTTTAGTGAAAACTATCACCTATAACCCAGGAATATTCATTTCATATCATCAAGAATCAATAATAAATTATGTAGAAGCGTACCTGAATCTATAACGCTTAATTCCTTTATAGGGTTGTATGGTTGGCCTTCCAAATTTATACGTTCTCCTAAAGAGTCCTTTAGTTCTCTCAGCGCTCTCTCTCTGAAGATGAAATATCAGAAAGAATGGAAAAATTACGTGTGACCTGGGGACCATGACCACTTATATAGACAAGTGTTTCTTGTTGTCACTGAGTATTCCTAATTCTACCTATCATAGAATTAAAATACTAATGGGTCTCTACACATTAAAGGCCTACACCCTATTAGACACATTAAAGTCCATAATACTGAAAAAAACCTTAATAGATCACTTTTAATTGGGCTTAACCATATAAGACAGTTCACAACACATAATTATTTACATATAAACCCAATGTTGGATTAAGGATCTAACAATACTGAATTAAAATATCCAACATGAATTATCCTTGTATTTTTAAACGAAAAACAAGGGTAACTTGAGGTTTTCAAAAGTATGAGGTAATTTAAAAAGAGTTAGTTCATGAGGATGTAAAAAAAAAATTTGCCCTAATTTAAACTATGTTGACATAAAGAAATGAATAGAGAAGTTTTGAGTACATGGTGGAAAATCTCTATAAAAATCAGCTCTAAAATTAAGGGTTACCAAACTTTATATACTTAATCCAAGGTCAATTCTTAACTGATATGAGATAATATTCTTAGCACCCCATATCATATCAGACCGATGTTTGGCCTAATACAATATATACGTCTGAAAGCTTAACTTATATTCAATAACTAACTCAATAACAGAGGATTATATATATAACACAAGATTTATTCTCATGATTAGTGACTATCATCATTTAAAAATGGAAAGCTAAACGTGTACTAACTCGGGCTACAGCCTAGGTAAGTATTTTGAAAAAAATAGTTAATTTTAAAATTACCTTTATACTAAAAAAGAATTCGAAAATAGCAAAACCTAATTCATTTATTGTTGAGTGACTTCATCTAAAGTTTATCTTTCAATATATTTAAAAATTAGTAAGTGAATAAACATAAGAATTGGAGCATGGATTAAAAAGACAGAAAGAGAAGAAATAGAAGGAATGCAAAGAATTGCACAAGGAGAGAGACAGCTGCTACTTAATTCATTTATTGAATTCGAAATCAATGTAATCAAGTAATTATTACACATACACACATATATAGTAATTTGTGACAAATGAAAATTAGCCATTTAAGTGAACAAGTGTAAGATCCAAACTTAAACTTATCACTAACTGTTGGTGGTAAAATTTCAATAAGGAACACTGTAGGATATGACACGTTTGAAGACATTGCTGATGACCTTTGAGCCCTTGAAAGAAATGGATGAGCAACTGAAAGAGCAAGGGAAAAAAAGGAAGGTCCCAAAAAATATGCTTCAGCCACTTAAACCATCTAAAAACTACAAAAATGGTCTTCTACAATGCACCAAAGCCGCCACATGTCAACTTAGGACCATAAAGGCAATGATAGCTTCACCATTGAGGCCACAACACATTATCAAAGGATAGTCCCCACCTAAGTTGTCTCCAAATAACTCACCGCAAGTCAAAAGAATTAGAGATAGGAAAGGGGAACTAGACACACAGCTATTTGCAACATCTTTAGTAAAATCATATACTTCTTTGTCCAATTGGCTAATTTAAAGTGAGCCAACTGGGGTTGAGGTAGGACACAATGCCAACAAAAATAGTCCTTCAGAGGATTGTTGTCCAACCCAAAACAACCAAAGGCCTTAAAAAGAAAGGTTAAATAACTCTTAAATCCCTATCTGAGCAAAGACAACAATGGTTTGGGATTTGTCAATCTTGGTCTCGTCATGAATAGTAAAACAATATTTTAATGTGGACCGAATCCCGTCCCAAATAGTTAAATGAGAGAAAAAATTAGACCAATTCCGAACTTGTCAAAATCCTGTCCCGAACCAAACAGCCCAAATGTCCCAAATGTCTTATTTAATAAATACTATAAATTTCATTAAAATATTAAAAAAGTATTTAATCCAATGATTCTATCAAATTTTTAACATCTCAATAGACATTATAATCATAAAATGTGCAATTAAACCAAAAATAACATCCAAAAGTAAATTAACTAATTGTAAAGCATCCAAAAATAAACCAACATACAAATTATATTTCATTGAGAAAATAAACAATCAACATGTAAAGCAAAAAAAAATCATCTTTCCGTAAAGCAAGCAATAAACAATCAACTTAATTTATGAATCAAATACAATAAATTTGAGAAAATAATAAAAAAAATCTAATACAATTATATTCAAACATAAAGAAAGGGAATTCAAATGCAAACTTACTGAAATACTAGATGAAGTGGTCGAAGGCGAGCAAAAATTAAGGATGAGCAACAAGCTGCTGTGTTTTAGTCCTAGGTTAAATACTTTTAGGTTCCCAGTTTAATATTTTTTTTTTAGATTTATTTAATTCAACTAAAAATAATACAACAAATGGGTTTGTGTTTGTTATGTAGGTCTAGAGTATATTACTATAATACTATTTGAATCACTATTCATTACCTATTAGTTTAATTTTACCCACTTTTAATTTTATTAATATAGCATTTCTTCCAAAAATTAAATGGGAAAAACATGATCCCAACTTAGATCCCAATCCCTTCCCATAAAATAAATTGAGATTTTTTTCAATCCCAAATCTCACCCACTTTTAAAATTCGGTCATAAAATATAGACTAATATCATCCCAAATAGTTCGAGATCCCAAATCCTGAATGAGATTTGGGATTTTTGCCATCTCTATATCCGAGGAAGGAAATAACCAATAGCAATCTACCACGTGTCCAAAAAGACACAAAGACACCCCCCCACCCTCAAGGGCACTCCAATGACTCCACCTCATAAGGTCATGTTAGTCTTATAGAAGAGGCAAGTTCTCTCACTCATACAAACACTCAAATTTTCTCCTATTCAAAGATTTCTCTGAAACCCTTCACCTTCTTAAACCTCCTGCAAACTTGACCATGGGAATGTTGTCCCAAGCCGGTAGCATTATTTCTAATGGTTGTTTTCTCTTATTTCAGGTTCACTTTAGTCATTACCTTCTGTACAAAGCTATTTCCAAACAACTCAATCTCTGCCATTGTAAAACCACGTGTAGAAAAGGAGCTCTTAAAGTGTTTTGGACTGAACCCAAATCAAACCAAAACACTATCATACCTAAGCCACTTATTTTATAAGAGTTGTGATATTTATTTGTTGAGAAGATATTACTAATTAGTGGCATTATTGCTATGGGTTCAATATTAAACAATCATTCAATAAAAAAACAAAAAAATGTTAAACAGTGATTATGAATAGTTATTAAGTAAAAAATTCAGTCTACCTTAGAAAAATATTGCCAACTTCGCTATCGATGATATGCAAATTTTTCTTCCAATTCGTCAGTTTATCATTACTAATTTAGGTATAAAAGATTGAAGGTGATCACATGCATAACACAAAAGACTATTTTGTCCTCAACAACTGCTCCAAAACCATGGATAAAGTCAGGGGACATCGTAGTTTTTTCTTTTTTTTCCATATTTCCCCTCATGATCTTCTATTTTTTTACTCAATTAAAAAAAAAAGTGTACGCCGTAATTCTTTTACTACAAAAGATATATTGAGCCAACTATGTTAATAATCAAATGAAAACTAACAAGTTTTCTTAGAAAAAGGAATATATAATTTTTTTTTCATTCAGTGTGTATATCTTTATTTTACAAAAAACGGAATACAAAGTTCTATTTTGCTATGATCTCAATTCAAGTTCAAATTTTATAAAATAAGCCCTTTTGATTGGCAGGAAATTTTTAGTTATAGAAGTTCTATAAACCTTACTACTATAATATAATTTAAAGTTTTAACAACAAATAGATGATCTGGACAAATGGTGGCCAACCCCTAGTTTTTGGCTTGTTGCAATGCATTGGAGTAAAATAGGGATGGCAAAAAAGCCTAGGCCAGTCCGGCCCATTCTTAAGGGCTTTGGCCCGAGCTTTCCACATGAGGGCCCGGACAAGGGCTCAAAGAAAAAAGCCCGGGCCAAGCCCAAGCCCTCTAATTTTTTTTAAAAAATAAATTTATAAATTAAAATTTAAAAAATAAAAAATAAACTTATTTTCCTAATTCATATATTAATACTAAATCAAAAAACTTAAAATTATAATAATAAACTCTCTTTTAAGTATTAATTGATAAAAAAACTGCTTAAATTGGAGAATTCAGTACAAAAAATTAAATCTTTAAATTTTTATTTGTTTTATTTTCTTTATTTATTATAAATTAGAATAATAAATTAAAATTTAAAAATAATGAAAAATAAAAAAGAAAGATTAATTCCCTAGTTATTATATCAATACTAAATAAAAAAGTTAAAATTATAATAATAAACTTGCTTTTAAGTATTAATTGATAAAAAAAAACTGCTTAAATTGGAGAATTCAGTACAAAAAATTAAATCTTTAAACTTTTATTTGTTTTATTTTCTTTATTTATTATAAATTAGAATAATAAATTAAAATTTAAAAATAATGAAAAATAAAATAGAAAGATTAATTCCCTAGTTATTATATCAATACTAAATAAAAAAGTTAAAATTATAATAATAAACTCTCTTTTAAGTACTTGAATTCGAGAATTCAATACTAAAAAAATTAAATCTATAAATTTTTATTTGCTTTATTTTCTTTATTTATCATTTTATTTTAAAATATTTATTTTTT
This sequence comes from Luvunga scandens, assembly GCA_030449905.1. Taxonomy (NCBI): domain Eukaryota; kingdom Viridiplantae; phylum Streptophyta; class Magnoliopsida; order Sapindales; family Rutaceae; genus Luvunga; species Luvunga scandens. The sequence goes on along the minus strand of JASUUG010000210.1, from coordinate 16,706,573 downwards.
TTTAATTCATTATTGATTATAACAACTTAATTATTATTAATTCATTTCAAATTTATAATAATTAAAAATATTTTTAAAAATAATTAAAAGCAAATCTGTGGCTGCTCTCAACTACCTGGCCCATAATGGCGGCTACTGCGCTCAACCAACCCTCACGCTTATAATTTAATGGGCTTGGGCCTGAATTTGAAAAAACCCAACCCAAACCCTCATTTTGCCATCCCTAGAGTAAAGTATCATTTGGAATTATGGATTGGACGAATCGAATAGTTTTCTTCCCTGTATTTCATTTTATTTTCAATAGCGTCTATTAGATTGTAAATGATATATAATCACATGCACCTGCATATCGTGTTAGGACTTGTAAGATCAATTATTTATTTCACTGGAAAGTAGATGATGCCAATTCACATCGTAACACTACAACATAATATATATCGTGATCTGAAAAAATGGATACATGCGTAGTTATTGACTATAGAGGCATGTATAAGCAAAAAACCATTTAGGATAATTGGCTATATTTCTTAAATATGGAACACGGCGGCTGAATTAATTAAGTTTCATGGGAAACGTGTCAGCAACTCAAGCCTTTACCAACCATAATGATTGGGCAAATTAAAGTATATAAAATTTAATCAAATAATTATTGGATCATAGAGCCGGCGTGATTTTAGGGTTTTTGCTGTTCGAAGGAGGTATCCAAGTCGAATGTGAAGCGAGTGGGGTCAACTGCACATGAACTGCTCGATTGATTAAGCCTAACTGCAGCAAAAGCACAATTAGTGAATACTCACAAATAAGTTAAATTAAAATTTACATGAAATATCTTCTCTAACAATCACAAGTCATAGGGTTTTTTTTAAAAATAAAAAATAAAAAGAAATTGTATTGTCAATAAATTAATATTTATCATGGAGGGTCTTCCATACTATTGGAATCATTTATATGATGACGGGATCTGAATATCTACTAATTAAACCACATGACATGTAGTCTAAATATTAGAAGTCAAAAAGAAAAAAAAAAGGGTCAGATTTATTCTCAAATACTTGAAAAAAAAATCAATCTCTATAATAACTCGGAAGACTCAACACGAAAAATGAAGAAATGTCCAAACATTAACAAAAAGTGTTGCCACAAGACGCAGCCTTTATCCATCAACTGATCCAACTTAATTAATTTAGCGTTATGTTCACACACACACACACACACGAAAAGGTGTTTTATGTTATTAAGCAGTAATTTAACAAGCAAATAAAAGTGAATAACGGAAACATAAGCAAATAAAGCCAAAAAAGGGAGAGAAAAAGGAGGGAAAATTACGTGGTTCCAGGCTTGCAAAGCAATCCTCCAAAAGGGAATCGTTAGAAAAAAGTAATGGGTTTGCTTGAAAGCCAACCGAATCTTACTCGTTTCCTCGCCTCCTCATACTTACATTGCATCTTATTAATTCTCCTTTCCCATCTCACTCCATTCTCTATACCCTCTGTATTTTGCCTATATATATATATATTCATATTCTAACTTCCAATGTTGGAAAACGCAAGACTGGCCACGGTTACTACTCTTAATCATCCTTTGACTCTCTTTCTTTTCATCTATATATTAACACCAATGTTCTGCTTTTGCTTCCACCCCATTCTTTCTCTCTCTTGAATTATCGTGATATATATGATGATGATGGCCGATGAAGCTCATCAAGTGGAAGATAAGATGATGGGGCCTAATGATCAAACGCAAATAACAATGAAAGGGAAGCGAACAACGAGGCAAAGGCCGCAGTCTCCGCTAGCATTGGCTATGGGTTATAGCTGTTCTAGTGCCCTAGAAAGTGGTGATGAAGGTGAAAGAATATTCAGTACTAATTATCCTACCACCTCTGTTGAATTCACAACGAGTACTGAACAAGAAGAGGATATGGCTAATTGTCTCATACTTTTAGCTCAAGGAGATGCCAAGAAAATTTCATCATCTCATCATCTGGACCAACCGGCTACCACTAGCAAGGCTGCGGCTACGGGTTTATATGTTTACCAGTGCAAGACGTGTAACCGATGCTTTCCTTCCTTTCAAGCACTGGGTGGACACAGAGCGAGTCACAAGAAACCTAAGGTAATAAATAATAACAACATTGAAGCAAGTAAGAAAGCCTTTGTGTCAATGGATGAAGAAGATGATCGTTTCAGCAATATGAGCACAACCCTTTCTTTACAAATAGCAAATAATAGAGATGCCGCTAATTTGTGTGCGAGAACCAACAATAAGGATAATAAGGTTCATGAGTGTTCCATATGTGGTGCTAAGTTCTCTTCTGGGCAAGCCTTAGGAGGGCATATGAGACGGCACAGGGCTTTTATGACCTCAACAACAGCATTGAGTATGGGTACAAGTAGTTGTCTTGATCATCAATCTCAACAAGCTAAGAAACCAAGAAATATTCTACAATTAGATCTCAATCTCCCAGCCCCAGAAGATGATCTCCGCGAGTCCAAATTGGCCTTTGCTTCCAAAGAACAAGTTATAATCTTCTCAGCATCTCCTTTGGTTGATTGCCACTACTAAGGGCAACAACCTTTTTTCTTATAATTTTCTGAAATTCTGTCACAAATTAAAAGCCAAATGTGAAATACTAAAATTGCTATTTTCTCTAATTGATGTAACTCACAATTTTTTTATTCTTTTTATTCTTTGTATGTTTTGGGGAATCAAGTGATTGCTTGTACTTTAATTGATTAATTAGTGATGTTTCTGTAACTTTTGATTGATCAAAGTGTCGAAAGATGAAAAAGGAAAGATGTAATTATCTTGGAGGATGTGTTTGGCACCACAAAATCACAAGAAAGAAAGTGGTGGTGGGTTAGATTCTGTGGCTGTTGTGTTGTTTGGTTTGCGAGAAAAGCTAAACCCACCGTCTTTCTCTCTCAGTCTCATTATATATGATGTAAATTAAGCGAATTGTATGCAAAGCCAGAGCCAGTGGCTATCTAACTGCCCTCTCTTTAAGGATCCACATCTGTATACCTTTAAAACTCTTCCGTTATACTCTCCAAGCGAGTAACGAGTGAAGTAATCAATTAACATGATTTGTTCTTCCCCCACATGGTTTCAAGTTGAGAGTGTGATGGGAATATCACATCATTGCTATGTTCGTTCACTGAATGAAGCTGTTATCACGTTTATATAGGAGTAATAGGACCTTTCCACCAGTTCGCTGACTTTTTCTCAAATTGCGCCGTACACCATAAAATTAGTTCTTCCTGAAATCTCAACACGTCAATTAATTTAATCTGTCCCATAACTATTTATATTTCTTTGCCAAAAACACATCCCTATAGTTTGGTCTCATTAACGATTCCTCATATTTGCATCCCTATATATGTATACTCTAGGTTGTGATTGGTAACAATCGATAAGATCAAATCTTATTGGTGTCTTGTTGTAAATATAATGTGGTATGAAATCTTTAAAATATAGCACAGTTTAGATGAGTTCAGTATTCAAATTTATAATTGACATTTGAAGATGTCTTTATTTAATAAAGGGAAGATGTCCTTATTTAAATAGAAAAACTGGAATTTATTAAAACGTAGTATATTTTTATTTTTATTTTTATTTTTATTTTTATTTTTATTTTTATTTTTATTTTTATTTTTAATGTAAGAGTTCACATTTTCCATCTGCAATAACACCTGTATTTTAAAATCTTGAGGACGTTCGTACGGGAGACTGTACGTATAAACATACAAATCAAGATTAATCGGCTACTATATAAACTTATAATTCAAAATTTAATTGGTTTCTTATTCCCCTTGATTCTTGAACAAATAGAAAAGAAAGACTATAAAGCGACATATATAAATGGGTATCATAACCATCATTTTTTATTTAATGCACGCATATTGGTGAGATTCGAACCTAAAAACAGAGTCCTAGAAAAATCATTCCTAACAATAGAGTTAGTTCCTATGTATAAACCTACGAAAAATAAAAAAAGAAATGTAATCATCAACCAGGGAGGACCCTCGGAGGTGAAGCCGTGTTATAATTTATCCGTTAAAATAATCTTTAACCCGTGATCTACAGTGTTATTTATATACAAGCCATGCGATTTCATAAAGCAAAGGCTTACGCAACTTAAATTCATCAAATTGTACAAGGATCCTAAGTTCTCCAACTTATACCTAGTTTTTCCTTTTCTCTTGTTCTCACTCCTACGCAAGTAGCTAAAAGAAAGGGATAGAGGATTTTGCTGTGTTTATCATTTTTATTATATGCTCATGCAGCCAACACACGTGTGATATGAGTATGATGTGAGGATTTTGCATTAATCGCGATGCATATAACGACAATTTGATTTCTGAATTGTACTTGTAATAGTTTATATATACGAGTTAGTATTAGTTTTCTTAGTTCTACCTATTGTGTAACAGGGAAAGAAGGTAGCTAATTAAATTTATCAGTTTCGTTAGAGCGAGCCTGAACTTTCAAAACTACAAGTAGTTTTTACTGTCAAATCAAAGTCTATCTCTGAATTATTATTCCATAACTTAAATAACGAAGAATATAATTATCCTTCCAAAACTCTAAGCATGTGCCAACAAATTAGCTAACTAATCAGTGTGGACTCTAATTTATTCAACAACTAGCAAGACTTACCCAAAGAATAAAAGAAACAAATAAAAATAAATAAACTTGAACAAAATATTGGACACGCAATAACTCTTCTACCCTTAAATTGCAGCCTTGTCCTGAAGGCTAAGATTAGGGAATTGATTCCTAATGAAGTCACGTTCCTCCCAAGTTGCATCTGCAGGTGACAAGCCTTCCCAATGAATTAATACTTGGTGCTTCTTCCTTCTCACTCGGCAGTCTAGAACAGCTTGTGGGGTTGGGATTATTCTTTATTCTGTGACATCAAGAGTAGGGTTGGCAATTTACGGGTTTGGCCAAGTTTTTTGAAGCCCAAGCCCAAGCCCATAATATTGTCACTAAATTAAGTCCAAACCCTCAAAAAGTCCATCCAAGTTCATCCCAGGCCACGCTTGGGCTTTCTTGATTTTTAAATTTTTTTAGTAAAGCTGAAAAAATTAAATTAAAACTAATTATCCGATACGTACTAGTCCAATCACAAAATATTAGTAATACAACATAATAAATTACAAATATTAATATTAAAAATAAACTAATCCAATATTTGCGGGCCAACTTCTTCCTCATCCCTCATTTTCTCTCCAGTAAAAAGTTCTTCTTAAAAAACCGCACCTAAAAAAAAAGTGTTAACAAAAATAATAATGCAAAAACAATTAGTAATTGATTTTAACAATAATTTATTTTCATACCTCAACCGCTAGTAAATAATTGATTAATCAACAACCAACCTTACTAAATTGAATTACTATGTCTAATAGAAAAACCCAGCTCAAAATACATTTATTTTCTAACATTCTATAATGTTAAATTACATATATTTAGGTCTTAGATGACACAATAAAAAAATTTAAAGCTTAATTGAGGTGGAATACTAGAGTTGGTGATGGTTTGCTGGTTTAGATCAGGCAAGCACTGGTTTGAGGTCATGTTGGAGCTGAGATCACTGCTACTGCGTCGCGCGCTTTTGAGTGGTTACTACTGCATCGCGTAGATGGTGCTAGTGGTGTGGGTCGCTGCTGCGTCACACAGGTGGTGCTGCACTACTATTAGGCCATTGGCTGGCTACTGCATCGTGAGTGGATCGCTGAATTGTGGTGGCTATAATTGTTGGTTCGGTTGAGACAGTGAACGTACGATTGTTGGCTACTATTGGTTGCTGGTGGAGAGAGTAATGAGAGGCTAAGGGAGTGGCTGAGTAAAGGGAGCTAAAGGGATTTAGGTTTTTGGTTAATTGGTTTCATTTTTTAAGTTAATTTTGGCCATTTGTTTTTTTAAATTTTTTTTTATTTTTTCAATTTAAATTTTTTAATATATTATAAAGTTTTTTCTATATATATATATATATATATATATATAGAGAGAGAGAGAGAGAGAGAGAGAGAGAGAGAGAGAGAGAGAGAGAAAAGGGGGTAGGGCAAGAAGGGGGGAGAGGCCCTTAACTAGGCCTATTATATATGGGCTTTACAAATTGTAAGCCCTTGTTCATAATTTTAACTCACGAGCTGGGCTTAAAGCCCCTAGCAGCCCACACCTTTTTGCCAACCCTAGTGAAATTGAAATTGTGCCACCTCTTCTCTAACACTTTTCTTAAGAAGTGAAATATGGAACATAGAATGTATCCATGACGTGCTTGGCAGTTCTAATTTATATGCTACCTTGCCAATCCTTTGTGGAATTTTCAAAGGCCTAAAGTGCTTGGTCGAAAGCGTCATATGTTGAGATTATGGGATTATGTTTTATTTAGAGCATATTGATTTATTTATAAATATATTTGTTGTAATGTGAACCTGAATTATGACATATGGAAGGAACGACTTTGTCGATTATAGTATAGCTCAATAGACGACAAGTCGGTAGGAAGAGGTTGTGCTATGCATATGACATTAGCTTGCAGTCATGCAAGTAGCATAAGTAAGGCGCGAGATCTACACATGCATTACTAATTTGAGTTAACACTAAACTACAACCATGAGTGTTGTTGAAAAGCCAAAGTTGTTAATGTCAGTTGGTTTTGGCAGGAATTTTCTGGGTTTGTTACAAGCAAACCCAAAAATGTGAGCTGATGTGCAGTACATCATTCTGGATTCGTCATGAGCTGTATATAAGGGTTTCAGATCTTAAGGAATGGGATTCATGTTCTTTGTACTCCTCTCAAAAGGCTTGTAATCTGTATAAGTACCAATAAAACTCTATAGCTTCTATTTCTCAAGAGGATGTAGGCTGATTCAGTTAAACCTATATAACTCTTAGTTTCAGTTTCTTTGCTCTCTCTTTGTGAAATCAATTTCTGTTTCTTTTCTCTTAAAACATTCTTGCTGAAACAAGATCAGTGTGTGGTGAGTCTTGGGGGTTCGATTAGTTTATATCCAATCTAAGTTCAACAATATTTTTTTATTAATAAAATATTTGAGACACTTTTTTATACATTGTAATTGTATATATATTTTTAATAAGGTCTGTTTAATCATATTATATGTATTTATGTAATCTTATATAAATTACAAAAATACAGAACTGTAAGTTATTTTATGAATAATTAAAATTAAGTTCGCAGTTGACAATTGTAGTTGAGTGCTCAATTTATATTTAGGTTGTAGTAAATTTAATGAATAATTTATTTTAATTATGTATGAAACTAATGTAATTTGACTATATTAAATTAGATCACATATGAGATTTAATTAATCTTGAAATGACCATAAGATTTATTAAATTTTATAGGCCTTGATTTTATACTAAAAAACAAAGTACTAGTACCTTGTAAATAGCTTGTGAACAAGTTCTTTTTTGTCACAACTATATGGTACAACAAGCACACATACACATATGTAGTTGCTAATGGAAGTGAGGTAAGTTCATAGTGAAAGTTGATCACATTTGCAGTGCAACATGGTAAAAGTTTGCCATACTTACAATAGTACATTCATTTAAGGACAATTGTGTAAATAGGCCGAAGACATTACAAATAAGGGATTTTTGCTCGAGGTACAGGTGGCATCCGTTGACTTGCCTTGGTTTTAAGGAAAACTGAAACCAAACTGAGAGTAGTAGGTTGGGCAAACCCTAAAATCAAAGTCCAAATTAAACCTAACCCAAGTCATTCGATTTGGAAAAGTGACAATCACATACTTTCTTTTAAAGTAAAATTAATACATTACAACAAAATACCAAAAATAGAAAAACATAATATTAATACAATATAATGAATTTACTACAATCCAATCTACATAAAACAATATATTGCACTACAATGCAATATATGCTGACAAACGCACCATTTGTTATTCTCTTCTTTGTGTATTTTTGTTTATTTACTGTTTAATCTCTTTGTATATAAATGTACTTTAGTGTTAGGATAAATTAGTAATTATAAAAGTATGGATGGGTATAAAGAGTTATGGTTTTTTTGGTTCAAAATGTAAGGAAATGAGTCTATATAAACCCATAATTTTATTATAAAATCTTTAAATTCATTAAAAATTTTATTACAAAATTTTTCCTAATCAAAATTACGCTTAAGGACAACAAATAAATCTTCTGAATAAAACAACTTCAAGAATAAATATGATGAATATCCAATTCTCTGTATACTAATCCAAAGTCTAAATCCATTGCAATTATCGACCCTTTGTAATCCAACAATCTTTAGCTTTTGGTTTAATTACTAACTAGAAAACTCACTACTTCAAACCTAGTTTGGTTTCTAGTTCTTTTAGAAACATATCGGGCGTTTTTCTCTTAAAATGCAAGAATTTCTTTTCTTTTATTTTACTTTTCTCAAGTAAACAAGTTTATCAAGTTTGGATCAAATCTACACTATTGGAAGTTCTTAGTTTTTTATTTACATACAACGCCAATGAAGCTTTTACCAAACTACGAACATTATATAGAGAACTAACAAATAATTTGTTATTACTCTTTTAATCTCTATATTTTAATAATGAAAGTTGAATGAGAGAATGAGTAGTGACCAAATATTGCAGATTCGGAAAAAATTTGTGAATGTTGAAGAAAAATAGAAGGTGAAGACAATTGTGTGATTAGGGTTATATTTGGGATATTTAGAGGTGTAACGTGTAAAAGAATAATTTTTTAATTTTCATGATGGCTATAATGAGTAAAGGATTTAAAGAGTAGTTTAATGAGTTAAAATAATCCTACTAAATTTTAAATAATATTTTAATTTATTATGTACAGAAAAAATAAAAAATAAGGATCCTCTATGATGTTGTAATTTTTTTTAGTTATCAATAATGTTTTAATTGTATACCATTAGATGTGATCAATGGTAGACAATACTTGTATTAATGAAAAAATAATAATTTAAAATAACTGTAAAAAAATAATTTAAAAATAATTGTAACCGGTTTGTTAATGGTTTAAGGGGATGGAGAAATTTTGTAAAACAATTGTGACCACTCTTAAAGTTTGAAACAATTTCACTTGAATAGCATATTATATTTAAAAGTCACTTTCAACCCTCCTTTAAATTTGTAATGTGATAATGTTTTTTTAAATAAAAAATTCAGAATTTATTATTATTAAGTATAAGACATAATATTAGTAGGTTATCTAACACAAATCAAATAAATAAGTTGAAATTGTAAAATTTATATGTGATATAACACTAATAAATGACACAACTAAGTATGTATATTTAAGTGAATGTTATAATTACATTAATAAACTCGTTGGTGAGATTGCATGTAACCTAGTAAATACTTGATCACACATGTTTTAATAAAATTTAATATCTCATATTAAAATACTCATTACTTTATATACTATTAAGGACCATATTATAATTGATCATGAATTATATATTATTTTTAACACCCATTTAGCATGCCTATTCCATGAATTAATTGTTTATCTTACTATTAATATTCTTACATGGTAGGAAATTTAAGTTTTGCAGGCCTATATATTTTCATTTTATTTTCAAATATCACTTTGTTAATTTCATAAAAGTTAAATCTAACATATATTCCTAATTAGCCTTTGTTTGTGAATCATGAAAGAGTATTTTATTAATATGCTTTGATTGTAATTATAAAACTTTTTGTTACTAAAAGGCATTACCTTTCTTACGGTAATTAATAGTGACAAAAAATAAAATATTACCTCTAATAATATTTACATAGAAAAGAATAAGAAAGAAACTTTTTGTATATTGTTATATTCTTATTTACATGATAAGAAATTATCCAAGCATTACAAAATTTAAGTTTAACATACCTGTTTTCAAATATCACTTCGTTAATTTTATAAAAGTTAAATCTAACACGTATTCCTAATTAGCCTTAGTTTATGAATCATGAAAGATTATTTTATTGTTATCCTTTGATTGTAACTATAAAATTTTTATGTTACTAATAGTAATTATTTCTATTATGATAATTAATGGTGACAATAAATAAAATATTGTGTCCAATAATATTTAATGGACAGAATGAGAAAAAAAAATGCATTGTATGTGTTTATATTTCCATTATAAAAACACGATTTATGATATTTTAACTTAAAATTTTGACACAAAATTTGAGCCATTAATCTCTCACAGTCTAAAGTCAAAGTAACATTTTATAATATTTTATGCTCCCCCATTGAGGTGCATGAAATTAATAGTTTAATTTTGTGTTAAAAATTTAAATTAAAATATTTCTCATTATGTAGTTATATAGATATATTTTTCAATAAAAATTATCGAGTAAAATACTTCTCATTTGTTATGACTCATATATTATCATCAATAAAACATATATAAAATATTTTTTTACAATGCCTTATATTATTAGTATTGTTTAAGTATTAATGGTTTTGTAATTAAATTCATACAATACAAATTATTAAAAGATTTTATGTAATATCTTCATATAAAGTATTATTAAAATAACATTACTTGTTAATTGTATTTATTTTAATGCTAGTATACATATATTTCTAGTACTAAATGTAAAAGTAAAAAAATATAAAATTGTCAAGTGATAGAATTAGTGGGTAATAATTTTAATTCCAGAATTATTTGTATTTTTTCATTCTTTTTTTTGTGATTTAAAATATTTATCAACTTGTTAGATAAAAATAATTTGAAGTATGAAAAAAATATCACAACTTGCAAATTACCTGTTACATAATTACTTATCCATTAAAATTTAATCAAGGGTAATATTCTAATATTAAAATCCTTATTAAATTTGAGATTTTTATCCAACATAATATAAAATTTTCTTTTATTAATTAATTAAAAATAAAAAAAAATTATATTTACTTGCAATCTGAAAATTATCTGTTATTATTTAAATAATTAATTTTTTATCCATTATATTAAATAAATTGTAGAGATTAAAACATTAAAATTCAAGAGTCCGCAACAATCTTATCATCAATGCTGTAAAATCCCTACAGCTTAAAAAAAAGAAATCCAACAAAATAATTATAAAAAAAAAGTGTAAGAAGAAAAAAATAAAATGCGGAGACGGAGAATAAAATGATAAAAGTAAAACCCTACTAAAAAGCACCGCTGCACTTCAATTTGGACCTTTTGTAAGATTCCAATCTACTTTTCTCTGCAAAACACCGTAATAAAAAAGTTAATTAGGAGAAAAGATGGCGGTACCGCGCAACGGAATGATGGAGGAAGATGATAGCGAAGAAGATAACGCTCTCTTTGAAGAAGACGGCGTTAATATCGACCTCGAATCGGAAACTCCACCTCACCTCCGTGACCTCGCCGCCGCCGCTCAGGTCGGCGACGTTCATTCCCTCCGTCTCGCTCTAGGTTTGATTTGATTGTCCTACCTATTTGATTCCTTTCAGAGTGCATCTACACCCCCAGGCCATAATGGTTTTATTAATTTTATGCTTTCTAATTACACTAATGAAGGTAGAACAATTTAAAAATAAAACATGTCATAATTGTATTTGTATCTGATTTTAGAATGTGTAGCAAACGACTATGAACGGGCACTTGACTAAGATTTGAGTGAAAAGATCTTTGAATACTGCGATTATTTGGACTACAGTCTTAGGAAAGGAAATTTTTAATTTTAATTTTAATTTTAATTTTATTACTTTATTATTATTATTATTATTATTATTATTCATTTATTAATTTATATTTTGTATAGATAACTTGAGTGGGAGTATTGATGAACCAGTTGAAGACGGGGACACTGCTCTGCATCTGACATGCCTCTATGGCTATCTGCCTTGTGTTCAGGTCAGCGAGCATCTAATTTTGATGACTTTATATTGTCTACTCTTTAGTGTACAAACAGAGTGTTGATTTTTCACTTGGATTATTTATTTATTTATATATTTTTCCTGGTCTAGCTACTCTTGGTACGAGGGGCTAGTTTGGAGGCCAAGGATGAAGATGGAGCAATTCCTCTGCATGATGCTTGTGCTGGGGGTAGGCTATTAAACATCATATCATTTCATTACTCATGAGTCATGCCCGAGTTATTTTATTTATTTATTTTTTATGTTTTAAGATTTGTAATACTATATTTGTTTATCTCTTTCCCTTTATCAATGATCTCTGCAGGGTTTATTGAGATAGTTCAACTTCTAATTAATAGTGCCAGCGACACTGAATGTGTAAAAAGGATGTTAGAAACTGTTGATGCTGAAGGTGATACTGTGAGTACTACTTGTTCCTTTGGGGTTTCAATTGTTTCATTAGTTGATTAATACCTTAGTCAAAATTAAAGGAAATTATGGTTTGCTCTGAATGTTACAATGAAATTTTCTTTGAACAATTTTTCCTGTATGGAATATATAAGTGATTAGCTGCATTTCCTCCTTGCTACCACCCAGGACTGTGATGGCCAAAATGATTTAGTTAGGTGAAAGCAGCTGCCTTATTTTCCTTATTCACTGGAAACCTTACTTGTATTCTTATGATCTAACATTCTATAATGCTTCTCTTACAGCCTCTTCATCATGCGGCAAGAGGTGAACATGTCGATGTAATAAGATTGTTGCTGGCTTCTGGTGCTTCTCCTACAAAGGCAAACGTATATGGAAAGGTTATTGTTCTAAATTATCATTTTGAACCCTCTCCATTCAATCAATTATCATGTTTTTAATCAGTAGTGATTCAGCAGACCCCAAGTGAGTTACCCGAGGCAGACACTGAGGCTAGGAGAATTCTGGAAGCTGCTGCTAGTGGTCAGGCCTGCCAGTAATCTCTATCGAAATAGCTGATATTTTGTGAACTTTATTTCTGTTCTGACTGCTCCCCTTACTTTTTTTCATAGATAGGTATGTTTAGAATTAGATTAAAATTTTATTTTCTATTGATTTCAGAACCCTAAATGAGAGGGGGGGCCATACATCTTGATTGAGTTAATTATAGACGGTACTCATTTTCTTTGCCATATTTGATGTATGCTTTCCACATTAAAATTAAGGGCATTTTGGATTTGCAAACTTTTGAGAAGTCTGAATGTCTGTGTATATTCATGAGATCCGTCAAAACCTGTTAAAATTATAGTTGTCAACAGCATGCTACAAATGCATTGCTCTTAACTAGGACAGGAATCCTTGACTTCATATTTTTAATTGGATTGGGAATTCTCAACTAAGTCGAGAAGTTTTGTGTTGATTATTGCAATGTTCTTACAGGCACAAAATCTCTTCATATAATGATAGTAGTAAAACTCTTTTAACATCTTTTAATCAAAATCGAAGTACATTTACTGTCGATTTTGATGTGGCGAATTCAATTGAGAAAACTCAGAGATTACATCTGAATCGGACTACAGGCAACTGAAAATTAACAGACGATTTTGATTATCTTGGCTTCATCAAGGGCACATCAGCATTAAAATTTTCCTTCAGCTGCCAGCCCTGTAAGATTCAATATTTCTACATGTGAGTGGCCCGAGCTAAATGACACCATAGCTGCTTTTTTTCTGAATAATAGGTGGGGTTAGGCAAAATCAGATTTGGGATCGGAAAAAAGGTCATCTGAATCCAAACCTTAAACCCTCAAGAAGTTGAAGATGACAGCGAGCAGACAAGTGAAAGCTGGGATTAAGTTATTTGAAGCAGGATTAAGAGTAGGTGGGCTGTAGCTGAATATACAGTTCTGCGTCAAAGTAATCCTCCAAATATCACTCGAGTTATTCCTCTTACTAAAAAGCAAGAAAAAGTGTACTTTTGATGTGGAAAACTTAAAATGCACCCAATGAGGCCATGAAGAAAGACCTTACAGGGAATGCAAAGGTCAAGGGAAGCCTATATCATACCATTGGTATTCTTATTTACTATGAATGAGAATGGGAATGAGAATCTAGAATGAACGAATTACCTATAAATTTGAAGCTAGAATGAGAATGAAATTCGTGTGAACTTTGATTTGCAAAGAGGGTTAGGAATTAGAACCACATTCTTAGGTTTGACATTTTTATCCATCAAATTTTAGTACTTTTCGTTTTATCCTTAATTAAAAAGTTAAAAAAAAAAAAAAGTAGACCTCATTCATTGTTCTTGTCGTCATTGCTGTTGTTGTTAGTCATTATTGTTGCTTTGTTTTTGATAGTCATTGCTACTATTTTTATTGCTAGTGTTGCCAGTGTTGTTATGTTCTATTGCTATCGGTCATTGCTGTTATTGTCAATTGCTGTCGACGACCAATTTTTGTTATTTGTTTATTTATTATTATATTATTATTACTTCTATTACTACTATTACTACTATCACTATTATTATTATTATTATTATTATTGTTATTATTATTATTATTATTATTATTATTATTTATGAACCTCGAGACATTTATTTTTTCATAATAGATACATCTCTTATTAATTATTAGACACCATATTTTATGATAATAAATCATTTTTATTATCATTAACAATAATTTTTAATGATAACAAATATAATTATTATAGTATATTATAATAATAATAATAATAATAATAATAATAATAATAATAATAGTTAATTAAGGTTTTTTAGTAACTTGTAACAATTCAGTTTATTTCAATTTATATTTCAAGACAAAACAAAGACATCAATAAATAGTCTGTTGAGTGTTGGAGAATGTATATTTATGAAAGAGAAAATCGTCATTTTATATTCTAAATCTCACTACTATTTTTACTTTTATGTATTTAAGTTTTTGAACTTTGATCATGTGTGTTTTGTTATAATTTATGTATTTCAAGGATATTTTGGTCTTTTATGGTTAATGAAAAATCAAACAGTAGAACATATAATATTTTTTTATCTCAGAATATATAAAAATCTTAGGAAGGGAATAAACGGTAAAATTATAATTTTTGGTAGAGCCTAGCTGATATGACATTGACTGATGACGTTGCAGCATCCTATTCGACCTACATACGCACTTACTGTAGACCTACAAACACTGAACCAATGTTGCGTTGACTTTTGTGTTAACTAATAACGTGCCAAAATATTATTGAACCAAAAAATATGAGCACATTACATACAATACACTAAATTAAAGCTTATTGACTTTTACATTGATTGATGACATGGTAGCATATAATTGGACTAACAAGTGCGTGTATAATATGTGTGCATAAATAAAATGACAGCCCTAATGACGCATTCCATCAAATCAGAGATTTATCATGTGGTGCAATCTGGTACGTCCACTTTATTTTCGTTCGATAGCCATAATTTACCTGTTATATCTACAAATAAGGGACTCCTCCCCCACCTCCCAAATTATATAGCTTTGAATTCAAATTTGAGCTCCATTTTATGTAGTTCTTGCTATATCTTGTGTTTTTGCTTATTTTAATACAAAACTACTATTTTACCCCTACTTCATTATGAGTGCTAAATTAATTTCAAGCTTAAGTTAAAAGTGAAGTCTCAATATAATTCATGAGACTAATTTAGTAAGTTTATTCATTCTCTCACCTTGATTTATGTAGGTTGTTTTAGTTCATCGTTGACAAACAATAAGCCTTGTCTAAATTTTGCATGGTATCCTAGCTCCCTAGTGCAAGATTATTAATGTTTGGCACGATAAACACTTTACACTATATATATTAGGGGAAAACTCTCCTCTAGTACTCATGGTTTATCTTGACTCAGTATTAACTGAGAGCGTAACTAAGTTACATTTAATGGACGGTCTTACCACATTATCAACAACAAAATTATTATCACAGGCACAATGTGTACTTAACACTACATTTAGTAGAAAATAATTTTGGCTTGGCACAATGAGTACTTGATATGATATTTACTAGAATGAGACTTATGAAGAGTGTAAGTTTTCCCTCATAAATTAATTGAAACTAAAACAAATCCACAAAATTCTTCTCTCCAAAATATGTTCCCCTGAAGAAATGCTCTCTCAAAATATCAATTTAATTTGTTGAGTCAACGCATGCCAATATTGTGGACTAACTTTTCAAATGTTGGTGTGGAAAAAGCTTTATTAAAAAGATTAGTAAAATTATCAATGCAATATATTTGCTTGAAATTAGTTTTCTTATTTTGTTGGAGCTTATGAGTGTAGAAGAACTCAGATGAAATATGTTTAGTTTTCTTTATATATAATTGTTAGAACATCCATTACAAAAGTCAAATTGCATGTGTTCTGAATATGATAAGATAATAGTCCGAAGCCAAACACACTTTCTATTTGCTTCATGTATAGCAAGGATCTCTGAGTAATTAGAGGAGGTGGCAGAGAAAGTCTACTTAGTAGATAGCCATAAAATTACTGGGCCATTATAATTGAAAACATATCCTGTTTGTGAACTAGTTTTATGGGATCAAAGAGATAGCCTACATCTACATAACCAATAAAACCAAGATTCTTTGTTGGTTCACTTGAATAAAATAAACCTAAGTCCATCATTCCATGAAGATATTGAAAGATATGTTTGATGCCATTCAAGTGTTGTTATGTTGACATTAAGCAAAATGTCACTAGCAAGTTCACAGAGAATGCAATGTATAGTCCGATGCATTGAGCTAGGTACAATGAGGCACCAATTACATTTAGATATGGTACTTTTAGACCAAGTATCTTTTCATCACCTTCTTTTAGGTGGAATGGATTCTTTTTAGGATTGAGAGACCAAACAACCATAGAAGTGCTTAATAGATGAACATTATCCACATTGAAACACTTTAAGGTTTTTTCAAAATATGTAGATTGATGGATAAGCACTCTGTTTTTTTTTTTTTTTTTTTTTTTTTTTTTTGTAATGCTTGATCTACAAATCAAAACAATATTTTTATATTCTCAAAGTTTTTCATTTCAAATTCTCTCTTTTAATATTCAACTATTTTTATGAGCTCTTTAGGAGTTTCCATCAGGTTAATTTCTTATTATAAACTGCTACAATCGCAAATCCATATGCGAATTTTCTAATGAATATGCGTGGGTAAATTGGATAATTTTTATATCTCTTTTTTAATCAAATATTCACTTAAATGATTGTACCACAAGCATCCTGACTGTTTCACTTCATATAAGGATTGTTGTAGCTCGATTGAACAAAAATTACAATACCTGAATTTATATGCTTAAGGCATTTTGAATCCTTTAAAAATTTTCATGTACATATAAGTGTCAAGTGACCAATATAAACATGCAGTCACTACGTCCATGAGATGCATGTCAAGTCTTTCTAAGACTATTATGCTAATTAAAAAATAAAACATAATAGTATCCATCACTGCTGTATACATATCCTCCTAATCAATACAAGATCTATGTAAGAAACCTTGTGCAACTAATCATACTTTGTATCTAATAATTTTATTATGCTTATTACGTTTCCTCACAAATACCCATTGTATCCAATGGGTTTGACATCTTTAAGTGTATGGACTACAAGTCCAAAAACTTCACTTTTATGTAGAGAAGTCAATTATACTTGAATCACTTTTTTCTATTAAGGCCTCTTATCTTTATCTACATTTATCAAATAGTTTGACATAAAATCATTTATAATTTTAGTAGCTACTGTAAATGAAAATACATTATCGATATTTATTTCATTACGATCCCACATTTCCCTTGCATTAATACAATTTGTAGATTTTCCTTAATTTTGTATTTTCATACCTCTTTAGAAGTTGCCATTTCTTTAGGGGCCATTAATTTTTCTAAAACTGATGATTTAGATAATGTTGGTACATTTATAACTCGAGCATTATTTTTAACAAGATCTTGATCTTTCATTTTGCTCTTTTGAAAAGCACTATCTTTGGCAAGTAGTCTACCATATTTCTAACATGTAACAGATAACTTATTAGCTACTTTTACACTTGTTCAATAAGAACAACCACTCAAGCTAGTGTATTAACAGTTAGAATATGTGACTTAGTGATATTTGTTGCATATATAAGTGCATCTGGTAATTGATTTGTAGTTTACTGCAAATGTATTACTTTCATACTTCATTTTCATGCTGATTGGTATGATGATCTAAATAAGACAAAACAAGAACTTTTTAAGAAAATTCATGCTTACTTTAAGAGGTTTTTTGTTCTTCTGTAATGGAAAAATTATCTCATTAAAGTGAAATCCATAAAACATGTAGTGAAATGATCACCCATGAGGGGTTCAAGATATTTAGTAATTGAAGGTGAGTTGAAACTGACATAAATCCACAAACAACATTGAGGTCCCTTATTTGTACATTGAAAGGGTGATATAGGAACATGCATAGCATAATCAGAAAAGTGTGTAGGGACATATCAAGTTATTGACCAACTATAAGTTGTGATGGAGAATATTGATGATAAGCATTGGGTCCAAGACGAATTAATGCCATAGCATGCAAAATAACATGATTTCTATGCAAATATTGATAATTTTGCACATATACATAAAGTTCTTACAATTATCTGCAATTGCTAATTAATACTTCTACCAATCAATTTTGTGTATGTACACGTAAAAGAAGATTTTCAACATTGATACCAACTGATGTACAATAGTCATCAAATGTCTTTTAGATGTAAACTCAATAGTATTATCTAGGTGTAATTGATTAGATAATCTTAAAACCCTTAATCTTATAATTTGGGCAAGAAATCTTCTAAATGCAATGTTACTTGTGGATAATAAACAAACATGTGACCATTGTGCAAATACGTCAACAAAAACCATAAAGTAAGAAAATAGTCTACCAAATGGATGGATTGGTTGACATATCTCTTTAAATTTTTTAAAAAAACAATAGAGATTCATGACCAACCCTAGAAAGAGATGGTCTAACCACAAATTTTCTTTACGAACAAGTGATACTAACAATTTTATCGGACAATAGAATCTTTTGGTTGTTTAATAGATGTCCATAAGTATTTTCAATAATTATATGCATCGTTATAGATCCTAGGCTTTTAAGGTGATCATGCCATAATATAAACATTTTTGGATCTGTAAATTACTAGTTCATCATTGTATAGTTTTTAGTCACATTTATAATTGTATAATATAATCCTAAAGAGAATGCTTACATCTTTTCTAATATATACTTTTTTCTTGAGACATTTTTAGTGATGCAAAAATATTCCATATTATTTTCATTTAAAGTATCAAATGATATCCATTTCGGCGGATATCTTTGAAGCTTAGAACATTTTTTTTAGATCTTGTTAAATATAAAGCATTTTAGATTATTAGATCCGTTCTACATGCTAATAAGAGTATAGCTCTTTTGAACCCTTTTATTAAGTCTGTAGGACGAAATATAGTATTTGCATTTTTTCAAGTAATTTTATTTCCAAGAAATATTTTTCTTCTTGAAGAATAGTCTGTAAGGATGTAGTATCAACCAAGCATACACACTAAGATTTTGATTCCAAAATAAATAATTTATTTCTAAAATCCACAACCTTACATCAAACAAAATTTCATGTTAAACATTAAGATTATATATGAACATTAAGTGCATCTGATGAAACTACAAAAATACAAAAGTTAACATATTAATAACTTAATAATTATGGAATAACATCGAGAGCTTAATTAATATAGACGTTTCCATCACCAATTAAGCAATCACTTTTCCTCTTTGTGTTCTCGAAGAAATTAGAGACATCAAGATAAACCAAATTAATAGCATCTAAATTATCAACTATATTAGTCATAATTTTTTTTTCCTTTCTTAGATGCTTGGTAAAGGTTCACTAAATATTTGTCCGTACTACAAGTACATGACTAATGACCTTTTTCTCCATGTCGATAACAAATATTTTCATTATTTATATCTACCATTTTTTCTTTATGCTCTATTTTCTTTACCATGCCTCTCATAGATGTTCCATTTTCTAACTTTTTTTTTCTTTATGTTCCATTTTCTTTACTACGTCCCTTATAGATGTTACACTTTTGGTGGTGTTCATTCTTGTTGTTTTGATGTCCTAAATGTCGATGACCACCACCTCTCTTGCCTTTTTGATTACATCCACTATTGTTACGTGTATTATCATTTGGTTTTAGGAATGGTTGGGAACTAGTTGAACATAATTCATGATTTTTCATCAGGATTTAATGTTTTGTTTAGAAATTAAAAGAGATATTATTAGCTTAAAGTATTTATTGTATCGACGCTCTTGATATTGTTCTTACAGGACAACATTTGATATATGAAATGTAGAGAGTGTTTCTTTAAGCATATCCTTTTTGTATTTTTTTTTCCATGTAATATCAATTCTAAGTTTATGAAAAACAGAGTAGAGTGGTAGTGAGAGACTCTTGCTTAGTCACATAACCCCAAGTTTAGTTGCACATGTTTGGCTTTTGGAAGGAAAATATCCCTCTGGTGGTCAAATCTATCCTTGAGGTTATTCCACAAAATTAATGGATTCTCTGCCCTCAAATATTAAGCTTTTAGACTCTCAGGTAAATGATTGCAAAGGAAAATCATGGATTTTAATTTTTCCTATAGGGATGTTTTGTTTCCTTCTAGTATAGTGCCGTCTAGACCATAGCTTTTAGGTGCATTTTTGTGTCTGGCACTCAAGATAGGTGGTTTCTTCCAAAAACTTCAAGAGCAAGAATTTGTAGATTCGTGAGATTTGCCATTATTTTTAAAAACTTGTATTAATAATCAAAAGAAAAAGAATATCACAATACAAGCCTCCAATGGTGTAGCCGAATTGGTTGGCAGTATAATATGTCGTCCCTCACTTGTGTGAACTCGGGTTCGAGCCTTAGGGGTAGGGGGAGGGGTAAAAATTGATTTGGGCTTGCCAACCCCTCTTTTCTTTTCTTTTCTTTTTTTTGTAAAAAAGGAATATCACAATACAAATATAAACTATGTAAATACAAAAAAAAAAAAATTATGAAATATGTAGAAACATCATGCATGTATTTAGAATTTTAGGTTCTAACTTTTAAAGTCATAACTAGAACTTCAATTTTTTATTTGTAATCAGGTTAGAACTAAAGATTCCCACAACTTCATTTGTGTTGTAAACTTAAGGCTACAACAATAATATTCATTGACAAATATAAGCAAGAGCAAATCTTAATTTATTAAAAATAAAATAATTTGATAGACAGTTAAACCAGCCAGCCATGTAAGAAAATAAATTAAATAAGCTATATTAACAAATTAATAACATACTAACAAAATAATAACAATACATGTGGTATTATAGAACCAATCATTAAAATTATTACAAACAATAAAAAAATTAAATTAATAATATAAAACTATAATAATAAGATATAAATAAATATAAATAATAAAAATTAAACTATCCACGTTAAATCAACTATCGTGCTGATAACATCTGATGAAATAAATACATAACAGAAAATTTTGAAATAAAACAAAATACTATAAGTAACTTGTTGATAGTTTATTATTAATAAATTTTTGTTAATTGATTTTTTTGTGATATATTTTTGAGACATATTTATAGGTTAAACGACGAGGGAGAAGATGCTGATTTTCCCGTGCGGGACTTTTGCCTCGCTAGAATGTTAAGCCATCCTTTACAACATAAGTGTAAACAAATTTTTGTTCAAAAGACGACAATTTCCCAATAATTAACTGAAGGAACAGGCAATGGCCAATAATTGATGACCATACTGCCACGTGAACAGGGAACAGCAGATTCCTCCCGAGCGAACTCTGGTTACTTGTATGGTTAAATTGAGGTTAGCGAGAGGTAAAAGGAGAACGAGAATTTGTTTCTTGATTCTTGATTCACACATACCTCAACTTCTCTTTGACTTTCTGTCACAGCCAGCCAGCCAGCTTTGCCTTGCCTTGCCTTAAGCTGCAGATCCGAGTGAAAATAAACCCTTAAATAGTCACAATCACGGAGACAGAGACAAAGAGACCTGTTTCTTATTATTTATCGAAGAAATAGAAAGGCAAAAGAAGCTTAGATGGCGACTGCGCCCGCTAGAGCTCGTGCCGATTACGATTATCTGATCAAGCTGCTTCTTATTGGGGATAGTGGCAAGTACCTTTGTTAATTCAATATCATTATTGCTGTAAATTCATCAACTTATATCATGATGTTTTCGGTATTGTTTTCGATCAAACAATAGGGTTGGTTTCTTTCATATGTTGTTAAGTTCTATTCGCAATTATGTGGATTCAGTATTATTTTTATACTTAAGATAAATCCTTTTTAAGCGCACAACTGCCGTAATATAAAAAGCTTTAACATGTTTGTGAATATTGCGTTCAAGTAACAAGAAATTTCACATTTGTCACGCAACTTTTGGGATAAATCGTCTTAGCTTCCAAACTAACTGCAGCTTACCAAACACTTTATCTCCAACGGCAGTACCGAACAGGGCCCTAGTGCACATTTGGGATCGTGGTGGATTCTCAAATAATCACTTATTTGAGAATCTACTCCCGAATTATGTTGGATTATCACTTATTTGATGGTTGTCAGTGTAATAGATCTAGCAGGATAACTCAAATAATTTAAAACTCCAAACATAATTGGGGAGTAGATTCTCAAATAATCACTTATTTAAGAATCCACCACAATCCCAATGATGCTCTTAGTCTAGTTTGCCTCATTTGTCTTGTGAGATTGAGATGGCTACTTATGCTATGATTAGTTGCTTTTGGGGTTGAATTCCTCTACATGCTTGTTTTTTCTTCTTGTATTCAGTCTCTATGTGCTAGGCCGACCTATCTGTTTAGCTTGGTAGTGAGGGGAGTGATAAACTACAATAGGTGTCGTTGTAACTATTGTCCTTTCGCTTAAACTTTGAGAGTACAATAGTCAAAAGTGTTTGGTAAATACCCACTTTTACTTGGTAGTTAACATTTTACCAATCACTTACTCACTCATACTTGAAAGTGACGAGTGATCTCGTTCTACAATAGTTGTGTTTAAAAACTACTGCACCTCAATCTCAAATATGTCCTACACGTTGTTTAGAATTTTAGATTGTGTGCCTACTTATTCTATCATTAGCTCCCAGACCGGTCAGCTTAAGTGTTAGTTTTTCTTTTCAGCTTTTTGAAATAGTAAATGATATTAGCTTCTGTTTTAGCTTACTGCAAATCAATACATATTTATTTGCATAGGATAAAAATATGTATCTCAAGCTATGTCCACTTTTTATCCTCATTACTTTGTAAATTTGCAGGTGTAGGAAAAAGTTGCCTGCTATTGCGTTTCTCGGATGATTCTTTCACAACAAGCTTCATTACCACAATTGGGTCTGTTTTTAAAACCTTGTGTCTTGTTATAATTTTTTGATTTTATGGTTTTCAACTGTTTCCTGAACATTTACTACATTTAATATTTCTTCAGGATTGACTTTAAGATCAGGACCATTGAGCTTGACGGGAAGCGCATTAAATTACAAATATGGGATACTGCTGGACAAGAACGTTTTCGAACGATTACAACAGGTACCTAATAATTCGTTGTAGTAATCTTCATGGTTTGAAGGACTATATTCTAATTGAGGGACAAATATGTTATAACCTGAAATATATTGGCTTGGTCAATCAATTTTGGGTAATTGATTGTGTTTGTGAAAAGTAGTCATTTTCTGGAGTTCAAGAGAAGAAGAAGAAGAATATAATTGTCAGCTTCTAGTAACTATGACCACTTCTTTTGCACATATACAAAGAGCATACAGTCAGAGTCAAATATATAAGAAAATGCAGATATATGTTATATTGGATGGTTCCTGGTAATTGCTTATTAGGGGCATAAATATTGCTTTTGGGGTGCATTCGGTATTTATTATGATGCTTAAAACCTTCTAGACCAAAGATTGACCTCATTAGATAATTACTGAACATAAATAATATCTTCTTCTTTATTGGGAGTCTATGTTCTGTGGTATACAATTTAAAGATAACCAAACAGCCCTTGGAGTGGCTCAATGTCATTAAGCTTGTTTGTACTGGATCGTTGCTTTACAAGGCTAGATTTTTGGTTTTATATGCATATTTACTTAAGGTTTGAGTTGTTTCTGTCATCTTCTAGATGCCCTCCTTAATGGTTTTTTGTTATTATCATGGTTCAATTTGTAACATAAATGATTGAAAACAGATGATCTTGAATGTGCAACTTAATTGTTCTATTCAAAAAATTTGGACATTGTTTAATTTTTTTTTTCGTAGCTTATTACCGTGGAGCCATGGGCATATTGCTTGTCTATGATGTGACAGATGAGTCATCTTTTAACAGTACGCCTCTCTCTGTCTCTCTCTCTCACAATGTTCTGTTCCCACACATTAGGCTTATTTATTAAAAGATAATTGGAAGGAAACTTTCTATTGCGCCCCCCCCCAACCCTTTCTTTCCTTCTGATCCAATTATTTTGTAGACATCAGGAACTGGATGAGGAACATAGAACAGCATGCTGCTGATAATGTTAACAAAATATTGGTGGGCAACAAAGCTGATATGGATGAGAGCAAAAGGGTACTGAATGAATCATGTCTATAAGATTAGCTTCAGCTCTATTTTTCTAAGCGTAATGGTCTCCACCATTTAATTCTTTCTTATAGGCTGTTCCAACAGCAAAGGGCCAAGCATTAGCTGATGAATATGGTATCAAATTTTTTGAGACGGTGAGTATGTTCAATAATGAGTAGTGATTGGAAGTCTGTGACATCCGATGCACATAAATTTTGTTGTTCCTTTGCTTTTGTGGGACTCAATAATGCAACTGTTGAGCAGCTGCCTACTTCTTTTAATACCCTTAAACCGTTGAGCAATTTGTGCAGAGTGCAAAGACAAATTTCAATGTGGAGCAGGTGTTCTTTTCAATTGCAAGAGAAATAAAGCAGAGACTTGTGGAGAGTGACTCAAAAGCAGAGGTAAATAGTTTGTTTCATAAACTTCTTCAGAGGATGATTGACATGATATTTTGTATTGATGTTTCAAACTTTTGATGTTGTAATTCTAGCCCCAAACTATAAGGATCAGTAAACCAGACCCAGCCAATGGGTCGGCAGCTGCTCCAGAGAAATCAGCATGCTGTGGCTCTTGAGGTTTGAGAAGACCTAGATTGTTTGCGTTAATCTTTGCATTTGTTGTAATCAAATTCTGGGGGAAGTCATTTCCAATTCGCCAAGGCACGAATTGGTGTTACCATGTGCTTGTAGGATTGTAATTTCTCGTAACAACTATGGGGAGTAAATCTTTCAGATGCTTTACCAGAATTATATGCCTGACATTCAGCCTGCTGAGGCTGATAATGATGTTGTATCGGTGTGATATTATTATTAAGCAGGTCTTTGTCCTTAAGCTAAAAATATCGTTGCATTGCGATTGAAAAGACAAAGTGATAGTTATTACATTTACTGGATTTTGTTGGGATGTTTATTCATTAAAAATTAACCTGGAGAGACTAGGTGGAGATGTCATATCTACAAGTTCAGTCCCCTTCTTCTCTGCTTGGAAGTTTGAACCCTGTTAAAATTCTTAACATAACTTGAAACAAAATGCCTCATATTTCAGAAGTAAAATAAATCAACTATTGAACTGAGAGAAAGAATTTGGATTCGATGGGCTATAAAGAAACTACGAGCTTGAAAGGGGCAGTAAATATTTTAGGAACGGCAAAACACTTTGAAATTTGGGGGTTTAACTCATATTTTATAAGATAAAAAAAGTATTAAATCAAAATCACCCAATAGTTATATACAGCACTTTTATCCATATGGTTAAAGTAAACAAAACAAAAAACTTAAAAAATTAATCCAGTGATAAATATTTTTTTTAAAAATACCATCCAAATATCGTATACATTAAATTCTAAAAGCTTTGTTATATTTATGCAAAATGAAAATCATTTTTCATATACAAATAAAAAACCATTCTAAGATCTGAAATAAAAATGCAGATGAATTCCATTCAATCTGGATATTTGCAGAACCATCCATTCATCAAAAAGTACCAATTATATATGCCATTGTTATCCTAAAGAAAAATTTTGGTGCAGCTTCTAGTTTTGTTCAAATACCAAAGTAAATATTTTAACTCAAAGCATGAAGAAGAAAAATCACACATAAAATCAATAATACAAGCAACTTTGTGTTTCTAACATGGATCAGTAACGAAATTCAAAGAAAAACATTTACATGAGCTAATATATCTGTTATTTGAGTGCCAGCATTCCCCAGACAACAGCAGTAAGACATAACGGAAGAAGTTATACATACGCATGATCTGTTCATAATGTTAATGGGGAAGCAGTGCACTAGCAGGCAGCTTATGGCTTCTGTTGATATGGAGACCTCCACAATGCAGCATCTTACGAGCAACAACCGCCAATAGGTGACTGGTTTTCTGGTTTCTGCTTTAAAATGTTTCTTTTTACTACATTGGATCCTTCTTCCAAAAGACTAGGAACCTCCATTATCTGCACAATGGTCCCATACTGTGTGAATAATATTGAATTACTCCTAATGACATCGTAGCACAGCAGCAGATAAATTATGCAAATGATGCATAACACTATTTCTACAATTGAGACCGGTTCGGGTATTGGATTATAGCTAACTTCCGATGAAGCTTGCATGAAAAAAAAAAGAGAAAAAGAGGAAAGTTAAAGAATTAGGAATCAAGGGATTCTACACAGAGCTATCACTTGAAATTAAGGAATTTCCTAGCCATCAAATTGGTGTGATCCCAATAAAGCGCTCTTGGCTGGTTTACAGGCTAGGGGAAAAAAGGAAGAAAATAACAACCCACTGTCATAACTCCAAGATATAGCATACATCATATTCCCACCCTATAAAAGTATATCAAATTGATGAAACCTTATTGTGGATTAAACTGCCTAACATTTTACTGAAGTGTCAAAATGCTTTCTCAAAAAGTACCTTCAATGCAAGCTGCTCAAAGCACTGCTCCACATTTTCCCTGGTTTTAGCACTACATTCAAGAAACAAACATCCATGCTCTTTTGCAAGAGCAATCCCCTCTTCTCTACTTACAACCCTTTCAGAATCCTGAAATCGTACATCAAAGTGTAAAATAGACCATAAAACTTGGGAAAATAAATTATACAAATTAATAATTATGTGTCAATTAGCAGCAGGTGAAAGATAACATAAATTAGAGGACTTATACCATATTCTTCAAGTGATAAACTATTTATTAATAATGTGCTAATACGGTATGTGCAAATACATTCTGGAAATTGAGAGACTCTTTAATTATTGAGCTCCATTCCAAGTCTAAATCTGATTGACATCATGGTTCAATTGTCTCAAATGAACAGCAAGGTGAATGTTATATTACTTATAGTCACGTGGGAGAGACAAACATAAGGAAAGTTTTCTTTTACTGCTAAGATCAAATGAGAATGGAGACATTCATCAGTTTTCCTATTAGTCTCGACAACAAGAAAAGCACAGGAAGCCCTTTAAATTCTTATAAGGACCTCGATGTTTCTGCAATGTCATATCCGGGAAAGGGAGAAATAAAGAGTCTACATTGACTAGCTAGGTGTTGGTCCTCTATGTACTCATTTCGTTATGTTCTGCGATTAAAATCTTAACTAATTTAATAGATATAATAGAGATTATGACACTTACTCTGTCGACTTTGTTTCCAACAAGCATCTTGACACAATCCTGATTGGTAGAGTAAAGGTCCACTTCTTTAGCCCACACATCTGACAAGTTTGTGAAGGTTTCTCTCCTTGTCACATCATAAACTACGGTTAAAGCAAAATAAATAAATAAGTTAATGCCAATACAATCTATGATATGGTGGAATTATATTAAAAAAAAAAACAATAAGAATAACTCAAAAAAAGTAGGCAGTGAATTAGTTAAAGTCATGATTGAATGTTTTTCATGATAGTGAAAATTAAAATTAGTTTTGGGCCTACAAGCTAACACCACTGTCACTTCTTAGTAGTAAGCAACAACAATATGCTTGCATTACATATAAATCTTAAATAATAGAAGAAAGAGCTCCACAAAAAGTGCTTGCTGAAACATATTCTGGTTCTCTGTGATCAAGAAAGACAAATCCATGTGAAATAATGTTACATAGTTCGAATGGATGAAAGAAAAGGTAAAAGCATAGAACTTATTTGAAAAACCTTGTTTCAGTAGGGCCTGGAAAGAACATTGTTGCTCTGGTTGTTATGAAGATAAAATTAATAACAACAAAAAGAAATTTAATGTGTTATTTAGGACATATGAAACTTTCCAATAGAAAGAAGAGCTAGAATGCACAAAGTCATCTATTGTATTTACGTTTTCCCAAGTATGTTAACATGCCTTCTAGTAAGTCCCAGTCCTAGTTAATTTCTCTCCTACCATTTTAGGAGAAGACTTTATCAGAACTTATACTTATATATGGTAAAATATACAAGATTGCTAATAAGTTCATCTTGGCAATCAACCTGGCATAAACATTTATTTTTGCTTGTTGCTACCAGACATGTCTATGCCTTTTGTAAGTTCATATCATTGCCAAAGACACAATAAGGTCAGTCAAGAGAAAAAAAAATTCATTTTGAAATGACATGGACATGTTTTGTTGAAGGCATACCAAGAATGATTCCTTGAGCACCTCTATAATAAGAACTGGTTAGTGTTCTGAACCTCTCCTGTCCAGCTGCAAGAAACAGATGATTTTACAATTAACCATGATCTATCTACATTGTCAAACAATTTTCGTAATGCGCATTGTAAAAAGTAGGCACTTGACTGAGAAGACAAGGGAAAAGTAATGTTCGTTAAATGCAGAACCTTAAATTAGTAGAAAGGTAAAATTTTGTTTAATGAAAAATTATCTTGAAGATCAATATAAGATGCAATGTACAGATTGAAAATGGGATTGAAAAAGGATCTTCATCACTCAAGTTCAGAGCTTGAATTCAATCAACTGTCTAATTCAGCTTAAAAAACAAATTTCAGTGAATGCAGTGAAATAGAGTCAACCAATCTTTTTTATAGAACTTGCCCAAAAAGGCAGAAAATCATCATACCATGTGGAAAAAAAATTACGTTCAAGGCAATACATTTTTAATAGATTGTAAAACAGGATCTTTGTCTCTCAAGTACAAAACTTGACTTCAATCAACAGTCCAATTCAGCTTAAAAATAAATTTTATTGAATGCAATCAAATAGAGTCACCCAATCCTTTTTAACAGAACTTGACAAGAAATGGCAGAAAATCATGATACCAGTTACCATGTGGAAAAATAAATTATTTTCAAGGCAGTACATTTTTAATAGATTATAAAACAACATTGGCAAACATGGAATGTAACCATTTAAGCAACAGTACAAATAAGATGTGGATGGTAATGGTGACAATGAAGACGTATTATGACATAAACAACTAAAGTGAAGGTTATGGTTGGTTTATTTTTCCTACAAATGATAGGCCTGGATTCTAAGGTAAAACTGAAACAATTGCTCTCTATCAAAGAAGACGTTAAGAGAAAAGCAACCACTGGGGCCTATTAGGTGAGCCCATTTTCTCAAGATGTAGATTTATATATTTTATATCAGTTAGATTCTAGCATCATCTAAGCTTAAAAAGTTGGGAATGACAATGACATAATAACAAAAGCTCATTTCCACAAGAACACCATTCTTTGAATGCCTTGGCTTAATTTTCTAATAGCATTTGGATTCAAAATAAAGAATGATGACAGTGATTGCATACCGGTGTCCCAAATTGTAAGTTTCAATCTCTTCCCAGCCACTGTCAGCAGCTTGATCTTAAAATCCACACCTGCAAATAGTTAAGATTAAAACAACACAAAACACCTAGTATCAATAATTAATTCATCCACAATTGAAAGCACCCAATAAAAATTACATTACCGACCAAGATCCAAAAATCAAGTAAACTAACAAAAAAATTCTCCAATTTGTACCAAGCATACACTGACTAGCTAAACTCCAAAGAAGATCCCAACACGAAAATCTCTCAAGTTTAAAAGCTAAAAAATTATTACAGCAATTTTGTACCAAAGTGAGGAAACTGGAAACAGAATGTGAAACTTAAAAGAAAGAGAACGTACCAATAGTGGGTGAAAGATCGTCAACAGAAGAGGAAATGAAGCTGACAAGAAGACTGCTTTTACCAACACCAGAATCACCGATCAAAAGGACCTTGAATGAAAGATCGTAGCTGTTGCTCTGCCCTGAAGACGATCCCATTATGAATCCACACACACACACCCACCTAAGCTTTCCTTTTTTTTTCGTTTTCTTACTAATAAATATGAAAAAAAAAACTCAAATCACTAAACTTTTTTTTTAATCTTTCTTTCTTACTAACTGAGTCTGTCCTATGCTGTGCTTTGCTGTTTCTAATGATGATGATGATGATCAAGAGAATTGGTCTTGAACTTGAATGATGTTTTTCTCTTCTCTTTTCTCTCTAAAAAGTACAAACAAAAAAGAAATGTATATATAGATAGATATCAAAAAAGAAAGGGTGGCACAGAGCACCAGTAGTGGGCATCAATGCAATGAAATGAAATGCATTAGCATATATGCTTTGCTGAGAGAGACAAGTTAAAGAAAACGGCTAACTCACCTGATCCAGACCAACGTTATTCTTTGCTTTTCTTTCCATCTCGGATTGGGGGCTTTTGTCTAAATTAAAAGAGTAATGTCATACACTTTAAATTTTTTTATTTCAAAAATTTGTTTTAAATTATGTGAATCTATTAATTAGAAAATCAGATAAAACAATCAATTTATTTAGATTTTATAAAAAAATTTCAATCACTTAAGAAATAATATATTATTTAAATTAAAAATTAAAATAAAAAATTTAAGGTGTCTACTTTTACTAAAATTAAATTACAATACTTTATCCAATTGAATAACTTTTAACCTCTTTATTTAACTAGTCTAGCCACATCTTAAGAAGATAAAAGTTTATGTTTGAACTCTGTCCATTTCCATTTAAGAAAAAAGTTATCAAAATATTAGTCATATTTAAAATTATTATGAATATGCTCATTAAGTAACTTTCAACCACTTTATTTAGTTAGCTCAAATATTAAATTTTAGTTACCCTATTTTATATTTTAAGTTCTATGTTTCAACAGAGAATCAATTTCCGTTTTTTCACTTGCAATTCAAAATCAAAGATAATCAAAATAAAGGATATCCTTAAAAGAACTCGAAAGCACAAAAGTTGTGTATGATTGTATAAACGTTGAGGGGAGGTGTCTTTTAAATATATTTTGTGCATCCATTTTCTTCTTGCTTGTTAGTGTCATCTCAATACTGCAAGTAAATTGATCTAAATGTGTGTGATGGGCTTATAATTAATTGTATTTCGTACAGCCACCACATACGGTATTTGATATGAATGAAATGAATTACATTATTTAAAAAACAAACTAAGTTATGCCAGAGTTGAAGGCGCGTGGGTAAGAAGATTTTCCTCCTACAGGTGAGAGGCCGTTTTCAATTTTAGATTTAGGCCAACGGTTGACATCTTTATCAGCAGGAGCACAAGCAGGTTATTCATTCAACTTTTGACAACATTAATGGAACAGTAACATTGGGGTTTGTTTGTTTGCGAACCCAAATCCTTTTGTCTTTTGATCATCTTCTTGTTACTAAACTTACCATGAAAAATATGAGGTATAATAAATGGTGATCAAAACAATATGAACCTCATGCTTTGTCCTATTATAAAATGTTTGTATGGTTAACCCATCATTTATTGTAACAAACGCCTGGGTCATAATGTGTCTATAACAACAAATATGGGGTTACTTTAAACACTCATATTTTAGTAAAATTTTATAATATTATAACATTCCTAAGTTAATATGTTATTAAGGATGATATTATGATCACTAAATAAAACTTTTTTCTTAGCATTCATCACCACTCAACTACCTGCGACATGAATTTAAATTTTTTTCCCCAATCTTAACAATACTCCCTCAACTCCTCATTCAGTAATCTCTCTACTATTTCTCTATTCTTCCAAATTGACTTTGCGATTTCAAATGCGAACTGATTAAGTAAATAATACGAGGAGAAGCTATACACCATAAGTTATCATCCTTAAGATTGGGTTTCATTTTATTTTTTTTATTGTCACACCCTTTGGAGCATGCTTAGACAGTAAACTTGCTAATTATTCGTGTAAATTGTCCGCACGTACACATATCATAACCTAGCAAGGTGGTCTAGCCACCTCTAAGGGAGAAGCACTGTAGTTGTTGACATAGCCTCTTTTTGTTGGTTTGCTTGCTCATTAATTCCCTTTTTTTTTTAGTTAACAAGATAATTATTTAATAAATTATAAATATAATTCAATTATAATCTTTTTTGAAACTAAGGATTAAATAAATTTAAAAAACTTGAGCTAATAGAATATATCAAAAGATTCAATTTCAAGTTATTTATAAAATCATAAAATTTAAAGTTTATTTTCATTAAAAGTGAAACGTGCTTATTGCGTGCTTTTTTGCATATCGTGCTTTGACTTATCTCTAATCGTGTCGTGCTTTTAAGGCCCGTGTGCCTAAAATTCTAAGCCTGGCCCAACTCATGTGCGTGTCGTGTCGTGCCATGCCACGTGCTCACCGAAACATGCTCCTATAGTACCATGCTGTATGGAAACATGTCGTGCCCATGCCGTGCCTCATGTTGTTTAGCCCATTAGCCATCTCTAAGCACAAGTGTTCAAATTGTAGATTTAATTATTCTCTCAAGTGAGTTTAAATTTTATTGTTTTTAATTTATAAGTTATATTTTGTACCAATTATTTTCATTTTATATGTATTTGTAGATTTTGATTCACTTGGATCTATGTGAGAGTTTAGACTTAACGTCGACACACCAATATGGCAGTGAGAACACTCCAATACAGCTGTGATACCTTATATATTTAACCCCTATATTTATTCGTAGAGTGGTTAATTAAGAACTAGGTCCCATAATATCCAAATTGGTAAAAAAAAATTATAAATATAAGAGAGTATTATGTCAATGATTTGAGTACCAAGAG
The DNA here is from genome assembly GCA_030449905.1 of Luvunga scandens. Classification (NCBI taxonomy): domain Eukaryota; kingdom Viridiplantae; phylum Streptophyta; class Magnoliopsida; order Sapindales; family Rutaceae; genus Luvunga; species Luvunga scandens. The sequence continues at coordinate 16,673,482 of JASUUG010000210.1, read as the reverse complement.
TGGGTCATGAACCTTAGTATTTATTTGATTTTGATTTTTTTCTTAATTTATTTTTCTATAACTATTTTTCTTTAATTATTGACTATCAAATTTTTAAAATTCTTGTGATTTGACATTGGACTTACCGAGTTATATCATAACTAGGCACTTTTATAATTCAAAGTAATTAACTACTTTTAAATCATATCACCTGCAACCTCAATGTGAAATCTCTTCATTACATTATCCCAAAGAGATGCATCAATGGACTAAGATGTATCAAAAACATCAGGATTAAAAGTCCATGATTAGTTGTGGCAGGTACTGTTTACGGTATTGTTCACTAATATTGTTCACCAATAATATCCATAGCACTGATTCCCATCACCATTCATCCGTTGTTTATCTTCACCAAAATTCTATTTGTTTGCTTATGGTAAACTATTTTCAAAGTTTAATATGTGGAACACAACCCTATTTATGGAGAAGATTATACTCCTATAACAAGTTAGTAGAATCCTTGTGTCCAAAATAAGACTCCTTGTATCTTAGGTATTCTCCCTAAGATAAAAGACATAATCCTAACTTAGAAAAATAATTAAATTAAAAAGTCTTTCACTTAATGTAGACTTTAATTTAAAAGTTAGAATGCAATAAGGACACAAATGTTAAATTGTCACAATATACTAATTTAAATAAATCCCTAGCCTTAGCACTTATAATAACCTTCTAGGAAAGATTAACAAAATTCTGTTGCTTTACAATATTAATAATTATCATTATGATAGCCGATTATAAATTTCCTCAAAACCTTTTTCAGTTGTGTTGGAGATTTGGCTCGCACTTGTAAAAGTTGTCATCCAAATTATAAATTTATATACTAAAGATTGGAAAGGAGGTTGTGCTGTGCTTACACCTAATGCAGGTAATGGCATAAAATCTTTGAAAATAATTTCAAAGCTAGAGAGATTCCTTGAACAACATAGCTTGATATATAAAATTAAACTGATTTTATATGCTCATATCTTTCTTTAGCATCGAAGAAAAGTGTCGCACTTACTCTCCCGCGAAAGCTATATTGATCATTTCGATTAGACATCCATATTATTTTGGACAATATGGGGCATGGACCATAATGAATTCAATTGAGATTTCAGACATTTTGATGCCGTGGAGTGCATGCATGCTTCGACAATTCACTTTTAATGGCATATTTTAAATTTGGGGCGGGCATAATTTGTTTCAATGGCAGACCCAAGTTTGGTGATGAGGACCCAATGCTCAGAGAATCCATTACATATTGTGATCATCACTTTTATTATTTTTGTAAAAAGCATTATGGAATTAGAAATAGTTACCCCATCTGAAAACTAAACTATTCAACTCTGAAAGAGATAAGTTTCTTTTACAAATTTGCCTAGAGGGTGCCTAATGATTTAGCTAAGTGGTTTTCAAGTATATTTTTTTAATTTATCATTTGAATTAAAATAATCTTGGGAGAGATAGAAAAATTAAAAATAATTAATACGTGATAAATTGATAACTTCATTAAATAATATTTTTATCGAATCTTGATAAATTTATTAAACAAATTCATTATTAAAAATCCTCTTAGTTTCATATAGGATCCGCGTTCAAAATAAATTAATTATTACTGCCGAAATGCAATTAAATATGTATGATACGGATTGAAGGCTTTCATAATCAATTTGCTTAATTACAGTAAAATGACATTAGAAACAATAATTCTGTGTTTGAAGTTTGCCTATATGTATAATAGAGGCCTTTTTGAATGAAATCACTTACCGTCAAAATAAATAAATAAATAAATAACAGCATTTGAGAGATAAATTGATATTTTCTTATATTTGGGAGGTATATTGAGAATAATTACTGCAGCTGGGGGATAATTTGAAATTTGCCTATATGTATAATGGTCTCGAGTTTAACAAATAATGGGCCTAATAAAGGACCAACAGAATCCCCATTTTGAAAATCCATAAATTAAGCGATTTTTTGAAGCTGTTTTCTTCCACCGCCCAATCTCTTTCGGAACCTGCTCAAGTCATATATATAAAAGATTCTGAAATAGGCAAGGCCAATTTTGGTATACCATGAGCCACTAAATTATAGGATCTACAAGTATAGACCACTTGATTGTCCTTATCAACAAAAGATCTAATCTCACTAATAATCTAATCCGGCTCTTCTCTACTAGAGCTACCGTTGAGAATAAAATGCTCAACATTCTTTGAGTCTGACTCTATACCTTCTAGAATAGCCAACCCTCAGGAATTGTCACATCTCCTAACCAAGGCTTCATCGTTGCTACAGCTGCCATGACAGCACCTCTGTAACTTCTGATGATTCAACCCAAACCAACAATTCCGTCTTCTTTTTTCAAAGAAGCATCAGCATTATATACTAAGAAGGTTCTGGAGGGTGCCAAATATCAGGCTGAGTAGGAATAGTTTTGCTAGAGATAGATTGACTTGGTGCCCCTGCTTCGATAGACTCCAGTAAAATCTCAGCCTTACTTAAAACTTGATGGCAATCCTCCCTTGAATTGCCATACAAACCCTTGTTCCTAGAGATTTCCAAATTGACCAAGCCATCTCTATAAACAAAACAAACTCCTCGCTTGACAAAAGTTCAGCTCCTTTCTTAGCAAAGCAAGAGAATGGCATATAAACTGAACTGTCAAACCATGAAAAGCCAGGCTTGAGCTTCCATATTTTCCTTGCATATTTACAGGCAACAAGGCTGTGATAAACATCTTCAACACTAGCATAACGTCTGTGACCTATTTCATTTTTCAAGAGTTTCCTTTTTGCCATATTATATCGTGTGGGGTAGAATTTCTTTCAAGGCTCTCTAAAAAAAGATTTTTATTTCTGTGAGAATTGTGAGGTACCAGATAAATTTCCACCAACTAGAAGAACTCTCTGAACAAGAAGGAAACTCTGGAAATATCAATGTTAACGTAGCTTGGTACCCACTATTCACCGAGTAAACTCCTCTGTGGTTAAAATGCCATAGTAACTTATTTCTCGCAGGCACATTAGGCACTGGAATCTTAAGAATTTCATTAACATCAGTAGGAACAAAGCTTGCTCTAACGAGATCTTTATTCCAACCTCCATTATCGCTTGACAATGTTGCTACACTGGAATCTAAGGGCAATGTGTGACTAGAGCAAGGTCTGAAAGTATAAGGTCTAGGTATCCAACTCTCCACCTCGAACCACTCTCAATTATCTTCCTATCCCACAGCAAACTCCTCCAAATATAAGATGAATTACTGCTAAGTTTACTCTCTAGAAAGCCAGAATATGGAAAATACCTTGCTTTCAAGACTGTAGACACCAAAAACTTCAGTTGAATAAGAATTCGCCAACTCTACTTGGCCAAAGAGCTTGATTAAAGGCAATCAGATCTTGAAAACCCATTCCTCCTCCTCTCTCTGGTTGGCAAAGAGACCTCCACTGAAGCCAACGAATACCCTTGGAGGAGGAAGAATGACTCCACCAATAATTAGCCACCATTTTCTATAATTCAAAACAAAAACCAAGAGGCAGTCTAAACCACTCATAGAATATGTGAGGATTGCTTGCGCCACAGCCTTTAGCAAGACTTCTTTTCTTCACAAGAAAATAGCTTAGATTTCCAACATAAGATTTTATTTTTAACTCTATCCTTCAGCATGGGAAAAAGATGAAACTTTTTCCTACCAATCGGTGAAGGAAGGCCAAGGTACATTTCATGGCAGGAGACGATAGCCAAATTAATAGTGCTTTTAATCAAGTCGACAGTGGCTTGTGAAGCATTGGGACTAATTAAAATTAGAGATTTTTCAAAATTAATCACCTGCCCCAAGGCTGTAGAACATTTGTCAAGGGTGCTCTTCTTTTGTACACATTCTTCTGCATCTACTCGAGCAAAAATGAAGCTATCATTAGTAAAAAAAATAAATGCAAGATCGATAAACCAGCTTGATCAAATTAGATAGCGCGAAGTAAATTGGTGGCCTCTGCGCACTTGAGCATTCATGAGAGGACCTCTGTGCATAAAATGAATAGATATGGAGACAAAGGACACCCTTGCCTTAGCCCTCTTTGAGGAATTATATTACCTGTAACTTCACCAGTAATCAAGAGAGAAAAGGGAGAGGATGAAACACGTTTGAGTATAATTTACATCCACTGTGACGAAAACACCAGCTTTAACATGACTGCCTTGAGAAAGCCTCATTCAATTCTGTCATAGGTTTTACTAACATCCCGTTGTAATGCCTTCAGAGATTGCTTTCCACTTATTTGTCTTGAATTTTATGAAGGCATTCATAGACTATAATAATGTTAGGGACAAACGCACATTGGTTTGTGGTTATAATATCATGCAAAATAGATTTCAACCGATTAGCTAAAACTTTAGCAATAGTTTTTTAAATGACATTACGAAGGCTTCTTGGTCGAAAATCGCCCAACCTAAGCAGAACTTAACCTAGGGAATTAACACAACATGGACATGATTAATCTGGTGAAACTCATCCCCTCCATTTAGAAATCTAAGACATGCATCAACAACCGAATTACCAATCAAACCCCAATAAGATTGGAAGAACGATACAGAGAAACTATCAGGGTCAGGGCCTACAGCTTTATTAGGATTAATTTGAAGCAGTGCATCGTGAACCTCTTCCTTGGAGAAACAAGAGTAGGCATTACTTTCATCTCATCAGTAACTTTAAGCTGTAAATAAGCAAGAGCTTCCTCAATACTTCTAGCTAGTGGATTTGAAGATTGAAAAAGACTAGAAAAGTAATTAATAAATTCAGCTTCAACCTTTTTAGGCTCCTCCTTCCATATATTGTGTCCATCCAGGATCCTTTCAATCAAATTCCTCTGCCTTCTTGAACTTGCATTCACATGAAAAAATCTCATATTTTTGTCCCCAGCCTGAGGCCAAGCAATCCCGGATCTCTGATGTAAATACCTCTGTTCGTCCCTCATAATTATTTCAATCTGCCTTTTCAGGATTTTAATTTCAATTGAACTCTGAAAGCACGTGGGACCACTTTTGATGGCCACGAGCTTATCTTGAACCTTTTTTAATAATTTTTTCCTTTTTCCAAAAGGCTGGGAACTTCACTGCTTCATTGACTCTCAAGTCATCTCAATTCTGCTGAGGAAATTATCGAAGATTTTGCGTATTTGCAAATAGATGGCTGTAATTTTTTTGGCGGACCGTGAAAGTATCATATTGCCCACAATACAGATTCAAAATAATAATAAAAAAAAAAAATCATTTTCTTTTGCCAGTCTCGGTTTCGACTAATTTTCCTACATAAACTAAAGTTGGTTTTTTTTTCCCCCTATCTTTGATATCACTCAGCTCAAACAAAAATTTCCCTTATAAATATCCCCAGAATTTTGCCAAACCCTCGTGCCCAAATGCAAGACGGGTTGTACAGACACATTCTCTACCCTCTGAAGAAGACAAACCCACAGCCAGGGGCACCATCATCATGTCAAAGCATCCAATTTGGTTTCAGAGAGAAAAAAAAATGAACTGCAAAATTTCATCTAGAAACTCACGGATTTTTTTTAAAAAATTTTTTTGGGAAACTAGAAACCAAGGCCTCAAATCTTGACTGTCATAGCTGTGTCGCGATTGGATGTGGATTGTTGAATTGTTGAAGTGAGGCATTGAGTAATTTGAAATTTTTTAAGCCAAACGAAAGAGCATCAAACTTTGTTTCGGGTATTTCTGCAGATCTTGACAGTACAAATGACGGAAAGCGGCGGCAAGGCAATGTGCGGCGACGGTGTGTGCGCTGGTTGTGTGAAGAGTTGGGGGTTTTTGAATTTCAAAATTTAGGGTTTTGATGATGTGTATTAGATTGCTGTTTGGATTCTCCAACAGTTAAAAATGGAGGGTTTGATTTTATTGTGTAAGTGTTGAAAGTGAAATTTGGGATTGCCAGATTTTGATGGACTCGGAGGGGAAAGACTTTTATATGTGTGGAGGATTTTGGGTGGTTTTTCTTTGGGGTTGAAGGGAAAATAATTGGTTTATGAATTAAAATGTTGGAAATTATTGTTTATATATTTTAAATTAATTTTGTTATAAAAATACTGTAAAAATTTAATTTTGATAAATTTTTTAACTTAAGCTTATAATGTGTATCGATCATCCATTAAATTGCTAATAGTTTTTATAATTGATGATATAAGGGTAATTTATGTATTTAACATATAAAATAGAAAAATTATCAGTTTAAGTTTTATCTTATTATAAAAAGTATCATAAAAGTTTAAACTTATTTAATTTTTACCTTAAATTTGTAATTTACATCAACTATCTACCAAAACATTAATACTATTAGTGGAACAGAATCTAAGTAGAATGATCACTTCACCCTTGAATTCAAGGTCCTTTTCAACTTTGCAGTATGAATAATAAAATAATTTTTTTTTAAAAAAAGAAAAACAAGACTAATATCAAAACTTAACTTATTAGTGTTAAAAATTGTTTATTCATTAAAAGGTAAAAATGTTATTTTGTGCTATTTATGTTTGTAATTATGTAACATATTATGAATTTTTAATTATTTTTCTAAATATTTTATTTTTGTATTTTTTGTGTTTATTAGGTAAAAATAATAATTTCATGCAATTTGAGACTCCAAACAAATGTACCAATGTCAAATTTGGATTCCAAAGGTCTGAGAAATTATTTCATTGTCAATGAGGATCTACGATTTTTGCTGTGAAATTATAAATTTTAACCTCATTAAGTGTGGTAATTATGAAATTATAAGTTTTTACTATGTTAGATGTGGTAATTGTTGGTAGAATGAGTTAATGTTGCATTTACTTCTTAGAATGGGGAATCGAAATCCGGGATCAAAATGATTGATGTCGTTTACTTCGCAAAAATGGAGTAGGAATCGGAATCGAAATCGAAATCGAAATTGTAGGGCCCACCATTATTTAGGAATAGAAAATGGGAGATTGATTTTCATGAGGGAGGTGGGAATCAATCTCCCATTTCCAGGAGTTTCCATTTTGCCCCTATTGAAATTTAAATATTCCTAAAATGCCCCTCCTTTAAATCAAAATTATAAATATCAAAAATTAAAAAAAGCCAAAATCCCTATAGCACAATCTTCTCTTTGAACTTGTGATGCCATAGCCACTGTTCTTTTTCTTTGGTTCTGAAATCATAGGTTGTCGTTATCACGGCTGCTCCATCGACGTTGAAGTAGTGAGCGATTCCCTCTGTTATCAAATTTTGGTTGTATCATCTCCATTTCTCGACCATCTCGCTAAAGCAGTACACGTCTCCCATTCGCCAATTTTAAGCTGCCTTTGCCGATCCCCTTCACAGCCAACCTTAAGCTTCCCCTCATCGTCATCACCACTGTAGGTAACGATTACTTGATTTCAATAGTCAGTCACAGAATTATGCATTCTTCATTGTTTTTTTTTTTTTGAGGTAATAATTTCCCAGTAATGCTATAATAATATTTGGTTATAAGAGCAAAAAGAAACATATGAATTAATGTTTTTTCGTCAACTCTAGCTTTTGATGTATATTTTGTTTCATTAGAGCTAGATTACTAAATCTTGAAAATTAGATTATTGAGGAGCCTTTAAATACTCAATAATTGCATTTGAAATTTTTCCTTTTGTGGTAAATTTTTGGCTAGTTTAAGACCGAAGAGCTGAGCCAAACAAAGCAACATGCATATCTAAGTTCTGTGCAGGTGTGTTAAGTAAAGGACATAATTTTGTAATTTAAAAATGGTTAAAGTATTTAATTTATAAATGAAGATTAAAAAAAAGGTTAGCAAAACGATTACTTGATTTTAGTAGCCAGTCACCAAATTCTGTATTCTTCATCGTTTCTATTGTTTGAGTTAATTATATTATTATTTCTTTACTTATTAGATTATTTGTTTGATTTATTATGAGATAATTTTTTTTAGCACAAACATATAATATAAATTGAAGATTAATATTACCAAAATTGACATCTATTGAAAATAAAAATTTACTAGATATGTTTGTTGGAGACTTGTCCTAGTAACATGAAGTTAGATACGAATTTTTAGATATAATAAATTGTTCTAGTAATATGCTTTCTAAGACTTGTTCTAGTAACATGAAGTTAGATATAATATGAATTGAAGATCAATATTACCATAATTCACATCTACCGAAAACAAAAATCTGCTGGATATGTTTGTCCAAGACTTGTTCTAGTAACATGAACTTAGATATGTTAATGAAAAGCATGAATTTGCAAAATTTTCCATATAATTTATTAGGAAAAAAATTAAATATAGAATTTTATGTTCATTTTGTCATGCTTGATGACTATTTTGATGATTAATGTTTTTTTTTGTGATAAATGGTGGTTGCATCTAGTGATTGTGCAAAATAATTTGATCACATGTGAATGGTGAAGGTGCATGATATCTGATTCTCCACCAAATTGTTTTGTTTTGATTTTTTTTTTATGCTTTTATGGTTATTTTATCAATGGTGGTAGCAATATGTCACAAGCCGCTCAAATCTCCCGCAATCAAAGGTTAATTTTTGTGCACATAGGTTCACTTAGTAAAAGTCCTCTCAGTTGTGAAGTGCGCTTAAAAGCGGAGTACTCTTAACACTAGAGTCAGGTTGCACTTAGAAGCGGGATCTGCTTAGAAATGGGCCACCTAACACAAGTAGCCAACCACGGTGCGTTTAGCAAGCCTGGGCCGAAATCTAGAATTCTCTACAATTATAAATATCCTAGAATTTTCTAGAATTAAGCATTTAAATCCTTAGATATGTAGGCAAGTTGGCAAGTTGCATGGTTGCTCTAGAACCCACCATCCAACACTATAAATAGCTCACCACCCTTGCCATTTTTGCATTACCACACCAACAATTTCAGTATACACACAAAACACACACACAAGCTCTTAAGTTCTCTTGTAAATTACTCTTATGAGTAATAAAGTTATACATATTTGGCCATATTGCTCTTACTTCTCTCAAGCATTATCACAAGCATTATTGCTTAGCTAGTTTGAGAAGTATTCTAAGCTTACTAAGCGACTTGTATGCTAGAAGTCATATAAGTACCTTATAGGTTTGCTGTGTGCAAATACTCATCCCGTGACAAGTAGGTGATTTAGCTAAATAATTACTAAAGTAATAATATAATAATTGAGATGCTTGATTTCGCATCTAAAATTTAAGCTTACATACAGTGGATAGAGTTAATTAATATGATTGCATTTGTTTGTGATGTAAATATATAGGAATGACTCAGTTGTTAGCCAAAAAAAAGAGTCGTTATAATTATACAAAATTAGGTGATGATGTAGCAAATGATTGTAGCCGTGTGCTCTACTAGGTGTGCCCAACTTCGGTTACGTTATGAATGAAGATTAATATCTAGGTCATCCTTTAAAGTTTCCCAACAAATGAATGTTTTGTATGAATTGATTTATAAAAGTGATGTGAATTGTTTGTTACAATTAAGAATGAATTGACAAACTTTTTTTAAATTATGTAAGCTACTTTGTAAAAAAGGAGGTTTGGTAGGTAGTAAGTAAATGTCACCTGAGGAAATGCTTGCAATGTTTTTGAATATTTTAGCACACCATACAAAGAATCGGGGTGATTAGGTTCAATTTTAAAAGATCTAGACGAATAATTAATAAATGCTTTCATGAGTGTTTAAAGGCAATGATTATAAGCAAAAAGGAATTTTGGAAAAAACCCGAGTCAATATTGGAGAATTTAATGGACTCAAAATGGAAATGGTTTAAAGTACGTGTATTATTATAATAGATATTACTTTTTAATTATACACTTGTGTATAATAACTTTAAAACTTTGTCTTCCTAATAAATTTCAAATTTTCTTCTTAATAATGTAGAATTGCTTAGAAGCATTAGATGATACATATATAAAAGTTCATGTTCTAGAGGCTAATAAACCAAGATATAGAACTTGGAAAAATGAAATTGCAACAAATATCTTGAGGGTTTGTTCACAAGATATGCAATTTATTTGTGTTACCGGTATGGGAAGGTTCAAGTCATGATATGCGGGTGTTAAAAGATGTTATGTCTAGAAGAAATTGTCTAAAAGCTCTGCATGGTAATACATCTAACCATCATTATGTTTAGATTTTAAGATTAATTAATTTATGACAACTTTTTTTTAATTGTATTTTATTTTTTTGTCAATAGGTTATTATTACTTGGTTGATGGTGGATATGTCAATGGGAAGGGTTTTCTTTCACCATTTAGAGGGCAACATTACCATTTGAGTGACTTTAGGGATAAACACCAACTTACTCCCTTAGAAGAGTTGTTTAATATGAAGCACTCAAGTGCTTGAAATGTCATTGAGCAATGTTTTGGATTGTTGAAAAAGAGATAGGTTATACTAAGAAGTCCTGCCTTTTTGATATAAAAAAACAAAGGCATATAATATTTGTTTATTGTATGCTATGTACCTTCATTAGAAAATAAACGCCTTTTGATGATATGGAAATGGAAATGAATATTGAGCCACCTTTGGGTATTGACATTGACTCAGAAATTATTAATACCATTAAGCCCTCTAATGATGGATTATATGGAGACAAAATATGGCCCAAGAGATGTAGAACACATAGCACGCAAGTAGACAAGCATGAAGAGTTTGTATAAGACCTTATGGAATTCAGGTTGTTTGACATTGTGTTCTACTGTTATTTTACATTTGTTGTTGTGTTGTTTATTGACATTAGATGTTATGTTGTTTGAGTTTGAATATTGTATTGTTCTTTATGTTTAGATTGTATTATTTATTTGATAGTGGATACTGTATTGTGCTTTCATATTGGATATTGTATTATTTTTTTAAATTGAATATTGTATTGTTCTTTTATATTAGTAATTGTGTTGTTGTTTGATAGTTCATATTGTATTTTAATATATAGAATTAGTTCTATTCCCACTCCAGCTCCTAGAGGTCGGGGTATGAACAAACATTTTTGGACAATTGCTGATGATAATGCATAGGTTGACTCATTGTTGGAATTAAGTCAAAATCCTATGTGAAGGTCGGATTGTGGTTTTAAGAATAGATACTTGCAACAATTAGAAAACAAGCTAGAAGCGAAATTATCGAGTTGTGGTTTGAAAGTTTCTCCTCACATCGAATGTAGGGTGAAATGGTTGAAGCAAAAATATTGTGTTATGAGTGATATGCTATCTCTTAGCAGTTTTGGGTGGGACAATGATCGAGAAGATGATGATAACATGTAAAAGAGATGTTTTGAATGAGTATGTTAAAGTAAAGTTTTAAATTTTATAGTGTAATTTATACTACTTGATTTTGCATTACTTATACATTATTTGTCTTCTTTTTAAATAAAAAAGAAAAGATGCAATTGATTTATTTAATAAACTATTTTCACATTATTACACTTTGAGCGAGATTTATGGCCGGGATTGGGCAACTGGGACTAATGTTGGGAATGTAGGTGATGATGAGGAAGAAATTTAATTAGATGACAACATTAGTGTCAATTTAGGAGCCGAGTCAAATAATATTGATTTTGGAGGTGAGTCAAATAATGAGCCAATTACGGAGGATTTTAATGATTGTATGTCATGCACTCCTCAAAGAAATGCTGCTTCTCATCAACAAGTTGATTTCACTCTAAGTAGTTCAACAAATACGTCTAGGAAAAGAAAGAGTAAAGATAAATTATTTGATCACATATGCTCAAGAATTGGGACATTGGCTGAATCAGCGGTAGCAATGGTCCCTTAGATAGATGGTTTGATTACTGCACTTTTTAGTGATTAGGAAATAGTTGATTTACAAGGTAAGTTATATGGAGAAATGAGCATAATTAAAGGCTTGCTTGATGAGGAAATATATGACGCCACTAGTATATTGGCCTTGAAACATGATTTGCGTCCATGTGTTCTTTACCTTACTCGATCACCTCAAAAAAGAATATGTGATGTAAATGTTTTGTTTGTGGGATATAGTCTGATGTTAGTTAATGTAGTCTGACGTTATTTATGATATTGAAACTATGTATTTGTGCTGCTTTTGGGATTTTGAACTTATATATGCAGTTCGTGTCTTATCTAACTATATAACTTATTTAACTATGTGACTTTTATGTGCAATATGTATAGATTTTTATGTTGGTAGAAATTTATGTGACTTGTTTAATCTTATATTGGTGGAACATATTTTATGCTAAGAATTATTTTGGATCTAAATATGCTTTTTATGTTTGCCTCTTATTATTTTAATTTCAAATTATTAGCTTATTACTAATGCAGAATTGGATGGATGGCTACTTGCTGGAAAAAGTTTGCCATTTGTCGATTTTGGTCCATAATAATAATAATAATAAATCAATTATATTATCAATATATTATTGTTATTATCATTTATTTTTAATATTGAAAAAATCAATTACAGAATAATAATAATATAACAATAAAAAATAATAATAATAATTATTATTATTAGTTTAACATTATTTTTTTATCAATAAATTATTATTATTATTATTATTATTATTATTATTATTATAAATTATTTTTTATAATTGATTAATTATTTAATAATAATTGTTTTATTAATTTTTTTATTAGTATTATCCTTAATCTATTTTATCATTATCAATAACAAGGGGTATTTTAGTAATTTTGAAACAATCCATTCCGATTCTTAGATAAAGTAAACACATCAATGGGAATATAATTCATTCTGATTTCGATTCCAATAGCTTAAGTCAACAACTTATTCTGATTCCTATTTTCCATTCACATTCCAATCCATTCTCATTCTTGTTTAGTAAACTCAGCATAAGTGTATTTGAGCAGATTAAGTTAGATTTATGTTTTGTTAGTAGGACAAATGTATGACTAGGATGTAATTGACTTTATTTATGTGTGTAGTATAGATTAATCATGTATTAGTATAAATAGAGACAAGGAGGGGGAACACATTTCTCTACACATTTTTTCTTCACTTCTTTCCCCTTAAATTCTTCTTTTCATCTCTCTTTATAATATATTTTCAATAAATGAAAGTAGTTTTATTTTCAATTCCAAATACCTTTTTTTTTTAATTTTAATAATTATTTTTATTTTAATTATACCTAGCTAAAATACTAATAGTTAGGAAACAATAAGTAAAAAAATATGATTTAATCAAATTTTATTTTTAATTATATAAATTAAATTATTTTCCATCTAATTTTATCCATATTTTATATTTTGAAATTTTAATGTATTGTAGGCAAACATGAGGTTTGGCATAATGAATTCTTAATATCTTAGTATAAAATATGGTAAAATGAAATTTTGACTTATTGTAGACAAGTTAAATTTTGACATATTAAGTACCCAATCCATAATAAAATTATTGAGAAAATAATTGTAATTTATACAATTGATCATTTGAGTAATAAAATAAAAATAAAAAGAATTTATTAAATTGTATTTATTATTAAGAGCGAATCCATAACCCTAACTAATTTAATTTTATAGATTTGCTTGAATTAAGTTGCATACATTTGAATTTTATTTTCATTTTATTTGATAATCTAAAATAAACAAATTAATTTTTTTTTCTGTGGATCAACTTTGAACTCATTGAGCTATATTATAACTAAACACTCATATACTTGAGAGTAAATTAAAAACTTTTAAGTTGTGTCATCAACTAACCCAACAAACCCTTTGTTCAAAAACAAAATCCACCAACGAATTTTATTACTACCCACAACTTGTATCAAATCCTTCATTAACCATATAAAACCAAAAATAAAATAAAATATGTCTCACTATCTTCTGCCTTATCTTCTTTCTCTAAATTTTTAGGGTTCACAAAATCAACATAGAATTTGTATTAAATCCTTTATCACTAACAAACTTCATCACTAAATCCTTCATCCATTTGCAGTAATTGACAAAAGCCTGCATTGAGTTATGAAAACCAACTATTGAAGAGTCTTTGTGGTGATTTCAGTTATCCACAAGGCTAGTGCAAGTACTAGCGGTAGTGGTGGTTATGATACTGCAAATTGGATTTGATTAGATGTTTATGAAATTGAGTTTAAAGGTTGGAATAATTGTTGTTTATGAATTACTATTTAGGGTAATTCGTGGATCTTGGATTTGATTTTGTAAATTTGTGAAGATAAATTGAGAAGAAAAATTAGTGCTTTTTTAAAAAAAAAATTTGTGAAATTGAATTTAAGGATTGGATTGATTGGGTGTTTATGAATTATTAGGGTAATTTGTGGATAGTGTTTGATTATGTAAATCTATAAAGAAAAATTATATACTTTTTAATTAAGGGAGAAACTAGAGTTTTCAGTGTATTTAATTGAATATTAGTTATCAAAAATAATTTTTTATTTTTATATTATATTAAACATCTAAATTACCCCTTGTGATGTCATCAAGTACAAATGGTAGCTAATGCTTTTGTTAACAATTGATACAAATTATAAATTAAAGGTTAAAAATTGAATAAATTCAAACTTTTTATAGTATTCTTAATAACATGATAAACTTAGTGTGGATGACTGATAATTTTTACAAATTTTATTTTATTATTTATGGTGTATAGTAAAAAATGCCCTTGAATTCAAGGTATAAATGGGTCATTTCATTTAGAATTTGTTAAATATTCATTAACGATTTAGTGGACGGTCGATACAAATTAAAAATTTAAGATAAAAATAAAAATATTTAAAAAATTTTATAATAATTTTTTATAATAAGGTAAACTTAGAGTGGATGGCTAATATTAAAAATTTCAAATTGATTAACACTAAAAAATGTACATTTAATAAGTCTAAAATTGTCAGTTTTTCACTTACAGTGTTGATTAATACGCTTATTATTCCTAAATTATCTTAACACTCCCTTAATAAATTTTTATGTTAAAATTAATTGATAGTATGTTAATTTTTTATTGTAAATATTTCAAGAATAAAGAAGGAATTGAAACTAAAAGCAAGAATAAAGAAGAATTGTTGAAGTCATTGAAAGCCATTATGGAGGAGATGTAATTAATAAAAATAAATATTAAAAAATAATAAAAAAAGGTATTGTGTGATGGCCTAACATCACACCAGGCCATCACACCTTTCAAAATATATATAATATAATATAATTAATAAATATTAATAAAATGAAAGAAAAAGTTGCTGATCCTCGCCTATAAAAGGCGAGAAAGTGCAATGAGAGTGGGAAGCGAGAGAGACAGAAAAGGAAAAGGAGCCAAGAGAGAAAGCTGGGGGTTGAACTAAGAGTTGACAAATTTTTCTTTCTTTCTAGTTTTTCATGTGTTATCAATTCTCTTGTAATAAATTTCAAAAGTTTGTTAAATATGAGCGGCTAAATTTTCTGAGCTAAGGTGAAAGGTGAAGCTCTTGGATTCAAGTTATTAATTAATTACTCTCTCGAGTGAGTTTTAAATTTTATTTTATTTGTTTTATTTTTTTTCTCACTACTTTCTTTTATGTCATGTTAATTTATAAATCTAGATCTTTTTCGATTTGTATGGTATTTTAACATAATGTCATCACTTCAATATAGTTGTGGTATATTAAGTACTTGATCCCATATTTATCACATTAATGATTAATCAAGAATTAAATGATATAATAACTAACTGATATAATAAGTGCAAAATACAAATAAAAGAGAGTTGTTTTAATCATAATTTAAAATCTGAGAGTGAATCCCGTAACCTTAGCATATTTTTAAACTTGATTCCTGTCAATTTCTTTTCTCACTGTTAATTTTTTTTGTTACAACAAATTCATTACTATATTTAAAATTCCCTATGGTTTGACCCCGGACTCACCGGGTTAAATTATAACTAAACAATCTTATACTTGGGAGTAATAACACTTTTGAGTAGTGTAAAAAATAAAAGTAAAAAATAATTTAATTTTGCATTGGGGGATTTACGATTTAATTGGAAAAAATAAAAAGGACGAATAGAACGGTCCATCTAAACATATAGGGCCAGTTTGGAATTACAATTGCTGATTAAATAAGTTGTTTATACAGTTGCTGATTAAATAAGTTGCGTATACAGTTGCTGATTAAATAAGCTGCTTCTAAAATACTAACTAGGCTACTCAAGAAGGGTGGTGAATTGAGTTTTTTAAAAATTAAACAAATAAAACCACACAACAATTAAAACTAATGTCTTAATAAACTAAAAAATAATAATTTTAACAATGTTCGAAATTAAAAAGATAAGGGAAGAGAGATCAAACACGTGATTTTTACGTGGTTCGGTCAACCGTGCTTACGTCCACGCCTCCAAGCTCACCGGGCTTGAGAATTCCACTAAGCAAGCCTTCAAGGCTTGAACAACACTTACAATTAACTTCAAAGGTGTCAATGAACCTTTACAACAAGAGATTATCCCCAATCTCTTAACCTAAGTGTATCCCAACATTTACAATCACTCAAAAATAAAGATTTAAAATCAACTAATCTCTCACACAATCTATATGATTACAATTGAAATCTCAAAGTGTGAATCAATGAGATAAAACAAGTTTAAAGCTCAAAAGAGATTGTTTTCTCAGTAGTAAGCTTAAAGATAATTGTTGAATCTCTCTTTGTTTGAATTTGATTGAGCTATTTTATAGTTAGAGTTGAAAACTAGCCGTTGTTGATTTTCTGATAATAATCGGATCGCCGTTTACTGCTATCGGTTAACCGTTTTGACTTGTCCAAGTAGCTATTATGCTTAGATTTTAAATAAATGGTTTACTTTTTACAGTTATCAGATTGCCGTTTGCTTCCAGAAACCTGCAAAACAAACTTAGCTTTTTGTTTTTGCTAAACGTCTCAAGGTTAAAAAAATTTTCTTTTCTGTAAATTATCGATTAGCCATTTTTAAATAAAAGGTTCACCGTTACTTTCCAGAATCTTCTCAGATAAAATGATGCAGGATTACAAAGACAGTTTCCTCTTTGTAAATTATCGGTTTACTATTTTCCAATAAACGGTTCACCGTTAATTTTCAGAATCTATATTTTTGACAACTTTTGTTTAGAAAAGGATTTTCCAACTCAAGTTAACAACCATTAAGCTTTCTTTAAACATGTTTATAGCTTTAATAAATTCATTTTAATAACCCCAACATTTTAATCAAGAATATATAAGTTTTGTTATCATCAAAATCAATATTATAAGATCAACAACTTCTACCTTGTGGATGCAATAAGTAGCTAATTGAAAAAACATCTCGGTGTTTAGTAAATTGTATTGTTGCAGTTACTATGAGTTAAAAAAGTGGTGTACATATATTTGGTAAATTTTATTATAAATATATTATTCTATTATATAATGATTAAAATAGACATAAGTTTAAATTATCTTTTATTTTTTTGGAGTATATTTAATGATGTTTAGACATGCCTTTTTCTTTTTAAAGCACATAAAATTACATAAAGTGAAAAAGAACTCAATAAATTTGTTATATAAAATATGATAAAAATTCATACTAATACATAATTCAGATAAAATAAAAGGTAATATACATTACGTTCATATTAAACTTGATGTAGTAAACACCATAACTATAAAAAAAAATATATAAATAGATTGAATATTAAAAGCTATGGTTATGAAATTGATTTTAAAAATTATGGTTAATTTTCATGTAAAATTGTTCGTAGTTAAAAAAAATTATATAATTATATGCAAACCTTTTTTAATCTTATAATAGAAAATATAAGTAAAATATAAAAAATATGAACTTATCAAATCAAAACTTTGATACTAGATAGAATATATAGTAGTTGTGGCGGAATTTGATTGTGGTCTTAATATGATATTTAATGGCTTAATATTATGGTGTATGGAAAAATAAAACATAATTATTTTTTTAAAATATTAAGGTTATAATGACAACTTTAAAAATATATAATAACTTATTTAATAAGTTACTTATGAAAAGCAACCCTCTATTTGCTTTTAAAAGCTACTGCTAGAATGAAGAAAATTATAAAATAAATATCTTTGACTAAATTTAAAATATTATTTTTATCAAAAATTATAAAATAAATAGTTTATTGAGTTTCAACCTTAATTCTAAATGAGACTATAATGTAAATTAACAAGAATAAAAATTTAATAATTTGGGGTGAAATGAAATTTATTGAAATTTAAGTGTGTAAAAATTGTAAAAATATTTGGGAGCAGTGAAAATTAACCCCAAGCTGGGATAACCCGCATATATACAACTAATACAAGCCCGAAGGCGTGCTAGAGGTCTTTTACAACTCCCAAAGCGAAGCTTTGAACAGATTCCTTGTCAAAATCATGGACAGAGACTGGGGTTCGAAGCCCGGCAGCGGTGGCGCCGCCTCCGCTCAGAATGAGGCCATCGACCGGCGGGAGAGACTCCGGAGGTTGGCCTTGGAGACCATCGATTTGGCCAAAGATCCTTATTTCATGCGGAACCACCTGGGCAGGTAAATCGATAACATCTCCGTTTGATTGATGTGATTTGATTTGATTAATTAAATTATTTATCTAAGCCTGGGGTGGTTTTGCTGTTTGTTGTTGTTGTACTTTTTGTAGTTACGAGTGTAAGCTGTGTTTGACACTTCACAATAACGAGGGGAACTACTTGGCGCATACACAAGGAAGCGCCATCAGACCAATTTGGCTAAGAGAGCTGCCCGCGAGGCGAAGGATGCTCCTGCTCAGCCCCAGCCCCACAAGCGAAAAGTCAACGTTCGTAAAACAGGCTAGTTTTCTCTTGTAACACACACTTATGCATTGTTTATTTTTTGATTTCGATGCCTGTGTGCACTGTTACGTATTAACAGATTAGGGTTACACATTATCATCAGTTTCAGCCATTAGGATGGCATCCTAGATTACAAATACATTATCCACAGTTTCAGCTATTACTATTACGGTGACATGCTAAGGGAACACCGAGATGATTTATTTCTAAGCACTTAATTTTGGTTTAGAATTAAAGGTCCGAGGTGTCCCATGTTTACCCAAAGTATGGTCCCTTTGCTGCGGGCACTGAGTGTTGTATATTTGACTTTGATTTAAAAACTAAGATAGGATAGGTGTATTACTTTGCACGAATAATGGCTTATATGAACTTGCAACTTTGGTACTTTGGTGTGTTTGGCAGCCATTTTGTTTCAGTGTTGATATTGCTGAAAATTGTTTGAACTGCGGCATTGTTTTTCTATATCTCACCGATGCCTTTTTTTTCCCCTCTCTTTTTACTCTGCTATAAACCTGATCTGTTGTTTGTTGGTGAGTTTAAGAATGTGTTTCGTAAAATCTCAACTGATGAGCATGTATGTGTATATGTGTGGTGCGTATGCAGTCAAAATTGGTAGGCCTGGGTATCGTGTGACAAAACAGTTCGATCCTGAAACAAAGCAGAGGTCTCTTCTATTCCAGGTATATTTTATTTTTATTTTTATTTTTATTTTTAATTTAATTTAATTTAATTTTTTTTGGTTCATGTTTTATACTTGAAATTCCATTATATAGTATCATATACTATTTATCAGAAATAATGATTTTCTTTCAAATGCAGATTGAGTATCCTGAGATAGAAGACCTAGCAAAGCCGAGGCACCGATTTATGTCATCTTTTGAGCAGGTATATTCCATATTTGAGTTGGGTTTAATACTAAATAGATTTTTCATGATACCGGTGGTCATTATTATTTCCTTTATGCATTTTATCCCACTGCTTGTAGATGAATTGCATGTTTTTTTCTCTGTAGTCAACCATATCCTAATCTCTTCTTTTCATGATACAGCGAGTTCAACCATTTGATAAGAGATACCAGTATCTTCTGTTTGCAGCAGAACCATATGAGATCATTGCTTTTAAGGTGAATTGACCATACTATATGTATGTTGACTTTCATTTTACCATTAATCATTACTGGAGATATCTATGATTATTGATTTCCATTTATGTTCCAGGTTCCCAGCACAGAGATTGACAAATCTACTCCCAAGTTCTTTTCTCATTGGGACTCAGACTCAAAGATGTTCACGGTTAGTCTGTTTATAGTTGCCCTTTCTCCTTCTACCATCTTTTCCATTTTCTAGCACTGGGTCCATTTAGATGGATTAGTCGGTAAACATGGTTGTTTACTGGCTGTTTTAAATGTCATCAAAAGTTGCCATAAATCCAAAACTCAGGACCACCTCTGTGACTTATTTGGTTCAGCTATTGGATTAGCTCTTGGTTTTAACTTCTAATGTTGGTTATTCTTGCTATTTACTCACGTATGACTGTCTTGATGCCTCTAGGAAAGATGAGACGTTAATCTTTTTTCATTGTTGTTTTGTTTGGCACTTTTCCATTTTTGCAGGAGTTTCTGCAAGAATTAATTTTTATGTTTTGTTTGAGATGTGCAGCTGCAGCTATACTTCAAATCCAAACCAGTGGAAGGGAACAAACCTCAAGCTGCCCCTGCAGCCAACGGTGCAGTGGCTCCACCACCGCCACCTCCACCGCAGGGGCCACCAGCAGGTGCGTCCGCAGGAAATGCTACTAGAGCCCCACCCCCGCCTATGACTGGAACATTACCACCTCCCCCACCCCCAATCGCAAATGGTCCTAGGCCTATGCCACCTGGCGGAGCTCCACCTGCTCCTCCTCCCCCTCCCGGTGGCAGTGGTACAATGGCCAATTTCACTCCTGGTACTCAGATGGGTAGGCCTCCAACAATGCCTATGCCTCCTCCTCCTCCACAAGGTTATGGGGGCCAACAGATGCCGATTCGTCCACCCCCACCACCTCCTAATATGGGACACTAATTGACCATATCATAGCACATCTTCACGTGGTTGTCTTGCTACTAGTCATCTTCCCGTTTTGATTCATGTTGCATAATCTCAGGATATATTTGGTTGTCAAATGTGATATGTAATGAAATGGAAAACTGGATCTCTCATTAGAAAATTAGGTAGCTTGAAAGTACTCTTTCTTGTAATTTTGATTTGTATGCTATTTAATGATGCTGTTCTTTTGGGTGGGGGAAAGAAAAGAGGGAAGAGAGAGAGAGAGAGAGAGAATGCCGTCCCTATATTCAAGGAGGAAAAGAAAAACATTATCCGTATTGGTTCAAAGTTATGGTACCCAATACAAAACTCAGTTTGGCTTTCACAATCGCGTTGTAAACATGGAAATCTCTCGAAATGTGGGAATTGCCCCTTCCCAAATGTTCAACTGAGGCTATTGGCTTATTGTGAATAACAATAATACATGATAACATAACATACAGTTCAGTTAGAACTATAAATAAACAGAAGATTCTAATTTACTAGCCGTTGAATTTGAATGCGACGTTTAGTCTGCATGCATCAGTTTTCCTTACCGTAAGAAGAAATATCTGGGCTCGCTTTAATGCGTTCCGACTGTTGAGACTTCATGGTGACAATCAAATTAAATTCGCAAATCATAATCTAAATAGCACGTGGAATAAAAGAAGAAAGCTGCGCACGTTCTAATTACCAGAAAATGGAACAAAATGTTGGGAAGACAACACTAAGCTCTCTGATGGTTCCTAGACGCCACTGCTTCACAACACTTAACAAGTTACAACCCCAGATACCTATTATCACTCTGATTATCGCCACTCAAGGGATGTGATGGCACTGTGGATCACATTAACAAATCACTCGTATCAGCAAAGTACCCAAAAGTTTTTAACTTGTAACAGGGAACACCTTCTCAATAAATTCCAGGAAGCGACGGGAGTAGAATGTAGGGTCCACTGCAGAGATGGATATCGAATCAAATTGAAGAGATTTGTATGCGTGTTCAATCTTCTTAGACATGTTGTACTCTTGCAATATATCAATTATTCCCAGGTAGAGAACAACATCATAAGATTGGTGGAATAGATCTTCCTGCTTCCCAGGGATTTGCTCCGCCCTGGCTGGCATGTTCACACCAAGCTGAATCTGCAGTCTGCTTCACAAGTAACAATTTTAGAATATTAAAAACAAACTAAAACATGAAATTTTAGTTGATGTCTTAATCGCTGTACAAGTATGCACTACATCTAGGGAGGATAGAGAGCTCAAGCTTAGCACGTAAAAATACAAAGGCAGAAAAAACTAGTTCTTTTGTTTTCTTTCCCTTTGTATTTTATCTATTAATTATAATAAGCAAACATGCTGAGTTTTCTCATTTCTGAAGCCAACAGCAAAGTCTGTCAATGCATTCAATCTGACAGGGTGCAAAAATCCACTTAGGCAACTCATAAGAGATGAATTAATGGTCTTTTAACATTGCAAAGATTTTAATGGGCTTCTACGGTTGTATAATTGAAGAAACCATTGAGCTGCAAAGATACCGTACCTTGCTGTGCCAGGGAGAAGGAGATCAACTTCCTCATCACCAGCAGATGATGCTCGCAGTCGGCTACCTCTAATGTGTGGGCCCGCAATGACACTACTATCATCTGTTCCGCGAGGGACCAAAACAAGGCCTTGTGGGTAGTTGGAGATTTCATCCTCTAGAGAGTTTGAGATTAAAGCATCACCAAAATTCTCCATCAGTTTTTTCTATCCTATACTAGTAAGAATTTTTAACTCAGATCAAAGCATAGACTGAACTTGATGCACCTGGGTTATGTTTCTAACCCCATTGATCCACAATGCAGTCAAGAAACCAAGAGACTCAATTCAGTATATGCAAGAAGTAAAAGGAAGAATTTCTGTTTCTAACTTGAATCATACAATTAGTTCACTGCTTCAAATATGTCCTTAATGAGAATTTAACGGCTGCTACACCTTGGCTAAATTAGACGCACGACTACTGTTAATTTTTTTCTTGTGAGTACTACCTAAACATTTCATCTTTACATGCACTTTCACTACTCTTGGTAAGTTCCTAACCATGAAAGGACAATCAAATTATTCTTCTCTTGAATTTTATGTCGAGCAGATTTAGCAGGCTCAACTCCCAACTTCAGACTAAAGATAATGCTTACCTTCCTCGGCAACAATTCCCAATCCATCTTCCCGTATAGTCATGAGTGATCGCAGGTGCTGTGGAGCTCGATAATGAACACCCAGCAAAAGGCTGTAATCCATAATCTGCTGAGCTTCCAAAAATTTGCTGTCAATCTCTATCTGCCTGCATAGTGATACAAACATTAAAAAGTATAAGACTAAAGCATAGCAACACAAATGAGACTGCATGCATCAAATAGGAAAGAAATTATTTCAAGTACAGCTTAAAGCAGTAAACAAAGTAAAGTTAATTCAACTGTCCGATACTTGGAAGGTCAGCCATCTTAAGTTCTTGCAAATGAAAATTACGCTGCAATTTTCCCATTAATTATTTCCCTATATTTATAAAATTAAAAACTGGTAAACCTACCATTGGTCAATTTGAAACCGTAACAGAGTGACAGAACAACACTGGAGCATTACTTACTTTAATAAATCTTCTCGCCAAGAAGGTTCTAAATAAAAGCAGTAGTTTAGATCTAAATCTTTAAGTGTTGTGTTCTCATCAATTTCAATGTTGTCCGTAGATCGCCCTAGTGATGACCCCTTCAAATCAAACCTTCGATGGATCCTTAGTTCTGTGCAGAACATATTTCCCATCACCACGAAGCGAAACTGCAATTTAAGGGATTAGTTTACGGCTATCAATTTCTTATGAAAAAGAGAAATAAAATTCAAAGTTCTTGATAGCAAGCTCTTTTTGTGATAGCAACGAGGTAATCAAAGGAAAATACTCAAGGTAACATCATATCACAGTAGAAAATAGTTATACACATCGAGGCAAACAAAAAGAGTGATCAGTACAAAGAAAGCAGTAATAAACCATGTGCATCACCTTTTGGCCACTTGAAGGTTTGATTCTGTGAAGACCAAAAAATTTTGTTATGAGTGTGTTTTCATATGATCTCACATGATCATGATAAGTTGGAAGCATTTGTAGAAGAACCTACATAATAGAACTTTGGTTACTTGAATCATCAAAAGGGAACAAAAAGGGAAAAATATTCTGAAAAATATAGAACTGAAACATGTAAAGAAAATGTGGTATGTTCTAAGAATTAAAGTTTAACAATTAGAGAAATGTTCAAGTTGCAATTCAAGCTATTTCTCTATTTCCATATACTGAAGAAAACTATCATCACATTAAGCAGTTCCTTTGTTCAACATATGCTAATGATAGTACTTCAGGGCCTTATGTCACTGTTGACCATTATTCTGCAAAAAGGTTACCCTTCCATTTCAAAAAGATAAGCAAATTCTTGAATGTACAAAGTACTGCTAAACAAGCAGTTGGCATTAGAATATATTTTTGTTTAATAAGAAACTATAAATTATATTAATGATGAAGAATCATTACAAGGAGTGGACCAGCTGTCCAAGTGAGGAAGTAAAAAATGAAAACTGCCATACAAAATATACCAATCATCCCTCTACAATACTAGACCGGCCTAGACACCTATCTCAAAGCACTCTCCGTACTTAGATGAATGAAGAAAAAAGGTGAATCTTGGAACTTCTTAGAAACTGAAGTCCAAAGCGAAGCTAGAAGACAGACTCTATCCCACAATTCTTCAATACTATCTGTATTTTTTTCCCTTAAAATATAAGAAGATTTCTTGTCTGCCATATTACCCAATACAGAGCTGCCACAGCACAGATCCAAAGAGTCTTTGCCTTTTCCAAAAGCATAAGAATTCTTCATAAGAATAGAGTGATAAGAACCCCAAAAGACCCACAAAACGTTAGCCTCTTTGCGCAACCTATTCCATAACTTTGAGGTCACAAAACAACGAAGAAAAAGATGATTAGAAGTTTCTGCACTTGTTTTGCACATCACACACCAAGACAGAGATAGACACATATTAGGGAACTTTCTTTGAATCACTTCCCAAAATTTAATTTTCCATGTAGCAAGACCCACAAAAAGACTTGAATTTTAGGAGCAATACTAGCCTTCCAGATCATTTTGGAGGGTAAAAATTCAGCCAAGGAGACATCATTAATCAGCCAGTTAAGATAAGATTTGCAAGAATAATGTCCTGACGTCTCCAAACTCCACAATCTTTTGTTCTTTCATTTCATTGACATCGACATTGTTTAACAATTCCAAGAGAAGCATAATCCTGAATCTCTCTATCATTCAAGTTTCTTTTGAAGTTGAAATTCCAATGGCAATTCAACGAAGAGGAAGATGTACAAAAATTTATAGGAGCATTTCTTATAGGACAGAACCTACAGAGGCGAGGGCAGCAATCACACAGAAAATCTCCTAACCATTTATCCTCCCAAAACCGAATATCCTTACCATTTCCCAAACTTGGTCTAATGTGAGAAAGAAAAGAGGGATGTTCATTTGAGATTGCTTTCCAAGGGCTTCTAAGACTTCCATTGTTAACCACATTAGATTCCCAACCATTTGAGTGGAGGCCATACTTACTTCTAATCACCAAAGTACAGAGACAAAGGCAAGAATTGGAAGGCAATAACAGTTCAGAGATGTTGTGTCAATATCAAAACTGACTGGAATCAGCCTTATTGTATAAACTCTATTGATCCACTACCATTAAAGGCAGCAATATCTCCAGCCTATAGCTGGATCCTCTAATATCAGGCTAAAATGCTGAACGGGGGGGAATGCCCAAAATCTTCTTAACATGACCTCAGCCCTAGTTTCTAAGATAAAGCAAGCCAATGGCCTTGATTCTGAGCAAATCAAGGTAATAGAACCTACTATATCACCAATCAGGTGATGCCAGAAGTCTATTAATTGGAAGAAGAAGAGAATTTCACTCAACCAACCACTTTGTTACTTCTGCAAATTTGGAAGTAAATCCTATTTTTCTACAGAAGCACAAGATCAAAGGAATTATAAAAGGTCGAAAATGTCCTCCAGGTTTTGGAACTTTATGGCAATATTCCTCCCATTCAAGCTTCAAAACGTAAAACAATACAATAGGAAGAAAGAATGAAAAAGGATAAAAGTTTCAAGGGTTCTAAATGCAATAAGTAGCTACAGCAGATATTAAGGTACAAATTGAGATGGCAAACCTTCACTTCAGATTTTCGAAGTGTCTTAATCATGAAACGGTCATCTTGTGATAAGAAAAAGATACTACCGCTTTTCCCAGGGGAAGAAAGTTCCCTGAGAGCATCATTCCCACAAATGGACATCATGTAGTCAGCAGCATCAATCTTGAACATCTCCCTTAAATTCCTGTAATGAGTTTTAAGAACAAAAGGTATAAAAACATGGAGAAAAAGGTAAACCAAGATCCAGCGATGAACACACAATGCATACTTTCAAAGTTAAAGCAGAGAATTACAAACCATTTGCTTAGTCAAATAGCATTTTTGTTTTCTTCTAAACTCTAAAGATTCGCTGCATGCTAGGTTCCCGATAACAGCAACTTCTATGGCGTGGCAAGAGAAATAAATTCAAAAAATCAGTGCTGAATGTGTGCTTCCCTCTCTCATACACTAAGATATGTGCAAATAACATTTGTCTGCATGCAGCGTAATCGTGGTCTAGAATATTACAGACAGGTATTAAAAAAGATTATTTGTAGAGCTTACAAGGACAACAGATAAAGCATGCAGGCCCTTTATATTTATTTTGTATAGGTTTAACCACCAAGAATGCTACAGCAGTACTCCACTGCTCTAAAGCGATCACATAACATAGGTTTGATCCAAAAAAGTTCAAGAGCAAGCTATTTCCCGAAAAGATATGCTTTGTGTGCTACAAAAAGATTTAACCAGATATACTGAAAAACAAATTATGCTTGGAACAAGAATGCCAAGCAAACCCATTGAATGAAATCTATGGGAATGAAACGAAAGAATATTATCTACAAACCTGAAAACCATGGGGCAATAATCTTTCCACTTAAAATCCTCTGACTGATGAGGTGGTGTCTGTTGAGACCCTTCTTTTGGAAAATTCATCCAAAAGCTAGCCCGGGGACCAAAGTCTGATGCCCGAACTTCTCGCCTCTGTACAGGTGTAATTTTCCCAACTGTATATCTGATTACATTCTAAGCATGTTATAACTTTGCTTTTTCTGGTAACAATGGAATGAAACATATATAACAGATATAACATTTAAACTACTTCTATCGAAGTAAATGGAGGACTTTTCACAAGTTATGTGCATGGAACACCAAAATATAGAAGTTATGCAAGCAAATTGTTTAAGTAATGGCTTAAAAGGTTCAGATGCATACATGCTAAATATATACTACCTATAATTTCTCCAGAAAAGAATCTGACTGCAATGTTACAAAAGGGAAAAGGAGAGAGCATCAAACCTTGTAAAGGATCTAGTTACGAAGAATGCATAAAGTTATAACGAATCACCCAATGAACTTGCATAAAATCCTTATTTATTAAATTCAATTTTTTTGGGGGGAAAGGGTATCCTCTTGTAAAGAAAAGCCTTCTGAATGTGAAACATGAAGCAGTCTAAATAGGGAATATGATATCATCTGGCTAAATTGTACATGATTCCAAGCTGTAAACTAAGGATTAAATCATAACTCCTGTGACCTTTGATTATTGTTTCACCAGGCCTCTTAACCTCTTTCACTTGTTTCCTTTGTCGCCGTTTTTCTCTTCTAGAGGATTGTGAAAACTGTTATTTAACACAAGCTCACTGATTAAAACACCTTGCATATATTCACGTTCCAAGATTGGTGCAACATTTTTGTCACTTGCTTTCTCCATGCCTTCTGAGATTGATTCAGATAACTCTAATGACGAATCATGTCCAATAACCTTTTCAATAGATACCTCAAGGCTCCAACGCCTTTCCAGGGACACATTTCCACTGCGTGACTGCTCCAAATTTATTAAGTTCCCTTGGAGATTTTATCGGCAGAAATTGCCGAGATCCCCGGTTACCAGGAATCTTTGCATTTGCCATTTCCACCGAAGAAGCATGATGGGTTTGCCATCCCATATCTGGTAGTAGCCCTCTAATTCTGAGAGCATTAAGGTATGGCTCTTGTGATACTGAAAGCTGACTTCCGTTTGGATAAAATGTTCCTTTTCCATCCTTCAAACCCCTTGACCAAGTTCCAACATAGGAGCCGCCATCACTCCATGTGTAGACACCAAATCCATGCATCATACCATTTAACCAGCTTCCTTCAAACGAGTCCCCATTTGTCCAAGTAAGAGTTCCTTTACCTGACATTTTCCCTCCTTTCATATTTCCCAAATAAACATCTCTATTGGCCCAAGTATATTTACCTGGACCTTCTGCAGCTCCTTGCATCCAAGAACCTTCAAAGACATCTCCGTTAGGGTAAACTTGATAGCCTAACCCATGTTTGAGATTCAAGCGCCATCTTCCCTTATAGGTCAACCCATCAGAGCCAATATAAGTTCCTGTGCCATGGATATAACCACCAGAAAATTCACCCTCATAAACAGTGCCAGATGGCCATCTAATTTTTCCATTCCCATGCCTCATCCCACGTCTCCACTCACCTTCATATATGCAACCATCTGACCAGATATATTTGCCTGGACCCTCTGGTAGGTTGCCAAGCAATGACCCAGAATAAGATTCCCCATTGGGAAGTAAGAGCCCCCCAACTCTAAAGCCAGAGGTTTCAGAAGAAGTATGGACAGCTTCACCATTGTTTAATGCATATACACAGTCTCTGTCAGAGATGGCATCAAGAGATGTCGTTCTGTCTGCACAAGAAAGTGCTCTTTCGACATTACCAACAATGGCCACAGGGCCAGACATGCATAATGCCGAAAGAGTTACAGTTCTTACAAGATTATGAGTCACTATATTATGACAGTTTGAGATGTCAAAGAAAGAGCTTACTATGAAATTGCGATGGTACTTTTAAAAATTCCCATCCTTCAACCTATGAAAATAAAATAAAAGAAAAGAAGACATAGACTTATCAACAGTGCCAGAATGATGAACCCTGCTTCCTAATCACAACTTCATAATTACGGAAAAGATCAGTGTTAAAAAAAGGACACACAAAAACCACTTACAACCAGAATATGTCGTTCAGATGTAAAAATATTAACGAGAGTCAATTAAGAGGCAAAAGCAGGGGGTGTTTCGTTCTAGAACAATGCCATTTTCAAGTTGTCATTACCTATACAAATAGAAACTAATAAAATCCATTAAAATATTCCGTCTTTACATTTATTTAGCTTCTCCAATAACAATGCACGGAACTTATTCGTGATATTTATAAACAGTCATACTTTTTCAGACAATAATAAAAATAATAACTTTCATTTCACATTAAAAGAAAATAAAAATCAGCATAGAAAGGCAAACGAATCTACTTTAGCTGTCAACACAAACTGAATAGATAGATCAACAGGAGAAAAAAAAAAGAGCATTTAATTTAAGGAAGTAGAAAAAAAGCAATTCAATTTAAACAGATAAACAATGAAAAACAAAAATTGAAAATAAAAGCTAAATAATGTATTTAATTTGAAGAAAGTAAGACGGTACCTTTAAAAAGAAACTAACGAGTTGCAGAAGGCGAAGTGTGGTAGTTAAGGCTTAAGAGGAGGAGCTGACTATTTACTATTACTGATGCGGATGCCGACGCGGATGGCAACTCTCTCCTTAAAAAATAGTTTTAAAAAAATATTCTTTTTTTTTTTTTTTTGTTCTTTTTGTGTCGACGGTGATGGCGATCACGACTTTTTGTATTGAATGCCAAGCACATAGAAAAGTACCTTAACCTTTTAGTCACATAATAAATATTCCGACTGCTGTAAAGATAACGCTAAAACAAAAATTATAAAATGAAAAACGACCGAGTGATTAATAGAGCTATAACCATTTTTTAAAAAATAAATTTGTATAAGTTAATTTAACATGAAAAAATTATTATGTGTTCACATAATTAAAAAAATAATTATTATTACTTTTTAATTAATTCTTTTATGCTATATTAATTTATATAAAATTATTTGTAATTTGTCATTATTAATAAATTAAATATTATAAATTATTAGATATATACTATACTCGTTCAATACGGTAATAATTGCTAAATCATTGTATTAATGAGCATGGAGCCCAGATTAGCAAGACAGTGACTTTGCCACGCTAACTTTTGGAAATTTAATAAGTTTCCGTTTGATTTATTTATTTATTATTCATTTAGTGGTGACTTTAAGTGAAGATGTTAATTGGTTTATTTTGGTAATTTTTTTAAAATAAAAACGCGATAAATACGTCGGTTGCGGATCCTCTGTTTCTCACGTACGTAAAGTTAGACACGGCACGATCCTTTGATTGGGATGTGGGATTTGTGCCAGCTCCAACAACGATAACTGCTGGAAAACATTATATTATTAACATAGGCATATACATATACTCATCCTGATGTGTGGCTTTTTTTTTTTATTATTTATTTAACGGGGACAAATTTTTAAACTTTGTGCTTTAAAAAATTAAAATCAACTCTTTTAAATCTTATGTTTTAAAATATATTTATAAAAAATATGAGAACACCTGTATTAAAGAAGGAATATATATATAATATATATAAGAAGGAATATATATATATATATAAAATGTATTTCCAATCAAGATCTTTAACCATATTAAAGTTAGAAAAAAAAAGTAAAAGGCAAGAAAACATAAATCTCAATATATTAGAGAAGAAAATACATTGCATTAGAATCTTTTTTTTTTTTAATCTTTTAGCTTATCTTTTTAAAGCACAAGTTAAATAAGGTATAAATTACTTATTTAAGAAGCAAGATATCAATTATAAAAGATATAAATAGTTTTTTTTTAAACTTCCCAAGTAAAATTGAAATAAAAAAATAAAATTATAATAAGATAAATTTTTTTTTAAAAAAAGGTATAAATTCTTATTTTATAAAATTGCAATAAGATAATTTTTTTTTTCATTACATTACAATTAGAAGTTTATTAAAACTTTCTAAATAATTTTTATGATGATTTGAATATCTGAGTTTAGATTGAACTGATTTTATTTCTAAATGTTTATAAGAATTTAAGAATTTAAATTACCGACCTTATGAATAAGGTGGGAAGGTGTCTCATTTTTCAACAAAATTTATTTTTGAATGTTTTAGTACATTTCATGCATAGGAGTGGGTCCTGAAATTTAATGGTAAATTGGCTAGTGATAATCATGAATTGCTATCATTTCAAAATACGCTTAATATTAATGTTATTATATTTCTAAAGTTGTTCAGCTTTTTAAAATGGGAATGTCTTTTTATCCTCTCTCATATTTTGTAGTTAAGCACGGAAAGATATATTAAAGTAGAGGTTTGTACCTGTTAGGGTTGGCGGTTGTAATATTGTTTAGCGGGACATAATTAGAAAGTTCACGTCAGTTTCAGGTTTAATAATATAATCCTCTTCGGCCTATATCTCTAAGCTCACGTATTAAAGATATTTTAATACTAACAAATTAAATAAATATTGACTATAGTTGCATTATATAAGACATTTTTCATAATTGATTTCTTTTGTATTAATTTGTTGCTTGAGAGTGCCATCTGAGAAAGCTATCACATAATTTGTCTCTTACCATCTGTCAAGAGTAATGGTAGATATTTTAAATTTTTTATTCTAAATGATTTGCCATTCGTTAAGTGCTTGATAATTTTTTACAAGATTCAAATGAATTAATTATATTATCTTATCAACCAATTAATAAATTTCATAATATTTGAGATAATTTTTTAGCATAAAAAATTTAGAATTTATAATACTACTCA
Source organism: Luvunga scandens (assembly GCA_030449905.1). Taxonomy (NCBI): domain Eukaryota; kingdom Viridiplantae; phylum Streptophyta; class Magnoliopsida; order Sapindales; family Rutaceae; genus Luvunga; species Luvunga scandens. The sequence goes on along the minus strand of JASUUG010000210.1, from coordinate 16,641,656 downwards.
TTTGTCAAATATAATTTTAACATAGGATTTTGATGTGGTGGGCAAGGAGAGTGCCATCCGACCTATTAAGTTCTCATGAAGGAAGCAATTATGCTGAAATCTAATTTGAAAAGCCGCATTAGCAAAGAGAGTTCTAAAAGGCCAATCAAAAGAGATTCTTTAAATAAAATGTCCCTTTCTCTCTTCAATATTAGAGAGAGAGAAGTACTATCTCATTTGAAAAATTATATTTTTTTCGAGTTTTTTAGAGCTTTTAATTTAGTGTTAAATTATTTTTTTTATCTCATTATTCTTGAAGAAAGAAAAGTGTTACAATTGCTATTATTTTGGTGGGGGGAAAAGTTTTATTAAAATAATATAATTTTTTTTATTTAAAAAGTCTTTTGGGAGATAACGTTTTTTTAGTTCTTCTATTTATCACATAAACAAGTATTTAAAAAGTAAAATTAGAACAGTCTTTTGGTAATACTCTAACATGTAGGCCATCACTCTTCAATTTAATAAGCTCTTTTAACATAATCATCATGCTACTTGATTCAAGTGGTAAGATTCTGTTAAAACTATGGGCTATCACTTCAAAAAAAAAATTTTAAGATGATATCCAAAGAGACCTTGTGTTCTTTGAATTTATAAAAATGTCCCAAATGAGTTTTAATGAGATACAAAAGTGATATTAAATGTCGTTCTAACATACATTCTTGAAACTTAAGAAATAATAGCTCTCAAGGAAAGAAAACATTAAATTAATGACAAAGATAAGCCCGAAGGGAATAATATGAAATATTAATAATAAAAAGCTTCTATATTACAATTAACAATGAATAATAAGCACACAAATACTAATAGCTAACTTAATATTAATCCTTCTCAAATAAGAGAAATAATTTAAAATCTTAATTAGACTATGATTACAAATATGACTCAAATAACTCATTAAAATAAGATAAATTCTAGTAAAATACTAAATAATAAATTCACTCTAAATGTAGAATTACTAATTTATTCTATCTTGCATGCTTCCTGTATCAATCTCCTTCTCTTTGTAAAACTTGTCATCGAGTTTTGCTGAAACAGAGGACAATATAAAGAATGAAACTTGTAGTAAAGGAGTAAATGATATTGCAATTTGAACACATAGTACTTGCATCAACTTTTCTTGAAACTCAAAATGCTCTACATTTCATCTTTTTCTTGATCTTGTTAGTCGCCCTACAAAAGGGTAAAGTTTTGTACAAACAAATAACTTCCAAGCCTTTCAAGTTTTTGGCAAATCTCGCTTAATGTTCTAGCCATTTAACTTTGTCTTGGCAGCCATATCTCTGACATGAAAATTAATTTAAAGATTATTACATATTAGTTGTTCCTTTCAACAACATTTTTACATAGTAATTGTTATTCATATCATAAAAATTATTATTGAGGCGGTCTAACATAGATAAAATAGCATTTTTTAACAAATGTAAAGTGAGAGGCTTTAACAAAAATTTAAAGCTCATCTTAGTTTGTATTGTCATTGTTGATGCATTTGGCATGTCTAGTCTTTGATCAAATTTACGAGAGTGGATATTGTAACATAATGATGATGATAGTGATTTTGCCAAAAGAATTTCAAAAGAAAGACATTGACACAAAATTTGGTAAACTTTGAATTCTCTAAATTTTCAACAAATGACAGGAACTACAATATTTATAATCAAATAAACACGTATCCATCATTTAAACTACTTTTTGTGTTGGATCTAATTGTCAAGACACAAAAAAAAAAAATTAGAGTATAGCGCACCTATTGCACAATAGCCAGATCTTTCATTTAACACCTAATACTTCACTAAATTAATAATGGAACCTTTTTTGTTGGGTACTGTACAAGTACCGACTGTAAATGTCATAAAAATTCAAGAAAAGTGGCTACTAATTTCGTTACAAACGACAAAACAGTAATATAAAAATATTAAAGGAATAAATGTTTCTATTGTTAGGAATCCTTACTTAGCTTCCAAATACTGATAATGTTCAATACCAAATGTCGTTTGATGCAAATGGCTATTTAATTTGTCCAAACAACCTTGAGTGGAATGATTTAGATATATTTTTCTATAGGAAGTTTTAAAGAAACTGTCCACGCAAATAACCTGCAGTTTTGTTTTGTGGGTCAGTTGGTCAACACTAAGAGTCATATCAATTAATTAATTAAAAACTTTACAATTTTTTTAATTTCAAAGTCATTATAGGCGTGAAAATGGACAAAAGGCTACGGATTATTATGGCGTTCGCAACTCGCAATATTTCTTTTGTGTGGAAAATATGAAATCGAAAATTGAATCATCAAAAATGCTAAAGTTCAAATTTTGCGCTGAATACGTCATTTTCGGAACAAGATTTCAAAGACAGTTAGGTAACGCTGTTTTAACATGTTCAAGTTTACAGAGTGGTTAAAGGCGTAATCTCAAGTATTAGTAGGACATTGTTTCAATTTTCAAGGCTTTAGAATAAATGTTTTTAGTTCCTTTATTTTGACATAAGTGTTCATTTAATTTTTTATATTTTAAAATACATCAAATTATATTTATTAAAATACATCTAAACACTCAAGCTGTTACACTCTTACCCTTATTTTTTTTTTTTATAATACCTGGATAATAATATTTTGAAGATATTAACAAAAATAATAATAATTTATCAAATTAACTTAAAAATAACATAATAATTTACAAAAACTTTTATATTATTATTTTATTTTTAGGATTAATTCGATCAATTAATTTTTTTTATAAAAAATCATACATAAGATTGTTGTAAATAAATTTAACATTGCTTTTTGGTTGGTTGATATTAATTTATTTATAAATAATTATTCTAAGATTGTTGCACATGTACAAAAAATAAAAGGTCTTTCACACTAATATTTATTTTTTAATTTACTAATTCATAATTGTTAGTTAATTTACTAATTAGCTTTTTATAAATAAGTTAATTAATGTCAATAATATTATTGAAAAGATATTATTGTAAAATGTAAAAAAGTAAAGGTAAGAATATAATATATTTAACTCTATGGTGTTTTATCTAAATAAAACTAAACAGTATTTAAGTCAAAATGTAAGAACTAAACGAATATTTATCTTAAGTTAAGTTATTTGTTTTATTTAAGTTATTTGTTTTATTTAAGTCTTTGTGCTACGCATATCAAATAGAAGAAGAAGTGAAACGTCTAATGCATGTTGTAAATGTATGTAACAGTAAAATTAAAATTCATGGAGGGCATTTGTAATAAAATTAAAAAAAAAAAGTTGGTAGCTTGAGATATTTGACATGAAATTTTGAAATTTCAAGCGGGGAAGTGTCTAGCCACGTCTTTGTGTGGCTCTACCCCGGTTTATAGAAAAATAAGGTATTAATTTTTTGACATGCGATTAATTAAAAGATTTCATTATTTAATTATTTTAGATGTTGTTTTTAAAAATTGTTGCTGAAGAAAAATATTATTTAATTATTTTAGATGTTTTTAAAAATTATTGCTGAAGAAAAATATGATATAATAAGTAGTTTAAACAACTTTTACCAATAATTTTCTTTTTTTGGTAAAACATTATGAATTTAGCTAATTACTTTTAACATTTCAACCACAATTTTAGGTGAAGATTAAAATCAATTTATATATTATTGTAATTATTGATTGATCCGGAGAAGAAGAGAGAGATTTTTGAAAAGTGTGTTTTTATGATCTAATAAATAATTTAACTCATTTAAATGTTTCTACTTTTATATATTTTCTTGACAAAGGCGCTACTCATAAAATTATTCATGATATTTTAAAAAAGGTAGAGGCAGAACCTAATCTTGATCAAAACAAAATTCTATCAAGGAATAAATTTAAAAGAACTGCTTGCAATCATTAAAATTAACTCTTAATGATAAGAAAGAAAAAAATCCGAGAACAAAAGATACTTTAGAGTTTAGAGAATTATTACCTTCCGAAATGTATATAACCAGGCATCAAATTTTTACCTTTGTGCGAGGTGCTTCATATTAAGTTATTATTGTTTAAAAAATAAGCAACTATTAAGTTATAGATGGCTCCAACTTCGAGCAATCACACTTGTTGCTATTTCTCTACAGATAATATGCATCTCATATTTTTAACCCCCATACATTTTTTTAATTTTAACCACTGAAACAACAATTCGATTGATCGAGATTCTTATACCGGGCTCTACATTATTAGAGATGCTCCAACTTAACTAAAACCTTAAAAGTTAACATAAAATAGTGAATTAGAAAGATCTCATATGACATCTAGCACCACAACCAAAAATCCAAAATTATAAAACAACTACTTTAGAGCCTCCACTTGCAGGATGCCTAACCAATATTCTCCACTTTTAAAAGCAACAAAATTTGGTTTTGAAGCTAATTACCTAATTAATTATTATCTCCCGATCCCTAGTACATTGCCCATCAATTTACTAAGCAATAAGCATGCTTTATATGTCACAATCAAATGTTAATTGGTTTGGTAGCATTTGAATAAGACAACTTATCTTATAGAATCTTTATTATTATGATACATTATCGAGATTATAGAATTACGGGCGGTTTATATTTTGTAAGTATTCGCCATTGATGACTTTATATTTACCTTGTGTCGCTCTTAGATCATTTTCACCGTGGATTTCTCTATTTTCTAATGTCTTTTTTATTTTATAAATAAAATTGGCTCATATACATAATCGAGATCTGTTTTAGCCATGATGTGTGTGAATCGAGTTTTGGTGTTTAGTACCTTGCAGTTGGGTTTGGTAATTCAGCAGCCTTTTTTCTCAATTTTATTTTTATGCGATTATAACTTTTTCTTTACAAATGTTCCTATTTAAAATTACAACACCTCACTTCTAAGGGCAGCCTAAGTTTTATCCGTAAAAATATGTGAGTTTGAATGAAAAAGAAAGCCTAAACAACATGCTAATACAAAAAGCAAATTAAAGAAATCAAGCAAGGAAAACCAGTTGCATCCTTGTACAGCATATATAATAGCTATTGCATTAGGAGGAGGATCCCACCACTTAAAGAGAGAATTGTATGTAGGACAGTCCCAAAATGTGTTAAAGCATCAGCGCCGGCAATCGTGTAAGAATTCCACAATTCCATAACTTGTACAGTATAACAATAAATACCATATAGGGTGGATTAGATAAGTTTTCTTTGCATCTTATGAAAGCATGTTTCATAACTAAAAGAAGTTCTTTGAATTCCCCCTATTGATAGGAGATTAATTCATGGAACTATCACTTGTTTTGATCAAAGAGTGGATTAAAGAAATTAAATACTTTTCTCACTTTCATTTAGAGTTAAATAATTAAAGTCCACCACTATCCTTTAACTGAGGGAGTGGGTAGGAAATATGAGTTTCCTTTATTTTAAATCTATTCAATAATTCTGTTTATTTTTAAGCCATAAAATAAATTTTACATTTTCCACGTGGCTCACATAAGTTAAAATGAATTAATTATAAATAAACTTGTAACTTGGATATGGTAACTAAATTTACATTTTTATAGTAATACTTATAAACTTGAAAGCCAATCTCAATACACGAATCATGGGGTTTTGTCTAAAAAAAAAAAAGAACACATTTTCTTCTGTGTAACACTGGTATGAACTTTATTAAGGGTGTATTCACTTTATGAACGAACTGACGGGTGATTCAAGATAGGGGCAGACCTAGGAGTTTTAACTAGCTTGGGCTAATGTATAAATCCTCATTGCAAATATTTATAAGGAATATTGGTGCATATAAACGAACAAAGACATAAATGTAGATTTATGAAATTCCAAATCTAGATCTGAATGTAGGTGTATCTAGATTCGGATTAATTTTTACATCCGAATCCGCATTTGATCCTGAAAAAATATGCGGATCCGGATGCGGTTAGATCCCAGGGTTGCGGACGATTTTTAGATATCAGGATCATCGTATTTTAAATTTAAATATAATTTTGAACTTTAATAATTTATTTAATAATATCAAATAAAATTCAATTATAATTTAACGATTAACAATTTAACATCAATTCAATATAAAATAACATACAATATCACCATAAATTCACAAATGATAATTTCACAATATAAATAAAAAATAAAAAACTAAAGTAAACCAATTCATTTTAATATTCTCTAATTATTATTATTTATTATTATTAGCTTTTTTAACATATTTTTATAGTCAATGAAGATTATAGAATTAATTATGCTTATAAATATTTTAATTTATATATTTTTAATTAAATTTAATTAATTAATTATATAATAATATGGATCCGGATATCCAATTTTCCAGATGCATTGCGATCCGATCTCGTGATCTCGATTCCAGACGATCTTAACTTTTAAGATCCTGATCCGATTTTATAACATGCTGGACTGATTTTTCCCGAATCCGACCTTCCTGATTCATGGGAAATAAATTTATACATTGATTAAAAGAATGACAGTGAATGCTAACAAATTCTATAATATAAATTATTAAAATTATATCATAAAAAATTATTTATTAAATCTTTTTTTATTCAACTGACAGAATCTTAAAATATTTGAATAATTTGATGAAAAGAGCAAATATGACTGTGAAGAGAATAAACCATGAAATTACAAAAATACATTACTGTTACCATATGCCATCTTGTAAATTTCAAAGAGATGATGTTATAGACTGACATATTTTTCTCTCAATTAGACCATAATAATAATAAGTTTTTATAATAATCTAAAGCAAAGAATAATATTTTAGCCTTATGATTTTAATTTATTCAGTCCGTATATAATTTTAATTATTTCATAAAATAAGTCTCTAAATCTAATTGAAAAAGAATATAGAGTTGAATTGGGGATGTACTTGAAAATCAAATAAAAATTCTACAATTACATAAAAATTAGAAAATTAAGAGATATTAACAGATTCTCCTGCTAGAGGCGTAGTAGACCCACCATTGATTCAAGGTCCTGCTTAACTGGTCCTACTGACTGTATGTGTAAAATTCCGTGCGCGCACAATTAACATATATGACTTTACTCTCTTTATTGTAATTACAAAACTACCGTAGAGGGCATTAGATATTAAAGCTGAAACAAAACTAAATGCAGCCAATAACACTATACAATCCACATGATCGTTATCCACTTTAATAAAGCAAAATTTTATTCATAGGATATATGTTAAAAACAAGCTTTGTCTCCTCTATATGATCAATAGTCGACTCATGCTTCAATGTGACTCCTCATAACTTGAACTTCTTTATGTCAATATACCTTACTTTTGGTTTTTTCACGCTTATTTTCCTTGGATAGTAAAATTGCAGTAGGATTTCCTCGATATAATATCAATGGTCTTCATATCTACAATTTTCAATCCCTTGACAAAATTTCTAGCCATAATGCATGGATTGTTCTCTCATAGCATGTAAAACATTATGCTGTTTTTTTATCAAATTGTCATTAAGAACCGATTTGAACCATTTAATGATTATTCTCATCTAATCCAAGTCAAATCTAATTTAAACAAATAAATTTATATTAGGCGAGATTGTGCTAACAAAGGTTTGGATGTGTTCTTAAGAAATATAGGCGGAGGTATAGGTGAAGTGATCTAAAAAGACAACCTGAGGTAGTTTGGGAGGTGAATTGAGATGTTCTTAGTTTGAAATAATATAAAAGGTTTGTGAATCTCGCAAGAGTTAATTTAAAGTTGATATGAGAAGCTTAAGAGAGCTTAGGGTTGATAGAGATAGTAATCCAAACAGGATGATTTTGAAAATCAATTCCTTATTAAAAACCTTTTCCTACCTTTGAATTGATAAAAACAAGAACTTTATGTGGTAGAAGCCCCAAAGAGAGAATTGGGATTTTCTAAGGCTTAGGAGAGTTAATTTAGAGTTGATATGAGAAGCTTAAGAAAGCTTAGGAATAGTGGGGAGATAACTCTAGAGGAGTTATCTAGGTAGTTCAATAGAGCCCATGGTATAACTTAGGTGATTACATATTATAAAATGCAATCTAGCATCAAAATCATCGTAATAGGTAGAAAATAAACTTAAACAATAAAGAACACACAAAATTTATGTGGTTTTGGTGCTTTGTCTATATTCACGAGAGTAGCACATTATTAATCCACTATAAAAATGGAGTATTACATAATTTACTTTAATATCTACAAAGCCTTATTAACAATTGTTTATGGTGAATAATAACATAAGGGAGATGTGGGTCTTATAGAGAGATTAAAGAGTTTTTCTAAGAGAAGAATAAAGGCAAAGTCTCTTTTGGGAGATGAAATGGTTAAGATCCTTCATGAGGTGTAAAAATAAAGGAAAACCCTAGGAACAGAGGGAAAAAGAAAATGAAATAGGCTATTAAGAAATCAGATTTGGAAAAAAAAGAGAGAGATCCTTTTCAATTAAACATGCAAAGTTTATGAGGAGTGCTTATAAAGGTATTTTGCAATTTTAGATAGTTCGTGAATTTTTATTGTTCTAACCTTCACAAGTGGGGTTATTTACTTTCATCTTTCTATTTTATTTAGTTGATAGTGACCAAATAAGCTTGGTGAATAAGCAATTTCCTCTAGCATCCATGTGGTCCTTGCATCTTGCAAGTATGTAGCTGCCAAGTAATGGTTTTATTACTTTCATGATAATTAAGGAGTGTTGATGTATTCTTTTTCATTACTATGCATTCTTCTATTGGTCCCTTGATTTTAGCTTAACAAACAAATATATATATCCATTTTCCTGATGGCATGCAGTCCACACATGAAATTCTCAATTATCATTTTGGATTCCAATTTTACCGCTTGAACTTGAAAAATTTACTAGTAGTTGTTCTCTCTAAAAATTACACCTAGTTTGTCTTGAGCTATCCTCTCTTCACTTAAAAGTGTTAACTTTTCTTCTCTTTCATTTTCTACTATATGTCATTTGCCTATTAGTTCAAATCAATGTTCTAAATTTACCATTAAACAAGATCCCTTAATTCTTATGTTGAAAGAATTGAAGTATAAGAACACGAGGGAAAATTTTATATGAGGTTACATGGCCTTTTTGACAATTGTATACTTCAAAACTCTTCTTCTCATTGAATCTCCCTGAAGATTCAGTTCAGGAGTTAGGCGATGTGCTCCAAGCTCTTGATCTCCTCTATAGCCCAAGTGTCATGTTGACAGTGATAAGATTAACCTTTTCTTATTCCAACTCAAGAGAGGTGTTATATAATAGTACAAATTTCACAAAGAATGCAGATGAGAACTCTATAACTTTTTTTGGGTGGGGGGTTTATAATCTCTCTTAAGGTGTGTTAAGAATTTAGATCACTTGAACAAGTGTAGGCAAATTAAAAAATAGATAAATTAATTTCGTAAATTATCGTGACCACCCGATTTTTTCACTTTTTTAAAATACACATTTTTTTTTGCTTGAATTACACCCGGTTATAATTTTTTTCACTTTTCATCCGTCATTGACCGTTAAGATTTAGTTAGTTTTAACAAAATGATAATTTGCCCCAAATATAAAAATTACAATTTTCCTATGCATTAATTCAGAACAAAATCGTCATTTTGTTAACACTAAAATGTTGCTTTTCTTCTCTTTCATTTTCTACTACATGTCATTTGCCTATTAGTTCAAATCAATGTTCCAAATTTACCATTAAACAAGATCCTTTAGTTCTTATGTTGAAAGAATCAAGTATAAGAAACACAAGGAAAATTTTATATAGATGATTGCATGGCCTTTTTGACAATTGTAATACTTCTCAAAACTCTTCTCAGTTGAATCTCCTAAGGATTTAGTTCCAAAGTTAGGCGATGTGCTCCAAGTGCTTGATCTCTCTATAGCCCAAGTGTCATGTTGACGGTGATAAGATTAACCTTTTCTTATTCTAACTCAAGAGAGAGGTGTCATATAATAGTACAAATTTCTGAAGAATGCATGAGAACTTATAACTTTTTTGGGTGGGGGTTTATAATCTCTCTTAAGGTGTGTAAGAATTTAGATCTATTTCAACAAGTGTAGGTAAATTAAAACAATAGATAAATTAATTTCATTTTTAGGAAATTATCCAATCGAATACCCGATTTTTTACTTTTTAAAATACACAATTTTTGCTGAATTTACACCGAGTTATAATTTTTCCTTTTCCACTTTTGTTGACGTTAAGATTATGGTTAGTTTTTTTTTATGAAAATGACAATTTTGCCCCCCAAATGTAAAATTACAATTTCATCCTATCGCATTATTTTTGGGGGGCAAAACTGTCATTTTGTTAAAAAACTAACGGAATCTTAACGATCAACAGACAAATGGAAAAACGCAGCAAAGTAACTTGGCAGTATAATATCGGAGGTAAAAAAAGGAATTGTGTATTTTTAAAAAAACTCAAAATATTAGGTGGTGGGTGGATAATTTCCTTTTAAAGTAAATTTCATTTTACCTTCTTATTAGATTGACATATTTTAGTTTATTTTTAAAAGCATGAAAACTTAATTTACCCCTAAAAAACTATTATTTTTAATAGCTTATTACAGCTGACTAATTAAAATATAAAAATACCCCAACTTGTAATGGAATGAGCTATTAATAGTAGCATATGATTTCAAAAGATGTTGATTTGGCATGTCTACAAGAGGACATGGGAATACACTTACAAAATAAATAATGGAATATTGAAAAATAAGTTGTTTATAAGATTTAAATATTAAAAAGTGAAATGTCTTAATAGGCTGAAAAATATAATTATTATTCGTAATTTGGGTTTTTAAGTTAAATAAATTATGAAGGTTGCCATTAATGTTATTTGTTAATTAGGCTTAGAAGTTGAATAAATTACAAGGATTGCATGGCATCAGCTTTATAAGTTAAAACAGTTGACTGTTAAAGAAACAACCAAATTCAAAATTCAAAATTCAAAATTGTATTTGGTAGGTTTATGCCTTTAAATCTACTCTTAGCATACTTCGGTGGCCATAAAATTATAAATACTATTAGAATATCAGCAAAGCAAAACCACAGCAACAATGTCATCATCCAAAGATAGCTATAATGGTTATGTAGATGAAGATGGGGACCTACAGATTAATGGCAAGGTTATCAAGTTCAAAAATAAATTTTGCACTGACTGTGGCAATTGAGTATTAGTGAAAATCTTAGAATTTATTCCATATCCTGAAAGGGTACACTACAAATGCAAAAAGAAAACATGTAATTTCTTTAAATGGTGGGAACCAACTAGGCAAGGGCGCAAGATGATTACTAGAGGAATGAGATTGTTAGATGATGATTTAGAAGATAATTATAAGCTGATAACTAAAGAGCACGAGGTTTTAGAGGTTGGTAATAATGTTGTTGCAAAATTAGATTCAATGATAAGACTGCTACAAATTATCCTTATATTATAATCGTTGTGTATTCTGTATTTTTGGCATGTTGCTTATAAATTATTAAGGGTTAACTATACTAGAAACAAGTAAAAGCAAAGAACTAGCATTGAAGAATATGTGGCATTTTGTAAGCTTGATCACATTTTTTGTAATATATATATTTAATTGAAATGTTGAACTAATATTTGACATGTGTATTATCTTGTTTGTTATAATTACAAGAACTTCAATATTCATACCAAATATTCTTTATAACACCCCCAAAAAATTAGACTAAAAAATTGTATGAGGTTCGTTTTCTTCTTAAAGGTATACTCAATAAGCTTCAACATAATTACTATCTTTACACTTAACTAATCACAAATAACTAAAGAAGCAACATTATTATACAAGTTAAATATTAAGCAAAAGTATGATGCTGCCTCGACTTCATTTTAGTTGAATTTGATAACTTCTGCAACCTAAGTTCACACCCAACAACACAAAAAAAAAATAAGAGGCAAACAATTTAAAGTACAATTAAAAACCTTTGAGAGAAAAATATATGACTAATTCAGTCCAATCATATTTTTATTAGTCACTTTTAATCCCTACTTTGCCTTTGCCTTTTAAGTCTTTTAATCTTGCAGTTGCATATTGAGAAATAACTCTTACAGACTTGAACTTTCTCTAATGACAATCCCTCCTATAGATGTCCTAAGTAATGGATCAATAACATCATTTCCTTTTTTTGCTTGCATTGTTGCTACATTCCTTGTGGTTTTCCTTGTTGCTGGACCAATTGTTGCTTAACATGGCATTTATGTTGATTTAAAAGGTGATAAGCCGAGCTATCACGTGCCTTTATGATTAATAGAAAAAGATATTAAAAGACAAGGATAAACTTCGATTTATCCTTCAACTAAATTGACATAAGACTAATGATAAACTTCAATTTACCCCCAACTAAATTGACATATTTCAATTTACCCCTAACTAAACTAACATGCTTCAATTTACCCTCAACTAAAAGTCAACTTCAAAACTTAAAGTCAATGAATATTGACAGTAATAAACAATAATGATAAGTTACAAAAAAAAAAAAAAAACAACATAGCAAACCTTGTGTAAATCCACTACATTGAGATGCACTTATACTAGCACCACCAAGAATTGGTCCACAAGGAATGGAGCTATCTGCTACAACTCCAACATTTTATAGGTTCCTAACAACATGGTCTTTTGCAAATGATGCACCTAAGCCTGAAGTTGCTGCCAATGTCTTTTTATGTTTCTATAAACATGAAGCAAATACCAAACAACATTGACTGCCATTATTATTTGTTCATAAACTAAAAGAAATATTCAATAATTATATGAAATTATGACATGTTTTAACCATTTCCTTATCCACATGTTCTTTGTTTTCTTATGTTCATTAGTTAGATTAGCAAGTTAATGTCTTATATTATGGCCAATAACTCCATATAATTTGCAACATATAGTGAATATTCTCATATGAGCTGGTGGTTTATGAAGCTCTTTTCTTCTATATGTTTTGGGCTTGTAAGGTCATCTTTGAACATTTGAGGCCTAGAATTCCTTTGCTTCTATGTGTGGCCATTTAAATTTTTCAGGCAAAGGATGAATCATTCTTGAGCAACACCTTAAATATGCTTTTTTCTTGTAAGTACCCCTCATATAAGCTATATAAGGCATTATGTGCCTTTAAGGTAAGCCACTAAGTTGCCATAGCTTGCAATTGCGCATGAATGCTCTTGTAAGTTGAGAAAAGCAAGTGTAAGCACTTCACTTGTTGATGACACCCAAAGCTTCCTTCTTTTGTTCATTATCTAATTTATTTTGTTGTTAATAAAGGCTGGAACATCGTATTTTCACTTTGAAGAGTTAATTTTTTTATCATTTTTTGCTCTTATTATATTTTTTTTAGTGTGCTTCACTAAATTGATTATGGGTGCCTTTTTTATTTCACCAATCCATTCATTCTAACCTCAATCATATTATTTATTATATGATCACATTGCACAAACTTGTCAAAAGCATGGACTGATTGGTACTTAGGGTTTAGTTTTTTTAGCCATTCAAATACACAAGTATTAATTTTTTATATTTCTTTCATTGTTGCTATTAATGCATCCTTATTTAATGCTCTAACAGCTCTCTAATACTCATTCTTGAGCTCAACTTAAAGGAGCCTTGTCTTTAGATTATCAAAGACATGTCTTGCAAAAAGGCGTCATTTGGGACTGAGGTCAAGTAGTTGTATAGCAATGAAGTATTTGGTAAATACTAGCTATTATAGCTTGGAAGCTATATTGATATGATTTTTTACTTTTATGATAGAAAATCTATTATATCTTTAAAAACTTTGTCAAAATATTATTTAAAATTTATATTTATTACATATTATTAACTTTTATTTCATAATTACAGTCTTTTTTCACAGCAACTGTAGCTTAAACTTTAAAAGCTACAGTATTAAAGTATTTGGTAAACACTAATTGCTGTAATTTAGAAGTTATATTTATATGATTTTTTACTTGTATGATAGAAAATCTATTAAACCTTTAATAATTTTATCAAAATATTATTTAAAATTTATATTTACTACATATTATTAATTTTTATTTTATAGTTATAGTTTTTCTCTACAGCTGCTATAACTTAAAAGTTACAGCACCTCAATCTCAAACAGGACTAAAATCTATTATGTTGTCCACCAAATTCTTGGTTCAATGCTATAAGAACACCTTTCTACTTATTGTTCATAAAGGTTATCTATCTTGTATTAGCTAAATACTCTTATAAAAGCCCCAAAACCCTAGTCTAGCTCTTAACGTTTTCATATGAAATTCTAGTTAAGCAACTTAAAAGGGAGGTGAATTGGGTTTTTAAAACTTAAGCAAATAAAACTACACAACAGTTTAAACTAATGCCTTAATAAAATCAAAAGCAATAAATTTAACAATACTTAAAATTAAAAGGATAAGGGAAGAGAGATTAAACACGTGAGTTTTTTAAGTGATTCGACAAAATTGGCCTACGTTCATGGCTCCAAGTAAACCAAGCTTGAGGATTTCATTATCCAAGCCTCAAAGACTTTAAGTTCTTACAATTGATTTTCAAAGTGTCAATAAACCTTTAAAAATGATGTTTTACTCACACACACCTTTCTCCCAGTGGTTCCTACACTTATACTCACACAAATTTGATAATGACTTTAAAAATTACAACAAAAATTCTCTTTTAGAGTGAATGTACAAATAATAGCTTAATGATAACTCAATGTATGAAGATTTACAAAATAGAAGCTCAAGAGATGTTGAATAAACTGATTTTTGCTTTAAAAACTTGTTAGATTTGATTTTGATTTGAATTTATATAGATTTGATAAGTAAATTAGCCGTTATTGACATTCAGAGAATAGTTGGTTAGTCTCTTGATTTGATAGTTAGCCGCTTAGACTTTTGACACAACTTACCGTGACAAATTTGGCTCTAAATTTTGAAAAGTTTGCCCTATGCAGTTAGTCATTTATTTTCATGCGGCTAGCCCCTACCTTTCTGTCTTCAAAGCATATTTTTAATATTTACAATTTGACCTTAAAACGTTTAGAAATTAAACATAGTCCAATACTTTTGATAATTGAATTATGGTCTAAAATATTTTATATTTTTTCAAAAAGGTCCAAATCCATAATTTAAAATAATACTTGTTGAAATTAAAGATTGTAAAACTTTTTCATTTTAATCCATATCTTGAAAAATAACTAATTTCTTAAAATACTTAGCTTATAATTATAAAACCTTTGGTTTATGAAAAAAAAATTATTAAATAAAATCTTGAGCTTTTTAAATGCTACATCATGCATACATTAAATCATACCAAAGATTCTGATTTGTGAATAAAGGCACTTTGTGCTAATACTCGTTCTTGGTTAAGCTGTTATTTGTTAAGCGTTTTTAACTTGATTTCACTTGAATAAATTTTGTCATTAAAAAACTAGTGAAATTGTGAAATATAATAATATATATTTGTTATCATCAAAATTAAAAATTATATAGCCTTCTAGGCTAACATCATACTAACAAACATATATTACAATTGAAAAAATACTGTAATTTGCATCAAATGTAACATTTGACAGTAAAGCATCTTCAAAGTGGCCTTCTAAACGATAGCTATGAAGCCCAATAAATGGCCTACACCATTCTTTGAAGCCATTTCTAAGACTTGGAAAGCTCACCATGGACCTTTAAAATCTATATTTATTTGCAAGTACATCTTCTTTTGTTACTTTAAGCAATGCTAAAGCCCCTGACATTTGTTGTTTGATGATGTAAGCATAATTTCAAAGTTGTATGAACCTTTTAATATAATCTCCTTCAGCAATTGATTCTAATATCTTTCTTTATCCTCTATAAACTTTCTAAGGATCTACCTCTACTTTATACATTGTCCTAAGATAATCAACAAGACTGCCTATACCAATCCTTGGATCACTTGTCACTTTATTCTTATATTTCCTTGCAATCCAACCAATAATAACCCCTAGATTTAGGGATGGGCATAATCGAGCTGAAATAAAAAAACATCTAGTTTGTTTCGTTTATATATATATATATATGGTTTGGTTCGGTTTTTAGATAACTTTTTACAAAATTCAAACCAAACTGATATCAATAGCATTTTTGTAATTTCAAGATAAAATATACACACACACACATGTTGGCACTGTTTGCAGCCCTTCATGCCTCACATTCACCCCTTACAACCTGAACCTTAAGTCCCATCTTTGCAAATGAATCCAAGTTTATCATCGTCGGTGCTGGCCCAAATGTTCATTGCTGAATTTTGTTTGGTTGCTTCAAAATCTTCATCTCCACTCTTTAGCTTGCTGCTATTGTCGCCTGTTGCTGCTGTTGTTGCTTCCTTCCGTTGCTTCCATCGCCAACCAATCATGTAATTTAACTTGCTCGGTTTCTTTTCTTTTTTGAAATGACTCTGTTTCTTTTTTTTTTTTTTTGAAATGATTCTTTTCTAATTTCACTTTTACTATATTTAATTATTACAGTATTAAATTATTAATAGTGTTTAAATTTTATTAGTTGTATGTTGGTATACTAGTATGCTTTTTCCATTTTGGTTGTTACATAATTGTTGAAGGTGAATTTTGTATGTCATTACTCATTATTGAATGTCAATTTTATTCGTGTATTTATGTTTACTTTACTCATTTTAATTTTAGTTATGCAGATTTAAGTTGGAAAGTATAGATATTGGAAGTTATTAAAGTTGAAGAAGTTAATGAGAAATTATAGCAAAGTAATGGCATTTCTCATAGTTGATTTTGAATTTTTATGTTGTAATAGTTTTTATGGTTATGGATATTGCCTGGATGTTGTTGGATACTTGACTATCATTTATTTTTTATGTTGTCATGGACTTATGCTCTAGATTATATTAAGTTAATCTAGTGATAATGATGAATGATTTGGTAGTGGTAGTAGTAGTTGATGGTAAATTTTGTTGAATAAGTAGTAATTGATGAAATCATAGATTGTGCATATCCTGAATGCATTATACAGGTACTGAACTTGAGAAAATTATTGTATAGTATTTGAAATAAAAAACTGAATCAGGAACTGGGAATCGAAACAAAATTGAAACAAAAAACTAAAGTGTTAAGATGAACCAAAAAACTAATAAAAGAACTGAAACCAAACCGTTAATGTGAACTGAGACTAAACAAATCTAATTTTTATTTCCTTAGACGTCTACTAATTTTTTAAATTTTCAACCTAAACTAAATAAAAAATTTTGGTTTATTTTAAAACCAAATCGAACTGAATTGATGCCCACCCCTACCTTGATTTTTCACTAGACCCTTACATGTGTGTATACTGTATAAAGTCCTGATATGAAAATATTGTTCAAATCTCTAAAGTGCTGCACAAACTATGAAGGGGCATTATTGTGATGTGAGAGTAACCACTAAGAATAATGTAGTTGAGTGAATCAACTCACGTAATGGCATTGACTGTTTTTCTGCTACAGTATCGTTGCTATAGCAATTACTACAGCATTGGGCAGAACTCTAATGCATCCTTAGCTATTACCTATTGGATATCTTATATCTATATGCAACCTAGCAATGACTAGTTGTTATGCCAACATAAGATATAGCATTATATGTTCAAGGTTTTTAATACTTTACAAGGTGAATCCTTATGTCTAGTTTATCACTAGTTTTAAATTAAGCATGACCCTATTCAAATTGAGTTTAACCCAACTTGGGAAACCTAATCTAAAACCAAGTATTCTTTTGATATGATCAACTAAAACATACCTTTTTTAGACTATTTTTTTAGCTATTATCACTAAATGAGTGGTCAGCCGAAATAATAAATTAAAATAAGTATTATCAAAACAAAATGCTACAGCAATCATCCAGCAACACATAAAATTAGTCAATTAACCATCAAGCTTGTTTATCACTTCACAACAAATAAAATTAGTTCATGATTTATGACAAAGCAGAAACAAAAACAGTTTTAACCATCATATACATCATCATAAATCAAAGAAAACAAATAGAATAGAGATAGAAGCGGACGACCCTTCTAGATTCTTGATTTCTTCTTCCTCTCGCCTGCAATTTTCTTGTCAGCCTTGAAATTCTCATTTTCCTTCCCTGTTTTCTTTTCTTTTCTTCAATATTTCTTGTAGTTGACGACTCTCCCTTTTTTCTTATGTGTGTACGTCTTTTTTATAGTTGCCAACTAGGGCAACCAACTTCTTTATGGCATGAATCCTTAATATTTGGAAACTTCATATTACATCTTTTTTTTGGGATTCGAGTGAAATTTTTTATTTTGTTGCTCTAGGATTGTTATAGCAATGGTTGCTACTGCATCTACATTGTTCTAAGCTCGTTTCCTCTTTTTTGTAGCTAAGGTTTTATTCATTGTTGCAAGCCCATTGCTCAGCATTCTTTCCTTAAAAATTGCACTTTCAGTTGCCTACAATTAAGCTTATGCTCTAAGCATACAATTTTTTTTTCTAAAACAAACTAATTTATTGAAAATAAACTAAAATAGATGATTATGCAAAATTTAACTAAAATGCAATAAGAACATATCGTTTACTTTCTAAGTAATCTTGATTTAAGTCTAAAAGTGCTATGATAACTTTTATTTCATAAAGTTATCACACCTCCAAATTTAAACCATTACTTGTCCTTAAGTAATAACGCAACACTATCATTTTAATCACACAATCATACAACACATAACTTAGCTCTATCATCAAATTTGCAAGAATTTTCCAACCCTCAAATCACATTTTTAATCATGCAAGATTGCCTCAGTAGTTCAAATCTAGACTTAGGGCTTATTATATCCAAAGTGTGTGTGTGCGTCACTTTGATCAAGTTTAGAGATATTGCAGCATTGCACATATATTACACCATACGCAAGGGTAGAACATAATACACTAATGGCCGGAGGTGGAAATCACAATAAATTTCAATTGTACTATAATTTTTTTTATTATTTCAAAATTCTCTATAATGTATCATTGATTTTTCATGTGAATGTCTATCACATGCAGTGATGACATCCAATTACTCAAGCAATACATAAATCAGAGTTGTTACAACAATGCTCATAATATAGTCTTATCTAAATACACCTTTTACTCAAGGCTGAATATGAGACTCATGAACAGACCTAGTTGCTCAATATCCTAGATAGAGGACCAAGAAAATTGATTTTTTTTTTTAACTTGATTTTATAGGAATGCTCATAACTTTTGTTGCCTTTGGACTTAAGACTACATATGGGCTACATACTCAGTCGTAGTTACTCAGCAACTTAAGCTATTAAAGCATAATTTATTTCATAACAAGCACAACTTCATAAAATTTTTCTCCCAAACTTGAGATATTTTTTACCTTTCTTTAACAAACATGGCTCTGCTACAGCATCCACATAAAACTTAATCAAAGCCTAAGTGTCTAAACAAAAAGTTAGCCCTCATCTTTAAACTATTCTCACTTGGCAATAACAAAACTTAACACTCAATTTATCCTTATTAGGTATTTTAATCCACACACAATTTTTAGATAATAGAGGCTCACACACACATTCACGCACCTAAACAAAACACACATAAGCAAAAACACATTATAGTTTAATATAACCCCTCATAAACTTGAGAGATGCTGTGTCCTCACATGCACAAAAACATTTAAATGCAAACAAACCACATGCAAGCAGAGAAATAAAAAGTCATAAACAAGAAAAAAAAATACAGTAAAGAAATAACATAGCAAGTTTTAAAAGACTCTGAAAAATTAAGTTTGACAAGTTCTTGCGTACTACCCAGCACAGGGTCACTTTTTTTTTAATGCACTTCTGAGACGTTCCTTTGGTGACCTTTGTGGATTGGTAATGTTGCAGCTAATGATTTCTTCTTGCTGGTTGTGGGGGAACTGACTAAAGGGGTTCCAGTGGCCTCGGATACCTTAGGCTGATTGGATCTTGTATGTTTTGGGTTGGCTCTTTTGGTGCTGTAGCACTTCCAAGTTGTTGTACTCCTTTACGCTTGTTGGATCCCTTTTTTAACTGGAGTTGTGGCTGAGGATCTTGGTGGAGTTTGTTGTGAAGCAGCTGGAGCAGTGTCCTTTGCAGTGATTTCAACAATTATGTCCAGTAATTCTATTTTTTTGCAGTTGTTCTAGTAGCTCTGGTAACTGTTGCTTCAATTTCGACATCAATTTCATCTTGTTCATCTTCGAAGTCTTCTTCACTCAAAACATTTTCCTTGCCTTTACTGGAGAGGGTTGATGACTCATCATCCTATGTATCCTCTGTTTCATCATCATCTTCTTAGATGAGGTGCTTTCCTTTTTGCTTAGGAGGCACCATTGGAGGTGCCTCATTCTACTCCTTTGTTGACTCATCATTTGCATTTTATTCCTCTTCTTCCTCTTCTTTTTGCTCCTTAACTTCCTCATCTCTTTGTTCCTCAGCTAGTGGTGGTACTTCCTCAGATCCCAATTCTTCTTAACTGGCTACTGCTTCAATTGCTGTAGTTTCCTCTTTTACTACTTTAAAATTAAACAGCTACAAACGGTCATCAAGAAAATCTCGATTCGTGCTTTTCATGTAGATGGAAAATTAATGTAGATGATCTTCAAGTTGCCTCAGGTAATTCCAGAATCGATTATTCTCTCTTCTCTGTGCCTCTATGCATTGAGTGATATTGTCACTCAACTCTTGCAGCCTCCTTTCAAGCCTAATGACTTTTCTTGCTTATGTTACAGTAGCATGTTTTGGTGTTGTTACAGTAGCAAATTCACCAGTAATTCATTCTATAGTTCGAGCAGTGAAAGTTCCTTCATTCTTACTCCTTTTATCCTTAGTAGAGATATGCACTCCAGACACAATGCAAACACTTATAATGAGTGAATGAAATAGCAAAACAACAGTTTTGTGTTTTTTTATAGCACATTCTTTAATTTCCCTCTCAATAATTACCTTAACATCAATTGGCAAACTCTTAAAAAGAAAATATAAAAGAATCAATCATTCTTGAGACACTGTGGTGGTGTGTGTGGTGGGCATCAGTCTAGATTTTAAAAATTTCACCTTTATTTTGGCAATCAGTTTCAAATCTGTCATGTTAATTACTCTTTCTTCCTCATTTGCCCATGTACTGCCTTCCACTGTAAGGGCCTTACACACATAATTTCACTTTTTATTTGTCATACTCCCAGCCATTTTGGAATATTCACAGTCAACATCAGATGGAAAATTGTAAAAAGTATTAATTACCCTTGATTTTAGAAGGACTTGAGTGTTCCTTACCCAAATTGTTCGTTGGTCTTGTCACAGCATATTGGCATAAAATTCTTTAACTACTAGCAACACAGGGTCCCTTGGGCGGGCACAAAAGTCCAACCAACCCCTCTTTGTTGCAACAACATAAATAGTATTGCATGTTTCAGAAGGTTGTGGCGGGAACTGAAAACCTTTTTCCTCCAAAATCTTCCTCACTTGATAAATTCTTCAAATTTATCTTTAGCTTTGTAACTATAAAAGCGAGAGGGGTCTTTTAGTCTAGCTCTGATTGTTTTGTATTTTATCATGATGAAAACACTAAAGACTGTGTTATAGGGTGTTAAGGGTGCAGGTTGCCCACAAGAGTGGTGGTCCTTCAAAAGCTATTGATGAGGGAAACAAAGATTGAAAGTGAGATGGCAAGAAGCACAGTAAAACCCTGATATATAGCGATAGTAAAAAAATAAAATAACTAAATAGGAGAATAAAAAAAAGGGATTAATTAAATAATTAATGAGATAAAATTGGAAATAAGGATATTTTGAATTTAAAACCAAATCAATTGAAAAAGAAAAGAGGATTAAATCGAAAATTTAGGGATTATGTAATCCCTTGTTATTTTCATTTTGAATTGCTATACCAGCTGTCACATTTACTTCCAACAGTAATAATCCTCTGTTTTTAGTCCTTTCTGACAATATAGACTCCTACTGCAGCAAGTAATATAATGTTGTAGCAATCTGCAATAAAGTCCCCTTTTTTTTTTTTTTTAGAATTAGTGTAAAGACAAAAAAAATCAAAGAAATCAAAATGACGTTGATGAAAATAAAATAAATAAATAAAACAACCAAATAATAAAATATAATAACAAAAGCAACAATAAAAATTCACAACACCTCTCATTAGGGTGCCTTTCAATTAGCACTTGATTTTAAGTCTTTCAGCCTGACCTTCCCTTATTTATTTAAATTGGATCTTTAAGGAATAAATCCTCTCTTGAGGCTTGCATGGCATCATCAATATAATGTTTAACTCATTGTCCATTTACGATAAACTCTTAACTAGTTTTTTCATCCTTAAAATCCATGGCACCGTGAGAATAAACTTTGATAAGTCTAAAAGGACTTGACCATCTTGATTTTAGCTTTTCTGGAAAAAACTTCAATCTTGAATTGTAAAGCAAAACTTGTTGGCCTGGAACTAAATTCCTTTGCTGAATGAGTTTGCCTTGCCATTGTTTTATTTTCTCCTTGTAAATCCCTATATTTTCGTATAAGAACAACCTTAACTCTTCTAATTCACATAGTTGAAGCTTCTTATGCTCTGTTGTATCATACATGTCCATGTTAAGTTATTTCAGTGCCCAGTATGTCATATGCTTTAGCTCCATTGGCAAATGGCAAGCTTTGTCATAGACAATTCAGTATAGAGACATGCCAAGTGATGTCTTGTAGGCTATACAGTAGGCCCATAAAGCAACATGTAATCTTAATGGCCAATCTTTTCTAGTAAGGTTTACCACTTTTGATTTCTCGATTAGGCACTTATGCATGACCATTTAACTGAAAATGGTCTGTTGAAGCAATCTTGTGCTTGATTCAATATTTAGCCAATGCTACAGTAAATATCCTGTTGCAAAAATGAGTGCCTTCATCACTAATGATGGCTCTTAAGATCCCAAACTATGAGACAATATTCCTTTGAAGGAATTTCACCATGGCTTTGGCATCATTTGTTGGTAATGCTGCAGCCTTTACCCATCTTGACACATAATTCATAGCCACCAAAATATATAGGTTACCAAAAGAAAGTAGGAATGGTCCCATGAAATCTATCTCTCATACATCAAAAACTTAATTTCCAGAATGTTGGTAAGTGGCATCTCATGTTTTTGAAAGATGTTTCTTGTTCTTTGACACCTATCACAACGTTTAACAAACTCATAAGTATCCTTAAAAATTTAAGGTCAATAGTAACCTGTTTGTAACCCTTTAGCTGTTGTTCTGTGACCTCCAAAATGTTCTCTGTATGCTGTAACATGACATGCCTATAATATGTTTGGAATTTTTTCATCAGGCACACATCTTCAATTGATCTTATCTGAACACACCTTGTATAAGTAAGGGTTATCCCATTGATAGTTTTTGACATCATGAAAAAACTTCTTCTTTTACTGGTAAGTTAAGTCAAGTGTAACAATCTACTCTCTAAATAGTTAGTAAAGTCTGCATACCATGGGAACCTTGACTGCTGCAGCAACTGTGTATACTGAAGCATCAACAGCTGCTCATTATAAAAGGTTTCTGTGATGACTTGCTTAGTCTAGGTGCTTGCATCTGCCTCTAATCTTGATAGATGATGTACCACTTAATTTTCAATCATTTTCTATCTTTAATATGTTAATCTTATAATATTGATTTTAATGATAATAAAACTTATATGTTTTTTATTAAAATGTTGGGGCTATTAAAATAAATTTATTAAAGCCATAAACATGTTTAAAGAAGCTTTTAATGACCAGTAACTTGAGTCAGAAAATTATTTTTCTACAAAATGTTGTCAAAATATAGATTCTGAAAATTATCCTTGAACCTTTTATTATAAAAGGCGAACCGATAATTTACATAAAAGATTTAGTCTTTAGACTTGTTTCAAAGTATATTGGAAATTAACGGTGAATCGTTTATGACTAATGCTGAACCGATAATTTATAGAAAGGAGAAAACTTTTTAATTTTGAAGCGTTTAGCAAAAACAGAAATCTAAGTTTGTTTTCAAGATTTTGGAAATAAATGGCGATCCAATAATCTCAAACGGTAAACCGTTTATTCAAAATCTAAGTACAATGACTAATTGAACAAGTCAAAATGGTTAACCGACAGCAGCAAACGACAATTCGATTATTCTTAGAAAGTCAACAACGGCTAGTTTTCAGTTTCAACTATAAAATAGCTCAATCTAATTCAAATTAAAGTGATCCAACAATCATCATTGAGCTTACTACTAAGTATACAATCTCTTTTGAGCTTTAAACTTGTTTTTGCTTCATGATTCATACTTTGAGATTTCAATTGTAATCATATACATTGTGTGAGAGATTGGTTGATTGTAATTATTGTTTTTGAGTGATTGTAAGTGTTGGGATACACTTGGGTTAAGAGATAAGGAATAATCTCTTTTTGTAAAGGTTTATTGACACCTTTGAAGTCAATTGTAAGTGTGGTTGAAGCCTTGGAGACTTGCTTAGTGGAATCCTCAAGCCCGGTGAGCTTAAAGGCGTGGACGTAGGCACGGTTGGCCGAACCACGTAAAAATCAGGTGTTTGATCTCTCTTCCCTTATCCTTTTAATTTCAAGATTTCTTAAAATTATTGTTTTTAATTTTATTAAAACATTAGTTTAAATTGTTGTATGGTTTTATTTGTTTAAGTTTTAAAAACCCAATTCACTCCTCTCTTGGGTAGCCTAATTAGTATTTTATAATCTCCAAGTCAAACTCTTCTAGTAGAAGAATCCATCTAATTAGTCTCGGTTTAGCATCTTTCTTGGAGATCAAGTATTTTATTGCCAAATGGTCTGTATAGATAGTCACCTTGGTGCTAACTAGATATGCCTTAAATTTATCAAATGCAAATACAACGGACAACAACTCTTTCTCTGTGGTTATATAATTACTATGAGCATCTGCTAGTGTCTTATTGGCATAATAAATAAAGTGGAAAATCTTGTTCTTCTTTTACCCTAGCACTGCTCTAACAGAGTTGTCACTGGCATCGTACATTAACTCAAAATGGATGCTCCAGTCTTGTGCTACACAATGGATATTGTAATAAGGGCTATTTTTTATTCATTAAAGGCCTTTAGACAATTGTCATCGAATCTAAAGGGTCTGTCATGCTCAAGTAACATGTATAAGGGCTTGGCTATCTTTGAGAAATCCTTAATGAATCTCTTATAGAAGCTCGTATGACCTAAAAACTTCTTATGCCTTTAACCAAGGTAGGTGGTGAGAGTTTATAAATGACCTTTATTTTTGCCTTATCCACCTCAATACCCTTTCTAAATGCTCTATGGCCTAAAACTATCCATTCTTGCATCATGAAGTGACATTTTTCCCAATTGAGAACTAGGTTTGTCTCTTCATATATTTTAAGTACATTTTCTAAATTGTGTAAGCAGTTCTCATATGATTCTCCAAAGACTGAAAAGTTATCCATGAATATCTCGAGTGTTTGCTCCACTATGTTTAAAAAAATTACTATCATGCACCTCTGAAACGTTGCCGGAGCATTACACAAGCTAAATGACATCCTCCTAAATACAAAGGTGCCATAAGAACAAGTGAATGTTGTCTTCTCCTAATCCTTTAGTGCTATAAAATCTGGTTGTAACCTGAATACCCGTCCAAGAAGCAATAATACTCATTTCTTGTAAATCTGTCCAGCATCTGATTTATGAAAGGTAGTGGAAAATGATTCTTTCTTATAGCCTTGTTTAACTTTCTATAATCCATGCAAACTCTCCAACCCGTAACTGTTCTTATGGGTATAAGTTCATTCTTTTCATTTGCTACAACAATCACTCCTCATTTCTTTAGTAAACATTGTACTAGGCTTACCCATGAGCTATCTGATATGATTCCAGAATCCAGCCATTTGATAATCTCATTCTTCACAACTTCCTTTATGATTGGATTTAACCGTCTCTGTTGCTCTATTAAGTTGCTATAGCATTCTTCCAACAGAATCTTATGCATGTAAATGGATGGACTAATTTCTTTAATATCCCATCATAGTCTAGCCATTGCCTTCTTATGTTTTCCCAGGACATCCACTAAGCTATTCTCCTGACTTGCATCCAAAGACTACAAGATAATTATTAACAATGTGTCATTGTCACCAAGATATGTATATTTTAAATGAGAGGATAAGAGTTTTAATTCTAATACTAATAGAACCTCTACAAAGGGTACAATAGGTTTTACTTCCTTATTTGATAGATTTAAATATCCGAAATGTCTATCTATTCTGAATGGTTGATTTTCGCTTAGCCATACTATGTAGATTGTGTCAACATCTCCATCGTCAAATGTTTCAACATTAAATTGCATCTTACTGCAGCAACTGTCTATCTATTCAGCTACAACAAGATTTATAATACTAATAAATTGCAATCTTCAATCTCATCGAGACTCTTCATTATATCTAACATATTAAAGTTAATTTGCTAGTTATTAACCCTCATTATGAATTCTCTTTTTTATAAATCAATAGAGTCTTTCTTGTGGCCAAAAGAGATTTTCCTAAGATGATGGATACTTCTCTGTCTACCTCAAAGTCCAACATAATAAAATCTACTAGAAAAATGAATTTATCCATCTTAACCAATACATCTTCAATTTTTCCTTCTGGATAAGTATGAGATCTGTTTGTAAGTTATAGAGTCACTGTTGTCAGTTTACATTCACCAATTCTCAATTGCTTGAAAACTAAAAGAGACATAAGATTAATGCTAGCCCCAAAATTACAAAGTGCTTTTCTATTAAATTTGGTTCTTATGGAATAAGGAATTATGAAGCTTCTTGGATCTTTTAGCTTTTGAGGTATTTACTCTGGAGTATGTGACTACACTCTTGTATTAAAACAACAGTTTCAAATTCTTCTAGTCCCCTTTTTCTTGCCAAAATGTCTTTAAAAAACTTCACATAATTAAGTATTTGTTCTAGAGCTTCTACAAATTGAATGTTTATATGAAGCTGTTTTAATACCTTTAGAAATTTTTGGAATTGTTTATTTTGCTTTTACTTCTTAAATCTCTACAGAAATGGTGGTGGATGTTTAAATTGTTATATTGTAGGAGGCTGTACAAGTTATTTTTCACTTGCTCTGCCTTGTTCTACTGCGGTTAATTGTACATCATCCTTCCTAACAGGTGGTGAATTATCTATTGCTACATGTACGACAACTCTGCTGCTAGCACCAATGTTGATTTATGAAAGAAATAAGTTCTTTTTCATTATGAACTTCTTCTTAAATTGGAAGAGGCTCACTTCTCTTCTTTGGCATGGCTACTGGAATGTGCACATCATTTCTAGACCTTAGATTGATCACTTTGCATTGCTCTTTTCCTTCTCTTCTTGGATTTTCTATATTGCTGGGTAGACTTTCCTGAGGTCTGTTGCTGAGGGAAATAGCAAGCCGTCTAACTTGATATTCTAAATTTCTTAATGACACAACTTAACTTTGGAAAACTGGTTCATTCTTTACAATATATTCCTTAATTAAGGCTTCAAGAGAATTGATCTGGTCATTATTAGTTTTTTTTTTTTATTTTGAATTTACTGGTGAAATCCAGGTGGTTGAACAGGTCTATTTTATCCATTGGTTGTTGCAGCATGCTGGTTTTGATTACTCTATTAGAAATTTGGGGGTTGCCTCCATCTGGGATTATAGGTGTTTGAATATGGATTGTTATGGTCCTGTTTATTGAAGTTGCCTACATAATTTGCTAAGGCTGGATTCACGAGGCAATTATCAAATAAACGACCTTCCCCACAATAGATACATGATACTTCTGTAACTAGTTAACTGTTGCTGGAGCAGTGGTTAGAGCCTTCACCATATTTGTTAATGAAGTTATTTGTGCTGATAAGGTCGCCAGTGCATCCATATTGTGTACTCCAGCTACACCTCTTGTTGCAGTTTACCTAATTAATGGCCATTGATAATTATTGTTGGCAATTCTCTCCAAAATTTCATAGGCTTCATTATAGGATTTGGATAATAAAGCTCTATTTGCTGAAGCATCCACCATCAATCTTGTGTTTAGGTTGAAACCATTATAAAAGGTTTCCAACTGTATATACAAGGAATACCATGATGAGAACATCATCTTAAAAACTCTTTAAACCTTTCTTATGCATCATACAAACTTTCATCTTCTAATTAATAGAAAGACATGATCTCATTTCTAAATTTTGTATTCTTAGTGGGTGGGAAATACTTTATCAAAAACTTATCAGCTAATTCATTTCATGTAGTGATGGAGTCTAGTGGTAAATAATTCAACCATGCATGTGCTTGATCTCTTAAAGAAAATAGAAAAAAGTTTGAACCTTAATGGTTCTTGTGATGATCCAACAATATTAAAAGCATCACTCACCTCTAAAAACAACTTGAGATGAAAGTGAGGATCTTTTTATGGCAGTCTATTGAACTAACCCACTATTTGTAACTTCTGAAACATCACTAGTTTTAACTCAAAGTTATCCACTTAGACTTCAGGTCTTACTATGCCTGGATGTATAGCTTAAGGAGTCAACACAGCATAGTCTCGAATGACTTTATCTCTGTTGTCAACCATATGAATGATATTGTTTCTTAGTTACCTATAAACATGCTATCCATTCTGACCTCTTTGTGCATTCAATGGTTGTAATTCTTCTCAGGTTTTCAAATCTTCCATACCTTGTAAATCATCCATTGCTACAGTATTTTTTGAATTTCTTTGCTCTCTTCTCAATCTCCTTACAGTTCTTTCAATTTCTGGGTCAAAATGGAACACAATCTATTTATCTTTGTGCATGCAATGGTTGCTAAAACACTCTGTCAGCACTAGGAAATAATTAAACAATAACTAAAATAAATCCCACAAAAATTGATTTCACAAATCAAAATAAACAACCAATCTCCAACAACGATGCTAAAAACTTATTGTGATATAAAATTAATCTCTTATAAAGTGGATGTCAATGCGCAAGTGTACACAATAAGTAATATAATGATAAGTATTCAAGTATTGTCTCTACAGGGATTGATGCTATCAGAGTTGTTACAGCAATTAATATGGTGCAAATTCAATTAAATTTAACTCTTTTGTCAACTAATTAAACTAAATAATCTAAATAACAGGAAATTAAAAGTAATAAAAATAAATTGTCTCGTCTCACACAAGAAATAACTATTAAGAATAATGTAGTTGTGTGAATCAACTCACTTAATGGCATTGACTGTTTTTCTGCTACAGTACCATTGCTATAGCAATTACTATGGTACTGGGCAGAACTCTAATGCATCCTCAGTTGTCATCTGTTGGATATCTTATATCTATATGTAACCTAACAATAACCAGTTGTTATGTCAACACAAGATATAGCATTATATGCTCAAGGTTTCTAATACTCTACAAGATAAATCCCTATGTCTAGTTTATCACTAGGTTTGGATTAAGTATGACCCTATTCAAATTGAGTTTAACCTAACTTGGGAAACCTAATCTAAAACTAAGTATTGTTTTGATATGATTTGCTAAAACAAACCTTTTTGAGGTTTTCTTTTAGCTAATATCACTAAATGGGTGGTCAGCTGAAATAGTGAATTAAAATAAGTATTATCAAAATAAAATACTATAACAATCATGCATCAACGCATAAAATTAGTCAATTAACCATCAAGCTTGTTTATTACTCAACCACAAATAAAATTAGTTCATGATTTATGAAAAAAAAAAACTAAAACAGTTTTAATCATCATAAATCAAATAAAACAAATAGAATAGAGATAGAAGCAGATGGTCCTTCTAGATTCTTGATTTCTTCTTCTTCTCACCTGCAATCTTCTTGTCAACCTTGAAATTCTCCTTTCCTTCCTTGTTTTCTTTTATTTTTTTCAATATTTCTTACGGTTGATAGCTCTCCCCCTTTTCTTATGTGAGTGCGTCTTAGTTGCCAATTAGGACAACCTATTTTTTTTATGGTGTGAATCCTCCATATTTGGAAACTTCGTATTACATCTTTTTTTTTATATTCGCATGAAATTTTCTATTTTGTTGCTCTATGATTGTTATAGCAATGGTTTCTACAACATCTGTACTGTTCCAAGCTCATTTCCACTTTTCTATAGCTAAGTTTATCTTCATTCTTGCAAGCCCATTGCTCAGCATTCCTTCCTTGAAAATTGCACTTTCAGTTGCTTACAATTAGGAATATGCTCTAAGCACACAATTTATTCTAAAACAAACTAATTTATTGAAAATAAACTAAAATAGATGATTATGCAAAATTTAACTAAAATGCAATAAGAATATATCATTTACTCTTTAAGTAATCTTGATTTACGTCTAAAAGTACTATGATAACTCTCATTTTATAAAGTTATCAGGCATTAGTCTAATAGCATTCAAATACAACTTTTCTTCTCTCAAACTTAGTTCTTCTACCTCTAAAACTCTGTTGTATGGAGTAACCCTTCAGAGCCCATGTAAAAGATTGAATATTTTTTAATACTTGTCCAACTCTAAATTCAACAAGTTATGTTCTATCTATAAACATTTGACCACCCAACACATGAGACATTCTACTAAAAAGATGTATTCTCATTTTCATATCTATCAGTGAGTCATTATTTGCATCATGCTACTCCCATTATATTAAGGTTCTTATTTTTTAGATTCTTTATCATCAATATCATCTTCTAATTTAGTAAATACATAAAAATCATCTTTTGCTTTTCATAATTCATCATCATGATAAACAGTTTGTGATGATGGACTAGCACCATCATCCATATTCATGCTTAAGTTTCTCTCATTGATTGTTTTGGATCTACTTATCAAATGCTTTAATCCACTACATTTCTCTTTCCTTTTTCTTTTTGGGTTTTCTTGTTCTAAACCATTCTTGGAATAAATGCAAGTTTTTTTTATTACCTGTAAGCCTGTTAGAAGCCCTTACTTTAACATATGCAAACTGCTTTTTATTCGCTTGTCTTTTTAAAGCATTGATTACATTCTTTCGAGATAATGACTACTTTGCCTTTCTTTTAGAAGACTATATTTGGTCAACTTGTGATGCCAAGTATTGCATACGTAGTGTGATTGATTTTGTCTAAGATTTTGCAAAGATAACATTTGATGAAAATGCTTGTGAAGATAATCTTTGAAAAACTAGGATAATGGTGGATCAATTACCTCCTTATCAAAATCAATGTCATCCTTATCATGCATAATAGGAAACTCAAAGAAGTCATCAACATCCTTAACTTTAAAGTCATATACACAGTAACTGCTCTCCTTACTAGCACAATCACTACATGGGATAGCTTAGTGCAATAGTTTTTGTCAAGGTTCTTTCCCCCAACAAAAATAGCCTAGTTGAGGAATAACATCATGACTTTTGCTCAGTTCGAGATAAAGTCATTATAAAACATGGTCATATTATGGCCAACCAGTTTGGCTTCAAGTACAAAATTTTTACGATGGTTTAAGATCTACTACCAAAATAATGATTAATGTTGCAATAGAAGGAACTTTGATAGGAAAAACACTAGAAGCAATTTATGAATTGTTGGAGGAGATGACTTCAATTACCAATGGTAGTGACCAGTACCAATGAAAGTTGCAAGAGTCCATAATGTTCATGATGTCACTACTTTATATGTACAAATAATTGCTACTCAACAAGTTGAACAATTTGATTATTTAAACTCAGCCTTGAGTTTGTGAAGAATGTGGAATGATCATACTAGCGTCCATTTTCAAGTTGAAAGTCCTTTTGCACCATCATCTACTGAACAAGCTCATTAAATGTTGAACTTCTAAAGGCAATGAAATAACCCATATTCCAATACCTATAATCTTGGTTAATGAAACCACCAAAATTTGGCACAGACCAACACTTAAAATACATTGACACCACCTCCAGTATTCCAATCATAAGAAAAAAAGTTAAATTTGGAAGATGCTCTTACCCAACTTACAACAAACATATCTCAATTTATTACTAAGACAAAGACAACTTTTCAAAATTAAGCTATATATCTATTTGGAACCTCGAGGTAAAAGTGGGTTAGATTGCAAACTTAATATCCTGCAGACCATAACACTCTTTGCCTAATAACACTAAGACAAATTAAGAGAGCAAGTGAATGCAATTGTACTTCAGAGTGGTAAACAACTTGACCACCACAAAAAAAAATAAATAAATAAATAAAGTCGATGAAGAGTAAGCTAAAGACACCACCAAGGGTTTAAAGGTAGCAGGTTCAAAAATACTATAACCTTAACCAACAGTACCAGTTAAGGCCTATGTTCCTCTAATCTTTTTTCCTCAATGTCTTTGAAAATATAACATAGATAAGAAATCTTTAAAATTTCTTAATGTGTTTAAAAAATTGCATATTAACATTCCTTTTGCAGATGCTTTAGAAAAAAATGTCATTTTGTATCAAATTTATAAAAGCAATGTTGTCCAACAAGAGGAAATTTGAGGATCATGAAACTGTAATGCTAACTAAAGATTGGACAGCCATTTTGCAAAAAAAAAAAAAATTGACACTAAAGCTAAAAGATTTAGGGATTTTGAATATACCTTGCACTTTTGAAAAATCTTATTTTGATAAATCTATATGTGATTTAGGCGCACATATTAATTTGACTCCTTTTTCTGTTTTAAGAAATTAGGAGTAGGAGAACCTAAGTAAAAAAAATCACCTTTCTATTAAAACTGAAGCATCAACTATTAGAGTATGCCCCTGATGTTGTTAAAAAGATTGTTTTACTTGAAGTTTATAAGTTGGGTGCTACTCATGTGCCTTAATTTTGTATGCACTTGATTTTGCTTGATTTTTTAATGCATCTAAGTTTGCTATAAAATTGCTTTTTAATTTAAAGTTGTATAATGGTCTAAGGATACAACTAAAGGCTTTACTCCTTGCTTGTTTTCTTGTAATCTTTGGCATCAATTCTTCTTTGCAGAAGTCTTTAAGACATCTCTTCTCAATACTTTTGTCAAGCACCTAGTATATTCTCTTTAGAGTCAAAACTATGTTGTAAGTCCAATCAATTGCTGGCTTAAAAGTAAATTAACACAAAGATATGATATCTCCTTTTTTTTTTTAAAGTAAATACTAACATATCTTATCAAAATGAGGTGTATTTATAATATATGGCATTTATTAAGTTATTTTGTGAGAAATCTATCCTCAAGAAAACATGGCTTAAGAAACATTTGCTAAAAGAGGTTGGAAGAATGAGGAACGCATGCATAATTGTGAACATCATAAAGAATTATCAATTGCTTAAAAAGATATTAGTCACATATCATTGGAGGTTGATGGTTTACAACATTCAATGGGTGAATTGATGCAATAAATGCAACAAGTTATAGAAACAACTAAAGAGAACTTGCTCTAAAATCGATTGACAGCAATGTTAAAAAGCCTAATTGGTTTTAACTTATGCCTCAAGCTATGGATTGCATCATTTAGTTGTTTGAGAGGGCTAATACTCTAGTTGTGTATCTTTCCACATGCAGCAAAGGGAGAAGCTAGTTTGTTGTAATCACTAGTTATGTTGAATAAGAAGACTGTACCACTTGCTAAATGACCTCCTTATAATTCAGCTAAAACGTGGGATGCCCTTTGTTGGAATTTTATTAGTATTTCAAAATACTATTATCCCACATTTGAAATAAGCGAGATTAATCACTTTTATGTTCGAATTGAATAAGTTAGATCTAAATGTGATTTAGATAATTTAATTGAATTAAATTATGAGACACATGGATGACTAATACAAATTAAATAAGGAAAGCCAATGACTAATTCAAACCGAATTAGGAAAAGGATTATAGATTTTCTTTATACAAAAGAGACAACAAAACCTTCAAGGTACAACAACAATTTCCTCTCCTTCTATCTCATATTTTCTTTATAAAATTTGTTTTGTTGTTCTAAATTGT
The DNA here is from genome assembly GCA_030449905.1 of Luvunga scandens. Taxonomy (NCBI): domain Eukaryota; kingdom Viridiplantae; phylum Streptophyta; class Magnoliopsida; order Sapindales; family Rutaceae; genus Luvunga; species Luvunga scandens. The sequence continues at coordinate 16,607,646 of JASUUG010000210.1, read as the reverse complement.
TGTGCTTAAAGTGCAACCTTATAACAGTGTTGCCATTAAATCCTACATATCAATTTGCCTATTTGTGTCCTTTTTGTATTGAAAAATCTTTTTAAGGGAGTGAAAATTGATCTTAAAGACAATACTTCACAAATGCCTTGACTAATTTTATAATTGCTACCAAGTGAAACGTGCCATGAATAGCATTGGATAAACCATACCATAAAACAATACCAATAGCTACTATTCATATTTTGGACTTTCAAGGAAGCAATATTAACTCTTATTTCCAACAATCTTAAGACTAAATTTATGAGTTGTGAAAATTGCTTCAAAAAATATACACAAACTTATTACTTATAATCTTTTATTACTGAAGATCTTGCTTAGATTTTTGCTGATAGAGGGTTCTTATGAAATTCCTAATAATTACTACAAATTGATTTTCAATCTGAAACTTTTATATGTTAGACTAGACATTAAAAGGAATCTTTTAAAACTAAAATCGAATTAGAATTCAATTTATAATATTTTTTGAACTCAAGTTTGTTATGTTAAAAATTTCTAATTTCATCACAAAGCATAAGTTACAAAACTATCTTACCATACCTAGACTTCTCCAAAAATTATGAAATTTGAGAACTGTTTCCTACATACTTCTTGTATATTTAACTTTTAGGATTTTATGACTAAAGGAAAAATTGTTATGAGTTTTTTATTTTAATGATGTCATGCAGAAAACATATTGACATGTTTCATCAGATTTAAAGCAAAAATATTTTCAATTTTTTTAGATGGAACCAAACCATGACAATTTTATTATTGAGAACCCTATATGTTCACATACTCTATGTAAAATTTGAGATTTTTCTGATGAAAGAATAATTTATTAAGATCTAAAGACTAAAGACTATTCTATTACAGAATTGGTGGTGATCTATTGCCTTACTTGTTGCTGTGTCAATTACCTAGATGTTGTGGAAGAAATAGTTATGTTATACGATTTAATAATGATCTATTTTGATAATTTCCAATTAAGGCTTGTTTCAGTCACTTAATTGTTCAAAGGAAATTTAGGGTGCATCTAGTATTATTTTTCAAATGGTGCTTTTATTTTTGTTTTATAAACTAGAAAATAATTAGCTTTTAGTGAAAAGAAAATAGGTTTGGTTGTTTGTTTCTAAAATAGTGTTTGAAAATTAAAAAGCAAAAAATGCATTTGGTTGTTTATTTAGAAAAGTGAAGACAAGGAATCAGATTGAGAGAAAAAATGCATTATAATGAAAAAGCTATAATAAGTTGAAGTTTTTAATCATGATATATTTTTCTTTTTTTTGTAATTGTAAATGATTAGTGCTCATCTTCTAAGTTTGGAGAAGCATGCTGTGGAGTTTTATACTCAAAAATTATTTTATAATGTTTGTAAATAGATTTGCAAAAAAGGCCAATTTAAATTGTCAAGTGACACGACTTAAAAATGTTTAATTTACTTTCAGGTATAAGAGTGTCTAGTTATAATATAGTTTGGTGAGTCCGAAGTCAATCTATAGAGAAAAATTTAATTTGTTTAATTTAATTTATCTAAGAAATGAAAATAGAATTTAAATATATGCAACTTAATTTAAGTGAAACTATGAAATTAAATTAGTTAGAGTTATGGATCTACTCTTAGTAGTAAATACAATTTAATAAATTCTTTTTTTTATTTTATTGCCAAAAGATTAATTGTATAAATTACAATTATCTTCTCATTAATTTTATTATGGATTAAGTACTTAATGTGCCAAAATTTAACTTAGCTACAATAAGTCAAAATGTTATTTTATCATATTTTATACTAAGATATTAAGAATATATTGTGCCAAACTCCTATGTTTGTCTATAATAAATCAAAATTTTAAAATATAAAATATAAATAAAATTAGATAGAAAATAATTTAATTTTTTATAATTAAAAATAGAATGTAATTAAATCATATTGCTATTTACCTAAGCATAATTGAAATAAAAGTAATTATTAAAATTAAATTATACATAATTAAAAAAATGGTATTTGAAAATTGGAAATAAAACTAGTTTTATTTATTGAAAATATAAAACAAAATATTAAAACATAATTAAGATACAGAGAAAAGGAGAAGAATTTGGAGAGAAAGAAGTGAAAAAAAGTATAGAGAGATGTGTTCTTTCCCCTCTCTATTTATAGTAGTTCATAATCATTCCACACCACACACATAAATAAAGCCAATTATATCACGGCCATATATTTGTCCCACTAACAAAACATAAAGTTAATTCAATCTACTCAAGTATGTCTAGTTCATTCCACTAACAATTAGCACATCTAACATGGTAAGAACTTATAATTTCATAATTACCATACTTAACGTAGTAAAAACTTATAATTTTACAACAAAAGTCACAGATCCTCTTCGACAATGACCTAACTTTTTGAATCTTTAGAATCCAAATTTGACATCTGTTTATCTACTTGGAGCTTCAAATTGCGTGAAATTATTATTTTTACTTAACAAACACAAAAAAATACATAAAATCAAATATTTGGAAACATAATTAGAAATTCACAATATATTATATAATTACAAATGTAAATTATAATATAAACACAAAATAACATTTTGAACCCGTAGTAAACATAAAATTTTTAACACTAATCATCCAGCAATGTCACCCTTTATACATGCGAGTGACTAGGCATCTACGAGAAAATAAGAAGTCGAATGTAGTTTATTATCCAAAAGAACAAAATTTTGAGTACTCTTGCAATAAGTTCAAATCAATTGGAAAACCATGCCCTTATTTGTTTTGTGTGATAAAACATCTACATATTAGTGAGATACCAACTTTATTGATTAATAAAAGATGGACCATAGATGTGAAGGTTCTCAAACAATCTCCAATGCCATTGGAAAATCAATCTAAGGATGTTCCTAACAAAGTTTGGTATGGGTTATAAATGCTGAATTCAATGAAATTAGTTTTTTGACCTTCAAGTTAAATGTTACATATTGGAAATTAAAAATTCATCTTTCTCAATTGAGGAGTGAGATAACAGAGTTAAGAACAAGCGATGAAGGAGATAAAGATTGACCATTCAGTGCAAAAAAGAAGGTAAGAATTGTAAAAGATCCTTTGGTTGTGAAGAACAAAGGGTGCATCTAGTGCAAACATTAATTTGAGAGTAAGATTGAAAAGATAACCTATAGAACAATTTTTTAGCACATTGAAACCCTGAAAAAGTGAAAAACCATTCACTAGTCTTTTTATTTCAGGAAGCTAATAACATATTTAATTCTTATCAAATATTTCCACGTAGATGTCAATCTGTACAAGGATTAAAAGGCACATGGCTTTCTCACAACAGGTTCCATTTTATGCAAAAGGAGGCCAAGCACATCCATCCTATAACTAGAAGTATACCAATTGAAGTAAGGACTTAGAATAGTGTGAGTTGTATAGATAGAGTAGTTGTTTATGTTTGAGCTATTTCAACTCATTAGATTAATCATGACATTGTCTTTAAATTAATAAACATAATCCAAACTTGCATGTCATGATTGATCACGCTAATTAAAAGGAGTGACACTTAAGTTTGTAATTGAACAAGCTTTTTGCATTGCACTGCTTTGTTTCCAAAGTGTGCGTAGAGCAAAAAACATCAATGCACAGGATACTTAGTTTGATTTCATCATAATAACAAAACAGAATAATAAAAAATGATCTTTAAAATAAATTTCAGACGTCTTAAAAGTGTTTTCCTTTCCTTTCTTCCCGAACATCGTAAGAGTGTTTATCAAATTGGCCAAAGTTTGTGCTAGTTAATCATAAATTAAAATGGTACAAACCAATATGTAAAATGGTAAGTCTAGACATATGTCATAGACAAACTATCATTAGATAACTAATCTCTTCTAAAATGAATTATGTTCTTTGTGAAGTCAAAGAATAATATTACAAGTCTATGAAACTATAGTTGAATACAATGAAACTATAGTTGAATACAGAGATACTAAGAAATTATTGAGGGGAAACAACAAAAAGCTCATAAAATAAAAGGTTTTTTCAAACAAAAGCCCAACCTAGCTGATTAGAGATCCCAATATCAACATTCAAAGGGATAACCTAATAGTAAAATACCTAGCTAGATCATTATAGGTGTTATCCTCTATGGGAGTTACCCTCTTACCTATTCCTATAGAAATAGTGATGCTTGTAGAGAAGAAAGGATGAGCTATATACTCTTCATGATTCTTATGCTTAAAAAAATCAGATTGGAAAAGTAGAACTCAAAAATATGACTAGGAAAGTATTGATTCTTATGACTCTTGATTAAGAAATTACCTATGAGAGAAAAAAATGAGACGGCTTCAAAGCAAATTGTTTAAGAAGCAATTCTTAGAAACTCTTGCAAAACCAAATAGATGTTTATAGCCAAAACGAACATAACAATGAGAATTCAGATATATTAGGAAAGATTATTTTATGAACCATATTATTGTTTACATGAACGATAGAATAGGTTAAAGATATTGTGTCTACTATCACCTACAAAATAAATATATTTTCATAAAGGAAAAATCAAGTGTTTAGACCTACCTATTCTATGTAAATTTTGCTCCATTGAATTTTGTCACCGTGGTCAAAACAGTTTTAATATTAAAAACATCTGGCTTTCTGTTTTCCGCCAATTTTTATTCATGTAGGGGATTGTTGAAAAAATATCACTTAAGTTACTATTTTGAGGCATGATGTTAAGTGAGATCCACTTAATATAAGTGAAAGATCTAGGATACTTTATATACACCTCCGTGAGTACTTTGGAATGTTATATCTATAAGCTCAAAATAACTGTGAAATTTAAAAGCTAAGGAATCAGTAGTTTATATATGATTACTCAAGTGTGGCTCCGCAAGAATCCATGCATTTAGGCTTTCTCTTGCTCGCAGTCTCACGTGAAGAGGAGGGTCGGGGGGAGGGTTTCAAATCCTAGTCTGATTTGGTCTACGTTCATGAATATCATGTCAGCGTGCCTTAGCCTTGTTTTTTCAATTTTCTATTAATATTTGACTTCTAAACTGCCTGAAATTAAAGCAACAGGGTGACAGTCAGAATAATGCTATTCTTTCCAACATTGGACTAATCACATCAGTTACAAGAGTTTTTAATTAAAAAAAATTAAAGGCAGCTGTTACACGACACACAAGAACAAAAAGCAACAGCGTAACAGTCAGATTAATTCTACTCGTAAATCTTAATGTGGTTGTTGGACTGAAATGCCCCTCTCTTATTACCATAAATTGGCTCAGCCTATCCAGTTTTGGAAGAAACACACGACACGCATCAGGAGCTCGCCGTGAAACGATTTGGTGGTACGCCTATTGTTTCATGCGCGCATTGTATCTTGGGAAATAGACGCTTTTCAAACCTATAAAACCCGAAGTAGGCGGCAATCTATTTTAAGGAAATTGTTTATTACAGGCCTCGGAATTTCCTTTTATTTACAGATTCTTGTTCAGTTTCTATTTCAATTTTTGTTTAGATTTTGTTCTGTTGTTGTCTTTCTGTTAAATTGTTTTGTAATTTTTATTGTACGTACAGATTTGTATGTTTCTAATAGTGTTCATGATGAAATATTGTATGTAATTGGAGTAGTTATCACTATAAATGGATTACAAGCCGATGGTGCATGATCTACTACATAATCTTTAAGCAAAAACTTACTTGAGACCGTTTATGTGGTTAGGTATTAAAGTTGCCAAGTCTGAAACATAAGCAGCTATGTATAAAGGCATACATATTCATGCACATAATAAATTCTTAAAGGTTCCTATTCATATTGATTTATGAGAGTTCAACTGAAACATTAGCTTGCAGTTGAATTTACATGTATTTTTAAAAATTAATTAAAGGTTTCCTCCAGTAAGTTGCCACAATTTGCAATTGATATTGCTAAAATATCAAACAAAATCAACTTACAGTTTTATATATGCTTATCACTGATAATTTTTTCACACATGTTTATTTTGTTAATTGTTTGCTATTATTTTGATTCATACCTCAAGTAAATTAGGCACTCTTTTGGAAATCATGTCATTTAGACTTCCTATAAAGTGTATGAACTTGAGAATGCATTACGAACTACATTGGAAAGTCTAACTGCAAGAGAAGAATTGTTTTGCAAGAAAGCATGCTATGTGTATGACTATGAGCATTAAGTAATCACTTTTTGAACGATAAGCCACCTGGCTTGGCAAGCCAGTTCCAAACAGTCAAGTATCAATATCACATTATGTAAGCACAAAATATGGTCTCCACTTAATTTTCGGTCTATAATTGAATTGATTTTTTTTTGTTTTGGAAGGATAATTGAATTGAATTTGAAAAATTCATGCGGGACCTTTTTTCACTATTAGGAGCTAGTTTGATTTGGGTTATGTGAGTGCTTAACCGTGTATGTTAGTTTTTTTAGTTTGTTATAATTAAGCTTGTACGTAATTAAATAATTTATTTGTAAATGATAATTATATCAATGTGTAATGTAAAACTGAAATGTGTAAATGTACATTCAATTGTTGACAATGGAAGATATTTGAGATTTGTAAATTTTAATTATGCTAGGATTTTGTAGAATTTGGGAATTTCTAAAAAATATTTATTATGATTTTTAAAAAAAAAATTCAAAAAAATCATGATGGACAACCCATTATAGAAATATGACAATTTCACAAATCTATTTTTTTTTTTTTTTGGTCAAATTGAAATAATTTAAAACTTCCCACCAAAAAATTCAAAAAAATGGGAAACAAGCTCAAAATTGTTCCACTTCCCTTGAAATTATGTTGTCACAAATATGTGATTGGTAAGATCTAACCAAAACTTTGTGACAGGCATTGTTATGTTATCATTTCTTTACACTAGCTACAATTAAAAGTGTTAATTCATGTAATTATGTTGCATTCTTATCATGTTTTATTTCATGTCGTGTCAAATATAAGTAAACATGGCTACAACCCATTTATTAATTGTGGCAAAACATCAAAATACAAATACGACCTATTTATTAATTATGTTAATCATGTTGACCAGTTTAACATATTTAATACAAAAAAATTAAAATTAATCTTAAAATAACAACTATGTCAATATTATTATTAAAAATAGGTTATAAATAAGTTAACATGACATAAATATTACATAATAAGTTTATCCCACTATATGGATATGACAATGAACAATTATTTAGTGTTCAATATATACATTAGTTAATTTTTAAATAATATTATCACACATTAATAGATATTCTTAATTTTCTATAATATTATCATATATTAATTCATATTTGCGTCATAAACATACAATTATGTTGAGATGGTCCAACACATGTACAACATAATTATTTATCGTGTCATGTAATGTGAACCCCATTATTAATTGAGTTAATATTTTTCAATATGAATATAGAAAAGTCATGTTGTATCCATGTCGTATAATTGTATTATAATCCATTTTGTCATCTTTAACTACCATAATGGAAGTGATATCTTCCATTTACTCTCTCTTAACTGAAAGTTTTTTTAAGAAAGTTTTTACCTAACTAGTAAGTCAATTTTCTTGTAGGGGATGAAGACATTGACGAAGAATTTGATTTCCAGCTTGATATTGCTAAAGCTCAGCGAATGATTATGAAGCTCAGGAAAAGTTTTAGAAAGAAAAAGAATCAGAGGGATCCTATCTTTACTCGGGAATATATTAAGGATGGTAAGCATATTCACTCTCAAAGATACGGCAAAACTATGCTTAATGCCTCAATCCATAATCAAAATTATCAGTTGGTTCATATGGGAAGTGGTAGTTGATGGATTTGCTGCCTTGATTTCTGTTATAACCGATTACCCGATTTTTCTTATTTTTATTTTGATTTTGAGGGTCAGACTCATCGTGTCCCCCTATCCTAATGCGATCCCCCCTCTCCTTAATAAATCTTTCTTTGTTCTATTGAGGTTTACCAAAAATTAAAACAATAAAATAACAATGAAGAGAATAGAAAATACAAAATCCAAATGCTATCGTTCCAAAATATTTTAGTTATTTAGTTTATAACCTACATAATGCGACATTAGTGAATAACATCTAATTATATTCTACAGTTTATTTCATAACAAATTATTATCACAAACAGATGTTATTTATTAAATATTAAGATTATATGGATAAAGTATTACAAGTTCATTTTTTCCACTTGTGATATTCCACTGTTTTGAGAGAGTTATAATTGTCATGATACTTTATGATGCATTGTAAAACCAGTATAAAATACAATATAGAAAAAAAAATTCTGAAAAAGAAATTAATGAAACCCATCGAAACTTATGCAGCTAACGGAAATACCATAATAATGATTAATAGCATTAAGGCGAGTAATCATACTGGAATTTACCAGTATACCCACAAAATTAACAACTTAGAAACATTAAAATTCTACATAGAAGTAAAAAGATTTAATGCAAGAAAAAATAATTTGGTGTGACTAGGTTAGTTTACTCTACAAGAGTAAGTAGTCCGATTAGCACTATATTAAGGTGGTGTTTGTATTTTGGTCTAAAATTTGGATAGATTTAAATCATTCTAAATTTTAAACAAATCTGGATGTCTAAAGTTGAATGAAAAATTTGATTTTTTTTTTCTAAATTAAATATTGAGTTGTTTATTTTTTTAACTTAAAAATCTTGAAACCAACATTTTTATATTTGTACCCTTATAAATTTTAAATATTAAATAAATAATAAATATCTCAAAAAATATAAACAAGATAATAATTTATCATAATAAAAATCATGTTCAGGTGAATACAAATCTTAAATATTCTAAATAAGAACCTGCTAATTAATTTTATTATAGTTTATAATATTTTATATGAAAAATATTAATAAAAGAGGGAGATTGACAAATTTTCCTGCTAAAATAAATATATATTAATTATCTCCTTTCATAATATCCAAAAGAAAATGGACACATAAAATTTTAAGGAAAAAAGGGGTAAATGAGTTATTTACTTAATAATTTACCTTGAGAACATAAAATTTATGCTTGTTATAAGAAAAATGATTAAAAATAACAAAAAGTATAAGCAAAAAGATCTTATGATTAATTTTTTATTCACACCAAAACATATATTTTCATTTTTTTAGCACTCAGATATTTTTTTTATTTTGATTTCCATTGATATAATTTATTTAATTTATAATAAATATGAACAAAAGTATGTTTGAGAACAAAGGTAATATTATAAAATTATATTTTCAAGGGATTATTGGCTATTATGAAAATAATAATGGGATAAGTGATTTATATTAATTTTAATAGAAGGAAATTGTCAATCTCTCAAAAAAAATTGTAAAGATAAATAATGCTAATTTAAAATAATAAAAAAATAAAAATAATAACAGTGTATTGCCATATTATCACAAGTTATAATGATGGATAATAATGCTAATGAGTAAATTTTATTTAGATAAGAATGAAAATTAATTAATTAAATAAAGATATGTTAGAGAATAATGATGGTATCAAGACTTTTTAAATTTAGTAAAATGTTAAAAAATTGACTTAATAACTTGATGGTTAAAAATTTTTGTTAAATAAAAAAACAAATTTAATGATTTAATTGGTTGCAATTATGCCAATAAGTTTAAAAAACAAGGGAAATTTACAATAATAACCATCAAACTTTTACCAATTACACAAATAACCACACAACTTTTTTTCTATCAAAATTAGCCAAACCACAACATTTTGGACCATACTACCCTTGTCATTCTGACCCAAATTTTTCCAAACGGAAGCATTTCTTCCAACAAATTTCTGACCAATCGTTGGCACCGGAGAAGAATGAATGCGGCATCAATCATCTGCGACAATCTCCAGAGCCCACGTCGAACAACATCAATCCCACCAAAATCAAGTCCAATAGCAGTGAAGAGATCTAAAAATCAAACATTGAACTTCAAAAACCTTAGGTAAGAAATTTGAAATAAATGCTTTATCTTGTTCTTGTGTTGCATTTTATTATTTTGTGGTTGTGTGTTGTTGTTGTTTGATGTTGTTTTGGTGGAGGGTTGCAGGAGAGGAGAATGAATTTTGGTCATCGCACAAAATTTCAAAGAGTGCGGTGGTCCCATCGCACGTAATTGTGTGCAATGGCCAAAAAAATTAAATTCATAGGTGTTGTGTTTTTGTGCGACGGGTTATCCGTTGCACAAACTTTTGGGAGATGGGTCCTCGTCACACAAAAATAAAGCACCTATGAATTAAATTTTTTTTGCCGTCGCACACAATTACGTGCGATGGGAGCACCGTGCTTTATGTGTTTTCGTGCGACGGACTGCTAGTCACACCAAAACACAGAGATTGTGTGATCATGTTTCCGTTGCGCAATTTGTGTTAATAAATTTTGTTATGTTTTTTTATTATAATAAAGTTATGAATTTTAATAATTGATCGAAATTTCATTTTATTATAAATACATGGCAAAAAAGAGTTTGGCGAAGCGTAATCTGCCTCGCCCGAGGAAGGATCCAGGCGTAATGAAGTTAGGATTTGATAATCATTTTCCGAGGAATATTATAGAGACATCGAAATTTAGAAAAGCCATCGAAGCTATCCGGAGTAAGTTAACGAAAAAACAATTATCGTTATTTAAGAATGATATTTTCGGGCAGTTTATGAATTTGGAGAGTTATGCATTCATTAGTGTTGTAATCCACAATTTATTGCTTAGACAAGTGGCATATAATTAAATTGATGAGAATCAATTGTGGTTTCAAATAAAAGAGCATTTAGCACATTTATTGATTGGAGAGTGGTGTTTAGTTACGGGGCTCTCTGGTGGTGAAAACATCGTACCAAAAATTCTACCAAAGGCATCATAGGTTACTCCATCGATATTTTGATGGTCGGTTTAAAGACTTGAATCTAAAAAATTAGATATTGCTTTTGCCAATTTGAACTTTGATGTCATGGACGACGTTGATGCCTTGAAAATCGTATTTCTTACTTTTCCGATAAGTCTCGAATGGTAGAAAGGATAACATCGGTGATTTCCAATTGATGAATTACGTTGATGTTGTCGATCACTTTCAAGTCTTCCATGGGTCATATATTATGGGAAACGGTATACAACAAAAGATTGATAATGCATTGAACCAAAAGGTCGAGAAATTTAAGGATCAGTGAAAATATCCTTCTCATAATATTGCGAAGTACAATATTTACGGCTTCAGTCATGGAGTGCAGGTGGGTAGGAAAAGAAATTTAAGTTCGTATGTGTACTTATGTATTCACGAAGTAATTTTCTTTAACTTTGTGACTTTGTTTATTGCAGGCTTTGTTTTTCGAAGTTATTGAGAGGTTGCTTTATCGAGTGGGCAGTGAAGACAAGGAAGAAGATTCCCCGCATATTAAAATGGAAGGCATTTTCTTCGTCGAAAATAAGTTATGGGGTCGTACATTCATATCTCAATAACAACACTCGTATTGTAAGTATTATATGAATAAAATAACTGTTAATATTATTAAGTACTATATCATTATTCGAACATAAAATTTTGTCTACTCTATGGCAAGGGAATGTTATACAAATCATCAAACCAAGTACAAAAGAGAAGGCAAAAGATTATTGGAATACTGTAGAGGATAGTGTGCGATACGTCCCAAGATGGGTTCTTAACGTAAGTATTCTTGAGTACTTAATTTAAAATATCATTAAAGTTCAATACGCTTACCAATTATTTTTTATTTTTTTATCTATTCTGTGCAGTATAAACTTACAATCAATGCGCAGCCTATTCCAAGCAAAGTACAAGAGCCTAAGGAGTACACGAATGGACACATGAGCAACAAAACCCACTCGAGGACGAGTCTACTGCAGCTGACAATGACGATTGATCACATGACTCCGATAACCCACAAGAGTCGGAGGTAACATCCTCATCAACGATCATTTTCATTTCTTGTATACAAATTCATAGATGCCTTTAATATAGTCTCGTTGTATTTGTTGATAACAATCAAGGACAAAGTTCTATAACAACTATTTCATTAGACAGATTAACAGTATTGATCGTAACATTTTTGAGCTAAATTCGGCATTTGAGACATAGCGCAAAGAACAAAGGGAGTTTAGAAAACTCGTCATGGAACTTTTTGGTTCAAACAGCGAGAGTACATCCAAGTGGTCGAACGACGATTCCCCGATTAAATGCTCGTATACAGTGAGCAACTTTATCGCGTTGTATCTTGTTATTCTTTACCTTCTAATCCGACAGAAATTGAATATGTTTATATTGACTATTTGATAGGCATTAGATGACGTGAGTTTATATCGATATTAGTGATCATAATGATCACAGTCCTTTGACATTGTACAGCTTCTACAGGGACGTAAGTGGTGATAGCATCAAAATTTTCACTAAGGCACTACCAGGAATAAGTCAATTCAAACGTCCATATCAGCTGTCATATATGGTTAGTAGTCTGTACATGATTCCGCCTTTCAAGAGAGGGAGGAACATGAATTCTCTGCCTATAATCGAAATAATTGACCATGAGATTGACGAAAAAATGAGTTTGGATATAAATCCATTAAGAGGACTAGAGTACTTATGGTTAATTAGTGCAAAGCAAAGACAATACCCAAATGCCTTATCTCAATGTGTCACGCACACAAATTCCTTTTTTAGGGAGGAACATGAATTCTCTGCCCATAATCGAAATAATTGACCATGAGATTGACAAAAAAATGAGTTTGGATATAAATCTATTAAGAGGACTAGAGTACTTATGGTTAATTAGTGCAAAGCAAAGACAATACCCAAATGCCTTATCTCAATGTGTCACACACACAAATTCCTTTTTTAGGGTAATGAGTTTAAAAAGCTTACAATAATTTATTACAATGCTATATCTCTTAATGCCTTTAGAACTTTGATTCCACGTAGCATATATGTACTAGATGTTCTTGAAGCAATTATAGAACGACGATGATTGTGATGTGAACTCATTACAATATAGCTACAACTTCAATATCTATATTGATGGGCGATCGGACATCATGTCCAAACGGTTCGCAGACGTTGATATGGTAAGAATTATTATATAATATTAATGTTATCTAATTTTGTTAGTAATTTTTTAAAATTTTTAGTTTATGTTGATTTGTGTACTCAGGTATTTGTTCTTGTGAATCTGGTTGGCGATCATTGGATAGTAGCTCGAGTGGACCTTCGTAAAAAGAATATGTTGATTTATGACTCGTTGGCAGAATCTCAAGACGATAAAACGTATGAGCACAACTTCAAGTCATTTCAAGTTGTTTTCTCTCGATGGCTAGAAGATGTTGGATTCTACGACATCTGACAGGAATTACGAAGTGCCAACCCTTGGAAGGTGAAAGTAGTAAAAAAATGTGCCACAACAAGAGCCTAGAACTAAGGATTGCAGAGTTTTTTTATTGGTGTTTACAATGTATTTAATGTTCGGGCTCCAATTTGATTTTAGTTGTAGCCATGGATAGTACTTTAGAAAAAAGATTGCTGTTGACATATTTAATGGTAATATTGCACTTTAGGCCATTATACTCATTTGAATATTAATGCACGTTGAATTTTTCTTTTGTAGAGATAATTAATATAATATAATTAAGACTAAATGCCTCATTAGATATAATTTTACAATAAATAAAAAATAAATGTTCAAAACACAAAAGTATTTATCATGATACAATTAGTTTTGATTCAACGCAATGAGATTCTTACATTTCTTGCGATTATGCCCGCTTGATTGCACCGCCCACATATCACGCTTCTCCTGTTTTCATCCTTACCAACAGAGGGTATTCGAGCTCGGACAACGACCAAATGGTAGTGCTTCAATTGGTGGGTTAACTCTTATTGCTTCGATTTCCTCCAAAATCTCACAATCTGTCATGTCGCCAACTGGCTCGATTGGATGTGCATAAGCCATTACTAATGAATCCTTGGTGTAAAAATCAGAACAAAGACATCGATATAATCCACTCGTACGATTAAGCAAGCAACAATTGCATGTGCATAGAAATGCTGATTAAGTTGGAATACTCTACAGGAGAAAGTCTTGTCACGTATGTCAACTATTCTCCTTAATACCACCACCCAAAACATGGAATCGAAACTGGGACACAGACGGCGTAATTGATCATTCTTTCGGTCGCAGTTCTCCTATCAGAGACTATTTCATTTGCCCATGTTGTTAGACGAGTACTCATCGATTCAGCCACAATTGTTCTATCATAAAACCATTGCTGCAGTGTTTTTTTAAAGTGATCAATAAGATGAGTAATAAAAAATTTTCGCGGTTCTCTCATGAAAGAATTCACGCTCTCCGCAATGTTGGTGGTAAGAATACTATACCTCCGACCGTCAAACTCAGACCTTGCCCAATTACATGTGCCCACATTATTCTCTAAATAGTCAACCGCACCCACATGGAGCTGCAACAACCCCTTAAGTTGTTTTTTAAATTCTTCATGTCCATACATGTTTGCTGCGTTATAAAAGCAGGCTCAAATTCATCATATACAACTTTGGACATCTTGAATTTTGACTTTATATTACCTTTCACATGATAAAAGAAAACTCCATACCCAACAGTACGAAATACTTTCAAAACAGCTCTCTTAATGGCAGTGCATCGATCAAATATAAACACTAACTCTGGTTTATCACCAATCACTCCATGTAATTTCATTATAAATCATTCCCAAGCATCATTATTTTCGGAATCCATGATCCCAATGGCTAACGGATACAATTGATTGTTTCCATCTAGGCATGTTGCCACAAACATACTTCCACGATATTACCTCTTCAGATAAGTGCCATCTACAGCAATCACTGGCCTGATGCACTGCATGAAACCCTTGATAAAAGATCCAAGAGATACAAAGTAGTATAGAAAATTATCATTTCTATCCCGTTCGAGGTGAGTAATGGTACCTTCGTTTACTTTAGTCAAAACGTAAGAGTACTTAGGAAGTAAGTTGTACAACTCAGCAGGATTCCCTCGTACTATTTGAAGACCAACTTCTTTTGCCTTATACGCCTGCTGATATGATAACTGGACACCGTATTCTTGTTGAATATCTACTCTGATGTCATTCGGAGTATATATCCTTTTTTCTTAGATAAACTTGTCTGAGATGATATGACCAACAACTCGGCTCCTTACTTGACGAACACCATCGGCCATCACCTCATTACAATAAGTGTGTATATTTTCAACTCTTCTCACTAACCACGGAACATTTTCCTCATTCGAAGTTCTTGTTGCTCGAATACGTCATTTGCATGATTTCGAAGAACACTGGGCCCCGAAGTATATCGTTGTGGAACGTGTGATCCTAAAATCAAACTTACCCTTCAAGGCAACTTTGCACAGTTCTAGTATTAACTCATTCTTCTCAGCAAACAACTTTCCCATACCAATATCATCATAATTATAATTTCTAACCATATCTAGAGCAACCAAGTTCGAAGGCAAAACTGAAGCAAGACTTGTGAGGTGATCAACTGTTGTCTTTTTTCTTGAACGAGCCATTGAACCCTTATCATGATCTGAACTATTAAAATGATTATCTGTTGTATTATTATATAGTTCTATACAAACATTATTTGCTTCTGTGTTGCTGATGTCATCAATAGGATCATCATTGTTGCAAAAATCATTGTTAGTGGTAACTCCTCTTCTTCAATATCTCCTACTGTTATGCCATTGTCATTAATGGTGTTATTGTTGTCGTGAAATGGAGAGTAACGTTGTTGTAAGGACACTATCTGTGGTAATACCTCTTCTTCAATATTGGGACCAAAGACGTTTTCTCTAGAAGAAGTTTCAGTTTCTACAAATGGCTACCATTTTCGTTCTGAACTCGAGGAGATGTGGTAACAAATATAGTGATGCATCCCTAATTGACCACATCAGAAGCCATATGTAACACAACCTTGATCATTTTGTCATTAAATATGTCCATAGGTAGTGAACATGTACGGTACATTGTATTACTACACCTCAGAGTTGTCTTCATCGTGATATTCTATTCATTACGATCTATTTGTAAAACATCATGAACTCTTGCCACAAATTGATTAAATAAACAATCTTTTTTAATCATAAAAGCTGTATTATTGCCATTCACGTACTTCATATACCCATCCTCCAACGTCTCCCACCAACCGTTGTAACACAATTAAAGCACAACTAAATCCATTAAACCTGAAAAATATTTAAAAAAATCAAATGTGGTTACACATTACAAAACATGATAAAGTGAATATACCATACATTTTACATGGATGTCGCACAAACAGTTATAACAAGTGCCTGTCGCACTTAAATCGAGGTAAATGTTCTATTTAACTATGGGCGAGAGCGGCGAAAAAATAATGAGTTTTATTCATCTTGTCACAAGCTTTAAAACGGTATATTATGCGCAAAAAATGAACACATGTAGCCAAAATTATCATCTCAAAAAATGTATCTATCGCACATGCTGTATTTTTGTGAGACAGGTTGGGCGACAAGCGCCTGTCACACAAAAATACAGTATGTTCGACGATTCATATTTATGTGCGACAGGCGCCTGCCGCCCATAATCTGGGTTTTGATTCTCAGTCCAGTTTTTACTGTTTTCAACTTTGTTTTTTTATTTCTCAACTCAAATAGGTGTGCTTTAACAAATTACATTACTTTATCAAAAAAATAACTGCATTTACAACAAAATCTATATCAATTTTCAACTTAAACACTAGCTTTAAAATATTAAAAATTCATCTTGTGTAAGCACATAAACTAACCTTTAATATACTCTCCATTGATGATTTTATACTTTTCTTTTCTTAGGAGTGCTGAGATTTATTGAGATTATTGAGAGTTTTTGGGGTGTTAATTGTGTTGAAATGTGTTCAATTTATTTCTCATTTTGAGTTGTGAGAATGATATGATTTAAAAATTTAAAAAAAATAACGAGAGTAATTTCATCAAACACTTAAGTTTTTTTGTTAATTATGATAGAAAAAAGTTTGATAGATTAATTTTAAAAAATACAAAAATTTTTAGCTATTTTTATAAATTTTCCAAAAAACAATCAGTCGCTTAATCAACTAAAACGAAATTGGCCAACGCTAAAGGTACAGATTATTCAAGTATTTAAATTTAGAAAACATCAAGGACTTGTCTGTCGGCACCCTATTCCAAAAGTTAAAAAAAGGCGCAGATCTAGCGCACCTTGAAGGCCCATAGATGGTGGTAATTTACGCCTCGTAATCCCAGCAGCAATAATAATAATAGTAAAAAAAAAAGCCGGTTACATACCTTACATTAAACCCTTGCAAAACCTCACTGAAGGAAAGTTTCAACAGAAGCAGCGGCGATGGTGAAGGCGTACCTTAGGTACGAGCCGGGGCTGCCTTTGGTGTAATCGCATCCGTAGATTCCAACATCACATACGACAGCTCGGGCAAGCACCTACTCGCTGCCGCACTCGAGAAACTCGGAGTCTGGCACGTGCGTCAAGGCGTCTGCTCCAAAACCCTAGCTCCTTCTACCTCCTACCGTGCCGGCCCCTCTCTCGCCGTCACATCCATCGCTTCTTCCCCTTCTTCTCTGGTACCTATCAAATCTTAATTTTTAGTTCGTATTTAAGAATTTTTATTTATTACTATTTTTTTAGTTTTTGAGCTCCTTTAGCATACAAGAAAGTGAAAAAATGATTTGATTGTAGGTAGCTAGTGGATATGCAGATGGTAGTATAAGAATTTGGGATACTGAAAAAGGGACTTGTGAGACAACATTGAATGGACATAAAGGGGCGGTAACCGTGCTACGGTATAACAAGCTTGGTTCTTTGCTTGCATCTGGAAGCAAAGATAATGATGTTATCTTGTGGGATGTGATTGGAGAGACTGGCCTATTTCGTCTTCGTGGACATCGTGACCAGGTTTGTTACTTATGGCCGTTTAGTATGATTGTTTGCTGTTTATTCTGTGTTAATGTGTTTATATTGCTTTGTGTGTGTTGCAGGTTACTGACCTTGTTTTCTTGGAATGTGGTAAAAAGCTTGTCAGTTCCTCTAAAGATAAATTTTTGAGAGTATGGGATCTTGAAACCCAGCATTGTATGCAAATAGTTAGTGGTCATCACAGTGAAATATGGTCCATTGATGTTGACCCTGAAGAAAGATTCCTGGTCAGTGGTTCGGCAGATGCGGAACTGAGATTTTTCACTGTTAAGCATGAGTTAAATGAAGATCACTCCATATCTGATGTCAGTGGAACTGAAATTGTGAACAATGGAGATAAACCCTCTCCAGATAAATGGAAAATTCTGAAGCTGTTTGGTGAAATCCAAAGACAAAACAAGGATAGGGTTGCAACTGTAAGATTCAATAAGTCAGGAAATTTACTTGCCTATCAAGTAGCTGGAAAAACGGTGGAGATATTCCGTGTATTGGATTCAGCTGAAGCTAAGCATAAAGCAAAACGCAGGCTTCACCGGAAGAAAGAGAAGAAATCTGCAAAAGGGGTGATTGAAGTAATTGAAAATGGAGATATTATTCACAGAAGTGAAGGAGATGGAAATAATCCAATGGTTACAGTCCCTGATGTTTTCAAGTTGCTTCAGACCATTCGAGTTAGCAATAAGATTTGTTCCATTTGTTTTTGTCCAATTACACCAAAGGGTTCACTGGCGGCTTTAGCGCTATCTTTGAACAATAATTTATTGGAGTGTTATTCTATTGAGAGTAGTGCAACTACTCGAACAGTTGCTATTGAGCTCCAGGGACATCGTTCTGATGTCAGAAGTCTTGCACTAAGTTCTGACAATACTCTTTTGATGTCAACAAGTCACAATGCTGTGAAAATTTGGAATCCCAGCACCGGTTCTTGTTTGAGGACTATTGATTCTGGGTATGGACTCTGTGGTTTAATTGTTCCTAACAATAAGTATGCATTTGTTGGAACTAAAAGTGGAAGAATAGAAGTTTTTGATATCGGGAGTGGTACCTGCATTGAAGTATTGGAGGCCCATGGTGGCTCTATTCACTGGATTGCTGCCATTCCAAATGAAGATGGTTTTGTCACTGGAAGTGCGGATCATGATGTTAAGTTCTGGGAGTATCAAGTTAAACAGAAGTCTGGCCAAGTGTGTGCTTCTTACCTTATTCTCTTTGTATTTATTTTATTTTATTTTTATGCTTCTTTCTGCAGTTCCAAGTTAACTTGTAGTTGCTGTTCAATGATAATTATTTGAAAAGATTCACATTCTGTTGTGGTGTTTTTCAATTGACAAACAGTGTATAACTATCTCGGTTATTAACTGTGAAGGACAAAGATAGGGAGAGAGAGCAATTACATTGAAAATTAAATTTAAGTCCTTATGTTAGGTGGATGCTTATGTTTCATTGATGAGATTGGTATTTTCCTTTGGACCTCACAGTACATAGATGAATGTAAATTCATCTCGCATTTTATCATAAACTTTCTGGGTGGGGAGTGGCAAATATGATGGTTTATTAATTTTATGAATTGCTAGACTGAATGTAATATCTAAGCATTTTTTTCCTTTTTTCTGTTTCCTTTTTCTCTCCTTTTTGGTGAGTTTGCGCATGTAATTTCAACTTTCTGTGTGTTCTATAAAATCTTCTGAAGATATACTAGAGCTCAAACTTGAAATCAAGATTCTTGCATCTTCCACATATGATATGTGATGAGACATTTTCTGTTTGGTTTTCAGGATTCTAAGTCTCTGATGTTGTTAAATGTACGAACTGCAAAGATGAATGATGATGTTTTGGCTGTTGTTGTTAGCCCTGATGCTAAATACATTGCTGTTGCTCTATTGGATTGCACGGTGAAGGTTCAGTTGATTTCTTTAAACTTACCTACTTTCAGTTTTATTTCATCTTCTGTTTCCTGGTGCGGGTTTGTTGTGTCAACTTTTCTCTGTCATAATCTGACATGTCAATTAATTTCAAATTTATCATATTGAGCATAGGTGCACAGCAGTAATTTTTTTTTCCCCATTACAGTAATGAGGATGGGGGATGGTGCAGTGATAGATGGAAGAAATTTGGTTTTCCAGAGATGCTTTATGATGAAGTTATATTTGAAATGTATGGTTTGTAATGAAGTCATGGATTGATACATCACTTAAATGTTCAAATTTATTCTATTACGCATAGATGGAACTTAGTAACTTTTTTCCAAGTTTAGTAATGAGGATTGGGGTGGTGGTAACAGATGGAATGTAGCTATTTTTTCAGCAATATTTTATATTGGAGTTATACTTCAATAAATCTGGTTTACAATTGCTTGGATCAAAGTAATGCTTTGGGGAAAGATCTTGTTCTATAACTAGTTTTTTGTCTAATATAACACTTCTTCCCACATGGCACTGGTATTCGTGGTAATGATCATTCTATCTTGTTTTTCACTCAGTATTCCTGTCTTTTATGTGATTGCATTTAAATTTTCTATATTTCCCCTTTACTGTAATCTGTCTAATATTTTGAAGCATTTCTATTAACTTTATTATTATTATTATTATTATTATTATTATAATATTTTCTTTTGTGCACTCTTCAGGTGTTTTTTGTGGATTCGCTTAAATTTTTCCTTTCCTTATATGGTCATAAGCTGCCAGTGCTATGTATGGATATTTCATCAGATGGAGATTTGATTGTGACCGGTTCTGCAGACAAGAATTTGAAGATTTGGGGTTTGGATTTTGGTGACTGCCACAAATCCATTTTTGCTCATTCTGATAGGTGCTTTGTTTTTGTGGATGAGTTTGAAAATATAAATATTTCCTTTTATGTTTGGATGATGTAGCTGAAAATTAATGGAGCTGTTTTGTTTACACAAGCTATTTCTGTGGCAGTGTTATGGCAGTGCAGTTTGCGCAACACTCACTACATGTTTAGTGTTGGAAAAGATCGTCTTGTCAAATACTGGGATGCTGAAAAATTTGAGTTGCTTTTAACTCTTGAAGGGCATCATGCTGATGTTTGGTGTCTTGCAATCAGCAATCGTGGGGATTTCGTGGTCACTGGATCTCATGATCGGTCCATTCGTCGTTGGGATCGTACTGAAGAGCCATTTTTTATTGAGGTATATTCTTATTGTTTCTGCTACTGCACTGATACTATTTCATGCAGATAAAAGGGACTTGGCTGGTCTTTTCTTCTCATTGTCCACATGTTAAGATCTCAAGCATTTCCTTTTCTTTATTTAAAATTAGTTTCATGCTGGAGTAAATTCTTGAATCTGCAGGAGGAGAAAGAAAAGAGGCTGGAGGAGTTGTTTGAGTCTGACCTTGACAATGCATTAGAAAGCAGGTATGCACCCAAGGAGGAACTTCCTGAAGAGGGAGCAGTGGCTGTAGCTGGGAAGAAAACTCAAGAAACCATTACTGCAACTGATTCAATAATTGAAGCTTTAGATATTGCAGAAGAGGAACTGGAGCGTATCGCTATAAATGAGGTATTTTTGCATTACAGTTATCAAGCGGCCATATTAATTACTTACTAGGACAAGAAAATAATCACCATGCTATGTGCTTGCTTACCCACTTCAAGGGAACACTTTTCTTCCATAAAAGAAGAATGAATGAATGCCCTAAGGTCGCCGCAGTTAATGAGTTTTATCTGTAGTGTAAATTACCCTTGTTATACTTCTTCAAAATGCATTAGTTATTCTCAAATGATTTAATGATTTCTGATTAGGAGCAAGTGAATGAAAATTAGGTTTAGTGCTGTGTGTTAATCTGCGACAACAATGCTTGTTGTCTTTGATTTTGGTTTTAAGCAATCTTATTCTATCAACTTCTTATTCATTATGTAGCTTCAGCGATCAGGATTTACTTTTTGCCTGCCTGTTGCCTTTTTGTCCCTTTTTATCGCATCGAATGATTCACCTATTTGAATTCCAGGAGATGTTACCAAATATAATCAGAACACTTTATCAAGAGCCATGAGCTAATAGTCTTAAGTTATTTGGCTTAAAACAAATTTTACCAACATTTGATCTATAACTAAAATACCAGTGTTTGTAAATTTGTGGCTTTGTCAAAACTTTCAAAAAATAACCTCATGAAGTGCTCAGAATGGGAAAATGATACATTAATTTTTATTTATGAACCCAATTCTTCTTACAATAAGTGCAAGAGAGCCATTAGCATGCACTTGTGCGTGTAAAGTGCGTTTCATAATTTATTTATGTAACATTCAGGAGGAGAAAACAAGGGGAAAAGTTGCTCAGTTTCAACCAGACATGAGAATGCTTGGGCTATCTCCGTCTGATTATGTTCTGCGTGCAGTCTCAACTGTTAACACCAATGATCTGGAGCAGACATTGCTGGTAAGGGTTTCTTGATTTTTCTTTCCATATATATTTTAGACAGAAACTACTCACTTGTTAGCTTTGAATTCATTTTGGTTATCTCCATATAAATTTTATTTTATTTTATTTTTCAGAAAGGCTACATGAAAAATATGGCAGCTGCTAGGAATGTCCATTTGGTTTAAAGTTCTACCATTTTGATTTGGGAGATTTTTTACTGTTTTTCTTTGTGCAAAACACCTTTGATGAGCATGTGCATTTGATAAGCTGACCTTTGCTAGCTAATACTAACACCATCTCCTCAACTCCTTGGCCAGTGCATTTCAGTTATTCTTACCACTGCTTCTCTGCCATTTCATCTTGGCAAAATGTAGCATATTGCTAGTGCATCCTGCTTTCATCCTGGGCATGTAATATTATCAACTCATCTACCCACTTGATCCTGTTTTCAGTTGATTGTATGCCTATTAAAATCTTACCTTTAGAGGACATCTCATCCTTGTCACGTTAACTGGTCCCTTTGCTTTTGTCGGAGTTTGATGTGTTAAATTCTTTTATGTATCAGAGCTGAGTTTATTGAGTTTAGGAATATCTTATTTAACTTGAGTTTAATCTTAATCTGTTTTCCTTTTTAGATATTAGGTAATTCTTGTTTAAGTTTTTTTCCTAGTTTATTGGGGATTATTATTTGAATCATCATAATAAATATAAATAAGGGTCAGTGGAGCCTTTTGACTAGAGTTGCAATATTATACCAATTGAATAAATTCCTGGTTGATAGTTTCATGTTTCTCATTATTCATTATGTAAACGAGATCTAAAGTACCAGCCAGATTCATGATATTTTGCGGGATTAACGAGAGTTTAGTTTTGTTTCACTTTTCTGGCTATTCTCATAGTGAACAAAGTATTGAAAATATTGTTTGCCTATCAAATGGAGATATGCTAGTGTGGAAATTATTTACTAATTAGGACAAATGACAACTGAAAAACAAGAAAAAATTTGGATCTTATTTGGTTTCTTGAAGTCTAAAATCTTTGTGTGCCAAAAGATCAGTTCTCTTTATTGGCAAGTATACGGTGTTATATGATTATTCTCGGATCATCTGAAACCTTCAGTTTTCCTTCCTGATTGTTTGTCCTAAATTCCTAATGTGCAGTTGAATTTTAATTTTGATTTTGGTGCAGGCTTTACCATTCTCAGATGCTTTGAAGCTTCTGTCTTACCTGAAGGATTGGACTTCAAATCCTGATAAGGTTCTTCTATTTCTACATGTAGATAAAAGCAGAAACACCAGCATTTCTAAAGCTGTGATTACTTGTACTTGCATTTATACTGTAGATTTGCTGGTGAATCAATCGCATATTGTTATTTATTTCTTTTTTCTAATATCTTTTCTTCCTATTCTCTTTCTTGCTGTCTCTGTATTTGATAGTTGGCACACTTATGAATTTTTGTTTGCTACCAACAGATATCATCTTACCTTAAAATATTTCTGTGTTATGGAAAAAAAGGATAAAACATCAATATATTACTATGAAGTTTTCTGCCTTACCTGTGGGAATGCAAGTAATATCTTGGAATGCCAGTGTGTTTGCGTGTGTGTGTGTATTTTGGAGTATTCTGTAGGTGCATTTTTCTGTTTTTGCTGTAAGTTTAGGATTTATTTCTTCATTTCTTGCAAATATCATTTTTATTGTCTGTGCTTATCCAGGTAGGTGTAATGATGTTTTAATATATGGGCAGGTTGAGCTTGTTTGCAGGATTGCTACGGTGCTGTTGCAGATACATAATCATCAATTAGTTACTACCCCATCTGCCAGGCCTGTGTTGACTGTTCTCAAAGACATTCTATATGCAAGAGTCAAGGTAATAATAGCCATTTCTTTCTACAATGCAAATTGAGTTTTACTAGGTGAACACTGAACAGAACAGTAGAATTTCTATGATGCAAAGCATTGAAAATTGAGTAGAATGTTTGTAGGGATGCTTGCTAGATATATTCCAACCAATTTAGACTAAATTCCTGTCTCATCGGTGCACTGTTAGCAACCATATACACACTTATTTTCATCCCACTCCAAATTAAACTAATCCCCTTCCACGGTTGGTGTGAGGAGGTTTCAAACTCTTGACCTGTTTTGGTTCCATTACTTGTGGCCAAACCAACTAGATTGATATATTTCTTGTTTAGTATTGACGTAAAGTGGCTTAAAAGCTACAGCTGCTGTCAAAAAAGAGCTGTGGCTATGGAGAAAAAGTTGATTTTTATTTGTGGGATAAAATCAGCTTAGCTTCCAAATTAAGTGCTGTAGCATAAGCTGCCCAGCTAGATACTGAACAGGGCAATATTTTGCTTGATGTCTATTATTTATATCTGAGATTTTCTAAACTATAGCAATAATGTTGGATTGTCAAGAAACCTATTTCTTGGATTAGGATTAAAGATCCCTAACTGACTTGTTTCAAACTTGTATCAGGAATGCAAAGATACTCTGGGTTTCAATCTTGCTGCAATGGATCATCTTAAGGTGCTTGAATCTGTTTTTAATGCTGATTATTGTTATTATTGTTATTATTTTCAGTTTCAAGTAATTTATATGGGAAACGAAGGCAAGACTTTATCTATTGCATTTGTCTTTGAATTCAGCAATTGATGGCGTTGAGGTCAGATGCACTCTTTCGAGACGCAAAGGCAAAGTTGCAAGAAATCAGATCACGGCAATCAAAACGTTTAGAAGCAATGACTGAGACAAAAGCCGAAAGAAGAAAAAGGAAGAAACAGAAAAAAAATCAAGTGATATACATGCTTGGACATGATGCTGAGCGGCAACTTCTGATAAATAGAATACTTGGTGCCTTTCAAGACGAATATGTGCTTCACCAATGGCCGTAAAACGATACAGGCAAATTTGTCAGATTCATCCAACATTCACCAAAAAGGCATTGGAGGGAACAAGTGTGACCTTCAAAGCGTATTTAACAATTTCGTTTCCTTTTTTTGCTGCTCAAACCATGTATAGTTGAAAGAGGGTTTTGGCTTTCCTCTTTTGTTATTCTAAATTTTGGTCGCAACATATGTAACATCTGTAAGGTGGTGGAATTTGAGTTTCGATTTTCGCGGGAGTAGTTAAGAGACATGTCGGAACAGTTCTGTATAGGGATGGTAAATTCTAAATTCAAATCTGGATGTATGTACGTCCGGATCCGAATTTGCATTGTATTGAACTTTTGATATCTGAATCTGCATTCAGATCTGCAAAAGAAAATGTGGATTTAGATGTAGGTAAGATTTGTACGGATTGCTAATGGATTTTTTTAATATCTGGATGTGTATTTTTTAATTTAAATATAATTTTAAATTTACTAATTTATTTAATAATATCAAATAAAATTTAACTATAATTTAACAATTAAAAATTTAACATTAATTTAATATAAATAATATACAATATTATCATAAATTTATAAATGATAATTTTACAACATAAATGAAAAATAAAAAATAAAAAAATTTAAGATAAATCGATTCATTATAATATTTTTTAATTATTATTATTATTGCTACTTTAGTTTTTTAACATACTTTTCATGAAGATTATAAAATTAATTATGCTTATAAATAGTAAATAAATATTTTAATTTATATATTTTTTAATTGAAATTTAATTAAATAAATAATTTGACTATAAAATAATGTGAATTCGGATATTCAATTTTTTAGATGCATTTTCATCCGGATCTATATGGATCTAGATTTTTAAGATTCGGATCTATATTTTTTAATATGTGAATGTAGATTTTTTGTGATTTAGAGTTTATTGTCATCTCTAGTTCTATAAACATGTTACATGTCACATTTATGATTTTTTTTTTTCATTTTCATTAAACTTACATGAGTAGTAGTTATTGGCCAGGCCTAGTTATTGGCCAGGCCTAGAGGGGTTTGGGCTGTGCTTGGATTTTCCTAAATTTTTTTAAAAATAAATTTTAAAAAAGTTAAAAGTTAAAAAAGAAACCCTTTAATATTTAATGTGTAATAGATTAATAGTTTAATAAATAAAATATTAATAACATAATATAATAAAATACAAATAATGTTTATAAATTATAAATTAAATTCTTTTAATTTATAAATTATAAAGTTTGGAATTTTTTTTTTCATAAATCATAAACCAGTTTTTGTTTATAGTGGATTTTAAAATTTTTAATCTATGTCAATGACCTCTCTTTGCGAACAAGCCTGACTTTGGACTTTTTTGTCCATCCGAACGACGAGGCATTTGAGCTGTCATTTATTGATAAGTTGAATGAGAGTATTATGTCACATTAACGACAAAAAGTAAAGTCAATAACAACAGATGACAAGAAATTTACGCGCAGATGAAAATTTTAAAGAGAAAGAACATTATATCAGACAATGTCCGGTGATGCTGTCATATGGTGGAGCGTGCATTCTCCTATGGGTCTCACTAATTTTTTAAATAATTAATTTAGTGCAGCGGTGGTGAGGTTATTTCGTTTCTCCCTTGAATAGATAAGGCCGTGGAAAAAAATGGAAAAAGAAAAAAGAGCCTGTATTAGGAGATAAACTGGTACGTTTTGCAAATCAAGCCAGATGTTTTATTCAATTTTTAAATTTTTAATGATAGTTGTTGATCAGAAAGTCTTCTATGCTCCAGGAACACCGGGTCAGAGCAGTGACTTGGTGCTCTAAATCAATAATTCAATATAACACGTGGTGCTATCACGTAAAATTTAGTGACGTTAAAATTTGAAGTTAAGCTAAATTTTCTTCTTTTTTAATTTTTCGGATTCTTCCTCGTCTTTTATCCTCAAAATTTCAAATTTTAAAAATTATCTTGTGCCTCTTTCTCTTACCTTATTACAATCAAGTGAGAAGTGAAGCTGAAAACCGAATTCTTGTCCGGACGCCACTTCATTGTGAGCCTTCTGTATGACTTTTTAAAATCTTTTTCACTGTAATCGACTGTCATTTTCTTGGTGAGAAAGTGATGACTGAATGAGTATAAGATCTTTGTTTTTACGAGGCAAACGTGTTTGTCGAAATGCCTGAATGGAAGAAGCAAAGAGTTGATGAGTCTTGTCATTATTGTTGTTTTATTGCACGCCAAAAGAACGCCCACGATTATACCCCCTCTTTTTCCTCTTTTTTTTATTGTTTTTTGAAGTGACCCAAAAAGATTGTTTACATTTTAATTTGTATCATGTTGCCCTGAATGATTGTTTCATTTAATTCTAAATTTCAAATCTTGCTAGTTTGATTAATTTGTAGGTCATGGAATTGACGATGGGTGCGTATAGTATCTAGCAGTTTGGTTTTGGCTACTGAAGATCAGAAATTATTTCACTGTGTACGTACAATTGCTTGGGTTGCATCTATGCATGTTTTAGTTGCCAATATTCCATTGGAATTTTTTTTTAATACAATAAAAATTGTAATTTTTTTCTTTTGCTTTGAAAGTCATTGTGATTGATTAATTTTTTTTTAAATTTTAATATAATGAGGGATGATTTAATTTCATTCATTGAGACTTTCGATATTCTTTTATTATTAATAGCAAGTCTTCAAATATTCGTGTTGTTTTCAGCCAAAAAATTAAAATTTTAGTGCATGTACTTGTAGCGAGAACTATATAGCATTATCAAACTTTGGCTCCACACATGAAAATCAATCCAAAACGTCTAAGTGCTATACCAAGCAAAAGTACATTAATTACATTTCTTCTGAATGTTCTTTCCTTCTTAAGATTCAATAAACAACACAGTGAGTGGTCAATATTTCTTAAGCTTCAGCCACGCACACGCATTGAAATGAGTTAGCAAAAAACATCCCATAAGCAACTCAAAATAGATGTAGCAATTCCATCACACAAGAAACAGCTATCTAACATACAGCAGAATTTTGTGTAGTAACAATACAAATTGTGTGTAGTGCAAAGAAACAGCTATCTAACTCAAGAAAAAAGAATAGAAGGAAAGTGTAGTTCTTTCCTCTCTCTCTCTCTCCGATTGTGAGTGTGTGCGCAGGAAAGTTCAAATCTTGAGCTGAGGGGAAGGTGGCAAGTTGCAATGGCTTCAATCAAGCCAGAGGCCGTCAGTAATAAATCGAATTTTCTCTAATGCATATGTTTACTAGGAAATGCAAGGAAAGGGCATAAAGTTTATATTCATTTCAGCATTTTACTGATTCTTAGAATTGTCTTTCTTCAGGTTTAGCCAATCCATGATTATGATAAAATTTGACTGGTGAAATTCTCTCCTCAGTAATAAATCGAATATGAGCTCGGCATCCTGTTGAATTCCGACGTTGGAACAGACAAACTCTCTAGAGCTCATTCCCACTCTGGGTTCTTCATCACTATTTTTCTTATTTTTTTAATGACTCATTGTAATCAGATCAATTTACTTGAAAGTAAACCAAGAATAAAATAAAGAATCAATTAGCCGTGGCTAATGTGTCAATAAAATAAACGAAAAAAAAAATCAAAAGATATGCAAAATCAACAACATATTCAATGGAATGTACAAAATCTGCATAAGGAATCTCATTACATTCATTCTTTTTTTAAAAAAAAATAGTGAATAATATTTCTTTTTTCTGTAAGTAAACCCAATGGTGCTGACTTACCAATGCAATGATGTTGACGGCCGGCGACACGGCCACTTCCGTTGGATTGGCGACAATCCAGCGGCAATCAAAAAACTCAAAGTTAGAGAATCCGAAAAAAAAGAACGTGAAGGAAAAACTAGCTAAGATCAATTTTTTTGAAATTTTGGATAAAAAACAAGGGAAGAATCCCACAAAAATATCGATTAAAATTCAACTTAAATTTCAATTTAATTTGAAGATGACTAAATCAGACTTGCTACACGGAGAAGTCTTGGTTGTTTTTGGAGCACTGCTTCTAACATTCAGTGCTTGTCATGTGAATAACTCAACCAATGATGATAATTTACAGACATACATGGCAAGCAGTGAATTGTTAAGGAGCAATACTACTGGAGCATCAAAGACCAATCCAATAGTGGGCGAAACTAATTGATATTTGCGGTTACCAATTATTTATTTTCACAACACACCAAGCATAAAAATGTCAAGTGAAAAGGGATCTACAGTCAAATTAGATGAAACAATTAAACTTGTTTAATGTAAATAACAGCAATAATGAATTGTGGAAGAACAAACAACTTACATTACAAAAATGAAAAATAAAAATACAAAAGGGAGTTGTCCTCCTTCCAGTACAATGAATAAAGAAAAGTAAATTGGTGAAACATCGACCTTATTTTAAAATATTTGTCATCCGGGAATATGCATGTAGAACTATTGATCAGACATGAAATTTTGCCATTTAGATGAAGAATTACCCTAGCTCGGAGCCAAATCAATGAATCCATG
The DNA here is from genome assembly GCA_030449905.1 of Luvunga scandens. Classification (NCBI taxonomy): domain Eukaryota; kingdom Viridiplantae; phylum Streptophyta; class Magnoliopsida; order Sapindales; family Rutaceae; genus Luvunga; species Luvunga scandens. Next base: position 16,577,792 of record JASUUG010000210.1, on the reverse strand, counting down.
GAAGAAGAATGGAGGAAGGAATTGAATTCTAGCGGAAGTTGACGCCCTCAAAAGTCTGGCCATATGTCCAATACTTATTTGGAGTAACATTCGGTGAGATAACGAATCTGCCATCACTTGTAGTAACTTTAAAAGTGAGGCTCTCTTCTTCAAGGCTGCAACTTGTTTGCCATTTTGAACCCCAATTTTTATGCAGTGGTGTCCAATTCAACTTGTTATCACCCTTCACTTCGACGTGTGATATATCTCCAGCACCACCTACGTTCCATATTGTGACTAGAGTCCAGTGTTTATTGCCAGTAATTGTAAACTTGATACCTCCGTCCTTATTGCATGGAACCCTACGATATGCAACAGGAACAATGCCAGCCTTGTACTCAGCAATGTGTTTGAAAGCAGGATAAGCAATATCAAAATGTTCACGTGGTGGATTGCACCAACCGCCATCGTTAGTGTCTTGATGGAAATTTGGTGGGCAAAAGTTTGTGGCTGTGACAAAGAGAGATGGTTGCCCAGGAATGCAAGATTTAGGGTCGTCAATACATTTGATCTCAAAACAAGCACCACAAGCTGCCCCATTGTGAAACAAAGTTGTGCTCAAAGCTGTTGTTCCCTCACCGTATCCTTCTTTTGTAACATCCGAGTAACCACAAGCTCCACCAAATGATCCGGTGTGTCCGTCGTAAAAGGTGGCATGAGCATGTTTCCACGGGCCCGGCTTGAAATCATGTTCATGTGCTTCTCTATCAGCAGAAGAAAGTTCTGGGTGTGTTGGTTTTGCAATGGGCACTCCAGGCAGTACTGGGGGAAGGTGCTCTACAGGTACTGGCTGCACTGGCTGTGGCTGCGGCTGGGGCTGTACTGGCTGCGGCTGCGGCTGTACTGGAAGTGGCTGCGGCTGTGGCTGTACTGGAAGTGGCTGCGGCTGTGGCTGTACCGGCTGTGCTGGGTGTGGTTGTGGCTGCACTGGCTGTGGCTGTTGATGCACTGGCCTCTTTTTATGTTGATGTCCCTTGTGATGAGGAACCCAAGGCTTGTTGTGTTTATGATGACGACGTCCACGATGTTTTCCCCCATTTTGTTGTTGGTGACTTTCACCAAAATCGGGCATTGTAGCAGCAGCTAAAAGCAGCATCAACATTGCTGCTGATGACAATGCTTTCAAAGGCGATGCCATGGTTATCCTTTTACACAAAAAGGGTTTGGCTATGCCTTTGAATGTCTAGCTTAAATTATTGTGTATTTTGTTTACTTCTTTTGGTTTTATTTCCTATTTGCGGTTCTCTGCATGCATTATATATAGTGCTCAATTGTCTCTGTTTGTTTTGCTATTTTTAAATTTGATCTTTTTTTATTGGTTTTGTTTCCAAAGATGCCTCTCCTTCCAAACAAATATTAAGTTTCATTATGGTTAGAAAGTTTTTATGGTTACAATTTTCTTTCTTTTTTACTGCCGGAAATCTAGCTAGAATAATTCAATGCCAATCACATCCGAAATTTTCGAAATGTTATTGGCCTATATTATTTGAATTAAGCAAACCTTTTAACTGATTCAAAAAGGACTTGTTAAACAACTTAAAATTAAAGCAGTTTTAATTTATTGATTTTAACCTTCTTCCCATAAAACTCCTACATACTCTTAGTCCATGTCAATACTCACGAAAATAGCTAGGAGGACAAAAATTTTATTGTGTGTATAAATGAGATTGCCTACAAAATTATGAATTAAGTATGCTTTAGCTAAAACAATAATGATTTGCAATGTAAAGAAGGTTGACAACTCCGTCAAAGCTCAGGAGTGCAGTCATAATGAAGATTACCAAAATAATTTGAGAAAATTAGGTTGAATTTTGAGGTTTATGAGATTCTGGCGAGGTTCCAAAGGAGTTTTGAGGTGATGTTGAGCTTGGATATCTTCAACTTGAGAACAAAAACCTGAAAACAAAGAGAACTTGAATATCTTCGATGCCTAAATTAGTATTTGTATAATGGATGTAGGTTTATATCCTAAAAGCTCAGCTAAGAATAAGATACCAACAACTTATAACGTTAATAAAGTACATTAGCCGAAAACTATTTGGGTGCATTTGGTTACTCGGATTGTATTTAAATATATTGTATTTTGGGTATATTAATCTTAATACAACACCAAAGCTTCCATTCCCTTTGCAGTTGCATTTTACCTTCGAATGCATATTGAGTGAATTGTCATCCTTGCTTCTGGTTCCTTGTAGGTGGAGGTCGGTGATTTTAGTATGTGCTAGTATTCAGATGCTTAAGTTAGCTTAAGAATAAAGAAGTATAAATATTTATTTAGTATGACTTATTTAATGGTTATAAATACATATTTAATCCTATAAACTCTTTTTAAATTTCTTGTTGTTGTTTGGTTATTTTTTCAATAGATATTTTGCAGATTAAATAAGTTATTTTGCCTCTATTAGTACGCTCAAATTTTGGGTTTTTAGGATAGACATTGAAATTTTTTTAAAATGTTAAATATCCAAAATATTCTTTACTTGTTTGACAATATTATTTCATTCATTTTACGACATACTTTTAAAAAACTTACCTATTAAATTAATTTTATAGTTTTCAATAAAAGTTTTTATTGACAACTAAACACTAAATTTGTTTTTTTGTTTTTTTGGGGAAAAGGACAGTGAGCCCCTTAACCTTTGGAAAAAAGGATATAAAACCCTTTAACATTTAGAAAAGATATATAAACCCTTTCCATTAGTAAATTATATTTGTTTTAATAGTAAATTTATTGTTATTTACAATTATTGTTATATTCTTATAATAACTAAGCTATGTCATCGTTGATATGTCTAATGAAATCAATAACGTTTTATTTTATACTTAAAATTGAGATATAATGACTTTTTTACCCAAATTATTCACCGTAAATTATGAATATAACGTTTCCAATGATCAAACCTTACATATACAATTTTTACGGAAGGTTATGTTTTTTCCGTGAACTTTCATTTTTTCTTTAATGAATCACGACAACTTTTGCTATTATATGTTAACAAATTTTAATTTTTGTTATTATGTTTTGCTAATACCAGTTGACAAATTATCGGCCTTTTTACTAAATTTAATCAAATATGTCAGTTGCTAAGCTTTTGGATGAAAGGTAAGTTGGGCAAATGGGAAGTAAAATTGGCTCTCTATTTTGAAATTTATCATTGAAAAGGGTATATTTATAATTTAGAGTGAATAATTTGGGCAAAGGTAATTAATAAAAAGCTATTGATTTCATTATACAGGTTAGCGATGACATGTCTCAAGTTTAAATCTTGATTTATTTATTATAAGAACATAATAGTAATTTTAAATTTAAATAAATTTACTATTAAAACAAATGGATTTACTAACGGAACGGGAATTATATGTCTTTTTTGAAATATTAAGGAATTTTATGTCCATTTTCCCAAACAAACTCACAGTCCTTTTGCTTTTTTTTTTTTTGGGTAAAAAAGCTACTTACAAAAGTTTTACTACCAAAAGATTTATGTAAATAAATTCTATTTAAAAAACTATATCAAATTGAGCCCAAAAGCTTAAGTTAAAGAAATAAGCAAGGGCTAATTTCGGCTTATCTCTCTTATGAAGTGACAATCTTCAAGTCGCCTCCCTTATTATTAAAAATATCAATTTACCCACAAAAACTTGTTATCTTTAACCATTGACCGCCGTTAACTTATAAAAGCATGAAAATGCCCCTACCTTAGCAGAATATTCTTGTAAAGACATTGTGAGGCTTAAAAAAAAAAATAGTTGATGTATGACTAGTTATTGAAAAATGAAAAAAATAGTTGACATATGACTAGTCATTTCAAAATAAAAAAGTTAACTATTAAAATATTAATATATAAACAATGAAGAAGAAATTAAAAAATAAACTGTTGAAATGACTTAATGAACCTAAATAAATTAATAATTTTTCTAAATTAGACATGTTAGCTAAATAAATTAGAAGACATGCCATCATTTGTAAATCATGATAATGCCATCAAGATTAAATTTTAAAATTACAAGCAGTGTCATCTTTGTCTTTTTCTTTCATTTTTTTTCTCATCCTTAATCTTTTGTCTTTTTCTTCATTTTTTCCTTTCTTTTCATGTATATGAGTAACATGACAACCATATAACCATTATTCAAATCTAATCTCACATTAAATCAAAACTAAAACTTAATTTCTACATATTAGATTTCAAAACCCAAAAATTAGAATCTATAAAATGCAAAACCCAGAACAACCAATCATCAATTAGAAGATTGAGAATATTGGGTGAAATCACAAAACCACACGCAAAATAAAATATAACAGTGAGTATTAAATTTTGTTGAAATTAACAAAAGAAGGTAGAATTAAATGGCCATGTGTGTTTGTGCAAGTGAGTTTTTAAGGCTACCTTCAGCAATGATGAATTTTGAAGAAAAAAAAAAGTTAGGAAAACAAGGAGAAAGAGAAATGAAGAAACAATAGATAGAATGAACTTTGTCAAAATCTTATCCAAATTGATGCATCAACAATAGTGCTATAGGAATTAAAATGATGGAAGGTGTGCGGCTTTCAGTTTTGGGATTGGCCATTTTTGGGAATGGGTTCAAAAGAATGGAGTTTGTTATCCCCTAATCTATGTGATTTATTTCCATTAGAAGATTAATATTTTGAATTTAGTGAATAAGTAAAGAATTCAAAGATATCTAGGTTGTATGTGATGAAGATGGTTTGGTGAAACTCCAGTGGTATTTTTCTTTTATTCTTTGATTTTTTTTATATTTATATTTTCTTTCAATACCTTTACAAAATGAAAAAAGAATAATAATGATAATAATAAAAAATATGAAAAAAGGTAAAATATTATTCTTTTTCCATTTGTAGCTTTTAATTAATTTCTATATGTATTTTTTAAAATAAAATTTTTAAATACAAAAAGGTAAAATTTAATCTGTTCAAAAAAATTAGTCATATAGGCACAAAATAAAAAATATTTTAAAGTATTGGGGAGCACACTATAAATATTTGAAATATTTATGTGTGTTTTGAAAAACCTAGAAAGATTTAGACCAATGAAAATTAATCTACCTAGATTTGACATTTTTCTGTTAATTGGCTGTTAGGAAAATGTGTAAATACTATTTTATTCTTTTGGCTGTTAAAAATAATAGAGAGAACGAGTTTTGGGGGTAACTTGATGTTTTCAATAGTATGAGGCGATTTAAAGATTGTCACTTCACGAGGGGTTAGGCCAAAATTAAACCAATAAAAAATGATTTGACTAGAAATATAAATTAGTGAAATCTGAAAATGATATTGGATTCAATTGCCAAGAATAGCTTCAATTCCTAGCAGCAAGATTCGCTCCTTATTTGATGTAATCTTCTTGGTCATTCATTTGTGTAGGATTAATTTGGTCCCTTTAGTATTTTATGTCTTAATTACTCTATTCTGGACGCATTGCAGCTTATTTCGTAAGTTTAAATTTTTTAATAATGCTACACTTCTCAAATTTTTTATCATAAAAAATTATTTAAAATAATATAGTATTCATTAATTAGTTGGTGAGATAATATAGTTAATTTACTTAAATATTTAATAGAATTGTCAACCACTTAATTAATGATTAATGGAAATGACACATTATTTGAAATAATAAAATTGAAAAAATTGAAGATGTCTATTACTCTAAATTCTTTTCCTCCCACTATTTATTACATGTTTTACTTAATGAGATGAGACGCTAATACTATCACTACAATAGAATAGTCCTACAATGTCAATTACATTTATGACAGACCTTGAGTAAAGCCCCATATACCACGTTCATCTGACAAACTTGTAATAGAAGCTTTTTCTACCAATAATTTATATATAATAGGCTCATCATAGATTTTTGTTTTCGATTTTAAATTTAGGAAAAAGTCGTCATAAAAATTTTTCCTATTAAAAATTTATGATAAACTCATAATTGATTTTTTTTTATCAAGAATTTATGATTGATTTGTGATATATGTTTTCCATGTCTAACAATTTTGCAATAAAACTTTTAATTTGTAATTTTTGAAATTAATTTATTATAGAAAATTAGTTTCATAAAAATAAATAAAATAACATTTATATTTCAAAGGTTAAAAAAAATCATTCAAACGTACACATTCCACTTTCCAATCTATTCCAACCATAGCAAAATTCACATACATATTTAAACTTGAGCTTAAAAAAATAAAAAGATATAAAGAAAAACTATCATTTCATTATTTTGGGGAAACATTAATTTTGATGTTTCAAACGGATAAATCGAAGATACGAAATTTTCATATTTTTAAAGAAATAGAAAATGAATGAAATGAATGAAGCACAATAAAACATAAGTGGATAAAATCAAGCCCATAGTTTTAAGAAAACTTCTATTAATGTATGGTATATTCTAGTAATATAGTTTCATCCCTAAATAAAAAATATTGCATACAAAATAAACAACTTTTGCAAGACCTAAGAGTGGTAGTGACGTAATAGAAATAAAATGAGCATTCCCATAATTTAGCATAAAGGATTCTCAGAATCCTACCGGTGAAAAATTATAGCTTAGTAGCGGTGTATAAGTTGCTTGTACGCGTCCTTATTTAGTGAGTAATAGTTGATTTCAGCCTGTAAAACAGAAGTCATGCTTGTCTGAACAACTAGACTGAAAAATAATAATAATAACAATAATGAGTAAAAACCATATATTAAACATACCTTGCGAATTCCTTTTATGGCAATCAAAAGCTTTTCACCAATAATATCTCGCAAGACATCATCTTTTTCCAAAGCTTGTACAGATTCTGAGAGTGATGCAGGCAATCTTTGAAGTTTCCCATCAAGAGTGGAGGGGTTTGCATCTGCTCATCAACATGTTAAGTACAGTGTAAGTTGGAAGAAGCTATAGTGAATGGTATATAGGGTCATTGCTTGCTTTGGCATGGCAACGTTATTAATTGTCTTTACAAAGCAGTGAGTGAGCAACATACAAACAATCACATTATTAAATGCTCCATTTTCCAGTTCTTCTAATCTTATGAATACAAAATAAAGTGCACCCTGTCTTTGGAAACAGAAGCTGCTTGTTATTGAGAGAATTGTCATCATCAATTAAAAACATAGAAAGCTCAAGATTGCGAGGTCAATGGCAAAATGAGGATTATGAAAGAAGATACATATGAGCAATGGGTAACGAAGTGTTTCATTGAACTAAACAGGGCAGTAAGAAAAAAAAAATGGAAGGGTTGAGTCGATTCAAATAGATCATGTTATGCACCAATACATAACCTGTTCAATCCCATCTCAAATAACTAAATTATGAACTTTCAAGAGTAGAAAAACTATTACCCATAACTCTGTTAACAAGTAAAGGAATTTTCAGATGACAGCCTCAATAACTTGCAACATAACCAATTCAGAAATAATAAATGTAAAGTAGTATAGAATTTTACAGACTTGGCTACAAGATAGATACTACCTATGGGTTCAGGCAGACAAAGCCTCCGAAGTCCATCAATGCCACTGGCAATTATTGCAGCCAAGCCCAAGTGTGGATTGGCACAGCCATCAAATGATTTTAATTCAAAGTTGCTCACTACACCATCCTTGACCCCTGGCGGGCATGCAGTCCTTAACGGAGCTTCCCTATTTTCTTTTCCCCAGCATTGGTATGCTCCACTCCATGTATTGGGCTGTATTCGATCATAACTACAGACCAATAGCACTTGAAGGGTGAAAAATCACAAAAATCCACAGAGCATATTTTCAGTAAAGCACATGAAGCCATGTCATAGGTAGCATACTATGAACATTCAATTAAACAAGATAAAAAATTTAAGCTACTAGGAAATGGCCCAATTGTTTACGACCAGTAAGTAGATAATTAACTATACAAGAACAGAAAGAGTAAGGAGCTGAGAGTAAAAATTGGTGTATGTGTATAACCAGCAATAATTTAATATTTATAATTCGATAATTCACTTATTTATAATCTACACACAAGAGATATTTACAAAATCCAGAAAGTATTATTTCACAATTCCTGTGTTAAAACAAAAGTTGTACCTAGAAATTGATGGAAAATCAGATTAAAAAGTAGCATATTATCAAATTACAGGTTCTTTCTTAATTCATTTTTTTTTTTTGCTAAGAAACAAAATATTATAAAACTAAAAGAAATATGAACAAGGATTGGTAGAACCACATATCCACAAAAAAAGACGAGAAGTCCCAATCTAATAGAACACTAAAAAACTGCACAGATCAAACTATTCCAAAGTCCAAAAACACTAACTCACTAAGAATGCAACCCTCTTAATATACAGAAGCTTCCCAATTAAGCAAAATAAAAAAGAAAGAGATGCCTTTCAATTCAATAGTAATAGATGCCCATAGGAAGCCCAGAACTTCACTTTGTCCCATAGGCGTGAAGGATCTTCTCCAGCTTTGTTATTAAAGATTTTTTGCTTTCTTTCATTCCACACCACCCAAAAAATAGCCAAGACTGCACAGTTCCATAGAACCCTTGCTTTTTTTGTCCTTTTTAAGCAAGAAAAACTTTCCAATAGTAGGGAATAACATGAGGCAGGAGCTGACCAGCTTAAATTAAATGTCTTAAATAAGTTAGACCACAAAAAGTAGGCAGCAGTGCAGTGAAGAAATAGATGATCGACATTCTCTGATGCATTTTTACAAACGACACACCATTCTGGAAATGAAGCCATATTGGGTATTCTTTTCTGAACCATGTCATTCATGTTGATTTTTCTATGAGCAACAGACCAAATCATCATCTTCACCTTTGTAGGGACTTTGGCTTTCCAAATCCGGTGAGAAGGAGAAAAAGAGGGGGTATTGGGGTTATCTGTGAGACTAAGAAAGTAAGATTTAGTAGAGAAACATCCTGATTTATCCAAATTCCAAACTCTCTTATCCTCTTTCATATCATTAAGAGAAACCCCTTGTAGGATCCCAAGCATCTCAGCACATTGTTCAGATTCTCTATCATTCAAGTTTCTATGGAACTTAAAATCCCAACTCCCCTGCAAAATAGAGTACTTAAACATGCTAGCTATAGAGCAGAGCACTCATGACCTCGAGAAAGCCTATATAATTGAGGGAAAAGATCATAGAAAGCAACCTCCTTATTCCAGCAATCCTCCCAAAATCTAACTCTCTGCCCATTACCAACCATCAGCTTAATATTGGATAAATATTGGTTCTTTCTTAATTCATATAACTAACCATCAACCACATTCCTATGAGATCTATCCTCAAAATCAACACAGACCTGATGATAGAGAATAAGTTAGTCACTGAATTATAAAATATTTGTTTAAGCACATGTCATCCCTATGTGCCAATGCAACATTCGAAAAACATAAAATAAATTAAAAGTTCCCTGATTCCCAAGAAAGTTCTTTAAACACCATAGGCAACATTTAAAAGTTCAGTTCAAAGATTTTTGAGGCATGATAAAAAATAAATCCAACAAGTCCAAAGAAATTTTACAGCAGTTTAAGGTTGCATTCACTTTCTGAATATGTACCCATATAAATTACTCTGATTGTAATATTTACTGATAAGGTCATAACAAAAGTTATGGAAGGAATTAAAAGAATGCAATATCTATTAAAGCAACCTGTTTGGCACTGGTGCTGTAAACGCCAAAATGGAAGAAAGATGATGTAGAACACCTGCCATGAACTTCTCCCCAACAGAGGACATTCCATATTTAGAGGAACTGTCAGATGCCATAAATACATTTTCTCCATTCTGCCACAAACTGAGATGCACATGGGACCCAGAACCAATGTCATCTAATGCAAACCTAGACAGAAAGAATTGATCATTATGTTATCTGATGAGAAGAGTTAGGCTAAAACAGACAGTCAAAATCCCACAGCACCAGGACAGAACAAGAGACATGCTTTGAATTTTCATCAACCAAGTATGTTACATTAGTCACAGATCCAAAACAGGTTAGCAGTGACTTGTCAATAAGTATAAAATATTACAGGATAAACCTAGAATTTAAATGAAACTTCAAAGAGGAGGTGTCCCCTTGGACAGACACTGTTATCATTTCATTGATAATGGTCTTTCTACCAAATTTTAAATTTTCTCCACAACTTACATGACTTAAAAATACTTCTATGACACTTTAGAATCCAACGTCACAGCTGTTAATAAACAAGTATTTACCATTATAAGACAAAATCAGACTTCAGCCACTGCAGGAAGGGAAATGAATAATGAAAAGGAAACCAGGCACCTACTTCGGAACAAAAGTTGCCAACAGTCCATGTTTCCTTGCAACAGCCCTTACAACTTCACGTGTGAAAATCAAATTGTCAGCAGCTTTTGTAGCAACAGTATGGCCCAGCGCAATTTCAAACTGACCTTTCCCAGCTTCTGCATGTAACTACAATAGCAGGGAGTGGTAGAAACAAGTTGCAAAGCCGAAAAGGATACACACACATACAAAAAAGAGACACAGAGAAAAATCAATAAATAAATTTGAACTAAAAAAATATACAATTACATAGACAAGAAGTAAAAATGCAGATATAGAAAATATACAATTATATAGGAATATGCAAGTTGACTTACGATTACCAAATATTCTATGCAAACCAAATTTATTGTTCATTACGGGATTGATAAAACTTATCATAAATATATCTACATAACACCATGTGCATATTGCTCATAAAAAGATAACACCATTTGCAGAGTTATGGATACAGAGATGCAGCTTCATTGCCAACAATGAATATCGTTCTTCTTTTACCATTGAAACAATTCATAAACTTCTGAGCCACATGAAAATATAATATCGATGGCAAAGTTTGCACACATGGACAAGCAACAATCATTTAATTTGAGTTGTGAGTCTCTAATTTTTTAATGACAATCCATCTTCCCGTAGGACGCAGATGCTACTTTTAAATCCAAAACCATACATTAAAAAATAATTAACGATTTTTTTTCCTCTATCTAGATAGTCAAGAGTGTTAACTGGCCAGTTTGATTTCTTCTGAGAGGAAAGCGGCATAATAAAGAAAGGTTTTCATATCCCTTTTTAAAATAAAAATGCATCATGTGCATGCATGCACAAGTTCATGTGCGATTGTGCAAGTGTAAGTTTTTCTTCTCCAATTGTGTACATGTGTACTCTTAAAAATGGAATCTAAAACATGGGGAGAAAGTCCCAGAATCCAACTACAATGACAAAACAAATTGAACTTTAATAATGTGAACCACAACTTGACATTCCAATAATGAAATACCTTGTTTGCACATGATGAAATCTACAGAAAAAAATCCTTGCCTTCACTGTGAAATGAGATACTATTGACAAAGAGGCAAAATACTTCCAGAGGTCTTTGGATGCTCACCGTTTGCCCATGAAATTTTGAAATCTTACAGAGGAATTACTTTCCCTCTTTTTTTTTTTTTTGGGTTTACCAAAGTACTTCTCTGATAGAGATTCATCATTCTAGGGGCCCAAAAATGTTAAACCACAAGGTAATTCAAATAAAGTTAAACCACAGAGAAATACAAACTAACTGATTACATGATAACCAATATCATGAGTTTCTTCTCTTATTGACACAGGAAATGCTTAAAATCACTTTGGAAAAAGACATTATTGACACAGGAAAAATACTTTTAGAATAGTCTCTTTTGCATGGTGACATTTTGTCCGGGAGATCTGAGTTCTTATAGTAGTTATTTATTTTATATTCTCCAGAGACACTGCTTCTCCCCAACAGGGATGCATGATTCCAAAGGAATGACAATGTTAAAGCACAAGGTAATTCTAACTGATTATGATCAGTAACATCAGAAGTTTCTTCTCTTACCTGTTCCACTGAAATATTCAAGGAGTGAAGATCAGTGAGGATTTCTTGAAATATAGGGGAAACAGCATCATATCCTGCTGTAGAGCAGTAAGGTGTGAAGTCAATTGGCACCCACTCTTCTTTCCCTTCCCTGCACAAGTTTTTTGAACAAACCCAATTACAAATTTAGTGTGCCTAAAAGCTCTTCCTATGATGAAAAGGCTTAGAGACAATAGTTCACATTACCTCAGTACACTCTTTAACAGATAAAACTCAATTTCAAATCCCGCATTCAGTGCCTGCACATTTGATGTTCTCAAATTAAGCACCAATATACATAACTTTCACATTTATGGCATAAACAGGTTGGATACCAAATTAAACTCCTCTTTCAGAAGTCTTGAAACTCTTCGTAGAGCCTCTCTTGGACAATATTCCCACGGTTCACCAGGTTTAAGATGCATGTCAGCCATAATCATCTCCTCTTGTTTTTGCCTATTCAGTAAGAGAATAGTATCAATAATAATTAATGTTAATAGTTCCCATAAAAGACAATTTCCGGTAACTATCAGTTAGACACTTAAATGCTAAATTAAACATATAGACACCATCAGATATCTTACAGGTAAAACTTCTAGATACCAAGTCTAAATGCCAAAGTTATCCTGGAAATAAACTGTACCATGGAATTCTCCATCTAGTCAATAAATCAGGCATCAATCTGATCTCACCAGTTCCAGACAGATTTGTCCCATCAGCTGGACCATCAACAGCTGAAGTCATTCCCATGCATGCAAATGTCAAACCAACACCATATTTCGTAACAATATCATTGAAGCGCTTTACTGGAACAACCTGAAATTATATACAACAAATTCGAGATTCTATGAAACAAAATAGTCTAAATTTACCTCATTGGTTCTAAATAGTAATGTCAATTCCTTCAATAAGTTTATCTCTAAAGTCTACAACAGAAACGACACTGCATCTAACATATTATAATTGAGTTAACTGCAAGAAACAAGAGTCAACCTAAAGGAAATATCCGTGAACTGGCCAAAGCTATATTATCTGAATAGTAAAAACCGAGAAATAACCACCCTGTCATAACAAGCAAAGCTTATTCAAGCCAAGCTATACAATTAAACCTGAATCATTGGCTACTAGAATCAAAGAGGTCTTTTTTTAACTATTGCCCATTGGAAGCTAAATCTCCTCCCCATCCATGTGAGTGGGCCGTGAACCCTAGACTTTTTACACCGTCCAAGATGTTTTACTAATTAAACTAACACCTACATTTTTGCTTTCTTCCAAATATATAACCATACTTTTTCCTTAGAATCCCGACAGTATAAAAGAAACTCACACGACATCTGTGTTGTCCAGAAGCATCAACCCAGATAACGCGAGTAAGAAAAACATCACTTTCAGAGGCATCAGACTTCTTCAAATAGATTTGATGCGCATCATCCTTTGAAGCAAAATCTTTCACTCCTAAATTGATCTTGTAAAACTGAGCAGCATTTTGAGCAAAGATGTCTTTAGCTGCTTCAATAGCTTCACCAACAGAGAGATCCCCATCAATGCATGCATCACGTAGAACAGAGAAGACAACTTCACGTGCTTTTTTAGCACCTAAAAGAAACAGCAACTGTCCGAATCAATCATAGTTAAAGGTAAATTTGTTTCAACCAAATCTGAAAATATCAACGCATATCAACTAATTCATAAACCCAGCTAATGCCGAGGAATCCAATTCTGTATATATACAGTAAAACTTCTCTATAGACATAATGTTAGGACCAACTAATTTTGTTACTAAGAGGAGGTTATAACGCAATAGAGATGTAGTTACAAAATTATTATTTTTGAAATTATCCTTGGTGCAAGTAACATATAGTTAATGTCAAATCCAACGTATAAACGTTCATAAAAGAGATAAACATAGTTTCAAAAAATTAGTACATATAATAATGTGGTGCTCAGAATATGCAAGTTATCTTATATGTTTAAACATTTACATATTCTTTAATGTTTTTTTCTCAATGTAAATTATATAAATACTATAAAATGATTTGGTAACAACTGTAAAGAATAAATCATTGTCCCAAACAAGTTTAGAAAAATATTTTACTCCATCCTAAACCTAAAATGTAACAAAACATATATAGTTTCCAATAAACAGATAATTATTACTATGTGGAGGCAAGTTTCTTAAGATGTGATCTAGAAAAATTATAACTTATTACAATGTGGAGATTATTTCTCATTTATAACTGACCTAAATTGGAACCGGAGTTTTTTATAACTACATGAAGGTTATTCTTATAAAGAGTATCACTGTAGAGAGGTTTTATCGTATGTGCAGAATAGAAAAGAACAAGAATCAAGAAAAACAATCTTAAAGGATTATAAGTGCGACACACTGGAGAATGCATAGATTAAAGGCATGATAGAGAACAAAACCTCTCACACACATGAAGCAAAACCAGAAAACCATCCTGCCTAGGCAAGAAATCAATAGATCTGATATTTAAACAAACCTAAGTAGTAAGTTTCGGGAGACACATAGGCATCACTGCTGAACATGACCTGCAATTTTCATTATGATTAACAATAGTTGTTAGTAGAAACCACACAAACTGTGCATACATAGATTAGGCAAACAATTTTCATCACATTATTATAAGACTCGGGACACGATTTCTGATAACATATTTAAAACAAGCAGATAAAAGGTTCTTAAAAACAAAATATATATCTTGGAAGTAAAGTCTTCCATAACTGAGTAGAAATACTTTTTATCTTTGTCAAAGAATTTCCAACCTAGACATGCTTACTACACATGGTTATCTTTACTCAAGCTCCTGTATATATCAACTTTCTCTTCAAATATGTTTCACCTTATTCATTGGGGCTAGCTCCAAAAGTTCTTTGATTGATGATATCATCCCCTGAACACTCAGTTTGGGAATCGCCAACCCAAAATCAAGGTACACCTGGAAAGTATGGCTTTGAATTATTTGCCAGAAATTTGTAACCTGAACATTGGAAACATTTAAGCAAAGTAAATGATTCACTGGATACTGAAGATTTACCTGCTGGTAAACAGAGGCTAGATATGATGCTTCCTTTGAAAATGGGTAAGACGCATGCAATAAAACGATACGACATTTTGAAAACCTCTTGTCCTCAAGAATTGCTCGGAGGTGAAGGGGATTAGACAAGCGTAAATCTAAATCTTTGTCTCCAAAGCTGATTGTGGAAGGAAAAAAATTGAAACAAATAAGGACCCAATAAAGAAAAAGATCATACCAGCTTACTGATCTATCGATAGCTTATCATAGGAAAAGGAAATATAACTTGAAAGGAAGGAAATGTCCAGGAATTCACACAAGAGAACCAAGCCAAGTTTAGTCAACCTCCCCTCCTAATTGATCTAGACTACTGGTCATTTACATGTTTCCTGTAATTGATTTCAACATCCATGCAAGAAAGTGCTCCATCTAAAACACTTAAATTTAGGGCTTAATTACAGCGAGACCGCACACTTGAATTTCCCACGCAGCCATCACTTCCAGATTTCATCTTTTTCCTATATGTTTCATCCATTAATCACAGAAGCAATTTAACAACATAAATGTTTTTCTCACCCCGTGTGTATTTGCAACGGCAGGTCAAGGAATTGAGCAACCTCCAAACTAGTTACGAAAATGTAGTTGATAAGGCTTTTATTTGTGATGCGGACAGGCTTTCCAGCTGGAGAAAGAAAGTGATTATTATGTCCAACAAATATGGAAAATCTCCAATCAACACGCTGTATACTCACGGTGTAAATTTTCAGCAAGGCCTTCCTCAGCATCTTTTTTAGTGACATGAGGATTAATTTCTAAGCCTGAACGGTATGCAGCGATGCTTTTCAAGGCAACAATTTTATTAGCAGCTGTAACAGAGACTATAAGGAAGCCAAGCAGTGAAGATCTTCCTGTAGATATCTAAGGGTCCACTTGGTATTTGGTATTGAGGACTGTGAAAAAAAAAAAAAAAGCTCTAGCTGTGAAATAAAAGTTGATGCTGCTTGGTGAAAATGACTAAGGTTTTTTATCAAACACCTATTGGATAAAATCACTTTAGCTTAAAAGCCATAACTGCAAGTGTTCACTAACTCTTTACAGTCGTGGTTTTCAAGCAACAGTTCCCCAACAGCAGTACCAAACGGACCCCTAAATCTAAAACATTGCAAACCAATCATCTACATTGTCAAAGTATCTAAAAGGATATGACCTCAACTGTTTCAAAAATGTTTCAATGAACACATCCAATGTCCAAATAGATCCATCTGGACTCGCCTGTACCGACACAAAATAAGAAATTACGGGGCATACTTTAAATCTCCAATTAAAAGTGAGAGAAAAAAAAAGTTGAAAAATGTAGCTCATCACTTGATCGAGAATCTCCTCAGCAAGACGTTCAATTCTCAAAACTCTACCGACGAATGGGAGAAAACTTTTATGCCAATCAAGCCCATGCTTCTTGTCCAACTTGAGTCCATCGTCAATGAGCACAGCAGAGATGTTGGCAGCTTTGAAGCATATTGAGCAAATGGATTGCAATCCTGCGGCTCTGCGATATTCTTCAATAGCTTGCAAGGATGAATCGCAGCCATACAGCTCAGCTATATTTTTCAAATTTCTCTGCCATAAAAAAAAATAAAAACAAAAAATCAGAGCAATAAAAAAAAAAAAAAAGATTTCTCAACGGTTGAACAGAAAGAAAGGAGTAAGTACCTTGAAGGATAGGGAGTAGGGTGCGTAGGATAAGGCGGGACCAGTGGCTTCCGACAAAGATTGGATGAAAGGAAAGCTTGAGTCTAAGGAAACTATGTTATGCGCGTGGCCGTCCACTAACTGTATATTCTCCACGACTTCTCTCAACTCTTCAAACTCCATTCCTCGCCTCGGTTTCTTGTTCTTCTCTGAGTTCAACGAGTCATGCGTAATTTAACGGTGACAATGCGGTGCCGTCTGCAGTGTAAGACTGAATTAATTAATAATATTTGCATTTGGAGATATTAAAAAGGCATGAGCATTGACGCCATTGCTCGCATCATGTCCTTGCGAACAAATTTTAAATCTTTTTACGTCCTTCCGCGGGGACAGATACTCCCAAAGTACGGGCAATGCTGAGTCATCGGAAATAACATTTTCATTGGAACACGGACATTTTACTATATAATGAATTACGTTCAGTTGACCCGTAGTTGAGCTTTAATATATTAATTGTCTCCTTACATAAATTTTAAAAATGAGTTTATTTAAAAATAATAATGAATAAATTATAGATTTAAATAGCCTACTCGTAAATAGTGTTTTTTTTTTAATTTCAAATCTCAATAAAATTGAATTTTTTAAAATTTTGAATGAGTTTGAATAATAATATATAAATAATATTTTTATTTTTTTAATATTTGAATATAAGTAGTATCTTATTTATTTTTATAAATAAAAAAATCTTAAACATGGCTATTTGGTATTTATACCTTTGTTAACCAAAATAAAGAAAAAGGATTAGATTTTATAATTTAAGAAATAAATATAATTTTATAGAGATATTTTTGTAATATACTATTTACTGTTGATCTTATAATATTGATTTTGATGATAACAAAATTTATATATTCTTACTTAAAATGTTGGGGCTATTAAAATAAAATTTTAAAGCCATAGACATGTTTAAAGAAAGGTTAATGGTTGTTAACTTGAGTTGGAAAACCTTTTTTTAAACAAAAGTTGCCAAAAATATAGATTCTAGAAATTAACGGTGAATCGTTTATTGAAAAATGGTAAACTGATAATTTACAGAGAGGAAACTATCTTTGTAATCTTGCACTGTTTATTTGAGAAGATTTTGGAAATTAACGGTGAGCTGTTTATTTGAAAACGGCTAACCGATAGTTTACAGAAAGGAGAAAGTTTTTTAACCTTGAGCCGTTTAGCAAAAATTGAAAGCTAAGTTTGCTTTATAGGTCTCTAGAAGCAAACGGCGATCCGATAACTTTAAATAGTAAACCATTTATTTAAAATTTAAGCATAACAACTATTTGGACAAGTCAAAATAGTTAACTGATAGAAGTAAACGGCGATTCGATTATTTTCAGAAAGTCAACAACGACTAGTTTTTAGCTCCAACTATAAAATAGCTCAATCAAATTCAAATAGAAAGAGATCCAACACTCATCTTTGAGCTTGCTACTGAGAAAACAATCTCTTTTGAGCCTTAAACTTGTTTTATTTCATTGATTCACACTTTAGGATTTCAATTGTAATCATATAGTTTGTGTGATAGATTGATTGATTATAATCTTTGTTTTTGAGTGATTGTAATTGTTGAGATACACTTGGGTTAAGAGATTGAGAATAATCTCTTATTGTAAAGATTCATTGACACCTTTGAAGTCAATTGTAAGTGTTGTTGAAACCTTAGAGGCTTGCTTAGTGGAATCCTCAAGCCCGGTGAGCTTGGAGGCGTGGACGCAGGCATGGTTGGCCGAACCACGTAAAAATCACGTGTTTGATCTCTTTTCCCTTATCTTTTTAATTTCGAGCATTGTTAAATTTATTGCTTTAATTTTATTAAGACATTAGTTTTAATTGTTGTGTGATTTTATTTGCTTAATTTTTAAGAACCCAATTCACCCCCCCTCTTGGGTAACCTAATTAGTATTTCATTTACTTCTCATTCATATTTTTTTGGTTTAAATAAAAGTCACAAAAGTTTACTTTTTTTAATTCAGATATAAATATCTAAAAATCGCACATAAAATACAAAAATCAAACAAGCAAATTTAAGAAAAGATTTGAAATTAATAAGAATTTCATATTTCAACCATTTAACAAATAAGCCCAACACATATATTGCCCTATAAAAGTATAAATAGTACCCGTAATAAAAGATTTATCAGGAAATATATCTTATTTTTTAATAAGAATTTCTTAAGATGTTTTTCTTTTTTGTAGGATTCCTATTTAAAGAATAAAGATTTCCTATGATATTTTTATTCTTTTTTTTTAGGATTCCTATTTAAGGGATAAGTAATTTCCCGGTTGGGACTTGACTTATTCAAGAAGGAATACTATTAATATAAGCAAAAGAATATTTCTCGCACAAGAAATAATTGTTATATATAGAGAGGTTGAGTTCACTTATTTGTATAAAATAACAATTAGATCTTTGTGAGTAAACAGTTTCAAGTGCGAGAAAAATAATAGGTCTATTTAGAGATTGAGTGTTATTGAGATTTTAGGTGTGAGGAAAAAATACTAAAGTGATTATAATAATTTTTTACATAGTAGTATTTTTCTCTCGTCATCCTTGCTGGCTGTGGTTTTTCTCTATTAGAGGAGTTTTTCATATAAATTTTTTTGTTGTGTGATTGGTTTTATTCTTTATTTATTTTTTTGTTTGTTATTTATTTGATACATTTTTGCTTATAAGATCTTAGTGGGATTGAAATTCTCTAACAAGTGGTATTAGAGCTAAAGGTTGTTTTGCAAAGCAATTATGTATACAAACCAATTTTCAAATCCTGTGAGGATTGAAGTTGAAAAGTTTGATGGAAGAATTAATTTTGGCTTGTGGCAAATTCAAGTCAAGGATGTATTGATTCAATCAAGGCTACACAAGGTTTTGAAAGGCAAACCATCCTTTGCTTCTAGTAGTGACTCTGAGAAATCTATTATAAGCGATAAAGATTGAGAAGAATTAGTTGAAAGAGCTGCAAGTGCTATACGATTATATTTAGCAAAGAAGATTTTTACGAATGTACGAAAACTTCATTTGGTAAAACAACTTTGAGAAAGGCTAAAAAATTTGTATTAGACAAAGAGCATCTATAATTGTTTGTACTTTAAAGAGCGGTTTCACACACTGAGAATGATTGAAGGTATAAAAATTTATGATCATCTTAGTGTTCTCAATGGCATCGTGACAGAACCAAAAGCAATTGGAGTTAAAATTGAAGATAAGGATAAGGTACTTAGGTTATTGTGGTCTCCTTCAACTTCTTACAAGCATTTGTTGCCTATTTTAATATATGAGAATGAGATTGTGGATCTTGAATAAGTTACTATTACTCTACTTTTAAAAGAAAAAAGGCTAAGTGGTGAAAGTAATAAGGCTTCTGATGATTCGACATTGACAATTGGTAATTGAAAGAAAATAACTCTAAGAAGAAAAGAGTCTGCTGGGTGTGTGGACAATCAGGACACCTTAAAAAGAATTGTTGAAAAGTAAATGAAGCAAGTTTGGCAAGTGGTTCAAAGTTAGTAAATGAAGATATTGATAGTATATCTTATCATTATACGAGACAATAATCCCTTATAACATATGATGAAGAAATCCTTATGGCAAGCCGTTAATGCCATGGAAAACGATGCCTACTGCTAGCGGGTCCATAAGATTTGAACACAGGGCATGGTTTGGCATTTATGCAAGGTGTGTAGTGAAATTTTGTGTTGATGGCTAATGACTCTCAAGGAAGCCAAACACAATAGTGGCTATTTTCAGCAAGATGATTGACATGTGTGGAATATGTGTATTTAGATAAGGTGGAGTATAATGATTCTCGGCGAGAGAATTATGGCTATTAGAAAGATGATAAGATTTTACCCATAGTGGAATAATTCTTATAAGATCTATGTGAGTGTAGTTTTGGTAGAGTAAAGAAGACGGAGATGACATTGTTGTGTGGATACACAGTGGATTGTGTTTTGTCGCCTAATTGAAAAACTCCCCAAGGTGCAGATCATTAGGAAATATGTCCTATTTTTCAATAAAGATTTCTTAGGATATTTTCCTTTTTTTTATAGGATTCTTATTTAAAGAGTTAATAATTTCTCATTTGGGACTTGATTTATTCAAAGAGGAACATTACTCATATAAAAAAATTAATACTTTTTACATAAGAAATAATCACTATATATAGGAAGGTTGGGTTCATTTATTTTTATAACACAATAATCAGATCTCTACGAGTAAACAGTTTCTAGTATTGAGAGATTGTGTGTTATTAGGGTTTTGGGTGTGAGAAAAATATAATAGAGTGATTGTAATAATTTTTCACGTAGTAGATTTTTCTCTTGTCGTCCTTAACGGCCTTGGTTTTTCTCCATTATAAGAGTTTTTCACGTAAATTCTTGTGTTTTGTGATTGATTTTATTATTCATCTATTTTCTTGTTTATTATTTATTTGATACATTTTTAATTGCAAGATCTTAGTGGAATTAAAATTCCCTAACAAGATTATATTTTCAATATCCATAATAAACTATCCTATAGGAGTATTGTTTTTATTTTTTGTTGTTAGTATTTTAAAATCAAGTGTAAAATAGTTTAATTGATATTTTACAAGTGAAATATATATGTATAATGAGTCCTGTAATTTTAAATTTTTCTTTCACAATAAGGTCAGAATTATATTATTTTAGATATTAATTAATGGTCAACTAACTATTTTTAATAGAAAAATAAAAAATATAAGAGTTTTTAGTTTTTAGCAGTAATCTGTTGAAGTTAATACTTATGAGGGCCAGTTTGGGAATGCTGTAACTTTTAAAATAAGTGTTGTTAATTATGCTGTAGAAATAATCAGCTGTAAAAAAAATCAATTAAGTGTTTGACATAATTTTATTTTCAGAAAAACTGTGAGTTTTTAAAGTAGTTATTGACGTTTGATAAATTTTACTATTAAACTGCTGAAAGAAACAAATAACTAAAACATACATGAAAACATGTACATACATGAAAACATGTACATACAATATTTTTAATTGTGTATTATAATAATTTTAACTAAAAATAAAATTTATAATATATTGATTTTAATTGTGTATTTTTTTTGTCTAAAACTATTGACAATTAAATTTATAGGATAATGAAACAAATTTAATAATAATTTGATCAATAAATTGATATTAATAAATATATATTGATGAATTATAATAAAAATTTATTATAAAATATTGATTTTATTTCTAATTTGAATAAGGATAATTTTGGGTTTAGATAATAGTTTTTAGGATATTTATGGAATTGTATTAAAAGATAACATTGATTCTTAAAATTAGAATCTAAAAGCTACTCATTCTTTACTTTTCAAAATCAGCTATATAAGGAATTAATTTTGACAAAAGTGATTTTGATTTTTTTTTACCAAACACTAAAATTAACTTTTAGATTTTTAAAATCACTTTTAAGCCTCCTAAAAGCAATCCCAAATGACCTCCAAATATTATTTCACAACTTTAAGGATAATAATAACCATTTTTTTAATTATTGTGCAGTATTGTAGGGCACGATTCAATCAATACTCTACAAATTGTTAGAAAATCTAAAATTGCCGAGGCTAGATATTTTTGTTAGAGTCAAATCATGCTAGGTAGTAGTCTTCTTTAGAAAAGACTTTACTTCTTAGACATTGTTTTGTTATAAGCTCCAATTATAATACAACACTGCATCACATACATCATTAATGAATTTTTTTATTTAAAAATTAATTGGCCATTGGATCACAATCAAAAGTAATCCAACGGATTATATTTTTTTTTTTGTTAATGCTAGCTGTCGGAACTATCAGTTGCCATTGATTGAGGTGTGGTATAAATAAGATTTTCCCCCCTCCCATACCCCCGGTTCTCTTTTCACCTGTCTCTAAAGCTCAGTTATTCAACTGGCCCCCCTATTCCTGTGCATGTTCGAGATGAAAAATTTGATGGTGTGGTAAAACTGGAAGTTGCTAGAGTCTTTCTCTGAATCCCTTTCTGAAAGCAAAAGTTACAAATTGACAGCCCAGACAGTACAACTAAAGAGTTTAATTTCAATGAAGAATCAGCTCAATCAACGAAGGAACAACCTCAATTAATAGCCAGAACCAAAATGTAGTTAAAGAAATTTTGAACTTCAGTTTAAAGAAAACTAGTGGTATGAATTTTTAAATTACTCATGTTATTTACTAAGTTTCAAATCTATGCATGCCTTTATAATCGTGAGTAAATTCTCTTGTATAAGGTAATTTCTTAATTAGTTTGGACATTTTCTCTGTTGTCCTATTTCATTTTAAAGTTTGCATTTTGAACAGATCAATTTATTCGCACAAAGAATTAGCCTCAATTAACGAAGACTATGTAAAGAGATTTCTAATTCTAGTTCAAAGTAACCTACCAGTAGTAGGTACGAGCTTCCAAATTATCATATATCCTTTAAAATCGTGAGTTAAACCATTGATATAATTTTTTAATAAAGAAGAATTAATTAATTGAAGGGTATAATCTTATTTGTTGTAAGGCAATATGCTGACCGGAGGCGAAAAGAATGAACATGTGTTTATATGATATCTGTATGAAAAGAATGAAAAAGAAACTAAAAAGACAGCAATAGAGTATTGTTTAAATTGGATTGGAAAATTTGGTATAAGAAAAAGAATATAATAAGTAATTTTTTTTGAAAGGTTATAGGTTTTAATAGATGGATTTACAATCTATTGCATAGAACATGAATGGACAATCAGCTACACAAGCGTAAACGACAATCAATAAATTTACAAAAGAGCAATACTTGTCTTCTGAAAGTAAACAATAAAAATGTAATTCCTACATCTTCAACATATGGATTTGTCTCATTTGTAAGTAATTATATTAAGTTATTAACTAACTAACCCGCATACTAGATAGCTACTAATTCGATGTTATATAGTTGTAGCGATAAAGAAGAGCTTTTGAGAAGTCATAATTCTAATTTGTTTACCACTATTGGAGTCAATATATGGGTAGATATTTTTTAAATTAGTATGTTCATTAAATCTAGTATGTAATTTTTTTTAATCTTTGTCACTTTTGTGACAGTTGAGGAAGCACACTAAGAAAACCAACAGAGGACTTTTAGCAGAACATAAGGCAAGGCACAAAAAGCAATGTGAAAAGATTAGTTGTGCAGATGTGTATTCTGATAACAATGAATCCCAGACTCCTAAGGTGGATAAGTTTACCTTGGAAACTAGGTGTGCGCCTGACCGATTTTGTTCCCTTGTTGACAACTTATTGGAAGACAAGAGAAATGCAATAAGAGAACTAGGATTTTGAAGCCTACTTGAAATCCAATGTGGTCGATTGAGGAGACAATTATGTCGTTGGTTGGTTGATCAATTCAAACCTAAATGCAACATTTTTGAATCATGGTCAAACTTTGAAACTGTGCCACAAAACATTTTCAGACATCATGAGTGTAAAAGATGAAGGTATACCAATATAATTGGGTGGACCAAGTGGAAATACTGTTGGATTATTAGATATTTTTCAATCTGCAATCAGAGGGATCAACATCAAGATGCTTGAGGATATTATAAAGCAAGTAGATAAAACCAACTGGATTTTCAAGGTTTGTAATAAATTTGATTTTGGCATATTTATGTGTACACATATTATTATAGTAAATCATGAATATCTATTATATTTCTTTCGCAATATATTCTATTCTTACACCATCTGAATTTTTTCTATAGTATTTGCATGCGTAATTATATTTAAAGTTACTGTGAAATATGAGCACACATTAGCCATTTATTAAACTCATTCGTGCTTGTTATTGTTCATTTTACAAATAGTAGTTTTGATATGAGCAGGTTGCCTTTACTTTGTTTGCACTAGCCACGTTGTTATGCCCAACAAGTGGTTATATATTGCATTTGTTGCTGCATCCGTGCAAAGATGTTCTCAATGTTAAATCACTTAATTGGGCTTCGTTTTGTTATAAATGGTTGGTAAAGTCCATTGGCAAATATAAGAATCTTGAAACTACGTATGTTGGAGGATGTCTTCTTTTCCTACAGGTAAGATAATTTCCATAACATAATTTCCATAACTAAATTTTAGCATTTCTCTAACCATGAATGGCATTAATTATACTATTTTCTTAACTAAAAACTATTTATGCAGACTTTTTACATCAATAATATTGCATACAATTGCATTCTGCCTGATTGGACTAAAACTCCTGTCATATTTTGGAAAGAATCAATAGTGAAATGAAGTGGTTGAGATCTTAGGGAGGGATCGGAAGTGATAAAGTAAATTATATTTTAGAGTGCTTAACATTACCACACTAGCCCTTAATCTAACATTGAGCTTATATGTAAATAATTATATTTTGTGGATTGTCTTCTAAGGTTAAGCCCAATTAACCTTGATCTATTGAATTTTCAGTAATTTAGACTTCAATGTATCTAACAGAGTGTGAGCTTTTAATATATAGAGATTTAGGATAATTTTTATTTTTATGATTAGCTAAAATAGAAAACCTAAAAATAATAGAGAAAGTTGTCTATATAGGCATTTATAGTCCCTTGATCACAAGTAATATTTTATTATTTTCTAATATTCCATTATCACAGAGAGTGTATAAAGAAGTTTAATGGATTCTGTAAGAAAATGTGTTAATCTAGAAAGCAAACTATACAACTCTAAAGAGTAATTGGTCGTTGTGATACACTTTTAGATATTCTTATGTTAATTCTTAATAATAGAATATAAATATTCTTGAAATTTAGGTGATGATCTTCACTAAGTGATCTTCACAATTATTACACAATCAATTGTCACTACAACAACAATAATTCAAAGTCGCATTAATTCAAAAATAGAATATGAAAAAAAAATACAATAGTATCAATTGTCACTTAAAATAGTTAGGTTCATATACGCGTCAAAACTATGGCAAGAATGGAAAGACATTTAGCGGCAAAACTACCGGCAAAACTACCGCCAAAATTAAAATTTCATTTTTTTAAAAGCAGGAGGGGTGGGTAAGCCCAAATCAATAATTGAAAATGGCAATGTATTGCACTAATGGAGTCTTTTTAACTTCTCTTTTTTTAAAATTTTTTTTTATCCATTTTCAAAAATTTAAAATGGCAATGTACTGGATTAGTGGACTTTTATCTTTTTCCATTTTTCTTTTTTAATAATTGGATTAGTGGACTTAAAATTGAAGTATGTAATTTTCTTTTAAAACAAAAACATTTTCACCCTCATTGCCCGACTCTTCATCTCTTCACCCAAATATGTGGCTTCCTTGTTACTACTGTTAAGTTCAACATCTTAAAATTTTCCCTCTTCTCTATCAACAGATGTAAATATTCTCCCAAAAATTTTATAATGCAACACCCATATTCTCCCCCATTCTTCAAAAGTTGCCAGCATCTACTTAAGCTTTCTCTTCTTTGATAGAGAAACAAAGGTTGGGGTTTGCTCTATTTCTTTCAATGGCTTTCATTCTCTTCTTGAAATTGATCTTTCTTTTTTGTTTTAATTTCGGTTGGGGTTTTATTTTTTATATATTTGTGGTTTGATTAATTTTTTTTTTCTGATTTCATGGAAAATAGGATTTTTTGCATGTCCATTGAAGATTTAGAATATTCAAGGATTAGTTCTGAGGCAGGTTAGTTTTTATATATATTTTTTAAAAATTAGATAATTGTGTTTCATATCTCCTTTTTTCCTCCCCTAAGCTTTTTCATTTTTTGGATTGGTGTTTTGATTCTTGAATATTTGTCTGTACTTCATCTTCTTTGTTTTCGGCTAGTTTGAAACTGGTTTTATTTTAATTATGTTGACAATATCTATTTTTTAAAAATTATTTACTTTCTTCGTGGTTTGTGTATATATATATATATTTTTCGTTAGACTAGTTAAGTTTTGCTTAATGCCTTGTGCCTCATATATGAAGCTGAGTCAAAGTTGTAGCTCAACTGGCAAAATTCAATTGTTTGATTTACTTTCAATTTGCTTGATTGTTTATTGGATTTTGTGTCTGGTCTTCATTTCCTGGATTATAGTTGTAACATGTAATTGATTGAGATGCCAGTTAAGTCAGGTCACAGTTTGAAGAATTATTGTTAAAGCATGGAGTTTGAATAAAGAAACATTTAAGCATTCGACTTTTAATCCTCAAGGTACTGGAATAGTTGATTTCTCCATTTATAGAAAGAAATTATAAAAAATAAAATTTTATCTTTCTTTTTGTAGTGAAAGAATAACTAGAAAATTAAAATTGATTGCTGATCATTTTTGCATAATTTTATTTTTCATTATTTCACAGATGTTAGTTTGCTTAACCACAAAGTTTACATTTTTTTGTTAAGTCAATTTTCTTTTTCTGAAATTTGTTAACATTTTAGAAATGGATTAAGTTTATGAATTTTTTATTTGCTAAACAAATCAACTTTAATCTATTTATACTAAACAATAATGAATTTTTAACATCCATAATTTTTAATAAACCTAATTGTAAGTTGTATAATACATTTTTTTATGAGTCATGTTATTTGTAAACCTCTATAATAAGTTGAATAAACTCTTTTCTCCAGAAAAACCCGTTACAAATATTGACAAATCATACCATATTAAGAAAACCCACTCTAGTCCCATTGATAGCCCTATTTATTTATTTATTTATTTTTTCTTCAATAAGTCCCATTTGCAGAATACTATACAAAGAACTTGCTCTTAATTTTTCATTACCTAAACTTAGCTAATAAATAAAATTAAAGTAATCAGCTTAAGACATATAATTTCAAAGCAGAAAGTTTTCTAGCCTGTTAAATATGGCAAGGGGAGACAGCAAGCAGAAGAGATGCTTAGATGATGTTGCCATTCAACAAGGTGGGAATATTGGTATAACCACTGTGGGTTCTAGCGAGCAATCATATGGCATCACGTCATATTTGTAAGTACTTGTTGATGTTTTGTTGTTCACATATTTTTGCACAACTGTACAAAAAAATTGTGTGTTGATGTTTGATTCTGTTAATATTTAAATATTTAATCGTTCATTGTTTCACTCACAGCAAAACCTTGTTGTCAGCCAAGAGGTAATTAAATTGTCATGTGTTTCATGTTACATGATTATAATTATGATTTGTGTGTTGCATCTTAATTGACTGGAAAAAAACTATTGACTAATGCTTATATTATTAGCCAACTAAGAAAAAAATTGGGTGATTCATACAAGAGCCTACCATCAAACGAAAAGGCTAAGTACACAAAGCCATTAAATGTCTTCGACAATGATGTTCCAATAGATACTGATGAATAATTGCAAACAAAGATGGATAAGCATATACTTGACACTCGATGTGCACTAAATCGGGTTTCTGACCTTGTTCAAACTTTCAATGTGGAAAAACAACGAGCTATACGAGAAATTGGATTTGGTAATCTTTTACATTTACGAACTGGTAGGTTGAGAAGATAATTGTGTGCATGGTTGGTTGAACAATTTGTACCTTATCAGCATGTGCTTTTTTTGAACAATCAACGTGTAAAATTAAATGCAATAATGTTTTCTAATATTATGGGAGTGCATGATGGAGGTTTATCTATATCTCTGTCTGATCAACTTGAAAATATTACGACATTGAGAGAGACTTTCAAGTGCACAGGTCGGGGAATAGCCATAAAAAGATTGGAAGATTTCATTAAGCATTTAGATGGTTCTGACAATGACTATAAAGTAACATTAGTATTGGTTATAATATATATATTTTTTGAGTACTTACTAACATGCGAATATGTTTGTTCGTTGACTTACTCTATTATATCTCACTAAATATGTCATTATAAATTGCAGGTTATATTTATGTTGTTTGCATTGGCCACTGTATTATGCCCATCAAGTGCAACACTCATATCGACTTCATTCTTACACCCATTAGTTGACATTAATGCCATAAAAGAACACAATTAGGCTTCATTTTGTTATAGTAGACTTGTAACGGCCATCTCCAAGTTCAAGTCAAATGAATCTGCTCATCTAGGAGGTTGTTTGCTATTTCTCCAGGTTGATAATTTATATTGTGTCATAAGGGTTAGTTGGTTACCATCTATAGGATGGCACATTATTAATAGTCATATCAATGCACTAATTTTGATGCATTAATGCTATGCTTATGCTAAAATGTTTAGATATTCTACTTTCAAAATATTGAAAACTATTACAACAACTAGTTGGCTCTTCTTTACCTCCAATATTAGCTTAGAATGACGAAGAGATAAAAAAAATCATGCGATGGCTGGAAAAACATGGTGGTGCTAATTATGAAAAAGTAATGGGTGTATTGACATTATATTTACTTGGCATATTATATTCTACACCTTGTTTATATTCTTTAATTTTATTTGCCTGATAAATGTTATTTTATAGTCATGTATTTTTGTTTGATTAATTTTGATAGGGTATAATTTTGCATAGCATAGATAATTTTAGTTTTTTACTTTCTTAGTGGAATTCGATCTATTTAAATGTCATAATTCTTCATCTTTAATACGTTTTTCAATTTCTTATAGAAAAAAAAAATAAAGAGACATTCATGTGAAAACTGAAATTATTAATAACTTTACATGTTGATGATTATAGGTGCATATGTGTGCTTTTGAGGGGGTTGGATTGTCTTCTCAAGCACCTATTGACATCGCAGAGCTGGTTGAGTGTATTACGGAGCAATCTGAATCTATACAGTTCTTGACAGCGAGCTTTAACATATTAAATAGTCTTATTTCAGATTTAGTAATAGCGTTGAATCAATCTCTTACCCAGAGTTAGAAAGCAACCCTTGAATCCAAACCTGTCCATCATGCACCATTAGAAGAAAATATTGTACCACCACCGATAGTAACCCCTAAAATTAATGATGAGAATCCAAGAATTGATGATTTTTCATAGATATTGTGGTTCTGACATATGATGTTTGCAATGATCTTGGGAACAAGATATCTAAGGATAGAAACCCCATTGTAATGGAAATTTTTTTGAATGATGATACTGGCCTGTCGATTACTGGTGCACCAAATGAGGCTAATGCGCAAACAAAAATGGAAGCAGCGAATAGTAAGAAAGTAAAGCATGCACTTATTGTAGATAATTTAGTTAAGTGATTCGTTATGGGTGTTTGACCTCTTTTATTTCAGTTTTTTATATAACTTGGTGCTTTTGGCATGACTAATCCTGTAATGTATTCTTTCTATAGGAGGGTGACATTATGAGATTTATGAAACACCCAGTGTTTTCTTTGATAAGTTGTAGTCTTTACAAGTTTTGATCAGGGAAAAGGCCTAGTCGGTTCCAATGCTCACTGTTTGATAAGGTGAGCAATAGGTCCGTTAGGCCTTGTTATTGGGCTGGTCTATATGTGGTAATAGTACCTATTACTGAATCTCAATTACAAGTGGTCAACTATATGTTTGATGACAACCTTGATGAAAAGTAAGTACTGAATTATTAACAAGTTATTGTAAATGTTTTTTTTCATTGTTATTAATTGGATTGGGTTATTTTTTTTATATATTGTTTTTAGTGTGTCATCAACATTGTGTTTTATATCATATGATGTAAGTGACAATGTTTGTATAATGTTGGTTGTATAGACTTAAAGTGTATTACGTTAAATCTTATACAATGGACTAATGGGCTCAATTGTTTATGATGCATGTTAACAGTGACCTCCTTGTAAGTATGAAGCACAACGCTGTGAGTCGTATTGCCATGTGTCATTGAAGCCGACCAAATGGATTCATAGCGATGTTAGTCTTGTTATGCATAAAACTTATTTCTATTTCCAAAACCTATTAGTATATGATAGTTTGCAATATGATGTTTTGGTCGTTAACTATATATTTGACACCAGATTATTAGCATGTATGCTGAGTACAGGACAATCGAAGAGCTACGAAATAACCTAGTTGGACCATGGGTTTGGTTCTTTCCTGTTTAATTCTTGATAATCTGTTTATTGTTAGCATTCATTATTACCATTGATCTAGTGTTTAAAACCAAATTTAATATAGTTATATATATATAAAAAAAATTTATTGATTTTTATAAGATGATAAATTATTAAAAAAAGGCATGTTTGGTTTAGCATTAGTGATGTCTTTTGCAGAACACTGAATTACACTCAAAATATGTCAACCTAACTCCATTCTATAGGGGAAGTAGCTGGGCTAATCGGTTCATGCCAAACATGGAGACATGTGACAAGGTTTGCAATATGATGTTGATGGTTAAATTTTGTGTGGCTTTGAAATTGTTGTAGAATTTTTATTTTAAACAATTTGTAAAAAATCACAGATTTTTGTACCAATACATGATGGTTCATCACATTGGTTTGTGCTCATGATTAACATTCATTCCAGCTCTGCTTAGATATGAGATTCACAACTTTCAACCCAACATAAGCACAAGAGTATACAAAGTTGTCTAGCAGTGGTAAGTGTTGTGAACTTGAAAACATTCTATTTCAGTTGTATACGTCCAAGCTTTGATAAATGATAAGCATTTATTTTGACTTAAATTGAATTGCTATGTTTTTCTATAGCTCAAGGCATTGGACCATGTACTTGGGGAGGAAGAACAATAGATATATGGTCCAAATTTCAAGTTTGTTCAATTTCAGCTTAATCAAAATTCTAAATTGCCACAACAATCCAATGGCAATGACTGCAATGTATATGTCATGAGGTATATGGACGAATCACCTGCTGTTTTGAACCATTCCTACAAGGTAATCCATTAATGACATGTTTTGAAAAATATTTTATCTCATAATATGGCAAGGAAAAAGATAATTCATGCCCTGAACTCCATGTTGATGTCTTGATAGTTGATCTTGTTATACATTTTATGAACAACATGACTTGGACAAAAAGCGTCTCACAATAGCACTATATTTGGCTTTATCAAAGATGAATTTTACTCGTAATATGATTCTAGAGCTAGCCAATGACTATTATTCTCGAAAGATGGCTGAAATCGCAAGTAAGCTGTCTACAACAAGGAATATTAAATCTAACGGAGCCGCAACAAAATTAAAAATTAATAGCCAAAGGAACAACCAAAAGCCTAAACCAAAAGTTCATGGAAAATAGAGGTAGTATACAGGGTAAGTGTTATTTATCTTTTATTTTATTAAGAGAAAGTGTTATTTATTTTTTATTTTAATCTTTATTTATCTATTTTGAAAATGAACTATCAATCTAAATTGACGTTATTATTGCATAGAGGAAAAATTGTGTTATTATTTCTTGGAAGAAAATTTGTGTGGTATGGTACAATTATATATTTGTACAAAAGCATATATATGATCTAGTCATGTGTGAATTTTAATTCAACATTAATTGTACGGTTCAAAATAATGGGAAATGGATATTTATGGTTTTAGTTTCAGTGCAAGTTTGTATACTATTACCTATGTTGAGAAAATTAGATTTTATTATGTAAGTTTATATATTAACCACATTGTCATTTTTCTTAATAGGTTGTAATCAGCACCTTACTTGAACATGGATAGTATTTTTTTGTTGATTTTTTGTTGTAAATGTTGGTTTTTGTTATATTGTACAATTATGTACAAATATTGGGTAGATGCCAATTGAGTGGCTACAACATAATCTGTGAAATATTTTTGAGGTGCAATAGAGTAAAATGTTACCTTAGCACATGTAAATGTACATATTACATGGGTATAAATACATTTTTCGATATTTAGTCTGCACAAAGATACAAACTTACTAAAGAAGTTATTTGTAGTACTTAGTAAAAAAGGAAGAATGTAATTAAAATTATGAAAAAATAACCATTTTCTTATCCATTTAATCACGTGCGGATGTAGCATTGCAAATTCAAAATAACTCGATCGTTGCATTGGATACATAAGGTAAAAAATGCTAATCCAATTGTTTGTATGTGATAAATAAGCCTATAAATCGAGCGACATGCTTCGTGACATTAGTTGAAAGATAGGTCTATTGCCTAAGCCAGGGTCCACAGTCAAATCACTGAATGATTGGGCAAAATCAAAGAAATTGTTTTCTACGATTTTTGCTATAATGTGCTTACAATATAGTTAGCACAATTTTATGTGGCATTTTATCGAACATCTGGTGTGCATTATATGTTTGCACTATTTTTTTAACAGTTGGTTTTTTTCCTTATTCACCTTATAATGAACTTTAATATCCTTAACAATTGAAAACAATTTTTACAACTTCACACAACTATCAACACAACTCCTACAACAATTCAATCACAATAATTCAATCACAACTCCAACACAAGACAACTATCTAGTTCAATAAACACAAATGTGTTAAAACTAGATTAAAACTCCTCTTTAAAAATCATATGCTCGGTTATTCTTGCTTTAACTTAGACACTTTTTTGTTTGCCAGAGAGCTTGATGTAGATACTGAAAATAAAATTGAGTTAACCAAAGTATGAAAGTTGTCAGTGTGGTTATTTGGGCAATTAAATTGATCATTTGAGTAGATTTTCTAAATTTTAATAAAATAAGTTGTATTAGTATAATAATCTAAAACCATGAGTTTACAAAATATATGATAGACAATAAAAGCTTTGCAATATTGTGGTCTAAATCCTCACAATTTGTCATATGTCGCATTGTGTCCTAAGTCATAAGTATTTAATTGCAAATATGATAACAAAAAAAGAAATATTAATATAATAAGAGGTGGTGTTTTATAAAATGTATTAGCATATGGTAGAATTAAAAAGTGAAAGTGGAATAAGGTTAATAAAAGTTACCTGACATTATAATGCCACTTCTATCGTTTAGTGATAAGTCTTGTCAGGGAAAGGTAAAACCTCTAGAGCTTTGTCCATCAAACCTATTCAAAACAGGAAATACAAAGCTTTTATTATGGTCTACTTTTGTGCTGGATATGTCATCACCCCATGTTGAAATGTTTAAGGGTGTAGTCATTGTTGCAATCGTGGTATTGAAGGTATTTTCAAAAATAAAGTCAGTACAAAAACTTGTATTGTCAGTGTCACGAATACCCTTCACTCTACTATATTGAATACAAGTTCGCTTTGTATGGCCAAGTTGTTGACAAGTACCACAAAGATGTTTTTTAACATATGCCTTGGTTGTTTTAGCTAAACCCTTAGTTTTGATAATCAATAGATACTTGATATTATTGAAAAAAGATCTATCTTTAGTGGAAGCTCTTGGAAGAGCATCAATGTCTAATATATCCTAAGCTCGCAAGGTTATCCCATAGATAACCTGAATGGCATCACTGTAACCGTCAATCGCTTTGGCTGCAAAGTGGATCAAGTTTCGACAAGCAATGGTTAAAGATCTAATGCGAGCAGCCTCACCCATGCTTGTTTTACTTGAAAGATGTTACAAATAAGACTATGCAATTTTGTCATCTTTTGTCAAACGAGGCAAAATCATACACTTGGGTATCTTAGATAAGTTTTTTGCCTTTATAACAGCAAAAAAATGACTACATGGTATACCAAGTGACTGCATAAGATTGCATGCGCACACAAGCTTCAAATCTGTTTCGTGAAAAACAACCCTCCAAAAGCGATCCTCAAACTTGAATTTTTTTATCACATATACTCGATGGCCAATATCTGACATACAATTAGAGATGTATAACAATCCATCTTCGTGAAGTTCTTTAAGAATATGGTTGAATACTGTGCAAGTATATATTATTGCAGCTTACTTTTAGTAATGCTTTTGTAAATAGGTGATCAAAACAAGCGTTGTTTGGAATGAACGATGGTCATCTTTAACCTTGTTACAACGTAGTCATGAAATCAAAAGTTCCATTTGCATCACAAACTCAAATAACATAAGTTTGCCATCAACATATTGATTTATGTAAGCATTCATAAAATTTGTACCTCAAGAAAGTTTCAGCCCACATATGTCGATCAACATACAATTTTTTTATCCATTTATTATTGGTTGGATGAAATTTTCCAATCATTTGATCCCACTTGAATTGAAACTCATCTTCTGCCATGTAATTTAACATAACATCTTTAAAGGCACTCATGAAATTTTGGTAAAAAATATTTACAGTGGCATTTTTCTCCAGATGCCAATAGCACAATCTGTGAGATGCATAAGGAAAAATTGTTCGTATGGCATTTCGCACTGCTCTATCTCCATCAGTGACAACAGACACAAGCATTTTACCATCCATTACTGATAGGAAAGTGCGAAGAAGCCATATATATTTGTCTTCAGTCTCATTAAAAAGCGGGGTAAAGCCAAACATAACACTCCTCATATGATTATTTGAACCAACAAACAACACAAGAGGTTTGTTATATGCATTTGTCCTATATGTTAAATCAAATGATAGAACATCACCAAAGTAATGAAAATCTACTCACATTCTGGAGTCACACCAAAATATGTCGGATAGCCCGCCTTCAAAATCAATAGTATACTGGTAATAGAATCCAGGGTCCATATCTTGTTTTCCATATGAAGCGAAATTAATGTTTCTGAGTTAGTTTGTACTATTTGCTCTCGCCGCCCATTATATAAAAGATTGGATAGGTCATTTCTTGTGAATCTAACATTCTCATACCCACATAAAAATTTAGCCATTAACTTATAGATCCAAGATGGTTTTATACCAAAGAGGTATATAGTTGAAGCAATAGCATAATTAACAGCTAACACTTGACGGGTTGAGCGGAGAAATTACACTTGAACAGTAAGAACCAATACATTTGTGTGGGTGTCAACCCATTTATAGGCAACCGAAACACCTTTACGATGGTCAAAACAAATACAAAAAGTAGCTCGACATAATTACCGGGTTAAAGGTTTCGCTGTCTTTTTTCAATCAGTTAATTCGAGATACTTCTTTGACCTCTTACCTTCTTTTGAACAAACCCATCTTCTAACTGTCACCTGTCCTGTACATTGATTCTTATAATATTTTTATGAACATTAAAGCCAATACTCTTGGCATAGTTGAAGTAGAATGTTTCGACTTCTTCTATGGATGAAAACACTCCACCAATTACATCAGATTCAGATAACCTATCCATAGAAGCATAAGAGGAAAGGGAATGATCATTATTCAAAGGTTGGGCATTAGCCTCTGAATTGGGTAATAATGATTCAAATTGGTTTGAGGATGTTGAATTAAAAGCATATGTAGCCAACAATAACGAATTATCACTAACGGCACCATCCACGGAAGCCACACTATCATTGTGTACGTTAAGAGCTACAACAAGATTTTGCCTCATATTGCAATGTCACTGTAGACTATAGACACAAGAGGATGACCATAATTAATTAATTATCTAAGCAAACGGTAAATTTAACAACAACAACAACATATTTTTGCAAAGAATTGTAACATGAAACTAATTAGATTTTATGTTACAAACAACTTATAATAATAGACCACCCCCCAAAACATGTTGAATGGCATTATAGTGGAAAGAGACACGAGCTTAGTTGGTGCAAATCCATGCTTTTTTTATCACTATAGAAACAAAATTTGCCATAATGGGATGCATGTTCAAGGGGAAGGTCTTAAGTTACAGTGAACAAGGATGACGAATCTGGGATGAGAAACTAAAAGAAAGCAAAAGTAAAAGAGTTATTAACAAGACTTGATAAACCATAAAGTGGCGTAAGGATATATTACCTAACTTGAAACTTCCAACAAGAGTTGGAATATTGTTGAAAGAGTGAGAATATACAACCAATAGGTAGATAGGCTAATAATGGAAAGCCATAACAATTAGGTTGGAATAATTACAGAGCACTTGATAGCATAAAGATTGAAGTAGGAATATCATATTTAACTTGGAATATCTAAGTATTGGAATCCATTAAACAGAGTGCGAAGCAACATAGAACTAAAAAATAATGGTAAAATGAATGGAAGAATGTGACACAAAATTTGGAATTTCATAACCAAAGAAGGTTATGCTAAAACAAATTAGGTACAGGTAACGAGAACTTGGAACATCCATTTAAAAAACTGAAATTTATTTAAAAAATTTAGAATGCATAGCCAATAAATTGTTGGTGCGAATATGAGACTTTAATTTCAAACATCTACCTATAGCTTTAGAACAACAAAGAAATAGTTGAAATTTCTAAGCAAAAATAGTGGAAATAAAAGCAGAGAAATGCAACAAAAAACTTGGCATTTATTAACAAGAAACAGATAAAATAAAAGGTAAAGCTGGTAAATGGGAAGAGAACTAGGTACTTGAACATAAAAGCTCAAATTCCTATTAAAAATTTAAATATAGAATAAAATCTCTTTATATTCATAGTTTGGATCAAATTAATTTTTTACTATATACTAATTTGTTACGATAAGAAAGTTATATCTTAATAAAAGTATGGTTGCAAAAATTATTGATAAGAATAATTTACCACAAACTAGATAATGATAAACATAAAGAAGTTTGTGACAATTCAACTTGATAATGTTAAGAGTTCAATCGCAATAGAAGAAATATCCAACCAAAAAGACGAGAAAAGAAGAGTTGAGGATTTCAACAAAAAAAAAAATGGAATTAATTAATAAGAAAGTGATAAAGTAAATAGTAACGTTGGTAAATACAAATAAAGATTGAAACTTCTACACGAACATTGAAATTCATTTGAAAAAATTAGAATATTAAAAAACATAAATTGTTGAGAAAATAATTAAGTAGTTCAACCCATAATTAAGGATAACTGACTACGAACTAGATAAAGATTAACATAAATAAAGCATTTCATAATTTAATTTGAAATATGTACCTATAATATTAAAATTGAACAATAATAGTACAAATATCCAAGTAAGAAATCGAGATACAATAGTTAAAGGAATAAAACCAAAAATTTGGAATTTTCCAACAATAAATAGATAAAGTAAAAGGCAAAGTAGATAAATGTGAATGACACTTGGAAATTCCATGCCCAAGTTCATTTGAAAGATTTAGAGCATACAACCATTGAATTGTTGGGAAAAGAATTAAATAGCTTAAAGGAATAACGTACCACAAATTAGATAAAGATTAACGTAAAGAAGATTGTAATAATTTAACTTGAAATATGTACCCATAATGTTATAATTGAACAGCAATAATGGAAATATCTGACAAAAAAGTCCATACAACAAGAGTTTAGAGGAGTTCAATAAAAAATTAGAATTTTTTAACAACAAATCAATAAAGTAAATGATAAAGTTCGTAAAATGAATAAAACTCAAAGTTTGGCGTAAAAGTTGAAATTCATTTGAAAGGGTTGCAATATTCAACCCATAAATTGTTGAGATAAGAATTACGTAGTTAAACACATAATTAGAAATACTTGACCACAAACTAGATTAAAATAAACATAAAGAAGCCATGTGATAGTTTTAGTTGAAATATGTGCCTATAATGTCGGAATTCCGTAATAATAATAGAAGTATCAAACCAAAAAATTAAGAAGCTATAAGTAGAGGAATTAAAAACTGAAAAATTGGAATATATTAACAAGAAATCAATACAATAAATGGTGAAGTTGGTAAAAAGGATAAAACTTAAAGTTCAATATGAAAGTTGAAATTCATTTGAAAGGGTTGCAATATTCAACCCATTAATTGTTGAGGTAAGAGTTAGGTAGTTAAACCCATAATTAGAAACAATTGACCGTGAACTAGATAAAAAATAATATAAAGAAGGCATGCGATAATTTAATTTGAAATATAAACCTATAATGTTAGAATTATGTAATAATAATAGAAATATCAAACTAAAAAAATCGAGAAACAATAAGTAGAGGAATTTGACCAAAAATTTAGAATACTTTACTACTAAATAGATAAATTAAAAGGCAAAGTAGCTAACTATGAATAGAACTTGGAAATTCCAACAAAAGTTATAATTCATTGGAAAGATTTAGAATATACAACCAATGGAAAAGAGTTAAGTAGTTTAACCCAGTCATAGGAATAATCTACCGCAAATTAGATAAAGATTAAAGTAAAAATGATTGTGATAATTCAACTTGAAATATGTAGCCATAATGCTAGAATTCCATGATAATAATAGAAATATCTATCCAAAAAGTGGACTCCCAAAGAGTAGAGGAGTCTAGCCAAACAATAGAGATTTATCAACACAAAATCGATAAAGTAGATACGAAAGTTGGTAAATACCAATAAGTAAAGGAATTTAACCAAAAATTTGGATTTTCTTACCACTAAATCGATAAAGTAAATGGCACAGTAGTTATTGTTTTGGAATATGTGACCAATGAATAGAACTTGGAAGTTCCACACAAAAATTGTAATTCATTGGAAAGATTTAGAATATGTGACCAATGAATTGTTGGGAAAAGTGTTTAATAACTTAACCCAGTTGTAGTAATAACCTACCACAAATTAGATAAAGACTAATGTAAAGATGATTGTAATAATTTAACTTGAAATATGCACCCATAATGTTGGAATTCAATAACAATAATATAAATATCCAATCAAAATGTGGATACAAAAAGAGTATAGGAGTTCAGCCAAACAATTGAAATTTATCAATAAGAAATCGATAAAGTAAATCAGAAACTTTGCAAGCACAAATAAAAATTAAAGTTTCACATAAAAGTTGAAATTCATTTGAAAGGGTTGGAATATTCAACTCATAAATTATTGAGGAAACAGTTAAGTAGTTCAACCTATAACTAGAAATAATCAACCACTAACTAGATAAAAACTAACACAAAGAAGGCGTGTGATAGTTTAATTTGTAATATGTACCCATAATATCAGAATTCCGTTATAATAATAGAAATATCAAACTAAAAAATGGAGAAACAATAAGTAGAGGAATCTAACCAAAACATTGGAATATCTCAACGGTAAATAGACAAAGTAAATGGCAAGTTGGTAAATATGAATGGTACTTGGAAATTCGACATAAAAGTTGTAATTCATTTAAAAGATTTAAAATATACAACCTATGAATTGTTGAGAAAAAAATTTGTAGTTTAACCTATAAATAGGAATAAATTACCACAAATTAGACAAAGATTAACGTGAAGAAGATTGTATAAATTAACTTGAAATATGTACCCATAATATTAGAATTCAATAAGAGTACAAGAAATATCTAACCAAAATGTCAAGAAAAGTAAAGTATAGGAGTTCAACAGAGAAATTGGAATTTCTTAACAAGAAATAGATAAAGTTGATGGTAAACTTGGTAAATACAAGTAAAACTTGAACTTCATATGAAAGTTGAAATTCATTTGAAAGAGTTGGAATATTCAACCCATAAATTATTAAGAAAATAGTTAAGTAGTTCAACCCATAATTAGGAATAATGGACTACCAATTGGATAAAGATTAACGCAAAGAACGCACTTGATAATTTAATTTGAATTACCCATAATGTTGGAATTCAATAATAATAGTTGAAATGTGCAACCAAAAATTTTAGCAATCATTACTACAGAAATTAATCCAAAAATTTGGATATATCAACAATAAATAGATAGCATAAATGTTAAAGTCAGTTAATGGAAGGACAACTTGGAATTTCCACACAAAAGTTGTAATTCATATCAAAGATTTAGAACATACAACCAATAAATTGTTGGGAATAGAGTTAAGTAGCTAAACCCATTAGTAGTAATGTCTTACCATAAAGGGAAAAAATATTAACCGTAAAAAGGTATATAGTAATTTAACTTGAAATATTTGCCCATAATTTTAGAATTCAATAAAAATATTAGAAATAGGGAACCAAAAAATAGATGAAACAAAAATGGAAGAATTTACCCAAAACTTAGAATAATTGACCAATATTTTGATAAATTAGAGTTGGAAGTCGGATTCTATAAATTGAATTTGGTATGTTCACCTAAAATAATAGAATTTCTTTTAAAAAAAGTAGGAATATAAAATAAAAATCTTGTGGGAAGTCGAGTAGACGAGCTCAATGAAGAAGTTGAAACTATGTACAAGCATTTGGATAAATTACTATGGGGACAATAGATCCTTAAAACCAACTTGAAGCATCCAACAAAAAGTTTGGACTTAAGTGAAAATCGTGTGAATTGGAATGTTGACAACTTCAATAAAATGAGACTCGGAACAATTACCTAGAATTTTGGTATGCATATAAAACAATTGGAGTATTGTACAAAAAAAATTGCTGGAAATAAGAGTTGAAGAATTTAACCTAAAAGTTGAGATAAATTACTAATAATTTGATAAATTTAAATGGGAAGTGGAAATCTAAAAAATAAACTTGAAAGCATCACCTAAGTATTGGAATTCAATAAAAAGTACGGGTATATAGAAACTAAAAATGGTGGCAAGGAAAGTAGGAAAGTCAATTTAAAAGTTGAAATTACTAAATGATAATTTGATAAATTTTAACGGAAAATAAGATTTAAAATTTAACTTAAAACTTCTACAAAAGATGTTGGAATTCATTTTTAAAAAATGGAATATAAAACCAAAAAATAGTAGAAAAAGAGTTAATCAAGTTAACCCAAAACTTATAAAAGACTTATGACAAATTTGATAAATTTCAATGGCAAGTAGGAATATAAAAAATAAACTTGAAACTTTTACTGAAAATATTAGAATTCAATAAAAAAAATTGAAATATAAAACTAAAAAGTAGCGGGAAGAAAAAACTAACCCAAAATTGAGAATGACTCATGAAGAATTTGATTAATTTCAGCTACAAGTAGGGATTCGAAAGTAAACTTGAAAGCTTCACCTAAAATATTGAAATTTAATAAAAAGAATATGAATATAAAACTAAAAAGTGGTGGAAACGAGAGTAAAGAATTTAACATAAAAGTAAAAACAACTTACCAATAACTTGATAAATGTTAACGGGAAGTACGGATGTAAAAGGTTAACTTGAAACATCCACTCAAAATATTGGAATTCAATAAAAAAAAGTAGAAATAAAAACCACATAGTGGTGGGGACAAGAGTTGAAGAGCTTAACCAAATAATTGGAATAATTTACCAAAAATTTTATGAATTGTAATGAGAAGTAAGGATTTAAAAAGTGAACTTGAAATATTCACCCAGTATGTTGAAATCAACGAAAAGAAGAGGGATATAAAACTAGAAATGGTGGGAAAAGGAGTTGATAAATATAACCTAAAATTTGAAATAACTTACTAATAATTTGATAAATAGTAAAGGGGAATAAGGATCTAAAAATGAACTTGAATTTTCCATCCAAAGTGTTAGAAAATTATAAAAAAAATAGGAATATAGAATTTATAAGTAGTGGGAATAAGAGTTGATAAACATAACCCAAAAGTTGGAATAATGTACTAATAATTTGATAAATTTTAATACGAAGTAGGGATCTAAAAAGTAAACTAAAAACACATATCTAAACTATTGAAACTCAATGAAAATAGTAGGAATGTAAGGCATAAAAGTAGTAAAAAAATGAGTAGGAATAACTCACTAAAAATTAGATAAAGTATAACGGAATGTAGAGATATAGAAAGTAAATTTAAAATATCTACCTAAAAAGTTGGAATTTAGTGAGAGAAGTGGAAATATAGAACAAAAAAATGGTAATAAAATGAGTTGAAATAACTTACGAAGATTTGGATAAATCATAATGAAAACTAGTAATTTGAAAAGATAACTTGAGACGTATAATATAAATGTTGGAATGTAACAAAAAAAGTAGGAATATGGCTATTTTCTGACATATTCATAGTATTTTTATAAGTTTTTATACTATTTATAAATTTAAAATTATAACAATATTTTACCTCAATTAAGTGCAATTTTCACCCTTTTCCCCTTTTTTTTAATAAAATTTTTACATTAAAATAAT
Organism: Luvunga scandens; assembly: GCA_030449905.1. Lineage (NCBI taxonomy): Eukaryota > Viridiplantae > Streptophyta > Magnoliopsida > Sapindales > Rutaceae > Luvunga > Luvunga scandens. The sequence continues at coordinate 16,535,198 of JASUUG010000210.1, read as the reverse complement.
TAAAAAATGTAATTATTATTTTATTAACCAGTGAGAGATAGAAGATATTTCAGCACCCTAAGTTTTGTAACTTACAAAAAATCAATTGTGTAATCAAAATGTTAATAATATCTTAATAATCTAAAAGGGTACAAAATAGCATACAACATATATACATTTTTATTATATTTAACTATAAATCTCATGAAGCATGTTAGCAATAATAATAATAATTGTAGTAATATTAAAAATAAATACTAAAAGTAGTAGTGATACAAATAAAATAATCATAATACTTATAATGATGTGAATTTTGGTTGAAGTGAGGAGACATTAAAGAAAGTATTTTGAAAAGAAAATAGATCATTATAAACATTATACAAATTAAGTGTTTTAGACAAATTTTAGTTTCATTTCATAATTCTCAAAAAAAAAAAGGAAGATGCTTCAACATAAATAAATTAAGTTCAAATGATTTATTTAAGGTAAGCTTCAATTTTGTAAGTTAAAATGATTGGATAACTTATAGCATCGTAACTTTAGAAGCATAGCGAGTGCAATCATTCTTACATGTTATTTATATATTTACCTTTGAAGTTATAAAAAAATAAAGAAATTAAAAGCTCAAGAATACATACAATCAAGTTCAAAAGATCTTATAGAGCAATGAAGATATTAAAAAAAAAAGGGACTTAGATTATGGACCCAAAATGTTGAAAATGATAAAGGGTTACAATAAAATTTTTTCAATATTATGTGGTAAGTTGATATTTGTTAAAATAGTAAGGGGTCAAACATAATTCACCTTATTGATTCTTGATCAATCACCTTCAGATCTAATTGAGATTCTAATGGTCGGTGTTCTTCATCTAAGCTAGTGGAATCTCTAGAAACTAACTTACTACTCCCATGATTAGACTGCTCAATTTCCAAAGTAGGTGCCTTATGTAATTCATCTTCTTTTCTTTCTCCATCTACTGATAAAGCAGTATCTGAAGAATTTGACGTGCAACATAAGAGCTTAGCATGTCATCCTCTAAACGCAATAGCTTAAACATATTATCTTCCTCCATTCTGCTAGTTTTTGGAAGAGCTAGGAAATTCTCTGATTTTCTATACTTTTTGGTACATAAGCTATTAATGCAACAGGCATAGATGACAAAAAGGAGATTAGCTTGCTTGCTTGGGAATGATCTAGATCAAACCAGAAATAATGAGGAGTGTAATAATTACCACAATTATTGGTTTGAACTTTTATTCATGCAAAGGTTGGCGTTGCATCCGGACACGAATCTGAACCTTTACAAACGAAATAGCATAATATTAGCATAAGAACCTTTCTTGACAGAATAATCTGTCTCAAATAATCTAACCATGCAACTTAAACCATCAAGATCAGAGAAAAAAACTTTATATAGTACCTGTGTCGGGTATGATTTTCTCTTTGAACCATCAGTCCACCTATATGGATTAATGTTCATTATGTCGGGCTAGCAGCTTCAAATATTACCTGAAGCTTTTTATCACTGTATTAAATAGAAAGTGTTAAGCCGGGATCAATTTTCTTCACATATAGGAAGTGTTGAGTAGGTAAGCTTGTTGAAATTCAATACAAAAAACCCGTTAAGTTTTCAGACAAGAAACTAGCAACAATGCGAAACCAGCAATTGAAACGCTGCTAGAAACAAATTCACAAGATGCATGAATAATTGACGAAATAATTGTTTAGTGAAACATTCTTTGATGGTACTGCTCTTGCAACCAAATATAACACTGCCAAGGTAACTTTTTCGGAGGTTTCTAGAAGATACATGACTATTACTCACCGCCATTCTGTCATTGGAAAAGGGCCAAAAACAAAATACTACATAAAACTACAGAATCATGAATTTCAAACAAAATCTTAAACTGCAAATAAGTTAACAAACAATATAAATAAGAGACAACAAATTCATAAATGAGCTTGACGATAACAGTGTATAGCAGCAAACATTAGAAAGACAAGAAGATAAAATAAATTGTTAAAGAACTAGGCATTTTTAATAAATATAAACACCAAACGCTCAGTAGACTATTATTTCACAAGCAAAATTGAATCACAAACATGCTCATAGTCATCTACATAAATGTTTATAGCTGCAGTTGTAAGATCTGAAAGGAGATTCATGGTTAACATTTGGCAAACAAACATGAAACAACAACTCAAAATAAAATAAAAATATAGTACCTTAAGATATAATGTCTATGATTTAAAAAAGCAGCATAATAACCGTCACAAAATCATCCAACCAAATATGACAAAAGAATGATAATAATAATAACATAAAGTGCAATGAACAAACCCTAGAAGAAGAAGATGACGGTTTAGAGATTAAAAACAGAGACAAGAGATTAACTAATAAAATAAAAGTGAACACACGGCTACCGAAAGTAGAAAGATAATGAAAATAAAGTTGAAACCAAATGGACATTAGAGAATCAATTTGAACTTCTAATGCCACCGAATGAACTGAATGTTTAGAATCTTAAATAATCAGTGAACTTGATTGAATCATAGTCATCAAAATGGTTTTGATGAAATCAAATGGTTCATATGAGCCACTGAGTGCTTCGCGTTTGTGATTGTGTGCATATGTTTTTTTTTTTTGGGTTTTAGTGAATAGAAACAAATGAAAAGAGATTAAAGATGAAGGCGAAAGAGAAAGAGGTTTATTTATGGGTAGGGAAACAAAGAAGTGATGGCGAGAACAGTCACAAAAAGCGCGAAATGGAGCAAAATCAGAGTGATAACAGTATGCTGTACATAAGTGAAATTGAAAATTATTTGTTCTTCCTCCCAAATGGTAAAAAATCTATGACTCTCCATAGGCACATGTTAGTGGTTGATCGAAGTGGAAAATGCTTTGTTTATTTTAAATTAAAAGAAGTAAAAATTCTGAACTGTGCAACGATTGTGAAGCGCAATACCACTACAGCAGGAGCATATTGACGGTTCATACACTAATGACTGATGCGAAAATTGGATGTTTTCATTTTTCTCAATTAAAATTGCCCGTTTCTTAAAACAACAACAATGTGCACACAACAGTTAGCACACCATTTAGCACCGAACCGCGTGTTTCAAAGTAAATATAAATTGGTAACTGTAGCTTCAAAATGGCAAGACACACGTACTGTTGACAAACACAGACACTCTCTCGTTCTTTCCTTCACAGCACATATTTGACTAAGCTACCAATCCAAGCGCTCTGTTCTCCCTCACCATTCTCACCGTCGGCTCCCTTTCTCTTTCCCCCAACATTTTCAAAAGCTACTCTCACGGTACCTCACTCTTGGCTGTGTCATAAATTTGACTTTTAGCTTCACTCTCTCGCTCTCTCGGCTTTACTCATCGTCGGCTGCCGTAATAGGTAAATTGGTTAATTAATTTCAAATTAGGCTGTCTAAGCTGGTTGTATTTTGACTTGAAGATTATGTTAAAGAAAGCTTGTTGCATTGTGACTTGAAGATTATGTTAAATAGGGTAAGCTTGTTAAACAAGTATGTACGCACATGAAATATGTCCATAAGCTTTGCACTGATAGCTTTAATTCATGAAAAATGTCTGTAAGCTTGTTGTATTTTGACTTAAAGATTTTGTTAAACAGGGGAAGCTTGTTAAACAAATATGTACCCATATGAACTATGTCCGTAAGCTTGGTACTGAGAGTGCGGTGAACAGTGTCTGGTGATATTGGTGAGCGGAGCATGAAGGAGAGAGCGAGAGAGTAGGTTTGTGCTGTGAGGGAGAGAGTGAAAGAGTAGCGTGAGAGCAGATTTGTGCTGTGAGGGAGAGAGCGAAAGAGTAGCGTGAGAGCAGATCTGTGCTTTAAGAAAGAGAGAGCGAGAGAGTGTGTGTTGATGGTGCATGTGCCATTTTGAAGCTGACTAATTTATATTTATTTTAAAAGAATGCATGCTTTTTTTAATAGTATCAAAATAAAGCAATACTGATACTGTACACCAGCCGCATTTTATTGACAGATACAAATAAAAAATGCATGCTTTTTTTTAATTAGTAACTTTGTGACTAAACTAGTAAAATCTTAATTGCACACTGTCAGCGTAAATGTGTATAAACAGAAGGTGTCTTTTTTTTTTTTTTATCAATAAATAAATCTAAGCAGCCATGACTCTTTCTATCTCGTCTCAATTGTACTTCTTAAAACTTTCAAAATTCTTAATTACAATTGAATTAAACCATATCATGTTTAGGACATGGAGCATCTCTCATTGCATATAGGTTCAAACTTTCAAACCAGTAGGAGTGTGTGATACAGAGAGGTTAGCATGTAGCCCATGGCATAAGTGTCATGTGAATGAGTTAATGAAGCATATAACAAGATCAAAATGTGATAATTCAATTCTTCAATATTTGTAAAAATGTAGATAAATCATATGAATTTTTGTTAGATACTTATTGAATGTACATGGGTATTTCATAAAAAATGAGAATTTAAATTAAATAAGCAATGTATTTTTCCCACAACAATGAATTTAACAAATGCTTTTGCATCCAACATAGAGTTAAGAGTAACACCAAAATTACATTTGTAATAACGGGCACATTTGGAACAAGGAGGCCATCGAGCCCACTTCTCTTCACAATTGAATCCAATGATTTAATTTGCTGCGTTCTATATTAGATTTAGATAGAGGAGAATAAGAAACAAAAAAATAAATAGAGGGAGAAAAAAAAAGAAAGAGAAAATTACATAGTCCAAGTTTTTTTGATAATCAATTAATTTTAATAGGATATGGACCATTTACAATGTGATATCTCAAATAGCTTTCAAAAATAAAAAAGCACTTCTTTAATTTTTTTTAGTTTTTTAAAAGTTCTCATATTTTTTTCTTTTTGAAGTAATTTGGTAATCTAAAACTAGTTGTCTCGTGTAAAAGTTTGACAAAAGAAAAATTCGCATGTCAATTTCAATCACAACACTTCTTTGCTTTTGGGTTATATAGACACAAACAAAGAAAGAGCAATAAATATGACGAAGAGTATGTACGTTGCATGATGATAGAGAGAGTGGGGGGTCCTTGCCAATAAAATGGAACATGACTAGGCATTTAGACTAAAATGCAGATGAAGATTACTATCAATTTGCTAACTATAGCTCTAATATCCAATTGTAGTAAAGTTTTACACACATCAAACTACTCGATATTGAGATAGAAATTTTACATCTTAGTCCCACAAGCACAATAAATTAAGAAGTATTTTTAACTCTTATATCTCAAGTCATAACATATTATTAGATAGAATAGTAAAGATTTAGTGAAGGTGTTACACAAATTATGATAGGATGTGTTTTTTTATTGATAAATTCACATTTGTAACAATATCCATGAGTTAATATAAAATCACACTAGATGAATGATAGGAGGAGTTTGCATAGTAGATCGAATTAATATGATATTTAGAATCCTTTCACCGAAGTATGCGTGCTTGCATTTATATATTACAAAAAATGGACCAACATCCTTTTTTGGTATGAGCATTTCCAAAAGTGTTAATATTTGTTCATAAACGATTATTAATAATAATAAAAGAATAGACTTTGACCCTACATGGCCAATATCAGGTAATAAGCTCATGTATGTAAAGACAGCTCACTATACTGAATTGAAAAAGAAAAGCCTATCTATTGTTAAGTCATGTGTTAGTAATGCCAAGTCAAACATGCTAGGTGTTATACATGCCAAGTTAGACAAGCCAGATCAGCATGAATGATGGCTCAACTAATTTTGTTATACCTGTTTTGCTTATGGAGTTAGCTAAGTTAGATTAGTTTTAGTAATTAATTACTTACCGATTAGTCTAATCTTTGTAATATGTATATGAATAGCTTAAGTTCTAGATTGATCTAACGATAAGAAAACATAACAATTTCAAATCAAAATAATTTTCTCTCAATTTCTCAGTTGCCAAGCAACAGTCTACATTCAATTTACATTTGTTTCACATTATTGGAGCCAGAATGGCTAGCTCTAGCAATTTAAATGCAAATTCAAACACAATTACTACAAATCAAACACTAAAAACAACTTTTTCTTTCATCATTTCAATCAATCAGTTCGATCAGTTACATGATCTTGCATAATCTTGTTCTTCCTCCCACAAAAGGAAATCACCTTGACAGTTACATCACTGGAGAGAAAGTAGATCCAAATTGATTTATAGCTTCATCAAACTATGCTGGAGTAGCATCTGGATCTATTCAACAAATTGAGAATCTTGAGTACATTACATAGAGATCACAAGATCAAATGCTGCCTAGCTCATTACTTAACTTCATCAATAAAAGTATATTAATTCTTGTTCTTCTTTTCAATACTTCTTTTGATGTTTGGAAGATTTTGAAGAAAAATTTTAGATTGCAATCTCAAATTGGAGTGGATTACTTCTATAACTTAGGTATTATGAGATGAATGTTCTAAGTAGGGGTGGGCATCATGTCTTCTTAGATTGGTATAAGGTACAAACCAAAAGTTTCAGTTCGGATTGGCATTGATTTTAAATAACTGAAAAAAAGAACAAAAAAAGCACTAAAATGTTGCTGAACTAGACTTAAACAAAGTCAAAATGAAAAGTATATGTTTAATGCCAATTATGCTAACTTGCCTAATTGTAATAACTGTGGTATGACGAATGCTTATTATGCACAAATAAGAGATAATGTTAGGAAATGAGGTTATACAGGTGGTTTTTAGAGGAACTACAATGGTCATTCAGTGGCAGAAATGGTTGATTGAGTAGCAGAGGGATTTGTTTTAGCTCTCATCTAAGAGGATTTCCTTCTGGAACTTCTCTTTTTGGCAATAATAAAAGTGGACGAATGATGATGGGAAATAATAGGTCTGCTCACTTTGGAAAAGGTTATTTTAATGCTAGTTTACTTAGTAATGGTCGTTTGTCCTCTGTTGAACCATAAGTCTCAAGCAGTGATGAATCAATGCCTATCTACTGGATATGTTTTAAATCATGGCATACAATTGCTAGACGTTGGCATAATTGTAAAGAGAATTTTATACCTTAGTCACCAAGGCATTTTCACGTTCATCTAAAATCTGCTTACATCGCTAATTATGAAAATATTTATATGAATTACTACTTACTAAATAATGATCCGTGGCCTACAAATAATTACGGATACCAATGCCATACTCTAAAATGTCAAACATGCATTTCCTCTTAGACTTTACTAGCTTGCATGGAATTGGAGCTGCTTATGTTTCAAACTTTGAAGAACCTGCAGATAAAGGTTGGTATTCAGATAGTTGTGCTACTTATCACTTGACTAATATCATAGCTAACCAGAATATTACAGAGGACTTCAGAGGTAATGACTAACTCATTATTGACAATGGTAAAGGCTTACCAATAACTTATATTGGTGATCCTTTCCTTATATTTAAAGGCTCTAAAATACAACCTACATACACACATATTGCACTTAAACATATATTGCTTGTTTTACCCATTGCAAAAAACCTATTAAGCATTTCTAAACTTGCAGCTGACAACAATATTTCTGTTGAATTTCTTGGTTTATTTTGTTTTGTGAAGGATTTATTGATGTTGATTAACTGGTTAGACAATTCAAATGGCTTTAAAATGACATGTGTATTGTGTGCTTTAAATGCTTATTAATTTAGTAAAAATGATATCAGTTGTAGGGTTTTGATGTGTTCACTTGATACTCATTGAAACAACTTCATGCATTGCCATTTTTTATTTAATAAAGCATATGAGATGCACGTAGACAAGGAAGCTTAGATTCAGGTTGATAAAAGCTATTATCACAAGTGTGTTGCACATGAGTTTTTGGAATTACATATGGGTCGTTACAAGCTGCTAAATGTTTTTAATTTTGGTGCAATAAACTAAAGTTATGTTGAGGAGTATAAAAAGAATAGAGACTTTGTAATTTAGAAAGTTAATGTTCTATGCTATGTGCTCTGTATACTCTCTATATTTTAAAGATTAATCTATAAAGGCCTGACAATTTGTTCTTCTATAGATGTAAGCTAATGAGAATTAGTTGAACCACGTTATCTCTTTCTGTTCTTTGTTTTTAGTTCTTTGTTCATTTTAATGTTTATTTGTTCTTTATGTTTCAATCATCATCCTTTTGGCATGTTATCAATCTTGATTAAGATTTCATCAGATCTTTTTTATAACATCTTGCTGATATGAATTAAAGGTCTTGGGCAGTAGTTAAAGGTGCTAAGATATTGGAGCCCTTCAGTCACTATAATTGGTATCAGAGCAGGATTCTTTAATCAGATCTAAATATGGCCACCCCTAAAGCTAATTTAGAGAAATTTAATGGCAAGAATGATTTAAATATGTGAAAAGTCAAAATGAAGGCCTTATTGATAACTTAAGGGCTAGGTCATACTTTAGAACCAGTCACCAAGAAAGAAGGAAAAGAAGTATTATTGCCATCATTGACATTTTAGCAAGCTACTGACATTGACAAAAAAACAAGAAGCATGATAATTTTGATTCTTAGAGACTCTGCTATTAAGGAAGTTATTAAATAAAAAGTAGTGGTTGATTTATGGGCAAACCTTAAAGCAATTTACATGATAAAGTCTCTTGCTAACAGACTTCATATCAAGAAGAGGATGTTTACTCTAAAAATGGCTGAGGGGTCTTCTCTTGAAGATCACATTGATGAATTTAATAGATTTTGTGATATTTTAGAGACCATTGATGAAGGACTTAAAGATGAAAGTAAAGCCTTGCTCTTGGTTCATATTTTTTCACCATTATATTCCAATTTTGTAGAAGCCTTTAATGCATGTAAGATAAACTTTGTCATTAGACGAGGTTAAAGCAGCCTTGAATACCAAAGGGTTACAAGAAAAATAAAGAAGTATAGAAAGTGAAAAGGGGTTAATAGTGAAGAGAAGAATTGACAAGAATGATGGAAAAAGGAATAGGCAATTAAAAAAAAAAACAAAGCCAAAAGAACTTATAATGCTTTCAATGCCATAAGAAAGGACATTTCAAAGAGGATTGCCTAGAAAAAAAGAACAAGAAAAGAGAGCAAAATGGAGATGCAGCTATCATTGAAAAAGAAGGCTATAAGTATGTGTGTGTTGCAACTGAGGATGTACAAAAAGGTAAGTGGATTCTTGATTTTGGTTGTACCTTTCACATGAGTCTATACAAGAATTATTTTTCTAATTATCATGAATTTGATAAAAGAAGTGTAATGATAAGTAACAATTCAATTTGCAAAGTCATTAGAATGGGTAATATATTGTCTTAAGTTGCATGATGGGTCCATTAGAGAAGTTAGGCAAGTTAGGCATGTCATAGATCTTAAAAGAAATTAGCCTATAATATTAAGTTTGAATCAAGTGAGTTGAAGGTTTTTAATGGATCAATGATGGTTATGAAAAGGGCTAGAAAGAATAAAGTATATCATAGGGAGGCTATAATAGGTATTTCTAATGTCACTGAAAGTATTGAGAAAGAAGTTACAAAGTTATGGCATCTAAGGTTTGGACATATAAGTATCAACAGTTTAAAGGAGTTAGAAAGCAGTGTGTTTTAAGAAGTGATAAGATTGGCGAGCTAGTTTTTTTGTGAAGATTCTATCTTAGGCAAATCAACAAAGAATGGCTTTAAGAAATCTAGTAATAAGACCAATAACATCTTACAATATGTATATTTAGACTTGTGGAGGCCATCTCAGGTACTATCTTTAGGAAGCAAGAGGTATTTTGTAATCAATATTGATTATTACTTTAAGAGATTTTGGATATATGTGCTTAAAATTAAAGATCAAGTGTTTGGGAAATTCAAAGAATGGAAAGCTCTGGTAGAAAACTAAATTAAAACGAAGGTAAAAAAGTTAAGGAGAAATAATGGTCTTAAATATTGCAATCAAGAGTTTGAAATAATTCTGTGCTTATGAAAAGATTGCAAAATATAGATCAATGAGGTTAGCTCCATGAAAAAATAGATTCACTGAGAGAATGAATAGGACTTTAATGGATAAATTCATATGTATGATGATATATTTATAGCTGCTTAAAGGGTTATGGGCAGAAACCTTGTTGACAACCTGTTTGCTAGTGAATCTTAGTCCTTCTGGAGTAATTAATTTCAAAACACCATTTAAAGTGTGGTCAGGTAAACTTGGTAACTATAATAATCTTAAAATCTTTGGATGTCATGCTTATGCACATGTTAATCAAGGTGAATTGTCATTAAAAGCTTTGAAAGGGCTGTTTAGTCCACCTAGGTGCATGATCAGTAGGAATTTGATCTTTAATGAAGGATCTGTATTGGTTAAAAGGCCATTTTTTATTGATGCTTAGCCTCAAGCTAAAACACATGAAAGTGTGGAGTTTAAGGAGAAGCATTAAGATCAGAAGACCTTTCTTAAAATTACAATTTCAGATAAAGACGATAATAGAAATGGCAAGATCATTAAACCTCAACCTCAGCATCAAACATAGACTAAACTTAAGGATTATCATTTGGCTAGTGATACAGAAAGAAGACAGATAAGACCTCCTCTAAGAAATGACTATGTTAACCTCATTGCTTATACAGTTGCTGCATCATATAAGATTGATGAAGATGAGCCAAAGAGTTACAAAAAAGCTATTATAGTACATATGAGTCAGAGTGGTAGAGTGCTATAGATAAAGAAATAGCATTGCTATATAGGAACAACACTTGGGAATTAGTGAAAAAAATTAAAGGTAAGATGATAATTGAGTGCAAGTGAATTTTTTAAGTGATAGAGCGTTTGACAGTTGATAAACTTAGGAGATTCAATGCTAGTGAAGCAAAAAGGTGCGCTCAAAAGGAAAAAGTTAATTTTAAAGAAGCCTTCCCACTTGTGGTCGGATACGCTTCAATAAAGGTTTTATTGACTTTAATTATAGTTTATAAAAGGGAGCTTGATCAACTTGATGCTAAAACTGCCTTATTGTATGGTAGATTATAAAAAGAGATTTTGATGACTTAACCCAAGGGTATGTAAGCCTTGAAAACTCTAATTATGTCTGCTTGTTAAAGAAGTCATTTCATGGCTTGAAATAATCTTGAAGGCAATAGTACCTCAAAATTGATGAGTTTGTTGTCTTACATGGATTCATGAGGTGTAATTTTGATTGTTGTGTATATTTCAAGGAGATAAACTCAGATCATTATATATATATATATATATATATATATATATATATATATATATTATATGTTGATGATATGGTGATTGCTTGTAACGTTAGGGATAAAATTGAAGACTTAAAATAGATGCTGAACTCTGAGCTTAATATGAAGAATTTAAGTCATTCTAAGAAGATCTTAGGCATAGAAATTAAAAGAGATAGAAGTAAGGGAACTATGTTTTTATCTTAGAAAAAGCACTTGGAAAAGGTACTTGACAACTTTGGGATGACCTGCTATAAACCTATGATGACACCTTTGGCTCCACACTTTAAACTATTTAGTTAGCAATGCCCAGAGACAAATGATGAAAAGCATGAGATGTGAAAAATTTCTTATGCAAATGTTGTTGGGTGTATAATGCATGCAATAGTTTTCACAAGACTAAATATTTCACATGCTTTAAGTATAGTGAGCAAATAAATGGTATCACCTGGTAAAGAGCATTGGAAAACATGTTAAATATGTGTTAAGATATCTAAATTGAACTTTGGATTATAGACTGATGTATGAAAGGACTAAATGAGCCAATGATGCTAGTTTATGGGGGTTTGTTGCCTTAGACTTTGTTAGAGATCTACACAAGAGAAGGTTTTTAACTGGATAAATGTTTTTGTTGAATGGCTACTTAATAAGCTATAAAGCAAGTCTTTAACATGTTGTTGCCTTGTCAACAATAGAGGCAGAGTATATAGCAGCCTTAAAAGCTATCAAAGAAGCATTATGGCTTGCAGGCCTGGTTAGTGAATTGAGAATATCTTAAAACGTTGTTGACATTCATTGTGACAGTTCAAGTGCAATATATTTGAGCAAGAATCCAGCTTATCATAAGAAAACAAAGCATATGGATATTAAGCTGCATTTTATAAGGAATAAGGTATTAAAAAGGGTTGTGAAATGGAGAAAGTACATACTAGCAATAATCCTACTGAATGTTAACAAAGGTGGTCCCTATAGCTAAGTTCAAGATTTGTTTGGACATAGCTGAGTTATGTAGATTTTGAATTTGCATGATAATAAGGAGAAAATTGAACAGGGATGAATTATTTCAAGGTTGAGATTAGTTGTGTAATTGGTGAAACAATTTGAATGGCTTCAAAATGATGTGTGTATCTTGTGGTTTGAATGCTTATTAATTTAGTAAAAATGACATCAATTGTAGCATTTTGATGTGTTCATTTAATACTCATTGAAATGACTTCAAGCATTTTCATTTTTGATTTAATGAAGCATATGAAATGCACGTGGACAAGCAAGCTTGGATTCAGGTTGTTAGAAGCCGTTATCATGCGTGCCTTACATGTGAGTTTCTGGAATTGCATTTAAGTTGTTACAAGTTGCTAAATGCAACTAATTTTGGTGTAACAGACTAGAGTTACGATAGGAAGTATGAAAATAATAGAGACTCTATACTTAGAGAGTTAATGGTCTACGCTATATGCTTTATAAACTCTCTGTATCTAGAAGCTCAATCAATAATGCTTGATAATTTGTTCTTTTACAGATGTAAGCTAATGAAAATTAACAAAACCATGTTATCTCTTCCTATTCTTTGTTCATTTCAATTCTTGTTTGTTGTTTATGTTTCAATCATCATTCTCTTAGTACATTATCAATCTTGAATAAGATTTCATCGGATCTTCTCTATATCATCTTGCTAATATGAATCAAAGGTCTTGGGCAGTAGCTAAAGGTGCTAAGATACTAGAGCCCTTTAGTTGCTACATTTGAAAGGTTAAGTTCTGATGCATGAAATTATTGAGAAAGGATAGTATAAATTGCTGCTCAAACTTTTATCTTCTTCTAATTTCACACCTTCTTCATTTTTGTGTTAGAGTCAAACTAATAAGCCTTTATCAATGTTATCATTAAGTCATTTTACTTCTCATATGCAATTTGTAATTGCCATTAGTACTTAAAAACTTGCTTGCAAACTATTGCTAACATGTGTTCTAGTTCTGTTAAAAAAAAATAATTCTTCTACATGGAAGATTTGTTCATCCAAATCTTTAAAGTTTATTGCATTTACTAAAAAATAATCATGCTAATAATCTCTCTTCAAGCATTTTTAAACAAGCAACACAACACTTTTGTGAAGCATGTCAATTAGGGAAATTTCGTATACTTCATTTTCTCATTAGAAAAATAAAAATCAAATATGCTCTTGAGCTTATTCATGCTAATTTATAAGGATCCTCATTCGTTATTTTTGAAGAAGGCTTTAAATATTATATTAGCTTTGCTGATGATTTTACCAGATATACCTAGATATATCCTTTGAAGCTAAAATTTATTGTCTATTTTAATATTTTTATTATTAATTATATTTAATAATATTATTTAAATTTATTAACAAAAGAAATTTTAGTAATGAATAGTGTAATAATTCATTAGGCATAGTAAGTAAAAGAGTATAAGGTGTTATACAAAATTAAAAAATTAAATATAAGTAAAAATTATCCTAATAAATACATTATAAATACAAAATAGAGTAAGAAGTTAAATAAAATTTAAGTCACAAAAAACAAAAGAAGCGATATGGTACCAATGTTATAACATATATAGCTGGACCTTAAAAAGTTTTATGTATTTTGAAATATCATAATAAAATGGAAATTATGAGTCATCCACATTAAATTTACCCTGTTATGAAAATTACTATAAAAATTTAAATTTGTTCAATTTTTCATCCTAAGTTTATACTTTATATCAACCATCCTTTTAAAAGACAAAATTACCCTTATAAGATAACTACTATTATAATTTGTATTTATTTTTATTTTGTTATTTTGTAAAGGAATATTATCATTTTTTTCATATAAGTTTTTCTGACAAATCAAGTCAATACCAAGGTTTAGTAAAACCTAAATTTTACCAAAAAAAATTTATGTTGTTAGCTCTTTACCACCATTCTGTTAAACATAAGTTAATATTTAATGGAAAATGAGTTAAAAGTTCATTTTGTCCCTGGAGCATAAAAGTTGATTTTTTTCTTTGAAAAGACAGAAACTACAAAAGAGAAATTTATCATTTGTTGAATGGAAGTGTTTTAACGTATCAATATAGTAGCAAGATTTTCTAAAAGTTATATATTACCACCAAATATCTAAATTGTTATCACTTTACCACCAAAATGTTAAAAATAATTAAATATTTAACTTAGAGTGTAAAAGATAATTTTGTTATTTGAAAAGAAAGAAATTACAAAAGAGAAATTACCATAGAAAAGTACTTATATTCAACAAATGACTATTTTTTTTATTATATAAACATGTTGTTGTGCATTTAAATATCAAAACTCCAAGGAATAGAAGTCAAACACTTCAATTTTTATAATATCATTCAACATCAGTAACCCAAAGTCATTTTAGACACTACAATGTCAGGTCAAATACTCCAAATTTAACACTTGATCATTTAATAATTGTGTAAATATTTTGGCTTCAATGGAAAATTCTTTAAAATCCCTTATGAACATCAATAATTTTTTAACTGTGTTAATGTTTTGGTGGTAAGCGATAACAATTTAAACATTAGATGGTAAAAGTAAAGTTTCAAGAAATATTAGTGCTGAATTGATGTGTTAGAAAACTTTTGGTGGACAAATGATAATATCTCTTTCATAATTGAATAATGCGTTTTAGCTTTAACGTGAAATTACTTAAATGTCATTTGACATTAGAAAATTTTTAACTATGTTAACAAAATGGTGGTAAATGATAACAGCGTAAATATTTAGTGGTAAAATGAAATTTTTACCAAACCTTAGTACTGATTTGGTGTGTTAGGAAAACTTAGGTGGGAAAATGATAATATCCCTTTTGCAAAAGTAATTATATATTTTGGTTGAATAGTAGGTACAAATTACAAAGTTAGCATAGAAAATTGAATAAATTCAAAATTTGTAGTAATTTTTTATAACAAAATACATTTACGGTGGATATCCCTAATAAAATTTCCATCAATTCTCCTCTATTTCAAAATACACAAAAAAGTATTTACCAAAGAATACAATAGAAATTTAACGTTTATGAATATTGTTGCTTTTTTTTTTTTTCACTATAAGCTAGTCATTGGACAATTAATTGTGACTAAAAAAAAGTTGGTAAAATATAGTTTGTATGAACTAATGTCCTTTTACATGAGTCGAAGTACTAGCTACCCACATTGATTTCTCTACAATTGATAGGAACCAACCCAATTCCACACCCATGTAGGTGAATCTCCATCAAGTGTGTTTTGTCGTTTAAACACACTACCTTATATAAGGGCAAAGTGGAAGGTGGACTAACTTGGGCTATAGCCCAGGTAAGATTTTTTTTTTAATTTAGTTAATTTCAAAATTAACTCTATATTAAAAAAAATTAAAAAATGGCTAAACATATTTCCTTTAGTATTATGTGAATAATATATAATCTTAAGTTACTCTTTCAATATATTCAAAAATTAGTGAGTGAATAAACAAAAGCATATGGATTATGAATTAAACAAACAGAGAAAGAAGAAATAGAGAAGATCCAAAGAATTGCACAAGGAGAGAGAGTGAATTTTGAATCAATGTAATCAAGCAATTATTATACAAACATAGTAATTTGTGGCAAACGAAAATTAGCCATTTAAGTGGTATAAGATCCAAATTTGAGCTTATCTCTAACTCACCTAATTATTGATATTTAATTAGATAGTGGAAAGTCACCTGTCTTTATAGAAGTTGTGATCTTTGTTTGTTGAGAGGATATTACAAATTAGTGACATCATTGTTAAAGGGTTCAAGTCAAATAACCATTCAACTAAGCCAAAAAAAGAAGTCAAACAGTGGATATGGACAATAATTAGGAAAAATATTCAGCTCACCCTAAAATATGTTACTAGCTTTACCACTCACCTCATAATAACTAAGTTGTAGAGTTCATTATGTGCATAAAAGGTCAACTTTACTCACAATAATCAACATCAACTCACTGTTGAAAGTGACTCCATTGAAATAGGCAAAAGTTGACAATACTATAAAACAACAAGCGGCTTATTTTTACTCTTATAAACCTAACTCATAAGATATCTCCAATTACATATACAGGTGGGATTACCATCACTCTTGCCTTATGCGTTAGGCACAATACCCTTCCTATATACAACTAGCCTCCTTTTAGTAGTAATTGTTAGTGAATTGGCCAAATTCAACTTTAACCTCATAAAATCTAGCTCACAAACCTATATTTAAACAACTATATCATAGTTATTGTTGACTTAAGGGTTATACAAACCTTGATTTTATTGATATTAAATCATGGGTAAAATGTAAAACATATTATTTCAATCTCACTAACTCTTGAAGGAAAAAAGCCTCAAATTTTATCATGATCATGGTGTTCAAATCTATCTTTGTTCTTATTGTAAAGTTCCAACACTTGAAGAAAAAATGATTTCCTTTTTTCAAGTGCATGGGCTAGTTTGAAAAGATTTTGAATTTATTTTAAGGTACCGAAATCATGCAAGTATTGTTGAAACATTAAAAAAGGACCTATTTTGTAAATTTTTATATCATTTTACGGTAATTTATAATTTTAAAAAGTTTTAGGGCTAAATTTAAAAGTTGAGAAATTGAGAAATCAGTCCAAGCAATCATCCACTAATAATTTTGAGTGTGTTTATCTACTTATGTTTATTTCAAAGGTCACTTGACATATCAATAAGCTATTATCTGCTTCATTTTACGAATCTATTTGCGCATATATTTTCTAACTTTAAGAGAGTGGCTACTTTTTAAATCAATATTTAAAAACTTAACTCTAACATGATTACATAACTTTTGCTGACTAAAACTGGATCATTAAAATTATTATTGAGCTTTCACTTGCCTATTTACATGCATTAACTCAACATTAAGCTATAACTTCTTTATATACTTTTTCAAGGAATTTAATCTTGCAAAAATCATTTTTTCATTAAAATTTGAAAAATGTACACTTCGATGAAGAGGTCTGGAATATACATCTCAAAGGTTTAAAGGTTTATTGATACCTAAAAATCAATTTTAGACATCTTTAGAGCCTTAGGATACAAGGCTTAGAATTAATGAAATCCTTAATATTGAATTACTTGGAGGCATGGACGTTGATAGGTTTGTAAAACAACATAAAACTTTTGGTATTTGTTTGTTCTACCTTTATTTCTTTATATCAATTGTTATGGTTATTATTGCTAGATTTTAGTAGATGGAGTTGTTAGATTATGGTTATCACCAGATAAATTTTGAAGACCCCCATTACCCCCTCTTGAGGTTGTTTGGTTAGAATTACAATTATATCACAAACAAAATAGTTTGGTTTTCCCATTTATTTATTTATAATCACAACTTCACAACAAAATATAAGATGATGTGAGTTGATAAAAAGATATGCTAACCTTTAAAAGAGCTCATATATATGCCTTCTTAAGGCTATAATATTTGTTTGATTTTTAGTTTTCCATGGTAGACAAGGTACACACATTTAAAAAATTGTAAATGTTAGAAGCACTAGTACCTTTAACAAATTTATTTGGTAATGGTTGATGACCAAACATTTTAGTTTAGACCTAAATCATTATGAAAACTATCTTTTGCGGGGTAGTTAGATTAATAGTGTGGCTTGATTCATCTTAGGATAGTTTTTCTAAGGTGAAAAGAAATGGGAAAGACTTAAAAATAAAGTCAACTCTAACAATTACCAGTCATAGTACTTTGATGATCAAGTTAGGTAAGTGTCAGAAAGGGTAATGAGTTTCTTAAATCCTAAAATCGATGAAAAATTAAAAATTATGAACCAGATAGTACATAGGGATTGGCCTTATGGTGTCTTATTGACATATGGTATGCTACAATAAGTAGTTCTTCTCTTCAAATAGGGACTCTTTGGTAATTTAACTATTCAACTTGAGCCCTTTAGTCATTTTAAGGATGGACATGTATTAGCTCATAAATTATCCTTGATAACACATCTAATTGGTTAATTTCAAATGAGCCAATTGTGCTTTTAACCAACTGATGCCTCTGTTGGTGGTTGGGATTTTAGTTGACTTAGTTCCCTTTATTAATCTTGGTGCATGTGACTGATGGGAAGGAATTTTAAAAGGATCTTTGTTGGATCCATATCATGTTGATGTGTAATAATTTTGATGGTATGGTTGTTATAGGGTCCTCCATAACATGTGGGAACATAAGGTATTCTCGAATATGTTTTATGCTCTTTTTAAGTTAATTGTGTGGCTTCTAATTTTTTCATAAAATATTCCTATTTTATCCTTGCCCTTTGATTTTTCTTTCTCATATTGTAAGGGTATATTAGTCAAAGTAGAAGCTGTACATGTATTATACTCAAATTACATGGCCCAAATTTTACCACAACTAGATCCCACTACCATTTTTAACAAAGAATTGGAGAACTTCTCATTAGTGTATTCTCTAGTAAAATCATCTCCCTAGGGTTTTCCCTATTTTTAGAGCATAAAATTTTTTTTTCTTGATCTTTTTATACAACACCTAAATTGGTAAAACTAGAGGGCTTACCTGAAATAAAATCATAATATGTTTAAAATAAGGAGTGATGTGGCCGTCCTTTCACAGCGTACTCCAAACATATGCTTTCCAATTTAAAATGACTCATCTTTTTTTTTTCTTGGCGCTAACAACGTTTCAAGTTTAATCTTTTTGTTGAATACAAGCTATTATTCTCTATGCTCAAGTGATTGATGATATTCTAGGGTAGAACACTCAGCTTGTGTCCAAGGTGGAGAAACTTTATAAAGAGTTGAGGAGATTCATTAGATTTAGAAAAAGAGAAGAAGAAGTCTTGCAAGGTCTCATTGGAGTAGGATTTGGCCTAGATCAAGTTAGAGTTAATTTGGGAGGAAACAAGGGAAGCAAATAAAAAAAAAAATCATCGATTAGATAATTGACTTGAAGTAAAAGGCAAAACATATGGTATAGGTGCTTGAATACTGTTAAAATTGATCATCTTAATGTGGTTATCGAGATATATCCCCCTCATATCACTCATAATAATGTGGTGGTGTTAAAAGATTTAGGAATAGTCTAAGAATCTTTGAGAAAAGGATAAGAGATCTTCCCTTAAATCTTAGAGGAATGATCTCGACAGGGTTAATTCTAAACATGATCCTTATCCAATTTAGGTTGGACAACAGAACTTGGGTTGCTATTTAAAAGGTTGGAGACAAAGGCACTAGAGACACTGACATGAAAGGCATTATTAAAGGGGAAGACTGATAGAGACAAGGGTGATGTGATAGATGTTGTGCAAATTTTATTGAACTCGCAAGTGCACGAATCTATTGTAGAATAGATCAATGGTGACGAGTGTCGATCCCACGAGGAGGTGGATTTTAGTTGCTTGTAGAATTAATTTTCTTAGTGGATGATTGGATTTATAATGAAAATGATGTAGGCAATATTTAACTTAACGCTGTTGGAATAAACTATTAAAATGAAATGCTTGGATCTCCGGATCTGTACTCAACATGCACCATCGGCTTAATATTCATTATTAGTACCAATTAAATCATGAAGGGGGATTTTCCACTCCTC
Source organism: Luvunga scandens (assembly GCA_030449905.1). Classification (NCBI taxonomy): domain Eukaryota; kingdom Viridiplantae; phylum Streptophyta; class Magnoliopsida; order Sapindales; family Rutaceae; genus Luvunga; species Luvunga scandens. The sequence goes on along the minus strand of JASUUG010000210.1, from coordinate 16,515,396 downwards.
ATGAACCACACTCTAATAGATATGGTGCAAAGGGCTTCCCGTGCCAAATAGTAATAACCTTACCTAGGGAGGCGGTTATTCCAGCCGATATCCAGACAAGATTATTACTATCTATTTACGAAAAGTCAAAACAACCACATAAATTAAAGGGGAAGGAAGAGTAAATTTACCAAATTAAGCCCATGGAGCATGTTGAGACTTCACCTTCAACCCAAGCTTGAAAGGAAATTAGCCACTCATATTTGAACTAGGGGTAAAATGGAAATTTTATTAAAATACGTAGAAAATACAAGATGGAGATGGAATTATAGAAAATGGAGCTCAAAAATGGATTCAGGGGTGTCAAATTAGGGGGGGGAGCCCCTTTTTTATAGATACACTGAGTAAATCATGGCCATCAGATTAAATCAATTTGGACGCTTAGGATTGCGCCACGTGGCAAGTTCATATTGGATAGAACACATCATCAGGGCTGTTATTCTGTGTATATGCATGTACCGTACACACATTTTTTCCGTCCACTAACATTCTGTTACGTCACCGGTCAACATTTTTGGTCTAATAAGCTCGTGATACGTCATCAGTCAACGCCACATCATCAGTCAATGCCACATAAGCGGTCAATGCCACATCATTCGTCCAATCAAATGTCGCCACGTCATCGTATAGTGCCACGTCATCATACAATGCCACGTCGGATACAAGATGCAGTGAACAAAGTCAGAAATGTAAACGATGTCGGTATGCAAGATCAGTATATATCAACCGTCATCAGTATGTGTGAAGACGATGCGTATATGTGAACACTACCATTTTTCTTTTTATGCTCCTCCTAAGGTTTTCGACTGTCCTGAGTTCAAAATTGCTATCCGTTTTTTCATCTGATCTTTCGTTTATTGTGAAATGGCCATGATATCCCCTAAAATACATAAAATACTTAATTAAAATAAAACATACATAATTAAATTACAAGGGACTTAAAGACATAAAAATAGGAATGTTAGTGAGACTTGGAGTGTAAAATGATGAATTTCTCCATTATAAATACACACTTTCTAGTACTCAACAATAGAGATAGAGACAAAAAAAGAAAAAAGTAAAAAGCAGATGATCACTTTATAGCTTGTTTCATTTTTACATATGTTTTGTTTATCAAACTCAAGAGCATTCTTCTTTCGTTCATTTTCTTTTTCTTGATAATGCTGCTTTCGAGTTTTGCTTATTCATAAATACTTATTTTGATTAAACCATTCATTTTCTCCTAACTAAAGATCTTTTTAAAGATATAAGGGTACGGGATGATCCTTATCGTGGTGTGGGCTTGACCTCATCACTAGGTGATCTAACTTAAGATCATTTCTGCCATGAATGGGCTTACCCGTATTGTAGAGCGGGCATGTCCCTATTAGTAGGTGATCTCTTTTAAATATAAATTAAAATAGGATTATCCTTATTAAGCATAGGATTATAGTGTGGGCTTGTTCCTATCACCAAGTGATCTCATTATGGATTGTTGTCGTCACGTGTGGGGTTGTCCCCATCATGGCATGTGATTGTCTCTATTACCAATTAATCTCATTTAGGGAAAAAAATATATGAAATTAGCCCCATCAGGGTGTAGGCTTGTCCTCATCACTAGTGGATCTCTTTTAGGAATGAAAATATAGAGAATTGTTCATATTGTAGTATGGGCTAGCTCTTACGACTAGTTAATCCGTCTCAAGGATGAAAATACATTAGATTGTTCCTATTGTGGTGTGGGCTTGTCCTCATTACTAGTTAATCCCTCTTGGGGATAAAAATGAAGGGGATAAAAAATGAATGAGATTGTTTGCATTATGGTGCGGGCTTGTTCTCATTCTTGGGGATAAATTAGAATGGGATTATCCTCAACCAGTGTGGAATTGTTTGTATTGTATTGTGGGCTTATCTATCTTACTAGGCAATTCTTTTTAGAATGAAAGTGTATAAGATTATTCTATCCCAGTCTGCTTTTGTCCTCGTCACGAGGAAATCCCTTTTAGGGATAAATTAACATGGGTTGTATTTTTTAAATATGGGATTATTACTATTGCAATGTGAGCTTGTCTTCATCACCACACAATCCCTTTTAAATATGAATTAGTGTGAGATTATTTAAATAAAGTATGAGACTATTCTCCATCGTAGCATGATCATCACAAGGCAATTCTCTTGAGAATGAATTAGTAAAAGATTGTCATTATTAAGTGTGAAATTATTCTTATCACAGTGTGGGCTTATCCCTACCACCAAGCGATCCTTTTTTGAATATAAATCCCTTACGTTGTTAATAAGGATTAATCCCCTAGTTTAATCTACTTTTCCGAAAGGTCAATTGCTGATCATTTAAGGTAAAAGCTATAGAAAAATGAGATTTTCTAAAAGGCATCCTACATCTTGTGATCATCACTTGATATTTAACTTTCTTTGCTCAGTGAAAATGCAATGTTCATTTCTTAGACAAGGACTGGCCAAAGACTTTTTTGAAACGTCTTAAGAGATTATAAACATGAGGTTCATTTGTGGTCTCCTGATTATTTTTGAATTCACCTTTGAAAATGCTAGGCTTAGAGACCTTCTTAAAAAGAATGTTTTGAGAAAGACCATCTTTATTTGAAGATCATTTTGGTTAAGTTCTATGCTAGGCATTTCTCTTCTCTTAAGATTTATTCCACTTTTATTGTTACAAAGTGCTTTAATAGCTTATTGGGACAAAATGAAAGTGTTATTGATTAAGCTTATCTTAACCTCCATCTTAGTATCCTTAAAGTCATTAGTAAGATCAGCAATAAAATTTATGATAGCTTAAGCCTCAATAAAAAGGGCAAGTTTTGCATATATTATTGTGTTGTTGGAATAATAAATAGGATGATAATTAGGGTTGAACTTTAACTTATAATAGGACAATGTTGAATTGATCTCTAGCAATACCTATAGGATCATATGGATACTATTGACATAAATATTTTTATAACTCTGATTTTGATGATAACAAATCATATGTGTTAATGTTAAACATATTAGTGTCTTTAAAATTGAACGAAATTCTTAGGCCGTATAGTGTTTTTGGACAAAATTGAGGTGCTGAAAAATAAACAGATAATTGCTAACTTTTAAATGGTTAACCTATAACTTAAGGTTATATTTTGATTGATTCTAGATATTAACGATTAATCGATAATATGCAAATGGCAAGCCAACTTCGAACAAGTGAGTTTGTGGAACTAAACGGCAAATCGTTATGCAAGAATGGCAAGTTGACTTGATTAGTGAATTCTCTTGAATTAAACTGCAAACCATTACTTAAAAATAACAAGCTGACTTCGATCAATGAACTCTTTGGAATTAAATGGTAAATTAAAAATTCCAAACAGTGATCCAACAATTCAAATTTTAGTATAATGCGACTTGCATAAAGTCAAAATGGTAATCTAACTTCTATTAATCTCAATCCGATTATGATAAGAAAATCAACAAAAACTTACTTTTGCATATTCAAAGTATATTGAGTTCAAAGAAAGCCAACAACAACTTACTTTTACATATTCAAAGTATATTGAGTTTAAACTTGTTTATACTTTCATCAAATCACACTTTGAGCTTTAATTTGTAAACACATACATTGTGTGAAGAAAAATTTGTGTAGTCTTCATTTCAATATCAAAATTGAATGCTTGTAAGCATGGGAAACACTTTGGGAAAGGAGGTAAGAGATTATTTCAAATTGTAAAGGTTTTATTGGCACCTTAAAAGTTAATTGTAAACATCTTGAAACCTTTGGTTGTAAAGGATTAGATAGTGTAATTCTCACGCTCATTTAGCTTAGAGGCGTGGATGTACCCAAAGTTTACTAAACCACGTAAAAATTCTTTCTTCAACTTTCTTTCCCTTATCTTCTTTAAGTTTATCTGTTATTATATTTATTATTCCAAGTTTGTAGCATAAATTTGTATTGCATTTTAAACTTATTGTTTAATAATTTTTAGAAACTGAATTCACCATCTTCTTAAGTTGTTTAGCTAGAACTTCATTTGGTATTAGAGTAAGGTTCTCTTGTCAGGACTTAAGTGTCTAGGGCATAAGATTCATGACAACCCAAAATGAACTTACCTTTAGAGGGACAGTCCACCATTAGACTATAATTTTTTTTTTAAAATGATTACCTATATTAGAAAACTAGGATGAGAATTTATTTACAGGCTTTAGATTATGAAATATGAGAAATCGCTAGTGATGGTCCATTCATTCTGTCTAATAAAAATGAAGAAGAGGAAGAAATTCCAAACCTTTATGTGAATAGAGGAAGGCAAAAAAGAAGAAGGCCTCTTGAACTTCAAAGCCATGAATGCCTTATTTTGTGCATTAAAAAAGAAGGTGATAAAAAAGTTTCAGGTTGTTTCAATGCATATAAAATTTAGAGAAAGTTAGAAGTTGTTTATAAAGGAATAAACCAAGTTAAAGAGTTTAAAATTAGTAGGCATACCAAGCAATATGAATTGTTCCAAATGGAACAAAATGAAAGTGTGCATTACATGTATACTAGTTTACTGATATAGTAAATAAGCTAGGAGTGCTAGGGAAAAAAATTTTCAAATAGCAAAAAAGTAAGGAAAATCATTATGTTTTTACCAAAAGAATAACTAAGAAAAACGTCATTGAGGAAGCCAAGGATTTAAATACTTTATCTATTAATGATTTAATTTGCTCACTTATTTCCTATAAAGAGGATTTAGCAGTTGAAAGTGGTCATGAATACAAAAAGAAGAAGAGCATTGCCTTGAAAGCTTCAAGATTGGAAAGCGAAGAAGAAAGCGAATTTGAAGATGAAGATAGAGCTATGATAGCCAGAAAATTCAGAAAGTTTTTTAAGAAATCCAATGTGTAAAGAAAGTTCAAGAACTTTAAAAACCAAAATGAAAAGAAGGAAGCAATCATATGCTTTGAATGTAAGAAGCTTGCACACATAAAATCGAAATGTCCTCTACTCAACAAGGTAAAAAAGAAAGTTATGGTGGCAATGTAGAATGATAATGATGAAGAGACCTCAAATGAGGAGGAATCATATGAAGTGTCAAACCACGTGCTAATGGGAATAAGAGAAGAACTTGATGAGGTAAATGATATTTCTTCTTATGATTGCATAACGACTCAAAGAAGATAGGAACAAAAAATGCTTATCTTAAAAAGAAAAATGTACAACTTTCAAATAAGAATGATAGTTTGATTGAAAAGATTAAGTGCTTAGAAGTAGAAAACAAAAGTTTGCATGAAGAAATCGCATTCTTTCAAAAAACAAAAAAAAACAAGATGTTTCATCTAGGAATAAAGGTTTACTTGTAAATGATTTGAAAATGAAAAATGAAATGCTTAAGAAAATGAGTTATGAGCTTAATGATATTGTCTTAAAATTTACAAATGGGTAAAAGATTTTAGATAATTTACTTGGCTTTCAAAAATGTGTTTTTAATAAAACAGTTATTGGCTATAAACCAATTTTGAAATAAAGGTATTATAAAAATTACTTTGTTAAGGCTACCTCCATTCATGATCAAATTGTGTGATATTATTGCAATAGAAATGGTCATATAAGTTATAAATGTCCAGTTAAAAGAATACATATTATAGAATGAAATATATTTAGGTTTCAAAAGGAACCATTGCTAACACTCAAGGACTTAAAAAGCCTTGGACACTTAAAAAAAGAGGAAGAAAACATAGTACTTGGAACAATGGATGCCCGAGACATATAACAGGCAGTTACTCTTGGTTTCTGCGTTTTACCAATATTAAAAATAGTGAAAACTTATCATTTGAAAATAATTCAAAAAGAAAGATTATTAGTATTGGTAATGTTGGTAAAGATTTCTCTACCTTTATTAAAAATGTGTGTTTAGTTGAAAATTTAAAACACAACTTACTTAGTATTATCAATTGTACGATAAAGGATATAGAGTTATTTTTTATAAAACAAAGTGTGTCATTGAGAATGCATGTGATGAAAAAGTTTTTTTTATTGGAAAAATATGTGTTAATGTATATACCATTGATATAGATTGTACATCATCACATTATAAATGTTTTTCGACATTACATGATAATAGTTGGTTATTGCATAGAAGACTAGGTCATATAAACATGTATTTGATTTCAAAGATTTATAAAAATGATTTGGTTAAAGGACTTCCAAAGATTGGTTTTCAAAAAGATAGGGTTTGTGAATATTATCAATTTGGAAAGTAAATCAAAACTTCTTTAAAAAACAAAAATCATGTTTTTGGACTTTCTATATATACAAGTCTAAGTGGTAAATACTATGCATTTGTAGTTGTCGATGACTTTTTTATATATAATTGGGTAATATTCTTGGATAATAAGGATGATGCCTTTGATGCTGTCAAAATTTTCTATAAAAAGGTTACAAATGAAAAAGGATATGCTATTTCTTGCATTAGAAATGATCATGTTGCAAAATTTGAAAATCATGATTTTGAAAATTTTTGCAATAACTTTGGCATTGAGCATCAATTCTTATTACTAGGGAATCCACAGCAAAATGAAATAATTAAAAGAAAGAATAGCTTTAGTCAAGAAATGGCTAGAACCATATTAAATAAAAATGCTTTATCAAAATATTTTTAGGCTGAAACTGCCAACACCAGTTGTTATGTTTAAAATTGTGTGTTGATTAGACTTTATCTCAATAAAACTCTATATGAGCTTTAGAAAGATAGAAAACCCAACGTTGGCTATTTTAAAGTTTTTGAATGCAAATGTTGTTTATTTAATACAAAAGAGAATCTTGATAAATTTGATACAAAATCTGATGTTGGTATCTTTCTTAGGTATTCAATTCAAATACAAGTAAAACTTATAGAGTATATAATAAAAGAACTATAATTATTGAAGAATTTATGCATGTTATGTTTGATGAAACTAATCATTTCTCTACGGTGAAAGTTATTGCTAATGATGATATAGAAAAAGAGTTACAAAAAGAAAAGTCTTAAAAAAACAAATAAGATAATTCACAAGGAGAAAATCAAGAGTAATAAGAAGAATAGACTAAGCAAGATTAGAAATGAAGGTAATTCTTAAACACTTACTAAGTAATGGAGGTATTTTTTTCTCTCACCTTATAAACTTAATCTTCGGCAACACTTCACGGGAAACATCCCTTTATCACTCTCCACTAATTCATGTAAGTACCTACAATATGGTTAATATTAATAATTGAAGATCATTGTATACGATGGATAAAATATCATAATCATATAATGTAAGAGTATAAGATAACCAGATACCTTGCCCAAAGGTCAATTACTTCATTCCACAATACAACAAAATCAATGACCACTTGACAAACATCCTTGGTCAACAGGGTTGCAATTTCATACCAAAAATGGATTCATTATGCTCAATTAATTTTTCTTTCTATAAAAGAGTTTCAACTATAACTAAGAATATTTTAATTGTTGTGTTGCTATTCTTTCTTTCTTGGGCAGCTAGCCTAGTGTTCTTTCGCAATACTAGTTTTTTGCTAGCATCTGCTTTAATTGCCTTTGGCTTCATAGGCGGAGGAGGTTTATAATTAAGATAGAAAACAATAGGGTCTTCTTCTTTCCTTTGTTGGTTCGGAGTCCTCTTCATTTTGGAAGACCTTTCTAAAGTCTTTTTTAGAATCTTCTTTAGAGTCTTCTTTTTCAGTTTTAATTGAAAAAGTTTTCTCCAATATTTACTTTTATGGGCATCTTCGTCCATGATATCTTTAGCTTATTCAAAAATGCAAACATGACACAGTAATTAGTTGGGTAAAATAAAAATAAAATATAATGTAAAGTAAATAAATGAAAATAAGTATTCTTTTAAGAATCTTCATCTATGATATCTGCAATCAAAATACAAAAATGATATAGTCATTAATTGAATAAAATAAAAGTTAAGTGTATGTAAAGTAAATAAATAAAGGTAAAATAATAACCTTTCTTTTTAACTTTTGATTGAGCATGCTTGTCATCACCTACACCTGTTGGAGATTTAATATTAACATAGTTACAACTACCAATCTCTATAGCTAGTGCGTCTAGCTTTGCATCCATCATCTCTAACATCATTTGAAATCTTTCTTTATACGCCTTTCTGTCTATGGCCATTCTTTGCTCAAGCAAGTTTGTAGTATTGGGTATATGAAAATACATTATTGGGGTGATTGACTTCCCAGCTTCTTAGACTTTACTACCATTCAGCTTCTTCCTATGAGATGATGACAGAGTATTGTTTACCTATGAGTTTGAATGATCCTTGCTTGAAATGACCCGTTAATTCATCCTACAATAGTGTGGATACAAACTAAATCCTCAAATTAAAAAAGTAACAGTTCAAATATATGCAAACCTATGATTCAAGTAAATTTGAGGAATAAAAAATGACCCCTCACAATTTTTTTTGCCACTGGCAACGCATCATATTTATAACCACCATTACTGTTCTTTCAGGCCATCAACCAAATTGGCTTTGTTCAAGCTCTTTTTCAAAAGCTGTAATCTTATCCTTTTATTTCATGTTAACGAGCACAAAAGACAACTTAATTTCATAACATAAAGAAAATCTAAAGTATATATATAAAATTGAATTGAAGAGGATATGATATGATACCTTTCTATACAGCATGCCACTATAATCTGTACTACCCAAATGATGGTCGTAATTGATTTGTTCATGCACCCTTTTTCTTTTATTACTTTTATCCTTGATAAAAACAGTTTACAACAATCATTTTCTATTGAAACATATAAGTATTCTAAGTAATAAAGAATGAGCATTGTCGTAATACAATTTACCTTAAATTCAAGACCAAAAACCTTGTCAAGAAACTATTTCCACTCTAACTTTTTAATTCTGGGATACTTCCATGGAGGAAGCTTAATTGACAATGGTTATTCTTGTTAGGTTTGATAGACTTAGTGTTTAATGCACATCCAAAGTTCCTTAAAGCAATTCCTATTGACTGAATCATTTTTTTTTTGGCTCTTTACATCAAGTACAAATTTTGTTTGATCTACCATATAATGAGAAATAGTATTAATATTAATATAAAAAGAAAAAATGAATAAAACCATGAAATTGAATAAGAAATAACATATTACCTATAAGTGGTCCCAAACTTTGTCCTTACTTTTCAAGGAAACATGTCGCCAATCATCTTACAAGGTTGAAATATTATCTCAAATGAGAACAATGATGTAACTTTTAATATCATTCATGAAATTCTAGCTAAGCAACCCAAGAGGGGGGATGAATTGAGTTTTTAAAACTTAAGTAAATAAAATCACACAACAATTAAAACTAATGCCTTAATAAAATCAAAAGCAATAAATTTAACAATGCTTGAAATTAAGAGGATAAGAGAAGAGAGATCAAACACGTGAGTTTTTATGTGATTGGGCAAAACCGACTTACGTCCACGCCTCCAAGCACACCAAGATTGAAGATTTCACTATTTAAGCCTCAAAGGTTTCAAGTTCTTACAATTGACTTCCAAGGTGTCAATAAACCTTTACAAATGGTATTTCACTCACTCACACATTTCCCCAAGTGTTTCCCACACTTATACTCACACAAAATTGATGATGAATTTGAAGATTACAACCAACACTCTCTATTAGAGTAAATATACAAATGGTAGCTCAATGATAACTCAATGTATGAAGATTTGCAAAATGGGGAAGATTTGCAAAATGAAAGCTCAAGGGATGTTGTATGAATTGATTTCAGCTTGAAAAACTTTCAAAAACTTGTTAGATTTGATTTTGATTTGAGTTTATATAGTTTTGATGAGTAAACTAGCCATTATTGACTTTGAGCGCATTGTCGGTTAGCCGCTTATTTTGGCGATTAGCCGTTAAGCTTATGTGGCAAGTTACCATTGCAAATTTGGCTCTAAAATTTGAAAAACAGAGGCCTGGCGGTTAGTCGCTAATTCCCATCCGGCTAGCTGCTTACTTTCTGTCGTCTAGGTATATTTTTAATATTTATAATTTGGCCTAAAAATTTTATAAATTATATTTTGGCCCAATATGTTTTATATGTTTTCAAATAAGTTCAAATCTAGAATTTAAAACAATACTTATGGAGCCTAATACTTTTAAAAATTATATTATGACCCAAAATGTTTCATATGTTGTCAAATAGGTTTAAATCCAGAATTCAAAACAATACTCGTTGAAATCAAAGTTTGCAAAACTTTTTCATTTTAATCCATATCTTGAAAAATCACCAATTCCATAAAATATTTAACTTATGATTATAAAACCTTTGGTTTATGAAAAATAATGATTTATTAAACAAAATCTTGAGCTTCTCAAATGCTAAATCATTCATATATTAAATCATACTGGTTTTACAAGATTAGTAGCAATGAAGTCACTTGCACTAATACTCAATCTTGGTTGAGCCATTATCCGTTGAGTGCTTTGAGCTCGATTTCACTTCATTCACTTGAATAAAATTTATCCTTAAAAAACTAGTAAAATTGTGAAATATAATAACACATGTTTGTTATCATCAAAATTACAATTTGTTTAGCCCTCTACGCTAACAATTCACTCTATCTCTAACAAGAACTCCATATTGATTATACTCTACTATAATCTTATCATCAACTAATCTTTTCATCAAATCTTTCTTTTTTGTTTGCTTTCTCCTCTCAGGTCATTTATCTAAGTTAGGAAACTAGTATCATTTTAGTCTTAAGTGTCAGCAATATCCATAAAATTATGGTAGAGAATAGATAAATTAATAATTACAATAGATTGTTATAACTTACATCTGAACAAATCTACAAATGAAGAAAAATAGTAAAGAAAACTTATGATAGCTTCAAATAACTTGTACCTAGTTTGTACATAAACAAATAAAGAGACTGAAATCAATATAAGAAAAATAAAGTATATGATACCATAAGATATTCCATTCAATCTATATCGAAACAAATGCAGAAAAAGACACGTGGTAGCATGAGATATTGCATTCATTTCATATCGAAACAAATACAAACACTGAAATTAGGATAATAAAAATATATATATATAACAGCTTCAAATAAATTGCTTTTAGTTCATATACAAAAAAATCAAGACACTCAAGTGAAATAACTTATTATAGTTGTCATTCCCCTACTAGGTTGTCATCAACTAGAACATTATCACAATTTGGTCTTTCATAAATGCCAACATCATCATTGTCCATCTCTATTTTAAGGGATGAATGCTCTTTAGGTAAAGGTTTATGTATCACGATGTCAATGGTCCCATTATGACCTATTGATTTATTAACTCTTTGACCTATTGAACAAACAATAAATTTCGGTGGATCTACGTGGTCTTGCACATAAAATACTTGCTTTGCATGCAAAGCTAAAATGAATCTATCAGATATATGACCAACTCGATTGAGATCAACTATAGTGAAACCTAAATCATCAACCTTAGCTCATCTACTATCAACTCGATCACACTTAAAAACAACTTTCTTAGCCGTGAGATATTGCAACTCCCATATTTCAAAATGACCCCACAAAACTTCATTATACTAATAAAAAGATTTTTATCATTTGAGCTTAAGACTTGCAGGGTTGTAATTGAGACATTCACATTATTTTGTGTAACACAGTTGCTATTGTGATCTCTTGTGTAAAAATCAAAACCATTTATTCCCTAAATATGCAATCATAGTGTAGCGAGGTTTGTTTGCCAAGTTCCTAACAGTTTCATCAACATCTAAACTATTTGCTAGCATGTTTGTTACCTACAATTGGAGAAGAAATTACAAGTTACCGATGACAAACATAACATTGTTACTAAGGTTAAAATTGTCAAAACCTAGCCCTCATTTATAACTAATAAAAAAAACTACGATAATGCTTGGTTTTTAACCAATGAGCCCTTTTTGATTGCTTCGGGAGTTATGATTGCGAAAAGCCTTATGCTCTCTACCATGTCAACATTGAAAAAGACAATTGTTGTTAGATGATTACTGGAAAATTTTTTGTCAATACTAATCAAAATTTATGAATTACCATATATAAGATTGCAACTCAAAGGTGTTTTTCACAATGCAAAGATATGCCTGCTCTACTAGTGAAGCATCAACCATCTTAACATCTTCGCCTCCTAAAGGCTTTTCAATTGTATAATCAACTATAAAATTAGGTGGTAGTCCAATGAAATCATGGTTGGAGAGATATTCAGCATAAAATTCAAATGCTTCTTTTGCAATATAGCATTCTACAATGCAACCTTCGAGCCGATAACAGTTACGAACATAATATTGTAGCATTTTGATGTTTCTCTTAGATATATACATCCAACAAAACTGAATTGGTCCATATAATCAAACTTGGTTAACAAGATGTACCGTTAAATGGACCATTACGTCAATATTCTAAATCAAAAAATTGATTTTCTTTTTAATAGTTTGCTACTGTCATCATCACAATCATCACGCTTTTATATTCAATACAATCCCCTACTTTCAAAATATCTACACTAGCCAAAATTTTTTAAGGTTCTTCCTTATCCGTCTCATTATTAACAACCTTTTTAAGTAACCTAAATGAGTGGTTACATGGTAAAAATCAACTAGAGATGGCAACAAAATCCAGATTTGGCTCGGATTTACAAGGATCGAGATCTAGATGCAAGGGCATCTGGAAAGCTGGATATCCGGATCTGATTAAATTTTATTTTAAATTAAAAATAAATTAAAATGTATATTAAAAATAATTTGAAAATTAAAAATTAAATTTTATTTGTGGATTTATGATAATGTTGTATGTTATTCATGTTGAATTATTAATTGTTGAATTATGATTACATTTTATTTGATATTATTAGGTAAATTATTAAATTTTAACTTAAATTATAAACATACATTAAAAATTAAAATTTATTTGTGAATTTATGATGTTGTGTTATGTTATTCATGTTGAATTATGATTGAATTTTATTTGATATTAGTACGTAAATTATTGAATTTTAACTTAAATTAAAAATTAAATTAAAAATTGAAAATTACATTTTATTTGTGAATTTATGATGTTGTTGCATGTTATTCATGTTGACTTATTAATTGCTAAATTATGATTTAATTTTATTTGATATTATTAGTAAATCATTGAATTTTTAAATTATATGTTAAATTATTAAATTTTAATTTTTTCGGATCCGAATATTTGGAATATCCGCCCACATCATTGCAGATATTATCCGCATCCATATCCATATATTTTTTTACAGATCCGGATTTGGATTTTACCAACCCTAAAATTAATGGTGTGCTAAATATACATATATTTCTACTGTGTGTATGACATACTAATCACTTGTCTAGGCCACAAATTGGACAAATATAATGGCCCTTAACAATACACCCAGAGAGGTTTGCATATGTTGGAAGGTCACTAATAGTCCACAATAACGCAGCTCGAAGATTGAAGGTCTCCTTCAATAAAGCATCATAAGTTTCTATATTGACATTCTAAAGACATCTAGATATTTTCTAGGTTGTTTTGACCCAAATATCAGTAAAGATAGCATGATGAATTTTCTTTCCATGCACATCCATGGTGGAAGATTGCAAATGACTAATATAACTAGCCAACAACTATAGGTAATGCTAAGTGTGTTGATAACCCATCATTTAAGAAAGCTAATCACATATTTCTAGGTTCTTAACCAAAGTTAGGCCACTTGTTGTCATCTAAATGCTATGCTTGGGAGTCCACCGAATGGTGAAGTTTGCCATCCTTAATTCGGTGATTAGAATTCCAGGATAAGTTCTTGGCATTTCGATGTGATCAAAAGATACGTTTAAACCCATGAAGAGAAGGAAAGTACAACAACATCTTTATAGGCATCTGTTTACTACTTTTTTAACATCTTTTTTATTTCTCTTCCACGTAAACTCTACCCAAGTAAGGCATATGTTTAGATTTGCATACTCTTTTCGGTAGAGACTGCAATCATTCTTACAAGCATGTATTTTTTTATAATCCAATACCAACACTTTCATTTGTTTTGCCTCACATACTGACTTAGGAATGATGTTATTTTCTAGAAAATGTTAAAAAGAACTTCTAACAAAGCTATAAAGCATTGATCAGACAACCTGCGTTTCCCGTTTACATTATACAATTTCATTAACCAAATCAACTTAGAATATTTTGAACCTACATACAAGGGCTTCTCAGCATACTCATGTACATTCTTAAAAATCTTAGGATGATTGTCACATTGTTCATAAACATCATGGATCATGTTTTCAATATTACTCTAATCTTGAAAATTGACGACTCTAAGAATAATTTTTTTTTTTGGTACAAGAGGAAGAGAGCTAAGACAAATCAAAGAAAGGATAAGTAAGGGTGGGCAAAATATGTGACTCGATCTGATCTGACCCAATCCGATCTGAAAAATATCAGGTTCGAATCGGATCGAGTTGTTAATAAAACCCAATCGAATGCATTTGTGTCAACCCAATCAAGTTGATACAAAATTAAAAAAATAAAAAAAAAAGAAATTTGAAAACCTAATCTTGTTTACCTAAAATTGCTAAACAATTCCTAAACACTCACACACACCACATGGTCCACAAACATAAAATCACAATTCACAAACCATTACAATAGCACACTAACATAGTGCACACGACACAACTCAAGTAGCCACCAGCTAGCCACGGACTTACGGCACAACAGCACATGTACACGGTTATATTGACCTACAAGGCACAGCCTCCTTTGCTCGCATCCTACTGCCAACAGTGACAAGCGATAGCAACACGATCCACACTCGCAGCTAAACAAACGAAACACAAATAGTCAAACACACACAAAAAGCTCACAAAGCAAGCTCGATTCGGCTACTAAACACAGCAATCACCGAAGGTCGACGTAAACAAAACCTGCTCCCCTAAGATCGTGACCCGATCTACCGATTTTGTCTCCAAGCGCCGGATCTATTATGCCACTTCCACGCCTCCACTCTTCCACCATCACTCGACTTGATTCAAGCTCCATTCGAATCGGAAATCTCCATTCCAAGCTTTAAAGCCTTTGAGCCACTATTGATACTTGATTGATAGAGATGGTATATATGGTCACATACATTATATATAATCCAAATCGGATCCGATCCGAACTCAATTTGAACCTATAACCTAATCCAATATGATCCGATGAACTTATAGGTTCAGATCGGGTTATAGGTTCAGGTTGAGTTCGGATGAATTTTTATCCAATCCAACCAACCCAAAACTTGATTGTGTTGATCCGAACCTAACCTTAACTCGATTTTGCTCAGCTCTAGGGATAAGCAACCCCATACATATTGTGAAAGACAATGTGATTAATCGAGGACAAAGGGGAGTTAAAAACATAGAGATATAAAGGAAGAGAGATCATATAACTAGCAAGAGCATCAGTTGCAAAATTAGCCTCGTGATAGATATGCTTGAAGTTAACATGCTAATCTCTTTGTAAAAGCTCTTGAATAAAGAAGATAAGCTAACAGTATTCATTATGGTCATTAAAGACTGAGCAATCAAGTAGGTTACGCATAAATTGTCAACTTCCACCAACAGCCAATGAACTCTAGTTTCCCAAGCAAGCTCCTTGTTAAAGACCCTAAAGCTCAGCAATTGTGATAAAGCAGCAACCGATATACATCATAAATCCCTGAATCCACTTGCTGCTATAATCTCTAATAAGATCCACTGCACTTGAAATTCTAAAATTTTTACAAACACCATCATAACTCAACTTACATTAAGGCCACATAAGAAGAGTTCAATCGATTCATAACTCTTTCTTTTTGGTTGCCAAAACTAAGAAAGAGGCGTTAAAGCATTAAATTTCTTCAGCCCACATAATGAAGAACCATGTGATTACTTTCAACAAAAACATTATGAAGTTAAAATTTATTGTGCCAATACAAGAGCCTCCAAATGGTGATACTAAAAATAAAACTCCAATTTAAATCTCTTCAAGTTTGCTCCTTACTTTGAAGATTATGAGTGAGCCATTCTTTATGCAGTATAGAGTAAAGCTTTAAGCAAGAGCTAATTGGGGCAAATGGTTTCAGATACCCTTAGCCACAAGACAATCTCTAGGCACACAGAGAGTGCTGTCCAAATCCAAGCTAAACTGATTACAAACACCATTAGTATGAATATGTCTTCGCATAAGTTCCATTTTTCTCTTAAGTTGTCATGCAATATAATTGAAAGAAACTTTGTATGGATTGGGGCCCTTTCCATTGCCAAGCACGACACCAACTCGAATTCTCTTCCCCATATCAAGATCCCACAATATAGTAGTATGTAGAGCTAACAGTAAAATTACCTCTTCTTGAAGCTAACAAAAAAATCTGATCATGCCCTCTGTTAAGTTTTGGCGGTTGAATTAAAGCAATTTTAAGTAGAATATTATTTGCAACAAATGATTAAATAATTTCCAACCCTACTAGTTATCAAAATTCACAAAATCATCACATTTCTAAAAAAAAGGTCCTCGGGAATAAGGCCTATAGCATACTTAGAGAGGGGTCGGTCTTTAGTTGCCCAACAATCCCACTAAAATCTTACTTTCATGCCATTTCCGCTAGACCAATCAGTGCCCATTAATGTTTTATTCCAGAGCTTGCTAATAGAGTGCCACAAATATGGGTAATTCTTTATAGATATATCAGTGGGAAGACTCTGAAAACCATACTTTATGCTCAAAACCTGAGATGAAAGCTCTTAGGTGAAGAAATAAGGCCCCAACAAATCTTTATAAGCATAGCTTGATTCATCATTTCAGGGTTTTTAAAACCCAAGCCTACACAAATTTTCAGCTTACAAACTGTGCTCAATTAATTTGACTCATCTTCTTATCATTTGCATTATTACTCTATAGGAATTTTCAAAATGCCTGGTCAATTTTAGAATTGACACAAGAAGAAAGGCTTGTCATATGCATGGCATAGATAGGAATGGTTGAAGGATAGATTGTGTGAGTGTGAATAGTTATGATAGCAGTAACAAAATTAGACAAATAAAAGGCTGCCAACTACATTTAATTTATAATAGTGTTAATACTTTTATCACTTAGGATGGCATTGGTATCGCAAAGTCGTGAACCCACATAAACTCGCCCCATAAAACCTACCTATTGTAAGTAATTTTCAAAGTTATGGGTACGTTTTGCATCTATAGGTTATGAGTAGGTTTTGTATCACAAGTCAAAACCTGCAATGTGTTACATGTGGGTTTGGTATTTGCCAAAGATTTGGTGGACACCTGTATAGGCAACTGTCAAACCTGCACTTTTTTTCAAATATTTTTTGAAGCTTTAATTAAATAAATATCTAAACCTAAAAACATATAAAGTGTGTAAACCTGCGTGCAGCTACAGTATGCAAGCCTTAAAGTCCATTTACTTCTTTAGCTGATCCTTTATCTAAAGTAAACTAAAGGAACCTGATCTGTCGTCCACCTTCGGTTGTGATTGTGAGTCGCATACTTACCCTGTGACCCAACTTTGTTCTCAATCCTAATAGCCAGTGCCCAACTTCCTTATTTATTGACAATCACACAATTCTATTGAAGCTACCCTAATGGCTGCTAATTCCACAACCGTCACTACTGTTGATTCTATAATTATTGTTGTTGTTGCTGCCTCCACCACTGATTCTGTAGCTATTGCCACTGCTAATTCTGTATCTAGTGCTGCTGTCGTCGCCATTGTTATTACAGCTACTGTCTTTTCGTACCATTGTTATTCTCATCCATTGTGGTTGTGGAAGGTATTATAATCATTATCTATTGCTATTAATTTATTTTTTTCGTTGAATTTTTGGTACTTGATTATATTTAAAAATTGTGTGATGATATATGCACAGTTATAGATTCAACTTTTTTAAAATCAGCATGTATAATTTTGTACATTCCGCTAGCTTAGATTTATATATTGAATATTTGTGATTTTAAATGTTATAACTCATAAAAAATTTGTTAGGTATCATTATGGGTTGAGTAATCATCAAAATTCATAGTGAGTTGGTTTTACTTAAAAAAATTAAAACCCACAGCAGCTTGTGGGTGAGTTTAGTAAATCAAATTTTGTGCAATACCAAACCCACAACGAGTGATGTCCATTACCATCCCTATTATCACTACAAAACCTAACTTAATAAATCACGCAAAATAATAAAATAAAAATATAATAGAATAACTTTAATAACGTCATGCAAGATAGCAGATGAACACAATTACCTCACTTAAAAAATTCTTTATTTGCAAAATACTAGATCACAAAAACGATACATAGCACATCCTAATGATAAAAAAATTTATTAAGGTCAACTTATCATATAATAATTAAAAATTTATTGCCATAAGGATAAAATATTGAAAAAAAAATTAAGGAACTTTTATGCTTAAAACTATTAAATTACTAATGTCGGAAGCATATATGATAGAATATATTAAAAATTACAGCATTTGAGTCAGTTTAATATTTAGTATTATATTAGGATTTATCTTGTTTTATTTTGCTTATTAAAGTCATAATAGGAGTATAAGCTTTCTAGTTTAATTAAGAATTACTTTGTAATTTCTTATTAAAGTTATATTCCTTTTCTTATAAGCAATTGTAATTTTATTAGGAATAAGATAATTGTAGCTAGTGTAAATAAGTTTATTATGCTTATTTTTTAACACAAGTTTTTTGTTAATATTATTCAATATTTCTCATCTGAGATATTTTTTCATTTGTGAGAACCCTCATTCTTAAGTTATCAAGAACGTACACTAGAATGAAATCTAATAACAGTTTTGGCCTATGTCAAGTATGCACCATGTGTGTCCCTATGCCGCTATATTACTAAAAAAACAAAAAATACATGATTTTTAATTACTTTAAATCATTAAGCCCTAAAATCAAAACTAATAAACAATGGCGATATTTTCTCAATCATATTTTTTAAACACCCACTGTAATTTTCTTAGTCATATTTTCAAATCGTCGATTCATGTGTGGGTACCCATCAAAATAAATAAACAAATCATTGATGCATGCAAGGCCATCTGAAGTAAAATGAAGTGAAGAAATAGATAAATCCAAAACAAACTGAAAATTGGGGCTTTACAAAAAAAAAAAAGAAGGAAATTAGAAGAACTGATAAAGAGAGAGGGTGAGTGTTTCGACCTGACTTAGGGCTTTCTTCGATCTTCCTTTTCTGCTTCAATAATTTTGGTTTCTTCTTTCGTTCCGTGGCCTTCATCTTCTTCGATCTTCAAGGTTTTGTCATGGGTTCTATTCCTTTTTTTTCTGGCTCAGATTGCTTGCTTAGTTCATTTTGTTTAGCTTCATTTTGTCTTCAATTTAGTTTTGTTTTGTTCTGAATTCTATCTTCAATTTTGTTTTGATTAAGTGTTTAGGTTTCTGAAGCTAAAGGGAAACGAAAACAGCAGAGAGGGAACTTAAAACCCAAGAGCTTCTTGTACTAGCAAGAAGAAATGCTACTGTTTAGCTTAAGTTAAAAAAAAAAGCATTCAAAATAGAATGGAAACCATGCCGTTTATAGTTATGAAAATATAAAAAAATAAAAAAAATCAAAATATATGTTTGTTAGTATTAATGCACTGTTATTATACTACACTATCAGTCACTGTTGACCCTAATATGTTATACACGCTAAAAATGGCTTAAATTACCAAATACTAATACTTTTTTATTCAGTATCAGCAACTTAGTATCAGCAAATGCCATTTTTCTACTAGTGCATGGTTTCAGCTTATCTATATATTTTAACCTTTCACGTATGGCACACACAAAATCCCCTAATAAACATTGCAAGAGGAGATCTAAACAATATATGACCTTACTTCATCTACTCTCTTGTTGAGAATTGCCTCATTCCTTTTATAATTTCGTAATTGATCAACACCAAGCTTCGTTTTCGATGGTCTTTATTAAATATAAAAAAAAATTTCTCTTTCTTTCCTCTTTATTCATTTTGAGTGAAACGTCACAATTATAGATATTTTATGGAGTCGCACTTAAGAAAAATATAACGTCTGGTATGCTAATAGATATTTTTCAACACAGTATCTTATTTAACCACTTTCATTTTCACATATAAATGCCCTAGCCATTTCCGTATGGCAAGGAAGGCTGGCTAACGCAAGCAAGCCGCATCTGTCTAGTGAGAAGGACTTGGAGCTATGAAACGTTGCTCCTTATCCTTTTAGTGCTTGCCACATCGGTATACAGCCTATACATAAATAGAGGACTAGATTAACATAATATTTTAGTCTTGTTGATCACTTTAATTTGCTTCTTTCAATCACCTACAACAGGGTGGCTCAGGAAATTGTTCAGCCACAAGACGTCCTCAAAACGTGAATGTTATTTATAATTTTTCTGCTAGAGTTGGCCGTCAAGGGATCTGATGGTAGTGTTCACTACTACAAAATGTGAAAGAATGGCCCATATGTTATGGTGGTTTTAATTAATAGCAGTCATGAAATACGTTCGATGACAATTATATAAACCACCATAATATATAACACTTATAATGACAACTATCAAATATAACCGTTATTGAATGTACAAATAAAATATAATCACACTCTTAACGACTGTTGTTTGTAAAAACTATCATAAAAAATAAAAACAGACAATGACAGTTATATAACGATCATAAAATTTATTGCTTGCAAGAGTGCATGTTTAGAATTTAAGCAGCCACAGTATTGCTATACACATGATTTTGATTCGCAGGCAAACACCCTCAACAGATTAAGGTTTTCATGACGTAATGCCCTCAGACTTACAGTTATGGTTGTGTTATGATTGATGATAAATCAAGCAATTTTACTTTTGTTGGTGTAGCTAATTACAAACGCTATCACCATATGCCCAAGATATTTTTATCCATAGGAGAAATAAAGTTAATAAACCGTACATTTCTGTAACAAAATAATAAAAGGTTTTAATTTGTAGTGGATTATTAAGTAATGTGTACTATATATTTACGTCTCTCAATATCCAGACATTACTTAATATTATTTAATTGCATATTCAGATCTCGTGGTCTAAAACGCGTTCCATCTACAAAATAGTACGTGATAACACCAATTATATGACATATAAACTCTTGAATATAAGAAAGAAATAAGAAATAAATGAATACTGATGATATAATAGATTTAGCGCCCGTTTAGTAATGCTTAAAGATGGTCAACGAGTCGGCAGCACGTGGCACGGCATAGGCATGGCACGTGTCTGTACAGCATGGAACGGCACGAGCACGTTTCAGTAGACACGCGATTCAGCACAGCACGCACGTGGGCTGGGTCAAGCTTAGATTTTTGACACGTGGGCCTTAAAAACACGACACAATTGGAGATGGATCAAAGTATAACATATGAAAAGGCACATAATAAGCACGCTTCATTGGTGGGTTAGCATACCAAAGTATATCAAAGTAAAATTTTTTAATGAAAAATAAATATAAAATGTTATGATTTTACAAATATCTTGAAATTAAATTTTTTAATATATTTTATTAGGGCTTTTAAAAATTAATTTAAGTCTTAGTTTGAAAAAATTATAATTATTTTATGTTTATAATTTATTAAATTAATAAATAAATATCATGATTGTAATAAAACAAAATGTTAATTGTTCGCTTAATAAAAATTATTATTGTTGTTGTTGTTGTTATTGTTCTTCTTCTTCTTATTATTATTATTACTACATGGGTTGATAGGCTTAAAAAAAGCACGCCAAACACGTGGGATTTAAAAAACACGTTAGGCATGTGAGTTTGAAGGACAAAAAAGGTTGACGGGCTTTTTTGGGCACGACCCAAGTATAGCATGCATACGCTCTTGTCGTGGGCTGTGCCAGGCCTTAAAAAAAATTGGGCATGACCCATTCACTTGGTGGGCTGTGCCGTGCTGTGCTAGACCATGGGCCCTAAGCTGTGCCAGGCCTTAAAAATTGGGCACGACCCATTCACTTGGTGGGCTATGTCATGCTGTGCTAGCCCATAGGCCCTAGTAGGCCTTGATTTGACAGGGCGTGCCCAGTGTTGACCATCTTTAGTAATGCTTTAGCTTTTAAAATAATTAATGTTAGTTGTGCTATAAAAATAATCAGCTGTGAAAAGAATTATTTAAACATTTGGTAAACTTATTTTTAAAAGTTTTTTGAGTTGAAGTGCCTATTCTATTCAAATTAATTTGAATAGACGAGTGTTTTACAACTGGAGAAAATACCTCGTTGTAGCTTATTCTTTCCTTCTAATCGTAACCCTATGCTATAAATCTAGCCTTGCAACAAATTTTATTCTTATGACTGAATCCTTCCTCTTTGGGCAATGTAACTAACTCCCAAGTTTTATCTTTTAGAGGACACTATATTCTTTCATCCATTGCTTGCTTCCATTGTACACTTTCGGGGCTACTTATTACCTCTCTATAAGTGTAAGGAACATCATCATCTACCACTCGAAGTGTATAAGACACCATATCAACAAAGAAAAAAAGTTTATGAATCTCTTTTTGTCGCCTTTTATATGCAACTAAATCTTGTTGTTCTGAAGGTTCCTAGGTTAGAATCTCTTTTTCATGTTCGATTGATGGAAAATCACTATTTGTCTCCTCAACACCGACTGGATCATTTTTAACCCTTTAAAACTCCACTTGCTATGAAGTATCATTGGTTTTATTATCCTTTTGTAAATCTTTTTGTTTCAATATGGCTAATTCATCAAAAGAAATATTTCTGCTAAAAATGATCTTATTTGTAATATTACACCAGTGACAGTATCCTTTTACTCCACTAATTATACCTATGAACAATGCTTTCTTTACTCTTAGGTTTAACTTAAATTCTTTTACATGAGAATAAGTAGTGGAACCAAAAACATATAAAAAATCATAATTAGTAGCAGGTTTACCAGTCCATATCTTTATATGTGTTTTGCCCTTAATTGCAACTGATGGCAAACGGTTGATCAGGTGGCACACATATACAACTACCTCGGCCCAAAACTCCTATCCCAATCTAGCATTGGACAACATTCACCGAACTTTCTCTAGTACAATTCAGTTCATTTGTTTTGCCACCCCATTTTACTGTGGTGTGTCCTAAACAGTGAAATGTCGGACAATGACCTCATCTTAGCATACTTGTAGAAATGGATTATTCTTTTATCACCACCATTGTCTGAGCAAAGTCTTTTGGCCTTTCGACTAGTTTCAGTCTCGACCATATTTTTACATTTTAAAAATGTTCCTAAAACTTCATTCTTGATGTTCATCAAATACTCCCATACGTTTATTGAATAATCATCAGCAAAAGTAACAAAATAATGCTTACCTCCCAAAGAAACTGTTTTAGTAGATCTTTATAAATCACTGTGAACATAGTCTAGAATCAATTTTGTATCATGAATTGTTGAACCAAACTTTATTCTTGTCTGCTGCCTAGAGCACAATGTTCATAAAATTCCAATTTGTAAGAATTTGTGCCTTTCAATAAGCCTTGTTTTACCAAATTCTATAAAGCTTTTTCACCAATATGCCCCGAATGCGTATACCACAACTTGATTGCTTCTAAGTCAATATCTTTTTAGAAACTGTTGATGCTTATCCAATAACTGTACTCCCTTGGAAAT
This sequence comes from Luvunga scandens, assembly GCA_030449905.1. Lineage (NCBI taxonomy): Eukaryota > Viridiplantae > Streptophyta > Magnoliopsida > Sapindales > Rutaceae > Luvunga > Luvunga scandens. The sequence goes on along the minus strand of JASUUG010000210.1, from coordinate 16,491,649 downwards.
AGTACGAGTTATTTCTTCTTGTGCCTTTTATCACTGTCAATGCCTCGGTTACTGTTTTTAAAAATCCATGTCTCATAGTGATTGTGAGCCCTTTAAGTTCTAGGACTCCTAACGAGATAAAATGTTTCTTCAAACTTGATATGTAGTGAATGTCCATCAAGACTTGGATTGAGACATCATAATTCTTTAATTGGATTGAACTTATTTCTATGGTTTTACAAGCATTGTCAATGCCTATAAAAATAACTCTATCATCTAGCTTCTTAAAGCTAGAAAACTAGCCCTTGTTAAGACATATATGATAAGTACAACCTAAATCCAAAATTCACTCATCTAAGTGACATGTCAATGTCATGCCAACCAAACTAAAGTCTGACTTCTCATTATTCTTTGCTACACATGCATCGGAATAGCCTTGCCCTTCTGTAACTTAGGATAATTCTTTTTCCAATGCCCTTTCTCACAACAAAAATCACATTCATCTTTGGTAAGTCACCATTTAAACTTTCTCCTTTTTCCAGGTTTGCAGCTTTGTGAACGACCTCTTGTTGTCAATACTTCTAAAATTGTAACCTTGTGATCATTTCTGTCTTTCTTTCTGGCCTCAAAGTTATACAACGAACTACAAAAAATATCGGATGTGACACTGTCCTTTCCATGAAGTAAGGCGGTGGTGTGATGGTTATATTCATCAAGAAGGGAATTCAACATCAATAATGCCTTATCTTCATCTTCTAATTTCCCATCCAAATTTACCAAATCTGCCAATATCTTGTTGAATAAATTTACATGGTCATTTATCGACATGCTAAGTGCATATGTGAATTGATAAAGTTTTTTCTTCATACAAGGCCTATTTTCAAGGCTTTTCTTCATGCATTTTTCTTCTTGGGTCTTCCATAATTTCTTTGCTGATGTGTCTCTTATGACAGAATATTTATGATCTTTAGCCAGATATAGGCGAATAGTATTACATGCCTATTTATTGATCTTTATCCACTCTTTGTCATCTATTTTGTTAGGTTTTTCTTCACAAGCGATGTTTAACTCTTGTTAACATAAGACATCTAACACCTCACATTCCACATACCAAAATTATTGGTACCGTTAAATTTCTCCACTTCAAATTTTGCACTTGTCACAATAGTCCTTGTTGATGAAGATGACGACGACGTCTCTACAATCCATTTTTTTAAGTTTACTTAACCTTAACGAATAATGTCTATGTGTCTATTTGTATAGATAATGCACCAAGAAAGTTTCTAAGAGAATGGAGGGGTCACAACAGTCCCACTTAAAATCTAGACTCCTTATACTTTTATCATCTTGTTGCCAAAACTTTCCTAGATATGCATTTATCCACAAACCATACTATAGGCTTCGATACTCCTAATTACAAACTGTTGGCTCTATTGTATACATGAATAGTGTCGAAAGCCCAAGCACGAATCATTTGCTCTAATACCAATTGTTGCGGAAGCACGGGTTGCGCAATTATCCATATTATGGTGACTCCGACTTTTGAAGAAATTTAAATGTGGTGATAAACAAATGCAAAGAAAATGAGACACAATAATTTATATGGTTAAGCTTAATACCTACATTCACGAGCAAAGATTGGAAGATAATTTCACTAATAAATGAAAATTTATAAAATTGGGAACTACTCTCCAAACCCAATAACCCAATACTCCCAAATAGATCCTCACTAGAACACTCAAGTAAAAGCTCTCTCAGATGTCTCAAATTACTTCACTTGTAATTGCTCTCAACTTTCACAATTTGGGATAGATTACAAATGCATTCTAGTTTTCTATATATAGGTGAAGCTTACAATATGAAAGCATGGAAAAAATCTTGGTCATCTTTGAATTTTAATGACTTTGGTGGTGTGACTTTGGTGAAGAGTAAGAAATTTCATGCTAGAGCATGCAATTGCAGGCAAAAGTTGATAGCCATATGCCTATGCTCAACAAAAGTTGGCTTCGGTGTTGACTTTTCAACATTCCACATATCGAACAACCTCTAAAAAAGAAGTAAAAAATTATCAACATTGAAGAGCTCAATATTGCTTGTAGCACCCTTCATCCTTCTTTTTGCCTTTGCTGCAAATCTATCATTGGCTGCTTGTCACATGCTTTTAGTGCTTGATCCCGACAGTAAGGAGCTCTTCATGGATGCTAGCACTTCCGATGTCATAACTTATTTTAATTTCTAAGTGTAAAGGTCATACATAATTATGGCTATGTTTGGTTATTGATGAGCAACTTTAATTTTGATCAGTTGTGTTAATTAATGATTTTTAAAAGTAATATGAAATATATATTATTACAGGTAAGAGCTCATGGCCAGAGTTAGTTGGGGTAAATAGGGAGGCTGTTGCTGTTATCAAAGAGAAAGAGAATCCATATGTTAATGCAATCGTAATACCTGGGGAACTCCACACTGCTACAAAAATGAAATTTACTGACACTAAGTTTACTGACACTTTTTACTAAGTGTCACTAATTATATACAAATACACCATTTTGCACTTTTAACAAGTAGGTATAAGAGATCATTGATTCTAGGGCATCAGTAAATTAAATATCAACAATCACTGATACTAAAATATTAGAGATTAAAAAAATTTCATTAAAACTTGTTTAAGTTTTAACTTGAACCTAAGACTTTTAAAGTTTAAAACCTTAATGTTTGAAGCATAGACCAACAAACCGTGTTGAATTAAGTTGCAATTAATATTTTAAAGAGTTAAAAAAACAAAAGTATAATAAGTAAAGCAAAAACCTAAACTTAGCCAATTTTCCCTGCCTCGCTATCTTCCCTAAACTCTCTATTGCTATCATAACCTTTCTTTCCCTTTTTCTCTTTCATTTTTCTTCTCTCGATCTCTTCTATTCTCTATTGTCCATTAACAAATTGAATTCAATTTTATTCAAATAGATAATGTAAAGCTTATAGTTTGTTTACTTTTTCCATTTTTCCCTAAATTGAAAAACAAATCAAAACCCTAATTGCTTGTTACAGAATGGGTCTCTTCTCTAACTAAACCTCTAGTGCCTTTACTGGCGAAGCAACAAAAAACTATCAACAAGGGTTGAAGTGGCACCGTCACTTGCATATTCAAGCAATCCCGTTCTCAGTAATAAGAAATTCAAGAGGAAAAACTGTTGTAGAGGAGGTTATCAGTTGGCAATGGCTTAGTATTTTATTTTTTCATGAATTTAATTAATGGGCTTGTTTTATTTTAGCTTATGATTAATATTGTCTTAGTTTTTAATTTTTTAGGTATTTTTAATTAAAACCAAATTCTTAATTTTTTCGTTGACATTACACCCACATCAGTAACCACACATCTTGCATGCATGTAATGCTTGAAATGCCATTAGTCGGTAAGTGTATGAATTCCACTTAGATGTTTGTTGTATGTACGTAATCCTTGTATTTTGTTGAGGCATTCGTGGTTCATTTTGTTTGTGTAAATCTGACACTGTCTAGAAAGTTATGAATTTTTTTTTTTTAGAAGACTTGTAATAGAGACAATGACTATGATATAAATTAACTAAGTTCATGCTTGTATGAGTGTTTCTAGATTGTATAAAGTTCATCAATTGTCTTTAATTTTATAAAGAAATCCTTGTTTTCAGGTAGTTTTACTTGTTGAATTTGAAGTTAAAAGGTTAATTTTACAATCTTAAAAAATGGCTTGCAAAGAAGGGTGTTTACTGTCCAGCATATTTTTAAACATTAGTGTGTATGTTTAGCTTGGCTATAGTTGACATGTTGAAAGAATCTTAGACTAGGTGTGTTGATAAGAAAGTTAAATTCCCCACCAAAATATGAATGCCATGCCATCAAATGAGAAATAATAACAAGGCTGTAGAGTCTGACCTATAGGGAAGGTTTTTCCAAAACTGAGTTCAATTGATTCCATTTGTATGTAATTTTACAGTAGGCATTAAACGTTGCCAAAGCCCAAAGGTACGATCTTAAGCTGAGTTGGTGCTTTACAACGTCGACAACCCATAAAGGTACTAGACTATTACATATTTATACCATTTTAAGGTTGTGATTTATGTGTGGTCCACTGATTATTAATGTTTACAGATTAATACGTTTATTGGATAAATTATTGTCCTTTATTGTAATTCATTAATTTATAGGGGATGTCAGAATTATAGATTTATTATTGAAGCTATAATCATAATAACTTCAAACGTTTGAAATTAATCATGCAATTGAATTAAACTTAAATTGACAGTATATAATATATGAACAAGTAAAAATATTTGAAATGGATAGAACTTGGATAAGTTGTCATAGAGTGTCTATAGAGTACCGTACCAGAGTTGATGAATTCCTACATTTTTCCATTTTGAATGCTAAAAAACGAATGTCAATTAGATGTCCTTGCACATCTTGTTGTAATATGGAGTTTTATACTCCTCAACAAGTTAAAGATCATTTATTTGAAAAAGGCTTTCCCGCAACATATAAAGTTTGGACTTAGCATGGTGAGACTGACCCTATTTCTACATCTACAAAGTGTCAAGACCATCTACATAGTGGAAGATTTAGATGTCATGATTATAGTGACATATGTGACATGGTTAATGATGCTTACAAGTACTGTGATAGAGATCTTAGTTCTTTTAGGGATATGCTTAAAAATGCTGAAAAGCCTTTGTATCTAGGGGCAAAACATTCAAAGCTATCTAGTTTAATGAGACTCTATAATGTGAAAGGGAACTATGGGTGGTCTGATAAAGGGTTTTTTGCTTTGTTGGAAGTCCTTGCTGATATTTTATCAAATAATAATAAGTTACCTAAGTCAATGTATGAGGCCAAGAAAACAATGAAAGTGCTAGACTTAGATTATGAAAAAAATACATGCATGTCCAAATGATTGCATTTTGTATAGGAATGAATTTGTTGATCTTACTGAATGTCCAAATTATACAACATCTAGGTGGCAAATAAAAAAAGATGGGTAAAAAAAAATTAGAAAAGAGGTTTCTGAAAAGGTTTTATGGTATTTCCCTCCTATTCCTAGGTTCAAAAGATTGTTTCAATCACCACAAACAGCTCAAAACTTAACATGGCATGCTAATAAAAGAATTATAGATGGTAATCTTCGTCACCTAGTAGACTTACCGGCTGGCAACTAATTGACAATAAGTGGCCAGAATTTGCACAAGACCATAGAAATCTGCATTTAGCTCTCTCAACTGATGGGTTAATCCACAGAGTACACTTAACACTAGTTATAGTTGTTGGCTCGTTACATTGATCACATATAATCTTCCTCCATGGTTTTGTATGAAAAGAAAGTTTATGATGTTTTCTTTTTTTATATCTGGCCTTAAACAACTTGGAAATGATCTAGATGTATACTTAGCACCTTTGATTGAGGACTTGAAATGTCTATTGGATGTAGGGGTTGATGTTTATGATGCATATAGAAAACAAACCTTCAATTTACGGGTTGCATTAATGTGGACAATCAGTGATTTTTCAGCATATGGAAACCTTTTTGGGTGTACTATTAAAGGCCATTATACTTGCTTAATTTATGGAATTGACACTTGTGCATGTTGACTGCCCCATAGTCAAAAAATGTCATATATGGGCCATTGTCGATTTCTGCCACTTGCTCACCCATTTTAGAAACTCAAAACGATTTTCAATGGGAAGCAAGAGTGGAATAACCCTTTTAAAACCTTGCCTGATGAGGAAATCTTTAACATGGTGGAAGATATTGACATTAAGTTTGGGAAAAAGAAAGGCAGAAAGCGAAAACATGATGATGGTGGTGGTGATGAGAACATAACAGAAAAATTGTACAAAAAAAGATCAATCTTTTTTAACTTAAAATATTGGAAGCATTTATTAGTTCGCCATCAACTAGATGTGATGCACATTGAAAAAAATGTGTGTGAGAACATGTATGGCATACTACTTCATCAACCAGGCAAGATAAAGGATGAGATTAATGCTAGAAAAGATCTTAAACATCTTGATATAAGAGGAAAACTATTTCTTGATGAAACAAACCAAAAAAATAAAGTTCTACCTCTAGCTCTATACACTTTGAGTAAAAAAGAAAAAAAACGTTTTGTGAACCTTGTTAAGTGTAAAAGTTCTTGATGGTTATTCTTCAAATGTCCAAAAACTTATATCAATAGATAATTGTCGTCTTCAAGGTCCTAAGTCCTATGACTGTCATACTTTGATGCAATAATTGCTCCCATTAGCCATTCGAAATTGTTTGCCTATAAATGTTAGAAGAGCTATAATTAGGATATGCTTTTTTCTAATTCGATGTGCTCTAAAGTGGTAGATCCTAATACTCTTGACGAATTGCAAGAGGAACTTGTAATCACTTTATGCTTATTGCAGTAGTACTTTCTGCCTAGCTTTTTTGACATAATAATTCATTTAACAGTCAATCTAGTTGAACAAGTTAGGTTATGTGGGCTAGTTTATCTTAGATGGATGTATCCTTTTGAGAGAGAGATGAAAACTCTTAAGGATTATATTCGTAATAGCTACCGTCTTGAGGGTTGTATTTCAGAAAGTTATATTGTAGAAGAAGCACTTCAATTTTTTGCTAAGTACCTCTTAGATTGTGATGTTATTAGGCTACCTACTAGTTCTCTAATTGATTTTTCAATCGAAAGGCCTTTGGGAGGTGCTGTAGTTAAAGCGATTGACGATCTTTTATTGTCTCAAGCACAACGGTACGTTCTAATGAACACCCCTGAAATCCAATCATATATCGAGTAAGTTATTTATTTTTTTCTGATAAATATTTGTATTATATTATAACATTACTATACTACCTTTTAAGTCTTAATATGGTCTCATTGTAGGGAGCATATGCATTATTTGGCATCAAGAAACCCCTATAAGGCAAAAAGAAATGTATGGCTGCAAAATAAACACACCTCTATATTTTCTGGTTGGTTACCAAAAAAGGTTAGAATTATTGCCTAACTAAATACAATATTGGATACAAGCTTTAACATCAACACGATTTTTTTTCATGTAACTAATTACTAAACTTATTAATTTAAATTATAGGTAGCATATGACAAAGCAACTAATGTGCCAGTTGAGGAAATAATGTGGTCGATGGCAAACAAACTGTGCTCAAGTGTGTTGACATACTTTGGCTACCAAATCAATGGCTTCACTTTTGCAACAATAGACTGAGATAATCATCGTGTAACCCAAAATAGTGGTGTTAGGGTTGTCACTAACACTCTACAAATTTCAAGCTCAAAAGATAAAAGTCCTTATTCTGGAAACAAGACTTTCTATAGAGTCATTGATGAGATTTGGTAGCTTGATTATTTAATGGGTAAAAAAACACTTTTCAAGTGTGATTGGATAGATGATAAAGGGGTTAGTGTTGATAATTTAGGTTTCACTGTAGTTGATTTAAATTGGATTAGCTATAAATCCGATTGCTTTATTCTAGCTTGTCATGCAAAGCAAGTGTTTTATGTAAAGGATTAGCCAGATAATAGTAAATTGATGTGTGCTTAATGGCTGAAAAAACTTATAATTTAAATGGGGAAAAATGTGAAGACTTGGATGTTTTTTCACCATTATCTAATAAACTTCCAGTATGTGAGTTGGATGGGAATGATGACGAAGGAATTTATAACAGAAATGATTGTGATGCTATTCTAGTAAATATTGATTTAGAAATTCACTAAATGCATTATTGTGTCTAGTTTCCAGCACTATCTTTTTACTTTTCTAGTAAGCGATTTATTTATTTTATTATATTCCATTACTATTGTATTAACTTCTTAATTGAATTGATGTACTTATGTATTTGAATCATTTTCAGGGTTGTAGGAGATATGGCTGAAAATTATGAGTTAGCTCTTCTAGAGCTTTAGGGAAGACCAAGAAGAAGAAAACAAACAAAAAAGAAAGGCTTGTAGAAAGAGGAATTTAGTAGTGAATCTATAGTTGAGTATAATTCTTATGGTGTTCCAGTTGGAAAAGGGAGAAATGATCTCAGTATTTACATTGGCGTCATTGTACCTGAAACAATTTCAATCTTACTTGATGACTGGAGGTGTATGCCACTGGAAATGAAGGAAACTCTGTGGCTTCATTTTCAGGTTCTATTTAATTACTTATTTGTATATTTAGCTATTTTATATGACTTCTACATTTATTTAAACTTGGTGTTAATCCTTCATTAACTGGTTTACAGAAAAAGTTTAAATTAAGCTTGAAAAGCGAGAGCCAAGTGTTAAAATGGATGGGGTTGCATTAAGAAACTTTAGATGTGAGCTGACAAATGAATTCGTTCTATCTTACAAGAACGATCTAAAGTCATTAAGGCTACCTCTTATTGAATATCCAAGCATTAAAAAGGAAGATTAGAAACCTTTTGTTCAAAAAGTTTTATCTAAGGAATTTCAGATGTGTTGTTTGTTAATATTACCTGATTTATTTGTTACAAGTTACTAATAATTAGTTGTAATCCTTTTGTTCTTTATCATACTATTTGTGTAGGAAAAAAGTAAGAAAGCAAAAGATAACAGAGCAAAGAATATCTACAACCATCAGTTGGGTAGCACTGGATATACTTGCATATTGTATAGAAAAGTATGTAAGATAAGTTATTTAATGCAATTATTGCAATATAACCCAACTAATGCATAAAATATAATAAAATCAATCTTATTTGTTTTCTATCAATCTGAAATAGAAAAAGGAGAATGGAGTTTTTGAGCAAGAGATTAATCGCATTGAAGCTTGGTTAATGGCACGGGCTGACCGAGATGGCAAATATGCACTTGAAGTGACGCCAATTGCTGAGAAAATAGTAAGTCACTTGTAGACTTAATTCTTGTGTATTTCAACTAATAATTTTTAGATTTATAACTATGATTATTATGAACTGCACTTATAATTTTGATTATTATGAATGTAGATTTCAAATTTTAGTATAGCTTTATAATGGATACTATTAGGAATTACGCTTATAATATGTGTGTGTGTGTGTGTGTCCATATATGTATGTATATAAAGACTTGCATATAAGAATTGACTTATTTGCATATAATTATATAATTCCTCTATTTTGCTTTCATGATTTCTACTTGTGGATTATTTTCAATCATGAGTTTCATTTATTAGATGCTAATTATAGTGAATATAAATGTAACTCCTCTTCTTCTTAGAAATTAATCATTGAACTATTAGTTAGAAAAAACTATTTCATATGAATCTACTACTAAATTATCAATTACAAAAAACTAATAAAACACTTCCCGAGTAGTAGTGTTTTGAAGTTTTAGTGTAGATAAACAGAAGTATAAGACAACTAGATAATAGTAAAAAGGGATTGAAAAACTCACAAGCATTCTCAAAACTCATAATCATATCACAACAAATCTACAATAGAAAAATGCACGAAGTAGAATCATGCAATATTTACTTCAAATGTAAGGTCATTTCTATAGCACAGTAACCCAAAACTCAACAAAAAACAACCAACATCTACTATAAGTTTGCATAGATATAAGTGAAAAAAATAACAAGGTTAAAACTAGTTATAGATGCCCCTGAATAACAGTTCCAATATTCCAAAAAACCTTGGTACATTTTGCATTGCCACAACAAAAATTTTTTGAGTATTCAAATAAAGGCCAAAATTGGGAGAAACAATAAAAACAACCTTAAAAAAGCCTTAGAGTAGTGAATAATCCCCCAAAACTCAAAATAATCACCATCACTACAATATAAATTTGCAAAAGTGAAAGACAAAATTACAAGTTGAACCTTATCAAGAAATAAAAGATAGTATAAGACAGCAATAATAAATTAGTAAAAAGAAAAAAAAACTCATTAGCCACCACAAGCGGCATAGTCCTAGTATTCCTTTAAAACATAGCAAAGACATCATTGCAACACGAAAATAAAAATCAATATGCAACAATGATATTTCTAGTTCTTATAATCTTATTGCTTTATAATAAAAAAGATATTAATTCATCTAGAGTCTAAACTATGCTAAAAAGAGATAGAAAAAGTACCTGAAATTCTAATATCATATCCAAAAATCTCTTGATTCATCTTTCTTTCAAGTTAGATTTAATTAGAATACATATCTTAGTGAATTAAAGTCAGATTTATTTTTCATTCATTTATGATGTAATTAAATTTGCTTGTTTCTTTATTATCTGAGTGGATTCAACTCAAATGGAAATATTTAGTTGCTTTTGCTATGGCTATTAGCTTTTGAAATGTCATATGAATTTCGTAATTTAACTTGTATATTTATAATTTTTATTATAGAATGAGCTAAAGAGTCAAGTTGATCAAGGAACATTCTAGTCACAAGGGTCCCATGACATTCTAAGTGAAGCCCTACAGAAGCAGCCAAATGAAAGTAGAGTGCAAGGAGTGGGATAATTCATCACCCCATCCATGTACTTTCATGTCCTTGATGCTACTGAGTTGGCAAAAGAAAGAAAGATGTATCAAGAGAGTTTTCAATTTATGTCTACTCAATTATAACACATGAATGTAAGATTGAGTACCTATAGCAACACTAAAGTAGGTAGTTCTAATTTTCCTAAGCCCAAACCTTCCACTGGTGTTCAGATTGAGATTAATCAACAATCCTTTGAAACTATTGGAAAAAGAAAGGTTAGTAAACGGAATATTACATATCTTTTTTCTATTTCTATATATATATGCATGTATTACTACTAATAGTATGCATGTATATTTTAAGTACTTAACAGGCTGATTTTCCATTGGATAAGTCAACTCCAAAATCAATGAAGAGTAAAATGAAGAATACTTTTGTTAGAATTTCTGAACCAACTCCTCAACAAACTCCAAAGAAAGTAGAGGTTGGAGTTACTTCAAACAGTACGACAAGAAGATCTCCTAAATTAACTCCTAAAGTATTAGATGTGCAGTTCTTGGGAAAAGATGAGAGAGTTCCAAAAAAGGAACTACTGGTCATCAAACCAATAGCGAAAGTCCTTAGGCAGAGTGTGAAGAATACACGGGCAATTGGACGAGCAAGAAAGAATAACAATAATGAATACATGAACATGTTTATAATGTTCATTGAGAATTTCTTGCCTCAGATGATCATGATTGGGCATGATACAATAACTTTTGGCAAAGTTTGAGAGACAAACTTAGATAAAATCATCTATCATAAAATCATCTGTCAGAAAATCATTAAGTTTAAGGAGGTCTCTAACTGCATCATTAACTTATGGATCAAGTGAGTGGCTAATGTTTTATTAAACTTAAAGCCACTATTCAGTTTCTTTTATTTAAACTTACTTCATTATATATGTTTGTTTTCTTTTAGATACTTGTATGAGGATATGGAGAATAGTGGAAGTGCCAACCTAGTTGAGTTTGGACTTTTTGAGAGGTTACATCCAAAGGCCTGATTTAAAGATAAGTCTCAATACATTTTAAAACTTTTAGGCTTGGCAAAGTTGGGACAAGTCATCGTATTCCCATACACCCTGTGTATAATCTCTTTCATTTGTTAACCATATTCTTTATTTAGTAAATTAATTTTGTAAATAATTTTTACTTGTAATTCATGTTTTCAAGTATTTTTTTTATTTAGTGGCCATTGGGTGTTATATGCAATTGATATGGTGACACATACAGTCTACTATCTTGATCCTTTGGATGATAATGCTGATGAAGAAATGATGCGGATTATGAATCAGTTAAGTGTTATTTTTATTCAGGATCATAATATTTTATTTTTCTTTTTTGTATCAATTATTTGCTAACATTTACTATGTCTTCACTGTAGTGGGAATAGAATATACCAATTTTTAAACTCTGATGCAAAGGCCAATGTTCAATGGGTCTCCATCAAGGTAAAAATGAGACAAACCTAAGTAATCATTGCTTATTTCAGAAAAAAAAAAAAAATTCATGTCAGTTTTATTTTGTAGTGTTCAAGGCAGCCTAACAGCTTTGAATGTGGCTACTACGTGATGAAATACATTCAACATATTGTTGCAAATGTAAACATTCTAAAAAATAATGTAAGTATCAAAAACAGTTTTTACAATACTTTATTATAATGTTTTACTGTATTGTGAAATGAATCAGCTCAAAAGAATGTTGAACCTTAGACAAAATGTGTGCTTCTTTATTGTTGTATTTTTACCACATATTTTATGTATTGTATATGTTGTATGCTATAAGTACAAGTACTTACAATAATAGGTATACTACATCCATATTTCTTGTTAGAATTGGTTATTGTTGATGTTCATAAGTTGCTTCAACTTCAAATATTACTATATAAGTTCAGTAAAAAGTAGTAATTGATATGATAATTACTTGTTAAAATGTTTTATTATTTATTAGCATGGTCAAGATGTTTGGTGATTGTTTATAATTTTGATAAAACAGTAATATTCTTGGAGTCATTTATTAGAGTTAAATTGTTTTACATAGATATTTTTAAATGAATGATAATTAAATATTTTTATAAAAGATTTTTGGTGAATAACTTATTGTTTTGAAATTTAAGTTCAAGGGAATTGATGAATACACCATGACAGACCTCTCCAAACTTCGTGATCAATAGGCTACATACGTTGCTAAGTTAATTACAGCCTATAATTGTGAGGTCGTATATGAGTAATTTATGATTATTTTTCCTTTCAAATATACAAGATTTAGTTTTTGTGGTATAGTAATTGATTTTATGTAGTTGTAGGTGGAAAAAAAAAATGAAGGCATGTGTGGATGATCAGTGACATTATTGTGCTTTTTGTTGGTTGTTCACACTTTATTTAATATTTTGTTGTTTACAACTTGTCCAAAACTTGATTTAGTACTTATATTTTCTTTTTCAAATAGTGTAGTTAAATTATGTTACTTTAAATACTATGTTTGGGATGTTTATTATCTGAATTGTATTGTGAAATTTTGTGTATTTCTTTTAACCTTTCTTTTAATTGTAAAACAAACAAGAAAAAGATAATTAAAACAAAAATATATTACTAATCAAAAGTAATATAACATCACCGGACACTGACACTAAATATTTAAAATGATGTTAATAATTTTTGATGCTATTGAGTCAGTGTGTTTTTAATACTGTAGTCATATAAATCACTAACATATAAATAGTATCATTAAATGCTAACACCATTATGTCATTATTTGGGAGATACTATAATATAATGAATTATTGACATTTAAATAATATTAAAACATTCAACACCATTATGTCATTATTTTGGTGATACTATAGTGACATGAATTACTGATACAAAAATAACTGACATTAAAAATTAGTGTCAATGTGTTTTGGTGGAAGCATTATTGACACAATTAGCAAGTGTCAGTAAAAGTAATTACTGACACTAAATTGGTGTCAGTAATGCCTTTTTTTTTTTTAGTAATGCCGGTTTCCCAAGATTTTTGGTGTGATCTAGTTTAGATTACGGTTGACAACAACAGAAAGGTGGTTAAAGTTCCTTCGCATGCATGGATGGATTCGTTTATCTATGATAAACTAGTGTGTATTAGTAAAATAAATGAACAAGTGGTTTTGTTTAATAAAGCATGCATGGATAAGCTAGTTATCCAAAAATTGAGTGAATGGGTGTAATATCTCTTGATCTAATCTTTTATTTGAGCAAATACACTTACCTAATTGGTAATTAATAAATGAGAATATAATAATAGTAAATCTTGACCGTACATAACTAAAAATGCATGTGTGAAAAGATCCTTTAAAATTAAGATGTTATTAGACTGTGAAAGGATCCTTATCCGAATATGAATGTCTAATTTTTATCTTTTTTTTTATAGAAATAGGCATTGCATATTAATCATAGGTCAAATCGAGACATACAAAGCAAAACAAATAAAATACAAATACAAATGTAAATGTTCTTATTGTAGCCTTAATTTATCTGTCCTACAAACTGATGAACTATATCCTAAGACAATTAAGAATATTTGCTATTATAGCACAAAATTTCAAATACCCATATTCATTATAAGCCAAATCGCCCCAGAATTATAAAGCAATCCACATCATGTCCTTGTTCTATATTATGCCAACAGTTTGTTTTGGAGGGGGAAATTTAAATGCTAACTGGATAAATAACTTACTAACACATGGCAATGAAAATCAGCCTAATGACGTCACCTTACTTGACCAAATGGCAATATAGCTTTCAAGTGTCAGAAGATAAGCTCTTTGTGGAAAAAGGCAATTTCAGAAAATATGCCCAACATCAAAAGGTATTATTGAAATTCAAATTTTGATAGGTAGAGGCAACACATGAATAGCACACGCCATCATAAGAAAGAGTAAAGTATTTTCTTTTTGGCTAAAAATAAAGAGTCAATGAGAATAAAAGTTCTTTGAGCAAAGCAATAGGAGGGACCACGTCAACTGTCCTATGCTATCCTCTGAAAAGTAATAGGACCACAAGTTCAAGAGGCTGCCACGTGCACAATATTGGAGGCAAAAAAGTGGCTGGAGATTTCCTTTACTCCTAAGCCTATAGATGTCACCATCAAGGGAACACAAGGCAAATTATTCAAATAGCATCAGCTGAGGGAGGTTAGCCATTAAATGAACACCATGTGTCTAAAATTACCAAAATACCCTCTGGAATACTCTTGTATAAGCTCCACATGTTCAATCGTGAGTGAGGGCTCTCTCTCCTCTTTTGTTCTATTTAACTCTAGGCCTTCTTTTTTAGATCTGACTTCTTAAAAGACTATTTCATCTTTTTTTCCTCTATTTTTATAACTTCATCGAAACTTTTGGCCATCTCATCTATCAAATAAGCTTTTCTCTTATTCTTCTCTTAGAAAACTCTCTCATGTTATTATTCACCATAAACAACCTTTAGTAAGGTTTTTCTGATATTGTAATGTAAATCATATAATACTTCACATACATAATAGATTGGAGATGATTGTTCCTGTGGATGTATATTAAAAACCAGAACCATATAAAATACTGTGTGTTCTCTACTTTATGTTTATTAGAATGATGTTAATGCTCAAATCATACTTCATATATAAGCTTGCTCAAGGTATACCACAAGCTCTATTAGGCTCCTTAGATAAGCTCTCTAGAGCTATCATTGAGTTCACCAAGGCTACTCTTTAAGCTCTCTTAAGATCCCCCTATTAACTCTTTAAATTAACTACACAAACCTCTTTATGTTATTCTGAACTTAAAACTCCTCAGTTAAAGTCCCAAATTATCTCAGGTCAACTTCTAAATTACCTCAACTATTCCTCTTACCCCAAAAGTCAGAAAAACACGGCTAAACCCAAACTTAACCTCATCTCTCCCAAAATATAAACTTTGTTTGCTTGAATTGAATTTGACCTAGATCATGTGAGAACAACCACTAAATGGTTCAAATCAAATCCTAGCGAAAATTCAATTAAAACAGTTTAAGAAGTATTTTTCATCAATTCAACGCATTTTTTTCCTTATTTTTTTTAAGGAAAATTATCAATCCTATACCCTTAGTTTACTCCGTTGTCAAATATACTACAAAAACTATCATGGTATATTAATCGTCCACCCTAAGTTGACAATATGTATTTGCCGTCCACTAAACTGTTAGTTGCCGTTTAAATATGATGACGTCACAGGGGTAATCTGATCTTTTCATATCATACAAGTGATAATTTTTGTTTATTGTAATTTAAGTTTCAAGGGTAAAATTGTCAATTCGTTATAATTCTGTTAACTTTCAAACAACAGCTAACGATTTGGTGGTTGGTAGATAGTTTTTGTCAATTTAGAGTGGATGATTGATACACACTTAAAGTGTTGTAGTATTTCTGATAAAATAGTAAATTTAGAGTGTACGAATAATAATTTTCCTTTTTTTAATAAGACTAAGATAAGTTGAGGATTACAATTGATTGAGAAATATTTTAAAGATCATCACTTTATGAAGGGAATAATTTGAAATTTTCCCGTCAAACAATTGCATAAATTTGGCATTTGAGCTCATAAATCAATAAAAGTAAAACGTACCTTCTTCGTATCATTCCTTAAAAGATTTCGTTCCAACATAATAAAATAATTTCAAATTTATTTTTTTGAATTTGTGCGCTCGCCCTCATTTTTAGGTGCATATTTAAGATTTCCCTGGATGAAAAGCAACGGTTCTCGTGGCTCTAATATTCTGGAATGGAAGGGCATAAAATAAGGATAGGTAACTTCGTCTTTAATTCCTAAGGTTTATGCTAGTTTTACTCTTTGTATTCTTAAAAATCATCCAAAACGTCTTGGTTGTTAGTCTCTCATAGGTGGAATTAACTTTAATTAGAGAAAATAGTAGTTTTATTGTAACATAACTCAAAATTTAAATAAGTTTTACGTGTTAAATTTTAAAACATATAGAAATAGTAAGCGTAATTTAACAGCGCTAAAGGTGCTTGACATTCTATTTTACTGACCACTTGAATTCAAGTCTTAGGAAGATAAGAACTAGTAGATATCATGTAGCAATCTTTATTTTTACCATATATTATATTATAATATCCAGAATTTAATAGGCTTTTTTTTCACAGAGTGAAGGGGAGAGAGTAAGAGAGAAAACATTTAAAACAATGAACGAAACAATTATGTACATTGTGTGATCAATCTTTTCAGTAGGCGTACATGGTAGGAAAAAGGAAAAAAAATCTCCCGAATTTTCAATGGATGAATATATTCTTTTTAGAGTTTTGCACTTAGCACATATGAATAATTTGTTTTCGCTCTAATAATCATTATTCAGGACAAACATTTTGTGGGGAATGCTCAGGTGTGCACCAGATCATAGAGGACCTATCATTTTGTAGGTTCATCAATTCCTCCCCCCCTTTTGATTATCAATTAAGGAGAAAACTTTATGTGTAATAGGCAGTAAACCTTAGCATTCTAAAGTGACGGGTCCATCTAATACTGGCTTGTTATTTGGTAGACCTAGTGGTCCCATGTGTTTGAGGAAATATCTTATATAATTATTGGGCTAATAATATAAGATTGAGCAACTCTCAATTCTTAAACTAGTCTTTTAGTATGCTTAGGCTCATAGGCTTGTATATGGAATCAGAGCTGAACTCATGTACTAGTTGATCCGTACAACCTTATCACATGACAAGAACCAATCAAAATGACCAGTGTACATGTGATTAAAGGTGTTGAGGAAGACATCACAGGTTAGTTGAGAATACTTAATGAATTAATAATATAAGCTTGAGGCAACCCTTAACTTGCAAGCTAGCTTTTGAGTATAAGTTGGGTCTTTGAACATTTATAGCACACTTAAAAGGGTCCACAAAATTTAAATAAAAATTTACGAATACCTCAAAGGACTCATTAAACATGTCAAAAGATAAGTGTTATTAGACAGACACACTGCCTTAACCAGTATCACAAAATTTTCTATTTCTTAAATGAGTCTAATAAGACAAGTTTCTCCCATTAATGTGAAAAACTCTTATCTTTAAAAAAGATGAGTTACACACCAAACCCTAGCTAGTAGATGCATTAGAATTCTTTCTTTAGATTACGCATAGGTGATAAGGATCACATTAAGATCCTAAATATCTTTCTTAATCAACACCATTATAAGCTAAAATGAAAGCAATTACAATTCAATTAATTGATAGGCTCAAATACACAATTTATACAAAATTATAGATTACGTAAAAAGAGCATAATTATTTACCATAATTGAGGATTTCTCCTAAAATTTGATACCCAATTAATCATAGTATTTGTCATATATACAGGTCATATTGCCAGTGATACTGGCCTTGATTTTGGCTTAAAATGATGTTGATTGAGAAAGATATTTAAATCTTAATGTGATCCTTGTCACCAAGAACCTGCTTTACCGCCTCAACTACTTGGCAACCACAGATATAAAATAAATAGTGAGACTATTGGCACCTCTCCAAATACCTTTTAACACCTCTTTTCTTTTATTAATTTCATTAAAATATTTAAAAATATTACAAAATTCTTTTAACACCCCCTTCAATGACAAAAATATCCTTTATTAAAATCTATTAGTATAAACCTCATTCTTCAATTTTACTTATTTTTACCTGCACCAATATCTTTTAATTTCCAAACTGTTAAATTTCAATTTTAGGTACTATTCATTTTGTCTCTTATTCAAGTCATTTTTTATTTTTCTTTTTTTAATATTTCCAAGTTTACTCCAATTGCAAACTATTTTATGGATTATGATCAAGATACCACAAATTTAAGTATTAAAATGTCAGTAGAAAAATAACACAAGACCACTTATACACAAGCATATTAAAAATAGCCTCCCACCAAAATAATATATTTAGACTTATAACCTAAATAGCTAATTATCTTGCTTATCAATGTAGTAGTGGTACAGTCAATTAAATGAGTTAACCAGGGGATCATTTAGGCATATACAATAGTAACTACAAGAATTACGCTTGTAATTAAATTAACCCGATTATTTAAGTCTAAATCTACTCTACTAAAAGATTGGAGCTAACCTTTATAATTATATACTAGCAAGGATAGTGTTCTCGAATAATAATTCAACTATATCACATTGATTTTTTTATTGAACAATCTTTTGTACCACATCGGCAATTAAATTGATATCTCAACTGCCCAATCAATTTAATTACATCTTATTTCTTGATACTTACTAGTTTTCTCTAATGATTATTTTTAACATTCTAATTATGTTGACAAACTCTAGCTAGAGAATTCTATGATCAAGTGCCGAAAACCCCTCAAGAGATGTGTACAAATTCTATATTGTTAATCTATAATCTCTTTGCTCATCATTGCTTCCACTAAGATACCAGGTAAGCTTGACTACAAATGTATGTTGCGCATATTAGTAACTCAAACGAAATGAAAATCATAAACATGAAATTATAATTAATTTAAGATTGAGATTACAATAAAATTAATGTCCATGAGATTTAAAAAGTCTGACAGTCATTTTAAGGTTAATTAAATCTCATACGTGATCTAGTTCAATGTAGTCAAACTACATTAGTAAATTCATACATGATTAAGACTAATGAATTTAATACAGCATATACATTAATAGAGTGCCCAACTCTATTTATTAGCTACAAATTCAATTTTTTTTTAATTATAAGATAACTTGATATATAATGATCACATAAACACATATAATATAATTAAATAAGCCTCATTCAAAATATTTATGCAATTAATATGTCTGAAAAATATCTCAAATATTTTATAATCAGAAAATGTATTTATTTTAAATAAATTAATATACTTTAAAGAGCACATAATCCCAATAATCTCTCACTAGCTCTCAAAGCACATGCTCTTGGCCTTTAAGTGCAGGTTATAAAGGTTTCCTATTAGTGGCCATTGTAACTAGATCTACCACATAACGTTCTAATGCCATTTCGGGTATCTATTATATATCCTTTCTACTCTATTCCCTTAAAGAGATATTATTCCCTCTTAATGTGTTTTCTTTCTCGCAATTTCTTGGTTCCTATAGTTGATCAAATGCACCACCATTATACTACTAAATTTTAACAGATATAGTCACTATAGTTACTATTATGGTTCCTATGACTTTATCATTATTCTACTGTTACACTATTAAATTTTAATAGATACAATTGGTACAGGTACCATCTCATGATCTTATAGAGACTTATAGAGTTAAAAGCTTCTTTAATAGCTTAAAATAGAGCCATATTTTTACCTTTAGTTACGGAGTTTTATAATATTGAATTGTTTCATACTCTTTAACTCATATCTCCACTTCCCAATATAAACACAATTTAGAAATAAACTTCCTAAAATCCTTTTCTGACATGAATTAATAACCTTTTGTAAAACTTACTAACACTTGTTGAGTGCTAGAAAGTGTGTATTTGTAAAGGAGAAAATCATCATTTTACACTCTAAGTCTTACTAACATCCCTAATTTTATGTCTTTAAGTCTCTTGTGATTTAATTATATATGTTTTATTTTAATTAAGTATTTTATATATTCTAAGGGGCATCATGGTCATTTCACAATGAACGAGAGATCAGATAGCAAAACAGACAACAGTTTTGAATTCAGGACAGTCAAAAACCTTAGGAGAAGCCTAAACAAATAAATGACATTGTTCACGTATGCAGTACTGTTTACGACATTGTACACATATACAGTATTGTTCAAGATACTGTTTACATATACTGTATAATGGCGTTGAACTGTATGATGACGTGGCAGCATTCGATGGGATGAATGATGTGGCATTGACTGCTTATGTGGCATTGACTGATGATGTAGTGTTGACTGATGATATGTCACGATCCTATTAGAATAAAATGCTTGCGTGGTGTTGACTGGTGACGTGGCAGTATGTTAGTGGATAGAAAAATGTGCGTACGGTACATGCATATACACAGAATGACAGCCCTAATAATGTGTTCTATCTAATCAGAACTTGCCATGTGTCGGAATCCTAAGCGTCCAAATTCTTTTAACCTGTTGGCCATAATTTACTCATTGTCTTTATAAAAAGGAGGCTCCCCCCCTATTTGGACAGCCTTTAATCCATTTTTTAGCTCCATTTTTTGTAATTCCTTTTCTATCTTGTATTTTTTATGTATTTTACTAAATTCTTATTTTACCCGTAGTTCATTTATAAGTAGCTAATTTTCTTTCAAGTTTGGGTTGAAGGTGAAGTTTGAACATACTCCATGGGCTTAATTTGGTAAATTTACTTTTTCTTCCCCTCTGATTTATGTGGATGTTTTGACTTTTCGTTGACAGATAGTAATAATTTTTATTTAGAAATTGTCTGGTATAACCGTCTCCCTGGTGCAAGGTTACTACTATTTGGCACAGTAAGCACTTAGTACCATATTAATTAGAGTGAGGTTCATGAAGAGTGAAAAATCCCCCTTCATGATTTAATTGGCACTAATAAGGAATGTTAAGCCCATAGTGCATGTTGAGTACAGATCCAAGGACCCAAACACTTCATTTTAATAGTTTATTCTCGCCGATATAATTTAAATCATAAGATAGCCTACGTCACTTTCATTATAAATCCAACCACCCGCTTAAGCAACTTAATTATACACGCAATTAAAATTCATCTCCTCGTGGGATCGACACTCGTCACCGTTGAATCTATTCTATAATAGATTCATGCACTTGCGACAATAATAAAATTTACACAATAACAGAGATCACTACCAAAATACGTACGTATATAACTTCTTAGTTCGTTTCAAAATTGATTTTAAATGCTTAAAATATTTCGATATTTAAGGTTTGAATGATATCTATTGACCATCCAACTACAAAATAAGAGTTTTCCATGGCATAAATGAGACTTTACATTCAAAGTTCTTATATAGGTAGTTTGTCTTATTTTATCTATCTCCCCAAGTGTATAAGAACATTGATGCTTGGAGAATGTATAATTCCATTTCTAAATGACAAAAATCATTCTTGGAATTTAAAAGTTTAATCAAGACAGTATCTAATCAATATAGGTAGTCTTTGGGGAATGAAATTGGGCGACCATATACCCTCTAAATAAAGGGTAAGTCACTGGTTGAAGGATTTTTTAGAAGGTATTCTTGATACCAGGAGTAGACCTACTCAACCAAGAGGTCATCGTGGTCATTGTTCAAAGACCACCTCGACCAGAGATTCAATAAGGTAATTATGAGCAGACAACCTTGTCGTACGATTATTAGGCATTTTGGTCCTAAGCAGTCTCAGAATTGCGGGTAGCACAGTCACCAGCACGTGTATCTTTCAAGAAGTATGGACATAATGAACTCCTATTCACTTTCGGTTTCCAAATCCTATTCCTCTTCGTTAATGAATTCTTATTCGTAAAATGATAGGATAGGCCGAAAATAAGGGGAAATAAAAGGGACTGAGGGTAGGGGCCAGTCTATAAAAGAAGAGAAGAACAAAGGTAAAAGGAAGAAAAAAAAAATGGAAGCTCTTTCTCTCTCTCTCTCGCTCTCTCTTTATCTCTCTTGTTGAACCATAATCGTTTTCTTCTAAGTTAAATTGTCTCTAAGGCCATTAAGGGCCGTTCTGATTTTTTCCCAGAAAAAAGCCCGATCACTTGCTTGAGCGTCAAAGAGTTTTCATAGGAAAAACTTCTGGCGCCCTCTAACCATTAGTTGTGGGTGCAAATTTCCTGGTCGAGGTCTGGTCCTTCACTAGCTCTAGCAGGAACGTGGTAAGGATTATTCTTATAGAGCATGAAGTTGGAGGACAAGAAGAGCGTTATTGCAGGGTAAAAAATTCATCACTAGACTTCTCCATTAACATTTTGGCTGTGTCGTTGGGAAAATGAATAAAAAGCTATTGTCGTACGGTTGCTCAAGATAAAAAACCACTGCAAAATGAATTCAGGAGGGAGTGGATCACAAGCAGCCGACCATAGGGCCATTAAATAATCCACATAAAGGGAAATTGTAATTGAAGTAGTGAAAAGGGCGATGCAGGTGCAGATGGAACAGATGGAAAACATTACATCGGTTTTGCACGAATTAAGAGAGGGGCAAAAGAGGTTGGGAGGAAATATCTCTATTGACTACAGAGATGCCTTAGAGCCGTTTGCTGCAGCGATTTAGGGAATTCAAAGCCCCATATTTAATGAAGGAGGATCAAGGGCAGAAGAAAGGGAGTAAAGGCAGCATCTGCACAATGCTGAACACAAACATGATTAAGTACCTCTGCAGAATCCTGATCATACTGCAGAGTTAGAAGCAGAAGTATGGAGGCTGGCCTAAGTCATCGATGAGATGTAGAGCCACATTAAAATGTCGAGCTGGAGGATTATGCTAGACAGCAAGTCTCCGTTCTCAGCCGAGATCATGAGCATGGTCATCCCATGAGACTTCTGTTTCCCCGACCTCAAGTACAAGGAGAAAAGCGGCCCCTTAGTCCATATTGAATGTTTCAACAATATGACCAAGGTGCAAGGTTTGACACAGGCTCGAAGTTGTAGCGTATTCCCGCTACCTTGGGGAGGCATTACTAGCTTTGAGCAGATGCGCCAATAGTTCGCCGAGCAATTTAGTAGGGCAGTGGCACCATAGGACAACATGATGGAATTGTTGGGCATCAAGCAAGGTAAAAACGAGACCCTCAGGTAGGCCTATAATCACCCACAGGCTTTCAAAAGGCTGAAAGAGGGAGTAAGGATTGGGCGATTGTGGTACAACATAAGGAATCCTACTATGCAATCCTACGCCATAGGATACGAGCAGGTTAAGAGGGACGTTGAGATTGAGGAGGAAAAAGAAGCACGAAAAAGGAGTGAGTTCTTAAAGGGGATGCGAAAAAAAGAACAAAAGGCACATAAGGTTAAAGGGCTAGTGAAGCAGAAAGATGGATCCTTTGCAAGCAAAGGTGCGAATGGCCTCGAATTCTCATGTCAGACCTGTCCAAGGCTAGCAACTTACAAGCCAAACAGGAGTAACTCGAGCTGGTCACTGAGCAAGGATCTTTGGAGAGAAGTCAACCATCTACGATCCCTCCCTCATCATATTCTTCTGACCACATACCATGTACAAGTTACCAAACAAGATGAACCAGACCCGTTACCACGCTCCGTGGATAATAGTAATTTTCCCAAGGACAGAACTACGCAGATGATTAACCAGAGTCTGTCGTATCGACAGTACAAACCTCTGAAGGTCCTATTAGTGGAATTATACCACATTATATAGTGTCGTGGCCTTTTGTACCCTTCCGAACTGATAACAACACTGGCAAAAAAAGAGGATAGAAACATATTTTGTGGGTTCCATGACACTTATGGTCACTCCATGGCTCAATGCCATAATCTTAAGAACTAAGTGGAGGACCTAGTTCATAATGGGTCTTTAGATGATTTTTTTTAGGGAGCCCACCATGCACTGGACACGCCGAGCAGAATAAGGGGAGAAGGCAAAGAGGTTAGGAGTGAGCAACCAATCATAAGGGTTATCGTAGGAGGCCCATACTAGCTGAAGACTTGAATAGAGCTAGGAAAAATTATTCCATATATGGGATGACAAGCAAAGAGGTTCTTTTCAACTTACCTGCGGTAAAGCGAGCAAGAACCAAGCAAGTGCCAATAATATGGACCGATGATAACGAAGAGGGTGTGCTATACCCCATGAAGAAGCCTTGGTGATAAAAGCAAATGTTGAGGGAAAAGAGCTTAACAGGATACTTGTGGACTCAAACAGCTCCGTAGATGTTATGTTTAAATCAACCCTGGACAATATGAGGATCTCAGACTTATGGCTTTAGCAGACCAGCACATCTTTAAAAGGGTTTAAGGGTGGAAAGCTAACTCCCCTTGGTGTGCTGGAACTCTCAGTCACAATAGGGTCCACCCAGACTGAAAAAACGATGATGTTGGATTTTGTGGTGGTCGACGAGCAAAGCCCTTACCAAATTATTTTGGGAAGACCCTTTGTGAGGATTAACAAGGCTGTGATGTCGAATCATTAACTATCCCTGAAGTTTTGCGTAAACGGTGTCGTAGGAGTAGTGAAAGGTAACCAGAGAATCACTCAAGGGTACTATGCATCCGATGCAAAAGAGTCGATGCAGATCACTTCCTTGGATACAAAAGGAAAAAAAAAAGAAGGTAAAAAGTTGCTAAGGAGGTGGAGATAGTGAATGTGGAACGCAGAGCACCTCAAGAAATATTTTCAGTAAGATTTTCTTGTATTCAGGTAGATAATTTGTTTTTATTCCAATATTGAGTTACTTTAGTATGAATTGCGAACAATAGTTAAATAAGAATTTCAATATTTTTTTGATTATCCTATTATGAAGATTTTGAAGGGCAAAAAAAGACCAAAAGTCTCAAAGCTTGCTTGAGGCGAGACAGGTCAGAATTCACCAAATTCCTACTCAACTGAGTGAAAGCGAGCAGATGACTTTATGAAGATTTTGGAGGGTGAAAAAAGACCTAAAGTCTCACAGCCTGCTTAAGGCGAGACATGTCAGAATTTGCCAAATTCCTGCTCAGCTGAGCGAAAACGAGCAGGTGACTTTATGAAGATTTTATAAGGCAAAAAAGACCTAAAGTCTTAAAGCCCGCTCAAGGCGAGACATGTCAGAATTCACCAAATTCCTACTCAACTAAGTGAAAGCGAGCAGATGACTTTATGAAGATTTTGAAGGGTGAAAAAAGTCCTAAAGTCTCACAGCCTGCTTAAGGCGAGACATGTCAGAATTTGCCAAATTCCTGCTCAGCTGAGCGAAAACGAGCAGGTGATTTTATGAAGATTTTATAATGCAAAAAAGACCTAAAGTCTTAAAGCCCGCTCAAGGTGAAATAGGTCAGAATTCGCCAAATTCCTACTCGGCTGCATGAAAGCAAGCAAATGATCTTATGAAGACTCTCAAGGGGAAAAAAAGACCTAAATTCTCAAAGCTTACCTGAGGTGAGACATGTCAGAATTCGCTAAATTCCTGCTTGGCCAAGTGTAGGTAGATGATTCAATGGTAAAGAGATTGCCAAAGGCAAAAAAGACCTAAAGTCTCAAAGCCTGCTTGAGGCGAGACAGGTCAAAATTCACCAAATTCCTGCTTGGCTGTGTGAAAGCAAGCAGATGATTTTATGAAGACTCTTAAGGGAAAAAAAAGACCTAAAGTCTCAAAGCCTACCCGAGACCAGACAGGTCAGAATTCGCCAAATTTCTGCCCAGTTAAGTGAAAGCAACCAAGTGACTTTATAAAAATTTTATAAGGCAAAAAAGACCTAAAGACTTAAAGCCCGCTCAAGGCGAGATAGGTCAGAATTTGCCAAATTCTTACTCAGCTAAGTGAAAGCAAGCATACAATTTTATAAAGTAGAAAAGACCTAAAGTCTCAAAACCTGCTTAAAGCGAGAGAAGTCAGAATTTGCCAAATTCTTGCTCAGCTAAGTGAAAGCGAGTAGACCATTTTATAAGGCAAAAAAAACCTAAAGCCTCAAAGCCTGCTCGAGGTGAGACAGGTTAAAATTTGCCAAATATTTTATAAGGCCAGAAAGACCTAAAGTCTCAAAGCCTTCTCAAGGTGAGACAGGTCAGAATTTGCCAAAATTCTTGCTCAGCTAAAGCGAGTAGACGACTTCATGAAAAAAAAAAAAAGAAAGGGACCTAAAAGCCTTAAATCCTGGTTGGTGTAAGAAAAAGATCAAATTTTCCAGATCCTACTCTGCTAATTGCGAACGAGCATGTTATCTAATATTACGAAAATATGTAAGTTTTGAAGCCCTAAAAGTTGCTCACTCAATTAAAAGTGGATAAACAATCCATTGTCGAAAATGTTTTAAAACGTAGGGGGATAAAGAACAGATAGCCTGGTGGGGTAATACTTTATAGTTTCCAGTATTGATTTATTTCACTCTCAACATTAGAAGCTTGGGGACTGATGTTTGGAGAATGAAATTGGGCAACCATATACCCTCTAAACAAAGGGTAAGTCACCGGTTGAAGGGTTTTTTTTGGAAGTATTCTTGATACCAGGAGCAGACTTCCAACATGAAAACAACTAAAATTTAAGATAATTGGAGTTCTAATGGAACAAAAATAGTAGAAGCAGAATTCATTGGGTAGGAAACACTAGATAAGATCTTAGTATTGGACTAAGCCAACGCAATTAGATTACCCAATAATCAAAGCATGATTAGTTATCATTCTAATCTAAACGACTCAATAAGATTTTTTTTTAATAACCTATTTATTGAGATTAGATGACACTTTAATCCAAATGACTCTACAGAGAGATTTTTTATAAATAATCTTTGAGGGAATTATAAAAGAGGGGCTTTTATTGAATAATTGAAGCTAAAGTTACAACAATATGACCTTTCCGTTTATAATAAAGTAAACCTACTTTCTTAAGTTAACTTGAAAAGAGAAATTAAATCATAATTATAATAAAAATAGAAGATTAAAATACATAGCATAATTGACTCTAATTAAAATAAAAATTCTAGAATCCTAAAATAACATCCAACATCATTCTGCTCCTCTAAAATGAAACTCACCCTCAAGTTTAAATATAATCTGGAGGATGAACCTCATAATGTAAGACCAAATCATCTCATAATTCAAACTTGATGTCTTTCTTATCAATTTTTCTCAAAATTTTGAAGAGTTCATACTTCATCAACTTCCTTCGCTTGTACATTATTTGAGACGAAAAAGACTTCCAAGAACAAACAATGATCAAATGACTCTTTGCCTTCCCCAATTAACATTTGATGCACTCTCCAATAAATTTCATCATTTCAATCAAATCTTCTTCAAGCACAACCTTCTTGTCTTCAATGTGGATAGGTAGAACCATTTCGATCATTTTAGCTTCTTCAACTTGATTTTACTGCACAACCTTGAACGCACCCTTAGGCTTAATGCACAAATCAAGAATGGTTTGCTCTTGTTTAAAAATCTTAAGTAGATCAAAAACCTCATCATCTTCAATGCTAGTCTTGTCTACCAAGAAAACATCATGCACATTCTGACATAAATTGTTAGATTAGAATTTTAATTCAATAAGAAATCATACCTCTTTTTCTGGCATGCCACATGAGTTTTCTTCTTCAACAAAAGGTGAACTCATTGGTATTTTCAGGCACTTTCATCGAGTTAAGCAATTGCTTGATTAAAACTTCATCAATTCTTTTAATTGCGTCATTTAAGCTTCGTTGAATTTGCAACTTGATTTGCATGGCTAAAGCAATCCCTGGTAGGAAACACTAGATATTGTTCTAGCACTGGACTAAGCCAATATAATTAGGTTGCACTCTGATCAAAGTGTATTAGATATTGTTGTAATCTAAACGACTCAATGACATTTTTTTGATAATGCATTAAGCAAGATTAAATGATGCGCTAATTCAAACGATTTTATAAGAGAGATTTTTTATAGATAATCCCAGAGGGAATTATAAAAGAGGATTTTTTATTGAATAATTGAAGCCGAAGCTACAACAATAAGGCCTCTCTATTTATAATAGAATAAACATACTTCCCTAAGTTAACTTAAAAAGGTAAACTAAATCATAATTATAATAGAAATATAAGAATAAGACATATATCATATTGGACTCTAATTAAAATAGAAAATTCTGAAATAAAAATTTTAGAATCCTAAAATAACTTTCTACATCAAGTTCCTTCTAGTATCATGATTGCATTAACATAAGGATTTTCTTTCTCTATGATAACAGTAGCAACCTCCCCATTTACACCAACCAGCTCTAGCCATGAGCTCTTGCCTGTAATAATATATATTTCAATGTAAAATAAGAGTTATTAATTATTAATACAACTAATCAAAATAATTAAAGTTGTTAATCAACCAAGCATGGCCATAATTCTGTTCCTTTACACTTAAAATCAGCTATGATATTGCAATTGCTGATACCTATGAGTGTTAGGAAATTGAAGTAGGGCCACAATTAAAATGAAATTAAAGAAAAATAAAAAATAAACACACAAACAAGACACTAGAAATTTACATGGTTCAGCTTCTATCCTATGTTTACAGGTGAAAGATAGAAGGAAATATTTTACTATATATTAAGAAAATAACAACTTCTTTATAATAATAGGAGAGAACAATTACACTCACTCTATAATTAGGAACAAACTACTCTCACTTCCCAAGAGCCCAAATATAGCCAACACTTTCAATTTAAGAGAAATTATATTTAGCTCTCAAATTCTCTTTGAAAAAGGATTTTTGGGATGGATCAAAATTAGGGAAGAAGCCCTCCTTTTATAGCCAATGAATTGGCTTTTGTTCACTTTTTTTTGGGGTGTGTGTCAACAAATGCAACACCACCTCCAATTTCAATAATTGTGGCATCATTTTTTTGGAAGAGCGGTGCCAATTATTTTTGACAGTGAGGAGCTCCTAGTCGTGGGTATGAAGCTCTAAAGGGTGTCATGACGAGCAGCCAAAGATGGTTTTGCAGCAAAGGCAAAAATAAGGACGAAGAGTGCTAGTGGTAGAATTGAGCTCTCCATTGCCGATAATTTTCTAATGATTTTGAAGCCTGTTATATGTGTGGAAATGAATGCACAAGAGCTTGCTATTTATAGAGCTTGATGAATACTATAGCTGGTTACTGAACCGCAGCTTACTTGATTAATTAATTAGGCCAGTGGAAATGACTCTCTCATCAAAATATCATGATTTCATCTTTTGCTTCTCTTTTGTTTGACAATCGAAAGTAGTTAATGGCTAATTTATGGGTTAGTGTGATTTTTCAACCAACTAATCCCTTCATGCATGTAAGTCGCCATATGTTGTAATTAAAAGAAAGTTTGTAAATTAGTTGGTAGACAACCGAAGGAATATGCACAAAATACGCAGAATTGACAAACAGATTATAAAAATAAGGAACTCGTGATTTAATCTTTACCACAGACTTGGTTTTTGCTTATCCAATCGGCAATATAAACAGAATGACTTTTTGACGTTTTCGACATTATATAAAGCTGGCTATGACAAATAACTAGCCACTACAGATAAATAATTTGTTTTCGCTCCGGCAATCATTAGTAAGGGACGAAAAGAAAATGTGGTGCACGCTCAAGGATACGCCGACCATAAAGGACCTTTATTTTACATTACAGGTTTATGGGTCCTTCTCTCCCTCTTTATTAGTAAATGAAGAAAAATTTATGTGCGAGTATCATTCAATAATGAACTGCCATTTGGCAGGTCTGTGAATTTCGCATGTTGAGAAACGAATCTCATATTCGTTGCGACTAGTTATTGAGATAATAATATAACTTGAAGGCATCCTCAACCATCAATTTAGCTTTTGAGTATAAGTTAGGTCCATGAACTTCTATATATATGGCGATATCATAGCAAAATTTAAGCATGAGTAAGCCTACACTACATTGTCACGTGTCAAGACCAGACAAAATGATCAACCTGTACGTGATTGGGGGTGTTGAAAATATCTAACATTAACTAAGAATAGTTATTGGACTAATAATATAAGCTTGAGGCAACTTTCAACTCTTGAACTAGTTTTTAAGTACAAGTTGTTTAATAAGGATTTCCTAGGATAATTTCTATTTTGGTAGGTCCTATTTGAGGAATAAGTAATTTTTCCTTTGGAACTTAACTTATTCAAGAAGGAATATAATTAGTTTAAGAAAAAAAATACTTCTTTTACAAGAAATAATCACTATATATAGATAGGTTGAGTACACTTATTTGCATAATAAAACAAAATACTTTATAAGTAGACTTTTTTAAATGTGGGAGAAACAACATGTCTATTAAGAGAAACAGGACATGGTTATGTGGATACATGGTGGATCATATTTTGTCACCTAATTGAAAAGCTCACCAAGTTGGAGATTATTAGGAAATATGTCTATTTTTTCAATAAAGATTTCCTAAAATTTTGTCTTCTTTAGTAGGATTTTAATTTAAGAAATAAGTAATTTCTCCCTTGGGATTTAACTTATTTAAGAAGGAATGTAATATATTATGAGAAAAGCAATACTTCTCCTAAAAGAAATAATCACTATATATAGAGATTTTGAGTTCACTTGTTTGTATAATATATAGCAATCAGTTCTCTGTAAATAAATAGTTTCTAATGTGTGAGAAACAGTAAATCTGTTGAGAGATTAAGTGTTATTGTAGTTTTAGTTTACGAAAAATACTAGAGTAATTGTAATAATTATTTACATAGTGAATTTTTCTCTTGTCGTCCTTGATAATTATGGTTTTTCTCTAGAAAAAAAGATTTTTCATATTAATTCTTATATTATGTGACTGGTTTTATTTTTCATATATTTTCTATTTATTATTTGTTTGATATTGTTGCTTGCAAGAACTTAGGTGGGATTAAAATTATCTAATAAGTTGCACCAATGGACTTCTATACCATGATGGGACCCAAAAATTTAATGTTAATTGAGAAAGATATTTAGCATCTTAATATGATCCTTATTTCTTTGCTTCATACACCAATTCTTAGCTATTTTATCTCCCTCCATTGCGCACTGAACGGTTTTAAGCTACAAAATAGTTTTGCACACCCATGTAGTCCCACACAAGAAATAATACAAGGCGTCAAAGCCGTAACACATAGTTGACATTGCGTCAAAGACATTTGTGATTGTGTGGTCGAAAAAAACAAATGCGTTCACGATATAAAGTTTGCAATTATCCAAAAAGACAGACAAGGAATACGACAAAAGGTGAAATTGAGTTTGACAAAAGGAGATTATAGCAGTAAGAAACTCGTGATTTAATCTTTGCCACACAATCCGTTGGTCCTTATCCATGGAAACTCTAATCGACAAAATAATCAATCATCGAATTCTTTTTTTATTTTTTTATTTTATTTTTTTTAAGTGAACTTCAATGCAGAGGAAATCTATTGAGATTAAAAGAACGAATACAGCGGATTGGGAGGGAAGCAATGAGTCTGACCTTATTAGAGTCACCGAAGCCAAACCATAAAGCAAAAGATTCAAAAGGATAAGTTCTTGCTTAATCCTTATGTTTTGTCTTATGTACTTATTTAATTTTTATATTTTGATAAATATATTAAGAAATTTTTATTGTTAAATATGTTACACTCTTCTCCTCATTTTTTCTTTCTTTTAATAATACCTTTACAATAATATTTTTATTTTCTTGAGGATATTAATAAAAAGAAAAAATATTAATTTTTCAAATTAACCTTAAAAGTGATATAAAAATTTTCACAAATTTTTATGTTATTATTTTACTTTCAAGAATAATATGAAAATCAATTTTTTTTATAAAATAACTATTAACAAAATAATTTTTTTTTCTTTTCGTGCTAAATATTTTGTTTTCCCTCACAGTTTGAGGAATCACACCCCTTCCAAAGTATTAATACTCTTATGTGCTTTTTTTTTTTTAAGTAAACCTCAACAAAAAAGATATATTTATTAAAGTTTAAAATAAATAAATAACATTAAGAAACTCGTGATTTAATATCTTTGCCACAGTTTGTTGGTGCTCATATATCCATTGAGACACTGTCTGGAAAAATAATCAATCATCCAACTTTCTATGTTTTCCCACATGAATTCATGCTGGCGACGAAAATAACTAGCCATGCACCCTTTTTTTTTTGGTCCTTAAATGAGCTTCAACACGCAGGCAATTAATTGAGATGAAAGAACAAATAGAACAGATTAGGAGGGACATAAGTCTTATCCCTCACGAGGGTCATATCAAAGAGAAACTATAACAGAAAAAATTCTGGTCGTATCAAAGAGAAACTATGACAGAAAAAATTCTATGTAAATTAAAGTTGAAAACTAGCCATGCAAAAGTATGTAAATGTATACAATTTTATTTTCCGTGCTAAAAATAATTAAGAAGTGGGGGGTCATGCTTTCCCCTTTCAAAGTATTAATATTTTTGCGTATCTTTTTGCGAGTGAACCTCAACAAATGGGAGAAATTTATTTAAGCAAAAGAATAAATAAATAAATAAGAAAGATAGAGAGTTGATAAAGAATCAAAGCATATTTCTAACTGAAAATAATGGATAATGTAATTAATGCATCACTACAAGAAAGAAGAGAATCAACAACAACAAAGAAAAGCAATCTCTTATAAAGTAGAGGTTCATGCTTGATTAGATATATAAAATATAAAGAAATTCCTTTTAGCCTTATAAATTTACAAAATCTTATTTACGTTCATTACTACAGGAAGATCTTACTTCCTAAAGTTTGTGTATATGTTGTGGGAAACACTCCGATTCTAGTTAAGCAATTTCATTAATATTTTTAATTCCCTATAATAATGATCATAGAAAGAGCTGTTGAGACAATTTGACTGCAAAAGCACCCAGAAAAAAGGCATTGAGAGTCTCGGAAATGGCCGAGGGTGGTCCTAATTTGTGAAAAAAATGAAAATAATGGTATTGGAGCCACCCCAAGACCTGGCTTTAATCTCTAATTAATGATCAAGATTAATGTCAAGACAGAAATTGTTAAAAAAATTAAAAAAGAAAAAAGAAAAAGAAGAAGAAGAAGAAAAAGCGGTGAATCAAAACAAAGAACACTTGATTTTGATTTTGATGCTCAACAAGAAAAAAACGTTTTAAGGGATACAGCCAACAGAGGAATTTATTAGCCCCGAAAGGATCACAGACTTTCTTCTGCATAATTTTATTAATCCTAGAGATTAAAGAGCCACTAGCCTGGTCCATTATTTAGAATAATAATACTGCCAGCTAGTTAGAGTACAATGATTACACAGACATTGACCTTTCTGTAGCCGGATATAACATAACATAAAAAGCCGGCTGATCATCACGAACCAGAGCCAGACGTCGAGCGCCACCCTCATACGAAATGCCAATCCTGTTGCAGAGTTTGACGCAAGACTCGCAAACAGATGGACAATGAACAATTTTGTATACACCTGGAAGATTAGTTCTCTCAAGCTTAAACCAATTTAGCAACGTTTCAGCTCCAGGGTGACCGTCAAGTCCCCCAGTTGTTATAAACCATTTGCCTGATGAAGGGTCATAGTTATCAACTTTCCACAACGGTAGCTCGTTACAATGCTTACTTCCAGATAGTAACTCTACGAATCTCAAGTTGAGATCAGTGGATTCTCTGACAATTATAGAATTGTCATATGGTGACAGTATTAATTTCATTCCCGTTTCCCTATCAGAAGGTAATTGGATAACATCCAACGGACAGTGTCCGTTTCTGCCTCTGTGTAGGCTAACTCCGCCACCGCCAGCTCCCCAGAAGGCTGAGAATATATAGTAGTCAAGGGTGGACTGACCTTGTTGCCATTGACATCAATGAGACGATCAGGAACTGATGAGGTGCCCAAGACCAAAAGAGAGTTTGAGGCCAAGGCAAGGATAAAGAAGGAGAGTGTTGCTGCTAATGAAGTCTTCATTTTGTTATTGTCAAAGCTATGATATCTGTTTGATGTGTGTTGCAATCGGCGAAGAAGAGTTTGAATTTATGGAGAGCTAGAGTAGCTTAGGTGACAAGGGCTTTCGGGTAGCTGCAAGGAAAGATCATGCATGATTGAGTCTTTTTTTTTTCCTTTATTAAAGTTGTCAATTTTTTAACAGTTATCCCAAACTCATGCGTGTTAATGATTTTTTTTTGTTTTGTTTATTTATTCAAATTAATTTTGGGTGTCGAAACCTATAATTTTTTAATAAAACATGCACTATCCTTTTCACTAAAATAAATAAATAAATAAAACATATGCTATCTGTACGGCAATCTATTGGTGATAGATGCTTAGGATGTTGTCCCCACAATTTGGGAATAATTACTGAATTATAAGCTGGAGACTTGAGTTAGTTTTTGAGTATGAGTTAGGCTTATGCGCTTTTATAAGGTCTCAAAGTTAGACTAAGATACGAGCGAGCTGACACTACTTTATTAAGGATATTATCCCACGTTAACTGAGAATAGTTATTGCCTTATTAAGCTAATAATACAAGCTTGAGGCAATCCTCAATTCTTGAACTAGTTTTTGAGTGTGAAAGCACCATAGCTTTAGGCACACCTAATGATGGCCAATGGGCCGTGTCGGGTCGGCATGGCCTATGAGGGCCCACAACTTGGCAGGGCACGGCCCACCAAATTGCCGTGCCGGCCCATTATTTTTTTTAAGCGCAATAAGGCCCATGGTACGAGCCCACTCTTGTCGTGGCCTGGACCATGCCCAAAAAAGCCCATCAAGTTCTTTTTTTTTTTTGCCCCTCAAGCTCATCAGCCCATATAATAATAATAATAAGAATAAGAATAAGAATAAGAATAAGAATAACAACAACAACAACAACAAAAACAACAACAACAATAGTAATTTTTATTAACTATTAACAGAACAATTAACATTTTATTATCAATTTATCATAATTTCATAAATATATATTTAAATATTTAATTTCAAATTACTAATTATAACACAACAATACATAAATTTAATTCTATAAATCATAGAAATGATTAATAAAAATTAAAATTACGATCTTAGAAAAACAATTACAAGAAGTCACAACTACGAGGTATTAATTATAATAAATCACAAGTCACAACTTACAAGTTACAGCTACGAAATACGAATTACGACAAATTGACAAATCACAACTACGCAAATATGAAATATTGATTATTAAGCACGAAATAACATTTATTAATCATAACTATGGATACGGTAAACGAGCAAGGTTAAAATAAAGTCTATCCATCCCTTTAAAAATCTATCATCTGTGTTATGCCATACGAAACTGATCAAAGCTAGGTCCTAAACAATTTTTTATTTTTATTTACTGTAATGTAATATTACTTTTGAAGAAAAATAGAAGGGTTTGTTCATATAGGTCCATAATTGGTAAAACTAGTGATAATATATACTAATATATGTATTTAGTAATATTGAAAGTTGTTGCTTGGATAATTACGTACTAATATATAGGTAGTTGAACAATCACTTTTTGTGATGTTGTGATTAATTCTTTATTAACACCCATTGCATAAATATGAAAAATATTTCATTCAAAAAATTACGAATAAAACATATCTCCGTTAATTAATTACGATTTCATAAAAATGAAATATTAATGTCTTAAAATTCTGATATATCATTTATAAAATCATGATATTTATAATTTTATTTATTAAAATCATTATATTTATTTATTCATTTAATAAATGATAAACATAAAACAATTAGAATTGTTTTTTAAAACTAAGACTGAAATTAATTTAATAAAATATATTAAAAACTTTAAATTTAAAATATTTGTAAAATCATAAGTTCATAACATTTTATTTTTTCTTTTTATCAAAAAGATTTACCTTGATATATTTTGGCCTATGTGCTAGCCCACCAATGAAGCGTGCTTATTACGTGCCTTTTTGCATGCCATGCTTTGGCCCACCACTAATTGTGTCATGCTTTTAAGGTTCACGTGCCTAAAATTCTAAGCCTGACTCGGCCCATGTGCGTGCCGCTGTGCTGCGTGCTCTACCAAAACGTGTTCGTGTTGTGCCATGCTGTACGGACACATGCCATGTCTGTGTCATGCCTTGCCTTGTGCTGTCCGACCTATTGGCCACCTCTAGGCACACCTTCGACGTGCATGTTAATCACATCCATAAGCAGGCCCATACCCATTTTGTGAATTATAGTTTGATTTGTTAATCAAACTTGACATAACACCATTTTGAGTTAACCAAAATCTTAGTTGCATTAGTTTAATTTTAAAGGTGACAATCCAAATAACAATATTTGAATTTTAATTAACATTTATTACCGGCTTTAATTAATCGCAGGGAAAATGTGTAGGATCATAAACTTGATCCAATTTGAAGAAACCCAAACCCACCTCATAGAAGTTTCTTATGGTAGGTAAGATTGGTGTGGTTGATGTAGTTGGTGAAGTAGATAGAGTGGAATGAGTTAAGTAAGATTTGTGGTGATAGGTTTGGTAGGTAAGATTTGTGATGTTGAGAAGTGTGGTTGAGATTAATGTAGTAGGTAGATGACGTGTGGTTGTGATTGGTTTGTTTTATGCATAAATACCCCCTCTTCCTTTGCTTTATGCATCAAGTGTAAGAAGAAGAAAGAATAAGAAGCAAAACAAAGCTTCTAAGAGTGATTTGTGAGAGTGTGTGAATTGTTCTTTAATATTCTTGAGCTTTCTTTAATAAAATTTATGTTTTATTCTTTAAATTCTTCAACAAAGTGGTAATAAAGCTAGTAATTAGTGCTCTATATAGCAGTGTAGCATATCAAATAAACAATCTCGATGAGATAAACATAACGCTGCAAAAATCAGCCCGATCAAAGTCCAGACGCCCCCGCCATTGCCATCGAAAGGTTGCTGTCCTAAAACTGAGTCGACTCACCTAGTTGAACCAAGTTGAACCGATCAAACTAAACCAGATCTAAGTCAAGTCAATCGAGCTGAGCCAAACCATTGACCATTGACCATTGATCATCGTTAACCGTTGACCAAAAGTTTACCCAAATTCCTCCCAAGGTTTTTCAACGTTTTGGATTTATCTATGCATTTAAAATCTCTAAATTCTCACTCAATTTTTGAATTATGGAAAATGGAGGCATGATGTCATTCCAAGTTCCATAATTGAAAGGAAGCAAGTTTGACAACTGAAGTATCAAAATGAAGGCTCTATTAGGTGCACACAATGTCGGCGAAGTTACGGAAAAAGGCTTTATTCGACTAGAAAATGAAACCTTTTTAACTACGGTGCAAAAGAAGAATTTAAAAGATTTAAAATAGAAAGAGAATAAATCAAAGTATCTCATCTTTCAATCATTAGATGAAGATGCTTTTAAAAAGATTGCTTGTGCAACCTCCTTAATGGAAGCATGGGAGAAGCTAGAGACCTCTTGCAAAGGAGCAGAACAAGTTAAGAAGGTTTGTCTCCTTAAAATGAAAGCAACCAAGTTTGACAACTGGAGTATGAAAATGAAGGCTTTATTAGGCGCACACGATGTTTGGGAAGTTATAGAAAAAGGCTTTATTCGACTAGAAAATGAAACTACTTTAACTATGGAGCAAAAGACGAATTTAAAAGATTTAAAGAAAAAAGAGAATAAAGCAAAGTATTCTATCTTTCAATCATTAGATGGAGATGTTGTTGAAAAGATTGTTAGTGCAACCTCCTCAAAGGAAGCATGGGAGACGCTAGAGATCTCTTACAAATGAGCAAAACAAGTTAAGAAGGTTTGTCTCCAAACATTACGAGGAAAATTTGAGTTCTTATACATGAAGGCATCTGAGTCGATTTCTAACTACTTTACTTAGGTTGTGACCATTTCTAATGAATTGAAAAGAAATGGTGATGAGTTAAAAAAGGTATGGATTATTGAAAAGATGCTTTGATTAGTAAACTCAAAGTTTGACCATATTGTAGTAACAATTGAAGAAACAAAGGATTTGAAGGATATGATTCAAGAAAGGTTGCAAGCCTACAAAAAAAGACAAAAAAAGAAGCACGGAATCGAAAAATAACTTCTTAATATGGAAGTCAATCCAAAGTAGAGAGAAGAAAACTCCGACAATGAGAGCAGACATTATATTCGACGTAGAGGTTGTAGTAATGGATGAGGTTGGGATTCAACAACAGCAGTCCCAATTATGGAAAAGGAGAAAGCTCAACTAGAGGATAAGGCAAAGGCCATCAAAGATCAAGGTGTGACAAATGCTAAGTACAATACTATAATTGTCAAAATTTTGGGTATTATGCTTTAAAATGTAGAGTTCCAAGCATCAGAATTGATGAGAGAGTGAATCATGTTAAAGAGAAGAATTGTGAAGATGATTCACTTTTACCAGCACCTAATGACACAAGTGAAACTGAAGAAAATACATGGTATCTTGTTATAGGTGCTAGTAATCACATAAGCGTAAACATAAGTATGTTCATGGAGCTAAATGAATCTGTGAATGGCAATGTTGCTTCTGGTGACGATTTAAAAGTAACAGTGAAAGGCAAAGTTGACATTCTTTTTTATACAAAAGATGGTAGCCACTATTTAATTTCCAATGTTAACTATGTGCCAAGTATGAAAAGCAACACCCTCAATTTAGGTTAACTCTTAAAAAAAGGCTATGATATTCACTTAAAAGATTATAGCCTTTTTTTAAAAGATGATAAGAGAAACCTAATTACAAAGATAAGAATGTCAAAGAATAGAATGCTTCATTTAAACATTCAAATGATGTTGCAAAGTGTCTCAAGACTTGTCACAAAAATCTAACCTGAATTTGGCATCTTCGATTTAAGCATCTCAACTTTGGTGGACTAAAGCTACTATCAAAGAACATGGTGAAAGGCTTACCTTTAATCAATCATCCCAATCAACTTTGTGAAGGATATTTACTTAGTAAGCAGTTTAGAAAGAGCTTTCCAAAGGAGTCAAACTTAAGAGCTTGGAAGCCACTTGATCTTATTCATGCTGATGTGTACAGTCCATTCAAGCCATGCTCTTTCAGTAAAAATAACTATTTACTTCTCTTCATAAATGATTTTTCAAGAAAAACTTGAGTGTAGTTTTTGAAGCAGAAGTTAGAATTTTTTAAGCTTTCAAGAAGTTTTAAGCTATAATGGAAAAGGAAAGTGGACACCAGATTAATGCCATGAGATCTAATTGAGGTGGAGAGTTCACCTCTAAAGAGTTCACAAAGTTTTGTGAAGCAAAAAAAATTCGGCACCTTTTAATAGTTCCATGATCTCCCTAACAAAATGGTATTTCAAAAAGGAAGAATAGAATTATTCTCGACATTACAAGAAGCATGCTTAAGAGTAAGAGACTACCCAAGGAATTTTAGACTAAAGTTGTTGCATATGTAATCTATTTATCCAACCTATCTTCAATAAGAAGTGTGTGGGGCAAGACACCACAAGAAGCTTGGAGTGGAAGAAATCTTGGCATTGCCCATTTGAGAGTTTTCGGAAGCATTGCCCATGTAAATGTACAAGACAAGACAAGAGCTAAGCTGGACGACAAAAGTGAGAAGTTCATCTTTATTGGTTATGACAACAATTTGAAAGGATACAAAATGTACAATCCAAACAATAAGAAGATTGTAATCAGTTGAGATGTAATTTTTTATGAAGAATGAAAATGGGATTTTAGCTCTTGTGTGGATGACTTCAACTTTTTTCCTATTGAAAAAGATGATCATACACAGATAAAACAAGTAGAAGAACAACATGAGCCAACTACTCCACCAATCTCATCAACATCAATCACAAGGCAAGACTAGTTGCAAAAGGCTATAGTCAAAAGGATAGCATAGACTATAATGAGTTATTTGCTCCTATAGCTCAACCTGAAATTATCAGATTTATTATTTCTTTGGCTACTTAAAAGAAATGACAGATTTTTCAAATGGATGTGAAGTATACTTTCTTGAATGGATTCATTAAATAAGAAGTTTACATCGAATAACCATCGGGCTATGAAATGAAAAGACATGAACAAAAAGTTCTAAGATTAAAGAAAGCTCTTTATAGGTTGAACCAAACACCAAGGGCATGGAATAGCAAAATTGACAAGTATTTTCAAGAGAATGGCTTTAGCAAATGCCTATGAAGATGCTCTCTATGTAAAAAATAAAAAATAAAAAAATAGAGACATTTTAATTGTATGCCTCTACATGGATGATCTCAATGTCACTGGAAGTAATCCAAGCTTATTTGAAGAGTTCAAGAGAGTGATGATGAAAGAATTCAAGATGACTGGCATCAGATTGATGGCATATTACCTCGACATTGAAGTCAAGCAAAAAAAAGAAGGCATATTTATCTTCTAAGAATGTTATGGAAAAGAGATTCTCAAGAAGTTAAAGATGAATGATTGTAAGCTAATAA
This sequence comes from Luvunga scandens, assembly GCA_030449905.1. Classification (NCBI taxonomy): domain Eukaryota; kingdom Viridiplantae; phylum Streptophyta; class Magnoliopsida; order Sapindales; family Rutaceae; genus Luvunga; species Luvunga scandens. The sequence continues at coordinate 16,451,191 of JASUUG010000210.1, read as the reverse complement.
GCACACCAATGGAATGCAGAGTCAAGTTATCAAAAATTGATGAAAAAGAAAGAGTAGATCTAATAATTTTTGAGTTTGGTTGAAAGTTTACGCCATTTAACTTGTACAAGACCTGACATTCTCTATGTTGTTGGACTAGTCAATCGTCATATGAAAACTCTGATCATCACTCATTTCAAGGCCAAAAAGAAGATTCTTCGTTATCTAAAAGGCACAATCAACTTTGGCTTGTTGTACTCAGATTTTAATGATTACAAGCTCGTTAGAAATAGCAATAGCGATTGGGGTGGCGACATAGTGTTAGCCTAAAGGGCTATACAAATTGTAATTTTGATGATAACAAACATGTGTTATTGTATTTCATAATCTCACTAGTTTTTTAAGGGCAGAATTTATTTAAGTGAAATCAAGTGAAATCGAGCTCAAAACACTCAGCGGATAACTGCTCAACCAAGAACGAGTAATAGCGCAAAGTGCCTTCATTGCTATGAATCTTGGAAAGCCGGTATGATTTAATGTATGTATGATTTAGCATTTGAAAAGCTTAAGATTTTGTTTAGTAAATCATTATTTATCATAAACCAAAGGTTTTATAATTATACGCTAAGGATTTTATAAAATTGGTGATTTTTCTTCAAGATATGGATTAAAATGAAAAAGTTTTGCAATCTTTGGTTTCAACAAGTATTATTTTAAATTTTGGATTTGGACTTGTTTGTAAAAATATAAAATATTTTAGGCTATAATATAATTTTTAAAAGTATTAGACCATTTTTTAATTTTTAAAAGTTTTAAGGCCAAACTATAAATATCAAAAATATGCTTGGAAGACATAAAGTAAGCTGCTAGCTGCCTGAAAATTAACGGCTAACCACCTCAGGAAAATTTTTCAAGTTTTGGAGCCAAATTTGTAACGGTAACTTTCCACAAAAGTCTAAGCGACTAACCGGTAAATCAAGAGGTTAACCGACTATTCTCTAAAGGTCAATAACAGCTAGTTTACTCATCAAATCTCTATAAACTCAAATCAAAATCAAATCTAATAAGTTTTTCAAGCTGAAATTAGTTCATAAAACATCTCTTGAGCTTCTATTTTGTAAATCTTCAAACATTGAGTTATTATTGAGCTACCATTTGTATATCTACTCTAATAGAGAGTATTTGTTGTAATCTTCAAATTCATTGGCAAACTTGTGTGAGTATAAGTGTTGGAAATACTTGAGGAAAGGTGTGTGTGAGTGAAACACCATTTGTAAAGGTTCATTGACATCTTGGAAGTCAATTGTAAGAACTTAAAGCCTTAGGGGCTCGGATAGTGAAATCCCAAAGCTTGCATTGTTTGGAGGATTGGACATAGGCCAATTTTTATCTCTTTTCTCTTATCCTTTTAATTTTGAGCATTATTAAATTTATTGCATTCATTTTTATTAAAGCATTAATTTAAGTTATTGTGTGGTTTTGTTTACTTAAGTTTTAACAAACCCAATTCACCCTCACTCTTGCATTGCTTAGCTAGAATTTCACATAGATGACCAAAAGAGTATTAATGGTTTCATGTTCTTAATTGGAAATACTGCTTTCATATGGATGTCAAAGAAGCAACCAATTGTCGCACTTTCCACTTATAAAGTTGAGTACATAGCTGCTGCATTAAGTGTTTGTCATCCAATTTGGCTTAGAAATTTACTGAAAGAGTTAGGTTTGCCACAAGAAGAGCCAACCAAGATTTGTATTGATAACAAATCAGCAATTGCCTTATCCAAGAATCTAGTCTTTTATGATCGAAGCAAACACATAGATACTAGCTATCATTTCGTAAGGGAGTGTATTACAAGAAAATAAGTTCAAGTCAAGTACATGAAATCACATGATCAAGCAGCTAATATCTTCACCAAGCCGCTCAAGCAAGAAGATTTTGTAAAATTCAAAATTTTGCTTTGTGTCACAAGATCAAATTTAAGGAGGGTGTTGGAACATAAACTTGATCTAGTTTGAAGAAACCCAATTCCACTTCATAGAAGTTTCTTGTGGTAGGTAAGGTTAGTGTGATTGGTGAAGTAGGTGAAGTGGAATGGGTTAGGTAAGTTTTGTGGTGGTAGGTTTGGTAGGTAGGATTTGTAGTGTTAAGATTTATGGTTGAAATTAATGTAGTAGGTAGATGATGTTTGGTTGTGATTGATCTGTTTTATGTATAAATACCCCTCTTCCTTTGGTTTATGCATCAAGTGTAAGAAAAAAAAAGAACATGAAAATAAAACAAAGCTTATAAGAGTGATTTGTGAGAGTGTGTGAATTATTCTTTTAAAGTTCTTGAGCTTTCTCTAATAAAATTTGTGTTTTATTCTTCAAATTCTCCAACAAAGTGATGCTTGTAATTTTCATTGTCATTGACCTAAAAGCTTAAATTTACAAATATGATTTGCTTTTCAGCACAAAGAAGATCAACATTGCATTCATATTCAAAGTAAAATTATATCATGTTTTTGTGATTGACAATGTTTTAGTGAAACATGATTTAAACTAGAATATAGTCCATATGTATCAAAGTGCATATAACTATAACTAAAGAGAGTTGACTTCAGTGTTAACTTGAGCTTTGAGTTGAGTTGATAATTGGATTAATTCTCATGAGTTAATTAGCAAGATTGTTTTTCAATTTTACTTCCACTTAATGTTATGGGCCAATTTGGGATTGCAGAGGCTAATGAAATAAGTTACTTATACTGTGCAGATAAAATAAGCTATTGATTAAAAAATACCTTGGTGTTTGGTAAACTGTGCTATTGTGGTTGCTGTAAGTTTGAAAAATAGAGTACATAAGTTTAGTAAATTTTATTACAAAAGTGTTTTTTTATTATATAATGACCAAAATAGACATAAGTTTTAATTCCTTTTTATTTTTAGAGTATGTTTAATAAATTGTTTAGACATATCTTTTTTTTTAAATATGTAAAATTATATTTAAAAAACTCAATTAAAAAAATCTAAAGAACTTCATAATCTGTTATATAAAATATGATAAAAATAAAGTATGATTTATATATTTGGGTTTATGGATAAGTAAGTAAGATATAGTTTTTTTTTAATTAAAATATAAGGTTATAATAGGAATTTGAAAAAGGTGTGGCAGCTTATTAAATAAGCTGCTTATGAAAAGTAACCCCCTACATGCTTTTAAAAGTGATTGACAAAATAGAGAAAATTATGAAATAAGTTATTTTTATAAAATTTACCAAACACTAATTTTATAAAAAATTATAAAATAAACAGTTTATTGAATTTCAACCGCAATCCCAAATTGGCCCTATATTTAATTTAATGGTAACTCAACTTTCATGCCACCTATATAAGTGGAGTTTGGACCTCATACTTCTTATTTCAATACAACGAAATTTACTAATTTAATAGTTAACACCCAAATGTTTAAAAGTAAAGATCTAAATAGTAGAATTTGAATATTTATCAACACATATTGGTTGGTTGTGCTTATAAAACGTCCTTTAAGTAGTATGAAAAATTGGATTATCAAAAGTGTAAATATCCTTTTTATCCCCATAGTTTGGTGGAGTAGCACATTACATACTTGTAGTTTATAAAATACCTCAAAACATCCTTTTTATCCCCATAGTTTGGTTGAGTAGCACATTACATACTTGTAGTTTATAAAATACCTCAAAACATCCTTCTCTCTCTCTCTCTCAAATTTTTATATAATTTGACAATTTTACCAATAATGAATTTGGATAATCCAAAAAAATGACAAAACATTTTTCTAACAGAAAATCAATTTGAATTATATAACATTTTTTAATTTGATTTGTAGTGGAATGAAATTATTTTAACAATTACTCTTTGAAAATTTTAATATTTTAATATTAACCATTTATTTCTTTTCAAATTAATTTTTTAATATGCTTATATATATCAATCAATACTAAATTTTCAATAGCCTCAAGGGTAATTAAAAGTATGATGATGTATATAAGTATGAAAATTTTCTAGCATTAATAACCCAAGTAAAATAACCCAAAAGTTGTGATTTTCTGTTATAGCTTTTGGGCCATTGATGTGAATGAGTAATTAAAAAAATTAAAATCTAAATGGCTTAGAAACCTTAAGTGTCATCTCTGAAAAAAAAATAACAAAGAGAGTTCTTTTTAAAAAAATAAAAAATAAGGCTCAGGATATAGAACTAATAATCATAAGAAATCGTTGCATTATGTGGCATAGGAATATTCACTTGGAGAGGGACTTCTGAGAATCATTAGTTTGAATATGGCGAATTCCAACTTTAGATATTTAAACACATATAATGTGTTCAGACTCTAAACACATGCACCAACAATTTCACTTATGAAATGATATAAAGCATGCTTTGTTTTAAGAAAACAATGTTCTTACCATAGAGAGAACAACGTTAAGTATTGAAAGGTGAGTTTCATAATAGTTAAATTACTAAAATTTTTAATGTTTTACAAATTAGTCATTTGCACCCCTTATATTACTATTTTAATGGTAAGGGCACAATTTGGTATTAGAGCATGGTTTGATATGTTAATTCTAATTAGCAGATCCAATAGTTTATGAAGAGAATAGAATAGAATAGTACTTGTCATACCAGGAAGACAACCTTAGATAGATATAAAGGAAATTATCCACCGACCAACTGTTTTTTTGAACTTTTTAAAAAATACACAATTCTTTTTTTTTTTGTTGAATTCCACCTGAACTTATATTTTTTTTGCGCTTTTCCACTTCCATCTATTGACGGTTAAGATTCCGTTAGTTTTTTTAACAAAATGACAGTTTTGCCCCTAAAACGTAAAATTATAATTTCATCCTACAACATTAATTTGGCGGGCAAAACCATTATTTTGTTAAGAAAACTAACGGAATCCTAACGGTCAATAGACTGAAGTGGAAAAGTGCAAAGAAATGTAACTTCAAGTGGAATTCAGCCAAACAAAAAAAGGAATTGTATATTTTTTAAGAAGTCCAAAAAAATAGATGGTCGGTGGATAATATTCCTAGATAATATAATATGGATTGTAACATGAAAGGAAATTTTAAACATGATCTACATACAGAAAATTCTCAGTTAAATAGTTTAGTAGATTTTAATAATTAATTTAGGCAGAACTTTGAAATAAGAATTGATTAACATCAATGAGAATTTGACAGTAGTCTTAGATAGTTTAAGAGAAAATAGAGTAGTTCTCAAGAATCTAGAAGAAAAATTAGATTTTATAAAGAATCAAAATATAGTAGAATTAGACAAAAGAAGGTTAGAGAAAGGAAAATTAAAATTAAAGAAATTAGAAGATTTCATAGGAAGATTTAAAAAAAATTAAAATCAACACTGATATCGGAAGCTTCAACCTAAGAAAACTAAGAGCTATAGATATTACTAATGGATAAAAGAAAACAGATAGTAGTAGTAAATTAAAAGGTAATAATTTAAAAAGAATATTAAATAAAAGAAAAGAAGATGAGAATGTTAAAATAGAATGCCTTAAAGATTTTGACAGACAAATAGAGAGGTTTAGACAAAATAAATTAGATCTAATAAGTCCAAATACAATATATAAAAAAGGAATTTGTTTAGCAAATGTTTGCCATAACAAATTTATAATGAAAAATATGAGTCATGTACACATGATGATCAAATGATAGAAATATATTTAATAGATAAGCATTCCTATAATTAGATTAATGATAAAGACCTCAAAAAGGCCTATTTAGGAGCAAAAGGATTACACAGAGAGATTTTAGGTGCAAAAGCCTTGTTTGTCTTTATGATAATAGATTTACAAATATAGAGCAAGGACTTTTAGGAAGTATAGAGCTAGACATAAATAATATGGGAGGAATAATATAAGCTATTGTAGAGTATTTAGTAAAAGTTGATATTTTTTACAAGGATTTAAGTATAAAAATAAAAACTAGAGTTAGTACATGAAAAGAAACGAAAATAATATATTAATTTGCACAAGATTTGTAGGAAGACTTAGCGAAAATAGCACAACTAAATATAAATTAGATAATAACCAGATAATAAAAATTCTAGGAACTAAAGGAATTAAGGCTATTCAAGCAAAAAGTTTCTCAGAAAAAACTAATGCAGAACTAGATTGGAAATTAGATAATTTTATATAAAATCTAATTTTAATACCAAAAGAATGTAATTTACTGTAATAGTGATGGTTCAATAGATTTGAGATTTGGAAATTATAATTATCATGTTGGCACAACCAGCATCCAAGATACTAATTTAAATAAACTTTAATGGCTACAAAAGAAGAACTCACATGGAAAGATATGAACAAAATTCTAGATTCTAGATATGATGAACTAATTGTTTCATTTGCAAAGATCAAAAACATCTCCGAAATGCTTGTCGTAATAAAAGAAATAACTGTTTTAAAGAATGTGTCAATCTTTTACATAACTTAGAAGAATATGTGGTAAGTATAAGTAGTGATATTAGTGAAGTCTAAAGTATAATTAGCGATTATGAAATTTTAAAATTAGAAGATTTAGAAGATTTAAATTTAGAATATGATTATAAAGAATCTATTGATTCTAATGATGAAGATTATAATTTTATTAATATAGATCTAGAAGGATTAAAGCTAGTATAACTAGATGAAAAAGTAGAATGTCATCATGAATTAATTTGTACATAAACAAGAATCCAATAATATTAGATGTAATATACGTAAATTTTTCCTGGTATAGAACATAGATATAAATGTAATAACTGTAAGATAGAGGTTAGTAAATTGTGTTTAATTTAAGACCTATAAAAATCAGCCAGTAGGAATATAAGAATCTAGGCAAACTACAGGAGCCCCAAATTTAGAAATAGAGAGATTAAAATTAGAAATAGAAAGATTGAAATTTTAGTTAGAAAAACAAGAGTTTGAATTTAAATAAAAAATCATTGAATTAGAATAGGATCAAAATAAACAAAAGAATAAACAAATTACTGAGGCAAAGGATAAATATTTGGATAAATGTCTAGATCAATGTTCTAAGACATTTGATGATAAGCAACCTCTTAGTCAATCTTTATGTTTTATACTTGAGACAACCTTACTTAATATTACTAGTAAGATTAAATTTAGAAATGATAATAATACTAGACATCCCAATTTTTTTTATCCCAAATATCTATTTGAAATAATGTGTCATTTATTAATTGGTTGATAATTTTTTACAAAATCTAAGCAAATTAATTTCATTATCCTACCAACGAATTGATGAATATCACATCATTCGAGATACTTATTTGGGATAAAAAATTGGGATATGTAGCACTACTTATGGTAATGTTATGGAATTATTATAAACATTATGAGGCATACTTTGACGAGAAAGAAAATAATGTTAAAAGGGTGGGCCCGCTTAGACTGGAGGATTGGGAGAGTGCCAAACGAATTGTGAAATTTTCAAAGGTATTTTATAATGCCACATTGTTGTTTTCTACCTCTTTAAGTGTGACTTCCAATCTTTGCTATGGTACTATTGGCTTAATTGAGGTTCGTTGACTGCATTACAAGCAAGTACAGATCCTTGGGTGTCGTTTATGGCTTATAGTATGGGGGAAAAATTTAATAAGTATTGGGAGTCCTCGGGGAAGATTAACAAAATGTTGATTGTTGCCTCTAGTCTTGATCCACGAGCTAAAATGGAATTTGCTAAACATATTTTTAAGATTATTTTTTGCAACAATAGCTCGATGGTTGAAGAAATGACCAAAGCAGTAAAGGACTTGTTGAATGAGCTTTATGGTGCATATAGTACATTCTCCTTCGGTTCCACACCATCGATGTATAGTAAGAGTTGTCTTAGTAGCAACTATAGGGATACAAGTTCTTCTCAATGTACTACAACTGAAGTTAGTTTGGTGGACATTGCTGGTGGTGAAGGTGATGACATTTTTTGAATTGCTCGCCCTTTTCTTGGATATGCTAAGAAGGTTTCTATTTAGAATGAGGGCAAGAAAGTAGCATCTAAAGTGGAAAGCTACTTAAAAGACCCAGTTGAAGATCCTAGCAACCTTAAGCGTAATGTTTTGCTTTGGTGGAAGGTGAATGGAGAAAATTACAAGGGATGTCCTCATTGTTCTTGTTTCCACAATGGCATCTGAGTTTGCCTTTAGCACCGGGCATCGTATTATTGATGAGTATAGGAGTTCTTTGACTCCTTCCATGGTTGAGGCATTAATATGTATTGAAAATTGGATGCAATTTCAACTTTTTGCAAATCTCAACTACAACCTTCAGGATGATATTAAGGAGCAAATGTTTCATATGGAGTTACAACAAGGTAACATTTTTATCGTACATTAAATACATAATATATTTAAAATGTATTATAACTTTATATATAACATCTATTTGTACTTAAGTTACTTATTAATTTCTTTTCTTTTTTGCATTTTAAAGAGCTTATAAGATCACAAGCTTCAACGATGGAAACGGTGAGCACTGACATTGGTGTTATAGATATTTGAAAGGTAACTTTTTATAGATATTATAATTCATAATTTGATATTATACTTTGAGGTTGTAATTTAAACTATAATTATATATAGTTATTATAGTTTTAAACTAAGTCTAATTGTAACATTGTAAATTTGTAATTGTTTTGGTTAGACAAGTTAAAGTTGATAGAATAGTATTGTCTAGGAGACTAGGATTATTATTAACTTGACTTTGTGATGAATCCCACAAAAAAAGCATGATTGACTTTTTTTTTTTATATTTAATCAATTATTTGCTAAACATATTTATTTGTGATGATGAATTTATTTGCTAAACATATTTATTATTAACTTGACTTGTTGATGATTTTTTTTATATTAAAGAATTTGCTAACCATATTATATTTATTTGTAATTATAATGATATAATAGAAATTAGAAAGATTGTACTAACCCTTTTATCTCAATTAAAGATATGAATTAGATTTAGTTATTTGTGTTTGTGTTTGATGTGCAAAGATATGAGTTTGATTTATTTGCTCAATTAAGGATATGATGTGCAAAGTTGTAAACTGTAAAGTGTAAAGATATCTTTATTTACTCAATTAAAGATATGAATTGAGTTTATTTATTTGCAACGTGGTTTAAAGAAAATAGTTATTGTACATTTCTTCAATTCTTCTCTAGGAGATCGGTGCTTCAACTTGGAGTACAAGAATTTGAAGTTAGAACTTGTAGAAGTGCTTGCGTGGAATGGTGGAGGAACCGAGGAAGGTTATTTAGTATTTATGCTTGAACTTTGTTATGTTTTGAACTTTGTAATTTGTGTTTCGGAAATAATTTAATTATGTTCAAATTTTGTGACTTTGTGTTTGAAAGACTAATATTCAGAAATTGTGTTTTGAATGGAGACTAATAAACCATTAACTTTTGACTTTGTAAGTTTGTATTAATTTTAACTTTTATTAAGTTTGGACTTTGTTGGTTGAGCAAATAATAATCCTAGGCATTAGGCAATACTATTCTAGCATTTTAATTTTATTCATTTGATTTCATAGCATTTTTTTTTTGTTGGTTGAAAATTGGTAAAAATGACTACAATTAAGAAAAACAACTTAAAACCAATCTAAAAATCACAAAAATAGAAAAAAACCATCTCAAAATTGCATTAACCGGATTTGGCCCGAATTGACCTGAATCGACCCGAATTCACCTGATTTCAACCGACTCGAATTGACCCGAACAAACTCAAACTCAATCCAAACCCAATCCTATCCAAATTCAATTCAATTTTTTGACATGATCTAATCTGATCCAAATCTATACTAGATCATATCGAATCAGGTTATAAGTTTAGGTTACATTCAGATTAATTTTTGTCCAACTCGAACAAGCTGAAACCTAATCGGGTTGATCCGAACCCGATTTTGCCCACCCCTAGTGCTGATATATGTTGATGATATCCTTATTACAGGATCTAATAATGTAGAGTTGGAAAGCTTCATTCAAAGGTTCAATTTTGTTTTTGCCTTAAAGGATTTAGGGAAGTTATCCTATTTTCTTGGTATAGAAGTGCTTTATGATCAAGATAGTATCTACTTGTCACAGAAGAAGTACATTAGAGACTTGCTTGCTAAATATAAAGGGATGAACACACCAATGAATAGTGGGAAAGATTCCAAATTGCAAAAGTCAATTGCTGGTGAAATGGGATATTATATTGAAGATGCTACACATTATAAAAGTATAGTTGGTGGTCCTAGTATTTGGTATTAACAAGACTAGAAATTGCATAGAGTGTACGCAAGTTAAGTCAGTATATGTCTGCACCAACTATTTAGCATCTTATGGCCTGTAAAAGAGTTTTTAGATACTTAAAGGAGACACAGGACTATGGTTTAAAATTTGTCAAAAAAGGTGACTAAAAGATATCTATCTTTACTGATGCAGACTGGGGAAGTGATCTTGATGATAGAAAATCAATGGGTGATTATTGTGTGTATCTTGGAAACAAACTAATTTCTTGTTCCTCCAAGAAGCAAACAGTAGTTACAATATCTTCAATTGAGAGAGACTATAGAGCTCTTGTATTAGCTGCTTCATAAATAGATTGCCTAAAATCTCTGTTTCTTGGAATGGGATTATACTGTGCAAAGAAACCTACTATATGGTGTGATAACATTAATGCTACAAAACTTGCAAAGAACCTATATTTCACTTAAGAACAAAACATATAGAAATTGACATCCATTTTATAAGAGACAAAGTGCTTGCTGGAGATCTTAACATCTGCTATGTGCCTAGTGAAGAGCAGATTGTTGATATTTTAACCAAACCTCTATCATTTCTTCACTTCAACTACTTAAGAGCCAAACTTAATGTCCATCCATGTCCCTTGAGTTTGAGGGGGGCTGTAAGGATTGCTCATTATAGTGAAATGAAGAAGTAAAGCCAATCTAGATTTAAGTCACATGCTGATAAAGCCAAGTTAACAAAACTAACTGTCATGAGCGCCAAGACAGAGATGCCAGCAAAGCAAAAGCAATGATAGCTTAATCAAATTCTGTTATGCATGCTTAACATGCATGCTTAATATTAGCTGAGTTAGAATTAGTTGTTAATATCTAATTAGTTACTGATCGGTTAAGCATCTAGTGATGTATATATAAACTCTGATTGTTCTGGATTATTCATTGAATAAAAACGTGAAATACAGAGCAACTACAAAATAATTTTCTCTCATTTTCTAAGCTGCCAAAAAGCAGTCATCAATCAAATTTACATTTTTCTTTCAGTGTGCGCTCCAGAACTGGTGGCCACAAACAAAGATGGATCGTATGTAGCATGCAATAGTCAATGTGATGCGTTAAGTGATGCAAGATTTTGTTGTATTGAGGATTTCAGCGGCCAAGCTTGCCAGCCTAATCAGTATTCCAAGAAATTTAAGCAGATGTACGGTTTGGCTCACACCTATCCGGCCGATAATAACCCCCCCACGTATTCATGTGGTGGGGCTAATCGTTATAATGTAACAGTCTGCCCCCTTTAAATCTTTTATTAGGTGTCATATAATGTTGTTATCCATTTTCCTTTATGATGTCCTAAGTTTTTGCCTCAACAAAATTGAAGTGGATTTGTTAGCGAAATTGTTGGACTAAAAAACCTTAAGCCTGCATAAGGAAATTACAAGCAAGGATATTCAAAAACATGTGATTAGCCTTTGCTTTTAAATAAACGGTTTGACATGATGGGTATGGACCTGATAATAATATTTAATAAAAGTCATAATATAAATGATTAGATTAGTGATTAATAAATAAAAATTTAAGAAGTGCACGCAAATTAAGTTCTATATGAAACACATTATGAGAAGGAAATAACAAATTAAACGCGACATGCATGGACAGTTTTAAACTATTTTCTAAAATCAGACAAAACATTAGTGTAGTTTTCATCACAAAAAAAAAATACATAAGATTTCCGCTGATGGCGGTGAAAGAGAAGTCCATTTAGAATTGTTTTGTTCTATTGGAACGTTCAGCAGCGGCACTACATGGAGCTTTCAACAGAGAGAGCCTAATATTTAAGATTTAAACTGGAATTATGCATGCTGTTGTTTTGGACTTTCTTTACCTCCAGATATTGAGAAGGCATTTCCAGTCTCTGATCAAGTCGCTCTCGATATACTTTGCCAGACTGATCTGTTTGTTATTCCCGCACAAAATAATTTTTTCTTGTCTTAATTCTCCTTTCTACCTCTACCTACAAGAAGGAATTTAAAGTCCTAATTACGCCTAACTATTAATAGGAGAAAAGCTAAAAAGTTAGGTTATTTTATTTGTCACCCTACATAAGATACTAACATAGATTATAACTATTTTGTTTTTCATCCAGATCTAATTTTTCATTTTTTATTTTACTAATTTTTAATCATTTACAAATTAATTAGATTTTGTATTAAAGTACAAAATTATTTTTTTTTTAAAAAAAATGAAAATTATACATGCTTTTAACTAGCATGATTAGACATAATCAGTTATATAGCAAATGAATCTCCGTTGGATAGCTCTTTTGCATTAGTACTTTACGGCCATGATCACTACAAATGACGAGTAATTTCTTTTGTTCAATATCAGATCAGAAGTTTCTTTAATCTCTAATTTGAATTAGGTTTGAAATTGGATAAGTCTAAAATCTGAATAAAATTTTTACTTAAGCAAGTTGTTTATGTCTTTAATTATCTGACGTGTTAAATTATAAATGTTTGTAAAGTGTTTTTTTTAATTACAAATGGACTTACAGTAGAACATCCTTAAATTAATTCTTGTTAATGTAATAACCTTAATTAAATAATAGTTTTTGTCAGTGAAAAATTTACCCAAATTTTTATAATAAATAGAAATCTGACATTAAAATAAATGTAATAGTATATATTTTAAAATAATTTTAATATTTAAAAAGTATTTTTGTTTTTGTAATCTATTAGACCTATTTTATTTTATTAAAGTAATTTTTATTAATGAATAGAAACATAATATTTAAATAATAAATTAAATTAAAATTATTTTTGAACATTATGCAAAAAATAATTCTAATATTATTAATAGGGAGATATTTTGTTACTTGTGAATTTATTTGACCCACAGATTTATTTAAAATCTTTATATAATAAATAAAAATATATTATTAAAACAAATATAATAATTTAAAATTTTAATATCATTTTAAATGCTAAAATAACTTAATATTATTACTCTACTAGATTGATTATATTATTTATTTAAATGTGTATTAATTAAAAAAAAATTAAAGTCAATTTTGTAATTAATATATTCAAAGGTTATTGTGGTAAAAAATGAGTTTTGTTGTCCCTTTCTTAAAATTTGGGGATTTTTGTGACTGTTTTTTTAAATAATATATTTAAAGGTTATTGTGGTAAAAAAATGAGTTTTGGTTTCTCTTTTTTAAAACTTGAGGATTTTTGTGACTGTTTTCCCAAGTCTTGAGAATATACATGTCTTTTTCCCAATTTAAAAAATCAAAGCAGCGAATTCTTTGTTTTAAAACAAAATCCATCAACAATTTTGATCTCTAACCACAATCTGTAACAAATCGTTCATCAGCCACAAAAAACCAAGTCCAAATCAAAATTCATCTCAATATCTTATTCCTCATCTTCTCTCTCTATAAACTTTTAGGATTCACAAAATCAACATGGAATTTACATCAAATCCTTCATCGCTAACATTCTTCACCACTAAATCCTGCAGTCATCAGAGGTAATTAACAAAAGCATGCATTGAGCTATGAAGATCCACCATCGAGGAGTCTTCTGGTGGTTGTAGTTATCCATGAGGCTAGCGAACGTGATAGTAGCGCGATGGCGGCTATGACATTGCAAATTGGGTTTGATTGGATGTTTATGAAATCGAATTTAAGGATTGGATTGATTGAACATTTATGAATTAGAGCTTGGATAATTTGTGGATTAAGTTTGGTTATGTTAACTTGTGAAGACAAATTGAGAAGATAAATTCGATTTTAATTAAGGAACAAATTATAATGTTAAGTGTACTTAATTGAATATTTGTTCTAAAAAATAATTATTTTTTTGGTTCTAGAGTATTATTTTATTTTTTATTTAACATGTCAAATGTTTAAATTACCTTTCTGATATCATCGATTATAAATGACAGTTGACATTTTAATAGACGGTAGATACAAATTGCAAACTCAAGATGGAAGTTCAAATAAAATCAAACTTTTATATTATTTTTTTATAATAAAGTTAATATGGATAACTGATAATTTTTCATTATTTGGCATGTTAAATGTCTAAATTAGCCCCGTGATGATATCAATTATGAACAACAATTAACATTTTGATAAACGACTGATACAAATTATAAATTTTGGATAAAAATTAAGTATGGTGTAAGCAATCACGTGTACAGCCCACAGCCTAGCATTTTTCCTTGCATCAAGACATTTGCGTCCTTTTCTTAACCAAAATAGGGGTTCCGCTGATAGCGGTAAAAAGAGAACTCCGTTCAGAATTGTTTTCTTCTGTTGGAACGTTCAAGGGTGCTTTTCATGGAAGTTTCAAAGAGAGAATATCTAACCAAAAAAAAAAAACCAAAACAAGATTAAACGAAGCGTGTAATTTTTACAAATTATTGAAGTCATGAGATGTGAGCCATTAGGTACATCGCCACTCATCACATTTGGGCAGTTCCGGCCACATTTCTCAAATGCAATGATATTTTGAGAGAAACCATGAAAAAGACTGTCAATTTCTGTTAGTTCTCTTCAATTAATTCTGTCAACAAACTATATTTAGTGAGTCAATGGATTCTGGCAAAGACACACAATTGTTTTCACCATATTGCACAATCTAAATTAGTTCTAAGTTCAGACGGGTAAATAATGTTCTTTACATTCCTATCGTTTGGCTCAATGCTTCCAACAGATCCCTATAGTTTGTAAAATTATCCCGATAGACCTTTGCATATCAATTTTTTTCCTTAATTTCGATAGTTTTTCCGTTAAACAGTTTGGATAATTTAAATGAATAACATAAATCATTGTCGATTATTTAAACTAGAAAATATTAAAAATACAGATTATTTTCCAAATTTATTCAAATTAACACTATAATTATTAATTAATCATATAAATGTTATTTCTGTAAGGGAAAATATTTGAATACTTATGAAAAATTTAAATAATTTTGTAGTAATAATATTACTGTTAATTATTTGATCTTCTAAATTTAATTAGAAAAAATTTTTCAATTATTTCATCATTTATTAGAATTTAACGTTCATTAATATATAAACATACAAAAAAAATTATTTTGAAAAGAAATAACATGTTATCAGTTTTATTTATAATAATAAGTTAAAACTTTTCTTTTTTTTTTTTTGGGGAATAAAAGGAGTATTATATTTCAGAGATTAAATTAAAGATAACATTCTAAGTCATTTGGATAATTCTCAATCAAACTAAAGATGTAGAACGCTTAAGAGCAAATTTAGCTAATAAATTAGTAGGATGATTACAAAATCTTGGAATATGCCGAAGTTTGAAGCTTTGCGACACTGAAGTTAGTATTTGTACCTTTGAAATAATCCAAAATAACTTTATACGTGTATGACATGTGCCTAAAACAAATTGAGTAACTTGTAATGAATCCGACCCCACCATCAACAAAGACAAATTAGTTTCACTAGCGAGTCGTATGCCAAAGCAAAGAACTTTCAATATGAGCATAATTGTAATACATTTTATTTCTTAAATTAACTTTGAAAAAAAATTAAAAAATTATATAATTCACAACGATTTTTTGTTTGAAATAAGTTCTTTTCATTTATTTTGAATTATCCAAATTCATTAAAGGTAAAACTATTAAATTATTAAAAAAAGAAAGAAAAAAGAGAGGAATAAGATATTTTATAAACTATAAGAATGTAATGTACTGCTAAATCGAACTACATACTTTCTTCTGACAATCGAGTTAATTTGGCTTGTTACAAAAGAATTAATTAATTAAAGTTTGAATGTTCCTCGTACCAAACTTTACGGGAGTTGATTTAATTGAATACAGTAGGACCTAGTTAACCGAAAAAAGAGGGAGAAAATCAACAGATTAATTATAGGAAATCCCAAGTTCTCGTGGGAACTCAAGGAAGCCGGTCAGGTCTTTTGAAAAAAATAAATTTTTGAAAATGATTTGATTACTAAAATAATTGAAATATTCAAATTTATTGACGGTAAGACAACGAAATACAATTTTTCAGAGTTTTGTGTAGAGATAACTTTGCAATTATAAAATAGTAGCATTACACTTAATTTCTAAATTATATCTCATTATTTTCATCCCAAGTGTTGATGCATATGTCAATCATCCATTGAATGATTGATTCATAAATTATTGATTGTATATTACTTCTGTTTGTTATCTAATAGATGAATATTTAGAAGCAGTTCTAAAGAATTTGGAACCCTAGAAAATAATTTGTTTTTGGGCCTTTTCATCTTATGATTAAAATAAAACTTTTAAGTTTCATTTGTATAATGCCAAGTCTTAAAATTGATTTTCAAGACTGGGGAATGTGTAGATTTATTTTAAAACAATTACCAACTTATCAATTTGTCAATCACACATAAATAAACGTGATTGACTTGTTATTTCTAGAGGCATCATCGAGTGATTTTTAAATAATTTTATTTAACCGTCACTTGAATTTAAACTATAGAAAATAAAAAACTTGATTTGGAAAAGTTTTGAACCACAGCTACACATGCGCGATAAGAACACGGCATTACCCCCTTTGACGCTATAGCATTAATTTACTCTTTAACGTTAAGAACACGGCATTGTCCCCTGTTGAAACCTCCAGCATTTCAATATCGGAGCACAGGATCATTGCATCTTTTCTTAACTCTTAGGCCTATAAATATCAATCTCTGCTTTGTTTCCAGCATAGAACTCATCAAATAAAAGTTAATCAAGCAAAGCCTTAGCTTCCATGATGAATATCCGAGCAATATTTTGCCTTACCTTCGCCTTCCTCGTCTCTGGTAAACAACATATTCTTTTGATATTTTATTTATTCGTCTTTAATTGATAGGCATAGCGTCTCACGCATGGATTTCACCAGTATATTTCCAAGTCGTCAAGTATACTCTGCATGTTCATAATTGGTTTGACAATTTTTATCAATCTTACAAAAAATCATTAGCCCACTAAATGATTGTTATCAGTTTTATGATTAATTACTGTCATTATGCACATTCATTTTACCATTATTTTTTATTGCGCAGATCAAATTTCAATATTAATATTATCTTTTTACTCATTGTAAAACTTCAAAGTGGTCCAAAGCGTTGCCCATAATCACGAAATGAGTCAAAATATCTTGTAGTCATGAAAGCCACATCTTGAATCTTGGGTTCAAAACAAAATTTACGAAAGAAAAATGCTAAAGAGATAGAGAGCTGGTAAAAATAATGATATATTAGTACCGTTTTGTGGTGTTTGTAATTAAATTAGTAAATCATCACCGATGTAGTTACAATTATATTATATTTTCATTGTTTTATCTAAATTACCTATGAATTAGCATATGCATGGTGAAAAACTTATGTGGAGCATCTGCACACTAAAGACCTGCTATTCGGTCTTGCTGTGAAACTCATTAGAGGACGGACGCTGAGGTGGCCTACCACACCGAAGTTTGTCTTAAACGTCACCTAATAAACAACTAATGCGTATGTTTTATGCAGGGGCGCACTTGGCAACGATTACATTCACAAACAACTGCCCAGACACTATTTGGCCGGGAGCTCTAACTGCAGATGGAGGTGCTCAGCTGTCAAAAACTGGGTTCGAATTAGCACCTAAAGCAAAAGATACTCTCGATGTTCCTTCTCCTTGGAAAGGGCGTTTCTGGGCTCGAACACAGTGCTCTACAGATTCCTCCGGCAAGTTCACTTGCGCCACTGCAGATTGTGGCTCAGGCCAAGTCACATGCAACGGTAACGGTGCAGCCCCACCGGCATCTCTCGTGGAATTCACAATTGCTGCAGACAAAGGACAAGATTTCTTCGATCTTAGCCTCGTCGATGGCTTTAACTTGCCTCTTTCGGTTGCCCCACAAGGCGGTTCTGGTGCTACTTGCACTACAGCTAGCTGTAAAGCCAACGTGAATGCCGTTTGTCCATCAGAGCTGGCAGTCAGAGGATCCGATGGGAATGTAATTGCTTGCAAGAGTGCATGTGTAGCTTTTAATCAACCACAATACTGTTGCACTGGGGCATTCGATAAACCTGACACATGCCGACCGACTAACTATTCTAAGATTTTCAAAGATCAGTGCCCTCAAGCTTATAGTTATGCTTATGATGATCGCACTAGCACCTTTTCTTGCACTGGTGGTCCTAATTACGATATTACTTTCTGTCCTTGAGAGATATTAGTAAGTAAAGGAGGTTGACTAAAACCTTCAGCTTAAAATTTTAACATAATTTTAAGGTAATGGTATCATGCAATTTAAAAATTTAATAGTAGATGATGAAAATAAAAGATAATTTTTTGTGGTGTCAAATTCATTCATCATCTCTATTAAATAAATTGCATGAAATCAAGGACTCAAAATTCATGTTATGATTTAAGTTAAAATAGCCTCATCAATCCTCTGTAAGCTTGAAATAAAAGTAATAAGCTGTAGCATTGTTTCAATAAAAGAAGTCCTCATAATGGACGACCTTCTATGCTAATATTTGTCATGAGTGTATGTATGACAAAACATAAATAAATAAGAGAACGTCATCATATTTATCTTTTTCTTTCTTCATTTCAAAGAATGATGTTGACAGTTTCTTTTCTTGTGAGGGTATCCCTCTATTTTGACTGCCAACTTTTTCTACATTTTTAATATTAAACTTGTAAAAATATTATATTTTAATTACATTAATATATTTTCAAAATTTTTTAAAGTCTTTTCTACTTTTAATAACATTTTTAAATACTATATTATGCAAGAACAGTAATTATTTTTTGTATTTTTTATTAAATTATATATTAAATAGTGAATAATAATATCTCAAGGTCATTTTATAGCAATATCAAAATACGTAGTTCTTTCGTGAAAAAAATACAGGGGTAAATAAATTATTTAAACTATGAAAAACAAAAATTCCATCCAAAGCAATGAAATTTACAAACAAATTGGGATTTCTATGTTTTTCTAATGGTAACGCTATTTGCATTCTACTAATTCCTTTGAACACTATGCTCTATACATTCATCTGTTAAATTTAAACAAATTAAGTTTTACTCTGTATACACATCGATTAAATTTAAATAATTAATTTTTACTCTGCACACTTTTTAAAATGTAAAAGATATCCTTACTCAAACTTACTAAAGTAATTATTTTTATTTACTCAAAACACCAATAAAACCATTCAGTACTAAAAAGAAATTTCTTAAGAAAAATTTAGCTTGTAACATCGAAATCAAGTTAAGTTGCAAACAAATTGTTCAACACAATTATTGACAAAGTAGAAACGATAAAGAAGAAAGTTCTGAAAAGATAGATGAATATTGATGAAAGTTGTTGAAAAACTAGGTTTTGCTCTATTGGGTCCACCTCATTTAGGGCCTAAAAGCCCAAAGTCTAAAAAGGATTGTTGATGTGTAATTAATATTATGCTTTGGACTTGATGAAATTTATCATAAAATTTAGCAATAAAAAGTGAGCGGCTGACATAATTCTATTACAGTAAAAGGACGAGAGAGAAACAGAGGAGAAGATAGTGGTTAACTATTATAATTTAGGGGTAAGATTTTTAATTTTTGATTGGACGATCGGAAGGTGAAATTAACTTCATTTTCTCTTAAATTTTGATGGTAAATTTCTGACATCGCCTTTCACAATCTTACTGATCTTGATTTTATTTGATCCTCTCATTGGTTGTTATTTCTAATACTCACTTGTTAGAGAGGCCGATATTAGGCTGTTACTATTAGGGGTGGGCAAAACCGAACCGAAACCGAAAAAAATTCGGTTCGGTTCGGTTTTTTTGGGTTTCAGTTCGGTATTTTTAAAATAAAAAATCCGAATTTACAAATGTCAAACCGAATGCTTCGGTTCGGTTCGGTTTTCGGATTAAAAATTATAAAATCCGAACCGAACCGAAATTTGAGTATTTTCTTAATTTTTTTTTTTGAAATATCTCATAAATATTTTCTTATTTCATGTTTACTTAAATTATTAATAGTAGACTAGTAGTTAGTTTTGTTAGTTTTGTCTGGATATGAGTATGTTACTGTATTTTTTTTATTTTTCTTTTTCAAATCTGGGTTTCTGGCGAAGCTGGGTAAGAAAGAACGAAATGTTGAAGATGATGAAGGGATAATATCATTTGGATCCCTTTTCTTTATAAAATTTTAAAATTACCCACTATTTAGGAAATATTTTCATATAGGAATTATGTTATGATCTAATTTTTTTACAAACATTTCAAAATAGCCCTTGACCGAAGTCAACAAAATAAAATATCATTCAGTCCCTAAATTTTTGTTAATTTGTATTATGGCATAGAAACTTATTTTATTATATTTACAATTTGGGCCAAATGTTTTAATATTAAAAACAGTAACTATAATTTTAAAAATTATTTATTTTAGTCCAAAATTCTTTCCTTTTTTTTTTCTCATACAAATTTGTAAATTATTTTATTTTTTTTTATTATACATTGATTATAGTAGGCCTTGTGTGCAGAATGGAAGAAAGTAACTATATGTTATGGATTATATTAAGTTAATTTGGTGATGATGATGAATGATTTGGTAGTGGTAGTAGTAGATTATGGTATATTTTGATGATGTTGTAGTAATTGATGAAATTGTAGATTAATTGATGAAATCATAGATTATACATACTCTGAATATATTATATAAGTATTGAAAATGAGGAAATTATTGTATAGAGTTTGAAATAGAAAATGATTCAAAAAACCGAATGAAAAACCAAACCGTTAAGATGAACAAAAAAATTAATTACTTAAATAAAACCGTTAAGAGAACCGAAACCGATCCGAAACCGAAAACAAAAGCCGAATTGGAACCGAACCGAAACCGACCTATCGGTTTTTGTTCGGTTTTTATTTTCATAAAATCCGAAAGATTTTTTTAAATTTCGGATCCGAACCGATCCGAAACCGAAAATTTATCCCGAAACCGAACCGAACCGATCCGATGCCCACCCCTAGTTACTATAAGCTAAGAATATTGAGATTCTTGATGTTGTTAGCCTCTATATTAGCTATAGAAAAATTTATGCTGTAATCCCATTAATAAAATGGAAGATTATATCAAATCACGATCTAGTGGTTTTTTTCGTTTTTGGTTTTTCAAGCAAAAAAACTTGTGTATTTTGTAGTTAGTTTATTGCCTTGGATTTTGTTAGTTTATTTTTTTTGCCTATTTATTTGTGGTATACATCATATTTTAATTACACAAATAGAGAATGAGTTTGTCTCCGCTTAATTTGCAACTACTTGTGTGAATTCCTTTTCCAACATGCTCTTTTTATACATAAAATGCAAAATGACCAAAAAGGGCAAAACTAAACATAAAATAAAATTTTAATGTCTAAAGATCCCTTAAAAAACAGCAAGCAATTAAAATGGAATTTCCTATAGATCCAAGAGGCCAATTAGCTGCAAAAGAATAAATGATCATTTAGTCTCAACATTTCAACTTAAGTATCAATTTAGTCCTTATATTTTAAAAAATACTTTAAAATACCCTTGTTATTAAATATGTTACACTTTACCCTAATTTTTTCATTTTTTTTAATACCATTGCAACAATATTCTTGGGATATTTATGAAAAGAAAAAAGTGTTGATTTATCATATCATCCTTAAAAGTAAAATAAAAACTAATGTAAATTTTTGTTATTATTTTACTTTTAAGATTAATTTTATAAATTAATTTGTTCATAAATATTATTAATAAGATCATTGTAAGGGTATTAAACATATTTAAAGTTGACTAGTAGTAACTAATTTAAAAAATTTTAATCAGCAAGATTGTTGTAAGGGCAAAAAAAGTACCAATTCTTTTGTAATGATGTTTCTTGATTAATTTACTAATAAATAATTATTCGTTAATTTGCTAAATAACTTGATGCGCCACTAAATATACCATATTTTTATTGGCAAGGTTCCTATGAACAATCGGAAAATGATATATGCCATGACTAAATCACCAAACCCAAACACCTTCTTTTCGCCGATGTTGATCTGCATCAGCCTCGTGTTTATTATTAGCTGCCTCTAAGTTATTGGGAACTTTTGAATGTATTTGCGGCATTTTCTCTACCAAATTCTTAGCACCTTTGCTCAAACTAGGAGTGAAGGAAGCTACACAATATCCAAAGCATGTCGAGGAACGTGTGTGTAAACTATAATAAAAGAAGCTTACTCATGAAGTGTTTCACCATGCTTCTGTATCAGTACAACAAAAATGCCTTTTGTTGAGGGACAAAAACTATTGGCAATACAAGATATCCAAACATTTCCTAGGGAAGTTATCCATGGCCGTCTGTCGTGAAAATGCTGGTCATTAAAGCTACAAATTGCACAAGCCCTTGGAAAAAACTATTTTGTTCCAAAGAAAGTCCCTCAATAATTAAAAAAATGCTTGTTGTTACGATTTTTCAAATGATTCGATAAAAATATTTCCTAGGGAAAATGTTTCAGTAACCTTATTAGTCCATCGTAAATTAGCATACCTACTAATTTTATTTTCTAAGTAATAAGAAAAAGATTTTGTACGTACACATACTAACGAGGGAATTTTCCTTCTATAGTATAGTATTTCCAAGGGAATTTTGACATCGATGGAAATAAGTTTCTATCGAAACTTGAATAACGATGAATTTTGTTGATTGATTGCCCTCAGCATACAGTGATTGGGGATATATATTAATCTCTTAGAAATTATGGTTTTAGCTTTGTAATGTAATTTCATGATATTGATTAAATATTACATTATTTTTGAAAACAGATTATTTATTTCTTTTTGTCATCCGTTAAGCCATTCATGCTCAAATTTTATAAGAATGTACTTGAATTTGATGGAATTATAATAATATTAACACAATCATTTAAAATATAATTAATTGTTTAGTCATTGTTCAACTATATACAAAATGATTTACTTCATCAATTGTTGTAAGTTAGATTACATATTCTTCTTCAATATTCCGTCAAGTCTTTGAATCATAACTTGTAGTTTGCTCTTTATCTCCATCTTCTTCGATAGTGCTGGCATAATTTTAAAATTATATTTTGTTAATATAGTATGTTGTAGTTACAATTAAAGAAAGAAAAAGATATTAACAACAAGGTGTGCGTGAGTTTGTTTGGGTTGCGTTTCACAAAAAATTGGGTTCAAC
Organism: Luvunga scandens; assembly: GCA_030449905.1. Lineage (NCBI taxonomy): Eukaryota > Viridiplantae > Streptophyta > Magnoliopsida > Sapindales > Rutaceae > Luvunga > Luvunga scandens. The sequence goes on along the minus strand of JASUUG010000210.1, from coordinate 16,427,729 downwards.
CCAAATCGACCTAAATATTCTTTAACCCAACCTAAACCAACAGATTTGACTTTAACCCAAATATTTGAGTTGGTTGGGGTTTTGTTTGAGTTTTTTTATCCAAACGTATTTTGTTTTGGGAAATTTAATTATATGAAAATTATTATAATTATTAATTATTACACATATTAATTATTAAATAAATATTAAAATATGAAAAAATATTTTTAAAATATAATTGATAAAAAATTATAAAAGCAATCCATCATAGTCATTCTCATAAATACTACTTTGATCAAGAGCTTCCACGGTCAACTAAGTCGACTTCATAAAATTGTAAGAATAACATTGATCCAAAGTCATTGCCTCTGTTATTACCCTTGATCCAAACTCTATATCAAGGAAAACAAATTAATAACAAAGACTAATGATAGAAAAAGTATGTAAATATTTTTACTTTTTATGATAAACAATTATCTGACATCACGTCTTCATAAAACTCAAGTTTCTCCATCTTTGGTTCGTATTGTAAAGGAAAAAAATATTATGTAACTAATTTTTTGAGCTTATTGAAGCTTCCACCATCTTTGGACCTAAAGAACAATGAAATGAATTAACAATGCGTCCTCCCATATTATATGCAAATTTGAAGCAATTGTATATATTGGAATTGATATTTTATTGAGTTCATTTTTAACCATGTCAAAATCTAAAAGTCATTATTATGAACCAATTCACATTTTAGAAAAACTCAACCTTTTATCAAATTTCTTACTATCAACAATTGACAACTTTTTGAACAACTAGATGATCTACAACCACCAATCTTTGTGTCAAGATGTTTATAGTAATCATAAAAATGTCAAAAGATTTTTCACTTCTTTAGACCTTTCCCAACCTCATCAATAACAAAAATGTATTCAAAGAAAAATTATCACATTTTAACTTATAACGTGGATTAAAAATAATTGAAATGAGCAACAAAGTATTAAAATTGTCAATTGAACCACAACATTTGTTATTTTGTTTTTTGGTACTTGTTGCTATTTTAGATAAGAGAAGTTCATCACCACTTTCAATTATTGATGTCAAATTAGATGAATTGTGCACATTTCATGAAAATATAAGTTTGAAGTCACATAGATAAAACCACTAAATTTAAAAGTTATATTAAAAAAAATGACCTAAAAAACTAGACAAAAGCATTAGCATTTTCCTAATCATCACTATCAGGTGGTCCTCTATCCTCCTTAGAGTACGAAACGTGCTGTCGATTGTCATCCTTCATTCTCTTAGAAGCTTTCTAAAATTTTATAGCACTCTCTAACATTAAACTAGAGGAATTGCATCTAATGGACATATCTTAAATCACAAAGGCCCCACCTTCAATTCATTCATGCTATACACATATTAAAATTTAAGAGAATTTGAATTCTACATTGCACCTGACTCAATTCTCTTCTGTAATTTCCATTCACTATCAATAAAATGGATTGTAATCACCATATAGCAATAATTTTGTGTGGAAGTCCATGTATCCGTTGTTATACGAACCTTTTCATATTTGAAACAAAAAGATTTCTCAATTTTTGCTTTTCATCCCAAAGGTTCGTACACATATCTAGAAGGGTTGTCCTAGACAATAGATCAAAGTTTGATTCCAATTACTTACTATACTGTTAAAAGCCCTCTTTCCCCACAAAACTAAAGGGTAATTTATCAATAATAACCAATCTTGCAAGGCGTTTTCTTCATTATCAAAGACAGGAGATTTAGATTCATTGTTCATTTCACGTGAAGATTCATCTTTCATTTCGGATGATCTTGTTTGATTTTTATCCTCAAATATGCTCAAATAGTCATGACAAAAAAAAAAAAAAGAGGCTGTAATATATCAAACCTAATTTTATTCCCATGTTTATTCTTACAAGCATAATCCTGACCAAAATAATTACATTTGCGTCCATTACGTGGATTGTATTTGGTGAAGTGGTCCAATATTTCCAATCTCTGCAATAACTTCTTCCTCTTGCTTTCAGTAGTTGCCAAAGTTTATAAAAAATTAGTACCACAACAACTTGAGTTCTCATCCATCTAAAATTTAAATGAAAAAAATATATAACATGAAATCAGACTAAAAGAAAAACCATAACATCCTAATGTGATACATTTTACAAATTATAGTCACGCAAATAATTAGTACACGAGCTGCAGAATAATATAACAATACTAAGTAAAGACGAAAATATATATCCAAATTATATACAACTGATGTAAAAAAAGACTGGTTAGTTTAACCAATTTAACGGCTCATATAAATAGCTATAAAGCAATTGACAGAATGGCCTATTAAGGGATATAATCAACTACTTGACAAGCCAACTCCATGAAGACATAGTTTCTTATGTGCAAAATGTGAAAAACTAGTCTGGTGTTGTGTAGATTACACCATTTCTTGGTGCTTGCATTTTTTATACTTACATTGGTCATTTTGGGACTTTCACTCTTTCATCTTTAATATGTCATAGTAACTATCATTTTTGCTATTAAGCTTATATTATTTTATTTTATTTGCCAAAGTGGGCAGTGGAAGTGAAATTGATAGAATAGGAAAATAATACATATTGTTCTACTACTGAATCAAGCTAACATGATTAAGTTACGCTTTAATTAAAAACTAATTAGATCTTGTTCTAATCCAAATGACTCAATGAGATTTTGAAGAATGCGTAAAGTGAGATTAGATGACATTCTAATCCAAATGACTCTATAAAAGTGATTTTGATAGATAATCGCAAAGGAAATTTAAAAAAAATAATGTTTTTATTGAATTATTGAAGTTTAAGTTATGAAAATAATAAAATGATGACTATATTATAATAAAGTAATTATGCTTCTCTAAGTTAGCTTAAAAAAAACTAAAATTATAATTACACTAGAAATAAAATACTAAGACACACACTATGATTGACTTTAATTAAAATAAAAAATCCTAAAATAATAAAAATTCTAGAATGCTTAATAACGTCCTACATCAGTCTTCCACTCTTAAAAGAAACTCATCCTTGAGTTTGGATATGTCTGAAGGATGAAACTCGTAGTGTAAGAGAAAATCATCTTGTAATTCAAACTTGTTTTTTTTCTCATTAGTATTTCTTAAAACTCTAAAGAATCCATAATTCAAGGCGATGACAACTTCAAAGAATGAACAATGATCAAATGACTCTTACTCTTCCTTAATTGTTGTTTAATGTACTCTCCAAGAAATTTTACTTTGTCAATTAAAATCTTTTTCAAGCACAACCTTCTTATCTTCAATGTGAATACCTAGAACCATTTCGATCATGTCAGCTTCTTCATCTTGATTTTGCTCTTCTTTAAAAATCTTGGATAAATCAATAATCTCATTATTTTAATACTTGTCTTGTCCTCTAAGGAAATAACACGTACATTCTCCCACAAATTGTTAGATTGAAACTTTAAATCAATAATAAATTGTACCTTTTCTTCTACAACATTGGCACATTTTTAACATGTGTAGAGGCACAAACTTCTTCACTTGATGTTTTTCACTTTGGGCTGCTGACTTGTGATTAGTCTAGGGATCTCAAATTGGTGTCATGGATGAGATCAACTTAACTACTTTAATGCTTTACTTCTTTCTCTTCTGATTTGCAGTGTAATTTAGGATTGAATTTGTATTGCTAAAAGAACTACATGCTATAAAGTGTATATATTGTATATAGACATTTTTACTTTAATACATAAACTGAGCCCCTTCACAGATTTTATAACTATATCCTCTCTAAGTTTATAATAATATATACATTTGCAAAATTGTTCAAACTCATAAGTAAAAGTAGAAATTGACGTCATAACTTGTCATACCAAACAATAACCAAGAGGATGAGATCTTAACATTCGCTTTATACTAGTCCATGAAGTAATTTTGAAAAGACCATTGAAAAGTAATCAATGCCTTTGCACACTAGGCCACCACTCTAAAGCACTCCCTATTAATAGAAAATCAACTAGAAATTTTTCTCAATCATATTTCAAAACTTTAATAATATATTCTTCCTCAACTTTGTCCAATCATGAAAGAAAATATTCACAATTGCAATTCCATCAAGCGTTCAAAATATAAGGCCTTTTAATATTTCAAACACAAATTCAAAGCCTATCGTAAAACTACAAATAAGATTGAACTTTCGAGCTTAGTGTAGCTGATAGCCAATGGTTGTAATTTGGTGTGGTGATGGTCGAAGCTAGAAGATATGTGCTAAGGAGCACGAGCTGGCTGAGTTTTGTCAAATTCATAGTGGTTTAGTTAGAAATCAACTTGAAGTCGCAATAGCTTAGCAACCATTGGTGATTCGCTTTGGATATGTGACTAAAAAGAAGTGTGATAGTGGTGCTGATCAATAAAAAAAGGTGGTCGTTCGCGACGGTGAGTAGGTGGAGAGCTCCAGGTTTTGGGTGATTCACGGTGGCCACACAACTAGTTCACGTAGAGGTTGGTCATATTCTAGTTAATAGAGGCCATGGAGTTTAGTAAGTAGTAAATGGTAGGTCTGATGGTTGCAACAATTAGTGGCGATGGTGGCTAGATTGTGGAGGCAGTTGTGGCAAGTGGTAGTTAGGGTTTCAAATTTAGGATTTCCTAAAATTTTAGTTTTTATTTTTTATTTTTAGGATAAACGATGATGAAGGATTTGGATAATTTGGATAGACGGATATTGTGGCTAGGAAAATTGTGCAATTAGCACATATTTACTCTAATACAAACTAACGGAACAAGGTAGTGGAGGTATTGACTTTGACACATATTTACTCTGATACAAACATTAGATATCATTCTAGTATTGGACAAGCCAATGTGAATAGGTTACGCTCTCAATTGATGTGTGATTAGCTCTTATTCTAGTCAAAACTACTAAAAGAGATTTTTAATAATATGTGAAGCGAGATTAGATAATGCTCTAATGCAAACTACTTTTCAAAGAGATTTTGATGGATAATCCCAAAGAGAATTTTAAAAGAGGGATTTTTACTAAATTATTGAAGTTGAAATTATGAAACAATAACAAGACTACTTTACTTATACTATAGTAATTCTACTACGCTAAATTAACCTAAAAATGGAAATTAAAATTATAATTATGCTCGAAGTAAAATACTAAGGCATATATCATAATTAACTCTAATTAAAAAAAAAATCCTATAATCCTAAATAGCATCCTACATCATTTTTACATCCTTTAAATTATCAAAACAAGGTAGAACCCAGAAATAGGGGGAAATAGTTTTCAATATTGGGCCCAATATACAGTAACCATCCTCTTTCATTTTATAGTAATTTCATGTAATATGCACACACTATATATGCTTTCTAAATGCTAAAAAAAAAAAATTTTGAAAAAAAATTTAAATGCTAAGAAAATATAAAATTTGAAAAGCTAGTTTCAATAGATAAGAAAAGGACAAGAATTTGTATTTATCAATATAAGCAAGAATTTTCTTCGTCTATAGTCTTTATTGAACTCCTTATATAGGAAGAAATTAAAAATGTCTCATGGTTGATGCACATCTTTTATGAAATTAGCTACAGCAACAACTTTCCCTTGTTCCAAGATTGAACATACAAGAGATGGAAAGTTTTGCAATATCATATAAAAAGAAATTACTTGCAACAAAAACAAATTCCATAGAAGAATGACAATTTCTAACTGATATCAAGAAGAAGAAGAAGAAGAAAAAGCATATTGCATTAAATTTAACTGGAGATAGACCATGATTTAACAACAAAATACACCAAAAGCTAACATTGTTTAAAACACAATAAAAAGAATACAACAATAGGATATGAACAAAAAGAACAAAAACAAAACAAGTAAATGAACTAAGTAACCGACTGAGATGTTCTTAAAAGAACAAAGCAAAAGCAAAACACTACCTGGTTAAAAATAGAGCGAGGAGGAGCAGAAGAGGGACAATCTTGAGGGGGAAAGTCTTTTTTAGAAACTTCTAAAGAATAAATTGATACTCTAAATGGCTGAATGGAGGCGCTACTTTTGGTAGCTTGATGTCGCGAAGCAATTTTGATGCTGTTGAGAGAGTAGAGAGGCGATGACTGTCGACGATCGGAGCTGTTGAGAGAGAAAAGAGGCCAGTGATGTTGATAGTGAGCACAACCAAGAGAGATGAGAAGCTTCTGTAGTTATGTCGACAATTGATGCATTGTTGAGCAGTGCTGTATTGGCTTTGAGTGAAGATGTGAAATTAAAACAAGGGATTTGAGTTTTTCCTTAGGACTTTTAGGTGAATTTGTCCTTAAATGGGTTAATACACCAACTAGGTTGGTAAATAACTAGTTGGGCAGCACTCTCCTGTATTCACATGCTAAATACATCAACTAAGTTGGGCAGCACTCGCTTGTTTCAACCCAACTATACTATTGATAGTCGTGGGGTACTGTGTACTTATAGCCTCAAATCAATAGCTCACCATTTTCTGAAATAGAATCTATAAAGATTCAAAAACTTTCAACCGTAGTACACTCAATGTATTTGTAAATAAATAACATATATTCTCTTAAATTTGTATTTTCCATCTTTTTCAGTCATCAATGTTTAATAACATTTTGAAAATATCATTATCAAACTAAAGTATCATAGTCCAACAATTATTGTTGTGTCCTTAAAAGTAAAGCAACAATTCTGGAACAGATTTATGACAACAATACTCATCAAGATATATTAGTTATAAATCATAAATTCCCATGATTTAACAAGGTTTAATCTTGGGCAAGAGAGAGCAAGAGAGAGAATAATCATACCTTGTTAAATGCTTACTAGAAGCTCAATTGAGGTATAATAAAATTCATTTTCTCTTCCATTTTTTTCATTTACTATTTTACAAAGCTCACTTAATTCTTCTTTCATTTTATCTACTTTTAGTCTAATTCTCTCCTTGATATCACATGAATGTCATTATTACTTCCTTGATATCACTTAATTCTTCCTACACATAGTTGAAAATAGAATATGTTGTGTTAAAACAAAAATGTACCAGTAGACTCCAAATTAACTAACACAATATTCCTTAAATAAAATTACGTTTTTATTAAATAAAAGACTCAGTTATATTTATATTAATTTACCTCGCTTGCTAGCCTATAACTCGATGTTTGTTATGTGGTCCCATTAGTTGACAATAAATAGCCACGCTAAAGTTTTCAGCGCCATCACCTTGATACAAAGAATCCATGTTCTCCCCCACATTTTTAAATACTAATATATTTTTGACACATAAAATTAAACAAGCAAAAAATAAATCACACGTGAACAATGGATGTACTTGCAATTCCTTTGCTCTCTCACTTGCTCAGTCACCATTTCTTTTGACATGACACTTTTTTAAGCATTCAATTGGATTAGGTTCAAATCCTATTTTGTCTAACTAAAATTAAATAAACAATTAAGGTATAAACACAACAACAACATACACATACATTTTGGTAGATCCCTTGGCACCTTTTCCTTTAGGCTTTCATCTAAAAGCTCTAAAAACTGGCATTAACATTCTTGTGCATGTCCCTTGTATTAAAAGGACACAATCATTTTTACATGCATTAATTTTCTCATAATATAATTGTCCTTTTTTTTTTCACCTTATATATAGTTGGAAGTAGTACTTTTGTCACACATCAAAAACACATCTTTCAATAGCTCCAACAACATATTGAAAGATTTATTGCTTCAACCATTGATGCATTTAATGTGCATCAACTTAACCATAAAAGATATGTCGAGTACTTCTCACAATTCAGATATAAAGGTTGTTAAATCTCTTTCACCAAATCAAGAACTTTTATTCCCTTATCATTAAGATCTTGAGGAATATCTTCTTCAGTCGAGTCATACATTTCATTTTGCTGAATATTCTCATAATTTTCATTCCCTTCATCAACATGTCATCAGTATCACAATCACTATAACCATTCTCTCCATGATAAAACCAAGTAGTATAATCATGCATCATTAATCCCTTCCTCTAAAGTAGATATTTATATACTTCACTTCAAAGCCTTCTATACTTAGTACTACATTTGACACATGGACATAATATTTTTAGATGCTTTTCTTGAATATGACAATAAACATAATCAAGAAAAGTGGTATTATGTTGTAATAAGCCAATGTTGACCTTGGTGATCATGCCCAATATTTATCTAGCAACATCTTGCTTAACACCTTAACAACAAAAATTAAAATAAATATTTCATAAAATTAACATAAAAATCATTATTATTGTTAAAATGAATAAATAGTAGCACAAATGTGCTCACTATTCAACAATTACAAAACCTTGGAAATAGTTACATGTTTTTATAGTTTTGTGCTCTAAACTGCAAAATCAATTGCATGTGCTTGCTGTTTTTGTTGTTACAAAACTGGAGAAAAAGTTAAATCTTCTATCCAAAACTGTAAAAATAATAAGCACATTTTTGCTATTCAAAACTACAAGAGCAACTTCTATTTTTACTATTCTAAAGAGTAAAATTAGCTACTATTTCTACTATTTAAAGTGAAGAAATAGCTACCACTTTTGTTGTTCATACTGTAAAAATAGCATTAGTTTTCATTATTTACAACTACAGAAACAATTGCTCTTTATGTAGTTCTGTGCATTAAACTGTAGAAATAGTCCTACGCTTCTACAATTTTCTAGATCAAACTATAAACAATTCCCTTTTTCTACAAGTTTGTCCATTAAACTCCTGAAATAGTCGCACGTTTCTGAATTATAAAGGCAACTCTTACATGTCTAAGAAAATTTTAAATTCAAGATGTCTTATCTCTATTTGGCTATGTATTTTACCAACTTTTTTTTCATATAGATATTAATTATAAAGAATGAAAATCTATTGTCTAACTTATTAATATTGCAATATCTATATAATACAAAAATAAATACTGTAAAACAAAGTATGAATGACACAACCTAGCCCGAATCCACATGGCGAGTCTGCCTAATTCTATTTAATCGTTCTCACATAATCTAATTAATAAGGATTCTGCCAAAAATTTGGTAGAGTCTCCCTTATAATTATTACATAACTAAATTTACAATTAATAGAATAAACACTCCCAAAATAATTTCAAACACAACCAACTTCGTTAATCAATTTCTCAACCATAATACTAAATCACTCAATTATCCAATATTAGATAAAATATATAAATTTGTCCACAATCACCGAAATGTATCAAATTATACAATCCCAAAATATCTCAATAAATACATCTAAAACTCCTAACATCATCACATGACCATAATTTCAAAATAACTATTATTGTTGGGTCGACTGTTGTACCTGCGAATCTCTTGTGGGGGGGAAATATAATAAAAATGGAGTGAATATAAAACTCAATGAGCTTAGTGAGTAGGTAGTAGTTTTTTAACATAACTTTACTCTAAAATAATTATATCATATCGCAACACAATTTCATCAGAACTCATAAGAACTTAAATAACTTATTAAATTCAAATCATGTACTGAAATAACAATATCACATAATACTATATAAAATCAATGAAATCATAATACTTATATCATCAATACTGAATACAGAAAACTATCACTAACAAAGTACCTAGGGGAATAATCTAATCATATCCCAACCTCGACAGACGGGCAATGATATACTATCTGGGTACAATCACGGCTCAAAGCTATACGGATAGACAGGGAAGTACCATCTCATATATGATCATATTCGGACCTTGACAGATAGACAATGACGTACTATCTAAGTACAATCACACCCCAGAGCAACATGGATAGATTGGGAAATACCATCTCATATCTCATCATCTATGTGCATGCATAATCTAGTTCCCAAAAGATAAAGTCACCCGAGTACACGGCCCAAAGCCTCCGTGTGTGTACTCAGATGAGCCCTAAAAGCTTGTATCTCATCTGTATCATTTGTATCTCTATCATACCACATGCATATTCCTCCAAAAGGCGAGTGTGCCCAAACACATGGCCCGAAACCTCTATATGTGTTCAGACATACCCCAAAAGCCTCATATCTCATCATATCTTCTATATCATTGTATATGGAGGGGAAAGATACTGTCTAATGATTTTAAAAATAATCATTATACTTATATTTATATACCTTTGTACATATATACATAAACATATAATCTCATCTGAAATCTCATTTGAAATCTCATTTCCTTTTTCATCTATCATGCCTTAAATCTGTTTTTCTTTTCTTTGAAATATTATCATACATATTCAAAATCCGTAACCAAAATCATTAATCATACACACATTTCGTAACAAATACCAATACGCAGATAAAATCCATTTCTACGAAATCATTTAAATCGAAGCATTTGAAACTTATTTCGTAAACACACTTTGCTATCATAATAGACTATGAAAATAAGTTTTGTATATTCCACTCGCAGTGATGATATCCAAACTCAGTATCGACAACATCCGCAGGTTGATTCTCGTTCTTGGATCCTCCTAGTTTAAGGAAATAATATAATTATTATCCGTAAATACGAATCATAGCAAATAAACTTGAAACGACATTCATCCATAATAAAATATTCTCGAATTCATAAAATTATCAAAATGCCATCGACATTAAAATTTACCAAATTATTCTTAAATCACATATTACCAAACTACCCTCAATTCAGATTACTACAATATTCAAAAGTTTGGAATTTATAAAATTATCTCTGAAAATATAAAATTACTAAAATGCCCCTAACAACATAAATTACTAAATTACCCCCAAAATCTCAAATTACCTAACTACTCTAACCTGAAATTTCTAAAATATCTACTAATTTCAAAATTATAGAATTACCCCTACCGTTTGTGAAATTATATAATTGCCTCTATCGGTCAATGATGACTGGAGCTCGATCAACGGCTACAGGAAGCTCAAGTCTAGTAGTTTTGACCTAGGTGACTCTAATGGTGCCAACGATGACCTCCTACGCATGGCAACGGCAATGAATCAAGCTCCCTAAAACCATGAGTTTTTTAGCGGTCAATCAACGACAATCTGTTGTTTCAAGTGATAGGGTTGGTCGGAAAATGATGAAGGTGAGCTGAGGAACAAATCCCAAGTGATGGCGCGCCCTAATTCCGGCTAAATCAACTATGGTGGTGAGGTGTGGAGCTGCAGCTTTTTGAACTTGATCGCAGACATTCTGGCTTGTTTCCTACGACAAGGATAGTAGGGATCTAACTGGCATCTCAAGAGCTTTCGATCGGTACCAAGCTCAGTTGGTAAGGTGGCCAGAATCGTGAGTCAATGGGTCAACTACAACCTCTCTCTCTCTCTCTCTCTCTCTCTCTCTTTCTATTTTAGGAAAGTGAAAGCCGCTCTCTCACTTTCTATTTATAGTAACCGGCACCCTTTTTTTAAGCTTAATACAAATTAAGCTAACACCAAACCCGAGTACCGAAATAAAATTCAACTACACGGCCATTGAGTTACGTCTAATTTACCTGCAACGACTTGTAACCAATCTGACGTCTTAAAAAAAATTTTCGACAAAATTAAAAATAACATCATACATTCAATTAAATCAATTACAGTGCATATGTTACAATCCTCCCCCCTTATAAAAATTTCGTCCTTGAAATTTACACATCTTATTAGAACAGGTGATTATACTAAGCTCTTATTAAGTCATTGTGTTCCCATTTAGCCTCCTTCTTTACGTGATTCATCCACAGCACTTTTATAAAGGAATAGTTCTAGAACGCAAGATTTGGTGTTTCCTTTCCAATTTCTGCATCGATTCTTCCTCATAAGTCAAATCTTCCTTTAACTCAATTGGTTGCCTACATAACACATGACTCAGATCATACATGTACTTTCAAAGCATCGAGACATGAAACACATCATGAATTTTGGATAACTCGGGTGGTAGAGCTAATCGATAAGCTAACGGGCTAATGCGCTCAATAATTTAATACAGCCCAATGTAGTGTGGGCTTAGCTTTCCACACTTTCCAAATCAAAGTACCTTTTTCCAAGGAGAAATCCATAGGACAACTTATTGCCAATTTCGAATTCAAGTTCCTGCCTACTCTTACCTGTATAGCTCTTATATCTATTTTAGACCACTTTTAATCTATCTTGAATAAGCTGTACCTTTTCATTAGTATCTTGAACTAATTCAAGGCCATATAACCTTCGCTCACCAATCTCATCCCAACATACTAGAGTTCTACATTTTCTACCATATAAAGCCTCATATGGTGTTATCTCGATACTAGCTCAGAAATTATTATTGTAAGCAAACTCCATCAAGGGTAAATAAACATCTCAACTACCCTTAAATTCTAAAACACAAGCTCGTGGCATATCATCAAGGGTTTGAATAGTATGCTTTGACTGACCATTAGTCTGTGGATGGTTGTATTAAAATTCAACTTGGTGCCTAATGTTGTGCAAATTTTTTTGAACTCGCAAGCACGTGAATCTATTGTAGAATAGATCAACAATGACGAGTGTCGATCCCACGAAGAGGTGGATTTTAATTGCTTGTAAAATGAATTTTTCTGAGTTAGTGGTTAGATTTATAATGACAGTGATGTAGGCTATCTATTAATTTAAATTAAAGTGGCAGGAATAAACTATTAAAATGAAATACTCGGATCTTCGGATCTATACTCAACATACATCATCGGCTTAACATTCATTATTAGTACCAATTAAATCATGAAGGGGGATTTTTCACTCCTCATGAACTATACTCTAATAGATATGGTGCTAAGTGCTTCCCGTGCCAAATAGTAATAGCCTTGCCTAGGGAGGCGGTTATACCAGCCGATATTTAGACAAGATTATTACTATCTGTCTACGAAAAGTCAAAACATCCACATAAATTAAAGGGGAAGGAAAAGTAAATTTACCAAATTAAGCCTATGCAGCATGTTGAGACTTCACCTTCAACCCAAACTTGAAAGGAAATTAGGTACTCATAATTGAACTAGGGGTAAAATGGGAATTTTATTAAAATACATAGAAAATACAAGATAGAGATGGAATTACAGAAAATTGAGCTCAAAAATGGATTCAAGGGTGTCAAATTAGGTGGGGAGCCCCTCTTTTTATAGATACACTGAGTAAATCATGGCCATCGGATTAAAACAATTTGAACGCTCAGGATTGCGGCACGTGGCAAGCTCTTATTGGATGGAACACATCATCAGGGCTGTCATTCCGTGTATATGCATGTATCGTACATACATTTTTTCGATCCACTAACATTCTACCACGTCGCTGGTCAGCATTTTGGTCCAATAGGATCGTGACACGTCATTAGTCAACACCACATCATCAATCAATGCCACATAAGCGATCAAATGCCACATCATTCATCCAATCAAATGCCGCCACATCATTGTATAGTGCCGCGTCAACGTACAATGCCACGTCAGCGTAAGTACAGGTGAATAGTGTCGTGAACAGTGTCGTGTACAGTAACGTATATATGAACAGTAGCGTTTATCTTTTTATGCTCCTCCTAAGGTTTTCGACTGTCTTGAATTCAAAATTGCTGTCCGTTTTTCCATCTGATCTCTTGTTCATTGTGAAATGACCATGATATCCCCTAAAATACATAAAATGGTTCATTAAAATAAAACATATATAATTAAATTACAAGGGACTTAAAAACATAAAAGTAGGGATGTTAGTGAAACTTGAAGTGTAAAATGATAATTTTCTCCATTATAAATACACACTTTCTAGTACTCAACATCTAAAGCGTTTTGCAAGCTAGTCCAGAACTTAGAAAGTGAATTAGGAGTCTCTATCTAAAACAATAGACATCGGTACTCCGTGAAGTCAAATTTTCTCAACCACATAAATACTCGCGAACTTGTCCATCGAATAAGTGGTCTTAAATGGTAAAAAGTGAGCAGATTTTGTAAGTCGACCAACAACAACCCAAACACTATCATGTCCACTCTAGGTATGTGGAAGTCCCGTTGTAAAATCTATAGTGATATGCTTCCACTTTCACTTAAGAATAAGAAGTAGCTGAGAATATCCTGCAGGCTTCAGATGTTCAACCTTAATCTGTTGGCAAACTAAATACCGAGAAATAAATTCTGTTATCTCTCTTTTCTTACCCTACCACTATAATGATCCCTCAAAGTGTAGTACATCTTCGTACAACTAGGATGCATTGCATAAGCTGAACAATAAGCTTTTTCCATGATATTCTTTGTCAACTCCTTAATATCGACTACACAAAGTCTATAATCTATGACTAAGACTCCATCATCTCTCACAGTAAAGTCAGTTCATAAACCTTTATGTACATCTTCTCTCAACTTCATTAGCTATGGGTCCTAATCTTACTTATAGTGGACTTTTTCAATCAAAGTTGTCCTAACTTAAAAATTAATTATCAAAGCTCCGCAATTATTAACTTTCAACTCAACTCTCAAAGATCTTAGTTCGATCAACAGAGGCATATATGACACTCGTAAATGAGCTATAGAGCTGGAGAATTTTCTACTTAATGCATTAGCTACCACATTTGCTTTACTCGGATGATAATCAATAGTGCAATTATAGTCCATAATTAGCTCAATCCATCTCCTCTACCTTAAATTTAGCTCTTTTTAAGTAAACAAATACTTCGGGCTCTTTATGATCAGTGAAAATTTGACACGTTACCCTATAAAAGTAATGCCTCCATGTTTTGAGTGCAAGCACCATTACGGCTAACTCTAAATCATGTGCTTAGGTAGTTTTGCTCATGCTTCCTAAGTTTTCTATAAGCATAAACCACTACTTTCCCATGTTGCATTAGTACACAACCCAATCCTTGTCTAAAGGCATCATTTTATACCACAAACCCTTCGTTTCCAGATGAAAGTGTAAGAATTGGTGCCGAGGTAAAACGTGTCTTAAGTTCTTGAAAACTTTTTTCACAGTCATCATCACATTGTAACTTAGCATTCTTCCTAGTTAGCCATGTCAAGGGAATGGAAATCTTAGAGAATCCTTCCACAAATCTATGATAATACCCAGCTAATCTAAGGAAACTCCTAACCTCTGTGACATTTATAGGCTATTCCCATTTCATGACTGCTTCGATCTTTTAAGGATCGACATAAATGCCTTCAACTAATATCACATGGCCCAAAAATACTACTTTGTACTCACACTTGTTGAACTTGGCATAAAGCTGCTTTTGTCTTAAAATCTGTAAAACAGTTCGCAAATGCTCTGCATGTTCCTCCTAACTCTGAGAATACATAAAAATATGATCAATGAATATAATCACAAACGTATCTAGATAAGAGCAAAATATCCTATTCATGAGATCCATAAAAGTTGCTGGAGCATTAGTCAACCTGAATGGCATTACTAGGAACTCATAGTGTCCATAACGAGTTCTGAATGTTGTTTTAAGAATGTTAGCCTCTTTGATTCTAAGCTGATGATATCCAGAGCGTAAGTTGATCTTAGAAAACACATTTGCTTCCTGAAGTTGATCAAACAAGTCACCAATACACGGAAGGGGATACTTATTGCGTATTGTAACTTTGTTCAACCACCTATAGTCAATGCAGAGCCTAAAAGTACCATCTTTTTTCTTAACAAACAAAACTAGAGCTCCCCACGGGGATACACTAGGTCTAATAAATCCTTTATCCACCAATTCCTATTGGAACTTTAAGTTCCTTTAATTGAGTTGGAACCATCTTATATGGTGCTATAGATATAAGAGCCATCCCAAGGACTAACTCGCTAGAGAACTCATTCTCCTTGTTAGTCGGCATCCTTAGAAGTATCTAGGAATATAACTGGAAACACCTGCACTAGTGGAATATCCACTAGTGCATAACAGTCTTACACTAATAGCCAATATGACACAAAAGGGTAATGATTTACACTGTCCACAGAATTTCACCTCAGTTTTTCCTGGCTTTTTGAACACAACTTCCTTTTTGAAATAATCCACAGTAGCATGATGAGATGCAAGCCAATCTATGCCCAAAATAGCATCAAAATCTCAAATGTCTAAAATAATCAAATTTACCCCAAGTTCATGCTCAACCAATATAATCATACAATCTCAACACACACTCTCAAAAAGTTATGATCCTCCAATAGAAGTATTAACAACTAACCCACAATCTAATGGTTCGGGTTCTCGCTCTACATGCATGGCAAACATACAAGAAATAAAAAAATGTATAGATCCAAGATCAACAAGTACATGGGCCTCACGGCAAAAGATAGATAGCATACCCATAATAATTTCTAGTGTAGCATGAGCCTCATACTATGTCAAAGTACAAACTCGAGCCTGACTTTGAGGTCGACCAGGTTGACCTCTCTGACTTGGAACAACTGTCTGGCTCCTAAATGTAGAGGTAGAATCCCCTATCTGCACATCTCTCTGACCTTGAGTTGGTCTAAAGTGAGATTGATATTGTGGGGCTATCCCTCGAGCATAATTGTCGCTTTGACGCAAAGTAGGGCAGAATCTCTTTATGTGAACAGGCTGTCCATATAAATAACACATCTTGTCTTCTACACGACATTGGCCATAATGATTCTTGCTAAATGAAGGGTAAGAAATCCGTTGTATATTTCTTAAACGATCACCACGGTATCCTCTGCTATTCTTGTCATACTATCCCCGACTCTTGGCATTACTTCCTACTGACTACTACACTAAACTGTAACTAATAGTCTGTCTCGAATCTATCCTGAAACCTATACCCTGACTCCTTTGAATGTTATTAGATTAGTTAGCATAAGTGTCTCCTTTCTTAACAGCCTACTACTAGAGCCAACATCTGCCAAACTCTGGCTACCCTTTTGTTTCAAGGCTTGAATTCTGCATCCCTCCAAGATACTATGTTCTACTCTCTTTACTACCTCAACTACCTTTGTAAATTCAGTATATCGAGATGCAGTCACGGTCGTACATTTCTCAAATCGGAGACCCTCCTTAAATTGCCTACATCTCTCACTCTCATCACCTACTATAGACATAGCAAATCTAGAACGGTTTATAAGTTTCTTCTCACACTCTTCAACTATCATAGATCCTTGAACCAACCGAAAGAATTCACTGCGTTTAATATCTTGGTACACGACTGAAAAATAATGATCATAGAATTCCTTATGAAATATAGCCCAAGTAATAGCATCATGTCCTTGATATCAATGTTGTACTGTCTACCACTAATGATAAGCTCTATCCTCAAGGAAAAAAGTGGCAAAGGAAAGTCTATCTTCTTCCGAGCATTTCACTATATTGAAAATACGTTCTAACTTAACGAACCATGACTCTGCCTCGGGTGGATCTCTTAAACCATTAAACCTCTTAGCTCGTAAACTTCTTACGCGCTCAATAGTATTAGCATGAACGGTATGTGCATAAGTATGATTCTGTACCACTGTAGTCATAATTTGCTCTAGCCTATCAAATGACTGCTCAATGTTCGACATATTCTCTGGTGCCTGCTATGCCACCTCATGTGTTGAGAACTCAACTATATCTTCGTTCAAGGGTTCATTTTCCCCTGTAGGTACAACGCCTGAAGTCAACCCAACTATTGGCCAAGTACAACCACAGCCACAACGTCAACCATGTCTATTGCTACGACGAAGCATAATGATGCCTACTAAATAATAATTCCTACTTTAATAACTGTAAAACTTATTCTAAATACAACAATAAAGCCTACTGTTGGTTAATTTCTTAATATATATAGGTGTCAGTGTGCAAGTATACACACCAAGTAATAAAGTGATAAGTATTCGAATATCATCTTCATAGGGACTGATGCTATAAGAATTGCTACAGCAAGTAATTGTGGTGCAAATTCAATTAAATCAAATTCTTTAACAACTAAATTAAACTAAGAAACCTAAATGACAGAAAATAAAGTGTACTAAAATAAATCAACAGATCTCACACAAGGATATAATCACTAAAAATGATATAGTTGAATGAATTAACTCACGTAATGGTATTGACTGTTTTTTCTATTACAACACTGTTGCTACAATAATTACTACAGCACTAGGTAGAATCCTAATACATCCTTAGCTGTCCCTTGTTGGATTTCTTATATCTATATGCAATCTAACAATGACCAGTTGTAAATAACACAAATATAGCATTATACGATTAAGGTTCCTAATTACCTTACAAGGTGAATCCCTATGCCTAGTTTATCACTAATTTTAAATTAAGCATAGCCCTATTTAAATTGCGTTAACCCAACTTGGGAAACCTAATCTAAAACCAAGTATTGGTATGATATTTTCTACCAAAACAGTCCCTTTTGTGGCTCTCGCTTAGCTTGTATCACTAAATGAGTGGTCAATCGAAATAGTGAATGAAATTAAGCACTATTAAAACAAAATGTTATAACAGTCATGCAGTCACACAATAATTTCAGTCAATAAACCATCAAGCTTATCATTCACTCAACCACAAATAGATTTAGTTCATAATTCTTAATAAAATAGAAATTAAAACTGTTTTAGCCAGCAAATACATCATCATGAATGAAAGAAAACTAAAAGAAAAGAGATAAAGGCAGGTCTTTTATATTGAATGCCAAAATGTTCATAGTAGCTTTTTGTAATATTTTTTATTTTTCTGACATAGTTATAGCTTGTTAGAAACCAACTCTTCTATAGTGGTCTAGTGTAGCTTAGTGAATTGATGTGCTTAAGAGTTCATGATTTAAGGATTTTTGGGGTTTTCCTATCAAATTCAGAATTGAATAAGATATTTATAAAAATCTTGTTTTAATGATTATAGACCAAGAGTGAGCTCATGTGATTAGAGTTATTGTCGATTTCTTTAGATCAAGGTAAGTAAATTAATGCATAATGTTTATTATAAGTATAATTGTAAATATTTATGAATAAAATAATACTATTCAAATCGATTGACAATTTATGGTTTTGAAGTTATTTAAAATATTTTCTTAAACTTGTTTTAAAAAAAAACTTTAAAATACTTGTTTTTCAATAAATGGTATTCCTAAAAAACAAGTATTTGCAAAGTTTAGTCAATTCAATATCTTATAACAGTGTTTTATCGAAATGTTACTGAAACATTGAAATTGAAAGACCAAAAACTGTATTTAAGGTTTTGACTCATAGTTCGTAGTTACCATTATTGACATTACCAAACATCTAGCTATATTGTACACACCTACTAATGATTATTGCGAGATAAAGTACCCTAACTAAATTACTACCCGAGTCATTAAGAATGCAGCTAACAATATATGACATGAGTTAATTGAACAAATGAAATGTTTTATTGATAAATAATTTCTTAAATGATTATTTATTGAAAACGATTATTGCATTATGACTTAGCTAATTATGAATTTTACTATATATATATATATATTAGATTATGAAATAATTACTGTTTTCTGATTTATAGTACTTCATAATTATTATTATGTATTTTATTAGTAACCTTATGCATGAATTTACTTACCGAGTTGACAGCTCACCCCTTATCTTCAACATTTTGCAGATTGACTTTACATATGTGCACCTTTGGTCTAGAGGAGAGGATTTGTTCGCTGAAAAACTTTGATGCTTTCCTAGATTAATAAATTGTGACTACTTTGTCTATTGTTGAATTCCTGGTTTAGAGGATTCTTATTATATTCGTTATTTTAGAGACTATGTTTTGACTGTGGCTAGTATTAATTTCCTTTTGGGAATTGCAATAAGATTAATGTTATGAGATTTGATTCCAAATTTCCTTTTAGATTCTTGGATGAATTTGGGGTGTTACATAAGCCATCCCCATGCAAATTACGAATTAGTAAGTCATGCATTAAACATTAAACATTGAGGAATACACAACTGATTTCCTTTAAAGAGAAAGCCATAAAGAAAGAAAAACCCCTAGCATCCTCTCGACGAACACATTTCAACCAAATATCTCCAAAATCCACATCATCAATATACAAACCTGCAAATGCTCAAAACCTGTGAACTTAGCGTAATGTCACGAGATGAGTATTTTGCGCAGGAAACCCTTGCGACACTTAGCCGACTTCTAGCACGTTAGTCGCTAAGTAAGCCTAGAACACTTCTCGAACTAGCTAAGCAAAGAAAGCTTATACAAACACTAAAGAGAAGCAAGAGCAATGTGGCCAAACTATACAACTTTATTACTCACAAGAGTAATTTACAAGAGAGCTTGAGAGCTTGTGTGTGTTGTGAGTTGTGTGTGCTGGAATTGTGGTGTGTTGTGTGTAAAATGGCAAGGGTGGTGGCCTATTTATAGGCTTCGATGGAGGGCTCTAGAACCACCTAGCAACTTGCCAACTTGCCCAGAACTTTAAAGGCTTAAATGCTAAGTTCTAGAGAATTCTAGGATATTTACAATTTCTAGAACTTGGGTTGGAAATACACTCGCGTGATGTCTACTTCCTCATGCCACTCGCGAGCGAGCTTGTGAGCCGCTGGGCTTTTCCCTCTATATGTCGAGGCTATGGCATTGGGCGTCATGGGTTGGAATCCCATGATGATCTCGGAAGGACTCTTGCCCGTAGACTCGCTCCTTTGAAGATTGTATGAAAATTGGGCAACGTCCAGCAACTTAGCCCAATCTCGCTGGTGAGCGCTTACATAGTGCCTCAGATACATCTCGAGGAGGTTGTTGATGCGCTCAGTTTGGCCATCGGTTTACGGATGGAAGCTTGTCGAGAACTTGAGGTCGGTTCCCAACATCTTGAAGAGCTCCGTCCAAAAGCGGCCAGTGAATCTTAGGTCTCAGTCGCTCACTATTCTCTTCGGAACTCCCCATAGCTTCACGATATGCTTGATGAAAAGGCGGGCAACTTCATCCACTTTGCAATCAGTTAGTGCGGCGATAAATGCTGCATACTTGCTGTAGCGGTCAACCACGACCATAATGCTTCCGCACCCTTCGGATTTCGGCAAGGCCAAGATGAAGTCCATGGTGACACTTTCCCATGGCCTTGATGCTATTGGCAGGGGCTCCAACAATCCTGCCAGAAGTTGGTGATCCACCTTGTCTTATTGGCAAACAAGACAAGTTCGTACATAGGCCTCGATGTCTTCCCTTATGTGCGGCCAAAAATACGAGGCTTGGACAAGTGCGGTCGTGCGCTCTACTCCGGGGTGGCCAGCCCACTTCGAGTCGTGGCACTCCTTGATGACCTCTTTCCGTAGATTTCCCTACCTTGGCACAAAAAGTCGATCTCCTTTGGTGAGAAGGATGCCTTCCTCTTGCCAAAATCACCTTGTCTTGCCTTCGAGAACTTTCCTCAACAAGTCTTTTGCGATGGGGTCTTATTGGAGACCTTCCTTGATGCGTGCAACAAGGTCGGACTTCGGTTGGCTCATACTAAGGGTTGCCAACTCCGCTTTGCGACTTAAAGCATTTGCCACAACGTTGGCTTTACCAGGTTTGTACTCGAGCCGGTAGTCAAATCCGCAAGGAAGTCCTGCCACCTTGCTTGCTTTGGGCTTAAATGTTTTTGCGTTTGGAAGTAGCTCGTGGCTACATTATCCGTTAAGATCACGAAGTGTGAGCCAAGCAAGTAGTGTCGCCACACGCGTAGGCAATGAATGATAAAGGTCATCTCTTTTTCTTGCACGGTGTAGCGGCGTTCCGTGTCATTTAGCTTTCGGCTCTCGAACGCTATAGGGTGGCCTTCTTGCATAAGTACTCCGCTAATGGCGACGTCGGAGGCATCCGTTTGCACCTCAAATGGCTTTGTGTGGTCTGGAAGAACAACGACGGGTTCCTCAGAAATTGCCTTCTTCAGCTCCTCGAATGCATGCTGGCATTCCTCGGACCAATGCCATGTTCGATTCTTCTTAAGTAAATCGGTCAAGGGTGCCGCTCTCGCTGAGTATCCCTTAATGAAGCGGTGGTAGTAATTCACCAATCTAAGAAAAGAGCGAAGTTTGGGTACCTTGGTGGGAGGTTCCCACTCGATGATGGCCTTCACCTTTGCATTCTCCATTATCAACTTCCCGTCCGCTATCATGTGACCAAGGAACTCCACCTCTTGTTGAGCAAACGAGCATTTCTCCATCTTGAGGTAGAGTTCGTTCTCCCGTAGTACTTAGAGAACTTGCCACAAGTGGTGGGCATGTTCCTTAAGCGTGGTGCTATACACCACTATGTCATCCAAGTACACAACGACGAAACGGTCGAGGAATGGTAGAAGGACTTTATTCATAAGAGTGCAAAATGTGGCCGGTGCATTGGTGAGACCAAATGGCATAACAAGGAATTCGAAAGATCCGTACCTGGTTACGCATGCCGTCTTTGGTTCGTCTCCCTTGGTGATTCGCACTTGGTAGTACCCGGACTGTAAGTCAAGCTTGGTGAAGTACCGCTCTTTGCCAAGCTGGTCGAACAAGTCTGCGATCAGTAGGATCAGATACTTGTTCTTGATGGTGATCTTGTGAGCACCCGATAATCGATGCACATCCGGAGAGATCCATCTTTCTTCTTTTGGAAGAGCACGGGTGAACCGAACGGAGCCTTTGATGGGCGGATATAGCCCGAATCCAGCAGGTCTTTGGGTTGTCTCCGCAACTCCTCGAGTTTCGGTAGCGCCATACGGTAGGGTGCCAATGCCGGTGGCTTTGCGCCTTGTTCTAGCTCGATCTCATGATCCACCTCTCGTCTAGGTGGGAGCTTTTGTGGAAGTTTTGGAGGCATAACGTCCTTAAATTCGTCGAGGACTTCTTCGATAGATTGTGGGACTTGGCTTGATGAGCTTGAGCGAGATTCTCCTTCGTTCAGCTCCCAGATGGAGACCAAGAAGCTAGGGTCCTTCCGAAAAGCTTTCTTAAATTGTATGGCCGAGAGCGTTTTATCCTTGGCCTTGGAGCGCTCGGCGGGAACCATGCATGCATTACTCCCATCGAGGATGCTTAGGGAGTTTGTAGCTGGTAGAGGGAAGGCATGTACCTTATCAAAGAATTTCATACCGAGGACCATCTTGAAGTCGTCCATAGGCACGACAGAGAAATCAAGCTTTCCGCTCCACGTCCCGAGTGTCACACGCACTCCTTGTGCGGTGCCTGCGATCGGCTTAGCGGGTGAGTTTACCGCCTTCATGGTGCCTCCTTCCTTTGTGATCTTGAGGCCTAGGCACTTGCCCTCTTCTTCGAAAATGAAGTTGTGCGTGGCTCCGGTGTCGAGCATTGCACGAACGGTGTGGCCGTTGATGTGCGCACTTACATACATGAGCCCACTCTTCATGGCTGCTGATGGGTGAGTCTTGAGTGCGCCAAGGCATTGGAGAGTACCCATGTTGTGTTGGGGTTCCTCCGTCGAAGGTGTGGGTCGCCTCGAGCCATGCGGCTAAGGCGTTAAGCGACTTCTTCTCCGAACGTCGTGTACCCAATAAGGGCCATTGCATATGAAACATGGGCTTGAGGCTTGGGTGGCGCTTCATATCCGGTTTGCTTTGCCCGTTCTTGCCACTGAGGCTTTTTCGCCCCAATCCTTCCGGTTTGGCCCTTGTCCTTCCTACTCTCCCCCACCTTTGCCTTGGTTGGCCTCTTGTCCTTGGGTTGGGCGAAGTAATCGGTAAGTGATTCCGCAATGGCGATGGCATCATCGAGAGTTTGGACACCACGCCTATCAAGTTCCGCCTTGGCCCAATCCTTGAGGCCATCTTGAAATTAGAAGAGAGAGTCCTTATCGGACATATCGCTTATCTCAAGCATTACGATAGTAAAGTCGTTATTGTAGTTGCGGACGTTACCCGCTTGCTTGAGCGTGAAAAGCGCGCCTCACGCTTCCTTCTCCACGTTGCTTGGGGCGAAGTGCTTGCGGAGTTCTCGTTGGAACTCGGCCCAGTGTTGATGGCGTATGCCTTTGCCTATCTCACCATCCTTCTGCCGCCACCATAGTTGTGCGGCACCTCGAAGAAACATAGGCGCGGTGCTTACTTTTAATGCCTCATTGCGAACACCCATGGCATCGAAGTATTGCTCCAGCCCGAAGAGGAAGTTGTCTACGACAGTGGCATTGCGTGTGCCATCGTAGGTGTCGGGCTTTGACACATCAATGCGACGCGTATCACTCGTGCTTGTTGAAGCCGGGCTAGGAGTGAATGTGCGCTTGTGCCATGCACAATCCGAGCGGACTTCATCCACCTCCGCACGGATTGCTCGTAGCTCGCTTTGTACAAAGCTACGCAAATTCATCAGCTCATCATGGAATGCTCGAAACTCCCCTGAGAGAGTCACTTGTCTTGCATGAGAGCCTTGGTGGCTACCGTGAATTCACCATACTCGCCCTCAAGACCTTCCACCCTCACCTCCAAAGTATCGAGGGTGTCCTGGACAGCGGACATAAATGTTTCGAGCGTGGCAACGCGAGGCTCCAAGGCATCTACAGAAACGGCCTTGGACTTGCCGCGGGACTTAGCTTGTACACGTCCCTCCTCGCAGCCACGAGTTGGCTCAAGAGACTCCACACCAACAACGCCCTCTTGTGTAGTGCTAGGAGGGTTGGCCATTACTCGTGAGCTAGATTGCGTGGGTGCAAAACTTAGCTCTGATACCACTTGTCACGGGATGAGTATTTTGCGCAGCAAACCCGTGCGGCACTTAGTCGACTTCTAGCACGCTAGTCGCTAAGTAAGCCTAGAACACTTCTCGAACTAGCTAAGCAAAGAAAGCTTATACAAACGCTAGAGAGAAGCAAGAGCAATGTGGCCAAACTATACAACTTTATTACTCACAAGAGTAATTTACAAGAGAGCTTGAGAGCTTGTGTGTGTTGTGAGTTGTGTGTGCTGGAATTGTGGTGTGTTGTGTGCAAAATGGCAAGGGTGGTGGCCTATTTATAGGCTTGGATGGAGGGCTCTAGAACCACCTAGCAACTTGCCAAGTTGCCTAGAACTCTAAGGGCTTAAATGCTAAGTTTTAGAAAATTCTAGGATATTTACAAGTTTTAGAACTTAGGCTGGAATTACTAAGCGTCTCGCATTTTTATTGAGTAAGCCGCGCGTGCAAACTTAGCCTCCGATTACACGGGATTTTGGCAGCCCGTGACAGATAAGGTCACCAACAAATTAAAGAGTAATATTGAAAAAGATAGATTAAGATATTATTCTTTTCCATATTTTAAATTACAAGAACACGAATACTTATATGTATGTATGTATGTATGTATGTATAAGGGTGGGCATAAACCCACAACCCATGGGTTTAACCAAACCCAAACTAAATAAAATGGTTTGAGTTGGATAAATTACGAAAATTGGTTCAATTTGGGTTTTTATATAAGAAACCATTTCATAATGGTTTGGGTATGGTTTACCCATGGGTTATGGATAAATTTCCAAAACTCAAAATGACATGCCAGTAGAAAATAAATTAAACAAAATAAATAAAATTTGATAACTCTCCAATTCATCATGCTTTGATATTACTTGGAGCTGTTTGCTTGGTGATTAAATTATGTTTGGAATTAGTTCAAGTGATTTGCTCAATGGGTATTCTTGGAATTATTGAATTTAATTACTTAGAGTTGTTTGCTTGGTGATTAAATTATGTGATATCTATTATTAATTATTTATTATTACGTGTTTCGTGATGATTTTTTTTTAATATCGATAGTTTATGAGCTAATCTTATACCATTTATCAATAAATAGAACATATTATACTATACATTTATTGTGATACAAATTATTTATTCCATAACATAAATACATAATAATATCTTCTTTAAATAGAGTTTATAAGTCATTATGCCATAATTATTTTCATGTTTGATGATGATTGAATCATACTATCTACTATTTGATTTTTTTCAATTAATTTTATTTATAGATTGCTAGTTGGAAACTTAAAACTTAATAATTATGCTTGTAAGAATAAACATGAGACTAAAATTGGGACTGGTACATTAAGCAATCATTTGTTGCATTATTGATTCATTTTGTAGTTCTTTAAGTTCAAAGATGGTGGAAATTTTTATATGTTCACAAAATTAGTTATGTTAGAATTTGTGTTGTAATATGGTTAATATTTAAGGACAAAGTTATTGTAAAATCTATTATTTATAATTTTTTATCCACTATATGTTTTCATATTTTAATGTTAATTTAATAATTATTAATAATAATTAAAGTTATTGTGAAATCTATTATTTATAATTTTTTATCCACTATATTTTTTCATAGTTTAATGTTAATTTAATAATTATTAATAATAATTAATAATTATTGTAATTTTTATATAATTGAATTTATTAAAATAAAAAATATTTTGCTTATAAAATTCAAACCAAACCTAAACCAAACCCAAATAGATTGGTTTGGGTTGGGTTGAAAATATTTGTGTTGGTTTGGATTGGACTCAAACTTTTATAGTTTTGTTTGGATTAACTTAAAACCCAACGCACCCGTATGTATGTATACGTATATAAGTTTGACAAGTCATTACAGAGACGAATTTGTCGCTTATTAAAAGAATGCTTTCCTAAAATGTACATAATAATAGTTGGCTAGAGATATTCTACCCGCTGGTAAATAATACTAAATTAATCATGATGATTCAATCTTGACAGCGGATACCTCTAGTCACAGCCGAGTATATTGCTAAATTTTTTCAATAGTATTAATGCTGGATTCTGATGATTCCTTGTAGCTATGCATATTGTCATTATTGTCTTGCTTGCCAACTTTGTCTCACTGTGATGAGGTATCTTATCAGTCCCCTGCAAACTAGGCATGGCCGTCCAGTGAATGCTTAGTTTGTACTGAAGAATTTGAAAAAGAGTTCTTTGGACAGTGGTTTTGTGAAAATATCTGTAGTTTGTTGTAAGGATGGCATTTATTTGGTGGTGAGCAGTCGACGTGTGACCGAAGTGGTAGCCGAGCTTAATACGCTTGGTTTGAGCACTTATTATCGTAGATCAGACTTGATGGTTTGTTTTGGGGGGTGACAATGTCAATAAATATGTAAGCCATGTGAATTCTACGGCTGTAGAAGCCATGCTACTTTATTCCGCTTCAACAATAGAGCGAGCTACTATTGCTTGCTTTCTGGAGCTCCAAGAGATACAATCTGCTCCGAGGTATACACAAAACCACTTTTGCCCCTTTGAGTTATTGGACAACCAACCCAAACTGAATCTCTGAAACCATATAGTGTGGTACTGATTTGTTTTAGTTATCTCAACCCTAACGATAGCCTGGAGGCCTAACTTGGTTAGTGCTTGGAATTTGTGATAAACCTCGTTTACTACATGAGTTATGTCTGTCTAATGAAGGTTAGATACTGAAGGCTGCCAACTATTTTTTTATATGCAGTGGATTCAACAAGCTCATTGTCATCGGATTTTGGTGTTTCTTTCATGATAATTGGTATGGTAATTGCTATATTGTTAATCATTTTTTGTTTTGAGCAGCAAATCCATTGTGCATTTAGACTGCGAGAGAAACATACTATACCACGATTAAATCATTTGATTTCAATTCCCGAAATATAGTTAAGCATTCTGAGGTCCTTTAACGCAAATTGTGTGCTAAGAGTGTGAATGATTTTCTATGAGTGAGGTATTATTTCCGGTAACTATCACACAGGATCCTTCGAAGAAGGCAAGTGTAGAGCATACTTCCTCAGGGTTTATGAACAGTTTCATTACTCCTTAATTCCTTAATTTAATTCATTATTCCTTTAGACTAAGAAAAGGGAAATTAGTTAGACATGGGAGAGAATTCTGAAAGATGCATATTATATTTTCTTTTTCTAGTTGTTTTCTTTTACAAGAGTCTGCTCCTTTTATAGGGAAGGAGAGAGTGGATAAGGATAAGTCCTTATCAGCTTTTACAAACGTAACGTTTACAAAGCATAAGAAAACAAACAACTTTTACAAAGGTGCTGTTACAAAGATTATGATAGGACACCAACTTTGACAGCACACTAATGTAGACAGCACACCGATGTTGACAGCATGGAGTCTAAAGGAATAATGAATTAAATTAAGGAATTAAGGAGTAATGGAACTATTCATAAAACTTGAGGAAGTATGCTCTACACTTGCCTTCTTCGAAGGATCCTGTGTATCAGAAAACTCTTAAGTTTTAAGTTTTCTTATTTTGGCCATGAGCGCCTGTGTTAAGGAAATAAAAGAAAACTCTGAGTCTCTGGTATATCGGTTGGAAACCCGAGCATGCGTGCTACTAGTCCAAAGGATGATTAAGTTCATCAATGCTCTGGTGTAACAACGCCACGTACTGCGTACTCTGCCCTTGTGGTATCAGACCAATTAACAACATAAAGCTTCACTCATGATGTAGAATAAATAATGAATGATCGGCCTTGCTATTTTTAAAGCCAAGATTGATAAGTTCATCACAAAGGCAGTCAAACCATGGTCTTGGGGCTTGTTTAAGTCCATAGAGGAATTTGTTTAATTTACAAACATACGAAGGTAGTTTAAGATTGATAAAACCTGGTAGTTGCTCCATGTAAATAGTTTCTTTAACGGCAAAGGAAAGAACAAGCCGAATCGTTTTGTGCCTGAAAAATAGACGATAGGTTTCTTTAAATTCAATTCTAAGAATTTGCATGAAACCTTTGACAACTAGGAATTCCTTGAATCTTGCAATGGTCCCTTTTTTAGTGTATTTTATACGATACACCCACTTAGACCCAATTATGTTGGAGTCACTAGGCCTTGGTACAAGAGACCAAGTTTTGTTTTGGTGCAGTGCGTGGGGTTCAATTCGTCTTTCATGGCAGTAACTTACTGAGGATTTTTTTTCTTAGAGCAGTTTTTAAGGTTTTTGGCTCGGTCATACATGAAGTCTGCAAGCCCAGGTTAAACTCATTAGATGTGTGTTCACAGTACGCTTAGTTGGAAAGGTATGCGGGTTTCTTTTTCGAATTGGCAATTCAATGACCAGAACGTTTGGGTACATGGTAAGTCATGGCTTTGAGTTGTTTCGGCAATGACTAGAGAGATTATGTCATGGTTTTGTGATGGATTGGCCAGAGTAGACATATTTTCCTCAGTGTCTGGATTTTGAATCATAAGAATTTTTGTCATGTATGCTTTCTTTGTTACTATTGGACTCCTCATTGCAACAATGATGAATACATGTAGGAGTACTAGTTGCTTGCCAATTTTCCTCTTGATCAAAATTTGTTGTTGACTCAATTACATCGCGCTAATCATCAGTAGATGGAAAGGTATTGTTTTCCTGTAAATTAGATAAGTCTGAAGAATTATTATCAAAAGGAAACACACTTTCATTGAAAACAATGTGCCCGGATATATAAACCTATTTGATGCTGGAGTGGAAACATTTATATTCTTTTTTGTAAAAGACTATATCCCATTAAAACACAAGGATATTCTTTTCTCAAATTTATTTTTATTATAATCTCTCAAATAAGTGAAACACCTGCAACAAAAGATTTTAGTAAATGATAATTAACAGACTTAAGGAAGAGATTTTCTAAGTACTTTTCATCCCAATTGAAGATAAGGGCATGCGATCTATTAAATAAACCACTGTAAATAAATGCTTCAACTCAAAGGGACAAAGGAATTTTAGCATGAAACGTCATGGTTAATGGGACAAAGGAATTTTAGCATGAAACATCATGGTTAATGCTATTTCAGATTCGTATCTGTGCTTCCAATCAGAAATCCATTTTGCTCAGGCATGTAAGGACAAAAAACTTGTTGTGTGATGCCGTAAATTTTTAGGTGATTAATGAGTAGTTTCAATGCACGCTCTCCTCCTCCATAGGATTGAAAATTCATGATTTTTCCTTCTAGTTGAGTTTCTTGTCGTTGAAACTTTACAAAGCAATCATAAAAGTCATTTACGTTTTAAAAGCAACAATCGTGAATATCTTGTGCAATCATCAATAAATAAAGCATGATATCGAATGTTTTGCGTGGAATTTATAAGAACAGGGCCCCACAAATCACAATGTTTATTTTTTAAAGGAAATTCAAAAATTTTATTTAATTTGTCAAAGGGCAGTTTACAACTTTATCTAATTGGCATGAAACACTTATTTTAAGTGTTTGTGTCCAATCGGAAATATTAATCTTTTGATGTTTTTACTACGCTTAAAACTTTGAGACTCAAATGTCCAAGTCGCTTTTGCTAACGATCAGCATCCACAGAGCTTCCTCAATTTTATAATTATTTTTTTCTTTTATTTATTAATTTGTAAATTACAAATTATTTTTATATGGGCCCATAATATAATGAAAATAATTTTTTTATTTTTAAAGATAGAGTTGCTCTTTGAAAAAGTCAATTCACGGTTAATATTTTAACAAGAGGGGGGCTTTGATATTATTGTAATTGGAAATTATTTTATTTTAAAATTTCGCTTACTTCTGAAAAACAGCAGAGGAGTACCACTCATTTTCCTTGCCTAGTTAGAATTGGAAATTATTGTCGCATAATTATGTAGGAAGTTATTTTAGAAATTTTAAAATTCTAGAATTTTATTATTTTAAGACTTTCTATTTTAATTAGAGTCAATTATGGTATTTTATTATTTTAGGTCTTTCTATTTTAGTTAGAGTCCATTATAGTTTTTTATAATTTTAGGTCCTTTTATTTTAATTAGAGTCAATTAAGGTATGAATTTAGTTAACTTAGGAAAGAATATTTTATTTCTAGTATAATTGTGACTTAGTTTCTCTTTTTAGGTTAATTTTGGAAAAATATATTTTATTTCCATTATAATTATAATTTAGTTTTCCTTTCTAAGTTAACTTAAGGAAGTGAGTTTCCTCTATTATAAATATAGAGGTCCTGTCATTGTTTTAAGAACTTTTGAAACTCAATTATTCTATAAACTTTTTATTCAGAGACTTGTTTTCTCTTTCTTGTTTACAATTCCGCTTTGTCAGTTGGTATCAGAGCAAGTTAATAAGTCATCATGGTACGGCCACACGAACAAAAGAATAACCGTCCCAAAGACGTTGATCAAGGGATGCATGCAATGACTATTGAGACTGTCAAATAGATGGTCACAGAAGTAGTTTTGCAAGTCATGGAGAATGCATTTAACCCGAGAATGGCAACAATGGAGCAAGCAATCGAGGGTCTCACGCTTTCTGTGAATAATATAGAGAGAGGGCAACGGTAAAGAGTTAATAACGAGAGGGTTGTTGAAAGAGTCAATCACAAAGAACAACCTCGGGATTATCACCATGAAGAGGTTCGACAGGGTTTCAATCGTGAAGTAGTACCACAGAACCAAGAAGTCGTGAGGCAAGTGCAGCCAAGCTTGCGTGAAGAGTTAGAAAGCGATTCAGAAGAAGAAGATGCTGAGGATTATGATAGGAGGCATGGGAAGAATTCAGATTATAAGATTAATATTGCTATTACAGATTTTTATGGCGAGATGCATGTTGAGGAATTTTTAGATTGGATATCAGATATAGAAAATTTCTTCAAGTATATGGAGATTTTGCAGAATAAGATGGTTAAACTTGTGGCATTTAAGTTGAAGGGTGCAATATCCATGTTGTGCAAATTTTATTGAACTCGCAAGTGCACGAATCTATTGTAGAATAGATTAATGGTGACGAGTGTCGATCCCACGAGGAGGTGGATTTTAATTATGTGTAGAATTAATTTTTTGAGTTGGTGGTTGGATTTATAATGACAATTATGTAGGCAATGTATTAATTTGAATTAAAGCTATTGGAATAAACTATTAAAATAAAATGCTTGGATCTCCGGATCTGTCTTAACATGTACCATCGGCTTAATATTCATTATTATTACCAATTAAATCATGAAGGGGGAACTTCCACTCATCATGAACCACACTTTAATAGATATGGTGCTAAGGGCTTCCCGTGCCAAATAGTAATAACCTTGCTTGGAGGCGGTTATTCCAAAGATATCCGCATAAGATTATTACTATCTGTCTACGAAAAGTCAAAACAACCACATAAATTAAAGGGGAAGGAAAAGTAAATTTACCAAATTAAGCCCATGGAGCATGTTGAGACTTCACCTTCAACCCAAGCTTGAAAGGAAATTAGCCACTCATATTTGAACTAGGGGTAAAATGGGAATTTTATTAAAATACGTAGAAAATACAAGATGGAGATGGAATTAGAGAAAATGGAGTCCAAAAATGGATTCAGGGGTGTCAAATTAGGGGGGGAGCCCCCTTTTTATAGATACACTGAGTAAATCATGGCCATCGGATTAAAACAATTTGGACGCTCAGGATTGCGCCACGTGGCAAGTTCCTATTGGATGGAACACATCATCAGGGCTGTTATTCTGTGTATATGCATGTACCGTACACACATTTTTTCGATCCACTAATATTCTGCCACGTCACCGGTCAACATTTTTGGTTCAATAGGATCATGACACGTCATCAGTCAACGCCACATAAGCGGTCAATGCCACATCATTCGTCCAATCAAATGCTGCCACGTCATCGTATAGTGCCACGTCATCGCATAAAGCACGTCAAGATACAAGATACATGTGAACAAAGGCTGTGAATAAAGATGCTCGTGTACATGATCGTATATATCAACCGCATCAGATATGTGTGAACGATCGTATATGTGAACGATCCATTTTTCTTTTTATGCTCCTCCTAAGGTTTTCGATCGTCACGAGTTCAAAAGTGCTGTCCGTTTTTCCATCCGATCTCTCGTTTATTGTGAAATGACCATGATATCTCCTAAAATACATAAAATACTTAATTAAAATAAAACATACATAATTAAATTACAAGAGACTTAAAGACATAAAAATAGGGATGTTAGTGAGACTTGGAGTGTAAAATGATGATTTTCTCCATTATAAATACACACTTTCTAAGTACTCAACACACCCCCCAACTAAACATTTGCTAGTCCCTAGCAATTTGAAATAAAAACAAAACTGATTTTTTTTTTTTTTGTTTTATCTTTGTGGTATTTATTCAATCGACTAATGATAACAATCAAATAAAAGTATAAGCATTATCTACAGATCTAAAGAAATATCATTCCCACATCAACTCTCTACATGAATCGAGTTTAGAAAACTTTGTCACAACTTGATGTCTAATTACTTTTAAGAATGACATGCAAACCCCAAAATCTCACCTAGGTAGTGATACTCTCACAAAAGAAATTAAACCCAAAAATAATCACTCCAGGTGAATGGTAAATTGAGTGAAAATAATAAAGAAGAAATATCACACACTCTCACCAAGGTGACAAAAATATGCCTCGACTTAGAAATATTACGATTTTAATTTAAAAATGCTACTCAAACCAATACATTCATCATCCTCCTTTTTTTTTTTTTTTTTTTTTTTTTTTTTTAGTATGATCGCCACATCTTTTCAACCCATATAACTAGTTTATTTGGTACTATAGTTCCCTAAAATCAAGAAGGACTTTTATTAGGACGTAACGTAGGCTAGGGGCGTGGCTAACAAAGAAAGGATAATAGGAAAAACAAAATATATGTTTGAAAAATAGAGAACTTTGGAGATTGTAAGGTCTTTTCACTTGATTTTTTTTTATTTTTATTTTTATTTTTTTTTTTTTTTTTTATTTGTAAACATTTTTTTTTTATTTTTTTTATTTTTGTCTTTTTTTTTTTTTTTTTAGCACCTTTTTTTTATGCAAAATTATCTCTATTTTCAAACATAAATGGGTGGTGAAAATACAAAATATAAGGTGATACTCCACATTGGAGTGGGACAAGATAATAGGTTGCGAAAAAAGTCTTTATTTTTACTTTATTATTATTATTATTATTATTATTTTTAAGGCTCAAAGGGGTTAACTATGGATACATATTAATAGGGTTGGCTAGAAAGGCTCAAACGGACCAAAGATGGCCTTTCTGTCATCTTTTAGGGTTCTAAATAATCTTCCATATCTACTAGTTAGATAGATCTTCAGATGTGGCAACACACACTTTTGTTTTTTTTTTTTTTTTTTTTTTTTTTTTTAATTTTTAAAGCAATAAACTACAAAGTTTGAATGAAGAATGGGCAAAATGGTTACTCTCCAAGAAAAAAATAACAGCTCAAAACTCACTTGGAAATTATTATGACATGTGCATTCTTTCAAGAACTTAAATTTGTTTACAAAATAAAAATTTAAATTAAAAAAAATGGTTTAACATAAATAAAGACCAAAGATAATAAAAATAATAAAATTTTAAATTTATCATTTAATATAATTATTAAAATATCACAAAAAATTTCTTTTTTTTTTTTTTTTTTTTTTTATAGTAAGAAGATGCGTTTCTAGAGTTACTACACTCCATATTCAGCCATCTTCGACTCAAAAATTTAGCCACAGTTAGTTTCTACAATACAAAATAGTAAAAACTACACCAAGATTGAGATATTCCGCAATTGTCAACTATTCCCTCCCCCAACTGTAACGAAACATTGTCCTCGATGTTGAAAGAAAATAGGGTTTAGAAGACATCACCCGAATCTTTGTATCACGAGAAGAAAATATTTACAAGCGGAGAGTTAAATCTAATTTGCACTTTTTACTACGACTCTCGTTACCATCATTAGTTGGCCATTCCAACACGAGGGTCTTGGGATCCGCTGCAGTCTATAAGCTTGTAATGTATCAATTAACTCGTTAGCGATGAGCACAAATAAAGATTTTTTTCGCTGTGAAAGGGATGAAATGGTTTTTTATTGCATGGTTAAGAAATGCGATGAAGACATCATAAAAGTTATTGACATTTAAAAAACCAATGGGTTTATGATGAATGTTCAGATGGGCCCAAGATCTTAATGTGATTAGTGCCTCTAGAGTTGCAAGATCTCCTGGGAGGAAAATAAAAGCATCAGCATGATTTAGCATTTCAGTTATTCTTTCTTGCATACCTGAGACAACTAACTCTTCTCCAGTTGGTGAGTAAGACATACAGGCCAACGGTTTGAGGCTTCTTGGGATGATGCCTAACACTTGGCTCCCTCTGAGATAAACAGCTTCTGAGACTAGTTTTGATAACCCTCGGTCACCTCCTCCATAAACCGGATGCAAATTTCTTTCTCTGTATCGTTGACCAAGATCGATGGCTGCCTCAACGAACTCTTTATGTTTGCCATAGTTAAATCCAGAGAGCACACAAATGTTCTTGAATTGTTTATTGGGAGTAGCTGCCGCCATTGGGATGCTTCTCAAAAACAATTTGTGAGTCTAAAAGAAAATGATCATATTTCAAGGATCTTGGTGACAATGATTTACAGCTGTATAGGAGGTAGCATGTCCATGTCAATTAACGCATAAAGCACATGGCTCGAGAGTCAAAAAGAAAATAGTAAAAGAAAAAGCACTCAATTATTAAAGACAATAATGCAATTGATAAATCAACAAAACAGATAAAACAACGAAAAATAAAACAACAAGAAAAGGATATTTACAGGTAGTTGTGATTGTGGCTCACATCTTCCTCTGGTTTTACGTCCAGAAACGGCTTGAACGCCCTCTATGGGTCGAGGATAGGCTTCCCATCCAGTTTTCTTATAAACTGGCAAACAGGGTCGTTTATAGTCAGATTCCCAAGACTATATCGGACACGTTCTTTCTGAAATAATGGCCATAACTGGAGAATTGCTTTGTTTATGCGTATCCACCGGATGCGTTTCAAGAGACAAAAGGATATCATCCAATGACTCTTTATTCAAGCCATCCCTAATGAATTGAATCTTATCTTCCCTATTATCAGACATCATTCCGAAAGAACAAGGTTTTTTATCGCATTTCATCCTGGCACACTTATGACAATTAACATGAAGTTTTTTAGCTCTTCTTTTTCTCGAGTAGTTTCCTTTACCACAACCAGGCATGTATGCATAAATTTGGGAGGTAACTCACCGCTAAACGTACTTTGGCCTCGATTAACCAACGGATGTCGGAGGGATGTTATTTCTCATAAGCAATCGCATGCGTTCGACCGAGCTTTATAGATCGTAAAAGGGCATTCCCGGAAGTGAAGGAAATCGCTTGTGAAGCTTTGCTAGAATCATGTTTCGTCCATACCTTCTTCTCGAAATATCGCTTATTATGGGAAACTAAAGTAATCGACTTTGATTGTCACGAGTACCGTTATCCGCCACTTAACCTGTGAAAATAAATCAAAACACACTAAACAAAGAAAATCAAAACACACTAAATAAAGAAAATCAAATCTGTAAAATCAAATCAAACATTAAAGTGAACAAAATAAGAAAACACACAATAAAAAGAAAAATGAACTTACATTCGTCCTCTTATTGAGTTAACCTCAAGCTCTAATTGGAAGTTATATATCCCATCTTCTATTCCTCCTCGAGTTGTCTTTCTAGATCTTCAACCAGGGATACCAACTCTGGAGGTTGTAGCTTCCAAATACGATGTGTTTTGTAAAATCGTATCTGGCTTCTCAGATGAGATCGTATACGTTGAAGTTGTCTGAGATGTTTCAAGAAGATCTGTCTAATTGAGGCATACATAATTAGAAGTGATAAAAGAAAATTGAATGATTAAATAAACACACTTTCACACAAATTTAAATCACCGAAAGAAGAAATAAATAAGAAAAAGTCTCAATTCAAGTTTGACGGGTCACTCAAATCGATTTCGGTGTCATTTTCATGTGGTTGGTACTCTAGATATGACTTTAATCTTTGACCATTAACCTTAAAAGTTACACCGCTTCTTTGGATCCTTAATTTCAATTGCTCCATGTGGAAAAACAAGATGAACTATAAAGGGACCACCCATCGAGAGCGCAAACTTACCTGGGAATAGGTGCAAGCGAGAATTGAATAAAAGTACTTTCGACCTGGTGTGAAAGATCTTCTCATAATGTGCTTGTCATGAAAGACTTTCATTATTTGTTTGTAAATTTTGGCATTTTCGTATGCATTATTACGAATTTCTTCAAGTTCTCGCCAAATTGTAATCTTCTTTCTTCGAGCTAGCTTGCTTTGCGCATATCAAAGTTGAATTTCTTAATGGCCCGGATGCACGATGCTCGAGTTCCACGGGTAGGTGGCAAGCTTTTCCATATACTAGCCTATAGGGTGACATCCCAATCGGAGTCTTGAAAGTCGCTTTCTATATGCCCATAATGCATCATCCAGTCTTAATGACCAATCTTTTTCTGCGGTCTCACCGTTTTTTTCTAATATGTGCTTTATCTCTCGATTGGAGATCTCAACTTGCCACCGGTTTGCGGATGATATGGGTCGTCACTTTGTGAGTAATGGAATACTTTGTCAAAAGAGCTTTGAATGATTTGTTACAAAAGTGGGCTCCACCATCACTGATTATCGCTCGAGGGAATCCAAAGCGTGAAACAATGTTGCTTTTCAAAAATCTGATCACCACCTTGTGATCATTGGTTCTACACGGAACTGCTTCTACCCACTTTGATCGTAACAAATGACCAATATGTATTGATGGCCAAAAGAAGGAGGAAAGGGTCCCATGAAGTCGATACCCCATACATCAAAAATCTCAACCACTAAAATTGGGTTTAGTGGCATCATGTTCCTTCGTGTAATGCTCCCCATTCGTTGACACCTATCACATGAAGAACAAAAAATGTAAGCATCTCGAAATATAGTTGGCCAATAGAAACCACATTGTAATATTTTAGTAGCTGTTTTCTTAGTACTGAAATGGCCTCCACATGCTTGTTCATGGCGAATGAAATGATATTTTGAAATTCATTTTCTAGGGACACATCGTCGATAATTTGATCTGCACAATACTTGAGCAGATAGGGGTCATCCTTAAGAAATTCTTTATTTCTCGCAAAAATTTGGCCTTGTCTCTTAGTCGATTAAGGAAGTTTACCTCGTAACAAGATAGTTAACTATATCAAAGATACCATGGTAATACTTCCACACTCGATAGTTGTTCATCCTGGAAATGATTCATTTAATGGAAATGGTTACGTAATTGTATCAAAATTTAGGCGAGACGGATGGTCTGCAACAACATTTTCTGTGCCCTTCTTATCCTTGATTTCAAAGTCAAATTCCTGCAAAAGTAGCACCCAACGAATTAGTCTAGCTTTTGTATCTTTTTTTGTGAGAAGATATTTAAGAGCAGCATGATCTGTGAAAACAATTATTTTACAACCAATAAGATAAGATCGAAATTTCTCTAATGCAAACACCATCTTTAGCATTTCTTTTTCGGTGGTTGAATAGTTCAATGTGCATCATTTAATGTCATACTAGCATAGTAAATGACATGGGGAATTCGATCAACTCTTTGTCCTAATACTGCTCCTACTGCATAATCAGATGCATCACACATAAGCTCATGGTAAGTTCCAGTTTGGAGGTTGAATGATGGGTGATGATGTTAACAACTGCTTAAGCTTCTTAAATGCCACAAGACAGGAATCATTAAAGACAAAAGGTACATCTTTAGCAAGTAAATTGCATAAAGGTCTAGAAACTTTGCTAAAATCTTTAATGAAACGTCTGTAAAAACCTGCATGCCCAAGGAAAGATCTTACTTCTCTGACTGTTTTAGGTGGAGGAAGATTGGAAATGAGATCCACCTTGGCCTTATCAACCTCAATACCTTCGCTAGAAATGATGTGACCAAGAACAATTCCTTGTTTTACCATAAAATGGCATTTCTCCCAATTCAGGACCAAATTCTTCTCTATGCATCTCTGTAGAACTAGTGTTAGATGATGTAAACATTGATCAAATGAATCACCAAAAACAGAAAAATCATCCATAAAGACTTCAAGGAATCGTTCCACCATATCAGAAAAAATGCTTAACATGCATCGTTGAAATGTAGCTGGTGCATTACATAATCCAAATGGCATTCTCCTATATGCAAAAGTGCCAAAAGGGCAAGTGAAAGTGGTTTTCTCTTGATCTTTTGGTGCTATGGGAATCTGATTATATCCTGAGTAGCCATCTAGAAAGCAATAAAATTCATGACCTGCTAATCTATCAAGCATTTGATCAATAAATGGTAGAGGAAAATGATCTTTACGTGTGACAGAATTCAACTTTCTATAATCAATGCATACACGCCATCCTGTAGTTACTCTAGTAGGTATTAATTCATTATCAGCATTGGTAACTACTGTGACTCCTGACTTTTTGGGGACAACTTGCACAGGACTGACCCATGAACTATCAGAAATAGGGTAAATGATACCTGCGTCTAATAGTTTAAGGACTTCAGTTCTAACAACTTCTTTCATGTTAGGGTTTAACCGACGTTGCATTTCCCTGGTAGGTTTAGCATTTTCATCAAGGTGAATGTAATGCATACAGTCCACTGGGTTTATACCTTTTATGTCGGCTATGGTCCATCCTAATGCTCCTTTGTGCACTTTCAAAACTTCTAACAACTTACCTTTTTGTTCTTTATTCAGGGATGATGAAATGATTACTGGCAGAGTGCTTTCTTCTCCCAAAAATGCATATTCCAAAGTGTCGGGCAATGGTTTGAGCTCGAGTTTTGGTGGTGATTCTGATGACGTACTGAGTTTCTTCTCTGATGGTGCTAGTTGTTCCACTCTTGACTTCCATTTGTTAGTGTCCATGGATGGTGTTGAATCAAGTAAGGCGTTAACCTCATCTACTGATCACAATATCAAAATCCAAACCAAAGTGAGTTAAACATGTTTGTAAAGGGTCATCACTGAGGTTTGAAAGAAAAGCATTATCAATTAATTCTTCTATCCAATC
Organism: Luvunga scandens; assembly: GCA_030449905.1. Taxonomy (NCBI): domain Eukaryota; kingdom Viridiplantae; phylum Streptophyta; class Magnoliopsida; order Sapindales; family Rutaceae; genus Luvunga; species Luvunga scandens. Next base: position 16,387,954 of record JASUUG010000210.1, on the reverse strand, counting down.
CACATCAACAATTTCATCATCTGCATTGTGAGGTTGTTTGGCGATGTTGAAGATATTGAGTTCCATCGTCATATTGCCAAAAGACAACTGCATATTTCCAGTCCTGCATTGAATGTGAGCATCGGCAGTTGCCAAGAAGGGTCGTCCTAGGATAATGGGGATCTGCTTCCTCAATCCCGGACTGGTTGAGTGTCAATTACAATAAAATCAACGGAAAATAAAACTTATCTACCCGTATAAGACGCCCTCCACAATACCACGAGGTTTTTCATGGACCGATCTGCAGTTCGTAACACCACTGGAGTTGGGTGTAATTCTCCCAGTCCAAGTTTCACAAATACTGAGTAAGGCAACAGATTTACACTAGCTCCTAAGTCCAACAAAGCATTCTCAATTGTGTGGTTCCCTATACTACATGAGATAGTGGGGGAGCCTGGGTCTTTGTATTTTAAAGGAAGTTTGTGTTGGAGTATAGAACTAACGTTTTCTGTTAAAAATGCCTTCTTTTGAACATGAATGTTTCTCTTTTTAGTACAAAGGTCTTTAAGAAACTTGGCATAAGATGGCACTTGTTTTATAGCATCAAGCAAAGGGATGTTAACATTTACCTGTTTAAAGATTTCAAAAATCTCACTTGTAGATTTTCCCTTTTTTGCTTTAGCTAACCTCTGGGGAAATGGAGCTTTTGGAACGTATTCTTGTGGGTTGGTTTCTTCTTTCTCCTCTGATGATGAGTCTTCTTCATTTACCGGTACAATTTGAGTTGTTTTTGCACCAGATCTCCACTTTGTTGTCGACTTCTTTTCCTTTTCGCAAGGTCATGACGGCTTTGACCTCTCCATGTCTTTCTTGAGGTGAACGGTACTTACTTCATGCACTCCTCTAGGATTAGGCACTTTGGTTGACTTGGGAATTTACCTTTCTCAACAATCATTGCCAAGGTCCGAATCGACGAAGCAAGTTGTCCCACCATTTTCTCAAGGTTTGAAATTGATTGGGTTTGTGAGTTGAAACCCGCTCTCATCTCATTTCGTAGTTCATCAATGGTGCGGTTTTGTTGCTCGATTTTAGAGTAAGTAAGATTCTTGAAATTCTGGAATGCATCCTCCCATGGTCTAGGCCGAGAATAGTTTGGGTTCGATTATATGGTCTAAATGGTGGGTGAGAGGTTTGAGGATTTTGAGGAATTGGTTGCATTGGTGGAGCGAGTTCGGTCCGTCCATTCTGGAATCCTTGAGACCATGAAAAATTGGGGTGGTCTCTCCATCCGGGGATTGTACATGTTGGAGTAGGGGTTGTAGTTTGATGGCTTTCTCATTACACCTATGGCATTGGCTTGATCCGAGTATGAGTCCCGGTCATGTGGTTCCATTAATTTAAGAATCGTTAACGATCTTTATTTGACGGAAAGACCTTCAACTATGTCTTTGACTTCTTTAATTTCCGAACTTGACTCGCCAATGTGAACCTCATTCACTCCCTTAACTCTTCTAGTACTCCTGAGTGAACGACTCCGTTGTTGGGAATTATCTGCTTGTCGCTGGAAGAAATCCCAAATTTCTGATGCACTTTTTGACATTAGCTCTCCTCCACTTGTTGCCATTAGCCATTCTTGCACATTCGGCAATAATCCCTCTAAAAAGTATTGGCATTGGTGCCATTTTTCATATCCATGATGTGGACACTTTAGGAGTAGCCCATTGAATCGCTCCCATGCTTCGAAAAATTGCTCGTCTTCTCTTTGGGTAAACTCTGAAATTTCCCTGCGAATAGCATTGGTTTTATGTACTGGGAAATATTTATTCAAAAATTTTGTTACCATTTGTTCCCATGATGTAATCTTTATTAGCGGCAAATGCATTGAACCATGAACGAGCTCTATCTTTTAAAGAAAATGGAAATAATCTAAGCTTAACATCATCATCTGAAAAATTCTCATATTTAAAAGTTTGACAAATAGCATGGAAATCATTCAGATGATTATATGGATCTTCATTTTCTAGGCCATAGAATGTTGGGAGACAATTTAGCACACTAGGTTTTAATTCAAAACTCCTAGCAGCTACATTTGGGTATCGTATGCATGATGTGCTCAAGTTAGCTAAGGGGACCGTAGTCCTTAAATGGCCTCTCTTGTGGTGCTGGTTGCAAATCCATTTCAAATTTATTTTTAATTATAACGTGCTTGTGTGTGTGAAGTGTTTTTCCTAATTCAAAGTCTATAGGCTCAAGATTAGGTAATTGTGACCTACGACCATGCATGCACATGGGAAAAAAATGATAACAAAATTAATAAAGATAAATAAGAGGAGAAATTACAATACTAACCTTATTACGCTTCTACATTTGTTATGAAAAAGACTCAAGTGCTATATATAGAAAAGAAATTACGTGAAACAAATTAAAATAAATTAAGAGGCGGTTGAACCTGCCGATTTCACAAAATAAAATAATAATAAAAATAAATAAATAAATAACAGGAAAATTAAATTACATAAATTTAAAGAAGAGAGGCAAAGAAAAGAAAATAATACCTACTTCAAAATTTAATTCACTTTTTTTTCTTTTTCTTTTTTTTTAATAATAATAAAAAAAAATATTACAAGGAAACAACTAAAATAAATAAATAAAAAGAGAAAAAAAAATTCTACAAATTAAAATAACTTACCTCCCCGGCAACGGCGCCAAAAACTTGTTGTGCAAATTTTATTGAACTCATGAGTCGCACGAATCTATTGTAGAATAGATTAATGGTGACGAGTGTCGATCCCACGAGGAGGTGGATTTTAATTATGTGTAGAATTAATTTTTTGAGTTGGTGGTTGGATTTATAATGACAATTATGTAGGCAATGTATTAATTTGAATTAAAGCTATTGGAATAAACTATTAAAATAAAATGCTTGGATCTCCTGGATCTGCCTTAACATGTACTACTCGGCTTAATATTCATTATTATTACCAATTAAATCATGAAGGGGAACTTCCACTCATCATGAACCACACTTTAATAGATATGGTCTTTAAAGGGCTTCCCCGTGCCAAATAGAATAACCTTGCTTGGGGAGGCGGTTATTCCAGATATCCGCACAAGATTATTACTATCTGTCTACGAAAAGTTAAAACATCCACATAAATTAAAGGGGAAGGAAAAGTAAATTTACCAAATTAAGCCCATGGAGCATGTTGAGACTTCACCTTCAACCCAAGCTTGAAAGGAAATTAGCCACTCATAATTGAACTAGGGGTAAAATGAGAATTTTATTAAAATACGTAGAAAATACAAGATGGAGATAGAATTAGAGAAAATGGAGTCCAAAAATGGATTCAGGGTGTCAAATTAGGCGGGGGAGCCCCCTTTTTATAGATGCACTGAGTAAATTATGGCCATCGGATTAAAACAATTTGGAAGCTCAGGATTGCGCCACGTGGCAAGCTCTTATTGGATGGAACACATCATCAGGGGTTGTCATTCCGTGTATATGCATTTACCGTACACACATTTTTTTCGATCCACTAATATTCTGCCACGTCACCGGTCAACATTTTTGGTTCAATAGGATCATGACACGTCATCAGTCAACGCCACATCATCAGTCAATGCCACATAAGCGGTCAATGCCACATCATTCGTCCAATCAAATGCTTTGCCACGTCATCGTATAGTGCCACGCCATCGCATGCGATGCCACGTCGGCCAGATACAAAGATACATGTGAACAAAGGCCGCGAATGAAAGATCGTATGATGTCGATCTGTATATATCAACCGCATCAGTATGTGTGAACGATCACGTATATGTGAACAGCATCCATTTTTCTTTTTATGCTCCTCCTAAGGTTTTCGATTCCCGAGTTCAAAAGTGCTGTCCGTTTTTCCATCTGATCTCTCGTTTATTGTGAAATGACCATGATATCTCCTAAAATACATAAAATACTTAATTAAAATAAAACATACATAATTAAATTACAAGGGACTTAAAGACATAAAAATAGGGATGTTAGTGAGACTTGGAGTGTAAAATGATGATTTTCTCCATTATAAATACACACTTTCTAGTACTCAACAATCCACATGGTGGCAAAACATCTAGAATCAAAGAAGAGTTGCAGGAAAGCCATTGATCAAATCGTGGCCTAGGATGTAGAGAATGATGAAAGAATACTTCCTGCCAGTGGATTATCAATAGCAGTTGTACGTGAAATATCATAATTGCAAGCAAGGAAATCGCAGTGTTGATGAATATATAAAAGAATTTTATTGTCTGCATAAAAGAAATAATATAGATGAGCCAAAGTTTTGGATAGTTATAAAATATCTTGGCAAGTTGAAGTAAAAATTGCAAAATGAGATTATAGACGCAATTTGGGATATGGGTACAGTAATTACTAGAGCAAAGAAGTTAGAAGAACGAAAGCAACATGTTGTTTCTAGAGTTCAGCAAAGACAACTTACTGGTGTGCAAAATAAACCAAAAAGTGCAAGAATTGAAGACAAGCAGAAAACTTGGGCTGGTAGTCAAATGCAACAACCAACACAACAAAGATTATAAGGCGGAAAGAACCGCGTCTAGACAAAGAAATGACCACCCGGCAAAAAAATAATCCTTATGCAAAGCTTATGCCAAATAAGTATTTCAAATGTGAAGAACCAGGACATAGATCGAGTGACTGTCATTCTAAAAATTTAAATTTAGTAAAGGTTGAAGATAGTGAAGTAAAGGTGAATGACGTTGAGGATGGGAATGACGAAAAGGCCTTGAAATTTGAAGTAGATGAGGAAGAGTTGTTGAACTGTATCGTGCAAAAAATTTTATTGGCACTAAAGTTTGAAGAAGGTAACCAACACAACAAGATTTTTAGAACATGTGGCACAATCAATGATAAGGTGTACAATGTGATAATTGATAGTGGTAGCAGCGAGAACATAGTTTCAAAGACATTGGTTGACATAATGGGGCTCTCCACAGAAAAGCATCATATACCTTACAGAATAAGGTGGATAAAGAAAAGGACAGAAACACGAGTAACAGAAGTATGTTGGATTCGTTTCTCCATGGGAAAGATTTATAAAAGTGATATGGTATGTGATATAGTAGATATAGATGCATGTCATCTGTTATTAGGTAGACCTTGGCAATTTGATGTGGATGCAGTACATAGAAGAAGGGAAAATGTATACAAATTTTAGTAGAATAATAAGAAAGTTCACTTAGTGCCTTTATCGAACAAGAAAAAGAACCCTAAGGTTGAAGGAAAGCATTTTCTGGCTATTGTAAAGGGACATCTAGAAGAAGATTTTGATGGGTGCAAGAAGTTACCAAAAGAAGAAAAGTTCGAGGTAAATTTTATTCCTGAAGAGGTACGGTCATTGCTAGTCAAGTACGTGGATATTACACCATTAGAGATGCTCAATGAGCTACCACCTTTGTGAGATATCCACCATAATATAGACATATTCCTTGATGCAAGTTTACCTAACTTACCCTATTATCGCATGAGTCCTTCTAAGCATGCAATTTTACAAGCACATGTTGATGAATTGTTGCGGAAGGGATTTATTCATGAGAGCATGAGTCCATGTGCTGCACCAACATTGTTGGTGCCAAAGAAAGATAGGAGTTAGCATATGTGTGTGGATAGCAGGTGGATTAATCAAATTACAGTGAAATAATAATTTCCTATTTCTATATTTCGAGATTTACTAGATCAGCTTGATGAAGCTCAAGTTTTCTCAAAGATAGACTTAGGAAGTCGGTATCATCAAATTCAGATTAGGCTTGGAGATGAGTGGAAAACTGTGTTTAAGACAAAGGAAGGACTATATGAGTGGCTTGTGATATCATTCGGATTATCAAATGCGCCGAGTACTTTCATGCTCTTAATAAATTATGTTTTTAAACCCTTTTCTTACAAATTTGTTGTGGTACATTTTGATAATATTTTGGTGTATTCTGTTGATGTGGTAACGCATTTGAAGCATTTAAGGATGGTTATAAAGGTGTTGCAAAGAAATAAGCTTTACATTAATCTGAAAACGTGTAGCTTTCTACATAATAATGTGGACTTTTTAGGCTTTATAATTGGTGCAAATAGAATTCGAGCTATTAGAGAATGGCCTATGCCCAAGATAATGGGTGAAGTTAAGAGTTTTCATGGGCTAGCAACGTTTTATAGGAGATTTATTCACGGTTTTAGCATTATAATTGCACCTATCACAAAGTGTTAGAAAAAAAGGAAGTTCAAATAAGGAGAAGAGGAAAATGAGAGCTTTGTTGTACTAAAGGAAAAGTTCATGGGCTAACAACGTTTTATAGGAGATTTATTCACAGTTTTAGCATTATAGCTGCACCTATCACAATGTGCTTGAAAAAAGGGAAGTTTAAATAAGGAGAAGATGAAGAGATGAGCTTTGCTTTACTAAAGGAAAAGTTATCTACTGCTCCAATTTTAGCCTTGCCAAACTTCGACAAGTTGTTTGAGGTTGAGTGTGATGCTTCTGGTAAGAGAATGAGATCAGTTCTTTCCCAATAAAAGCGGCCAATTGAGTATATGAGTAAAAAGTTGAATGAGGAACGACAGAAGTGGTCTACTTACGACCAAGAATTTTATGCCGTCCTTAGGGTATTAAAGACATGTGAGCATTACTTGATTCAAAAAAAGTTCGTGCTCTATAGTAACCATCAGGCTCTAAAGTACTTTAACAATCAACAGAACTTGAGCAAGATGCATGCGAGATGGGTGAGTTATATGTAGAAGTTTACTTTTTTTTAAAAGCATAAATCTAGGCAGCAGAATAAAGTGGCAGACAACTTAGTAGGCAAGCAACTTTATTGGTAACTCTAATTAATGAAGTTAATAGTTTTGAGTGCTTAAAAGAGTTGTATGCTGAGGATGACAACTTTGCACACATTTGGGATTGCCGCATTAATCATCAGAACGTAGAGGATTTCTTTATTCGAGATCGGTATTTATTCAAAGCAAACCAATTATGTATGCCTTGAAGTTCTTTAAGGGAGCAGATTATCCACAAGTTGCATAGAGGAGGATTAAGCGGACATCTTGGATGCAATAAGACCAAGAACTTGTGGAGGAGCATTACTATTGTCCACAGTTAAACAAAGATGTGCGAAAAATAGTGCAAAGGTGTCGAGTTTGCCAAGAAGGCAAGGGACATGCACAGAATACAGTTTTATACATGCTTTTAGTTGTTCCAGAAAATATTTAGTTGGATTTGTCCATGGATTTTGTGTTAGGATTGCAGTGCACTAGGACAGGTCGAGACTTTATATTGGTGGTGGTTGATAGGTTTTCAAAGATGAAGACTGAAGATGCCGATTCAGTAGCACATTTGTTCTTTTGAGAGATAGTACGTTAGCATGGTGTTCTAAAAACTATCACTTCTAACAGGGATGTGAAGTTTTTTGCGTCATTTCTAGGACAAGTTTGGTACACAGTTGTAATTTAATAGTGCTTTCCATCCACAAAAAAATGGGTAGACGAAAGTGGTCAATCAAACTTTGGGCAATATGTTGCGTTGTGTTTGTGGTGACAAGCAACAGAACTGGGAAGCTGTGTTGCCTCATGTTAAGTTTGCTTATAACAGCATGGTGAATCGTTCTACTAGTAAGACCCCTTTTGAGATTGTCTACACTTGCCACCCTCGTTATGTGTATGACTTAGCTATCTTGCCAACAGTAGCTGCAATTGAAGAAAGCAAGGCGATGGATAATGCGGCAGAAAAAGCTCTAAAAATTTATGCCAAGGTATAGGCTCACTTGGAGGCTGCCAATGCAAGATACAAGATTGAAGCGGACAAATATCGGTGAAAGAAAGTATTTTTAGAAGGAGACTTAGTCATGGCATATTTGAGGCAAAGTCGATTTCCTGGCAATCACACTAAATTAGAGAAACGCAACTATGGACCATTTCGGGTGGCTCGAAAGATCAACGACAATGCTTATGTGCTCCAGTTACCAGATAATTGGAACATCTCTTATACTTTTAATATGGTTGATCTGTTCGAGTATCATCCAGACAATAAGGAATTGTACTAGCCAAACTTGAGGACAAGTTCTTTTCCAAGTGCAGGAGACTGATGTCGGAAGTTATTTTAGGAATTTTATTATTTTAGAACTTTCTATTTTAATTAGAGTCAATTAAGGTATGAAATTTTGTTAACTTAGGAAAGTATCTTTTATTTCTATTATAATATGATTTAGTTTCTATTTTTTAGGTTAACTTAGGGAAAATATATTTTATTTCCATTATAATTGTAATTTAGTTTCCTTTTTAAATTAATTTAAGAAAGTAAGTTTTCTCTATTATAAATATAGAGGTTTTGTCATTGTTTTAAGAATTTTTTAAAATCAATTATTTTATAAAATTTTTATTTAGAGACTTCTTTTCTCTATTTTCTTTACAATTCCACTTCGTCACATAATAATTGTGTCGATAGAACGACTATCCATGCACGTACGCCAACCCCCATTCTTTGGAGGTAATAAAGCCGGAACAGCACACGGACTTTCCTCTCGCAAACATACTCTTTCCCAGTACCTTATCAACATGCCCTTGAAGAATATAATGCTCCCGCGGACTCATTCTATAATGCGACAAACTTGGATAAATAGAATAGGGCATAAAATCAATGCAATGTTGCACATCTCTCGTCGGAGGCATTAAATCTACAAACTCTTCCATTAGAATCTGCACTTCGGACACACTGACTACATTGCCTAATTCTTCATCCGTTATCATAGCATATCCCTCAATTCAGCTGTGTGGTCATTCGCCACAGCCAATAAACTATTGGCTTCCTCTAGTAATTTCTTTTGTTCAGAATCAGTTGGTACCATAATAATTTTCTTTCCATTCCACTAAAACACATACTCGTTCTCTTTGCCCTTATGAGTTGCATCAACATCAAACTACCAAGGTCTCCCCAATAGAATATGGCAGGCATCCATATCAATACATCACACAAAAATTCAGCTTTAAAATTTTTACCCAAAAATATGGCACCTACAAATTTCGGTCACTTTTGTTTCAGCCCTTTTCTTGATCAATCTGATCTTGTAAGATGAAGGATACTCTTTGATTTTCGACTCCAACGCTGGTACTAACCTTTGATGCAATATTTTCACTAATACCACTATCAATAATAACCTTACACGCCTTATAATTACAGTTCCTCTTGTCAGAACAATCTTGCAAATGCAGTGAGTCCTCTTCCACTGTTAGTGTCAGAAAGATTTTATAAACAATACAAGTAATCTTGTCCTTATCAGCTCCTTCTATAAATTCTTTTTCAGCATTATCTTGCACTTTATTCACAGCATAATCTCTTTGTTCACAAGACTCCCCCAAATTATTAGCTACTTCTCTAAAAGGGCGTTGATTGGATTTATACCCAAGTTCCAAATATATATATCTTAAGCAGTTGTATAAAACTAGGCCAAGCATAAGGATTACTCCCTTGCAATTATGACTATTATAGCAATTGTGGCTGTTGAGGTAAAGAATTATATGCTATAGCTGCTGATTATTCTACCTAAATCCGTTATTGGCACTAGAATTGTTAACATCTGACTCCATCTATTCTGATTATTTCCAGCACTAAAACCCAGTTTCGAAATTTTCAGAACGCTATTATTCGGCCAAAAATTCCATTCCCAATTGCTTGTAGCCTTGGTAGTGGACGCTTTTGTTTAGTCTTGCTAATCACATCTTATGCGCCTTGGTAGTGAACGCTTTTATTCAGTCTTGCTAATCACATTTTATGCATATCTAATTCATTAGCAATGTCAGACCTTAAACCATCAACAAATCTTGCCACTAGCTGTTTCATGACCCAATCTAAACAAGATATTATTCACTTTGAACCTTAACAAAGGTCACATAGTTTTGTTTCTAGGGCGCATGGTGTCTTACTAATTAAAGTGTTAATCACCCCTTATAAACTCAGCATCTTTCCCGTACTTTGCTAATGTGGGATTCACCTAAGGTGATACATACACCCCCTCTTAGGGACTCAATGTCCTCACTAAGGTTTGCCCCACTATCACTCAAAAGAACACGCAAAGCAGCTCTGATATCATCTTTCATGACCTAACTCAAATCTGACAAGATATTGTCCATGGCGTTATCGTATTGATGGAAAATAACAAAATAATTACAAAATTTAATATATATTCTTCCAAAAGAAAAATTTTATAAATGAATATAAATTTCTTGATTTTCTTTATCTTCAATATTTCCTACAAATAAAAATAAACAATAATTAGTTAACTTATAAACATAATAGTAATATAAGTTGTGATAAATAAGATAAGTGAAAAAAACACGCCATGTTAAAAATAAAAAGAGAAAATAATTATAGATTAAATTAGAGAATTAGAATTATGTATTAGAAATAAGAGACTTAAAGAATAAAAGGAAGAGAATTAGAGAATGAGAAAGAATGAAAGAAATGAAGTAAATGATATATAAATATAGAACTAAACTTTTTAGTAGTGAAATTTAAAATTCGTCGCTAAAACTTAATTTTGGCAAATAATTAACTGCTTTAAATATTTAACGAAATATTTTCAAAAATTAACTTATAATTTTATTGCTAGAAACACTCATTTAGTGATGAAAATTAAATTTTATCGCTCAAAGCCTAAAGTCTTTGCAAAAAATTATCTCTTGAAATCTTTAAACCAATATTTTCAACAATGGGTTTATAATTTCATTATTGAAAATACACATTTAAATTTTGTTGCAAAAGATTTAAAATTTTTAGCAACTTATAACTTTATCACTAAAAATACACATTTAGTGATGAAATTCACACTTCATCACAAAAGATCTAAAATTTTGGCAATAATTTAAATCTTTAAATGAATATTTTCAGGGATGAACTTATAATTTCATCATTATATGTATATTTGGCAGCAAAAAGTGTTCGCTGTCATTGGTCACTTTCTAACGATGAAATCACATCTGTACGATAAAAGTTTTTTTGTTGCAAAAAGTAGGATTTAGTGATGAATATTTCATAGCTATATTGAAAAATTTTCGCGCAAAAAAAAAAAAAGATTACTTATGATAACATAGAAAATCATAGCAATAGAACTATATTTCTTCACAAAAAGTTATTATTTTGTTGACGAAAAGGAAATTTGTTACTAATTTGCCTCATTAACAATGAAAAAGTCTTGGTTAAAAACTTGAAATAATGATCAATTTGTTTCTTATATACTTTAGTGACGAAATGCATTTTTCATGGCACGAAATGTTGGTCAATAATGCCTTGAATTCTTAAGCATGCACTTTCTTTGCTACCAACAACAATTGGATGAAAAAGGTAACTCACAAATACGATAACGCTAACAAAAGAAGAAGAAGAAGATGTTGAATAGGTTTTTATATTTCGTTTATTTTTTTGTTATATGATGAGTAATTAGTGCACCATATGATGTGTTCAAAGTAATTATACACTATATTAATTTGTAAAATGTAATAATTTGTTAGGTGAGATTATTTGAACCCCTTTATTTAACTCATTAAACCCTTCTCTTTTATACACCCATCATTAAAATTGAAAATATATAATTTTACTTGAAAGCCCTCTTATATTCCAAAAATAACCCATTCTTCTTTCATTCACGCTTTTGCTTCTATGTGAAATATAAAATTGAAATTTCGGCAGGTAAGAATTTTGCCAGTTTTGAAGTGGGGGAAGAACTTATTGCTTTAATCAAACCCCAAAAAACTAATAAATATAGAAAGCTACCTTCTCAAAATGGAACAATGTTAGGACAAACTCAGCCTTTGACTAAGTGGCAAAGCCCATGCTCTCACAATTGTAAGAGCATGGGTTCAAGCCCCCACGGGGGCTCAATCTCACAATTATGTACAATTGTGAGGAAAAATTATAAGAAAGTCATTCTCCTCGCGTGAAATGTGAATAGTGGAATAATGACGCTTCTTCTGTAAGGAGAGTGTTGTTTATCTGACATGTCTTAACGGAGAATTTAATATAATATTTGTAAGTCTCAATTGTATGTGCTTAACGGAGAATTTAATATAATATTTGTAAGTCTCAGTTATATATATCTGATTGTAAATGTCAATGATTTGAGGGTTATTTGTCTGATATATATCTGATTGTAAATGTCAATGATTTGAGGGTTATTTGTCTGGGCATGTCTTAACTTAGAATTTAATATAATATTTGTAAGTCTCAGTTATACATATCTGATTGTAAATATCAATGATTGGAGGGTTATTTGTCTGGACATGTACTTAACGGAGAATTTAATATAATATTTGCAAGTCTCAATTGTATATATCTAGCAGCTGCTGCTGTAACCAGTATTAAAAAAAAAAAACAATGCAAGGACAATTCTTATAAAATCATTGAACTGATTTTTTTTTCTTTCCCGGATACAAACGCCGATGAATTGATTAATAATAATTCATATAAATTATGAACTTTGAGTTCCAAAACAATTAGTGCACATGCAAATATTTGGAGCTTGTTACCGGAAAGAATCTACAATAGTTTATGATTGCCTTCTAGGGGTTTTTAGTTAATGATAAATAAGAGACTATTTAACTTGTGTAAATATAGTTGAATTAGTTATCGACAGATCATATAATTGCACTGAATAATTTTCTTCTATCTAAAAAAATCAGGTCAAGAAAATAGATATTTGATTTATCGATTGAATGACAGGTTAGAGAATATAAGAGAGGATGATTCTGTAATTTATAAAGGGATGTTTTGTGATATAAGTTTTTAACAAAAAATGCATGTAAAGAATATTAACTTGGGTTCAAATAGCCTAACTTAATTTGTCCTTAATAATAAGTCACATTATGTGTTTTTATAATAAATTATTTTATTAAAATAAGAGAGTTTAAAATTATTTTTAGAGCGCAAATTATAGTCAATCTTGTTTTATCGTTAGGATTTCTTTTTTATTTTTTTCAAATTTTTCTTCGTTGTCCGATGAACTTTTTCTAAATATAATTTTGAGAAGATCCTGAACCAAAGTCGAATTAGATACAAACAACGCTAGCTTTTCAATTTTGACGAATCTATTTCAGAAATTGTATTTTTCTCATCCGCAAACCAATCCCGCCCGCGGGAAATTACAAAACTTCAACAAACTTTTCTGATTTCCCACTGAACCAATACAGAATCTTGGCGCTTCATTTCAAAGCTTCACGGAAACCAACGGCATGCAAGCAATTAATCCGCGTGACTCAAAATCAGCCTATCATAACTCTCCTCAGCCCTCTACATAAGAAGAGAACAGGACATGAGCACACCCTGAAAACGAAATCACAAAGTAAAAAGAAATCAAATGGCAGCGAAAGCCGAGAAAAAGCCCGCCGAGAAGAAGCTGGCAGCCGAGAAGGCCCCTGCTGCCGAGAAAAAGCCGAGGGCTGAGAAGAAGCTTCCGAAAGACGGTGCCGTCGCTGGCGCCGACAAGAAGAAGAAGAAAGTGAGGAAGACCGTGGAGACCTACAAGATCTACATATTCAAGGTGCTGAAGCAGGTGCATCCTGACATAGGAATCTCCAGCAAGGCGATGGGTATCATGAACAGCTTTATCAACGATATCTTCGAAAAATTGGCCCAGGAGTCGTCTCGTCTCGCTAGATACAACAAGAAGCCCACCATCACTTCTCGTGAGATCCAGACTGCTGTTAGGCTTGTCTTGCCTGGTGAGCTAGCCAAGCATGCCGTTTCTGAAGGCACCAAGGCTGTCACTAAGTTTACTAGCTCTTAATGGACCTATAGCTTCAATAATTCAATTAGTATCTTCTCTTTCTAGCTTGGGCTCTGCAATTTTTTAGGTCATGTTTCTTTTATTTTCCTTTTGGTTGTAGAATTTCTATTTTGCTTACTTTTTGTATCTACCCTACCCAACAACCTAATCGAAGCTTTTTTTGGCTCAAGTTCAATTGTCAATTACAAGTTTGACTCTGTTGGAACAGAAGCACAAATCAAATGTGAATTTTGAGGTTGTTAATTGACTTGAAGTTTATGATTGTAAATAAAATTCAATCAAACGCATGAATTTATCACAATCCGATGTGAGATATTGCACTCGCTTTCTTATTACTTAGTTGATGCATTGCGTGGCACCTTTGAGTTTCTGGAATCTCGATACCTGCAGCAGGTACCTTTAATTCCACTTTTGAATTCAACTGTCAAGTTTGTTCCTTCAATTTAATCTCTACGCAATAACTGGGTGTCTTTGTTGCAGAAGCTGCTTATGTCTTTTGTTCTTCTCGATAGCAGATGAAACTCCTATTCAGTGGTCTCTCACAATGGCATCTCCTGTCTTTATGTAATCTCACTCTGTAAGGACAAAGGCGTGCTTAAGTATATACTTAGATTGCACATATGCCATATCCCTTGGCCTAGGTGCTGTAAAAACACTTATTTAGGATAACTCGAGGTGGTTCTTGTATTAAACTGGTGCTAATAAATAATAATAATCATTAATCAATGTCTTCTATTATCTTTTCCATGATTTGAGGATTTCCAATTGATTTAGAGGTTATCCAGATTGTTAAAAGTTACAACAGCCTCCGATGTTCTTTTGAAGGGTCCGAATATGACACATTAGATTAGTTCTTCCAAATTCTTATTTTATTACAATGAGCAAAATTCGTGTAACCCCACTTATTAAGAAGCAATGTGAGATTCGAAGCAATCTGTTAAATTGCTACAATTTGAACTATTTTGAATGTTCTCCTTTTTTAAAAAGTCAGAATTTATTTATTATATTTGGAACTATTAAGAATAATGAGATAAGATGAGATATTTAACAAGATAAGATTATGATAAGTTTTTGTCCAAAAAAATAAAAGGACGGGAATGAAATTTTTTTTATTCTATTTGCATAAACATGATAGGATTAGGATTGACAAATCTCATCTCATCTCGTCTCATTACCAACCTATAACTTGGAGATCATTTGGGTACTTATAATAATGGTTATAATAATTAGGCCTATAATTAAGCTAATATGAATATTATATTCTAAATATACTAAACAATAACATTGTAACTAACTTTCGAAATCATATGTTATCTTGGATAGAGTTATCAAATAATAATTCAACTAATGCCATATTAATTTTTTTACTAAATAATCCTATGACCCACATCATTAATTAAATTGACACGTCAAATATTCAATCACTTTAATTATATTTTGTCCCTTCACACTTATTAATTTTGTCTAATGATCATTTTCGACATACTAATTATATTGACACATTTTAGTTAGAGAATTTTATGATTAAGTACCAAAAACTACCAAGAGATTTGTTGTACAAATTCCATATTGTTAATCTATAATCTCACTCCTCATAATTGCTCTCACTAAGATACCGAATATTCTTAATTACAAATGTATATTGTGCACATTAGTAACTCAAATGAAATGACAATCATAAATATGAAACTATAGTTAACTCAATATTAAGGTTGTAATAAAATCAATCCTTATGAGATTTAATAAGTTTGACAGTTATTTCAAGGTTAACTAAATCTCACATACGATCTAGTTTAATGTAATCAAACTATATTGGTAAATTCATACATAATTAAGACAAATCATTTAATAAATTTACTATAGTCTAAACATGAATAAAGCGCTAGACTTTATTTAAAGCAAATACTTCTACATTCTTCTGTGTTATCCATATCGTAAGCTTCAGCTCTAACTAATGAATCTATATTCACTTTATTAACAACAAGATCTATTATCAGTTTTTGCATGCCAATAGAAATTAATAGTGGGCACAAATTCTCCCAATTTATACTTTTACCACACAATAGGGTTAGGAAATTTCAACTTCGAATTCAGATGAATCCGATCAAATTTTGGATAATTCAAATTGGGAAAAAGTTCATCTGATTCCAATCCAAACTTCAAATATGAACCAATCCAATCCAAATATCAAATTGTTGACCCAAACAACTTTAATGTGGCCACATATTCAACTTTTGTTGTGGAGTCTATGGCACAACTTTGTTTTACACTCCTCTAATTCACAACTCCTCAGTGTAGACATATAATCAGAAGTGGATTTTTTGAAATCTTTATATAACATGAAGTTAGAATCAGTATAACCTATGGAACAAGATCATCATTAAAATACACAAGTATATAATTCTTATTTCTTTTTGTTACTTAATTATATTCTCAACTATGGTCTAGTGTTTAAGACTATGATTCAATTGATATCTTTTGATCATCCCTACTATAAAATAAATATCAAGTCTTGTACATAGCATGTCATACATAAGACTTTCTACAGCTTTTGCATAGGGAAATTACTTGATTATTTTTTCTCTTTCCTCAAGTGCCTTAGGCAACTGATCCTTACAGAATGCAATTCAATGCTTGAATGGTAACAAAGTAGTATTGGAATTTTCTATGCCAAGTCTAGCCAATATCTAATCAATATAAGCAATTTGGGATAAGGCTAAAGTTTTATTCTTCCAATGTCAAAGTAATTTGATACCAATAATATAACTTTCCTCTCCTTGGTATTTCATATCAAATTGTTAAGCCAACCAATTCTTTATTGATGATAATACTTCTATATCATTTTCAATTAGGAGGATGTTATCTACTAAAGAACTAGAAAACTATAGCTTTTCCCTGAGTTTTCTTATACACATGACTCATTGATAATTTGTATGAATCCAAATGATTTAACTACTTAATTAAAATCTAATGTTCCATGATCGAGATGCTTACTTCAACTTACATATCATCTTTGTTGACTTTTTTTTATGTATCGATCTGTTTCTTTGTATAAAAATGTCTTTTTCAAGATGTCATTTAAGGAATGCAATCTTGACATCCATTTGACATATTTTATAATCCAACACTATAGCAATGGAGAGCAAAATCCTAATTGATTTAAACATAGCAAATGGTCAAAAGGTTTTTCTCATAATCTATTCCTTCTTTTTGAGTGTACCCTTTGGCTACTAATCTTGCTTTAATGTTTTCATCATTCTATCTACTCTTTTCCTATTGTAGATCCACTTGCACGCTATAGGTTTTACTTCATTTGGTGCCTCTGCAAGTTTCTAGACTTTATTGGAATACCATGGTTCATAATCTTTTTCGTTAGTTCAACATCTCTGTCTAATAGAGCTTTATTGCAACTAGTGGAATCTTGTACTGGTCCATCTAAGATAGATGTATAAATTCCTCCCAATAACATGTATTATCTTTGGTAATCTAGTTATCCTTCCACTATGATGAGGTTCTATAGGTGGTTACTATTTAGGGATAGTGTAATGATTTTTAGGTTGTTGCTCTTGTTCTAATTGATTAACAGGTACCAAAATCTAAGCTTTAACATGATCACCTGATAATTCTTTCAATATTACCTTACTCTTAGGTTTGAAGCTATTTATATAATCTTTATCAAAGAAAGTGAAATAGTACTCACAATCACTTCTTTTTTTTTCTTGAGAACTATAAAATAAACATTCCATTACTCATTTGGGATGCCCAACAAACATATAAACCTTAGAATGTGAATCCATTATATCAACATTTGATTTTAGCATATGTGCTAGTAAACCCTAAATATAGATAAGTTTTACACTTGATTTATGAGCCGATCGTAGTTCTATTGGGTTTTAAGCACTAACTTAAATGGAATTAAATTCAATAGGTATATATAGTTTCTAACACTAGACCCACAAATGAAATGGGCAATAAGGAATGACTAACCATAGATCTCAGCATATCCAAAAGAGTTTTATTTTTTCTTTTAGCCACACTATTTTATTGTGATGTTTCTAGAGATATTACATAAGATATGCTCCCATTTTCAACTAGACGCTCTTCAAATTCTCTTAAAAGATATTCGCCACCTCAATTGGATTGAAGTTTCTTTATGTTCTTACATAATTGCGTTTCTATCTCAACCTTATACTCTTTGAACTTTTCAAGAGCTTCACATTTATGATGCATTAGATAAACATAGTCGCATTTTGAATAATTATCAATGAATGTGATAAAATACTCATAACCAACTTGACCCTATACAATAATTGGTCCACATACATTTTTATGTACCAATTCAAGTGGTATTATTGCATGTATTCCTTTAGCCGAGAATGGCCTTTTAGTCATTTTTCCTTCTAAACAAGATTCATGGAGTGACAATGATTCATTTGCCAATGAGATCAAATGCCCATCTTTGATCATTCTTCATATCCTATTTAGGTTTATATGACCAAATGCAAATGCCAAAGGTAACATTAGTAGAAAGAAATATTTCTTTTCTTTAATAAGTGTATATGCTTATTATTTTCAATCACTGTGTCAGGCTTTGAATGGATCAAAGGACTTAAATGATATAAATTATCCTTCAATGCATCATAACACATTAATCTATTTTTATTCAAAATAGAAAATGAGGAACTAAAATTTACTTTGTTTTGATAAACAAGCTATCAAAATTAAATTCCTCTTAATGTCTAGAACATAAAGATAATTATTAAAATCTAAATCTCATTATTAAAAGACAATAAAACAAATTTAGTTTTCAATACTGAAAAGTGAATTGCAAATCTAACTACTACTTGGTGCTTCCTTCACTTAGTTTTTTGGTTTCTTGAAACAAAAAAAGTGAATTGCAAATATAATTAGTTGCTCCAAAATTCAAGACCCAAGTGTCAATAGAATTTATTGGGAAAAAAAATGGAAGTACAACTATGATTAATTGTCATGACTAAAAGATTTCCCATACTTAGTTTCATACTTGAAACACTTGCCTTTTGACTTACCATCTTTCTAAATGGACTTCTTTTTTTTTTCCTTGCTTCCCTTTTTACCTTTGTTTTTGGTTTAAGCTAAAAAAAGTACCTTTTAGCAAGGTTAGTCCTTCCTTGAGATTCTTTAACACAATAAATCTCTTGAGATGAATAAAGTTCATTCATTAATTCAATTAAGGTCATATTCATTTTATTTATGTTATAATTGACCCTAAACTCTTTGAATGTTTCAAGCAGGAGATTTTAACACCATGAAAATTTTTAAGTTATCATCAATTTGTGAAATCTAGATCTTAGTCTCTTTAAATAGTCCATCATTTTCAAGATATGCTCATGAGCTCTTATATCCTTTCCTATCTTGGAGTTTATAACACCTTTCAACATTGCTTATCATACTTGCAAAGCAAGTAATTTGCCGAACACCTCTTGGAGACTATCTCTTATTTTAATTGCTATCTCCATGTTATGATGTTTAGTCTACATAATTTTAGAAATCGAGGTTAATATGTCGCATTTTTCTATTTCATTAGCTTTTTGCCATTTCTCATAAAGCCTCTTTTGATTCCTATGAGCATTTTCTACTAGTTCAAGAAAGCATGGATGGGTAAAGGTATGTTTATAATTTTTAGCAATTAGGACAATAAATAGATTTTGTATCCAATCTTTGTAGTTTCGTGAGTGAGTTTGTTTTAATTTATAATAATAATGAGTGGGCTAGGGGGAAGACTTTTTTTTTTTAAAAAAAAACATAGATACATAAATACTTTGAAATAAATAATGTTCACAATAAATAATCTAAAATGCAAAAAACTATAAACATATTTTATTTTATTGTAATGATAATCTAGTACCATTTTGTCACACTATTCAATGAGGAAGTCATGCCTGCACTTATTAGACCTAATTAACCATTAGATTATTTACTTTCATGTAGAAATATGATAAATAATTATCGTTGTCTTTTAGGGCCAAAATTTGTTAATAAAGCATTTTTAAGAAGGTCAATTAACAAATTTTAGTTAAGTGTATAACCATTATTTCAATCTATGTATCTTTCATATCAAGCAGCAATCGGTAGGCCGAGTAATCAATAGATTGAAAAATATTTCATTCTTATCTTTAAAAAAATTCATCAAACAATGTGTAATATATATACCCTTTGAAGTTAGCATCACCATGTCATGAAGTCAAGATATATACATAATTTTATTATTGATCTAACAATTGAACCCATGGGAAAAAATATCTTGAATTTTCTCTCTCCCACTCAATATTTTAAAGTTGGTTTTACCTTTTGAACAATATGGATATTATATCCTATATATTTTAATTACATGCTTCCTAAAATAATATTATTTTTATGAAATCTAATATTATTCAATGCATGAAAATATCAAATAATGTATATCTTGATTCATAATCTATAGATGCCATGTATTATCATGCACAGAATGGCGCTACCTATTCCATATGACATGTTGTCATGGCATGTATCATCCAAACATAGTATATAAATAAAAACAATTAAACAATCTCAATTCATGATTTTCCAAAGGAAAATTTGACTTAATCTACAATTCTAATATTTAGTGGGCTTCAAGTCAATGTTTATCTTCCTTCTTTCTCTCTCTTGTACTTGTTCTTGTTCATGTTTATAAGCTTTTGCACTTTTGAACTTTTTATTTTCTATGGTTTAATTTTTAAAATTAAATTTGGGTACCTTTTAAATAAAATTCTATTCAATCTTATTTTTTGAAATAAAATCTTGATAAAGCTAGACCCAATTAATTTGATAAAATAAGCCCAAATTTAGCTTAAAATTTTTTTGAATTGATCTTATCAAATTTTTATTTATCTGACCTAATTTTTAAATCTCAAAATGGGCTTGGGTCCAATATAAATAAACTTGGATAAATAATTATGATTGGGCTTATTAAATTTCTATTTATATTATCTAAATTTTTTTTAAAAAAAAGCTTGGATCCAATATAAATAAATTTAAAATTTTTTACCCAAGTCCCAAATACTTCAACTGAACTGAAAAATTGTGAAACTATAGGGTGCCATAGTGTATAAACCCGAAACCCTAATTTACATGTTTTTCTTCAGGCCGCCACCGATATAATTAAAATCCGTTGGACCTAAATGCAACATATTTCCATAATTTTCCAAAAACATAAATCAATAAACCCTTAGAGTTTCTCATGACAAAATCCAGAAGAAACCCTCATTCTACCTTTTATGTTTTGGGCCGCCAATTTCTAAAAGCAAGCTTAGGCTGCCGCTTTTGCCACTCTTGCCGTCAACTTCTTATTCTCTTGGGTTTTTGCTCTGTTATAACAAAATTATTCTGATTTAAAACAAATGTCCTTTTGCCACTAGGCGACCCCCTTCTCTCGAATTCGAGAGGGGTTTGATTTCATCCGACTTTTGTGTGTGATAGTTTCGGGATACATGCATATTTCGCAAATCAGAGCACATGTGAAAGTTATAAATGATAATCTTTAATAAATCACTTCTAACTATTAGTTCGGTGTTAAAAATTAATATCCCATTAATTTTTTTTCTTTTGATGTAACGCAGTATTTAATATTTATACATTAAATTGAATATAATAAAAAATTATCATTCAGCAAGTGGCATTTCTTTTTTCATTAATGGTAATGAATAAGTTTGACATTAACCATACAATCGTCTGTGCGTTTAGTGGCTTTTCTGCAACTGGGGCGGGCCATAATTAATAGATATTGTTAAAATGGTCAACCATCAACATGTCATATTCATGAACCAAACATGTCATGTTCAATTGCTTGGGACTTTGAATCAGCTTCCAATTAGTCAGCGCCTTCTAATTAAATAGCAAGTCGCTTACTCAGATTTAAAATATTTTTATTATTAGTAACAATATTATATCTAATAAATTTTCATAACATATAATATATTACAAGAATATTATTAATAGCAACAGCAAAAAGTTGAGGAATTTTAGAATACATGATAGGTAGCCAACTAATACATGTAACCAATTAATATATGTATGACATGTATAATTAAATTTAATATAAAAACCACTTATATGGTAATTTTTAAAAATAAATCCATACATGTCAAAGCATCATTTATTTATTATATGACAAATACAATACATCTTATGTATTTTAAAATTTCTCAAAAAAGTGACACATAAACAATACTGTTATTTCACTACTTAGTCAACCCTTCAAAAAACAGAAGTAGTCGACAAACTAGGCTCATAAGAGTGAGTTTCTTCATGAATAATGCTAAAAAGAGAAAAGCTAGTCGGCTTGTAGTAGTCCATTGGCACAACCAATTAAGTGCATGGGTTGGAGTCCCAACTATTCCCCTCCCAATGAAAATTGGAAAAGGGTAAAATTATCTTCCTATAATTCAAGATATATGGCTAGTTTGGGATTGCAGTTCAAATTCAATAAACTACTTATTTTATAATTTTTTATAAAAATAATGTTTGATAAATTTTGTAAAAGTAGCTTATTTCATAATTTTTTTCATTTTGTCAACAGCTTTTAAAAGTAGGTAAGGGGTTGCTTTTCATAAACTGCTTATTTAATAAGTTGCCACATTTTTTTTAAAATTCCTATTATAATCTTAAATTTTAATAAAAAGATAATTATATCATACTTATCCACAAATCCTAATATATTTCATAAAAGCAGCTTATTTAATAATTTTCTCCATTTTTTCAGCACCTTTTAAAAGTAGGTAGGGGGTTGCTTTTCATAAGCTGTTTATTTAATAAGTTGCCATATTTTTTTAAAATTCTTATTATAATATTAAATTTTAATAAAAAGATAATTATATCATACTTATCCACAAACCTTAATATATTTCGTAAAAGCAGCTTATTTCATAATTTTCTCCATTTTGTCAGCACCATTTAAAAGTAGGTAAGGGGTTGCTTTTCATAAGCTGTTTATTTAATAAGTTGTCATATTTTTTTAAAATTCCTATTATAATATTAAATTTTAATAAAAAGACAATTATATCATACTTATCCACAAACCTTAATATATTTTGTAAAAGCAGCTTATTTCATAATTTTCTCCATTTTGTCAGCAGCTTTTAAAAGTAGGTAGGGAGTTGCTTTTCATAAGCTGCTTATTTAATAAGTTGCCATATTTTTTTAAAATTCGTATTCTAATATTAAATTTTAATAAAAAGACAATTATATCATACTTATTCACAAACCCTAATATATAAATCACTAGATATTATATTACTACCATAATTTAGTTACTGCCATAACCACGTATGTTCTCTCTAGTTTTGATTTAATAAGTTCATATTCTATTTTCATAACTATGGCTTTTAAGTTTTAATCTATATATATTTATTTTTTATTAATTAATTGTTTCAAATTCGTTGGCAAAAGAAAAATCCATCGTATTCTTTTTGTTTGTGCAAAATTTGGAACATGGAAGCCTGCCTGTGTGTCTTGTCAAGGAACTAAGCATTCTTTTTTCTCATTTGCATTTTTTTTTGCATCAATATCATGATTTTCAAGAAAAAGTGTCGTGGAATTCAAAAGAAGAGAAAAAAATTTACCAAACGTATATACTCTACTTTCAAATTTACAGCAACCACAACAATACAGTTCACCAAACACCAAACTACTTTTTTAATCAGCAGCTTATTTCATCAGCCTCCATAATCCCAAACTGGCCCATAATATATATTCACATGGTATTATATGAGAAAAGAAATTCTTTTCTAGTGAAATTGGGCATGAGTAAAATTGTCTTCTTACAAAAGAAAGAAATATTAGGATTTCGTTTCCAAATAGATTAAAAAATAAAGATTGTGCCAGAATTTCTTAACTAAATTGACAAAGTATTGACTACCTTAAATACTTAATTCAGGCAGATTAGTGTATTAAGAAAGGAAGGAATTTGTGACATGTTAAGAGACCAACTGCGACTATAAAATATATTTCGAAGTTGAAGTTTCTCACAATAGAAGAAGCAAACCCATCAACTGACTTCCCATGGCTTCGCCTTTACCTACCCATCAACTTCATTTTGTTTTGATACCCTTAATGTCTCCGGGTCACCTTATTCCAATCATAGACATGGCTAGACTGTTGGCAGAACATGGCATCAAAGTCACCATTGTCACTACACCAGTCAACGCCACGAGATTTAATACCACCATTAAGCGTGCTGTCGAATTAGGTCTCTCAATTCAATTTCTCCAACTTGAATTCCCATCTGTTGAGTCTGGTTTGCCTCAAGGATGTGAAAACATGGACAAACTTCCTTCACGTGATCTCGTCAAGAACTTTTTTCATGCTGCTAGCATGCTACAACTGTTGGGTGCAAGCGGAAGTGTAGAAAAAATCTATTTAAGAACAGAGTTTTTTTGAAGAGCTTTGTTTCATTGCTTAATTCTTTTTCTTTTTCTTAAAATTTGATTACAGCCAGGGATCATATTTATAAGCAGTAGCAAGCTCTAGAGATTACATTAGTCACACTTTAGATTACCGAAGCCAAACATAAATGTTTCTTTTTTAATTCATATTGAAAACAAACTATAGAACCCTTCAAACTTCTTGCTCAATTTACTAGATTACTAATTACTTCTCAACACCCCCTCTTAATTAGTAATCTTCAATTGCTTCTTGAATTTTTCAAACTTCTCAATGATGATTGCTTTGGTCAGAAAAATCTGCTTCGCTTTCATTGGTGCTAATGAATTCCACGTTAACTTCTCCTTTGCATACTAAGTCACGGATGTAGTGATAACGCAGCTCAATGTGCTTAGATTTAGCATGAAAAACAGGGTTCTTTGTCATAGCAATGGCTGACATGTTGTCACAATAAATTGTTGTTGCGGCTTCTTGATCAAATTGCAAATCCTTGAGAATTCTTCTAAGCCAAACTGCTTCACAAGCTGATTCAGTTGCTGCAATGTACTCTGCCTCGGCAGAGGATAAAGCTACTGACTTTTGCTTTCTTGAGCTCCATGAAATAATATTTGTGCCAAGACAAAATAAATAACCTGAAGTGCTTTTTCTGTCATCAAGGGAACCAGCCCAATCACTATCAGTAAAACCAACAAGCTTGCAATTGTCTTCTTTTTCATACATAATCCCCTGCTTTTTTGATCCTTGAAGATACCTTAAGATTCTTTTTGCTGCAATATAATGGGACTTCCTTGGATCATTCATGAATCTGGAAAGAACACTAACTGAGTACACAATGTCAGGTCTTGAGTTGGTGAGATAAATCAACGAACCAACCAAGCTTCTAAAGATTCTTGCATCTGCCTTTTCTTCTTTTTCATCATACTTCAATTTTTCATTCAAACCCATAGGAGTAGATGCTGGTTTGCATCGGAACATGTGGAATTTCTTCAACAAATCTTCTATGTATTTTTCTTGACAGAAGAAGATTTTTCCTTTGGTTTGCTTTACTTGAATGCCCAGAAAATACTTCATTAAGCCCAAGTCAGTCATCTCAAATTCATCTAACATGCTTTTTTTAAACTCTTCCACCAATTTCAGATTAGTGCCGCAATAAATTAAATCATCAACATATAGGCATACAATAGGAAAATCAGTACCTTTCTTTTTGACATAAAGAGAAGGTTCACTTGAGCTTCTGTCAAATCCACTTTTAATGAAGTATCTATCGATCCTGCTATTCCATGCTCGAGGAGCTTGCTTCAAGCCATATAAGGCTTTCCAAAGACGATAAACTTTCTTTTCTTCACCTTTCACTTCATATCCTTTAGGCTGCTCAACATAGACTTCTTCTTTAATTTCACCATTTAGAAATGCTGATTTAACATCCAGTTGAAAAACATTCAATTCCATTTGGGCTGCCAAGGCAAAAACAGTTCGAATAGTCTCCATTCGAGCTACAGGGGCAAAAGTTTCTGTAAAATCAACTCCAGGCAGCTGAGAGTAACCTTTCGCAACAAGCCGAGCCTTGTATTTTTGAATTGAACCATCTTCATTGTATTTGATTTTGAAGATCCATTTCAACCCAATTGTTTCTTTTCTATTTGGCAAATTAACCAGCTCCCAAGTTTTATTTTTCACAATGGTGGCCATTTCCTCATTCATTGCATTGATCCAATGTTCATTTCTTGAAGCCTCCTCAAAGTCTTGAGGCTCACAAGAAAATAAAGCAAGTTCACAAGACTCATAAATTTCTCTTAATGACTTTATCTTGCTTGGAGGGCTTTCATCATCTGAAGAACTTTCTGCTGCTGAATTTGGAGAATTTTGGTCCAAACTATTTTGCTGTGAAGAATTTGGTAGAGATGTAGGAGCTTCAAAAAAGCTAGAAGCATGAGATTGATCTTTTTCCCACGGCCAAGTTGATGCCTCATCAAATACAACATCTCTTGAGATAACAAGCTTATTTGTTGTAGGATTCAGCAACCGATACCCTTTAGACTCATTACTATAGCCAATAAACAAATACTTTTCACCTTTTTCATCAAACTTCTCCCTATTTTGAGCTGGAATAAGTGCATAAGCAATACTCCCAAAAATCTTCAGATGATCAACAGTTGGCTTTCGGTTGTGCCAGGCTTCAAATGGAGTTTTGTCTCGGACGGCTTTTGTAGGAGACCTATTGAGAATATACACAGCTGTATGACATGCTTCTGCCCATAAGTTGTTAGGAATGCTTTTGCCTTTTAACATACTTCTCGCCATCTCTACAATGGTGCGGTTCTTCCGTTCTGCGACTCCGTTCTGCTGTGGACTTCGACTGATAGAGAGTTGTCTTTGAATCCCATTATCCTTGCAATAATTCATGAATGGAGTGTAAACAAATTCACCACCACGATCAGTTCTCAAAAGGCCTTCATTTTGCATCCACTTTGCCTTTCTGCAAGAGCTTTAAACTGGAGAAAAGTTGAGAAAGCTTCTAATTTTTCATTTAAAAAATAAATCCACATCATCCTTGTATAATCATCAACAAAAAGAATGAAGTATCTCCTGTTATTGAGAGAGAGAGTCCTTGTAGGACCACAAATATCAGCATGCACCACCTCCAACGGAGCTTTGGCTCTCCATGAAGTTTTAGGAAATGGAAGCCTATGCATTTTTCCATATATACATCCCTCGCAAACTTTTTCATATCTTCCAACATCGGGTAAGCCAATCACCATGTTCTTTTGCTTAAGCAAATTCAGCCCTTTATAGTTTAAATGCCCATATCCGAGATGCCATAAATTTGACAAATCAATTTTCGGTTTGAGAGCAACATTCTCGACCAGTGTGGCATAACTAGAGGAAAAACCTTGTTCTTCGACATTTTAACAATCGCCACTATTCGATTATTAGTTTTGTCAATAATTTTGCATTTTTCATCATCGAAAAAAATTGAAAAACCCTTTTGAATTAGCTGCCCCACACTTAAGAGGTTCTGAGTTAAATTTGGAACATAAAGAACATCAGAAATGAACTTTTTGTTACCTCCCTTTGTATGGACAGCAATAGTGCCTTTTCCCACAGCTTTCTGCATCTTTCCATCTCCAAGCTTCACTTGCGAATTAAAACTTTGGTCAAGGCTGATGAAAATGTCATGTTCTCCAGTCATGTGGTTACTGCAGCCACTATCCAAGTACCACAAATTTTGTGACTCATGTTCAGCATCTTTACTTGAATAAAACAAGTAGTCTCCATCACCTTCCTTTGTAAAATTTGCCTCATTTTTGCCTTTTTTATTTTGATACCAGCAATCCCTTTGAGAATGGTTAGGAATGCGACACCTTGTGCATCTGTAACGACAATCTTTTGATTCATGATTAGATCGGTTACAAATAATGCACTGAGAATCAGAATTTTGCTGTGAGTTCCCTCTATCATTTTTCCACTTGTTGCGGTTGTCGTTCTGGTCTCTTTGCCCTTTACCACGTTGTCCATTTCTTTGTGACGAGCCTCCATTCTTTTGGTCTTTCTTGCTGCTTTTATTTTGATCTGGATTATTAGTCTTGGACTGAAAAGCTTGCTCCATAGGCTGACTTGAAGACCGATTAATTCTTTGTTCATGAGACCATAATGATCCTGACAAATCTGAAAAAGTCATCTTGGATAGATCCCTTGATTCTTCAATGGCTGCTGCTGCATGATCAAACTTTGAAGGAAGACATCTCAACACCTTTTCATTCACTTTTTTATCTTCAATGGTGTCTCCACAACCTTTAATCTGATTCACAATCTCAGTAACTTTGCTGCAAAAATCTTGAACTCCTTCACTGTCTTTCATTGATAAATTATCAAACTCTTTCCACAAAGTCTGCAATTTGATGGTGACGGCCTTTTCAGAACCTTGAAATTCTTCTTTTAGAATTTCCCAAGCATTTTTGGCCTTTTTTATACCAAAAATTCTGGGAAAAATTGTCTTACTAACACCTTGCTGAATATATCGAAGTGCAGTGGCATTTCTCTGTCTGTTTTCTTTGTACTGTTGTTGATGTGCTTGAGTCCAATCTGATGAAGTCCCGGATTCTGGTGGTTCAGCATATCCATCTTCAATAACATCCCATAAATTTTGAGAGAGAAAAAAGGTTTCCATTTGACTACTCCAGTATTCAAAATGTACTCCTTCAAATATTGGAACTTGACTGGGAGCATATGAAAATAATGTAGGCAGGGTATTGGATGTCATTGTGAGGGTATTTTGTAAAAGCTCTGATACCAAATTTGTTGGGTGCAAGCGGAAGTGTAGAAAAAATCTATTTAAGAACAGAGTTTTTTTGAAGAGCTTTGTTTCATTGCTTAATTCTTTTTCTTTTTCTTAAAATTTGATTACAGCCAGGGATCATATTTATAAGCAGTAGCAAGCTCTAGAGATTACATTAGTCACACTTTAGATTACCGAAGCCAAACATAAATGCTGCTCTTTAATTCATATTGAAAACAAACTATAGAACCCTTCAAACTTCTTGCTCAATTTACTAGATTACTAATTACTTCTCAACAACAACAGCCATTTGAGCAACTCTTTGACAAGTTACAGCCCCGTCCTAGCTGCATAATCTCCGGTAAGAATCTTCCCTGGACAGTTAACTCTGCTCTAAAATTTAAGATTCCGACGATTTTGTTCGATGGAATGGGTTGTTTTGCTTTCTCTTGTACACACAAACTCGAGATTTCTAGAGTACATGAAAGTGTTTCCAAGTTTGAGTCGTTTGTGGTGCCTGGCTTACCTCATCGGATTGAATTAACTAAAGCACAGTTACCAGAAACTCTCAATTCTGCAGGCTCACATGCACAGGACTTGGCCCAAGTCCGTCATAGTATCAGAGCAGCCGAACAATCAGCAGATGGAATTGTGGTTAATACTTTCGAAGAATTGGAAACGGAATATGTCAAAGAATATAAAAGGGTTAAAGGTGATAAGGTTTGGTGCATTGGCCCGGTTTCGGCTTGCAATATGTTGAACATGGATAAAGCTGAGAGATGTCGAGGTGAAAATGGATCAATGGTGGATGATTATGAACAGTGCTTGAAGTGGCTTGACTCATGGGAACCTGGGTCTGTGATTTATGCTTGCCTTGGGAGTATATGTGGCCTTGATACTTGGCAACTTTTAGAACTTGGGTTAGGCTTAGAAGCATCGAGTCAGCCGTTCATTTGGGTAATAAGAGGAGGTGAAAGATCACAAGGCTTAGAGAAGTGGATCCAAGAAGAAGGATTTGAGGAAAGGACAAAAGGGAGAGGATTTATAATTCGGGGATGGGCACCTCAAGTGTTGCTATTATCTCATCAAGCAATTGGAGGGTTCTTGACACACTGCGGATGGAATTCAACGCTAGAAGGAGTGTGTGCGGGAGTGCCGTTAGTAACATGCCCTTTGTTTGCCGAGCAATTTTATAATGAGAAGTTAGCTGTGCAAGTATTAGGGATTGGAGTGAGTGTTGGAATTGAGGCTGCAGTAATATGGGGTTTGGAAGACAAGTCTGGTTTAATGATTAAGAGGGAGAAAGTGAAAGAAGCTATTGAAAAACTGATGGATCAAGGCAAACAAGGAGAGGAGAGGAGAAAGAGAGCAAGGCAGCTTGGGAAGATAGCAAATCGTGCTATTGGAGAAGGTGGATCTTCTCATCGCAACATGGAAATGCTCATTGAATTTGTCATCCAACAAACCAGAGGGCAGTAATTCATTTGATTAATTCATGAACAATCCGTTTCATTCACACAACAAGGTGGTTTGATCGATCTGCTTAATCTGTCAGCTTATGAGTGATCTTAATCTGTCAGCTTATGAGTGATGTCCTATCAATTTGATGATAATTAAAAAATCTGTGGGTATTTATTTATATTTTTTTTATATAGTACAATTACAACTTTATTAATATTTTATATAGTGAAATTAGAGCTTTATTGATATTTTACAAATAAAAATTAATCCGCACTTTTCTTAACTTCAGAATTTTATCGTGGCACAGTCTAAAGAACAAATTTTCTTTTATAATTCTATTATGGCACAATCCAAAAAATGACTTTTACTAAATACACTTAATACTAAAGAAAAATCTATCCTACCCTTAATGAAGATAACTAAATAAACAACTATTATAAATAAAGTCGAGTCTCAATCATTATTGAGACTCAAACTCATGCGCCCAAATATATTAGGCGCATGAGTTATTAATGAGCTACAAGCCCAATGGCATTGATCTATATATATTTAATTCTTCCATAAATAAAGGGAATACGGTACGAGAAGATATGCCCATATTGGGCTGAATTTATTCACTTATATGTTTTATTCAGCAAACTTTGAATAGATGACACGAGAATATTGCTTTACAAGTTTGCGGAGATGGCTATATTGGGCTGACGTTTCAAGCCCGCGGCAGCCCACAAGTGTTTTTGGAGACAAATTATTTGTCGAATTGATCCATTAAAATGGAATATGTTATAAGAAGAAGACTTGAACTTCGAAGATTTCATATGTTAAATTGAGACCATCAAATGATCAAATCACACTCATTTTTCAATAACCTTTTGTTAAATCTAGTATAATCTTATAAATAAATCACTTGGAATTTTAAAATAATTTTTTATATTTCATTATATACAGTTCTATAATTTAAACTACATTCATATAGTTCTACCAAAAATTTAGGTTGTGTTTGGTATTATTTTTCAATTGGTGTTTTTTAAACTAATTTTGCAAAAGAAAAATGATGTTTTTGATGGGTTGTTTCAACATTTGAAGACACATTAGTAGCTTATTTCTAAATTATAATTTGCGAAAAGAAAAACAATGAAAATATATTCAGTAGTTTGTCCAAAAAATTTCTTTTTGAATAAAATTACAAAAATATTGGAACAAAAATAAGTCTTAACTGACAAGAACCTGTAAATTTATGAATAAATAGTAAAATATTGTGTTGATATTATAAAAAAAAAAGAAGAAATAAAGGGTTAGAACTTAATAAATATTGGCCATGGTTCCATGCTACAACAGCGAGACAAGTAGTGATAATATACATATATAAGCCATTTGAAGAATGAAAAGTAGAGAATGCCAATTTTTGTTCTCCACTTTCTTTTATAAAGCTGGGAAACAAGAACAACTTTTTTCAGTGGACACATTTACTGTTCAAAAATGGATCTAATAGATAAATTTTATACGTTTTCATTGTAGGAAAAATGAAAAACTACAAAACAAAAACTATATTAAATGCACCTTATATTTTCCTAATAACTCTTTTTGATTTTTCAAAATTAATATTTTAAGGCATAAAAGACGCTAATTATTTTAGCTCATTTTTGGTCAAGCCTCAGATAAACTAAAATATTTAAGGAAGTAGCTTTCGGGCTATCTTGATGGTGAACTTTGATAATTGGTGGGAAAGTTAAGCTTTGAAGAATAGAGCCACGGACGAGGGTGCTCGATTTATGAGGGACCTTGCAAACGATGAACCTTGAGTAGCAAAATTATTCACCAATCCATAAACTCGCTCAAATTTGTGTGCGAAAACTCACCCGCTTTAAGTGATTTTGTGGATTGTGAGCAAGTTTGATATTTTAAATTGAAATTCGTTACGAGATGTAAATGCTCATGCCTAAAATTTTGATTTTAATTATTTACATTTTTTATTTTAATCGTAAAAATTACATTAGTAAATTTAATCATAAATATATGTAATAAGATTTTAATAACTAGAAGTTTTACGCCCCCAAGGGCGCATGATCGAGAAAGGTTGGCGTCTGATAACTGTCGCCCCTCACTTGTGTGGACTTGGGTTCGAACTTTGGGGGTGGGGAGAAGGGGTAAAAATTGATTTGGACTTACTCACTCTTCCTTTCCTTAAAAAAAAAACTAGAAGTTTTATGATTTTCAAATTTAATATTATTGATATTTTATTTTAACTGATAGATTTTGTTTATTTTACTTTAGTTACTTGAACCTAATGATTACTAAAGTTAGGTTTTTATTTGTTTAGTTAATTGTTAACAATAATTATACAAAATTTACTTGTTAATATTGTTAATAATAGTTGTACATTGATTAAAAAGATAGAGTAAGGTATTGCTTTTAATGATGATAGTTTACTTCCAGCAACAATATTTTGTGATAGATTAATATATTTTGTGTATTTCCTTTTATATTAAAATTTTAATTTCTTATTTCCAAGGCTATTAGAGGGCAATGCTGGTAGTGGCAGGTGATCGTAGTTCAATAATCAAGTCATATGGTGAACAAAGTAACCCCGACTCAAGGAAGAAGATGAATAGTAGTAGGTGAGGTGAGGCTTAGCTTATTAAATGTGAGTTGGATCGGACCTTTTGTATCCGGGCATCTTTAACCTTTTGGATACATGGACAAGCTAATTGGTCACTCTCTTCCTCCGGTAGGTGTGCTTAAATTATCTCCATGCTTCTATTTGTCCAACCAAATTATTACCTCCAACACGAATAATCCCTCTGAACTTCTTTATAAAAAAATAAAAATAAAAATAAATATCCATCTGACCTTGAAAATTAAGTAATTAACAATCTAAATTTCAACAAATTGTATTTAATAGTACACTCAACGATTGAAAAATAATATGACATTAAGTAATAATAATATAGTTTTAAATCAAAACGTGGCATATTTCATTGGATTTAAAATTATTAAATTCAATTACAATTACAATAATGAAATCAATTTATATTTAATATGATTTTTTTTAAATTTAAAATTACTTTAAGGTGGAGGGTTAAGCGGGACCCTCTTACCTATAGATTATTAAAAGAAAAGAAAATACATACAGAAAGCAGTACAAACTAAAATCTCCAAAACAAAATAACAACACAATTAACAAATGGAAATAAAATAGCAAAACATTATGAAAAAAAAAGAAGAAGTTAAAGTTCTTTAAAAAAAAAGAAGTTAAAGATAATTACTTAATGCAAAACGCCACGAGAACCGCCTACGATACTTACGACCAGTAACTAATGTGAAACCTTCCACAAACTAGAGGAATGCGGACAAGGAACACTAAAGCCCAGGTCAAGATAACGCCCTCGAGAACCCTCAGGCTTAGATGGAAAATAATCATTAGCCACAAGATTCCCATAAAAGCGAAGCACCTCATCAGGCTGAAATGGATATCTGTAGAATGGGAATTAAAACCCACGTCCATAAATCGAATATCCTCCATTGTAGCTTGGAAAAAAGTAATACCAGTTGAAGCCTTCTAAATACTCAGATCATCTTGAATAGAAGGAGGGTTAGCTACCTCAGTGCATCTAGCATTACCTCTCGAAGCAACAGGGTCCATCAAACCATCATTATCTTGAGCTCTCTGCTCAGGAACGGGATCAGAGCCATCTTCCACAACATCCTGAGAAACAAGTGGTCGAGCATCTGCACCCTCACTACCATTGGGCCTCAAAGGCCGAACCTTCTCACAATCCACCCTTAGGTGCATAGCAACATCAGACATAGGTGTCTGGGCAACAACTGCTGCGAAAAACATTAAAAGAATATATTTTAATGCAGTCAATTACAAGCAAATCATTATATTTGTTAATTGATTATACTCCAGCAAGGGATTTGAGTTAATTAAAATTATAAACAGTTGTTGGGCAGCGATTCCTTGAGAATCAGGGAATAATGCATGTCTGATCAATGGATGAACACAAATTTGACAATAATACCATAATAGATAAGTGAATTCACAAGGACAAATGAAGCAGATTAAGCAATTATCTCGCATGCGTTATATATGTTGGTTATCACCATGTGTCTGTCGCATGATATCTTGGATTAATAGTTTGATAATGAGGGAAGAATATCCTGTTTCTTCTGTTGCTCTTTTTGCCATTAACTGGAATTCTCTGGCTCTTTTTCTTCTGTCATCTCTTTCCCCTCCATCCATAAGTATGTTAATAGCCTTTACAACATCTTCCTTCTTTACCAATACCCCAATCTCCTCTTCCTCCCCAAAATCTACGGGAACTTCCACACCAATCCTCACCCCAATATTCAGAACTTGCACAATCAACTTTTCGTTGCAAAATTGGTCCCCAAAAAGTGGCCATGTAATCATTGGTACGCCGGCTGATATCCCTTCTAGAGATGAGTTCCAACCACAATGTGTTAAAAACCCTCCAATTGAAGGGTGTGACAATATCAATACTTGTGGAGCCCATCCAAGGATCAAAATGCCTCTTCCTTTAACCCTTTCCTCAAATTTTTCTTCTAATAACCACTCTTGTATTTCTTTAGATGTGTTATTTCCTCCCCTGATAACCCAAATAAATGGTTTCTTAGACGCTTCTAGACCTAAACCAAGCTCAATCATTTGCGAAGATGTTAGATTACAAATACTTCCAAGACAAACGTACACCACCGAGTTAGGTGGCCACGAATCAAGCCAGTTTAAGCATTCAGAGACATCAATTACTGCCTTTTTACCCCTCTCAGCCTTATCTATGTCTTGTTTGTTGCAAAGTGAAACAGGGCCGAGACACCATACTTTCCCTCCTTTGGTTTTCTTGTATTCTTTCACATACTCCGACTCTAACTCTTCAAAAGTATTTATTATAATACCGTATGATTTCGCATCAGCTGCTAAAACCATTTCCCCAAAATCTTTCGATTTTTCACGCATAAGTGGGACTTGAACTTTAGTCATTTCAATTTGATCAGGCAAGCCAGGCACCACAAAGTAGTCAGAATTAGATGTAACATTTTCGTGAACCTTGGACGTGTGCAAGTTGTACAAACACAAGAGACAGAAGCAAGAAAATCCATGGAAAGATATACGAGGAATATTGAACTTGGCAGCAGTGTCAACAGTCCAAGGATAACACATGTCAGAGACTATGCAGCTTGGCTTTGGTGTTAGCTCTTTTAACAGATTTTCAAGTGGCAATTGAAGGAATCCAAGCGACTTGTAGAAGTTGAGTAGCAAGTCCGTTGAATGAAGCATGTCAAAATTCTCACAGCCCTCCGGTACTCCTGCTTCCTGATATGGAAACTGTATTTCAATAAGTCGGAGTGATAGCCCATACTGTATGGCACGAGCAACAACTGTTTTGAAACGAGCTGCATTAGCTGGCGTGGTGACAACAGTAATAACAGCTCCATGCTGAGCCAACAATCTAGCTATGTCCATCATAGGAATCATATGGCCTGGAGCTAGAAAAGGGAACAAAACAAAGTGAGGCTGCTGGCAGCTCCTTCAGAAGCCATAGGTAGATGAGGGAATAGTGTGCTACTTATGACTTGTATTGGATGTTTCTTGTAATCTCCCTCTATATATACATTATACAGAGTTTCAGTGTCAATGTTAATTGACGTAAGAGCCTGCATAAGTATGTGGTCATATTCGAAGATATTTATATTGTGGCTAAGGCTCCCATATAGACCCAAATGGCTCTCGTATAGACCCAAAAACAACTGTGTCGATGACGTCTTCCACATAGATTCAACCGAGAATTTTTGTCTATTTCTTTGCATTATAGAATAACACGTATTCCTGATGTTTACAATACAGTGTCAGTTCACAAGGGACAAGAAATGAGTGCATAGTATATGTGTCAACTATAAAACTTCCAAAGGAAAGAGGCAAAAGCTTAGATAAGGTCCATGAAATTAAAGATATAACAATTTATTTTGCCCGTTTAGAGATTTTTTGTTTCCTAATTGTTGATGTTTTATTAAAATATGTTTTATTAAAATGATGAGCATGAACTGATCACATTACATATGATTATTGGTTATTGGCATATGGGATCTTATATCTATACCTAATTGTCTTAAAAAATCACATTGAATATTTCTTTTGCATTATTGACAAAGCCACAAATAATTTTATACAAGTTAACATATACAAATTAATGTGCCATAAAAAGATTGATTGAAAAGTTATAATAGTTGTTTTTTTCAATTATGTGGGCTCACAATAATTTTATGCAATCAATTCTCATGCCACATCAATTTCTACACATTTACTTGTACAAGGTGGTTATGATTCTATCATTACTGTTTTATTTTAAAGTGCATGAAAATATTTGTTCAATAATGTTTCAAATTTTGTATTTTTTTTTAAAAAAGCACCTAAAAGATATATATGCACACACGTGGGATTTTGGCTGTTTTTGGCTGTTTTAAATCAACAGTCAAACTAAGAAAAAAATGATAAAGAAACCGAACGCTATTAGCTAACAAAGTGTTGATAGAATTAGGCTCCGTTTGATTCAGCTTTTCAAGTATAGCTTATTTAAGTAAAGTTTTTGATAGTAGAGTTTTTATAAATAGAGCTTTTACCCAAAAAATTTTAATTGGTTGGTTGTCAATAAGAGCTTTTATTAAAAATTTATGAAATTACTTTAATAGGTAA
The DNA here is from genome assembly GCA_030449905.1 of Luvunga scandens. Classification (NCBI taxonomy): domain Eukaryota; kingdom Viridiplantae; phylum Streptophyta; class Magnoliopsida; order Sapindales; family Rutaceae; genus Luvunga; species Luvunga scandens. The sequence continues at coordinate 16,351,283 of JASUUG010000210.1, read as the reverse complement.
AACTTTTAAAGTTTTGTTATAAAAAGAATAAAATAAGATTGTTAAATATGTAGAGAATATTTTAGATATTTTAACATTTAAAAAAAGCTTTTCAACCTTTCAACCTCTACTCCTAAAAGCTCAAAATTTGAGCTTTTTCTAATAGAGGTAAAATAGCTTATTTCAGCTTCAAAAACTCTACTAAAAAAATAACCAAACAACAACAAAAATTATAATAAGAGCTTATAAAATTAAATAAGCACTTATGATCATAAAATAAGCCATACAAAACTGGTACTTAATTTAAGATCAGATCATGTTTCCTTTGTTTTTGGATTACTTTTTAATTGATGAAGTAAATTAAGTTCAGTCTCACTTTGTCTACATAAGCATTTTGGTGAATATCATTGCTTTTAATATAATTAACCTTATTTTCAATTGTTACTTTATAACTTTATAAGTAGTATCATTTTTCTAAGGATGAAAATATTTACACTATAACATTTAGTAGAAACAATCAGATTTTGATAAAAAAAAATTTTATTACAAAAGTAATCATCATGTAAAATATTGTTAAGGACAATTTACTGTAATCAATATTAAATCATTACTTTCAGCATCCATGTAGGACACTTGTTATTTAATATATAATTCTCATTCTTTAAGTCGTAAAAATTTTATTTCCAATATTTTAATTAATATTTAGATAAGAAATGAGGAAATCAATATCTTAAAAAAGTCTTGAATACAAAATATAAGTGATTTTTTTTTTCAAAAGTAAATAAAACATAATCACTTCAAATGGCCAATTTTTTGTTGGCTTTCTACCCTTTCTAGTCTTCTTCTTCATGGTCTCCTCCTCTTTCGTTTTTGTTTAATATTTATAGAATACTTTTTATTACGATGTTCTCATTGCAAATCATTTTTGGTGAAAAATCTAACATTGAACATAAATAAAAAAAATTAATAATTAAAATTGTGTTAGATAATTTGTTTACAACGTGATTGGTTATATAGTTGCTAAATCTCTTAAAATTGGATGTATTAAATAGTTTTATTGGTGTTTCAACTAAATAAAGTAATTAGTTCAAACAATTTAAGTAAGAATTTTTTTAGAGTGCAATAACTAAAAATTAATTTTTTAAAATTAGTATATGAATATACAAAGTAATAGAGTGTTTAAAATAATTTTTAGAGTGTTAATAGTCCCACCTTTTTTTAATGGCCTAATAGTAATTAATCTAATTCCTATAATAGAAGAAGGAGGATTAAGTGTATGTTTAGTATTGCATATCTAATGGCTATAACTATTTATTTAATCCAAAGTACTCTTTTTAAAATTTTTGTTGTTGCTGATTGTGTTTTAAGTAGAGCTTTTGAGATTAAATAAGTTTATTTTTATCACCAAAATTTAGAGATTTTTTTTTAAAAATGAAATTGTGTAAAATTTCCCATTATTTATTTCACAATATTGTAACATTTCTTTGATATCATAGCTTTAAAAACTTGTCAATTAAAGTAATTTATAATTTCTAATAAAATTTCTCATCAATGACTAAACAATTAATCTTTTTTTTTTCTAGTAAAAACTCTACTGATAAAAGTCCCTCTTGAATAAATTATGTTTGAAAAATGATACCAAACATCGTCTAACAAGAATGAAAGACAATGTGTGCAAGCATGAGGGAAACTATAAGATGATAAAGCCAAAATTGCATGATACCATCATGCGAATTGAAATGCACAAACAGAATCTAAAGAAGAAGAAAGCAGAGTTGCAAAATTTAAATTCTGACAAGGAGAGAACAATATAACATACCTACGAGATTCACATCAAGATTTATAGAAATCTAAGGCTATTGTTGTATCTTTAATCCAATGTTCCATTTATATAAAAATAATAATGTATTGCGGATTGTTTTATAAGGTGAAGTCCATTTAGAAGTGATCTATTAAGGTTTTTAGTAAATTTGAGCTTTAATGTATCTAATAAAGTGTGAACTTTTAATGTGTAGAGACTTAAGCGTAACTTCTATTTCTATGATGGGCTAAAATAGAAATACCTAACGATAATAGGAAAGTTATATATATAATTTGTTATAGTCCTTAAGTCATATATAATATTCTATTTTCTTTTAACATCTCATCATTAGAGAGAGTGCAATGAGAAAGTTAAAAGATATTCTAAGATAACATATTGATTTAAAAGGCTAACCTTATCACTCTATACACTAATTAAGCATTATGGATTTAAGTATGCTTCTGCATATTCGTTTATTGATTCTTGGTGATACAATATGAATGTTCATAAAACTTAGGTGATAGTTTTTTCATAAAACATTTATCTTTATATTCAATCTACTATAGAGCCCTTACTCTAACCTCTCTGTATGTCAATGGCTCAGCTTTTTGAAAGGATCTTTACAACTTCTCTCTACAAAGATTCTTTGTAAAATGAGCTAATTTCTTTTCATGATCAATAGCTGCAATATAGAGGACCAAATAGTGAAAACGATTAACAAAAGGTGCTAGTGTTTTAGTCTTGCCTTGGTTGATGGAAGCTAGTTTTGAAGAGGACTTCTCTTAATGAGAAGCATAGCAGAACTTGTCGGTAAAATCAGATAGTAGCTGATAAATGCTAGCTGTGCTTTCTGGCTTAAGGGACCAAAACTAAGATTTGGTTAGACCCTGTGAAAGTGTGCGTGAACATACGGCACATAGCATTTTCCTCAACACACTTTATGAGTATTAGATCCCGGTACAACTTAGCATGCTCAATGGGGTCAGAGGTACCCCCATATTGTCGAATCCAAGGCATGTTGAAGTCAGTCGGGGGGTCTGCTTGCCAAATTTCAACGGTGAGTGGAGATTAATACACGATTGGCGCTTAATCCTTGGCATTGGAGTTATCCTTCTAGGAAAGTTTTCTCACTTGTTCCTCCAACAAAAACATCTTATTAAGGATTTCTTGAAGTATGCTCTAGTTATTAGAGGAATCATCTTTACCATGGGAAGATCTCTTAGTGTTGAACTTATCCCATAAATCTTCAACTGGTTATTTCTATTCTTTCGGCCCCAACTACCACGAAATCTACTATTGGCAATAGATTTTTCATCTTTAGAGCAAGCGAGCTAGGCTTTTGATTTAGTTAAGGTGCAGTTGAGCTGCTTACTAGCTGGAGGGCTTCTTTGTGTTAGATAACAAGATTGTCACCCCAGGCTTGTGTGGTGGTTTGGTTGCTTAGACCATCTTATGGGTTTTAAACTTGTAAGCCAATAGCACAATAAATTTTATTGGCAAACTCATCAAAGTGCCTCTTTAGTGATAAACTCCTCGTTATGGTAAGTATTGGTTGAGACTTTTATAGTCATTTCCTTGTCCATTTTTGTCATCTTCTTAACATGTTCTATGGTAGGGGTTTATTCTCATAATCATCATCTTGCTTAATGATAGCAAGGACTTCATTGGAGAAATGGTCATATTCCATATAGTACCAAACATATAAAAAAATAAATTGGCAACCATTGTAGAGCTTTTTATTGCACTCTCTACTAAGACAACTTCAATTATTTTAGTGAGATTCTAGATGACCTTAAATAAAATAATAAGAGTGTTATTTAAAAAGTGAGTAGAAAGAGAGAGTTTGCCTTATTATATTTAGAGGTGCTCTATCTTAAGATGGGGGGTTAGATATGTGGGTTGTTTATTTAATTCTAAAGGGAGAAAGAAGAGATGAGAAACAAGAATGAAGGTTATAAAACTTGAGCTAGAAGTATCCTACAAAATAGAGCAACCATAGACGTTAGAGGTTGAGTCGGTTGTGGCTAGCGACTACACTTTGATGCCTATGTTAAACTTTAAGAAATAAAAAGTTACTTCAAGGTAAAAAAAAATAGACCTTGAAGCTATAAAAAATGGTCAATATGTTCTAAAGAAGGAGATAAGAACAATATTTTGAGTGATGAAAGATGGTTACTGTTTTGGAGGTTTGCTTGAGCTTTTATGGACTATGCTTGAGGGTTTTTTTTTGTAATTTCAAACAGGTGGAACTCATTGATTTTCTACCCTCCTTCAGGTAAGGGCATTTCAATGATTATGCTCATGGTTCGAAGATGGTGACACGCTTGGACATAAGGTGCAAAAGAACCACCAACCACCTTTTTGGCTCTTGTTTTATATATATGGTAATCTCTTATGCTTGTGGTTCTGCTACCTTTTGTACTACTTGCAAAGGGAAGTTAAGGTGGCAATCCCTCATTTCTCATCCTAAGAGTCTCTCTTTTCATTGGTTCTTTATATTCAGCCAAAAATGGGATATTTTGATTTTGCGAATGACAGTATGCACTATCTGCGTGCACCTTCAACCATAAAAATTTGGGTTTTAAATATGCCCCTCAATATTAAGTGTTTTGTCTGAACTGTCCTTTTCCTTAAGTAATTTATCTCATTCACAAACCACAATTGCAAACTAGGCTTTTTCAATTTATTTAGATTTTATCTTCTTCTATTAACATTCTATATTGTTTGAGGGGAATTATAAGTGCAAATGTGAACCAATGGCGTGAGGACATATGAAATTGGTCAACAATAACAAGCTTTGCTTCACCATGCACTGACAATAAGTAAATAGATCATTTTCATTGACTTGCACTCCAATTTCAAGCTACAAACAAGTTCGTCAACCACAAGTTCATTTCATCTTATGAAAATATTATGATCAACAATAATCTAATGACTTTGCATAATTCAATCTAATGCTCATGATTCATTGAACTTTACAAAGGACAATTTACACTTGTTTTATACAATCCTTTATGCTGAATCATCCTTATCATTAGTCAAAACTAAGATCAAAACTAAAACAATTTAAGTAATCATTACCTTAGAAATCTTTTTGAAACTGCAATGAAACGAAAATATTTAAGATCCTTTTCATTTTTATACCCCACATTTGGATATTAAAAATACAAGCATTCCTTTTTCTATCAAACACTTAAGATTTAATAAACAACATGAAAATATATTTACCATTATAAAAAATCATCCTAAGCTTTACTTTTTCTTTTGAAAGGAAATCTAAACTCTACTTGAAAAAAATAACTAATCTATTTTTTATCCACTGAAGCTAGTAAAGAGAAATAAAAAAGAAAAAAGCTATTAAATATACTCAAACCAAGTATAAATTTAGGCTTTTAAAATGATAAAAGAGATCTTATCTATTTTCCATTAAAATGATTTTAACTATTAGCTAAGCTAAATGATTCCAAATCAGTAAGCTGGGGTTTATTAATCCAATTGAAGTCAACTAATATTGAAAACCTTACGCATTGGGGTCAATTACTTAAAGTTGCTCAAATTGGTGATGCAATGGAATCAAGTGAGTAGCCAGTTACATCATGATCCTAATTACAAGCAAATGAATTAAAAAGAATTGAAAGGTAAAATCACTAACGCCTAGCACATAATCAACACATCAAAGAAATCTAAGCTTAAAATATATAAAAAAGGAAAAAAATCCTATCATTTGATCTTTAATGAATAAAATCATTACTCATACTTAAACCATATATCAAGAGAAAGAAACAATTTAGAACCCACCTAATATTAGAAGATTTAAAAAACAAAGCCTTAATTGTACAAGGTTTTTAATTTTTAACCATAAGACAATTAATTCAATAGTAGAAAAATGAATCACTATAATGCATCATGGAATCCTAAGAATTTTGAACATACGTTATATAGGTGACTGAAGGTTCTTGAATTTTTACCTTGATGAATTATTGATGGTGGGGAACTTTCTTGTTTGATTAGGTTTGCTCTTTGGCTTAAAAGGAGAAGGAATTGGAGAAGATGATTGTTCTTCTTTATGAGTGAAAAATAGTTATAAATGGCCAAAAACAACATTTCTCTTCAAATAGGTCTCTATTTGTGGGCTTTTAATGATGTGGAAGTAATTTTAAGGATAGGACAAGAGTCATCATGCTTCTTTAACACACACGCTTAGTAGTAAGAGTAACTTATGTTTTTTCATATGTGTATTAGTTTTTTTCTTTGTTGATGCTCCTTTTCATGGGCTGCTCAAATCTCATAGCAAAAGAGGTTAAATTGGCATGCCAAGGTACACTTAGCAAAGGATTGCCTAAAAACAGGACAAGTTAAGTAGTAGGGTGCGCTCAGTAGTCCACCACATCATACGTTAGTGAGCCGTGGTGCGCTCAGCAATGGGTAGCCCAAAATCTGCAAACAAAAGTGAACAAGCTTGGCTCGATTCAATAATTTTCTACAATATTTTACACTTGTTATTATCTAAATAATTCTACAATTGTATATTATTAGACTTCTCTAGAATTGAAGAGATATTTTGCGCAAGTTGTACAAGTTGCATGGAAACCTCTAGACCAAAGCAAGCTTCTTTATGAATAGGCCACGGCACTTGCCATTTGACACACCATACATTAAGCACAAACAACTCAAGCATACTTGTAAAGCCCTCTTGTATTTTCCCTTTCAAGTAATAACATTCTCTTTGGCTATATTATTGTCTCTTCTCTTTATTTGTTTTTCACAATCATGATTACTTAGCTATTTTAAGAAGTTCGCTAGGCTTACTTAACAACTGTTATACTAGATGTTGTATAAGTACCGTGTGGTTGTTGAGCAAAGTAATCATCTCGTGACAAGTGGTATTTAGGCTATGGTTTGTAACAATGCAATCTCGCTCACAAGCAATGGCTAATCCTCTGATTCCTTGCACATTACAGGAGTGGATTCTCGGTGTTAAGCTGCCAGAGGCTACTTGTGGTCGCGAAGAAGGTTGCACGTGGACAAAGACCCAAAGAAAGTCCAAGACTACTTCTGTTGATGCCTTGGAGCCTTGTGCCACCATGCTTGAAACATCAATGTCTTCCATTTAGGGCACCTTCGAAAGTTTACAAGAAAAGGGTTGATGGTCTTGTGGGCAAGCATGCTAATTTTATGGTAGCCACTAAAGTCCTCTTCTATGTGAATTAGCTTGGGTACAAGCATACATTCACATTTAGCCCAACACCTACGATGGTGCACATAATGCCACCAATACAAAGATAAATTTTCAACATGAACTCCTAAAGTACTTTTACCCTGAGCAATGTAGAGAACAAAGCAAGAGCGAGCCTACGTCGGCTCAAGCAAATGGGTACTGCAACTATATCAGCAAGTACACCACCCTTATGCGTGAGATCATTGACATGTTCGATAAGGATCTCTTTACTACTTTAAAGAAAGGCCTTAAGGACTAACTCCATGTAAAACTTGATAGGTAGGTCATTCGATCTCTTAATAATTCCATTGCTATTTTGGAATCACTCATCGATTACTTTACTCAACCCAAAGATAAAAGGCACAATCAAGGCAAACGTGGGAAAGAGGGCCATAAGGACAAAAGCCACTATCGTAAGGATTGGGGCAGAAAAAGTCTCCTACCAACAACAACAGACAAAGTAAACCTAGTGGGGAAAATAGAGGCGCTTAAGCCTCATAGCCTATGCTTTATATAGAATAGCCCATGTTAGGTATACGATTGTCTAGAGAAAAAGTCTCTTAATACTCTTTCCGTACAGCTCAAAGGCCACTCCACACCATTACCAAAGGAACCTCGACTCAGCATGGATTCACTCCAATGCTTAGCGCACTCAAAAGCTGCCTATCTATACCCATGAAGAAAGGGCTTATGTACGTGAAAACGACAATCAACAGCCAAGCTCTTTATGCATTATTAAACAAAAGGTGATAAACTCACCCGCCAATCCTATTGTAAAAACTGCATAAAATATGCATGTAATGCTTGGAACATGGAGTGAAAATCTTGATTTCTCCATTGTGCCCATGGAAAACTTCAAGATGGTATTTGGCTTGGAATTTTTTGATCAAGTCCATGCCTTTCCACTACCTAAGCCTCATTAATGGGAGCAAGGCATATATGGTTCCAACTGAGCATACTAAAACAGTAGACAAGATACTCTTTGCCATGTAACTCAAGAAGGCTTTCAAGAGGACCCAAGCTATTTAGTCTCTGTCCTAGAGTTGAATGAGGGAGAATATTGTAGGAACTCGCCAAATTAAGCCTCTTCGCTCATACAGGAAGTCCTTGATGAGTTTAAGGACACTATGCCTTAAAAGCTTCGGAAGAAACTTCCATTAAGACGAGAGGTGGATCATGAGATTGAGTTAGAACAAGGCATTAAGCCTCTAGCCTTAACTGCCTACCACATGACCTTGCTTGAGCTTAAGGATCTGTTGAAACAACTCAAGAATTTGCTAGACACAAGCTTCATTGCCTATCTAAGGCTCTGTTTGATGCACCAGTCTTTTTATAAAAAAGGAAAGATGGTCACTATTAAGAACAGGTATTTCATTCTCTTGTTAGCCGATCTTTTCAACCAACATAGCAAGAGCGGTACTTCCTGTTGTGCAAATTTTATTGAACTCGCAAGTGCACGAATCTATTGTAGAATAGATTAATGGTGACGAGTGTCGATCCCACGAGGAGGTGGATTTTAATTATGTGTAGAATAAACTTTCTGAGTTGGTGGTTGGATTTATAATGAAAATGATGTAGGCTATCAATTAATTTAAATTAAAGTGGTAGGAATAAACTATTAAAATGAAATGCTTGGATCTCTGGATCTGTACTCAACATGCACCATCGGCTTAATATTCATTATTAGTATCAATTAAATCATGAAGGGGGAACTTCCACTCATCATGAACCACACTCTAATAGATATGGTGCTAAGGGCTTCCCGTGCCAAATAGTAATAACCTTGCCTAGGGAGGCGGTTATTCCAAATAGATATCCGCAAAGATTATTACTATCTGTCTACGAAAAGTCAAAACAACCACATAAATTAAAGGGGAAGGAAAAGTAAATTTACCAAATTAAGCTCATGGAGCATGTTGAGACTTCACCTTCAACCCAAGCTTGAAAGGAAATTAGCCACTCATAATTTAACTAGGGGTAAAATGGGAATTTTATTAAAATACGTAGAAAATACAAGATGGAGATGGAATTAGAGAAAATGGAGTCTAAAAATAGATTCAGGGGTATCAAATTAGGGGGGGGAGCCCCCTTTTAATAGATACACTGAGTAAATCATGGCCATCGGATTAAAACAATTTGGACGCTCAGGATTGCGCTACGTGGCAAGTTCCTATTGAATGGAACACATCATCAGGGCTGTTATTCTGTGTATATGCATGTACCGTACACACGTTTTTTCGATCCACTAATATTTTGCCACGTCATCGGTCAACATTTTTGCTCCAATAGGATCATGACACGTCATCAGTCAACGCCACATCATCAGTCAATGCCACATAAGCGGTCAATGCCACATCATTCGTCCAATCAAATGCCGCCACGTCATCGTATAGTGCCACGTCATCGTGCGAAAGATATAGATATAGTATAGGTCAACAAAGTCCGTGAATGCGATTCGTCAAAGATGCGATCGATCATATCATCAGTATATATCAACCGCATCAGTATGTGTGAACAAAGATCTGATACGTATATGTGAGCATCCATTTTTCTTTTTATGCTCCTCCTAAGGTTTTCGACTGTCCTGAGTTCAAAAGTGTTGTCCGTTTTTCCATCTGATCTCTCGTTTATTGTGAAATGACCATGATATCCCCTAAAATACATAAAATACTTAATTAAAATAAAACATACATAATTAAATTACAAGGGACTTAAAGACATAAAAATAGGGATGTTAGTGAGACTTGGAGTGTAAAATGATGATTTTCTCCATTATAAATACACACTTTCTAGTGCTCAACACTTCCCCAAACTTGATTTGTGCTTTGGGTGATAACAAGTTTGAATCACCAAAAAAGACAAATCGAAGATGGCATAGATCATAAAGTATCAATCTTTTAAATTCCTTGTTAAACCATTTAGCCTCATCAACGCAACGGTCATATTTTGCACACTTATGAATAAGGTTTTCTAACCATTTCTCGACCATTACATTATCATGTACTTGGAGAACATCGTGGTATATAACACCACACTCGAGAAATATGTCTAACATTTACAAAAAGTCCTCTAAATACTATGCGAGCATGAACTCTACCTCAAAATGATAAGGTGCTTGTTTACTTAATAGGAAGTGGAATTCCTTGAGTACAAAATAGTGGATGAAAAATTAATGATGGAGAAATCTAAAATGAAGGTCATTCTCAAGTGGGAGCCTACCACTTAAAGTGCTTGATCTATGATCTTTCTTTAGATTAGTGAACTGCTACTTTATCAAGGGCTATTTAGTTAAGGCAACATCCTTGACTGAATTTATCTCTGAGAAACCTGTCCTAATTCTTTCAAACCACACAAATTTCTTTGATGTTCTTTTGAAGTCCTCATATAAAAAGCCTACTCTATAGTGTTTGAGAGTCGAAAGCTAAATGATAAAAAATGTAGCTACACTGTACAAGATAAAAAAATGACTGCCATCATCTATTACCTACGAGTGTGGCGACACTACGTGTTTAATTCACACTTCGTGACCCTAACGGATATCGTAGCATGAACTACTTTTAAACTTAGAAGGAGTTGAGCCCAAAGCAATCAAAGTAGCAAGACTTTCTTGTAGAATTCAATTATTGGGTCAAGTATAAGCTTAGGAAAGCTAACATCGTTGTGAACACTCTAAGCCGGTTTAGCATGAGTCACTTGAAAACTGGCCTTGTTTTATGCATAAAAAAATATCTGTAACAAGACCCTTTGGCGAAAGACTTATTAGGGAAAGTGGTTGAAGGCATGACAAGGAAGTTTTGGTAAGATAAAGGCATCCTACTTACTAAAGAAGGTCAACTATTTGTGCCTAGGTATGAAAATTTATGATACGAAGTCATTAAGGAGTGCCACGACTCGTAGTGGGTTGGTCACGCTAGAGTTAAGCACACGACTGTACTAGTCCAAACTTCATACTTTTGGCTACACATGTAGGATGATATTAAGACATATGTGCTGACTTGTCTTGTGTGCCAACAAGACAAGCTAAACTACTAATTTTTGACAAAATTGTTAGAACCCCTGTCTCTATGAGAAAATGTCTCCATAGACTGTATTAGAGCTTTGTCTAAGTCTAATAAGTGTGAAAGCATCATGGTTATTGTAGATCACTACAACAAGTACACAACCTTCATTACCACAGTCGTTAATTATAAAACTGATGAAGGAGCCTGGCTCATCGTCAAGCATATCATAAAGTTATAAGGATTTTCGAAGAGCATTTTAAGCAATCGAGAACTACGATCATTAGTTATTTCTAGACGGAGCTCTTCAGGTTGTTGGGGACTGATCTTCAGTTCTCAAAACTTTCCACCTACAAGTTGATGCATAGATTGAGTCCATCAATAGCCTCCTTGAGATGTGTTTGAGGCATTATGTTAGCGTTCTCAGTGAGATTAGGAGAAGTTACTAGATGTTACTTAATTCCCATTCAACTTTCAGTGCAGCAAGGCTTTGGGCAAGAGTTCATTCAAGATCATCAAGGGATTCCAAGCCATGACACCCAATGCCGTAACCTCAATGTGTAGAGAAAAAAGCCATGTGGCTCACAAGTTAGCCCGTGAGTGACATGAGGAAGCAGACATCACGAGGGTGTATCTTGACAAAGCACACAAAAAATAAAAAAAATAGACTAACAATAAGAGATGCCATCTTAAATATAGGAAAGGTGATCAATTCATGATTAAGCTCCTACCCTAACAATTTAAGACTTTATAGAAAGTACACAAGGAGTTAGTGAGGCAATACAAATAGTCCTCCCTGATTGTATGATGTGTGGGCAATGTCTTTTACCAGCTCTAACTTTTGTCAAGACTCAAGATTCATTTGGTCTTGCATATGTATCCACCAAAGTTGTATCACAGAGGCATAGAAGACCTAAACTATGGTGAATTAAGACATGCTCTAACAACCATTGTCACTATATTCAATAAAAATGTAAAATGCGTCCTTGTTGATTGAGTCATCTAAAAAATGGGCGTACCAGCTTACAATGAGTACTTAGGGAAGTAGCAAGACCTCTCCAATAGCGAAGAAGAACTTTGGTAATTTACCGAGCATGTCTAAAGGTATAAGCATAAGAACGTGATGAGTACCTTATGAGCATAAATGGGGTAAAATGTCACAGGCTACTCAAATCTTCTAGTAAAGGAATTTAAATTGGTGTGCTAAGGTGCGCTAAAAAAAAGACTGCCCAAAAGTGGGGTACGCTAAGTAGTAAGGCACACTCAGTAATGGCCGCCTCATACGTTAGCAAGCTGTGATGCGTTTAGTAGCAGACAACTTAAATCTGCAAGCCAAAATGAACAAGTCTGGCTTGATTCTAGAATTCTCTACAACACTCTACACTTGTAATTATTTAGATAATCTACACTTGTGTATAATAGACTTCTTTAAAACTTATGAGGTATTTTGCACAAGTTGCATGGAAGACTTTAAACCAAGGCAAGTCTTCCTATAAATTATGCTTGTCACTTGCCATTTGACACACCACACACCACAAACCAAGCACAAGCAACTCATGCATGCTTGTAACGCTTTCTTATAATCTCTCTTTCATGTAATAAAATTCTCTTTAGTTATATTGCTCTCTCTTCTCTCTATCTTTTTTTCATAATCATCATTGCTTACCTAGTTTGAAAAGTTCACCAGCCTTACTTAGCAACTTTTATGTTAAAGCTTGTCTAAGTGCCATTGGGATTGTTGCACAAAGTAATCATCCTACGACATCCTTGTCTCTTATTTTTCAGATGTGCTAGTTCCAAGTGTTCTTGATGCTCTCAATATTTCTAATCTTCTAGATGTTGGTTAAAAATGTTTTACAGTAGAAATCATTGGAGCACAATTCTCTTGCAAGAAATAGAATTACTATAATTTATAAATCATACATTTGCTTTTTTGTAGTTGTAATTTAGGCTCTCAAGTCACGATCTATCACCACCAATATTGTCAGATCATGATCTATCATAATCTTCCAGGATATACTCGAGTTTGATTTGCACTTGATATGTAATTGTGTTTATCACTACTAAAAGCAACTAGCAATTCAAGACTTTTTCCCTCAAAGTTTGAGAGAAAAAAATTATTCTCTATTCTATATGTTTGGTTTAATTATTATTTTTAATTTTTGTTATTGGCTACAAAAGTTAGTGGATAACTTCTAGCCCTAGTCTAATGCATATTGCTTCTATATTATCATAGGAAATGGTTGCAGTAGGGAATAATTATAAATCTTTAGCTATTTTAAAGTATTTGAACATTATAATTTTGGTGATTTATTCAAAACTGTAATTGAATAAAGATAGGGAAGTTTTATTCAAGCATTTAAAGATTACTTGAGATCATGGGTTACTCTATTAACTTGACAAATTTCAATTGTTTCTTCCTTTTCCATAATAGATTCTAGTAAACAGAGGAGTAAACCATAATAAATACCATAGTGGTATCAAAGTAGGGGTACAAATCAAATTGTGGAGAAGTTAAAGTTTGATGGAGGATCTTTGATGACTAGACAAAACAAATTTTAGGGAAGATCAATGAGTTGTTTGGGAAGCGTAATTCAAAAGATTCCTATCAAAGACCAATACCAAATGAGAGGAAAAAGAACACTCTAATGCCCAACCCCACGTATAAAGACGATATAGGAACATCACGGACAATCATCAAAGTAATACACAATAGTCATATGTTCCAAGGCTAATTAAACTTGATTTCTAATTTTTCAATGGCAGCAAAGATGCAACTAGTTCGTCATGTGGAGTTGAGCTATTCAATTTTAAGACTTTTTTAGTGAACTAACCAAATTGTAGCAGGTTAGCTCTATAGGTGATTACCAGGCCTGATTTGAGAAGTTGTTAGCTAAGGTAGAACGTCTCTCACAAGAATGTCAAGTTAGTTGTTTCATTAGAGAGTTGAAAGACACAATTAAAGCTGACATTCTTAATGGCAGGCCAACAACTTTGACATCAACCATTAGACTAGCTCGATTATATAAATCTTGTGATCTTACTAAAAAGCTATTAAAATTTTAGTCCATACATTCTGAAGTTCCACATGGTTCAGCATCAATACAAACCAAAAGATTAACCACGGAAAAGATAGATGAAAGTAAAAAGAAAGGATTGTGCTTTAAATGTAATGACCAATTTAATCCTGGGCATCGTTGTTAAAAATTATTTATGATTCAAGCTTGCTTTAATGATAGAGATGCTCATGAAGAAATCGAAATTATTGATGGAGCACTTGAAATTTCACTGCCACTATAATTATGTTCCTAGAAATTAGCTTTCAGCCTTTTAGCTTGACGAAAAGGCTAATTTTTTAAGGGAGAAGTAGTTGTTAAGGACACTAATATATATTTGGTTTAATTACTATTTTAATTATTATAATTGGCTATAAAAGTTAGTGGATAACTTGTAGTCCTAGTCTAATGTAAGAAGTAGTTACAACTCTTAAGCTATTTTTATGGGATCTGAATATTGTGATTTTGGTTATTTATTCTAAGCCATTATTAAGTAAAGATAAAGAAGTTTCATTCAAGTAATCAAAGATTACCTAAGGTTACAAGTTCTTTTATCAACCTAACAAATTTTAGTTGTGTCTTCCTTTTCCATAATAGGTTCTAGTAAACAAAAGAAGAGTAAACAATAGTACGTACCACTATGTAAGAGGTCATAGGCCTAATCGAGATGAAATTGCCCACACTAATATGATATAATGACTATAAAGTAAAATGAAATTTAGATTGTGGTTCTTCCTTGAGCTATATGATTGATTATGACTTTTTTTTCATTCACATGTTGAAATGATGATCTCATTTGAGAGTGATCATTTTGCAAAAAAATTGTATTGTTGAAATGCAGGCCCGCTAAGCCAACTTTCATTGCAGCCTCTAGGTTTCTTAACTTGGAGTTAGTTCAAAGATATGAATTTAATCTAAAAAATGTAGAATATTAAATCATACACAATCTCATTTTCAATAAAAGAACAAGCAATCTACACCAATCACAAATGAAGTTCTAGAGTGCTTACTCTAGCAAGAAACAAAATTATCTTTTTAAGTTCCAACTAGAGGTGTTAAAACAACTACAAAACTTGCCACCGCTTACTAAATCATCTATCCTGATTTCCTAGACACTATTTAATCAATACTTCTCTGCTTTTATTGTTGAGGAACATTAGTCTTATGGAACATTATTAACAGACTGATTCTAGTGGTGATTAAAACAGATTATGAGACCATGTTTCCATCCCAATAAGAATATAATCAAGAGAAAACAAAAGGATACCTATCATCAATGAAAATTCAATTTGCTGGATCAACCTTTAGATAATTCAAGACTTTCAAATAAAAAGCAGGACCAGGTTTCCTCTTTTCTGAGAGAAACAAACCAAAAAGATATAGAAGGAGACAAAAATAAACTCATAAGCAAATCACATTAGGGATCTCGAATATAGAACTTCTTAGTCAAATTCACTAATAGTATGTTAAGTTGTCACTTGACCCAAAGGCCCAACAATAATATTAGTTTCTAACATCCTCCTCGTTTAAGCAATAGAGGTTTACTGGAAAAAAAACTCTTCCATATTAGAACAACATTGTACAAATGGAACTTAAGGGAGAATCATTTGTATAATGTTGAATACTTAGCAACAACCAACAAATCTGAAGTGAAACATTAGCCAAAAATGAAAGTTAGCCAATGGCTCTTAAAATCAAGGTTGAACTTACGACTTTTTATTATTTTGAGCTAATTTATAATTTATGGTAAAATTTGTGTGAATTTCAGTTCATGTAAAGAAATAGAAATAAACATATATATCAAGCAACATGATATCAAAACTCTTAGTAAAATACATATGTTTAATAAAAAAAATTAAAACAATACAACTAGCAAACTTATAATAGAATTGTACATCAAAAAAATTATTTATGAAATTCCTTTTTATTTTAGTGGTAGAGAATGTGATATATATGAATAATTTGATTTCATGAAAAGAAAAAGAATAAGTATGACTGTGAAGAAAATAAATCATGAAATTATGAAAATGTTATTAATTGTTACTATATCATCAAGTAGTGCAAGGGATCCCAACATTTAAGTCATAACTAATGTAGCGTTAATCAATTGGGTGATAGAATAAAGTAATAAATAATTTTACATTCATCATCTAACAGATGATCGACACATAATATTGAGAATCAAGTTGGGATTCAAATATTAAGATATCTATCGTTATCGCTTTAGCTAAAATAAGGGATTCCTTTACCGTAAAATTATTCCTAGTGAAATGTTGTAATATATTGCCATACCTTTTTATTCCAACTAGAACAAACCATAACACTTTTTATAATAAGTTAAAGTAGTACTAACATTTTATCCTCCTAATGATTTCAATTTATTCAATAAATATATAATTGAATCATTTTATATAATTGGTCTCTAACTCTAATTGAAAAAAAAATGAATTGAAAACATACATGAAATAAAATTAAAATTCTATTATTTTATGAAAAATTATAAAAAACTAAAGGGTACAAGCAAAATTTTTCAGGCACCCCAAAGAGCAGAGCCAAGTTGGTTGGCAGTGCAATCTTTCGCACCTTACTTGTGTGGACTCAGGTTCAAGCTTGGGGGTGGGGAGGCTGGTAAAAATTGATTTAGGCTTGCCCATTCTCCTTTCCTTTTGAAAAACAAAAGAAAAAAAGCAAAATTTTCCAGGGCTAGGCCTAGACTTATAGGTCCGCCTTTGCTCTAAGCATAATAGCATAATCTGAACCGAGAAAACTACTACATCTTCAATCATAGGTTACAACGCAGATTATGCTCAACTTCATCTAAACATGCAATGTCACCAAGTATAAGAGAAAATAAAACATTTCCAGCACCCAACTGGTCATTGTTTAGCATGCAGGACTTGACTGCTTATTATGTTCCCTAACATGACCTGAAGCCTGAATACATTCTCACAAGCCATTCTATTTCAATATTTGCTAATGCTACAAGATTATTATTTTTTAAATAGCTATGACCTAGGATGAAGCAGTATTAACACAACAAAGATAAGATTATGCACGAATTTCCAGTATAAATAACGCAATGCTTGACTGATTATCATGATAGTTAACTCAACAACCCTCAATTCATATAAAAGTGTTGAAAGTCAACAAAAAGATAGCAAATTGTCCATAATTTTGACCAAAAATAAAAAAATACAAATTAAAAACTTTACACTCCAACATTCACCAAACATTGGAACCCAAACACATACATACGAACAACTAAAACTTAGAGAAAAAGAGAGAGAAAAATAAAGAAGGTTTAAATAACTTCAAACACTGTTTGCTAAACTACCAATCACACATGAACAAAATGTCCATGATAAGTAGGTTGAGATTTTTTATTTTTCCTCAATTATTTTGTACCTACAAGACAAAATTTAAACAAAGGTTGATTACTCATTTTCCGCCAAAGCATCCACCTTTTAAAACTAAAAATTCAATGCTGTAATTTTGACATTGAGAACTAATAGTATTGAATCTTAGTTTTAAAGTTTTATGATGACACTACTATTCTACAATGAATTTGCTTTATGGTTACAAATTCACATATAGTTTATAGGATCTTATATTTAATTCTTGAATTAGACATATAGAAGGGAAAAGATAATTGCATCCAAGAGAAGTTAATAACCTAAATCGATATAAATATTACAAACTGTAATCAAACAACACAAACATAATTTAAATGCAGTATGGATTCTAACAACTAAAAGGCAATTGATGATGGGTGTTCTCATAACTCCAACTTCTTATAGTTAATGCTAAACAGTTAATCATCCAAAAACTGCATAAGATTGTTAGTTATTGCTCCATGTTCTTAAAAAATGTTCAGAGATAAGAAGCTTGTAGGATTGAAGCATTTAGAAAAGCAATATATATCAGCATATAGAAATGTGCCCCAATCTTGAGGGTGTTGACTTGATAAAGCTTCTTTTTATTGGTTGAAAATCTTTTCGTAGTAGAAATATATGCATGGCATTTCTCATACAACACATAAAATTATCATAATTTAAAAATCACATCCTTGTGTTTTCACAGTAGTAAATTAAGCTCTCAAGTCAAGATTTGTCACAACCAATCTTGTTAGATCACAGTCTAAGACCAATAGTATT
This sequence comes from Luvunga scandens, assembly GCA_030449905.1. Classification (NCBI taxonomy): domain Eukaryota; kingdom Viridiplantae; phylum Streptophyta; class Magnoliopsida; order Sapindales; family Rutaceae; genus Luvunga; species Luvunga scandens. The sequence goes on along the minus strand of JASUUG010000210.1, from coordinate 16,333,077 downwards.
TTAGGTTATGACTATATTTTGATATGCACTTGACATGTAAGTGCCTTTATCATTACTTAGAACAACCAGCTATAGAAAACTTTTTCTCTCAAAATTAGAGAGAAAAAATTTCTTTTTCTCTAATCTATACATTGTGGCTTGTCATTCTTTTGTGTAAAAATAAGCTTTCATTTATCTATTAGTGGAAGCTCTAAGCTCCTTATTTTTATCTCATTTTTTACTTTTATTAAATTAAAAATATTTGATTTAAATTAAAAGATAACATAAAGCTAAAATGGGGATAGTATTTGTCCTTATTATAGAGTCCCATCTTATAAAATAACAAAAGGCCTTTTATACACAAGCATATTAAATGGAGCCTTCCACCAAATAATATATTTAGACTTTAAACCTAAATAGCTAGTTATCTTGCTTATTAGTTCAATTATGGTACAGTCAATTAAGTAAGCTAACTTGTGGGATCATTTGGGTACATACAATAGTGGTTAAAATAATTCAGCTTGTAATTAAATTAGCTCCATTATTTAATTTTAAACCTACTCCATTAAAATATTGAAACTGAGCTCTATAATTATATGCGAGCTAGGATAGTCCTCTCAAATAATAATTCAACCTATGCCATTTTGATTTTTTTACTGAACAGTCCTTTATATCACATCATTAATTAAATTGATATTTTAATTGTCCAATCAATTTATTACATTTTACTCCTTGGCACTTACTAGTTTTTTATAATGATCATTTTCAATGTACTAATTATGTTGGCATATTCTACCTAGAGAATCCTACGATCAAGTACCAAACCTTGTCAAGAAATGTGTTGTGCAAATTCTATATTGTTAATATATAATTTCACTACTCATAATTGCTCCCACCATGATACCAGATAATTTTGACTATAAATATATGTCATGATAACAGATAATCTTGACTACAAATGTATGTCACGTCCATTCGCAACTCAAATAGAATAACAATCATAATCATGAAATTACAATTAACTCAAGACTGAGATTGCAATAAAATCAATGCTTATGAAATTTAATAAGCTAACAGTCATTTCAAGTTTAATTAAATCACATATGTGATCAATTCAATGTAGTCAAACTACATCAAGAAAATTCATATATGATTAAGACAAATTATTCAATAAATTTACTATGGTCTAAACATGAACAGAGTACTCAACTCTATTTATCAATTGTGAACTCAATTTATTTAATCATAAGATAACTTGATTTGATGTCTTCTGTAAATTCATATGATGATCACACACACACCAACACACATACACACATATATTATGATTAAATGGATCATATTCAAAATATTTATATAATTAATATGTTTTAAAAAATCTCAGATATTTTATTAATAAAAAAATATATTTATTATAAATAAATAAATCAATATAATTTAAAGAGCACATAATCCTAACACTTGTACACGATGAGCCATGCTTGGAAAAAGTAATTTATGCTAAACATTTTATACAATAACAACAAGTCTAAAAAAATGTTACCTAACCACTCTCAGCAGAAAACATACAACAATTTTAAAATGCTATCACATATAATCAAACAAGATAAAAAGAAAAAGACAGCGAATAAATTACAATTGGTATCTAATATTTAATAATAAGGTTGTTAGAAAGACCTCAAAAACTAGTAAAATGTCAATTTTATCTTATTAGATGGGGTAATTAGTGAAGGCATGCACCTCATAGTTGCTTTGTTTTAACTTATGAAGAAATTCTTTAACACCATCCAAGTAAGAATATCCCACTTTTTGTTAGGGAATTGATAGATGAAGCGGGCCCGCAATTAAAGTTAAATTAAGAAATAATGATCACACAAGAACACTAGAATTTACGTTGTTCGGCTTTTAGCCTATGTCCATAGGCGAAAACAGAAAGAAATATTTTACTATTGAAAAGGAGTTACAAGTATTGGAGTATTTTGTCTCACAACTCAAAGCCCCAATACATCCAGACTCTCAAAACACTAGAACAAGAGCTTAAAGCTCTAAACACACTCTTAATCAGTAACTTTTAGCTCTCTCACTTCTCAATTAGATTGAGAATTGAAGAAAATGGGATAAATGAAGAGGGAAAATGAGACCTCTATTTATATGCCAAGCAATGTCCAAAAATAAACCACGATGGGCTTTAAAATAATATATATTTTCACTCAACTTTTCACTTTGGTGCCAAAGTCAAAAGTTGTGTTCCTTCCACACACTCATGTCTCCCACTTACTCAAAAAATTATACCAAAAGTTAAAAGTCGCATGCTAGCCACATGCAATTATTTACCACATGCATGCACATGTTCAACAATTCTCCACTTGGAGACTTGATTGAGAGTCAATCATGTCTCCACACCATTCATTCTTTGTCACTATGTCATGTTGCTTATGTCTATGCTGGCCACAAGAGGATCTACTCTATACAAGTTTGTCAGTATTGATTGGCTTGGTCAAAACATCTACTAGGTTCTCTTTGGTAGATTTTCTGTAAATCCACGCTTTTGTCTTCCATTATTTCTTGAATGAAGTGGTATTGTACTCCTATATGCTTTATCCTGCAATGAAAGGTTGGATTCTTACAATGTGCAAGGCACTCTAACTGTCACAAAACGTAGAAATTTTTGCTTGTTTGTGCCTAAACTCCTCCAATTACCTCTGTATCAAAATAGCTTCTTTGTAAGCTTGTGTAGCTGCCATATACTATGATTCTATTATAGATAAAGCCGCAACAATCTATAGTTTTGAAACTCAGCTTACAACTCCTCCTACAAGTGTAAACATATAGCTAGTAGTTGATTTCCTTTTATCAAGGTCTCTTAAAAATTTGAATCCACATTTCCTATTATAGTAAATTCTAATCCTCCATAATATAATGCAAAATCTACATATCTATTGACCGCTCCCACTGCTTGTGTAATATCTAGTCTAGTACATACCATAGCGAATATTAAACTTCTTACTATTGATGTACACGTTACTTGAGACATCTCTTTTCTCTCTACTTTATTGGTAGGACACATTTTTAGGATAATTTGAAATTAACAAGAATTTGGGTAGAAATTGGCTTACAACCTTGCATGTTGAATCGCTGCAAGATTTTCTTCAAGTAATTTTTCTAAGAAAGCTAAATCTTCCTGTTATTTCTGTCTCGGTGAATTTGCGTCCTTGGAATCTTATTTACTGGCCCAAGTCTTTTATTTCAAACTCCGTAGCTAATTGTTCCTTCAATTCTTAGACTTGATCTTTGTTAGGGCTACTACCAATATATCATCCACATACAACAGCACAATGGTCTAAACTGAGTTTGTTGTATTCAATGCTCATGATGAAGGAATAAAATCTCTTATACCTATACCTCGGTGCTTGTTTGAGGTTATATAAAGATTTGTTCAATTTGCAAACAAAGTTCTCCTTGTCTATTTCAGCAAAACCTTCGGGTTAGAGCATATAAATTTTTTCTTCAAGTTCTCTATAAAATAAAAAAATTCACATCTAATTGCTCTAGATGTAGGTCCAATATAGCACACATTACCTTGACCATTTTGACTATCATGAGTCGAACTACTGGAGAAAATATCTCATTGAAATCGATACTTTTGTTCTGATCATATCCTTTTACCACTAATCTTTCACGATATCGCTATACTTGATCATTGCCATCACACTCGATCTTATGCACTAATTAGTTACCAATGGATTTTCTACCATGTGATAGTGGTACAAATTTCCATGTCTTATTTTTATGTAAAGTTTTAACTTTTTCCTGCATTGTTGTCATCCACAGAGCAACATTTAATTTATTTAAAGCTTTATAGAAAGTTGATAGCTCTCCATCTTCTATTAGAAGACAGTATGCAATATTAATCTTTGCAACATACTTCAAATGCCACGTTAATAGTCGTCTTTAATGAGCACGAACTTCTGGAGCCTTGGACTCAACTGGTTCTTCTTCCTCGTGCTCTTATGCTGTTTTAGAAGAATTTGAATCTTTCTTTCCTGGATTATTTTTCATATATATCGGTATAGTCTCTAACTTTTTTTTTACAATGCTATCATCCCCATCTTTCCTTTGTAGTTGATCCTATACAAAGATAACATTTCTACTGATGACAATCTTGTCTGCAATGAGATCCCACAAACGATACCCCTTTACTCCATCAGCATATCCTAAAAAGGCACATTTTCTAGATTTTGAATCTAGTTTTGTTCTTTTTTGGACATTGTACATTACTACACAAGACATCAAAATGCATTCAAATAAGAGTACTCAGTTGGCTTCCCAATCTACATCTTTATCGACTGGCTAACCACATAACAGGCGATTCTGGTTGTTTCTACGCGAAATAAGTTTAGTAGGCTAACAGTTTCAACATGACTCTTGTCTTTTCTGCAAGAGTTTTGTTCATCTATTTTGCCTTCCATTTTATTAAGGAGTGTATGCTACCATGAACTGTCCTAAATAATTTCTTGCTTGCAGTATCCAAAAAACTCATTGTATGTATACTCTCCACTATTATTTGTCTCAAATACTTGATTCTTTTCCCATATTCAAGTTCTACCCATGCTTTCTATTACTTGAATACTAAACATACATCTAACTTTTTCTTAATTGAATACACCTAACATCTTTTGGAATAATCATGAATGAATGTCACCAAGTACTTTGCACCTCCAAGGGACATATCGGGTGATTTTTAAATATCAGAATTAATCAAGTTTAAAATTCATTTACTTGCTGCATCAAATTTGGTAAACTTCAATCTAAACTACTTACTTGTAACCAAGTGCTCGCAAAATGGTAAGTTTACCAATTTGAGCCCTGGAGCAACTTTCACTCAGAAAGAATCTTCAAACATTGTTCAGACCTGTGGAAGGTCATATCATCGCCGACTCTTCTCCATTTAACGCAACACCCCATCAGCTTCCTTCAATATTTTTCCTTTAAGCATGAACAAATTGGCACTAATCTTTTCCGCCTTTATTAATAAAAGCTCACCTTTGACAATGTTCATGATCTTATTTCCCGCATGAGTTTTGCGGCCAAGACTATCTATTTATCCTAAAGACAATAGACTTTTCTTTAAGCCTTTGACATGTCGTACCTTATAAATAGTGCGTATTGTACTATCAAAGATCTTTATTTTAATTATACCAATACTAGTAATGTCTAAAGTATGATTATCACCCACATATATAGATCTTCCTAAGATAGGTTTATATTTATGAAACCATTCTATTAGAGAGGTCATGTCCAAGATGGCTCCTAAGTCTATAAGCTAGACGTCAAATAGCTATTTTATTCTTTTTGCAACTATTGCTACCTCGCTGTATAAAATGTCACCATCATCTGAGGTACTTGCTACACACCCTTTACCCTTTCTTTTTTTTCTGGCTACTTCAATACTCTTTTTTAACATGCCCTGTTTTACCATATTTGTAGCAACTAATTTTCTTCTTACTTCTTGATTTTGATGTACTATGATTGTGACTCCCACTAGGACCACGTTCGACTAGTCTCTTTCTCACAATCCTTAGCGCTTCCACTCACTTTGAACTTGCTTGCTTGTCTTTCTTATTCTTGCACTTACTCTCTTTCTTTAATACAGAGGCTGCAACATCATCAATGACTAGGTATTTCATTAGGATATTATTCACAAGTTGATGATGAGTTGGTCATACGAGTCAAGTAGAATTTGAAATAGAAACTCCGCACATTTAGTTTCTTCTATTTTATTACTCAACATTGTAAGTTGTGAAAATAAAGTTGTAGAATATTGATATGATCAATCACTAGTATCATTTTCATCATTCGTACAATATAAAGTCTTCTCTTTAAAAAGATCTTATTGTGTAACAACTTGGCCTTATACAATTTTGTGAGAGTTTTCAAAATACTCTTTGTTGCCTTTTCCCTCGCCACACTGAATAACATTCGCAAGCACCAGGTATAGATCAGTAATTGCATTGCCATCTATGTAATTCGATTTGTCGATAGTGATTTCTGTAGGTCTTTCACCAATTGCTTTTAAACAATTATTTTTCTCAAGATTGCCCTCATCTTCATCTTCCACAACGAAAAATTACTCCCATTGAGCTTCTCAATTTCAAACTTTACTACCATTTTGGTAATAAATGCTGTATACAAGTTAGTGTACCACCTTGAACATTTGTGAGTGATCACACATGTGAAAATGCACACAAGGAGAGTTCCAAGAAAGGACAATAGTCCTATTTCATACCCAGACTATTTAGGCTTTTATCAATTTTATGATACAACATTCCTAGACATGCAAGAGACTACATGACTACTTTCACTCACACTATTATTCCCTACTTTGCTCCACAGGATTCTTTGATAGCTCCCATCGTTTCACGTGAATAGTGTCATACACATGAACAATACCCCAACTCTAAAAAAATACAACCAATAGCTCTGATACCACTGTTAGGGAATTGATTAGTGAAGCAGACATGTAGATAAAGTGAAATTGAGAAATAATAATCACACAGGGACACAAAAAATTATACAATTCTGCTTTTAGCCTACATCTACAAGCAGGAAAGAAGAAAATATTTTACTAGTGAAAAGGAGTTATAAATGTTGTAGTATTTTGTCTTACAACCCAAAATCTCAATAAACCTAAACTTTCAAAACATTAGAACAAAAGTTTAAAGCTCTCAACACATTCTCAATCTCCAACTCTTGGCTCTCTCACCTCTCAATTAGATTAAAAAGTGAAAAAAATGGGATGAATCAAGAAGGCAAATGAGGCCTCTATTTATAAGCCAAGTAATGACCAAAAATCAATAATGGTGGGTTTTAAAATAATACATATTTTTACTTAACTTTCCACTCTAGTGCCAAAGTCGAAAGTTATGTTTCTGCCAATTACTCATATCTCCCACCTATGCAACAAATTATGCCAAAAGTCAAAGTTGCATGCTACCTGATTGACACTAAAATGTATATATTTAATAAAAATAAAATTATCAATTTTTTACTTAAAGTATTGATTAATGTACTCATAACTTACAAATTACATGAATGCTCCCCTAATAAATTTTTATATTAAAATTAATTTACAATATGTTAATTTTTATGTCATAAATATTTTAGGAATAAAGATGGAATTGAAACTGAAAGCAGAAACAAATAAAAATTCCTGGAGCTATTCAAAATGAATTATTGAAGAGATGCAATTAATAAAAAATAAATGTTATAGTGCATTTTATGCACTAGTTTTGTATTGTTTACTCCCTTTAATATCAATGTTTTGCACTTAATAGTTGTAATTTACTTATGTTTTATTTTTGTATGTGCAATTTTATTGATTGGTGCTAAATTGAGCTACAAGATGATGTTTGAGGATGAATTGACTTCCTAGAGAAATTCTAAATTTCAGAAGAAGTTTGTTGATAAAACGTGGGCGCGTGACAGTTGATTTCAGAAGAAGTTTGTTGATAAGGCGTGGGCGCGTGCTATCAACTACGGACTTGACGTTTTTATTTTAACGTGTTTTGTCTTTTTATTACTCTTGTAAGTTTAGATAAGATTTTAAATATTTTTATCTTTATCCTTTTTAAGAAAACTATAAAAAGGGGAGATAAAAAAGGATAAAGAGATTAGAATTAGAATTGGATTATTAATTATTTTTATTTTTTTTAGGGTTTTCTCTTTTTCTCCATGAGAAACTAAACTTATTTTTCTAGTTGAAGGTTAATGAAGCTTTGATTCACCATTAATGTGATATCTTTCTTGTGCTTTTAATTGTTTTATTGCTTTTTGGGTATTTATTTATTCTCTGAATTATTGTCATGATTATCTTTGTTAATTAGATAATTGGCCACTATTTAATTATCAATTTAATCTATTGTCAATTGAAAGATTCATCGTATGAAGATTTTGATATTTGTGGCAAATAACATAGCAGTGCGTTGTGTTATGGGAATAAACAATCTAATTTAAATGAACCATCGTATGCATTTGTTAATTAGGATTTGAGTCTCTCTAATTTTTCAGGCTGTTAATTGATTAAATCTTATGATCGTATCTAGGATTGTCTATTGATTAGGGAAATAACCAACGGTCGTACCTTGGTTATCGACTAATTAAGGAGAGATTGGCTATTAGAGTGTCTCAGTAGCTATAACCGGTCTATTCATAAGCAGTAATGATTTATAGTTGTATCGATGATCAGTAGTCGAATCAAAGCTGAATTAATTCCTTCAACCAGAGTTTTTCCATTTTGAATTACACCTTTAATTTGCATTCTTATTAATTTAAATTGATTTTCATTATTGTCAACAATTCCCCAATTTTACATTTTTTTTAAAAAAGGATTTAATAATTACCAATCTCTGTGGACACGACCCTGCTCAATCACTATACACAATTTTGTTAGAGTAAGTATTTATATTTGCTGGCTTCGACACCCATCTATAAATATTTCAAAAAAAGAAAAAAAGATAAAAGGTGAGCAAACATGCTTGTGATAGTCAGGTGACCATTTTACCACTTGACCATCATACTTCTCTATGTATATATATTATAAAAATTAAAATAAAATAAAAGAAAAGGAAGCATTCTTCACCTATAAAAGGCAAGGAAAAGCAAAGAGCTGGGAAGTGAAGGGAGAGTGAAGAGAGAATAGGAGGAAAGCTCAGGAATTCATTCATTCTTTTTTTTCTTTTCTTGGTTTCTTATGTAATCAATTTTCTTGTAATATAATTTAGAAGTTCATTAAATAAAATAAGTGTTTTGCTTTTTAATATAAGTGACTAATTTTATGAGTTTAGGTGAAAGGTAAAGCTCAAAGATTAATTATTGTCTCAAGTGAGTCTTAAAGTTTATTTTATTTGTTGTATTTTTTTTCCTTACAACTTTCTTTTATGTCATGTTAATTTATAGATCTAAATCTTTTCTGATTTATATGGTATTTTAACATAGTGTCGACACTTCAATATAGTTGTAACACATTAGGTACTTGATCTCGTATTTATCATACTAAAAGTTAATTAAGAATTAAATGACATAATAATTAATTGATAAAATAAAGGTAAAATACAAATATAAGAGAGTTGTTATAATTGTAATTTGAAACCCAATAGTGGATCCCATAATCTTAGCATATATTTTAGATTGATTTCTAATAATTTCTTTTCTTGTAATTAATTTTCTTTATTTAAAAAATTGACTATTAAATTTTAAATTCCCTGTGGTTCAACCTTGGACTCACCGCATTATACTATAACTAGACACTCTTATACTTGGGAGTAATAACACTTTTGAATCGTATCAATAGCCACATGCATGTACATGTTCAACACTTTGCATACGAATTTTAAGTCCTGAAGGGATTGGATAATTGAAGCTAATAATTTCTTCAAAACAGAAAGGATATCCGCATGAAAAAAGAAACATGAGCATATTCAAAAATACATATACCGAGAATAGAAAACTTTAACATCTAATTAGTTTTCAGACCGGTATGGTATTATACCACGATTGATTGTATTCAATAATTTGAGCTGATTATTAGACTGAATGGTATCAAAGAAATTCTAATGTTATTTATGAAATACGTAAGATAATTTCCAAGTAAAAGGAGTAGCCCCAAAGAAAGTGGTGTCTACTGTAAAAGTAAGAAGATTTTTTTGAAATAAATGCTTAACCACAAGTAATTATCTCATATTTTTTTGGCTCATATTCAGCGGATATAAAATTTATTGTGGAAATGCATTCACTATGCACACAATAATAATTCATTATGGTTCCTCTAAATTCACTGTAAATTGTCATAGAAGAGATAGTGTATGGCAATATATACCTCCATCACTTTACAATAAGATTTACTGGATAAAACTTGTAGCACATTCAAGGGAGGGCTACCATGGAGGTTACATGTTAGATATGGTTTCATGAATCTGATACCCAACACTTTCAGAGGAGTAGGATTAGCTAGCTCAACATTATAACACACCAGATCCCTGTTGCATAAAACTTTGCAAGCACGTCAAACACGACAAGCGAAAACCACTTAATTCTTGGATTATCAGCGTGACAAATGGAAACATTCATATTACAGGGAGAGAAACGTAACCATTTCTTCTGGAAAACCTTAATATCAAAGGTGTAACAAAAGAATGCAACAATGTTATATTATTATAAGTTGCGATGCTACTGAACATGAGTATTTGGTAAGAACATCCACATATCTTGTTCTAAGGTCATTAAAAAATATATATATATTCACTAACCTTCCGAATCAAAGGATCTCCCATATTTAAAAATTTTTCTTGCTAGCTCCATCTAGAAGAACAAAAGATATATTTGGATAGCACATTTGACAAGGACCAAAAGAAACTTAAGAAGGCAAAAGAATAGTTCATTTCGAGGTCATGTGAGATGTGTGAAAGTTCTAATGATGAAAAAATCTACCAACACTTTTAAGTTCTAGCATCCATTTCAAGTTTTATTGTAGATTTTAACTTCAAATCTTAAAAGAACTCCTCCCCCCCCCACCCCAAAAAAAAAAAAAAAAGAAAAAACCTAAAAAATCAATAGTACTGCTTTTCCACAATCATAGGAATGCAACGAAGTCAAATCCTCTCATCATTTTTAAAATTTTATACGAGGGTTAATTACAATTTACATTCTTTACTTCCGAAATTAATGATTTAACCATAGAAACATGCCTCAATCCAAAAATGATTTCACCAGCAATGAGTTCTTGCTGTTGAAATAACAATGAAAAAATAGTCTTTAGAAGTTGGTACGATATATGCCTCATTGATCGTCCCCTTTTCAAACTCAATCCATGCAGTTGGATGCTTGCATTCTATCAGTTTCTTCATTGACATTCTGAGCAAAAAAATTCAATTTCAGTATTTCAGACTTTCAAAATTTAAAGATAACCTAGAAACTGGAGGTATAAAAAAAAGGGAAAGAATAAACATGCAGGGAAACAAAATAATCCATGTAATTAGCCCACCAAAAAATCTATGTCCATGTACAAAGATGGACAATAAATTCACCAATATGGGAAAGTAAAGATCTTTGAAAACTACCATAAAAATCCAAGAGAAAAAACACAAACAATTGTTCTAAAACTTAGATAGAGGACAGAGTGGTTCTCCAACACTCAGATCCTATATAAAAGGCTCAACAACAATTTCACGAAAGATAAGGCAAATTTAGAGTACAATTTAACAGTAAAAGCACTCTCAAATAGTCAAAAATGCTTCCACATCTATTTAGTATCGTTTTGCTCATTAACACAAAAGCAATTTTCGGAATTAGAAAGCACTTAATGATTACATAGAGAACTGCTTACAGAAGTTACACCGAAATGTGCTTTTTGAACGAGCAAAGCACTTGGAAAGTGCTTCCCAAATAAGCACTTAGGTTGGTACTAGCTAATTTACAGTCTCATATATTTTCTAAAGTACTTAAAACAATGTAATGTATCCTTTAAACTTCTTACCTGACAGCAATTTAAAAAAGAAAAACAAAAGGAAGAAAACTAATTGGGTACAAAAGTGGCCATTCACAGACTGAGAAAAGAGAAAATTACGCGGAAGACACAAATGTAATGGTAAAAAGGTCACGAACAATAGTATCCTTCATATCAAAGAGCAATGCAGGAAGCTTTCTCTTTTCAATTTCTTTGCCACTTAAGTTATAGCCATAGATCTTGTTCTTCTTGTTGGGATTTAGCTCTTGCTACTCTCATTGACGCTTAAATTTAAAGGTGGGATCCATTCAGTTTTTATTTCAGTTCGGATTGTTATCCCTTAAAAAAACAATATATATAATAGAACGCATCACAAGCAATCCCAAATTTCTCTTTGCTTCGTACTCCACAACCACAACACAGTGCACAGACACCACACACACCACACGCCGTCGCCGTTGTCAATTCCGTTCAGGTGCACCGGCATTGCAGCTTCTAGCCATTCCTTTAGCTGATTTGCTGCCTTGTTTCATGCTTCCAGCAGCTGTCATCTCTGTCAGTCTCGAGCCGTTTGTTTTCGATCCAGCTACTATCATCTATACCATTACTGCCTCCTTCTTTGTTCCCTGTCGTTAGTTGCACAAGGTAAGGACAAAAAGTTACATAGATATTTGCAATTCCAAATGGTGGTGAATGGGACATGACTATACTTTTATAATTCAATCGATAATTCAATACAGAAGTATTTTTGTACAATGGCTTGTTTTTATTTTGCAATTCAATTGGGAACTGCAAGGACATCCAGAGACTAAAAATTAAAAATAAACAATCAAGCGTTATAGGCAGTCAGGCACTAAAAATTGAAAAATAAACAATAGCTTATGCCGTAGCCATGAACGGAAGAAGCATAATTGTCTAAAATTAAATCTCGGTTAAGCACATCTAGAGACTAGCGACTGTAATAGAGTCAATCAAATTTATTATTATAGCCCTTGCGTAATGCTTAATTAAATATTATTGTGGTCTTTAATTATAACTAATCTTCACTTTGCCAATTTGCTCGGTAATGGAGTTTGCGTAATGCCCCATCAAAGCTATATAGTATTTTTTTTTTCTAGGAAATTAATAGGTGAAGCAGTGACACAACTAAAATAAAATTTGAGAAAAATGAAGAACAAGTATACAAAGAGCACAATAAAAATTATGTGGTTTGACTTATAGCCTATCTCTATAGGCAAAAGCAAAAAGATAAAATTTTACTAATGAAATAAGGATTATAAGTATTACAATATTTTTTGCTCACTACTTAGAATCCTAATACACCCAATCTCTAAAATCATTGAACTTTCACGAGCTTTACAATTTAGGTTCTCAAAGTTCACTACTTTCTAAATAGTTAATTGTTTCTCACAAATGGGATGCTTTTGCTCTTCCTTTGCACTCCAATTTATAAGCAAAATAATACCCAAAAAAAATAAAAAACTTATAACCTAAAAAATCAACAGCCAAGAGCTGAATTCGATTGAAATATTAAAGTCAATCACAGAATTCGGTGCTGACTTTAACAATTTCCCACTTGGAGTTTTAATTGAGAACCGATCAATGTCCACTCCATCTTTTCTGCCTCACCATTGTTATATTGCTCATGTCTATGTTAAGCCACAAAAGAATCTACTCTATACAAACTTATCAGCATTTATTGGCTTGGTCAAAACATTTGGTAGGCTCCCCTTGGTATAGATTTTCTAAAAATCCACACTTTTGTCTTCCATTACTTCTCAAATGAAGTGGTATTGTACTCTATCTGTTTTGTCCTAGAACAAAAGGCTAGATTCCTTGCAATGTGCTAGGCACTCTAACTGTTACAAAATATAGGAATTTTCTCTTGTGTGTGCATAAGCTCATCTAATAACTTTTACATCTAAATAGCTTCCTTACAAACTTGTGTGGCTGTCATTTATTTTGCTTCTGTTGTTGATAAATCCACAACTGTCTGTAGTTTTGAAACCTATCTTGCAACTCCTCCTGCAAATGTAAATACATAGCTAGTAGTAAATATGCTTTTATCAAGATGTCCTACAAAATCTGAATTTACATAATCCCTTATAGTAAGTTTTAATCCTCTATAACATAATACAACACCAAAGATTCTCTTATATATCTTCAAATCCTCATTACAATTTTCCAATGCTCTCCACCAAGATTTACCATGTATCAACTGACCGTTCCCTCTACTTGTGCAACGTCTAGTCTTGTACAAATTATTGTGAACATCAAACTTCCCATGGCTGATGCATACAGTACTTGAGACATCTTCTTTTACTTTACTTCATTGCTAGAGACATCTTCTTTTATTTTACTTCATTGCTAGAGACATCTTCTTTTATTTTACTTCATTGCTACTACACATACTTAAGGATAACTTGAAATTAGTAGGAGATGGGGTAGAGATTGGATTATAATCTTGCATGTTGAAGCATTGCAAGATTTTATTTAAGTAACTATTCTGAGAAAGTTAAATATTCCTATTATTTTCATTTCGCTGAATTTATATCCCTAGAATCTTGTTTGCTGATCTCAAGTACTTCATGTCAAATTCCTTAGCCAATGCCTTCAATTCTTGAACTTGTTAGCCTAAAGGGCTATACAAATTGTAATTTTGATGATAACAAATATGTGTTATTATATTTCACAATGTCACTAGTTTTTTAAGGGCAAAATTTATTCAAGTGAATCAAGTGAAATCGAGCTCAAGATGCTTAACAGACAATGGCACAACCAAGAACTTCATTGCTACAAATCTTGTAAAGCCGGTGTGATTTAATGTATGCATGATTGAGCATTTAGAATAGCTCAAAAGTTTGTTTAATAAACCATCATTTTTCATAAACCAAAAGTTTTATAATTATAAGTCAAGTATTTTATGAAATTGGTTATTTTTCAAAATATGGGCTAAAATGAAAAAGTTTTACAATCTTTTACTTCAACAAGTATTGTTTTAAATTTTGGATTTAGATCTATTTACAAAAATATAAAACATTTTAGGCCATATTATAATTTTAAAAAGTAATAGACTATATTTTAATTCATAAACGCTTTGGGGTGAAACTATAAATATTAAAAATATACTAGGAAGTCAAAAAGTTAGTGGCTTGCCGCTTGAGAATAAGCTGCTAACCACTTGGGGTAAATTTTTAAATTTTCAAAGACAAATTTGTAATGATAACATGACACAAAAGTCTAAGCTACCAACCGCCAATTCAAACAGCAACCCGGCTATTCTCTAAAGGTCAATAACAGTTAGTTTACTTATCCAAACTATATAAATTGAAAATAAAATCAAATCTAACAAGTTTTTCAAGCAAAAATCAGTTCATATAACATCTCTTGAGCTTCCATTTTGTAAATTTTCATACACTGATTTATCATTGAGCTATCATTTGTACATCCACTCTAAAAGAAAGTTCTTATTGTAATTTTTAAATTCATTATCAAATTTATATGAGTATAAGTGTGGAAAACACTTGGAGAAAAGTTTGTGTGAGTGAAATACCAGTTGTAAGGGTTTATTGACACCTTGGAAGTCAATTGTAAGAACTTAAAATCTTGGAGGCTTAGATAGTAAAATCCTCAAGCTTGGTTTGCTTGGAGGCGTGAATGTAGGTCGATTTTGCTGAACCATATAAAAACTCACGTGTTTAATCTCTCTTCCCTTGTCCTTTTAATAATGTGCCTTATTAAATTTATTTTTTTTAATTTTATTAAGGCATTAGTTTAAATTGTTATGTGGTTTTATTTGTTTAAGTTTTTAAAAACCAATTCACCCCTCTTTTTAGGTTGCTTAGCTAGAATTTTAAGATTCGATCTTTGTTGAGGCGTGTTACCAACATGCCATCCACATACAATAGTAAAATGATATAATTATTATCTTTAAACCTTTTATAATATGCACAATTATCTGTACTGATTCTGTTGCATTCAAGGCTCGTGATGAAGAAATCAAATCTCTTATATCAACACCTCGGCACTTGTTGGAGACCATATAAAGATTTGTTTAACCTGCAAACAAAGTTTTCCTTTCCTATTTCAGCAAAACATTCTAATTAAAGCATATAAATTTCTTTTTTAAGTTCTCCATGATCAAACCCATTTTCACATATAACTACTTTAGATGTAGGTCAAATGTAGCACACATCACTAATACTCCTTTGACTATTATGAGTCGAACCACCAAAGAAAATATCTCATTAAAATCAGTACCTTTTTTTTAAGCATATCCTTTCACCACCAATCTTGCATAATACCACTTCGCTTGATCATTGCTGCTTGATCTTGTAGATCCATTTGTTTCTAAAGGCTTTTTTTCCACTTGTTAGTGTTACAAGTTCCCATGTCTTTTTCTTATGTAGAGATTTAATTTTTTCCTACATTGCTGTCATCCATAAAGCAGCATCAGAACTTTTTAAAGTTTCATGAAAAGTGACTACTCTCCATCCTCTATTAGAAGACAGTATACAACATTAATTTCTATAACATATTTCGAGTGCCTTACTAGTAGTTGTCTCTCACGAGTTGATCGAAGAACTTCTAGAGCCTCAGACTTGATTGGATCTTATTTCTCGTGCTCTAGTGCTGCTTTAGAAGAATTTAAATCTTCTTTTTCTGAATTATTTTCAACATATATTGGTACAGTCTTTAACTTTTTCTTCACAATACTATAATCTTCATTGTTCCTTTATAGTTGGTCTTGTACAAAGGTAACATATCTACTGACGACATTATTGTCAGCAATAGGGTCCTATAAATGATACCTCTTCACTCAATTAACATAACCCAAAAAGATATATCTTCTGGATTTTAGATCTAGCTTTATTCTTTTTTCGCATTGTACATCACGTACACAAGACATCAAAATGAATGTAGGTGAGAGTAATCAGTTGGCTTTTCAGTCCACATCTCCATCAATGTTTTCAACTCAATTTCTGTTGACGAAGACCAATTAACCATTTAACAGGCAATTTTGATTGTTTTTACCTATAATGAGTTAGATAAACCAATAGTTCTCAACATAGCTCCTATTATTTCTATAAGAGTAATGTTAATTTGCTCTGCCACTTTATTCTGTTAAGTAGTGTGTACAACTGGGAACTGCCTCTAAATACCTTTTTGCTTACAATATGAAGGAAATTCATTGTCTATATACTCCCCACCATTATCTATTCTCAAACACTTTATCCTTTTTTTGGATTTTTTATATTCAAGTTTAACTCACACCTAGAATTATTTGAATATTGGAAATATATCTGACTTTTTCTTGATTAAATACACCCAATATCTCTTAAAATAATTATCAATGAAAGTCACTAAATACTTTGCACCTTACAGGGACATATCCAATAATTCCCAAACATTAAAATGAATCAAGTCTAAAATGTATTTACTTCTAGCAGTGATCTATTAAACTTCAATCTATGTTACTTGTAACACAATGCTCATAAAACCGTAAGTTTATTAATTTAAGTCTCGAAAGTAACTTTCGCTCAAAGAAAATCTTCAAACCTTGTTCCGACACGTGGCCAAATTTTAAAATGCCACATCATCGCTAACTCTTCTCCACTTGACGTGACACACGCATCAACTTCCTATTGTTTCCCTTTTAAGCAAGGATAGACTAGCACCAATCTTTTCCGCCTTCATTAACATAAACGCACCTGATAGAAATGACAGTTATCATGGTACTTTTAGACTTAAAGCAATCTTACTTAGAGAGTAGATGACGTGGTTTCATTGCATTTTTAATGTATTTTGCATGAGCATCTAATTAAGTCTAATTTTTAATAAATTGATTGAGTTTAGGTTACTTGATGCTTTGATTATTTGTGATTGTAGGTAACCAAAGAAGCCTAAGTTTTATAGATGGAATGCTGCTATAATAAACTTGCAGAGATGATTGAAGAACTTGGCTACAAAGGAATTAAAATAAGTCTAAAACAGTAAAGATACTAAATTCTATAGCAACTACAGATGAGATTTCGACCATGTTAACTAAAAGATTACAATCCAAGGTTTCCAAAAATGGAAGACATGCAACTATATGTTTCTGGTTACCCTAATTTTAAGTACAAAAAGAACACGCATGAAAAGAAAATGAGGGAAAAGCTGTCATTGAAGAAAAATAAGAGAGAAAAAAAAAAGAATAAGAGAGATTTGAGGGGTTGCAACAAAGGATTCAAGGAGAAACAAAAAAAAAGTGCAAGATCAAGCAAAACTTAATTTCTCATCTTATTTTTTTGTTTTTATTTCTTTATGAGAATGTTTTTTTATGGATAAAAGGATTCTTGTTGTTGTTTTATTACAAATCATGAACTAAACTTCGTTGTGGTTGAGTGATAAATAAACTTAATGCTTATTTGACTGATATATGTATGTTACTCTGAATTTGCTATAGATTTGTCTTGATTTTATTTATTCCAATTTCCTATTTTGGCTAGCCACCTATTTAGTGAATACTAGTTAAGAAAGTGTCTTAAAAAGGATTGACTTAGTAGAACAAATTAAGACAATACATGTGTTTTAGATTGAGTTTCCCAAGTTGAGTAATCTCAATTTAAATAGGGCTATACTTGATCTAAAATTAGTGAAAAACTAGATATAGAGGTTCACCTTGTGGAGCAATAAGAACCTAAAGCGTATAATGTTATATCATATATTTGCATAACAACTGGTGATGTTAGATTGCACATATATATAACATATCCAATAGGCAACAACTGAGGATACATAAGAGATTATGCTCAGTGCTGTAGTGGATGCTGTAGCAACAGAATCTTAATTGAAAAAATAGTCAACATACCATTAAGAGAGTTTAATCACCCACCTACTCTTCTTGCATTGAGTTTATCCTTATGTTTGACTTAAGATTTTTCTTATTGCATTTTCAATTCCCACATTTTTAATTTAGTTAGTTCACTAGTTTTATTAATTATTTTATTTTAATTTAGAGTGAAATTGCATTGTTAGGATTGCTATAGCAAATCCTATAGCATCAATCCCTGTAGAAATTATCTGAATACTCATTATTAGATTACTTGTTGTGTACACTTGTACACTGACACATATGGTAATGAGAAGCACACCAACACCTCTGACAATTTTCATGATCCCATTTTTAACATGAGTTTTGCACCCAAGACTATCGATTTTGTCCTAAAAACAATATATTTTTCTTCAAGCTTTTAACATGTCGTACTTTTTAAATTATACCAACTGTACCATCAAATATTTTTATTTTGATAGTACCAATACTAGTGACATCCAAAGTATGGGTATCACTCATATATATCAATCATTTAAAAATAAGTTCATATTAGTGATACTATTTTTTTTCAAGAGTTCATGTGCCATGTTGCTCTTGAGTCTACAAGCTAAACATTAGCTAACCATTTCCTACCTTCTGCAACAGTTGTTGCCTCGTAGTAAAGAATTTTGCTATCATTAAAAGTACTTGTTATACAACCCTAAGCATTTAATGACTCAGCTTTATTGTCTCTACCCTTGTGATTATTCGAACACTCTTTCTTGACATGCCTTTCTTGCAACAATTGTAGCATTTGATATTCTTCTTACTTCTTGATTTTGATTTACCATTATTGGGACTCCTATTGGAGCCACGTTCTCTTGATCATCCTGTTGTCATCGATAGTGTTTTCGCTTACTGCGAACTCGCCTATCTGTCGTCTTTGTTTTTCTATCTACTCTCTTCATTTAATACAAAGGCTACATTATCAAAAGCTAGATTATCCGTTTGGTTATTGTTTGTTGGATTGCTGATAAGTTAATCATATGAATATAGTAGACTTTGAGGTAGAAGCTTCAGACGTTCATTTTCCTCTATGAACACTTCTTTACACCTCTAGTTGTCAATTTGACAACCAACAACTAAGCGAAAAAGATGCAAAGTCTATTATTCAAGAAGATCTTATTATATAGTGATCTGGCTTCTTACAATGTTGTTAGAGTATCTTATATTTTCTTTACTGTCTTTTTCTCCTCCGCACTAGATAACACTTCATCAGCCAATGCTAAATGTAGACTAGCAATTATATTTCCATCCATCTCGTTTCACTTGGCATCATCAGTTATTTCCTATCTTCATTTTCCACAACAAGAAATGTTTCCATTGAACTTCTAAATTTCATATTTTGCCGCATTGCTTTTCACCACGAATTGTCTTTGCTAGGTTAACTCTCACCATTTCACGTGAATAATAACTATATATGTGAATAGTACTATATACGTGAACAATACTTTAATAACCAAAAGCTTTGATACCACTGTTAGTAAATTGATGGATAAAGTAGGGCCGCA
Organism: Luvunga scandens; assembly: GCA_030449905.1. Classification (NCBI taxonomy): domain Eukaryota; kingdom Viridiplantae; phylum Streptophyta; class Magnoliopsida; order Sapindales; family Rutaceae; genus Luvunga; species Luvunga scandens. Next base: position 16,313,231 of record JASUUG010000210.1, on the reverse strand, counting down.
GTTAAAATAAAATTAGAGAAAAATGAAAAACAAGTATACAAACAAGACAATAGAAATTATGTGGTTCGGCTTTTAAATCTTGTTCTTAATCAAACACATTTCATTTTAGCTTTTTTTGTCTTGTCTGTTAAGTGAGATTTATGAAATTGTTTCACGAGTTCTCGTTTGCACCAATTAATATTTTTTTTCAAGCTTTTGATTGCTCTTACTTTGTTATGTTTACGCTATTGATTGGTTTCTATGTCTATGTTATTGATTTGAGGTGGATTATTAATCATGTTAACTAATTAGTGTTAAAAATTGTATGTTTATTGTTGTGCAAATTTTATTAAACTCGCAAGTACACGAATCTATTGTAGAATAGATTAATGGTGACGAGTGTCGATCCCACGAGGAGGTGGATTTTAATTATGTGTAGAATTAATTTTCTGAGTTGGTGGTTGGATTTATAATGAAAATGATGTAGGCTATCAATTAATTTAAATTAAAGTGGTAGGAATAAACTATTAAAATGAAATGCTTGGATCTCCTGGGATCTCTTTCAACACGCACCATCCGCTTAATATTCATTATTAGTACCAATTAAATCATGAAGGGGAACTTCCACTCATCATGAACCACACTCTAATAGATATGGTCTTTGGGGCTTCCCGTGCCAAATAGTAATAACCTTGCCTAGGGAGGCGGTTATTCCAGCCGATATCCAGACAAGATTATTACTATCTGTCTATGAAAAGTCAAAACAACCACATAAATTAAAGGGGAAGAAAAAGTAAATTTACCAAATTAAGCCCATGGAGCATGTTGAGACTTCACCTTCAACCCAAGCTTGAAAGGAAATTAGCCACTCATATTTGAACTAGGGGTAAAATGGGAATTTTATTAAAATACGTAGAAAATACAAGATGGAGATGGAATTACAGAAAATGGAGTCCAAAAGTGGATTCAGGGGTATTAAATTAGGGGGGGGAGCCCCCTTTTTATAGATACACTGAGTAAATCATGGTCATCGGATTAAAACAATTTGGACGCTCAGGATTGCGCCACGTGGCAAGTTCCTATTGGGAGGAACACATCATCGTATTTATTCTGTATATGCATGTACCGTACACACGTTTTTTCGATCCACTAATATTCTGCCACGTCACCGGTCAACATTTTTGCTCCAATAGGATCATGACACGTCATCAGTCAACGCCACATCATCAGTCAATGCCACATAAGCGGTCAATGCCACATCGTTCGTCCAATCAAATGCCGCCACGTCATCGTATAGTGTCACGTCGCATCGTGCCACGCCAAAGATCGATAGATATAGGTGAGCAGTCTTTGTGAAAGATGTATGTACATGCGATCGTATATATCAACTGTCATCAGTATGTGTGAAACAATACCGTATATGTGAACACGATCCATTTTTCTTTTTATGCTCCTCCTAAGGTTTTCGACTGTCCTGAGTTCAAAAGTGCTGTCCGTTTTTCCATCTGATCTCTCGTTTATTGTGAAATGACCATGATATCCCCTAAAATACATAAAATACTTAATTAAAATAAAACATACATAATTAAATTACAAGGGACTTAAAGACATAAAAATAGGGATGTTAGTAAGACTTGGAGTGTAAAATGATGATTTTCTCCATTATAAATACACACTTTCTAGTACTCAACATTTATTAAGAGATAAAAATGTTATTTTGTGCATATATTATAATTTATATTTTTATTTAGTAATATATTAAGAATTATTAATTATGTTTTAATTATATTTAATTTTGAGTATTTTTGTGCATTTATTAGGTAAAATATTGATTTCACGTAATTCGAGACTCCAAATGAGAAAATGAATGTCAAATTTGGATTCTGAAGGTCTAAAAACCTTAGGATAGGTCAAGACCGGCTTAAAATTCAATTTTTATAAGAAAAGTTGACTTTTTCAGTTGACCAAACATTGATTGAAAGATAAAATGAGCTCACAATATATATGAATGCACTGGATAGCTGTCAATTTTGACTAAATCTCAGTTGTTCATTATTCAATGGCCAAGATTGTGCCACGTGGCAGTGGTTGGTGAAGCAAGTTGAATGATCCGAATCTTTGTATTTGGGTCAACCCGATCCACTCATTAACCTGCCAAATCTCAACTGTTTTTTTATCAAATCGGATGTTTCATATGATACCAAGTGTAATGTTGACTTTTGAAGTTTGACCAATATTGGATCTTGATCTAATGGTTGTGTCGAGCGCATACATTAAGCTTATCATAGACCGCAAAGCACTGAATTATGAATTTATTTCTTTATAAATAAAGCCTCATTTTTGTGTTTTTAATCATCTCTCTTCTTCTCAAATTCTCTTAATCCCCTTATAATCCTTTTTGCCAGGTGTGTTTTAATATTTTGTATAATTATTTTCATAAATAAATATTAGTTTTATTTTCAATTTTAGTTGTTTTATTTCCTTTTAATTATGAGTAATTTAATTTTAAGAATTATTTTTATTTCAATCATGCTTGGTTAAATAATAATAGTTAGGGTAAGGTGAAACTCTTGAGAAATAAATATGATTTAATCAAATTCTATTTTTAATTATATAAATTAAATTAATTTTATACATATTTTATATTTTGAAATTTTGATTTATTGTAGACAAAAAAATAGATTTTGGCACAATAAATTCTTAATATCTTAATATAAGATATGATAACATGTTATTTTGATTTATTGTAGACAAATTAAATTTTGGCACAATAAATGCTTAATCCATAATAAAATTAATTAGAAAATAATAATAATTTATATAATTAATCTTTTGGGTAATAAATCTAAATAAAAATATCAAAAAGAATTTGTTAAATTTTATTTACTATTAAGAGTGAATCCATAACCATAACTAATTCAATTTCATAATTTCACTTAAATTAAGTTTCATATATTCAAGTTTTATTTTTATTTTTAGAAAAAAATAAAATAAACAAATGAAATCTTTTTTCTGTGATCAACCTCGGACTCACTGAGCTATAACATAATCAGACACTCTTATACTTAATAATTAAAAATTACTTTTAAGTCGTGTCATTAATTTTTAAAAGGACTTATTGAATTGTTGAGGATGACTAGTAGTTGATATTTGCTTTTTATTCATTGATTTGAGTTGGGAATTAAGATTTTGGAAAATTATAGGTGATTTAATTATTGTAACTCGAATCAAACCTAATATGAAATTTAGACTCAAATTTTCAAATTGAACAGATCTAAACGAAATCAATTTGAATTAAGTTTATTTTATTTAGATTCATTTTTTGAACGCAATGGGATTGAATTCTTCCATCCAAACTACCAACAGATTATAATCCAAACTAAAATCCAAACAAACTGTGAAAATCAAATTTCCTCACCCGTAATTGAAATTTGATATGTGGGGCTCGGTTGCTATCAATCTGATCCACCAACACATCATTCTTTGTAAAAAAAAAAAATTATTAAAATCTCAGACTGTTGAATATTGTAACGATGGAATCGATAGTTGCGGCATAAACAATAAAATTAACAACCCACGGTCCGCCCTCTCACTTTGTTTGTTTGTTTACTATTTTTTTATTTTTTTAACATCTCTTCTCTTTCTCAGTTTCTTGAATGTTCCATTTCTTTTTTAATTCTCTTCTAAGCTTCTTCTGGTCCTTCTCATTTAAAAAAAAAAAGAAAAAAAAAAAGAGAAAAACAAACCAAAGCTACTTGTGGCCTTCAAAAAAGTTTAACCCACAAAGAGAAACGAAGAGCTGCCTGACCATTCAGTTATAGCGTAGCGGTTGCGGGATACATTTATGGATTTTCAGTGAGTTTTCATTTAATCAGTAAAAAACTAAAAGGGTATTTAGGTAAACTGGGCAATGAGGAAACGGCGAAAGTGTCGATTGTTGATCTAGCCAGCCACGTGACTGGTCTCTACGGAGCACTAAGGTAGCGTTTATTTTTCCACCTGAAATCTGAATAGATATGAATTAGTTTGAATTCTGAATAATCTGAATGTTTGAATCTGAATAATGTGTTTATTTTTTTTATCTGAATCTCTGAAAATAAGTATTAAGTTGTTTGTTTTTTAAATTTAAAAATCTGAAAATATATATTTTTATATTTGTACCCTTATTAAATTTAAATGTTAAATAAATAATACACTAAATACCATAATATTTTAATATTTATAAGTAAAATTATATTCAAGTGAATACATAATGATTTTGGAATTATAATATATAAAATACCATAAATTTTAAATTTTATCACTAATTCTCAATAATAGTACATAATATAAGAAAAAAACTAACAAAATGATTGAAATAGTTGATTTGTTATTTCATCTCAAAATTGTCTCATATAAAGATGAGATTATGTAGGATAAACGTTTATGGGTGAGTTTTGGAATATATATGAAAAATAAATTATAAAATAGGGATATTTTTGACATTATAAATTAATTGACTTAATTCAGATTCTTGTATTCAGCAAAAAGTTAAAAAAATTAGTTTTTTTTATTAAGTCAAAATTATCTGAAAAGTCCTATTAAATCACTTTAAGTTATTAAGTTAAAAAACAAACGCCACCTAAGGCTATTTCTGATTCTTAACACCATTTTAATGTAGCATCAATAATAAAAATATATTTTTTTACATCAAATTATTATTTCATTTTTAATTTATTTATACTAAATTTTTCATTAAAAATAATTTTTTTTTATTTTTTTAATTCTTAAGAATTAATTTAATTAACACAATAAATATTATTATTAATATAGATAATTAAATAATAAGTAATTTTATATTGATTAACAAAAAAAATTATTAAATTTATATTTAATTAACTAAATTAGTACATTATAAAAATTAAACATTACATTAATATAAAAAAATATAATAATAATAATAATACTCTAGTTATTTGAATTACTAAATTTATCCCATAAATAATCAATTAGTGCATTTCAAAATACAAAATGAGTCTCTTTATTATTTTTGTGTTGAATATTTTTTATTTAAAATATTAGTATAATATTTAAAAATTAAAAAATAAATATAAATAATAAAAAAAATAATAATTATAATAATTTAAAATATTATATAAAATAAGACATACATATAAATAAAAAAAATAAATACATAATATTATATAATATTTCATGTAATATTATTCATAACACTATTTTTTGTGATGGTTTTAATGTTACATTAAAAAAATATTTTACATAAAAAATAATATAAAAAGTGATTTAGTGTTAGTTTCTGTATGCCAGTGGAGACGCCTAAGCAAGCCCTTTATCTCATCCCTTTTTGCACTCCCTCCCTTCTTGCTTGCACTGTGGCTAGGTATTATTCTTTCTTCGAAGGTGGTAAGCGATCTAGTGCTCAGCTTGATCTATCGTTTTGCATCTAATACTTTGTTTGTGTGTTCGATTGATTGTTATTTGCTATTTGAAATCGTATCCGATTAGTAACATCCGACTCTCTGTATTTATTTATTTTGTGTTTAGATGATCCGATCTGTTTGTTTACTTATGCTATCATATATTGTTTGTATTCTATTGCTGTTTTGATTCACATACAGATCGTAATTGATTCATAAGGTTTATTGAATGTATTATATGATCTAAACGCCTTCATTTTGTATTTATTTTAGCTAAGCTCAGTCTAATCTTATAAATAAGTAACAACTCTGTTCTTTAGATCTATTTATTCATGGTTCATGACTGGTTTATAAGGTGTATTTAAATATAATATGATTTAAATGTTGCTGCTGTGTCTTTGTTGCGTAGATCTATATGAATACGTTATTTATTGTTATTTTTTTATTTGTTGAATCTAATCCGAGTTATTTGTTTCATTGATTGAGAATCTACTAATTTGGTCAATATTTTAAAATTATGAATGCTTTTAGCAAATGTTTTTTAATATTTCTGCGTTGAAGTAATAATTGTTTAGAAAAATTTGTAAAGATTTGCCAGTACATTACAAGTTGTTGTTATTGTTGATCTGTATAATGTTTCTGATTAATTCATGGACTCATTAAATTGTGCATTAATCTAAAACATACCAGTCAATTAAATAAAGAGATATTCTAGTTTAACTTAGATTTTTGTTATTTCTACGTATATAGTTTTCTTATGACACTATGTAAATATCTCTAATATGACACTGAAGACTGCACAACTGTTGAATCTGAAATAAGCAACAAGTATTGCCTTTCAATAAACCATACATAAAAATCTTACATTAGGACAGTTTTAGGTTGTTGTGGCTTATTATAATAATCAGCTTTAGCTATGATGAAATAATAATCTGATAAAAAGCCTACTAAACGTTTTTGGTAAACCGCATTGTTGAGAGTGTTCTGAATTTTAAAAAGAGTGTATGAATTTTGTAATTTTTTTCAAGGTTTGAATACCAACCCGCAACTGTAACATTACTCTTACTCAAACTCAAGGTACTGTTAGCACAGAGTATATTCACTCGTCCATCCGAGCTGCACCAGTGGCTAGTAAATAAATTTTTATTTTTATAATTTAGTTTTTTTATTCACCATTTTCTTTTGACAATCATAATTTAGAATTATTTTTATTTCAAAAAAATCAAAACAATGCTTGATACAAAACTTCGAATTGAAACTTTTCCCTACATTATACATTAACACACTGAGGTAGAGACACAGATACCTAAGAAAGATAATTGCAATATTTGGTTGGATTCAGTGATTTAGAAGGGGGAAAAAAGAAAAGAAAAATGAGGAATTCAGAGAGAAAGGGATTAAATGGAGGAGCAGAAGAAGAAGAAGAAGATGAAGAGGACAATTTAAATGGAGGCCTTGAAGCTTGGGAAAGAAGCTACGCTGATGACAGATCATGGGAAGCTTTACAAGAAGATGAGTCTGGGTTTCTTCGACCCATTGACAACTCTGCCATTTACCATGCTCAGTACCGCCGCCGCCTCCGTGATCGTTCTTTAATAGCCACCACGGCTCGCATCCAAAAGGGTCTCATTCGTTATCTCTATATTGTCATTGATCTCTCTCGGGTATATTTTTTTTTTATTTTAGTTTTTATACAATTTCATTCAAGTTCAAAAATTTTGAGATAAATAAAGGTTTAAATTTTGAATTTTTTACATAAAGATTCAAAGTTTAATGAAAGACATGGACGTAAGCTTTTATTTGTCCTTATCTTTGTATTTTATTTATTATTTATTTTTTGGTGCTTGGTTTCTGTTATGTATTTAGGCAGCAGCAGAGATGGATTTTCGGCCAAGTAGAATGGCAGTTGTTGCAAAACAAGTTGAGGCTTTTGTCAGGGAGTTTTTTGACCAGAATCCCCTTAGTCAAATTGGTTTGATGGCTGTGAAGGATGGGGTTGCTAATTGTTTAACTGATCTTGGTGGGAGCCCTGAGTCTCATATAAAAGCTTTGATGGGTAAGTTGGGATGCTCAGGTGATTCCTCATTACAGAATGCCTTAGATCTTGTACAGGGGCTTCTCAATCAAATTCCATCATACGGACATCGCGAAGTTCTGATCTTATATTCTGCTCTCAGCACTTGTGATCCAGGAGATATAATGGAGACCATTCAGAAATGCAGGGAATCTAAAATTAGGTGTTCGGTTATTGGTCTCTCTGCAGAAATGTTTATATGCAAACATCTTTGCCAAGAAACTGGTGGATCCTACTGTGTTGCATTGGATGAGGTGAGCTTAACAATCTAATTGGTGTTTAGAAACCAAGCCGATTTTTGAATGCTTTAATTTTATCCGCCTAGAAATTTGATTATTTGGCATAAGTTTTGTCATATTTAAGAGGAGTTACCATCGTAGGACTCTTGGATCCTACATAAGGAGAGAAAGCGAAAAAGAGATTTGTTCTAATTTCTATTATATTCTTCTATTTTCCTTGATGTAACAACACTTCTTGTCTATTAACAGCTTAAAAGTATTTTTGTGATTATATTTTGTTTTATGTTGTCTCGTAATTGTGCAGTCCCACTTTAAGGAGTTGATAATGGAGCATGCACCCCCACCTCCAGCTATCGCTGAATTTGCAATTGCCAATTTGATCAAGATGGGTTTCCCACAAAGAGCAGGGGAGGGCTCTATTTCAATCTGTTCATGTCATAAAGAAGTTAAGGTTGGTGTGGGATACACTTGTCCAAGATGCAAAGCACGTGTCTGTGAGCTACCCACTGATTGTCATATTTGCGGATTGCAACTTGTTTCTTCACCTCATCTGGCAAGGTCATATCATCATCTCTTTCCAATTGCACCATTCAATGAGGTCACCCCCTTATGTTTAAATGATCCACATAACAGATCGCGATCAACTTGTTTTGGTTGCCAACAAAGTCTTCTCAGTTCCGGTAAGTGGTTATGTGGAAAGCTTTGCAATTCCTAAGTGGCTTTTTGTTTTGAATTTTTTCAATGATTCTTGGCCTTTGGTGACTTGATAAATTACACATGGAGGTGAAATATATTTGTCAACTTTGATGTAAGTTTCCATAACCATTAAAGTGAAGCAAGGAAAGAGTTGAGCAAAGGCTAGTCAATGAATAAGGGAATTGGAACAACACAATAGCAGAAACATGTAATTGTTTTCCTACATATGGTGGACTTCCAAGAGAACATAATATTTCAGTGTCATCAAAAGGTTAACCTAGGGCTCTAGACAGTTTGGTACCTTGAGGCAAGATATGATGGGGCAACTAAAACATGTTTGCTTACATGTCTTTCAGGAAACTTTATAATGTACGTAAGTGGATGAAATCTGGTGATGATAGATGAACTATATAGCGAGTGACAAAGATTTACTTGTATGGTGCACTGACATTAGACTACCATAAATATTATTTTACGGACTGCCATAAATATTAGCATACGGTTTGTGAGATGCAACAAATGAAAGCAATTCGTATAAATGACTGGTTTTCATATTTTAAAACCAATATCAAAGAATAGAAATGTTACCATTAGCCCAAATAGTAGGGTTCAGTTTTCCATTAATGGGCTGGGTCGGAGGAAATGAAGGCTATAGATCAAGCCTTACCAGTTCAAATAAGCACACAACAAACAAAGGAGAAACTATCAATCATGAATAAGCTCTAGAGGACGAGAGTCTGTCCTAAAAAGATGAGACAGATGTTAGATGTTGATACTTCTTTCCTAGCTTTATGTCAAAGTAAAGAATTTTGAAGAAACTTTTCATGGTTGGGGTATTGTGTGCTTATTTACTATGTAGCTGTTTTGTTCTTTGCTCCCTATAAAGCTTGTTTGACTGGTTAGTCATTTGTGTTGCTGGGTGAGTTCTTACATTGGCATAAACTTTATTGCTTTTACTATCTTTTAGGAAAAAAATGAGAAAGAGGAAAGAAAATTTGAGAAATAAAGAACTTGAGCTCTTGCGAGCATGCACTGCCAACTCCTTTTTTCTTCTCATTATTTGACTCCATTTTATGCAGGAAACAAACCTGGCCTTTGTGTTGCTTGCCCAAAATGCAAAAAACACTTTTGCCTAGAGTGTGATATTTATATTCATGAAAGTTTGCACAACTGCCCAGGATGTGAGAGCTTAAGGCACTCAAACCTAATTGTTGCTAACAAAGGATGACTGGTACATCTCACTTCGGGTTTTCATGATTTCTTGCCACCACAAGAGTCTGCTCCTCCAAATGAAAATTCCGCAGCAAGTCAATGGATTCTTGCCTGTGACTGACATTGGCTTGAAACGTCTGCATAAACTATCAGGCTCAAGCATTTTCATTCAGGAGTAGTCAAGACACATTGATTTTATCTTTCTTATTTATTTACAGCTAGCATCAAACAAAGCCCTTTTTCTGGCTAGTTTTTCTTTAGAGTTTTATTGTTGTCTTTTATACTTTCAATTAAGTTTATTCTTGCAGTATTATCCCAACTCTTTTTTTCTTTTTTTGGATCTTATTTTCTGTTTTTCTTTTTCACTTTTCCTGAGACCTTCGTTGCCTCAAGTAATACTGTAAAACCTGATCAAGAGATAGTAGTGATTGTTGTTTAGGTAGCACTCTCCTTCCTCTTTTGTCCTTGTCTATCCCATTATTTGTATGGCAGTAATGCTTATGAAGGATGACTCATCTCCCAGTATCTTTTGCTTTGGATCTCCTTAATACAACATTCTTTTATCTGGGTTCTTCTCCACAATTCAGGTCTTTGTGCTCATGGTTTTTTTTTTAATTTTTAAAGTCGAGAACACATTTTCTTTTTGAATGGATCCTTAAAAATATTTTAAAACAAGAAGCTGTATGTACATTCATTCACTATAAGTAACAATCATATCTGTTCACTTGGTTTGCTTTTGCGCACGTTAATTTTTACTCTCCTTTTGATAATGAGCAGGAGGCATGACTTGCTGCAAATTTTGGATAATCACTGCTGGGATGAGAACATGAAGGCTGCATTCTGACCCCTGTAGGTCCGAATACGATTTCCTTTATGTGCCCATGGCCTGTTGGTAGTAAAACCTTTCCTTTCTCATAACTTAATTTTTTTCCTGAAAATTTTCACTCTTGTGAAGCATTTTTTATTGAGTTAAAAAATCATTTAGTAATATGAGAATGGCTAATTTCATATTTATTTATCTATGGAGCCAATCTGGGCTATGCATTCATCAATTTCATGACTTCAGTAGCCATGATGAGATTTGCCAAACCCTTCAATAAACATAGATGGGAGGCTCAAGTTCCAGGGAATAAGAAGACTTGTGAAATATCTCGGGCAGCTGTCCAGGTGATTAATATTATTAACATTGTCTATTAGCTCCCATTGCTTCATTTTACTTCATTAATTAATTTCGAGTCTATTTTCTATTAAGTGATTAGAGATGCTAACTGGTGCTTGTGGTAATGCAGGGCATGGATGTGCTGAAAGTTCATTTTCAGGGAAAGTACTTCAATTGTCAAATGGAGAGATACCTCCCTATGATACTAGCTCCTCCCTGTAACAGTTGGAAGCACACCAGCCCTACCATTGTTGGGAAATGTATTGATGTAGGTACTGTGGCTCCTGTTTATCAGAGGAAATCCCCATTGATGATGAAATGAAAATCTTTCATAAAATAAATCCTCACTGCATCCTGGTTCTGTTTTATGTTCGAATGTTTCTGTGCTATTTTCAAGTCCCATTCTGTAATCTTTGATTAGGTTAAAGTCTTTGGAAACACACAGCTTGGTTGTTGGTATTTTTGGTTGAATGGCCTTTGTTTTAATTCTCTCTAGGTGACTGATGGCACTTGGCAGAGTCGGGGTGAAATGGTAACATGGTCGTACTAAGTTGTCTTATTGTGTTTTTGTTTGAGAAATTTGCCTATCATAGTTTGTGTTTTCAGTTTCCGCTGGGGTTTTGGACTTGCGATTCCTAAGAGTTTTAAATGTAAACATTTGCTAGGGTTGTATAACTCAGCAAAGCTTTTGGAGGTATGAATGATGTTTAATAGACGTTGATGCTTTTCAGCAGTATGTTGTTGACGTCTATAATTTTTGTCTTTTTTAATTTTTTAATTTTTTTTTTAATTTTTTTTTTTTTTTTTGTGGTTTGCATAATAATTGTCTTAGCTCATATTCTTTCATTCTTTGATTCGCTCGAGTAAAATGAATGGGCTTTGTGATTAGTAGTAGGTCAAGTTATTTTACATGAGCGACAAGGGGTTGGTTGCTGAGTCCTTAAGTTGGAAGGGCCCATGAATGTCTTAGGCTTCATCTCATTAGTAGGGTGTTTGGAGAAAGCTCTTTAGTTGGACTAAAATAACATCTTCAATAAAATTAACTTCAATGAAGTTTGATCGACGTAAAGCCCCGATTTTTGAAGTTTTCATTTGGAAGTTTTCTTTTTCCACATGATGAGCAACGCTTTCTTCAAGCGCGTGATTAGGATAAAAGTTATATGAAGTTTTTAGTGAGAGAAAATTATGTGTTTAATGTGTGGATAATTAGATATATACATGTACTTCCATATAATTTTTATGAAGAATGAAGAAGTAAAATAACTAAAAATATTTATTGGAGGGGTGCTTGCTGTTCAAGCTTGTAATGTGAACCGTTCTTTCAAACTGTGAGGATGGGTTCTTAGTAAATATCATGTTAAGAAACCGGCATCCTGACAATTGTTGATTTCTTGACAATGGTAAGGGGCGTTCACGTCTACTCTGAAATATTGGGTGGCTACTTACTAGGATTTATTATATTAAAATTAAAAATATTAAAATTAGTAAAATTTAACACGATTTAATTATCCGATATAAACACAATATTATAATAGTAGTCTATAAAGGACATTATGTCCTTGTATGGCAATCATACCTCCTTTTAAGGTTGATAAATAGTCAAGTGTAACAGTTATACCATACTAAAAGATAGATAATAGTCAAGTGTATCAATTGTACCATGCTGTAAATTTACATATAGTCCCTTTTTATTTGAAATTTGGTTTACATAAAACACTTTCGCTTCTATGCAAAATTATTCATTCAAATCTCATGATTACAGTCATTTTATTTTTTTATTATTTTTAGTATAAAACTTTATAGAGCACTTTCGCTTGTGCTCAAAATTATCCATTCGAAATCCATGGCTCTTACTCAGTTGATTATTTTCAGCGAGTATTTTTGCTTCTGTTACATAATCATGCATTCTTAGTTTTATTTTTTTTTGGCACAAATCTTCAAAGATTGCTTATATTTCTTATTTGAACCAGATTCTAGTGCCGCCAGGATTTGGACGTGTTCAAATTTGATATTTTACTGTTAATGTTTAGTGACATAGACTTAGTTAAGCAAAAATGTTTCCAAATGATTTTAAGCTTATTTTAAATATATGAATTTATATTTTTATGGTAATGATTAATAAAATTATTAATTATTTGATACTTTTATAGATCTCTTTTTATTATGATTGGAGATGAGGATGCTCCATTGACATATATATATCCCCACCTTTATAGATCTCTTGTTACATAATCATGCATTCTTAGTTTTATTCTTTTTTTGGCACAAATCTTCAAAGATTGCTTATATTTCTTATTTGAACCAGATTCTAGTGCCGCCAGGATTTGGACGTGTTCAAATTTGATATTTTACTGTTAATGTTTAGTGACATTGACTTAGTTAAAGCAAAAATGTTTCCAAATGATTTTAAGCTTATTTTAAAGATATGAATTTATATTTTTATTTGAACCAGATTCTAGTGCCGCCAGGATTTGGACGTGTTCAAATTTGATATTTTACTGTTAATGTTTAGTGACATTGACTTAGTTAAAGCAAAAATGTTTCCAAATGATTTTAAGCTTATTTTAAAGATATGAATTTATATTTTTATGGTAATATGATTCTTATGGAGAATAAAATTATTAATTATTTGATACTTTTATAGATCTCTTTTTATTATGATTGGAGATGAGGATGCTCCATTGACATATATATCCCCACCTTTATGCAAGTCTACTCCCAAAAGCTAATTTTTTAAATAAAGAAAAAACATAAATAAGTAAAATATAGCTACAAATTATGCCCAACCGTGAGAAAGGCTGGCCAAATCGTCTACAACATTATATTGTATAAATACTCGATCTGTACCACAAACACGCACATCCCCCCGTGTTTTTTTTATCAACGATCGTCTACAACATTATATTGTATATATACCGGATCTGTACACAAACTCGCACATCCCCCCGTGTTTTTGGTCACTTGTCACCGTATGCGATTCAACTGTGCAAATGGTTCACGGTTAGGTTTAGAACCAGATTTAGAAATTACATGGGGAGCCCCGAAAACATTCCAAAATCTGAGGGTTTCATCTGCTGCTGCTGATGCCACTGTACAACCATCTGGGCTCTGCGCCATGAAGAGCACTCTTGAGGTATGCCCACTAAGCTCTGCCATCTTCACCATTGAAGGGTATTTCCATAATGTGAGTTGATTCTGTGTAAAGCCATGGGAGCTAAGCAACTCTCTCTCATTCTTGTTCCAAAGCAAAGCACAGACTTGAGATCCTGTATCCACAGAATTCAAGCATGCCCCAGTGTGAGTGTTCCAGAATTTTATACATCGATCACCTCCGCCTCCACCAGTGGCTAATAAATTGCTCTGGAAAGGACACCAAGCAATAGCCTTGACAGCAGATGTGTGTTCCTCTAGTCTGTGAAGCCACTGTGTTGCAGAATTTGAAGAAGCCATTGATCTGTCCCATATGTGAAGGAGGTTATCATTGCCTCCACTTGCTAATTGCTGTCCTGAGGCAGACCATTTTAGCCCACATACCTCTTGATGGTGACCTCTGTATGTTTCGACAATATGATCTCTTACTCTTACATCGTTGTTAATAATCAGACCATCCATTCCTCCTGTTGTCAGAATGTGATTATTCCACGCCAGAGATCCAACCCTTGATCTGTGACCGCCTCTCAATGTTCTTAGCTGTCTATTAGCAGTAGAATCCCATAATTGCACTTGAGAATTGTTTAAACCAATGGCAATATGGCGTCCATCAGGAGCCCAATTGACACTCGTAACGGGGCCGTTTTCGTCATCGACTGTCACAAGTTCTGATGTTGTACCATCTGATGCATCCCAAAGATAAACTGTACTTCCAAGTGCTATTGCAAGGACATTGCTGCTGCCCCAATCCAACAAGTTGAGGTAGTAATCATCAACAAGGTCAGGCGCATCCAATGTCCTCTCAGAGCTCTGTGTACAAGTAGTAGTAAATTGTGATATTATTTATTCGCCCAATTCAATCTAATCCAATCAGTAGTATACGATTCTCCTCAATTACTCGTATGTAAATAGAATTACTGAAGAAGAGGAAGGATTATCAAGTATTAACTAATTAATTATATAAGGAACAAACTACAAACCTGAGGTATGTGCCGGCGAGGCTTGGTCAGTTTAGCCTGCTGAAAGGACGAAGAAGCTGAAGCAGAAGAGGAATGCATTTCTGGTATAAGTTCAACGGGTGTTGGTGGCTTGTTCTTGAAAGCGAGAATTCGAGTCCTGTTCATGTTAAAAACCTCCGCCAGTTGCTTCCTATAAGCTTCCTTTGATGGAGAGCACACAGACATAGCTTGGTTATTCTCTTTGTCCTTCCTTCCTTCGGTTACCATGTAATGAGCATAATCGAAGTCCATGGCTGACCGGTTCGGTATAAATCTATCCAGCTGGTAAATATTGATTAAGAAGCATAATCAGATTAAAAAGGAAAATTAACAGTTCTTGACATTTGTCAAAATAACAACTCCTCGATCCAGATGTATAATATATACAAATAGATATATTTCACTTAATCAGAAGAAAACTTCTTTTACATTTTCTTTGGAGTTCTTCCTCTGAAGAAACTGTTCTTGAAGTGGGCATCTAGATTCGGCTTTCATAGACCCTGCATCCATAATGTTTGCAGAAACAAAGCAAAAACAAAATATAGAGAAAATAGAAATATGAAAAAACAAACACAAGCAAAAGAAATTATACAAACTGAGCCTGCAAAACAAAGAGTCAGATCAAAGATACCGAAAAGAAAAACAAACACAATATATATACACGTAAACAACAGAGTATATGAATGATTATGAACAGTTTGCGAGAAAAGAGCGAATAAGTGAGGTTTATTTGAAGAATTGGTGAGTTTATTTATACACTCCTCATCGTGTTAGCACAATGCTTATTTTAAGATTTTTTTTTTTTTTTAAGTGGAATATTTAGGATTTTAGGAAGCTGTAACGGCTACATCTCGTAAGAGCCGTTGTAATTTTTAATTTGACGAAAACGTCCCTTCAAGCGAAGCTCTATCTCCAATAATATTTCAAATGGCACGTACAAAACGCTGTCATTGCCATTTGCCACACTGGTTTTAAGCTTTTATGGGCTTTTAGGTCTTTGCTGCTTTTTAAGAGGACTAACATCAACGGCCTTAAAAGGAAAGCAATTTGGCAACCCCACCCCGCAGACCACCCCCGCGTCCAAATTTCCTTAAAAAACCCCGTTTCCGGAATACACCTCGTATAAATAAGCCACTTTTCAAAACCTCCTCAATAATTTCAAAATTATCCTTATCTCGTTAACTCTTATTTCAACTACTGATTTTTCAATCTTAATCTTTGCATTTTCCAATTTTAAAGAAAAGAATCACAATTGCAATTGTTGTGCTCCTGACAACATTGTTTGATAATCAAATTTTCCATTGAGTGCCGTTCTCGAAAAGAAAGGACTGGTGAGTTGCCCTCCTTTTTTATATCAGATGATCTTACTTAAGAGCTATTGGTGCAGATTCTAATTTAAATTGTTCAGCCCCTTTTAATATCATATCAGTCTACCAACAATTTGCTCAACCTCGCCTAAGTATCATTGACTTGTTACCACCCAATTAGGGTTTATACCCTATATCATTATATATAAAGAAGAAAGAAAGATTATGAGCAAGATAACATACCACAACAAAAAATAATAAATTATAAAATTAAGGCAGGAGAGAGTGAGTGCCATTTGGAGAAGAAGAAGAATGATGTTACTTTTGGAATAAAAAATGGAGTTCATAATTACTTTGGAATCACCAATTTATTTTGGGGTGAGACAAGAAAAAGAATTTTTATTAAGGAAATTAGAGGTAAGCCAATAACACCACTGTATATTTTATTTTATTTGTTTGTTTTCTCCATTGGATTTGGAGCATTTAACATAGTTATATTATGTAAAAATTATATTGTGTAAAATTGTAGAATTTAGGATTGGATCCTCTTATTAGTACTTAATTTATACATTAATTGTTCTTCTTAAAACGTAATGTGTTTTGAACAAGTTAACGTGAGTGATACCATATGATTTAAATGTCTTAACATTATCCTTTTAATATATATATATATATATATATACCAAACCCGCCTACATTGGGATTACTTGTTAATGGTTGATCAAGTTTGATAGATTGGCCCTCTGAAACATGAAGTTCTGGTCCTGGGGGGATAATATCAACCATTTCACGTCCATTTGATGCATCCGTTATGGTTATTTCGTATCCCCCTTTTTCTTTTCGTATGATTTTGCTTACTATACCCGCAGCTGTAGCATTATAAACAGTATTGTTACTTTTGTTTCCGTCGGGATAAATCTAACCCCTTCCCCTGTTCCCACCTACGTATATTGGATATTTTAAGAAGTAAGCATCTTTATTAGTCACGAGGTTCGGGGAAAGAATAGGAAAAGTTATTTCACTATATTTCTGACCAGGAACTGACCCTATCACAAGAATGTTTTTTTTAGTGGGTCGATAGGTCTGAAAAGACAACTTGCCTATCTTTTCTTTCATCTCGGGGCGAAATATGATCGGGGGGGGGGGGGGGGGGCAAATTCAAACCCCTCTGGTAAAATAAGAACGACCCCCACATTCAAAGCCCCCCTTTTTACCATTAGCAAGAACTTGTTTCAGTTGCATATCATAAGGAATTCTAACTGCTTCAAATACAGTATCGGGGAGTACCGCCTGTGGAACCTCAATATCCACGGGCTTATTAGCTAAATGGCAATTGGCGCATACAATACGACCAGTTGCTTCTCGTGGATTTTCAAAACCCTGCTGCACAAAAATGGGATATGCATTTGAAATTGATGCCCGAGTTATGATATATATCATGAGGGATACGGAAATGAATTGAGTAATCTCTCCCTTTAACGAAAAAAAGGTATTTCTAATTTGCATGGTCCAATCGTTGATCCCGAAAATTTCTACAATAAAATTTGGTAGGTCACTAATATAGTTCCCTATCCGCGATTTTGCTATTTCCTGAAATTATTTTACTGGAATATAGGTATAGGATTCCTGGAATCTGAGTGGGATCCTCTAGATGGGTAGAAAAAGTAGGGTAAGTATGGCTTTGAATGCTTTGCTTATGTACAAAATAAGAAATATTCTAATTGGATCATTGAATCGCTTTTCACTCAGTCATTGAATGATAAATCACTACAAGTGACGGAGATACACGATTTAAATAAGAAAAAAACCAATATTTAAAAAATGTATCTAGAACGACTGGAAAAGTGGAAACAAGAACAAATAGAATAATATCATTATCATTATGAGCAAGCCCAAAGTCATTGTAGACATAGCCAATCAGTAGTTCCCAACCGCGGGGTGAATAGAATCCGATACATAAATCAGTTACGAAAAAAATTGAAAAGGCTTTTATTGTGTCGCTTAAATTATATAGGAATTCTTGAACCCAAGAGTTAAGAATAAAAAGTTCTTCATTACACAGAATAGAATAACCACTTAGAATAACGAAGCAGATTGTATTTGTCGAGAAGTGAAAAATAGTATGGATATTATCCTCATCGTGCATCTTGATTAATTGGATTGTTTCCTTCTGGAGCCCTATACGAAGCTTTTCTAGACGTCTTTCCGGAAATTCCTTTATCATTTCGTCCAAGAGGAATAATTCCTCTAATTCTATGAATTTTTCTAGAATAGCCTTTTCTTCAATATCATTCAAAAAGGTTTCGAATTGACTAGTATTCCACCAATTAGTAACCCAGGATTCCAGACTTTTATTAAATGAGAGAGGGATCCACCAGGGCAAAAATACTACAAATACTATAGATAAAAGATATCTAAGGGGAATGGATGCGTTCTTTTTTGTCATTTTTTCATCTGTGAATTGTTAATGAACACACCTCATTTGTTGATTCTATGCGTCTAATATTTCTATCAAGCATGAGTTCGATTACAAGGTATCACACCTAGAAATCGAGTCTTTTTTTTTTAGTTGGGATTCAACGGTTAGTCCTTGAGCCGAGTGTAGCAAAACTACAGAAATTGAAGAAGAATCCACCGCGAATTCTCGCTTCAAATTCTTGAATCGAGTGTAGCAAAACTACAGAAATCGAAGAAGAATCTACCGCGAATTCTCGCTTCAAATTCAAATTTGAAGCGAGAAATAATAAAAAAATAGGATTTTCGGATATCTCAATTGATCAAATATTCGAAGTGATTCCCCTCTTCGATGAATGCCCGAAAGATTCAAATTCAAAAAATGAATATTAGTCGCATTTCGAAATGAAAGAACTTACCTTCTATTAAAAATGAAACTTTCGAATATTTCGCAAAAAAATTAGCGGGCTCCCCAGCCCCATCCCCGAGCATAGTCCAAGGAATATTTGAGAGAATTTTCTGAAGAATATTGTAATGATAAAAAATGAGTGAAAAAAAAAGATGGAAAAATCCTCATTTTACGAGATCCAATTCTTTGTTCATCTTTGTTCAGTAGTAAAGACAAAAGAAAGTATAAAAGAAAAGGGTTTCGTTTTAGATTATGGCTGTTCCGTACACGTTTGCTTTGGTCCAACAGGTCGTTCGGAAGAAACCCCCATGAGTCCGTTTTGCTATATATATATAACGTGTTCGTATATGCTAGCTTGTACATATAACTTTATCCACGAATTCATTTTTACATTTTCAATTAGGCTTAAAAGGTAAATGGAGATTATGAATTTATTGTGTAATATCTACAGCTACTGAGCCACTGGCAGGCAGTATCTTTTTACAAATTAGAACATATTAAAACTTCACGGATAGTGTTCAAAAAAAAAAAAAAAAAGAAAAGAAAACCTTCTAGTGATATAATTTAGGCGTTCAAATTGGCAAAATTATCAGCTTGTCACGACAACACAACACCAAAGCATTTTTTGTTTAAACGTAATGAGAAATCAGCTCCCACAGATATATTTACACAAAATCTGAAAATCTAAATTTAACTGAAGAAAAGGCAATACGATGATTTTACCACTTCAAAGGAGTGCACCAACCGATCACATGATTCTTCAGAATCCTGACACTAAGAATAACTCAATCGACCAAGCGTAAAATTGATTAACCAATCAAGTAAATTGCCTTCTCATATATGTGTCTTCATGCACGAAAACAGGTTCTTGCGTTCTCTGTGGTGGGAACTGGGGTTGTCCCATAGCTATTCCACCTTCTTGAGGAACAGAAGAATTGCCCCAAAGACTACTATTCTTTGCAGAGTGTAAGGTGAGATAATAGAGAATTCCAAGGGTAACACTTGCAAGGGACAAGACGGCGCCGCCCGCAAAAACTCCAGGTTTCACAACATAGCAGTAATAATTGCCAAAATACATACTCTCTTCACCGTGTTGATCGTTCAATGCCGCGCCTGTTAGCAACAAGAGAAATGCTATAACAAATGTGAACCTGCAAGAGTAAGAAATTAATCACATTCACTGTCAGTGGATTTGGAATGCAAATATTCAACTGTCAAAGTAAATAAGATACCAAATTATCAATCAGTCACAATGGAATTATTTAATTTAGGTCTGAGGACCTGCACAAACAAACCTTTAAAAGTTTAGAACACAGAATGTGAGGATAAAAACAAAAAACTTAATTCCATGATTTTTTTTTTTAACCTTTTTTTGCACTGACACCAAGCTGTCAAGTCAAGCACCCATTTGGTTCAGGCCACAAACCCACCACCAAACAGTAAGTGATGACACTCTATAAGACGTATTGCTTAAGGTAATATTATTCATTTCAAGTTTTCTATTGGAAAACATTCAATAACTACTGCATCTAGTACACACCACTCTCTTCTTTAGGATGTGGCACTATGCAATAATTATGTACACAAATTAGTCTACCAGCCAAGATTTCACCTTTTTTTCTCACAAAGCAGGCCCAGTTAACTATGTTGATATTCAATGATCCAGGAAACTGTTTTAAAAAGGCATTCCTACTTGCACTGTAAATCTTATCATTAACATTCTTTGAATAGAAACTTACAAATATGTTAATAATGAAAAGAGAGTACAAAGTGGACCCAAAATCCACACAGGCATCCAGAAAAAAGATCTGCAAGAAGAAATAAAAGAAATCTAAACAAAATCTACATTATCAGCTTTACTACAATCTTCAAAAGAACAATACCGGGAATTGGAATCAACTTGCAAGAAATTTCTTTCAGGGGTATTTCTTGCAAGGGTATGTGCTCCATATAATCCTTGATCATACAATCAGAAATATATTTGAAGAACTATGAAATTTATTTTCAATGGCAATCTTCTAACAATTTAAAAAAAATGAGTTGCTGCCAAAATGTCTGCGTCTGCAAGGAGGGAATCCATAAGGAAGATGCATTATGGTGGAGAATGTCATAAACTTACTGACCTAGAAAAATAGGAATATACATCTCAGAAGCATAAGCTCACTTTTGACAACTTCTAGATAACCCAACCCATAACACTGGAATGAAAGGAGCAAGTAGAAGGAAAAGGTAGACTGCAAACAGAAGGTTATGAGAAATAAAGCAACAGAAAGGAAGTGTCTGTAATATACCATCTGAAGGTTTGCTCCTGAAGGATAGATAGTTTCTGCTCAAATGATTTTGGAATCATGTTCAAAGCTAGCGTAACACGATCTTATCATCAAATTCTAATATCCACACAAAGAATTCAACAACTCACTTTGAATAGTTACTTTAAAGATTTAGTAACACTTGTCCTTTCTCCATAATAACACAGCTGGCTTAAAATTTGTTTTACCAAACATTCATAACCAGATGTTTGGTATGCAACGACTTATTTCTCATGACATAATGTTATCATCAAATTCTAATATCCACACAAAGCACTTATTCAACGACTCCCTTTCTATAGTTATTTTAAAGATTTGGTAACACTTGTCCTTTCTCCAGTATAACACAGCTGGCTGACAAATTGTTTTGCCAAACATTCATCAATTTTTGAGTTTCGAGCAAAAGAAGTATGAGTGCCTAACTCTAGTCCGCAAAGCCTTTCTTCCTATACTTCACGTAACCTTGCATGAGCACCATTGCACATAAATGCCATTCCAGTTATTGAGGATCCTTTGTGATAAACAATCCTGCAAAGGATTGCTTTGCGGCTTGTAGAGCTGTAGCATATTATTTTAGTACTTTTCGGGTTGTACTTGACTGATTTGTTTGCAACCGAAATTAAATTTGGCAAATAAATTTATTGACTTTATTCTTACGAAGACTTCCTATCCTTTTGGTAAAGGAAGAAAGGCCAAAACTCTTTGGATATGTGCTGTGGCAGCTCTGTTTGGGGTAGTATGGCAGGAAAGAAATCTTCTTATTTTTTAAGAAAAAACTGCAGATAATATTGAAGAATTATGGCATAGAATCTGTCTTCTAGCTTCACTTTGGGCTTCGTTTTCTAAGGAGTTCCAAAATTCAACTTTTTCCTTCATTCATCTAAGTTGGGAGAGTGTTTTGAGATAGGTATCTAGGTTGGTCTGGTATTGTAGAGGGGATTGGCATATTTTGTATGGCACAGAAAAAGCTTTCATTTTTCTGTTTTCTCAGTGGACAGCTGGTCCACTCCTTATAATGATTCTTCATCATTACTACAATATATAGTTTCTTATAAAAAATAAATAAATAAATAAATTTATTGACCTACCTGACTACCTTTCAGCATGAAATGTTATGATGAGTTATGGTTTTATGATTTTTAATGAATTTATTTTTCATGGTCATGCAAATGGATGACAATATGATACATTTCGTTTTAGTTATAAAATAAGTTTTGTAAGAAAAATTGGCTACTATATAGAAAAGATTTTATGCTATCTAAAAACAGACCACATGAACATGAAAATGAGGGACCTCTTGTGGGAGGGTTCTAATTAAGGTAAAGATTCTCATCTTCTTGGATTGGGACAGTGTTTCAAGACCAAAAAGAAAAGAATGGCCTGGAATTAGAAATATGGAAAAACAAAATGGGAACATGTTGGAGATTCCATCAAAATGGGTAGGGCACTAATTCGTTCATAAATGGTTCTGCTAAAGGAAAGCCGTAACTGAGTATCATTCTTTCGTCCTTCACACTTTCTTAATATGGGAGATGAAACGGATGTTCAGTTGTCGGAAGACACTTGTAGGAGATTTTTGCTTGCATTATCAGCTCCCCCTTCTTAGACTTTGTCTGAAGATATATTTTTCCATCAATGCCAACCAGTATGGTATTCTCCAGCAACACATTAAATTGGAACTGCAAACTCTAACTTCCAAAGCAACATAATTGAAAGGGAAACAAAAGCATACATAGAACTTTTTAAGGTGGTTGAGACTTGAAACTGAGCATTGATGAGACAAAGAAAGATAGTAGGTATGGAGGTTGAAGGCTTCAGGTAACTTCTCTTGTAAATCATATTTAGTGGTTATTAGAGTACCTTTCCATTGGTGATTTCATACCTTTCAAGATAATTTGGATGGCCGAAATTCCTCCTAAAATCTCAAGCCTTTCTATGAGCACAATATCAGAGAATCCAAAGAAAGCATACTTTAATTCGCCTCCATCTTCTTGACGTATGTGATGTGTAGAAAGAGTAAAGAAACCTTAATCTGAAATTGAAATGCCACTGCAGATCTTTATTAGCTCCTCGTTATCCATCTTCACCCTTATCATTGATGTAAAAGAAGACAAGAATCTATGGCTGCAATAAATACTCCATCTAGCTAATAATTTTTTCTCTTTTTTTTTTTTAATTCTCTCTTTGCAGTGAATGACCATGTTAAATGTTTTCTGTATATCAGCACCCAAACTAATTTCTACCAACCAGAACACCAAAGGTCTACACTCACAAGTAGTGTAGAAAATGAGTTAAAAAGCACTCCAATCTACTCTCATACCAAGTCACCATATAGATTTCCTAGACTTAGATAACATTCAAATCTTGAAAATTGACTAAAAGCAACTACAAACTTACTTCTCTTTTCATAGCTACCATGTGCAAAATCACTTGAAGTTGTGCTAAACAGTTTTTAAACAGAGTGAAGAGAAAATGGTAAGTGGCTAAATTTATCCGATATGGAAAGGGTGCATTTGAGCAAAATTTTAGATATGGCCGCAATCCTGTAACCAGTTCGAATGATTGACCCAAACCATATCAACCAAAACATTCCAGAGAATAAAAATCGTATGTATGGCGGATCGTGTTTGAGATTTACCAGGAAACAACAAAACAAACCAATGCTATTGTCCAGTTAGAGTTTGAAGGATGAGGGCTTCTTCTGCAACAAATACACCCAGTAGCAACATTAATAGTCACTTGGGCTATCAAAAGAGACACTGCTGCAGTTAAACCAAGACCAAGGGCCGGACTCCTGGGGTACGAACATTGAGTAGGAGAGGTGATCTGAACTTGAGAACCCTACAAAAAGAGCCAGCAGTGTCAGCCATATTAAAGTTGAAATTGAAGTAAGCTAGAAATACAACTTATTTATTTATTTATTTATATTATTATTATTATTTTCAGTTTGTTACATCTATTAGTATGAAGTCTACTGGAATCTAAAACATAGACTTGCAGTACAACCCAGAAGCCTATCGAGACCAGCTCGAAAATCCTAGTCTACTGGGAATCTTAGTGGCCAGCTAGAAATACAACTTTACTCTTAGTTTCTTTTTGCAAATCAAAGATTGAAATTGATAGAATATGAATATCAGAAGTTACATAAATAATTCAAACATAAATTAGAATGTTAATTGTTAAATATGCTGTCTTTTGTTTTGGTTTCAGGGATAATAAACTAACAAGTCAAGTATAAAGCCAAGCATTTAAGTTAATATATATAGAAAAAGGGAGTACATTACAATAAAAAATAAATAAATAAATAAATAAAATAACAAAAATAACAACTTGGTTTTCTATTCATCAGCCACAGCAACCAAACAGAAACAGAGGCTCAGTGATTGCATAACTTATAAGAAGAACATATGAAAAAAGAAAAATGATCTACACCAAAAACAAACCCATTGTTTAAAATTTTACCTTAATCCTGGTAGCTTCTGCACCAAAACCAGTAGCAGCTGATAATAATCCCAAGAGACCAACAGTACTGCACAGAGCTACAACCTTTCTCTCCATCTCTCTTTCTTTGTAAAATTTAATGAGTTGCTCTTTTTCTTTTTCCACTTTCTTTTTTAATCTCTCACTTCTAAAATTTAGCAGCTTGCTTTGTCTGAAGAAGAAACGTAAAGTTGGTAACGCACTGTGGGGGAATTTTGATGTCTAATTGATGGGGGTAATTAAGGAAATATAATAATTAACGACAGCACGCACTAGGTGAGGCTCTTTTTGTTTTGTTAACATATGCTGCGTGCATGATTTTTTTTAATATTTTTTGCCACTGCAATATACTTTTATGGGATTTACCGATAATGATTGAATCTTGGAAATTTATAAGAATAATTAATTTTTTTTTGTAATTTTTAAATTTAGCCAACTAAACTTTTTTCTATTATAATTAGCCAAATACTCTATTATTGGACCAAACTACTCTCGTTACTTTCAACAAATTTTTAAACATATGTCACTTAACAAATTTCAGCACATTTTCCAACACACTTCAAAGCTTTTAATCCTCAACAACTTAACAAATCTTCATCACTCTCTACAAACTTCATCATTCTCAGCAAATCAACAAATTTAATCAAACAAGTATTGCATAATTGAAGATACAATCATCAATTGAAAAGCTTGTTAAGGTTAGTGTTCTTATACAATATAAACTTTTAATATATTGAGTTTGGCAAATAAATTTTGAAATTGAAGTTCGTTTTGTTGTAAATAGCATGATTTTTCATTCATAAAACATTGGGATTCATAAAGTACTTAGTTTGAGTTGAGAAAAGGAAAAAAAATGGTTCAAAACATCAAAAACCCGAGCAAAACCCGAAGCCTAGAACAAGTGAGACAGGCAGTGGGACAGGTGCCTGTCTCACTTATACAAGTCTGTGTTTATGTGAAACAGACAGTGGGACAGGTGCCTGTCTCACATAAAAACAGAACTGTTTATGTGAGACAGGCAGTGGGACAGGTGCCCGTCTCACATAACCAGTTCTGTATTTATGTGAGACAGGTTCCTATCGCACATAACCAGTTCTGTGTTTATGTGAGACAGGCACCCGTCGCACATAACTAGTTCTGTGTTTATGTGAGACGGGCACCTGTCCCACTGCCTGTCTTACCAAAATGACCCGTCTCACTAAAATTCAGATATTTTTCAAAAGTTATAACTTGGGCTACATGTGTCCATTTTAAACATATAATATACCGTTTCGAAGCTTGTGACGAGACGAATGAAATCCAAAAATGTGTACTCAATTGTATGACATGGTTGAACAAAAATTTTGCTTGAACTTAAGTGCAATAGGAACCTATGTGCCGTGTATTTACTTTATTTCGTAGCATGTAATTTTTTTTTTTTTAATGATCTTTAGGCTGAATGGATTCGGTCGTACTTCAATTGTGTTACGACGGTTGGTGAGAGACGTTGGAAGATGGCCGTATGGAGTATGTGAACGGCAAGAATACAACATTTTTAGTTCGAAAAGATTGTACATTTGATCAATTTCAAGCACGAGTGTATGAGGTTTTGCTGATAAATCCTAACGAGTATAGTATGATAATGAAGACAACTTTGAGGTCTAGTAACACAAGCTATCGTGCATGTTCACTACCAATGGACATATTTAATGATAAAATGGTGAAGGTTGTGTTGCACATGGCTGCTGATGTTGTTAACTATGGATGCATTCTTATATTTGTCACCACAACTCCTCAAGGTCCGGCCGAAGATCCTGAGCCACTTGTAGAAACAGAAAGTTCGTTTAGAGCAAACAACTTTGTCCCTGATATTGAAGAAGAGGTGTTATCACAGTCAATGTTGTTGCGGGAACGTTACTCTCCATTCCATGAAAACAATGACACTGTTGATGAGAACGGCATTACATTAGCGGAGGTTGAGGAAGAAGTGTTACCACTAACGACATCGTTAGGCCCGCATTACTCTCTATTCCATAACAATTATTTCCGCGACAATGATTATCCTATTAATGATGGGGGTATCGATCATTCCAATATACCTACCAATGATGAAGATGAGCATCAACATGATATTCCTGTTAATAACAGAGACGATTGACATGTTCCTCGAATGGCCCGCTCGAGGAGGCGGGCAACAGTTGATCCCCTCGTGAGTCTTGCTCAAATTTTACCTTCAAACTTGGTTGCTCCAGATTTAGTGAGAAGTTGTTCTACTGGTGATATTAGTGTGGGCAAGTTGTTCGCCGAGAAGAACGAGTTAATACTAGAACTGCGCAAAGTAGCCTTGAGGGATAAGTTTGATATCAAGATTGCACGGTCTACAACGACACGCTTTGAGGCCCATTGTTCTTCGGAATCATGTAAATGGCGTATTCGAGCAACGAGAGGAATGAATGAGCAGAATGTTCCTTGGGTTGTAAAAAGAGTTGATAATGAACACACTTGTTCTAATGACATATTGTCAAGTGGTCTCCGTCAAGTAAGGAGTCGGGTTGTTGGTCACCTTATCGTGGATAAATTTATCCAAGATAAACAGATATATACTCTAAATGACATTAGAGCAGACATGCAGCAGGAATTCGGTGTCCAGTTAACGTACCAGCAAGCATATCGGGCCAAAGAAGTTGGTCTTGAAATAGTTCGCGGGAACCCTGCCGAATCATACAACTTACTCCCCAAATACTCTCATGTTTTGAACAAAGCGAATGAGGGTACAATTACTCACCTCGAGCGGGATGGAAATGATAATTTCTTATACTACTTTGTAGCGCTTGGATCTTCCATCAAGGGTTTCATGCAGTATATAAGGCCTGTGATTGCTGTAGATGGTACTCATCTAAAGGGGCTATATCGTGGAAGCATGTTCGTGGCAACATGTTTGGATGGTAATAATCAATTGTATCCGTTAGCCATTGGGGTGATGGATTCGGAAAATAATGATGCTTGGGAATGGTTTATGGCGAAATTACATGGAGTTATTGGCGATGTGCCAGAGTTAGTAATTATTTCTGATCGATGCACTGCCATCAAGAGGGCTGTTATGAAAGTATTTCACACTGCTTCTCACGGCATTTGTTTCTACCATGTGAAAGGTAACATTAAGTCAAAGTTCAAGATGTTGAAAGCTCTTTGGGATGAATTTGAGCCTGCGTTTATTAATGCAGCAAAAACATATGGACACGAAGAATTTAAAAATCAACTTGAAGGGTTGTGGATGCTTCACTCGGGTGCAGCCGATTACTTAGAGAATAATGTGGGTACATGTAATTGGGCAAGATCTGAGTTTGAAGGCAGGAGGTACAGCATACTTACCACCAATATTGCGGAGAGCATCAATTCTTTCATGAGGGAACCACGAAAATTTCCTGTTACTCATCTTGTTGATCATTTTAGAAAAACCTTGCAACAATGGTTTTATGATAGGAAAATTGTGGCTGAGTCGATAAGTACTCGATTAACAAAATGGGCAGACGAGATAGTTGGTGAGAGGAGAGTTTTGGCCGAAAGAATGACTGTTCGTCCTGTGTCTCCGCATCGATTCCATGTTTTGGGGGTGGTATAAAGAAAGGGATAGTTGACTTGCTCTTGTAGAGTATTCCAACTTGATCAGCTTGTATGTGCGCACGCAATTGCTGCTTGCCTGACAGTCCGAGTGAATTACATAAGTCTTTATTCGAGTTACTACTCTAAAGAATCATTGGTCATGGCATATACACAACCAGTCGAGCCAGTTGGCGACATGGCAGATTGGAACATTCCAGCTGAAATTCAGGAAATTACGGTTAACCCACCAATCGAAGTTCCACCACCTGGCCGTCGTCGAGAGCTCAGGATACCTTCCCTCGGTGAGGACGTTAATCGGAGGACTGTGAGATGCGGTCGGTGTAATGAACTGGGTTATAACCGCAAGAAATGTAAGAATCCCATTGCATCGAGTTCAAACTAATTGTATTGTTCTATTTTATTCTGTATTTTCAGCTCTTTTTTTTTTTTTGTGCTTAACAATTAAATGTTATGAAGTATTTTATTTGTGTCCAATTCCAAATTAAACTCGTAACATACATCGACAATTACTGATCAAGCGGAAACATATCAATGGAGCGAAAACTTGAAATCTATTATAATAAACTTCTTAAGAGAGTACAATGGCTTACAAGCCAATATCGTCATTAAAAGGATACTTTCAGCACTTACCTTAGCAACACATTGTGCACAATTACGCCACTGAAAGGATACTTTCGACACTCTAGGAAATGTCTAAATATGTCATCCTTAAACAGTTTCAACTGTCGTTTCGTTAATTTTTCTCGGATGGCTTTGACGACTGTATCTAGTTTACACATACTTGTGATACGTCCGAGGAAGTGATGGGCATAAGGTATTTTCATGATGCCTACTTCCATTGTCGGTTCAGGTGGACTATCCTCTTCTATTTTCGAATTCGCCATTTATCTGTAATGGAAACAAAATTAAATTGTTATATATCCCAATTATTAATAAATTCATAAAAATAAAAACCAAAAAAATATTTAAAAAAAAAAAAATTCCAACACGCAGTGGGACAAGCACACTGCCTCTTCGTGCAACAGGCACCTGTCGCACGAAGAGGCAGCGCCTATTGGTGCGACAGGCGCGCGCTCGCGCGAGCGACAGGCGTCTATCGCTCGCGCGCTAGCGAGACCCCGCGCGAGTGACAGGAGCGCCCGTCGCTCGTGCGGGCTGGCTCGCGTGGCCTCCCACGCCAGCCCCTGTCACTTGCGCGCGGCCTCATGGCCCAGCGCCTGTCGCACGAAAAGTGTGCGCCGTCGGCCTCCCATTACATTTTGTTCCCGACCACTAATTTTAGTGTCCATCAAACTCTATATACAACAAACAATGCATACAAATAAAGAAATTTTCCATCAAACCTTCATTCTACAAATTCTAAACATAAACAATCTAAGTGGAATTTCATCAAACACATAATGTGCAATAGTTATAACTCATCATTCTAGTTCATTTTTTTCCATTTCACCACTCTAACAACCTATAATCATCTACAATGCCAATCATAGTCACTCAAATCATTATGGAATGTTGAAACATTCTTACCTAGGGTTTGGGTTTTTTGCAATTTCTTTGATCCGTTTCCAATTTGGATAGAATAAGGTGGATTGAAGCAAGTTTTTTGGAAGTCGTGGTTGTATCTTTTGCCGTTGCTGTCTCTGTTCCCGTCGCCGGTCGCCGGTCGTCGTTTTCCGTTCACGAGCTCTTGGTGAGATCTTCACAGTGGGAGAGTGACAAGGGTAATTTGGGGCAAAAAATTTAAGTTTGGCTAATTATGATATTAAAATAGATGAATGGTTATGTTTGTAAATTATAAATTTTGTTTGGTTATTCTTGTAAATTCCCCTTGAATCTTTCAATTACACAGATAAATTTTGGATTATTTCGTAAATTTATTATCTTCTAATATCATTTTACTTTTAAAAATTTATGTCGCCCTTCATTAATTTCATCAATCTACCCCATTTTTTATTTATTTTTGGAACAAAAATTGAGTAATTTGAGATATTAAAAAATAAAGAGGTAATTTAAAAAAGAAAATTTTATGATAACGTAATTAAAATTACAGAATTAATGTCATAATAAACATAAATTTTATAAATTATACATAAGACTAATAAATAAAAAGTTAAACGAGAAAATTAATACAAAGGTGATAAATTAGTGTTTTAAAATTACAAACAAAACATATACTTATAAAAATAATATAAAACTTGAAAATCAACATCATACTTTAATTAAACAAAAATAGTTTATCTATTTTATTTAATTAAACAAAGAAAGAATTCACTCATGAATTGAAAATAAAAAAATTATATTGAAAAAAATTGGAATAAATTTTATTGAATTAGTATAATCATTAATTCTATATTCATCCTAAGACATTTATAATTTTTCTTTTTTAATTTTCTATCATAGCATTTGTTTACTACACATGTTAATTAAGAAAAACTATTTTTCTTGATGTAGATCAAGCCAAAATAAAATAAAATGATATTCTTACATTACTGGACATGATATAATTTTTAGTTTTACACATATTTCATGTAGTTTCAAACTTTACTTGTTATTTGTACTTTAAGAACATTTACAGTTATTCGTCAAGGAGGTTTAGAATGATGCAAAATCACCTTATCTTATAAAAAGCTTTAAAAACATGAAAGAAATAATTTTTCAAATCCAATTTTAAGATAAATTTATTTTATCCTTAATAAAATTTCACACAAATCATCATTGTA
This sequence comes from Luvunga scandens, assembly GCA_030449905.1. NCBI lineage: Eukaryota > Viridiplantae > Streptophyta > Magnoliopsida > Sapindales > Rutaceae > Luvunga > Luvunga scandens. The sequence goes on along the minus strand of JASUUG010000210.1, from coordinate 16,282,025 downwards.
TTACATAAACCCAAATTATTATTATTCAATTTATAAAAATAAAATCAGTAAACATATAAGATAGTCATTATTATAACGAGTTTTTGTATTTTTTAATAACTCTTACATTTAGTCATTATTATAATGAGATTTTGTATTTTTTAATAACTCTTATGTTAATTTATTTTTTAACCTTCTATTTATAATTTGTATGTATCATTTATATAATTTATATTTTATTTTTACACTTAATTTTGATTTATAAATTTTATATTACATCTATAAGTTTTTTATTTTGTTTACTAGTAATACATCAATTTACCACTTCTCTATTAATTTATTTGCTTTATCTTCTATTTAAAAATCATATATTTCATTTACTTAATTTATGTTTTGTTTTACAATTAATGTTAATTTACAAATTTTATGTTATATTTGTAAGTTTTTGTTTTATTTACCAATGATATACCAATTTACTATTCTTATGTTAATTTACTTATTTTACTTTCTATGTATAAATATTATGTTCCATTTACATAATTTATGTTTTATTTTATACTTAATATTGATTTACAAGTTTTATGTTCTATTTATTAGTTTTTATATTGTTTACCAGTAATATACCAATTTACTAGTCTTATATTAATTTACTTATTTTACCCTCTATTGTACATGTCTTATGTTTCATTTATATAATTTTATGTTTTATTTTATATTTAATGTTGATTTACAAGTTTTGTACTACATTTGTTAGTTTTTGTTTTGTTTACTATTAATAAATCAATTTGCTATTCTTATGTTAATTTACATTTCATTTATAAGTTTTATATCTCGTTTATTTTTATATTTTGTTTTCACTTATTGTTGATTAACAACTTTTATGTTATATTTGTAAGTTTTCATTTTGTTTACCATTGATACACCAATTTGACACCCATTTATTAATTTGCTTGTTTTACATTCCATTTACAGTATTTTATATTTTATTTTACACTTAATATATATGGACTTAAAAGTTGTATGTTATAACTATAAATTTTTGTTTTGTTTACAATAATATATCAATTTACAAATATTATATTAATCTACTTGTTTTAACTTTTTTTTATAAGTCTTATATTTCATATTTACACAATTTATGTTTTATTTTATACTTAATGTTGATTTATAATTTTATGTTGCATTTGTATGTTTGTGTTTTATTCATTGATAATACACCAGTTTAGTATTCATATGTTAATTTATTTTTTTTATCTTCAACTTACAAGTTTTATTTTTTATTTACATAGTTTATGTTTTACTTTATATTTAATTTTGGTTTATAAATTTTATGTCAAATTTACATGTTCTTTGTTTTATTTAAATAATTCATGTTTAATTACGATATTGATGCTGTGATTTCAATTAGGGCACCATAGAATGACCCAATTTAAAAACAGTGAATGACTCAAAATTTAGCCAATAAATAAATTAAATCCTTTATACATAAATATTGTAGACAACACAACTATTTTCTTTATTTTTTCCACAAATCAATATTGGGAACGTTGTCTTTTGTTTTGAAATATAATATTAATATTAAATTCATCCTTACTAAAATTAAAAATTAATTCCCACTTTTTATTATTTTAAATACAGCATAGTTGAAAATAAAAAACTCCGCGAGTAAAGACCATGGAGTACCAGTTCCATACTTCATTGACAAAAAATTTTGCCACTAAACTAAATGACATTAGAACAAAAACTATCATTTGTTACAAAAAAAAAAATCAGGACTTTGTTTAGTACAACTATCTTTGAATAACAAAATGTAAATAAAGGAAAAAAGAATAAAAATAAAACAATATTGAACATTGATGATCTTGAAATTGCTTGAGTTTGACATAAAATAAATTAAACTTTAATTCACAGGCGGCAAATTATGTTTAATATATAAAAGACAATTGTAATATACAAAAAGGATTAAAATTCAATGCTAAATTGAATTTTTTTTGAGCGCCCAATCAACAGTTAGCATTTATTTTTTATTTTTATTTTTTTTCATTTCTCTTGCCTAACAATAGCTTATTAGATGCTCAAGCAAAAATTTAGAGCTGCATTCAATCTTGTCCATATAAAAGTAAGCTAATCCCTTTTTAATTTGGTAAAAAATAAACATCATTATTATAATATAATTTACTGATATTACAATGGGGAGTAGTCTAGATTAATACAACGCAAGCGTGCGGATTTGCTCACGATTTGAGCAAACTCGGAGGTAATGGAGACCATATCATTGAAGACCATAAACAAGCAATGCTCCAACAGCACCAATACCAGCAATCAGGCCAATAATTACGCCTATTGGAGGCAATCCGCTACCAATTGGCTTTCCGGTGTTCACATCATACCGTGCAAATCTCTTTTTGGGTGCTTGGCATTGCGGACATGCATATGAGTCCGGCTGCAAATTTAAATATAAACAAATCAGACTAAATTTTGCGAACATTTTGTTTATTCATCAAACAAAAGTGTAATGCAATACACATGGTGAATATTATTATTATTATTATTGTTGTTGTTGTTGATGTTGGCTAAGAAACAAAAGATTATATATATATATATAACTAAATATGTACAAGGATTGGTAGGACTATAAATCTACATGGTGAATATTATTAGTTCTTTACTTAAATTCTTTCAATTGTCACATTAGTTCTAAGTTGTGACTAAGCTGTGACTGATTTCAACTTAAACCAATTTAAGCATGATAAAGAAGATGCACTTGCCAGTTCATCGAAAGGTTTCTGTAAAAAGTATATGTATCCACAGTCAAGACATATGTGTGTAGCTCTAGCCTGCAAAATGCTGCACTTTGTTAGAGGAAAGCATTGCAATTTACCAAAAATCCCAATTCATTTAAAACTTGCCTTTTGAGCCTCGGTTAACTTCCTACCAAAGCGGGGAGGTGCTGGACGCTTTGGTAGTCGTTTGACATCTACATCTGCACCTCCTCTGCATGGATGCATATTTATAATTTATCGACATATCAATTAGCTATAGAAAACAAAACAATGAAACTATTTAGCTTCCATTTCTGAGACCTCCATTTGCTTAATTATTCCTCTCATTTTTTTTCCTTTTTAAAGGAAAATTTCCAATTTGATTGGTAAAAACTATATGCATGAGAATGGACCAAAATTACTCAACAACAAAGAAATCAAGATAGTGATTTGTTTATAAGAAATTGAAAAACAAAAAATCAGTCAGCTAAAAGGAAAATAAATCATGGGACCTCAATTTTGATACACAACTAGACCATTATTAATTCATAGGCAAAAAATTACTAGAGCTAACGAGCAGTCCTCAAATTTCGCTCCCTGCTCCCTCACACGGATATCCTATTTCAACAGTTTTGCTTTTCTGCATTAGCAACTCTTGATCCATCATTAGTTAGATGAGTCCCAATTTTACTTTCCTGGGTATACAAAAGAAAAAATACCAGTAACTTGTCTCATAGCTTGCATTTATAATTAGAAAGATTAGAAAAAGACAGAGTTTTCAACCAATAATCATAAGCATTTTACCATTTACTGTTAACTTCATTTGATTTCTTAATCAGGATCCGGGAAGTAGACAAGCATTTTCTTCGTTCAGCTACCATATTATTGGTCTCCACTGCAAAGAGTTTAATGTGTGTACTCTTTCATGAGCAACAGAGCTATTAACCCATTTTGAACAGCCAGGATATATATAATCATATTTTCTCAATTCTTGCCACAAGTCTCCAATCAAGTGCAAAACATAATAATGCTAACACTGAGGCAGAACTACCAGTAACACATATAAATAAGAAAATGAAAATAAGAAAGGGAATTAACCTATTGACAACAAAGTAGACAGAGTCTGGCTTTGCTTGAAGAGCTGTTTTGGTGAATCCAAGCTTATCAGCAGGCCAGAGTTCATCACCAAAGAAGCTGCTTGTGTAGAGAACTTGATCCCCAGACTTAAGACCAGCCTTTGCTGCATTCCCTCCCCCTTCTACAGCCTATTTATTATATAAATTATTATAAATAATATTAATTAACAACAAATATTAATTATTAAAACATAAATAAATGAACAAAGATGGGGCGGGGGTAAGGTAACTCACAGTGATGATAACGCCGCCACCTGGCTTTTGACCCAAAGTAAGGCCTAGTGGCTTATCAACTTCAACCTCAATAGTCTTTGACGCCCCAGCAGTTCTTGCAGTGATCTTATTATCAAGGCTTCTAGTTGCATTATTGGTCTTGTTAACAGCCAAGAAAAGCTCTGAGACACCCCTTTTAGATTCTTGAAGAGATAGACCTTGTAATGTAGTTTTCTATAGATTAGAGAAGAAAAGGGAGGAGATAAAAGATTTATCATTTCAGTACAGTAAGTACAGCAACTATTAATAACTGAAAAGGCAAATAAATTGGGCCTAAGTAGTTGTTAATACATAGAATTAATTCATACATAATAATATGATAACAGCAATACCTGGGTATGAGAGTAAGAGAAGGCTCTTCTTCTTGGAGAAATTTTAATGGAAGCACCTGCAACTACTGCTGAAGACATTTTTGAGGTTTTACACTGGAAGAAAATCTTGAGTGAAAGAGAGGGAATTAATTCGATAATCGATCGTTAGCCGAGTGTTAGCAGTAAAGTAATACATACAATAGAATTGAACTGCACTAAACTGTGTGGATGCAAAATGCTCTAATAGATAGATAGATAACATTTTACTGGCAGGGGATGTTGGAACATACCAGTACCAGGCCTGTGTCAAATGCGAATGCCTCATGCTTGCGCTGCATCGCACGTGTTAGACACATTAAGATCCGCTTGTGATTGTTTTCAAGAGATTTAAAATTAATTTTAAAAAATTAAAAATTAATTATAACATTCATGATTTTTTTTAAAAAAAAATCAGTTTTGTTAAAATAGGCTTATTCTGTTGTAAATTTTGAAAAATGAAAAAGGAATAATTTTTTTAAATTTTATTTTAAAAATTAATTTTATACTTAATCCAAATTCATATATGTCCTTATGTATATTATAAAAATCTTATTATTATTGTTATTATCATCAATTATATTAAAATAACAAAATAAAAAATAAAATTCATATTCTAGAATATTTTTTTAACTATTAATCATTATATACACACAATAAAAATTTTTTTATATGCACGTTTGTAAATATATAAATAAATAAGATTTATTAAATATATACAAGTATTTTTAAAACTCAAAACACTTTTAAAAATAAAATTCATCAAGTTTTTAACTTATTTTATACACAACTAATCATTTCTATATCATAATTATCAGTAATTATTTTATAAACATACTCTAAGTCTAACATAAAGTAGACCGGCTTAAGCCTTAAATAATGATTTTTTTTTCTTTTAAAAGAAAGGGGAGAAGCCTAAATCAATTTCTACCTCCTCCCCACCCCAAAGGCTCGAGTTAAATCCAAGTCTACACAAGTAAGGAGTGATAGATTGCACTACCAACCAATTCAACTACGCTTTTGGAGGCTGGGCCTTGAATAATGATGAATAAAAGAAAAATAAAAATCAAAAACTTTAATTTATTGTTATTATGACACGGGAGCAATGAACTACACTATTGGCTAATGCTTAGTACAATCAGTTGGCTTGAAAGAAACCATTTGCGTATCAAAGTCATAGCCAATGAAGAGATCTGATTGAGCAAAGTTACCAAATATGCCAACATCACCATCTATGGGCTGCATTGCAAAACAAAAAACGCCTTCAACTGGTGGAGGAATAAAAGTGCTTGTATGAATTAACGGCACTTTCGCACCACCATCAAAATGTGCTGTTAATGTGGGTGCAATACCAGCCATTGATTGGGTTTTATAGCAGAGCTGTGATCCCAATTGTGGATCTTGATAAGGTGTTAACTTAATTGCATTTCTTACTTGTTCTTCCAATCGATTGTAAAAATCTTTAGGTAAAAGAGTTGGTGGCGCCCCTGTGTCGATGAACATGTTACCTTTGGAAATTGCTCCAGAGGAATTATAATAAGGAATCAACTTACTACTAGTATTTAAATTCCCAACGCTGATTCCTTCCAATGTTACAAAATAATAAGTCTTGTCATCTTTAGAAACCAGAGAAGTTGAAACCACACCATCTCCTGAAACTTCACTTCCATTTCCAAAATACAGCTTGCTTGTAATGCTTGGATCAGTATGAAATGGCACCAGACAATAAGAGAACTTGTTAGCACCAAGTTGAGATACAATCTGTGAAGCAAGTGACAATTTGGTTCTTCCTAGCCCTACCAAACCCATTTCATTTTCATTAAAGACTCCAGTATTATTATGCCCACAACCAAAAACAACATTATCGAAAAAATTATTAGAATTCCCAAAAGTAATTCTTTCTGTCGCAAGAATACCTTTGGTTAATGAACTATCTGCATAGCCATAAGTATAGTTGCAGATTTGTTGAGAAGAACACGACACCGTGTCTAGAAGATGACATTGGTCAGATTGACAAGAAAGCTCTTTGTATGATGATGAGCTTGCGGGATTATAAATGGGTTTCACTTGTTTGTAGCATTGTACACAAGGAAGGCATTGAACCCACATAAGGTCGCTTCCTGTATCAACAATGCCATAAATGTCCAATAATGGTGGAGTTCCAATGGAGAACTTCATCACATATTCACCATTAGCGGTTGATACATTTGACTGGACAAAATTATTAGGGTAGAAATATGTAGCCGGACTCATATTTAAACTATTGAGACGAGCGAGAGTACGCAGGAAAACATTATTATTGTAACGCTCAAAAGGAGTTTCATGAGGCTTGTACAAGGGAGAGTTTGGGGAGTCTCGATGGATCAAGTCAATGCTAATGCGCCCTGTCCCTGTCCCACTATTGCTACTTTTGGTTGCTGCTATAGCTATCGCTAAATTTCGAAGAGGTATTAAAAGGAAAATGATCGTGAAAATAAGGACATTTGATTGAAAATGAATTCTTGCTGCTGCCATAGGTTCTACGTAAGAACTAGAATAAGAGAACGAGATAAGAGTCATATAACAAAACAGGCATAATTCAACATCTATATACATCACAGATGCAATCCAATTAAAGGATAGATATAATCAGTTTTTCAGAAAAGGTAATAATACAGCTATATTTCTATCTTTTTCCTTTCAGATCTGAGGTAATTAATCAATTACCATTAATTTCTTATAGTCGCTTGCCAAGTTTATTAGGAAGAAAATATGGCAATTTAAGAGAAATTATCTACAATTATGGAATAAAATATTGTAGTATCAGAGAATATCCACAACATTTAACATTTAACATTTTAATAAAGTGTTTGTTTAATAATAAATGAATTTGACTAACATAATATGACATTAATTACATTTAAAAGGTGAAATTCTATCACGAATTTATTTTACCTTTTTGTTTTATTTGTATAAGAAAAATTTTGTATTGCTGTGGTTAAAATTACGGTATTAATACCATGATAAATATAAATTTTATAAATTATACATAAGACTAATAAATGAAAGGTTGAATAAAGAAATTAATATAAGAGTAGTAAATTAATATTTTAAAATTGTTAATAAAATAAACATTTGTAAAAATAATATAAAAGTTGTTAATCAACATTGAACTTTAATTTAAAAAATATTTTACTTATTTAGTTTAGTTTACTTATTTAATTTAGTTGAGCAAATAAAAAAAATTCTCATCAATCGAAAACAATTGAAATAAGTTTTAGAAAATTAGTTTAACCATAAGTTTTATATACGGGCTAGGACATTTATAAACTTTTGTTTTCATTTTCTATCATAGTATTTGCTTACTATACAAGATAATTAAGCAAAATTATTTTTCTTGATGTGGATCAAACTGAAATAAAATAAAAATACATTCTTATATTACTAGACATATATGAAATATCAATGAAATTGGATATAATTTTTAGTTTTATCCGTATTTTATGTAGTTTCAAACTTTGCTATTGAGGAGGTCTAAAATGATGCAAAATCAATTATCTTGCAAATAATTTTAAAAAATATATAAAATAGTTTTTCAAAATTTGATTTTTAGAATAAGTTTTATCCTTAATAAAATTTCATATAATCATCAAGTCTTACATAAATAAAAAATTACCGTTATCCAATTTAGAAATAAAAACCAGTACAAATATAAGGTAATCATTATTATAATGAGTTTTTATTTTATATTTGTAAGTTTTTATTTTTTTCAATTACTCTTATAATATTTACTTGTTTTACTTTTCATTTACAAGTTTTCTATTCATTTATATAATTTGTACGTCATTTTACACTCAATGTTTATTTATAAGTTTTATATTACTTCTATAAAATTACTTTATGTTTGCCAATAATACATCATTTTACTACCTCTATGTTAATTTGTTTGTTTTATTTTCTATTTATAAGTTTGATGTTTTATTTAGTTAATTTATATTTTATTTTACATTTAATGTTGATTTACAAGTTTTGTTTTATATCTATAAATTTATGTTTTGTTTATCAATAATACACCATTTTGCCACTCCTATATTAATTTACTTATTTACATTCTATTTATAGGTGTTATGTTTTGTTTACTTAATTTATATTTTATTTTATACTTAATGTTGACTTATAAGTTTTATGTTATATCAATAAGTTTTTGTTTTATTTTCCAATGATTTATCAATTTACCATCCTGTGTTAATTTATTTATTTTACCTTCCATTATAAGTCTTATGCTCATTTTGCATCATTTAAGTTGTATTTTACACTCAGTGTTTGATTTACAAGTTTTATGTTATATATCAGTTTTTATTTTATTTACTAATAATGAATCAATTTACCATTTTATGTTGCCTAAATTATCTTATGCTCCCCTAATAAATATTTATGTTGAAATTAATTTGTAGTATGTTAATTTTTTATATTGTAAATATTTCAAGAATAAAGAGGTAGTTGGAACTGAAAGCAGAATAAAGAAGAATTGATAAAGCCACTGGAATATATTATAGAAAAGATGTAAAAACAATAAAAAGAAATAAAAAAAGGAGTGGTAATGTTGGTGATGGTCTATCGGCCATTTCGCCACTTAACCATCACACTTTTCTATGTATATTTATTATATAAAATAAAATAAATATTAATAAAATAAAAGAAAAAAAGATGCATTAGGGGAGGAAATGCAAGCAGTATGAGGGAGGAACGAAGAAGATGAGAGAAAGGGAGGGGCCAAAGTGATATATTTTATTTTATACTTAATCAATTTTCTTGTAATATATTTCAGAGGTTTGTTAAATAAAATGAGTATTTTTTTTTTCAGTATGAGTGGTTAATTTTTTGAGCTGAGGTAAAAGGTAAAGCTCAAGAATTTAAATTATTGATTAACTTATTCTCTCAAGTAAGTTTTAAAATTTATTTTATTTATTATATTTTTTCTTTCTTACCAATTTCTTTTATGTCATGTTAATTTATAGATTTAAATCTTTTCTAATTTATATGATATTTTGACATAATGTCGACACTTTAATATAGTTGTGGTATATTAGGTATTTGTCACATATTTATCACATTAATAGTTAGTTAATAATTAAATGACATAATAATTAACTAGCAAAATAAATGCGAAATACAAATAGAGAGAGTTGTTATAATCATAATTTGAAATTCGAGAGTGGATCTCGTAACCTTAGCATATTTTTAGATTGATTCTTATTAATTTTTTATTCCACAGTTAATTTTCTTTGTCACAACAAATTGACTACTAAATTGAGTTATATTATAATTAGATACTCTTATACTTGGGAGTAATTACACTTTTGAGTCATGTTAAGTTATTGGTGCTGTTATTAATTATTTAATTTTCATTTGGTGTTGTATACATTATTCAATTGTTTGTGCATCACTTTCTTAATTTAACTTAGCACACACTCATATATTATGCGACATTGGTCTCGTACAGATAACGGTAGACTAATTAGAAAATCACCTTCATCACTTTTAGATATGGCTGACATCGGAGCTGATAATTTTTCTGAGCACAGAGATAACCAAGCCTTGCAAAATCTTCATGAACAGCTTTGGACACTTAAAAGATTTCATGCATCCTACTAAAGTAGGGTCACCATCATGATTAGTTTTTCCTCTTTATTCATCTCGTTTTAATTTCAAACTTAGTATCATTCAACTTTTGCCTACTTTTCATGGTTTTAAGTATGAAAATCCATACTTGCATTTAAAAGAATTTGAGGAATTTTGTAACACTTGTACTGATGAAAATTATAGCATGAACATAATCAGACTTACGTTCTTCCCTTTCTCATTAAAGGAAAAAGTTAAAACATAGCTACAAAATCTTAGGTGAGGATATATTAGAACTAAGGATGAAATGCATGCACAACTTTTGAAAAAATTCTTTTCATCGCATAGAACAAATTCTTTCAAAAGGATAAATCACCACGTTCACTTAAAAGCCATGAGAAACTCTTTACCAATGTTGGGATATGTATAAAGAGTTACTTAACATTTATTCACACCACGATTTTAAAATATGGAGGTTAGTGTTTTATTTCCATGAGGGACGAACATCCCAAAGTAGACAAGTTGTTAAAATAATGTATAATGATGAGTTTAGAGACAAAATTCCTGAAGATGCATTAAATTACCTTGACTATATAATACAGAATGCACAACACAGGAATATAGTTAGGTCTTATGAGTCATCGAGTAAACTCTAGTCATCTCCATTTGGTGGAGGCATGCACAACCTTAGGGAAGACCATAATCTTCAAGCTAAATTTGCATCTTTAGCTAGAAAAGTTGAAGCTTTAGAGTCCAAAAAAAAAATGATCTTGTAAAGTCTATTCAAGATATTACATGTTATGGTTATGATTCTACTGAATATTCTACGTAGGATTGTCCGACTTTGCCAACTCTGAGAGAATGTTTGCATGAACAGGTAAATATCGTTGATAATTTTAAAAAGCCAAATTCTAATCCATACTCTCAAACTTACAACTCTGATTGGAGAAACCATTCTAATTTCAGTTAGAGAACTGATAATCATTCACAACTTACTTCTCTACGTCAGAATTTCTAAAATTTCTACAGTTATCCACCATAGGTCCTACCTCCAAGAAAAACTTTGGAAGATACATTGCATTCATTTATTGAAAGACAAGAGGTAATTAATAATCAAACTATGCAAATCTTAACTAATTTGATAGAAATTGTCCCCAAACTTACATAAACTCTTACCTTACATGAAAAAGGTAAGTTTCACCTAAACCAAACCCTAAGAGTCAACAACATTCTCAAATGGGTAATATAGGAAACCAAAATATGAGCCAAGTTAAATCGGTTATAACCTTTTGTGGTTGTAAAGTTTTTGAAAAACACATTCTGGACTCTTATGAAATTAGCAAGGATTTAATTTCAAAGAATAGAGAAGATTCTGTTGAACTTTTAACCCATGAAAAAATAACCAATTCTCCTTCTATACCCTTATTTCCTCAAGCACAAATCAAGCCAAAGAAACTAAACTATAGTTTAGAGATTTATGAAGTTTTTAAACAAGCGAAGGTCAACATTCCTCTGTTGGATGTCATTAAACATGTATCTTCTTATGTTAAATTTCTAAAAGATCTATACACTGTGAAAAGGAAACATAAGGTGCAAAAGAAAGCAGAACAGGTAAGTTCTATTCTCTCAACCAATAATGCTTTGAAATACAAGGATCTTAACTGTCCAACTATTTCTTGCACTATTGAAGACTATAAAATTGGACTTGCTTTACTTGATTTTGGTGTTAGTGTCAATTTGCTTTTATACTCAGTATACCAACAACTTAATCTTAATGAGTTTAAACTAACCTCTACCATTCTTTTACTTGCCGATAGGTTGATTGAGATACTAAAAGGAATAATTGAAGATGTATTAGTCTAAGTCGATAAATTCATATATCATGTGGATTTTATTATTTTGGAAACAGAACCAATTACTGATGAATGCAAAAAAATTCATGTTATCTTAAGGTGACCATTTTTAACAATTGCTAATGCTTTGATTAATTACAGGAATGGAGTAATGAAATTATCTTTCAGAAACATGACGTTGGAACTCAATATGTTCAACACGTGTAAACAATCTTGTGACATCGAAGATGATGATAGTGAGAATGAGGAGATTTATCTTATTAAATCAATCATTGATGAACAAATTCTGGATAAGAAATTTAGAAACTCTATGAAAATTTATTTTGCTGATTCTTTTGAATCAAATAAAGAATTAGAATGTAATACTATTAACATTTAGAAACTTTATTGATTTTAAACTGGCCAATTAAACTTTAAAGACATTATACACCTTGAAGAGCCAAAGGAAAAGAAAGCATCAAAATTGGAATTGAAATCTTTATAGGAAGAATTAAAGTCTATTTACCTCAGAGATCGGAAAATTAATCCAACGGTAACTTTTCCCTAACTTATAAGTGACCAAGAACTCATAAGTGACCAACAAGAGAAAAATGTCAAGAATTACAAGGAGCAGATGAAAATCTATCATGACAAGCATATCATGACAAAATCTTTTACACAAGGACAAAAAGTGCTTTTATTTAACTCTCACTTGTATCTATTTCGAGATAAGTCACGTTCTCAATAATTTGGCCCCATTTATTGTTTACACTATTTTTCCATATGGGGTAGTAGAAATTAAGAATGCAAAGGACGGTGTCACATTTAAAATTAATGGTCAAAGATTGAAACCATATCTAGAATACCAATCACGTGAAGTAGACATAGAAATCAATTTAAATGACCTATCAAATCTTAATCAAACGTTTGCTTTTAGCTTTTTTGTCATTTTTTTACTATTGCTTTATCATTTGAATTATTATTTTTTTTTCTTGAATGAAGTGTATTAAGTTGTTTTTCTTGTTTAAGCGTGTTGTTTGACAATTGTGTTTCATTACACCATTTTTACTGTTTGTCATATGTACTTCCAGGAGAAGGATCATTTTCAAACATCTTAGAGAACTTTTACGTGTAAAATTTCATCTAAAAAGTTTGCTCTGAGTTTATAAATCACATCCTATTTGGGACTCACAACCAACAAAGTTAGTATCCCATATTGAAGATCAAGAAAGACAACTCTGAAAAATAGAGGACGGTATTTATGAACTCCAATTGGAACTTGAGGTAAATTCAATAAAAGGGTGAAGGTGAGTTGCATGTTTGATTATAGTTATTGTGTGTTTTTATTTTGTTATTTTGTTCTCTTTCATTTTAGACTTGATTTTGCAAATTTGATTTGTATTGTTTGATTTACTTTCTCGTAAAAATGGCAGTTAATAGTACTCTGTGACTTTTAAAGTTTGTATTTTCAGTTTCCCACAATAACTGAAACCTAAAATCTATCATGGAAGAAATGTAAGATAAATTACATAAGCATTTTCTTTCTCTCCCTTAAAATGCTCTTAAGAAGATTTACAAAGCTCGTTGTGAATATTTGCATTTGTTAATGATCAACAGGATTCCTACTGACATTCGTTGGTTAATTGAAGCAAAGGTTCGATTGGCAGGTGAGTTTTCTAATTCATTTGTTTCTTATATGCCTGGTTTTGATAAAAGCATATTTGTTAAAAAAAGAAGGGCTAAGCGGCTTGGCTTTAAATATTCTATCTGTGTAAGACTTGCGATAAATCTCGTTGTAAAACTTTAGAAATAGTTTCTATAAATCATGATGATAAAATCAAATTTGTTGAGAATGGCATGAGTAAAGAATCGTTGGATAATATCTTACGATCTCTTGAAGTGCATCCAAGCAGATATGTGCAATGTGAGATTCATGATTTATGGAAGCTATTCAAAAAATAAAACGCATAGTTTAGTCTTGGGAATCTTACTTTAAAAGACCATATTTGCTAGTTTATAAGAAAATTAGATAGAAAGTTTATCCTTGACCTATAGAGAGCGTTCATGCCGTTATTGGATGTAAAACCAGAGGAAGATGTGGGCTACAATCATAACTACAATAAATATCCTTTTATTTTAATTTTGTTATTTTCTGCATTATTGTTATTTTTGTGTAATTTTATATCTAGTCTCTATTTGCTTTCTCCTTCACTATTTTTTTTTGTTTGCTTTTGAATTATTGAGCCACCAGCTTTATGCATCATTTGACAAACACACCACCCCATTTATAGTTGTGTATCATTGTATTTGACACCAAGATCATTAAATAGGTTTTCTTTTTCAAGCACTTATAAAATTTTTTGAGAATTGTTCCAATGGCAGCAACTTCGAACAAATAACTTAAGAACATTTGTGTTCTTTCTAGATTTCACTATGGAACGTATAAGGAGTTTGTTCGGGTAGCCGTAGATCTTGGTCGTGTTATAGCAAAGAGAAAATTATATCTTGTATATGGAGGAGGTGACTGAGGGTTATCAAAACTTGTCTTAGAAATTATTTTTATTTGAGGAAGCCAAGTGCTAGGTATCATTCTAAAAGCTTTAAAACTTTTAAGAAGTCTGCCCAGTCCACCCACTGGAGAAGAGTTAGTTGTCTCAAGTATGCAAGAAAGAATATTTGAGATGTTAAATCATGCTGACACTTTCATTTTCTTGTTAGGAGATCTTATAATTTTAGAGGTACTAATTACATTTGTTTTTTGGGCTCATTTAAGTATCCATAAAAAAATATCGCTTTGTTAAATGCTAATGACTTTTATGATAGGTTAATCGCACTTATTAATCATGCAATAAAGAATTATTTCATTTCATCTTTAGTGAAAAAAACTCTTTATTTGTGCTCCTATTGCTAATGAGTTACTTGATCTTTTGCAAGCTTACAAACTAGAGCCAGATCCAATGACCTTAGTGTTAGGTTGGTCAACTGATGATGATGACAGTAACCCTCATAAAAAGTGTAAATTAGATTTAACTTTCTACTTATAAATATTTTCTTGTAGTGACCAGGTGATGTTTTCTAAATTCTATTATTTTCTTTTAAGATATTAAGAATAATGTCTCCTTTAGGTTGGGGGAGAGAATAATTCACAATTATAGAATGTGTCAGCTCTGGTGATATTTTTACTAATTTTTGTTGTAAAAACTAACTTTAGATAAACATTTGAGTCGAAAATGGCTAAATATGAAGTGTAGTGACTGTAGAAATGCACATTCTTAGTTTTAGAGTTTTGTTTCTTAAAAATAATTTTTTTTCTTTCTATTTTTTTTCTTTTTCTGTTAATCATCTTCTTTAAGTTTTTGCAATCAATTCCAACTTCTTTTATTATGTCTTCTTTAATAAAAAAAATCAAAACAAAAAAAAAATATAGAGGAGTTCTTTTTATGTTTTCTTTAAACTTAAAAAAAAAACTTGTGATCTTTTAACATTAGATAACATGATAACTTTCAAATTTTTGTATTTGTATTATCTTTGACCTTGAGTTATGTTACATTGTATTTTTCACTTCGCATGTTAAAATGTAAATTAAGAAATTTGATGAGTAAAACTAATTAAGCTATTTAAAAGAATGAGCATGTAATGGTAAGTCCAAGTGAGTTTTTGAGCCTACTATCTTTAGAAAGTAACCCTGTTTACCTATAAAACTTTATAATTTATTATACAAGATTTTTATATTTTTCTTAAAAAAGGTTAAAAAATAAAAAAAAAATTGTGCAGTTGCATTGTCAGTTGAACTAGTGGATATGAAAGATTATTTGGAGCTTTAAAAGATGATAGAAAGGTCATCTTTGATCTGTTTGACACTTTCCATCTATTCCTATTATAAAGTATCATAGTTAACTCCTTTGAGCCTTTATAACAAAAAAGAAAAAACTTTTTTTTGGTAACCTATCACCTTGTGCCACTCCAATGTGGAGTATCACCTTATGTTTTATTTTTTCCACCACTCAATTATGTTTGAAAATGGAGATGATTATGCATTCATGAAAATGGTGCTATAAATAAATAAATAAAATAATAAACAAAAAAAATCCAAGTGAAAAATACTTTACAATCTCCAATGCCCTCTATTTTTTAAAAATATATTATGTTTTTCATATTATCCTTTCTTTATTAGCCATGTCCATAGCCTACGTTATGTCATAGTGAAAGTCTTTGATTTTAGAGAACTATAGTCTGAAGTAGAGCTTGTAATATAGACTAAAAGATGTGCTGATACATAAAAATATAAATAAATTAGTTTGGTTAATAATTACCCTAACTTGAGATCATTTTATTTCTAATTTGTGGGCACTATTCTTTCATTTTAGTGAGAGCGTGTGATATTGCTTTACTATTCTTTCAATCTACCACTTTTTAGAATGACTATTTTTTCTAGGGTTATATATATTTTTTTAAAGAGTAACTCTTAAACATGATGTTTTGGGGTTTGACATATCACTCTTAAAAGTAACTTGATTAATGTAGTTCTGATAATTGACCATTTTATATGATTTCACTTAATTGAATTGTGTAGGTGTGATTTTCTTTAAGTCGAAGATAATGCTTATATTTTTATTTGATTATTTTCATTAATCCAAAAAAAGAAATAAACTCATTTAAAAAAAAAGAAAAGATTTTCATTTTGAGTTTGAAATTTTGCTAAGTTTTAGCACTTAAATTACTAGGGCCTTGTAATAAAATGGTTGGGGAGTGTGATTAAAACTAAAAGGTATACATTTAATAAGTCTAAAATTATTAGTTTTTCACTTACAATATTGATTAATGTGCTCATTATTCTTAAATTATCTTATGCTCCTCTAATAAAGTTTTATGTTAAAATTAATTTGTATTGTGTTAATTTTTTATATTATAAATATTTCAAGAATAAAGAGAGAATTTGAACAAAAAGTGGGAGAAAGAAAGAAATTGTTGGAATCATTTGGAGTTTATTATTTGGAAATGTAATTAAAAAAATAAAAAGAAGAAATAAAAGGATAATGTTGGTGATGGTCAAGTGGCCATTTAGGCACCTAACCATCACATCCTTCAATATGTGTATATATATATATATATATATATATATATATCTAATATAACAATAAATAATAAATTTTAAAAAAAGAGTGAATGCATCCTTGCTTATAAAAGGCAAGCAGATGCAGTAGAGAAAAGAGGAACTAAGGAGAGAGAGTCAAGTAGAGAGTTGGGGGCTAAAGTGAGAGTTAATGAATTATTTTTTTCTTTTTTTTTGTGTAATCAATTCCCTTATAATATATTTTATAGGTTTGTTAAATAAAATGAGTGTTTTATTTTTTAATATGAGTAGTTAATTTTTTGAGTTGTGGTGAAAATTGAAGTTCAAGGATTCAAATTATTGATTAAATTACTCTCTTAAGTGAGGTCTAAAGTTTATTTTATTCTTTGAATTTTTTCTTCCTTACCAGTTTCTTTTATGTCATGTTAATTTATAGATCTAGATCTTTTTTATATTTATATGGTATTTTGACATAATGTTGACATTTCAATATAGTTATGGTACATTAGATACTTGGTCCCATATTTATGACATTAATGGTTAATCAAGAATTAAATGACATAATAATTAACTGTCAAGATAGAAAATATAAATATAAGAGAGTTGTTATAATAAAATTTCAAATATGATAGTGGATCTTATAACCTTAACATATTTTTTTATTGATTTTTGTCAATTTCTTTTCTCGCAGTTAATTTTTTTTATTACAACAAATTGAGTATTAGGTTTTAAATTCCCTACGATTTGACCCTGGACTCACCAGGTTATATTATAACTAGATACTCTTATACTTGGGAGTAATAACACTTTGAAGCTGAGGTGAAAGGTGAGTTTCATCATTCACTTCTTAGAGTGACTGTTTTTTTTTTTTGTAATAATAACACGACTTTACATTTAACAAGATCTTGTATAAGATATGGCTCACAAATTATCTCTGCTTGACTCTCTCCCCTTAGTTCCTCTAAATTTGGTACCAAGTCATTACACTCCATCAAGTCGTGTCAAGTTTTTCATCACTCACGTTTATTTGGCTCACAAATGATCTTGCATTAACTACACTCCAAATTTGGTATCAAGTCACTACACTCCATCAAGTCGTGTCAAGTTTTTTTAATTACTCACTTTTTTTTAACACATAACAATATATTGATTGCCTTTGAGGAGGCAATCAAATATTTCATTTCATAACTCACTTCTTAGAATGAATTTGTTTTTAGCAGTTAATTTTCTTTTTGACAACAAATTGACTACTATATTTTAAATTCTTTGTAGTTCGACCCTGAACACTCTTATACTTAAAAGTAATAACACTTTTGAGTGGTGTTAAAATTCTAAAGCTGAGAAGATGTGTTCCTAGAGTCATTACACTACATATTTAGAAAATTAACTGCTGGAAAAGAAATTTTATTTTATTTTATATAATATATATACATAGAAAGGTGTGATAGTTAGGTGATGAAATGGCCACTTGACCATCACCAACATTATCATTATTTTTTTAACAAATTAATAAATTATTGATTGCCTCTAAGGAGGCAATCAATATTTCATTTCATCACTCACTTCTTAGAGATTGATTTGCAATTGTGCTCATTTTTTTTTTCATCACTCACTTTTTAGAGATTAGTTTGCAAATGAGCGCATTAACTTTTTTTTTTTCACCACTCACTTTTTTTTAATACATTAACAAAATATTAATTGCCTTCTCAGAGACAATCAATATTTCATTTCATCACTTGCTTCTTATAGTGGTTTTTTTCTGGAGTAATAACACAACTTTACATTTAATAAGATCTTGTATAAGATGTGAGTCACAAATTATCTCTCTTTAACTCTCTCTCCTCAGTTCTTCCCTTTTCTTTAAAAAAAAAGCTTTTCTTTTCATTGGTAACCTAACATCTTGTCCTACTCTAAAGTAGAGTATCACCTAATGGTTTATATTTTACACCACCTAATTATGTTTGAAAATAGAGATAATTATACATTCATGAAAATGGTGCTATGAAAAAAATAATACAATAAATAAAATAATAAATAAAAAAAAAAGAAAAAAAAAAGAAAAAGAAGAAAAAAATCCAAGTAAAAAGTACCTTACAATATTCAAAGTCCTCTATTTTTTAAATATATATTTTATTTTTCCTATTATCTTTTGTTTCTTAGCCATGTCCCTACTCTACATTATATCCTAGTGAAAGTCATTCTTGATTTTAAGGAACTATAGTTTGAAATAGAAGTTGGTAATATAGACTAAAAGATATAGTGATGCATAAAAATATAAATAAATTAGTTTGGTTAGTCATTCCCTTGACTTAAGATTATTTTATTTCTAAATTGTGGGCACCATTTTTTTATCTTGGTGAGAGCGCACGATATTATTTTTCTTTTCTCTCAATCTGCCACTTCATTAGAGTGACTTTTGTTTTTAGAGTTATATTTTTTCTTGAAGGAGTGACTCTTAATTATGAGGTTTTAGGGTTTGACATATCATTCTTAAAAGCAAATTGATTAATGTAGTATGATAATTGCTTATTTTACATAATTTTACTTAACTGATTTGTGTAGGTGTAATTATCTTTAGACGGAAGATAATACTTATATTTTTATTTGATTGTGCTTTATTAATCCAATGAAAGAAATAAACTCATTTTAAAAAGACAAAGATTTTCAGTTTAGGTTTAAAATTTTACTAAATTTTTATCGCTTAAATTTCTAGGGCCTAGTAATATGATGGTTGGGGGGTGTGATTAACACAAAAAATTGTAATAAATATGCGTTCGTTATTCCTAAAGACAAGAGGTAATCGATATTTCATTTCATCACTTACTTCTTAGAGTGACTTTTTTTTTTTTCTGGAGTAATAACATGACATTACATTTAATAAGATCTTGTATAAGATTTGGCTAAAAAATTATCTCTGCTTGACTCTCTCTCCTTAGTTAGCAGCTACTAATACTTTGATTAATTGCAGGAATTGAGTAATGAAATTATTTTTCAGTAACATGACGTTGGAACTCAATGTGTTCAACATGAGTATAAAATGTGGTAAATTACTTGAGATACAAAGTGGTTAGTCTGAGGTCGGCCCAATATAACAGGAATTTGTTTGCATTCATTAGCAATTGGTTCCGTTTCCAAAACAATAAAATCTATAGGATACGTGAATTTATCTACTTGAACTGATATATCTTCAATTATTCCTTTTGATAAAACATCATTTATATTACAAGGGAATTGCATTTAACACTCATTTTATTTAACAAATCCATCGTATATGGATAATTTAATTGTGTTTCGTAATTCTTTTAATACATGTCTTGATAATGTAAAAAGAGTTTTGGAAATGTGTAAAGAAAAAAGACTAGTTTTAAATTGAAAAAAATGCCATTTCATAACTACTTCTGAAATTGTCTCGGGCCATGTTGTGCCTTTAAAAGAAATTGAACTTGACAAAGCCAAATTTGAAGTCATCTAAAAAATAGCATCACCAAAGACAATTAGAGAAGTCTGTTTCTTTTTAAGACACGTAGGATTTTATAGGAGATTTATAAAAGACTTTAGTAGCATATCTAGATCACTTTGTAACCTCCTAATAAAAGAAACACCATTTGAATAGACTAGTGATTATCAACATGCTTTTGAAAAGATAATTAGCCTTTTAACATCAGTCATAATAATGCAACCCCTTGATTGGTCTTTGCATTTTGAACTAATGTGTGATTCTAGTGATTATGCAGTTGGTGTTGTTTCTGGACAAAGAAAGGAAGGTAAGTTCTTTGTTATCTATTATGCAAGTAGAACTTTGAATAGTGCTCAAATGAATTATACCACAACTAAAAAAGAACTATTTGCTGTGATATTTGCATTGGATAAATTTTGTTCATATTTAATTGGTTCATCTACTATTGTTTATTTTAATCATGCTGCTGTGAGATGTTTAATGTATAAATAGGACACCAAGCCAAGATTGATACAATAGATTTTTTTATTTTAAGATTTTAACATGACAATTAGGGACAAAAAGAGTGTAAAAAATGTTATTGCATATCATCTTTCAAGATTTACAAATAGGTCTTCAATTGAGACAACACCCGTAAATGATTTTTCCTTGATAAATTTTTATTTTCTATAAGCAAAATACCTTGGTATGCTAATATTGTTAATTATCTTCTAATAGGTGAAATGCCGTGTGATTGGAGCTCCCAACACAAGAAAAAAATTCTTAACAGAGGTAAAAAGTTTTTAATAGGACAATCTATACTTGTTCAAATATTGTTCTAATCAAATTTTTTGGAGATGGATACCAAAGATGAGGTAAGTAAGGTCATTCAATTATGTTATTCTAAAGCATATGGTGGCAATTTTTCTTCAAAAAAGACAATTGTAAAAATATTACAGTATGGATTTTATTAGCCTACATTATTTAAAGATTCACATGCATTCTGCAAAGTGTGTAAGAATTGTCAAATGGTTAGGTCTATTTCAAAGCGAAACATGATACCTTTAAACCCCATTCTTATCATTGAAATATTTGATTGTTGGAGAATTAACTTTATGGGCCCTTTTCCATCATCATTTGAATTTGTATATATTTTACTTGCCATTGATTATGTTTCAAAATGGATTGAAGCAATTCTTTGTAAGCAAAATGATCACAAGACTGTGATCCACTTTTTAAAAGAAAATCTTTTGGGCAGATTTGGAATCCCTCGAGCTATTATTAGTAATGGACGTAAGCATTTTTGTAACAAGCCATTTGAGTCTCTATTGAGGAAATATGGAATTACACACAAAGTTGTTACCCTTTATCATCCTCAAACTAATGGTCAAGTTGAATTAGCCAATAAGGAGATAAAACAAATTTTGGAAAAGACAGTTAACCAAAACCATAAAGATTAGTCCCTTCGACTAACCGATGCACTTTGGGTGTATTGTACTGCATTTAAAACATGTTTAGGAATGACACCCTATAGGCTTGCTTATGGTAAACCTTGCCACTTACTATTGGAACTTGAATATAATTCATTTTGGGCTATTAAAGCTTTTAATTTAAATCTTGATGATGCTGGTAATGTGCATAAATTACAATTGAATGAACTTGAGAAACTAAGGAATGATGCATTTGAGAATTCCAGAATTATTAAGGCAAGAACCAAAAATTTTTATAATAAAAAGAATTTTTCGAAAGACATTTAAGATTAGTAAAAAAAGTAATATTTTATAACTCCCGTCTTCATTTATTTTCAGGAAAGTTAAAGTTAAACTAGAATGGCTCATTTGTTGTAAAAAATAAACGGCTTTAGAAATTGATAATCTAAAGGACGGTGTCATATTAAAGTTAATGGTCAAAGAGCGAAACCATATCTGGAATACCAACCACACGAAGCGGACACTAAAATCAATTTAAGTGACCCACCAAATCTTGATTAAATTATTTGCTTTTAACTTTTTGTCATTTTTCTTTACTGTTACTTTACTGTTTGAATTATTTATTTTTTTCTTAAATGAAGTATATTACATTGATTTTTCTTATTTAAGCATGTTTGTTTGACCTTTGTGTTTCATTTCACCATTTTTAATGTTTGTCATGTATATCTCTATGAGAAAGATTATTTTCAAACATCTTAGAGAAATTTGACGTGTAAAATTTCATCCAAGAAGTTTACTTTGAGTTTGTACATCACATTCTATTTGAGACTCACAACCACCAAAGTTAGTATCCTACGTTGAAGATTTAGAAAGACAACTCAAAGAAATAGAGGGTGATATTTATGAACTCCAATTAGCACTTTAGGTGAATTCAATAAAGGGACAAAGGTGAGTTGCATGTCTATTTTGTGTTTATTTTGTTGTTTTATTTTCCTTCAATATTGACTTGATTTTACAAATTTGATTTGTATTGTTTAATTTGCTTTCTCGTATAAATGGCGAATAACAGTATTCTGTGACTTTTTAAGTCAGTATTTTTAGTTTTCCATAATAACTGAAACTCCCAAAATCAAGTATAGAAAAAATACAACATAAATTACATAAGCATTTTCCTTCTCTCCCTAAAAATGCTTTCAAAAAGACTTATAAAGCTCACTATGAACATTTGTGTTTGTTAATGATAAATGGGATCACACCTTTCTAACTATATATATTATATAAAATAAATATTAATAAAATAAGAGAAAAAAAGATACATTCCTCGCCTATAAAAGGCGAACAAATGCAAGCAATAAAGGGGAGGAATGAGGAAGAGGAGAAAAATGAAGGGGCTGAAGTGAGAGTTAAGGAATTTTTTCTTTTTTATTTTTCTTATGTAATTAATTCCCTTATAATATATTTCAGAGGTTTGTTAAATAAAATTAGTGTTTAGTTTTTCAATATAAGCGATTAATTTTCTAAGCTAAGGTGAAAGATGAAGCTTAAACATTCAAATTATTGATGAAATTACCTTCTCAAGCGAGTTTTAAAGTTAATTTAAAGTATTTTTTATATTTATAGTTTGGCCCTAAAACTTTTAGAAATTAAAATATGATCTAATACTTTTACAAATTATATTATGTCCTAAAATATTTTATATTTTTGTAAATAGGTCTAAATTCAGAATTTAAAACAATACTTGTGGAAATCAAAGATTGAATTTTTTTTTCATTTGAATCCATATCTTGAAAAATAACTAATTTTATAAAATACTTAGCTTATATTATAAAACCTTTGGTTTATGAAAAATAATGATTTAATTAAATAAAATATTGAGCTTTTCAAATGTTAAATCATGCATACATTGAATCATATCGGCTTTACAAGATTTGTTACAATAAAGGCACTTTGCGCTAATACTTGTTTTTGGTTGAGCCCTGATCCGTTGAGTGTTTTGAGCTCTATTTCACTTGAATAAATTTTTCCCTTAAAAAAAGTAATAAAATTATGAAATATAATAACACATGTTTGTTATCATCAAAATTACAATTTGTATAGCCTTTTAGGCTAATGTTAAGTGCTGAAAGTGTGTATTTATAAAGGAAAAAATTATCATTTTACACTCCAAGTTTCACTAATATCTCTACTTTTATGTATTTAAGTCTCTTGTGATTTAATTATATATGTTTTATTTTAATTAAACATTTTAAGTATTTTAAGGGGTATCATAATCATTTCACAATGAACGAAAGATCAGATAGCAAAATGGACAGTAATTTTAAATTCAGAACAATCAAAAACCTTATGAGCCTAAAAAGATAAATGACATTGTTCACATACACGGTACTGTTCACACCACTGTACATATATACAGTACTGTTTACGATACTGTTCATATATACTGTATGATGACATGGCCGCATTCGATTGAATGAATGATATAGCATTGAATGCTTATGTGGCGTTGAGCAGTGACGTGGTAGTATGTTAGTGGACCGAAAAATGTGCGTACGATACATGCATATACACAGAATGATAGCCCTGATGATGTGTTTTATCCAATCAGAACTTACCACGTGTCGCAATCCTGAGTGCCCAAATTGTTTTAATCCGATGATCATGATTTACTTATTATATCTATAAATAAAGGGTTCTCCCCCTAATTTGATATTGTTGAATCCATTTTTTAGCTCCATTTTCTATAATTCCTCATTTATCTTGTATTTTCTACGTATTTTAATAATTTTTCATTTTACTCCTAGTTCAATTATGAGTAGCTAATTTTCTTTTAAGCTTTGGTTGAAAGTGAAGTTTCAACATACTCCATGGGCTTAATTTGATAAATTTACTTTTTTTCCCCCATGATTTTGTGGATGTTTTGACTTTCCGTTGACAGATAGTAATAATTTTGTCTAGATATTGTATTGGTATAACTGTCTCCCTAGTATAACGTTATTACTATTTGACACGATAAGCACTTTGTTAATCTTATAATATTGATTTTAATGATAACAAAACTTATATATTCTTGATTAAAATGTTGGGGCTATTAAAATGAATTTCTTATAGCCATAGACATGTTTAAAGAAGCTTAATGACTGTTGACTTGAGTCGCAAAATCATTTTTCTACAAAAGGTTGTCAAAATATAGATTCTCAAAATTATCCTTAAACTGTTTATTATAAAAGGCGAACCGATAATTTATAGAAAATGTTTAGTCTTTTAATGGTTAGTTAGACTTGTTAGAGCATTCTGGAAATTAACGGTGAATCGTTTATTACAAAATGATGAACTGATAATTTACAAAAAAGAGAGAATTTTCTAATCTTGAACCATTTAGCAAAAATGGAGGCCGAAGTCTGTTTTGCAGGATTCTGAAAATAAACGGCAATCCGATAATGGAAAATGATAAATCGTTTATTTAAAATCTAAGCACAACGGTTATTTGGACAAGTCAAAACGGCAAACTGACAACAGTAAATGATAATTCGATTATTCTCAGAAAGTCAACAACGGCTAGTTTTCAGCTCCAATTATAAAATGGCTCAATCAAATTTAAATCAAGATAGATCAAACAATTGTCATTGAGCGTACTATTGAGAAAACATACATCATTGGGTTTTAAACTTGTTTTTGTTTCATTGATTCACATTTTGAGATTTCAATTGTAATCATATACATTGTATGAGAGATTGGTTGATTGTAATCTTTGTTTTTGAGTGATTATAAGTGTAGTGATACATTTTGGTTAAGAGATTGGGAATAATCTCCTGTTATAAAGGTTCATTGACACCTTTGAAGTCAATTGTAAGTGTTGTTGAAGCCTTGGAGGCTTACTTAGTGGAATCTTTAAGCCTGGTGAGCTTGGAGGCATGGACGTAGGCATGTTTGATCGAACCATGTAAAAATCGCGTGTTTGATCTCTCTTCCCTTATCCTTTTAATTTCGGGTATTGTTAAAATTATTGTTTTTTATTTTATTAAAACATTAGTTTAAATTGTTGTGTGATTTTATTTGTTTAAGTTTTAAGAACCTAATTCACCCCCCTCTTGAGTAGCCTAGTTAGCATTTCATTTGGTATCAGAGTAATGTTCTCTTGTTAGGACTTAACCATCTAGAGTAAAAGATCCATGGCAACCTAAAATGATTATAACTTTAGCAAATGACAATCAGCCACTAGGCCACCATTTTTTGATGGAAGTGATTATCTTTATTGGAAAACTAGGATGAGAATTTATTTGCAAGCCTTAGATTATGAAATATGAGAGGTTGTGTGTGATGGTCCATTCATGCCTATGACTAAAGATGAAGAAGGAGCATATATTCTAAAACCTTCACATAAATGGAATGAACTAGAAAAGAGAAAAGCTTCTCTAAACTCTAAAGCTATGAATGCCCTAAATAAGAAAGAGTTTCATAGAGTTTTAGGTTGTTCGAATGCTTATGAGATTTGAAAGAAACTTGAAGTAGTTTATGATAAAGAATCCAAAATTAGTAGTTACACTAGGTAATATGGGTTGTTTCAAATGGAGAAAAATGAGAGTATTTATTCTATGTATACTAGATTCACGGACATCATAAACACTCTACGAGCACTTGGTAAGACCTTTTCAAATAGCAAGAAGGTAAAGAAAATAATTAGATCATTGCCAAAGGAATGGAGACCTACGAGAACTGCCATTAAGGAAGCCAAAGATTTAAATACTTTATCTATTGATGATCTAATTGGCTCACTTATTTCTTATAAAGAAGATTTGGCAACTGAAAGAGGAGATGATGATAAGAAGAAGGAAAACATTACTTTGAAAGCTTCAAAACCTAAAAGTGATGAGGAAAGCAACTTCGAAGATGAAGAGATGGCTGTGATTGCTAGAAAATTCAGGAAATTTTTCAAAAAATTAGGTGAGCGAAGAAAGTTCAGAAACTTCAAGAATCAAAAGGAAAAGAAGAAAGCAATCATATGTTATGAATGTAAGAAGCATGGCCATATAAAATCTGAGTGCCCTATTCTCAACAAACTTAAGAAGAAAGCCATGATGGCAATATGCGATGATAGTGATAAAGAATCAAATAAAAAAGAACAATCGTAAGAAATGTCAAACTTAGCACTTATGGCGATAGGAGAAGATGAGCTTGATGAGGTAAGTGATTTTCTATCTTATAATGAATTATATAATGCTTTTAATGAGTTGCATAGTGATATGATGAAAATTGGTAAGAAAATTGCATGTCTTAAGAAGAAAATGTTAAAACTTTCAAATGAAAAGGATACCTTGCAAAAATACAATGGTTTGCTAAATAAAAGGATCAAAGGACTAGAATTGGATAATGAAATGTTGCATGATAGGATTGCATCTTTAAAAGGTAAACAAAGTATTTCACATAAGCATGATAAATTACATGTTGATGACTTAATTAAAGAAAATGAAGAGCTTAAAAAAAAGAATAATGAGCTAAATGAGATCGTGTTAAAATTCAAACATGGTCAAAAGAACTTAGAAAAATTGCTCAACTCTAAAAAATGCATGTTGGACAAGGGAGGTATTGGCTATAAGAAACAAAAATATTATAAGAACTATTTTGTGAAAAGTACCTTTATTAATAATCATGTTGTATGTCATTATTGCAATCAAAATGGTCACTTGAAGCTTGGATGTCCAGTTAAAAGAAACATATATTATGGAATGAAATGTGTTAAGGTTTTAAAAAGAACCATTGCTAACACTCAAGGACCTAAAAAGGTTTGGGTACTTAAGACTTGAAATTTCCCTTGCAGGGTTTGAAGAAGAAGAAAATAAATGGTATCTTGACAGTGGTTGTTCAAGGCATATGACTGAAAACTATACATGGTTATCAAGTTTTACCAAGATAAAAAATGGTAGGGATGTATCTTTTGAAGATAATTTAAAAGAAAAAATCATTGGTATTGATAATGTCGGTAAAGTTTTCTAAACTCTCATTCAAAATGTATGCTTAGTTGAAAATCTAAAACACAACTTGCTTAGTATTAGTTAATTGTATGATAAAGGATATAGAGTTATTTTTTATAAAACAAAATGTGTTATTGAAAATGCATATGATGCTAAAATTTTCTTTATTGGAAAGAGGTGTGTTAATGTTTATACTATTGATATAGATTAAACATCTACTCATGATAAATGTTTTTCCACATTATATGATGATAGTTGGTTATGGCATAGAAGACTAGGACATGCAAGCATGGATTTAATTTCAAAGATTTCCAAAAATGATTTAGTTAAAGGTCTTCCAAAAATCGGTTTTGAAAAAGATAAAATTTGTGAAGCATGTCAATTTTGAAAACAAATCAAAACTACTTTCAAAAACAAAAATCATATTTCTACTTCAAAACTGCTTCAACTTGTTCACTTGGATTTGTTTGGACTTTCTAGATATGCTAGTCTAAGTGGTAAATATTATACATTTGTAATTGTGGATGATTATTCTAGATATACATGGGTATTATTTTTAGCTAATAAGGATTATGCTTTTGATGTATTTAAAGTTTTCTGTAAAAAGGTTTAAAATGAAAAAAAAATGTTATTTTATTACATGCATTAGAAGTGATCATGGTGGAGAATTTGAAAATCATGCATTTGAGAGTTTTTGTAATGATTTCGGTATTAAACATCAAATTTCATCACCTAGGACTCCACAATAAAATGGAGTTGTTGAGAGAAAGAATAAGTCTATTCAAGAAATGGCTAGGACCGTGTTGAATGAGAATGCATTACTAAAATACTTTTGGGCCGATGCCGTAAATAACGCATGCTATGTGTTAAATTGTGTTTTGATTAGACTACTTCTTAATAAAACTCCCTATGAGCTTTGGAAAGATAGAAAACCCAACATTGGTTATTTCAAAATTTTTAGATGCAAATGATTTATATTGAATACTAAAGACAATCTTGGTAAATTTGATCCAAAATCAGATATTGGTATTTTTCTTGGATATTTAGGTACTAGCAAAGCTTATAGAGTATACAATAAAAGAACCTTGGTTGTTGAAGAATCTATGCACTTTATGTTTGATGAATCTAACCCCTCCTCTACGGACAAAGTTGTTGTTAATGATGTAGATGAGGAAGTGCAACAATAAGAACTTTCAAACGTCAAACAAGGTGCTTCACCTTATGAGAATTAAGAGAAGCAATAAAAAGAACAAACTAATATGGAGCAAAATGAAGGTAATTCTCAAACACTCCTCAAGGAGTGAAGGTATGTCTCTTCTTACCATAAAGACTTAATTTTAAGAGATCCTTCACAAGGTGTACCCACTAGATCATCATTTAGAAACACATGTGCACATATTGTATTCATATCTTAAATTGAACCAAAATCCTTTGCGGATGTGGAAAATGATGAATATTGGATTTGGTAATGGAAGAGGAGTTAAATCAATTTAAGAGAAACAATGTGTGGAAATTAGTTCATAAACTGGAATATCAATCATTATAGGCACTAAATGGGTATTTAGGAATAAAATGGACGAATGCAGTGTGGTTGTAAAAAATAAAGCTAGATTAGTAGCTC
Organism: Luvunga scandens; assembly: GCA_030449905.1. Lineage (NCBI taxonomy): Eukaryota > Viridiplantae > Streptophyta > Magnoliopsida > Sapindales > Rutaceae > Luvunga > Luvunga scandens. The sequence continues at coordinate 16,252,565 of JASUUG010000210.1, read as the reverse complement.
AAGGTTACAATCAAGAAAAGGAATTGATTTTGATGAAACGTTTGCACCTGTAGCTAGATTAGAATCCATTAGGATGTTCTTAGCATTTACATGCCATAAGAATTTTATTTTGTATCAAATGGATATTAAAAGTGCATTTCTAAATGGGTATATCATGGAAGAAGTGTATGTGAAACAACCCTTTGGTTTTGAAAATGAAAAATTTCCAAATCATGTTTATAAATTTTCAAAAGCTTTGTATGGATTAAAATAAACACATAGAGCTTGGTATGATATGCTTAGTAAATTTCTTTTGGAAAATGGTCTTTCAATGGGAAGAGCAGATAATGCACTAATTATTAAGCATAAAAATCAAGATATACTTATTGTCCAAATTTATGTTGATGATATTATTTTGGTTTTATTAATAAGTCTTTGTGTAAGCAATTTTCATCTTGCATGAGCAAAGAATTTAAGATGAGCATGATGGAAGAATTAAAGTACTTTCTTGGATTATAAATAAAACAAAACAGAGAAGGAATCTTCATCAATCAAGCCAAATATTTAAGAGATTTACTCAAAAGATTGGGACTTGAAAATGGAAAGGTCAAAAGTACTCCAATGAGTTTGACAATTAAGCTTGACAAAGATGAAAAAGGTAAAGATGTTGATGTCAAAACTTATCGAGATATGATCGGATCTTTACTTTACTTAACTGCTAGTAGACCCGATATTATGTTTAATGTATATTTGTGTGCAAGATTTCAATCATGTCCTAAAGAATCTCATTTGCTTGCTGTCAAGAGAATTTTCCGTTATTTGGAAGGAACCATAGATCTTAGCCTTTGGTATCTTAGAGGAACTCATATAGATTTAACTTGTTATTCAGATGCCGATTTTGTGAGTTATAAGGTTGATAGGAAGAGCACTAATGGAGCTTGTCACTTACTAGGTCACTCACTTGTCTCTTGGTTTAGTAAGAAGCAAAACTCGGTTGCGCTTTCAAATATTGAGGCTGAATATATTGCAGCCAGTAGTTGTTGTGAACAAGCACTTTGGATGAAACAAACCCTTAGAGACTATGATATCAATCTTGCTCATATACCTATGATGTGTGACAATACAAGTGCTATAAATATATCCAACAATCCTATACAACATTCTAGAACCGAGCATATTGAGATAAGACATCATTTCTTAAGAGATCATGTTAAAAAAGGGAATATTTCATTCAATTTTATTTCAATTGAAAAACAACTCGTTGATATCTTTACTAAACCTCTTGGCGAAGAGCAATTTGATAAAATTAGGCATGAGCTTGGAATGATAAATGTTGCACAATAGTATTGCTTTGTACAATATTTTCTTCATTATCATTATTTGTTTGAATTGGATGTTTACATTGTGTAAATTTATGAATCATGCATTATATTGGCATTTAAAGATTTTTTTTTTATCAATAAAATGGTTTAGAAATGTATTAAGTATTGGATATTTCGCACAATATTCTCATATTTTGGATACTTTTATGTGTGATGGATTGTTTCTTGTTTTTATGAATGCTTGTGTTATATATAAGACTTAGCATTGATTTTACTATTGATTGTAATTGTTTCTATATTGATTTTGGCTTCTTTGGTGTAAATTTTTGCTAATCGTTTTTTTTTTTTGAGGAGATGCTTAATATTCAAAGGAGATTTTGCTGAAATTTTTACTTGCCGAGGAAGGATATGTCTTTATTCTTTTCTTTTTGATGATGAATGGGGAGAATAAGTTATATTTTTATATCTTTATATCTTTTCAGAGGGAGCTTATATTCAGGGGGAGTTAACAAAATTTTCTTATCTTTATATATAAAATTTGTCATCATTAAAAAGGGGGAGATTTTTAATCTTATAATATTGATTTTGATGATAACAAAACTTATATGATCTTGCTTAAAATGTTGGGGCTATTAAAATGAATTTCTTAAAGTCATAGACATGTTTAAAGAAGCTTAATGACCGTTAACTTGAGTCGGAAAATCATTTTTCTAGAAAAAATTGTCAAGATATAGATTTTGGAAATTACCCTTGAACCATTTATTATAAAAGGCGAGCTGATAATTTATAGAAAGGATTTAGTCTTTTAATGATTAACTAGACTTGTTTTAGAGCATTTTAGAAATTAACGGTGAATTATTTATTACAAAACGACGTACTGATAATTTACAAAAAAGAGAGAGTTTTCTAATCTTAAACCATTTACCAAAAATGAAGACCGAAGTCTGTTTTGCAAGATTTTGGAAATAAACAGCAATCCAACAATGGAAAACGATAAACTATTTATTTAAAATTTAAGCATAACAACTATTTGGACAAGTCAAAATGGTAAATCGATAGCAGCAAATGGTAATCTGATTATTCTCAAAAAGTCAACAACGATTAGTTTTCAACTCTAACTATAAAATGGCTCAATCAAATTCAAATCAAAATAGATCAAACAGTTGTCATTGAGCTTACTATTGAGAAAATGTACATCAATGGGCTTTAAACTTGTTTTTATTTCATTGATTCACACTTTGAGATTTCAATTGTAATCAAATACATTGTATGAGAGATTGGTTAATTGTAATCTTTGTTTTTGAGTGATTGTAAGTGTTGGGATACATTTTTGTTAAGAGATTGAGAATAATCTCTTGTTTTAAAGGTTCATTGACAGCTTTGAAGTTAATTGTAAGTGTTGTTGAAGCCTTTGAGGCTTGCTTAGTGGAATTCTCAAGTCTGGTGAACTTGGAAGCGTGGACATAGGCACGATTGGCCGAACCACGTAAAAATCGCGTGTTTGATCTCTCTTCTCTTATCCTTTTAATTTCAAGCATTATTAAAATTATTGCTTTTGATTTTATTAAAACGTTAGTTTAAATTATTGTGTGATTTTATTTGTTTAAGTTTTAAGAACCAAATTCACCCCCTCTTGGTTAGCTTAGTTAGCATTTCACACTTAGCACCATATTAATTTGAGTGTGGTTCATGAAGAATGGAAAACCCCCTTCATGATTTGATTGGCATTAATAAGGAATGTTAAGCTCGTAATGCATGTTGAGTGCAGATTCAGAGACCCAAGTACTTCATTTTAATAATTTATTCCTGCCGCTCTAATTTAAATCGTAAGATAGTATAAATCTCTTTCACCATAAATCAAACTGCCCACTTAAAAAATTAAATTTACACGCAATTAAAATTCACTTATTTGTGGGATCGACACTCGTCACCGTTGATATATTCTAGAATAGATTCGTGTACTTGCAAGTTTTTGGAGCCATTACTAGGGAGGAAAGTTATTTTAATTCATGGAATTAATTTTTGTAAATAATTTATTTATTCTTTTAGTTGTTTTCTTGTAATTTTTTTAAAGAAAAAAAGTGAATCTAGATTTTGAGGTGAGTATTTTTTTAAAGTTTATGTAATTTAATTTTCATATTATTTTTTTTAATTTGCCTGGTTCAACCGCCTATTAATTTATTTTAATTTGTTTCACATATTTTTTTTATATATATAGCACTTGAGTTTGTTTTCATAGTAAGATTGTAACATTGTAATAAGGTTAGTGTCATAATTTCTCCTTTTTCTTTATTTTTATTTTTTCTCATTTTTTATGTATTTTTTGCATACATGGTCGAAGGCCACAATTATCTAATCTTGAGCCTATAGATTTTGAACTGGAAAAAATACTTTGCACACACAAACACGTTGCAATTAAAAATAAAATTGAAATGGATTTGCAACTAACACCATAGGAGAAGCCATTTAAGGACTACTTCAATTCCTTAACTAACTTGAGCACATCATGCATAAGATACCCAAATATAGCCACTAAGAGTTTTGAGTTAAAACTTAGTGTGCTAAATTGTCTCCCAACATTCTATGGCTTAGAAAATGAAGATTCATATAATTATCTAAATGATTTCCGTACTGCATGTCAAACTTTTAAATATGAGAATTTTTCAGATGATGACGTTAAACTTAGATTATTCTCATTTTCTTTAAAGGATAGAGCTCGTTTATAGTTCAATGCATTGCCTGCTAATAGCATTACATCATGTGAATAAATGGTAACAAAATTTTTGAATAAATATTTCTTAGTACATAAAACCAATGCTATTCGTAGGGAAATTTCAGAGTTTACCCATAGAGAAGATGAGCAGGTTTTTGAAGCATTGGAGCAATTCAACGGGCTACTCCTAAAGTGTCCACATCATTAGTATGAGAAATGGCACCAATGTCAATATCTTTTAGAGGGATTATTGCCGCATGTGCAAGAATGACTAATGGCAACAAGTGGAGGAGAGCTAATGTCAAAAAGTGCATCAGAGATTGGGGATTTCTTCCAGTGACAAGTAGATAATTCTCAACAACAAAGTCGTTCACTCAGGAATACTAGAAGAATTAAGGGAGTGAATGAGATTCACATTGGTGAATCAACTTCAATTATAAGTCAAAGAGATTGTTAAAGGTCTTTTCTGACAAATAAGATCGTTAACAAATTCTTCGTCGATGAACCACATGACCATAACTCATATCCAGATCAAGCCAATGCCATAAATGTAATGAGAAAGTCATCAAACTACACATAAAATCCTGGATGGAGAGACCATCCTAATTTTTCAGGGTCTCAAGGTTTCCAACCGAATGAACCAATAGCTCCTGCTCCACCAATTCAACCAATTCCTCAAATTCCTCAAGCCTTTCAGCCACCATTCAGACCATACAATTAGAACCCAAACTACTCTTAACCTAGACTATAGGAGGATGCATTTCAGAATTTCAAGAATCTTACTCACTCCACAATCGAGCAACAAAATTGTACCATTAATGAACTGCGAAATGAGATGGGAGTAGGCTTTAACTCATAAACCCAATCAGTTTTAAACCTTGAACAGATCGTGGGACAGCTTACCTCTTCATTTCAAACCTTGGTAATGATTGTTGAGAAAGGTAAATGCCTAAAAAAAGTGCATGAAGCAAGTATCAGTTTACCTCAGTAGCATTAGCAGGTCAAAGCCGTCATGACTTTGAGAAAAAGAAAAGAAGTCGACAACAAAGTGGAGATACCGATGTAAAAAATAACTCAAATTGTACCTGTGAATGCAGAAGACTAATCATCAAAGGAGAAAGAAGAAACCAACCCAAGAGAATACATTTTTAAAACTCCATTTCCCTAAAGGTTAACTAAAGCAAAGAAAGAAAAATCCACAAGTGAGATTTTTGAAATCTTTAAATAGGTAAGTGTTAATATTCCTTTACTTGGTGATATAAAACACGTGCCATCTTATGCTAAGTTTTTGAAAGACCTTTGTACCAAAAAGAGAAACATTCACATTCAAAAGAAGACCTTTTTAATAAAAACATTAGCTCTATACTCTAACATAAAATTCCTCTAAAATATAAAGACCCAAGTTCCCTTACTATCTCATGTAGTATAGGGAACCACATAATTGAGAATGTTTTGTTAGACTTAGGAGCTAGTGTAAATATGTTGCCTTACTCAGTATTTGTAAAACTTGGACTAGGAGAATTACACCCAATTCCAATGGTGTTACAGTTTGTAGATCGGTCCATGAAAAAATCCCGTGGTATTGTAGAGGACGTACTTATACAAGTAGATAAGTTTTATTTTCCTATTGATTTCATTGTAATTGACACTCAACTAATCCAAGATTTAAGGAAGTACATCCCCATTATCCTAGGACAACTTTTCTTGGCAACTGCCGATACTTACATTCAATTCAAAATTGAAAATATGCAGTTGTCCTTTGGCAATATGATTATGGAGCTAAATATGCTCACATTCAATATTGCCAAACAACCTCACAATGCAAATGACAGAATTGTTGATGTGGATTTAATAGAAGAATTAGTTGATAATACTTTTCTTTCAAACCTCAGTGATGACCCTTTACAAATATGTTTAACTCACTTTGGTTTGGATTTTAATATTGACAGATCAGTAGATGATGTTAACACTTTACTTAATTTAGCATCATCATTGGACACTAATAAATGGAAGTCAAGAGTTGAACAACTAGCACAATCAGAAAAGAAACTCAACCCATAATCAGAATCACCACCAAAACTTGAGCTTAAACCATTATCCAATACTTTAGAATATGCATTCTTGGGAAAAAAAAAACACCTTGCCAATAATCACTTGATCATCCCTAAACGACAAAGAAAAAGGTAAGTTGTTGAAAGTTTTAAAAGTGCACAAAGAAGCATTTAGATGGACCATAGCCAACATAAAAGGTATAAACCCAGTGGACTATATGCATTATATTCACCTTGATGAAAATGTTAAACCTACTAGAGAAATGCAACGTCGATTGAACCCTAACATAAAAGAAATTGTTAAAACTGAAGTCCTTAAACTGTTAGACACAAGTATCATTTACCTCATTTCTGATAGTTCATGGGTCAGTCATGTGTAAGTTTTTCCAAAAAAATCAGGAGTTATAGTAGTTACCATTGCTAATAATGAATTAACACCTACTAGAGTGACTACAGGATGACACGTATGTCTTGATTATAGAAAATTGAATTCTGTCACATGTAAAGACCATTTTCCTTTACCATTTATCGATCAAATACTTGATAGATTAACAGGTCATAAATTTTATTATTTACTAGATGGCTACAAGGATATAATTAGATTCCCATAGCATCAAAAGATCAAGAGAATACCACTTTCATTTGCCCTTTTGACATTTTATATATAAAAGGATGCCATTTAGATTATGTAATGCACTTCTTACATTTCAACGATGCATGTTAAGCATTTTTTCTAATATGGTTGAACGATTCCTTGAAGTCTTTATGGATGAATTTTTTGTTTTTGGTGATTCTTCAATCAATATTTACATCATCTAACACTAGTTCTACGGATATATATAAAGAAGAATTTGGTCTTAAATTGAGAGAAATGTCATTTTATGGTAAAATAAGGTATTGTTCTTGGTCATATTATTTTGAGCAAAAGTATTGAGGTTGATAAAGCCAAGGTGGATCTCATTTCCAATTTTCCTCCACCTAAAACAGTTAAAGAAGTAAGATCTTTCCTTGGGCATATGAATTATTATAAATGTTTCATTAAAGATTTCAGTAAATTTTCTAGACCCTTATATAATTTACTTGCTAAGGATGTACCTTTTGTCTTTGATGATTCATGTGAAATACTAACTAGGCTACCAAAGAGGAGGGTGAATTGGCTTCTTAAAAATAAGCAAATAAAACCAGACAATAATTAAAACTAATATCTTAATAAAATTAAAAGCAATAGATTTAACAATGCTCGAAATTAAAAAGATAAGGGAAGAGAGATCAAACATGTGATTTTTACGTGGTTCGACCAACCTACCTACGTCCACACCTCCAAGCTCACAGTGCTTGAGGATTCCACTAAGCAAGCCTCCAAGGCTTCAACAACACTTACAATTGACTTCAAAGGTGTCAATGAACCTTTACAATAAGAGATTATTCCCAATCTCTTAACCCAAGTGTATCCCAACACTTAATATCACTTAAAAACAAAAATTATAATCAATCTATCTCTCACACAAACTATACGATTACAATTGAGATCCCAAAGTGTGAATCAATGAAATAAAACAAGTTTAAGGCTCAAAAGAGATTGTTTTCTCAGTAGCAAGCTCAAAGATGATTGTTGTATCTCTCTTTATTTGAATTTGATTGAGCTATTTTATAGTTGGAGCTGAAAACTAGCAGTTGTTGACTTTCTGATAATAATCGGATCACCGTTTACTGCTATGGGTTAACCGTTTTGACTTGTCCAAATAGCCGTTATGCTTAGATTTTAAAGAAATGGTTTACCGTTTATGGTTATCGGATCGTCGTTTGCTTCCAGAAACCTGCAAAACAAACTTAGCTTTTCGTTTTTGCTAAACGGCTCAAGGTTAAAAAACTTTCTCCTTTCTATAAATTATCGGTTAGTCGTTTTCAAATAAACGGTTCACCGTTAATTTTCAGAATCTTCTCAGATAAACGGTACTGGATTACAAAGACAGTATCCTCTCTATAAATTATCGGTTTAACGTTTTTCAATAAACGGTTCACCATTAATTTCCAAAATCTATATTTTTGGAAACTTTTGTTTAGAAAAAGGTTTTCCAACTCAAGTTAACAACCATTAAGCTTTCTTTAAACATGTCTATGGCTTTAAGAAATTCATTTTAATAGCTCCAACATTTTAATCAAGAATATATAAGTTTTTTTATCACCAAAATCAATATTATAATATCAACATCATGTCTTGTGGCTTTTGAAAAACTAAAGCAATTGTTGACATCATCACCCATCATTCAACACCTAAACTAGAACTTACCATTTGCACTCATGTGTGATACATCTGATTATGCAGTAGGATTAGTATTAGGAAAAAAAGTTAATCGAATTCCCCATGTCATTTACTATGCTAGTATGACATTGAATGATGCACAGTTAAACTATTCAACCACTGAAACAGAAATGCTAGTCGTAGTGAATGCATTAGAGAAATTTTGATCTCATGTCATTAGTTGTAAAATAATTTTTTTCACAGATCATGCTGCTCTTAAGTATCTTCTCACAAAGAAAGATACAAAAGCTAGACTAATTCGTTGTGTTTTACTTTTACAGGAATTTGACTTTGAAATCAAAGATAAGAAAGACAAAGAAAATATTGTGGCAGAACATCTCTCTCGTCTTAATTTTGATACAATTACAAAACCATTACCATGAACAATTGATGAGTGTGGAAGTATTACCATGGTATACTGAATAGTTAACTCTCTTGTTACAAGTTAACTTCCAGAGCATTGAACTAAGTAGGATAAAGCCAAATTTTTTACGAAAATAAAGAATTTCTTATGGGATGACCCTTATTTGTTCAAGTATTGTGTAGATCAACTTGTCAGACGATGTGTCCCAAAAAGTAAATTTTAAAATATTCTTTCATTTTGCCATGAATAAGCTTGTGGAGGCTATTTAGCACTAAGAAAACAGCTACTAAAATTTTACAATGTGGTTTCTATTGGCCAACTATATTTCAAGATGCTTACATTTTTTGCTTTACATGTGATAGGTGTCAACAAATGGAGAGCATTACGTAAAGGATCATGATGCCAGTAAACTTAATTTTAGTGGTTGAGATTTTTTATAAATGGAGTATCGACTTCATGGGACCCTTTCCCCCTTCTTTTGGCCATCAATAGATATTGGTCGTCATTGACTGCGTATCGAAATGGATAGAAGCAGTTCCATGTAGAACTAATGATCATAATGTGGTGATCAAATTTTTGAAAAGCAACATTATTTCACACTTTGGATTTCCTCAAGTGATAATCAGTGATGGTGGAGCCCACTCATATAATAAATCATTCAAAGCTCTTTTGATAAAGTATTCCATCACTTATAAAGTGGTGACCCCATATCATCCGCAAACCAGTGGCTCAGTTGAGATTCCTAATCGAGAAATAAAGCACATATAAAAAAGACGGTGAGACCGGACAAAAAAGATTGGTTATTAAAACTAGATAATGCATTATGGGCATATAGAACGGCTTTTAAAACCCTGATTGGGATGTCACCCTATAGGCTAGTATATGAAAAAGCTTGCCGCATACCTGTGAAACTCGAGTATCGTGTATACTGGGCCATCAAGAAATTCAATTTTGACATGCAGCAAGCTAGAAAGAAGATTACAACTGGCAAAACTTAAAGAAATTCACAATGATGCATATGAAAATGCCAAGATTTACAAGTAGCGAATGAAAGTCTTCTATGACAAGCAAATTATGAGAAAATATTTTACCCTAGTTCAGAAAGTGCTTTTATGCAATTCTCGTTTGCACCTATTCCCAAGTAAGTTACGCTCTCAATGGACTGGCCCATTTATAGTTCACACGATTTTTCTATATGAAGCAATTGAAATTAAGGATCCAAAGAACGGTGTCACTTTTAAAGTTAATGGTCAAAGACTAAAGCCATATCTAAAATACCAACCCCATGGAGAGGACACCGAAATAGATTTGAATGACCCACCGAATTTAAATTGAGATTTTTTTTCTTTCTTCTTTCTAGTGATTTAAATTTTTACAAATTTATGTTTATTTAACCATTTAGTTTTCTTTTATCACTTTTAATCATGTGTGTCTCAAGTCGACAGATCCTCTTGAACCTTCTTAGACAACTTCAACGTGTACAATTTCATTTGAGAAGCAAGATATGATTTTGTAAAACACATCAGATTTGGGATCTACAGTCGCCAAAGTTAGTATCCCATGTTGAGGCTTTAGAAAGACAACTCAGAGAAATTGAGGGAGGTATCAACGACATCCAATTGAAACTTAAGGTAAATTCAATAAGAGGATAATTGTGAAATTAATTTTATTTGTGTTCTTTAGTTTGTTACCCCAGTTAAGTGGCGGATAATGGTTCTCTATGACAATCAAAGTCGATTACATTAGTTTTCCATAATAATTGATAATCTGAGATGAAGATATGGACAGAAATATGATTCTAGAAAAGCTTTACAATCGATTTCCTTCACTTCTTTAGAACGCCCTCCTTACAATCTATAAAGCTCGGTCTGAACACATATGATTGTTTATGAGGAATAATATCCCTACTAACATCCGTTGGATGATCGAGGCCAAAGTACGTTTGGTAGGTGAGTTGCCTCCCAAATTTATTACATACATGCTTGGTTGTGGTAAAGGAAATTACTCATAAAAACGAGAGCTCAAAGAATTTATGTTGATTGTCATAAGTGTGCCAGAATAAAATACGATAAAAATCATTGTTCTTTAGGAATGATGTCTGATAATAGGGAAGATAAGATTCAATTTATTAGGGATGGCTTGTATAAAGAGTCATTGGATGATATCTTTTTGTCTCTTGAAGTGCATCCCAATGGATACGTACAAAGAGCAATTCTCTAGTTATGACCATTATTTTAAAAAGAGAGTGTAGGATATAGTCTCGAGAATCTGACTATAAACGACCCTGTTTGTCAATTTATAAGAAAAGTGGATGGGAAGCCTATCCTCGACCCATAAAGGGTGTTTAAACCGTTTCTAAACGTAAAACCAGAGGAAGATAAGAGCCACAATCACAACTACCTGTAAATATCCTTTTACTATTATTTTATTTCACTATTTTTTTATCAATTGCATTCTTATCTTTAATAATTTTATCATTGTTTGCTTTCTCTTTTTACTATTTCTTTTTTTACTCTCGAGCCATGTGCTTTACGCGTTAATTGACACAGACATGCTACCTCATATATAACTATGAACTATTGTCGCCAAGATCCTTGAATATGATCCTTTTTTTAGAAAGTAAAAATTATTTTTGAGAAGCATCCCAATGACAGTTACTCCCAATAAACAATTCAAGAACATTTGTGTGCTCTCTAGGTTTAATTATGATTAATATAAAGAGTTTGTTGAGGCAGCCATAGATCTTGGTTGAAGCATAGTAGAAAGAAATTTGCATTTAGTATGTGGAGGAGGTGACCGAGGGTTATCAAAACTGGTCTTAGAAGCTACTTATATCGGAGAGAGCCAAGTGTTAGGCATCATCATAAGAAGCCTAAAACCGTTGGACTATTTGTCTGACTCACCGACTGTAAAAGAGTTAGTTAGTCATCTCAAGTATACAAGAGAGAATAACTGAAATGTTAAATCATGCCGATGCTTTTATTTTCCTACAAGGAGATCTTGCAACTCTAGAGGCACTAATCACATTAGCATCTTGAGCCCATATGAACATTCGTTAGAAACCCATCGGTTTGTTAAATGTCAATAACTTTTATGATGATTTTATGGCATTTCTTAACCATGCAATAACAAACAATTTAATCCCTTTCACAGCGAAAATTTTTTTTATTTGTGCTCATACTACTAATGAGTTATTTGATATGTTATAAGCTTATATACCAGAGCTAGATCCCAAGACCCTTGTGTTGGAATGACCAACTAATGATGGTAATAGTAGCTGTATTAAGAAGTGTAAATTAGATTTAACTCTCTCCTTGTAAATATTTTCTTCTGTGATGCAGCACCCATGTGATGTCTTCTACACCCTATTTTTTTCCTTTCAAACATTGAGGACAATGTTTTGTTCTGATTGGGGGGAGGGAATAGTTAACAATTGTAGAATATCTCAATTTTGGTAGAGTTTTTACTGATTTTTATTGTAGAGATTAACCATGGCTAAATTTTTGAGTCGAAGATAACTGAATATAGAGTATAGTGACTCTAGAAACGCATCTCCTTAGTTAAAAAAAAAATATTTTGTGTGATCTTTTAACATTGGATGACATGATAACTTTCAAATTTTAGTATTTATATTATCTTTGGTCTTGATTTATGTTATACCATATTTGCGACTGTACATGTTGCTGTTGGAGACAAATATAAGTTGCTTGAAAGAATGCACATGTTATAATAAATTCCAAGTGAGTTTTTGAGCCTGTCATTTTTCTTAAAGAGTACTCTTTTTGTCCATTCTTCATTCAGCTTAGCAGTTTATTGTTTTATACATTATCTCTAAATTTCCTTAGAGTTAATGTTCTTTAAAAAAAAGAAAGGTGTGTGTTGCTACATTTAAAGGTCCATCCAACTAATAGATGTGGAAGATTATTTAGAATCCTAAAAGACGATGGAAAGGCCATCTTTAACCCGTTTGAGCCTTTCTAGCCATTCATTTTATGAAATATCCATAGTTAACCCTTTTGAAACTGTTAAAAAAAAAAGTTTTCTTTGTCAACTTATCATCTTAGAGCACCCCGATTCAGAATATTACCCGAGATCTTACAAAGTCCATTAATTATTCATGTTTGAGAAAAATGTAAATAATTATTTTGTTCAGTAAAGTTGTGCCAAAAAAAAAGAGAAAAAAAATACATATATAATAATCATTAACTAGCGAAATGTATCTTGTAATTTCCAAAAGATCTCTACCTTTTCTCAAACTTATATTTTGTTTTTCCTATTTTTCCTCCTTTATTAGCCATATTCCTAGCCTACGTTATGTCCTAATAAAAGTCTTTCTTGATTTTAGGGAACTATAGTCTGAAGTAAAAACTAGTTATATGAGCTAAAAAGATGTGGTAGTGCATAATAAAAAAAAGAAAAAAAAAGATAAATACATTGATTTGATTAGCATTTTGTTTGACTTAAGATCGTATTATTTCTAAGTTGAGGGTAGATTTCTGTCATCTTGGTGAGAGTGTATAATATTACTTCTTTATTATTTTCACTCAATTTACCATTCACTGGAGTGATTATTTTTTCGGTTTAATTTTTTTGTGAGAGTATCACTACTGCCGTGCAGATTTTAGGATTTGACATGTCATTCTTGAAAGTGACTCAATTATTGTAGATGTGACAAAATTTTCTAGACTGATTCATGTGGAGAGTTGATGTGAGGATGATATTTCTTTAAACTAGAGATAATACTTATATTTTTATTTGATTGTTATCATTAGTCTGATTTAATAAATACAACTGTTTAAAAAAAAATCATTTTGGTTTGAATTTTTTTTTCACTTAATTTACTAGGGACTAACAACAAGCTAGTTAGAGGTGTGTTGAGTGCTAGAAAGTGTATATTTATAAAGGATAAAATCATCATTTTACATTCCAAGTCTCACTAACATTCCTACTTTTATGTATTTAAGTCCTTTGTGATTTAATTATGTATGTTTTATTTTAATTAAGTATTTTATTTATTCTAGGGGGAATCATGGTCATTTTATAATGAACGAGAGATTAGATAGCAAAACGGATAGCAATTTTGAATTCAAGATAGTCAAAAACCTTAGGACGAGCCTAAAAAGATAAATGGCACTGTTCACATATACAGCACTGTACACGACATTGTACATATATATGGTACTATTCATGATACTGTTCACATATACTATACGATGATGTGGCACTGTATGATGACGTGGTAGCATTCGATTGGACGAATGATGTGACATTCAATGCTTATGTGGCGTTGATCAGTGACATGGCAGTATGTTAGTGAACCGAAAAACGTGTGTATAGTACATGCATATACACGGAATGATAGCCCTGATGATGTGTTATATCCAATCAGAACTCACAACAAGTCGTAATCCTGAGTGCCCAAATTGTTTTAATCCGATAGCCATGATTTACTCATTGTATCTATAAATAGAGGCTCCCACCCTTAATTTAACATAACTGAATTTATTTTTTAGCTCTATTTTCTGTAATTCCTCATCTATCTTGTATTTTCTATGTATTTTAATAAATTTTCATTTTACCCTTTGTTCAATTATGAGTAACTAATTTTCTTTTAAGCTTGGGTTGAAGGTGAAATCTTAACATGCTTCATGGGCTTAATTTGGTAAATTTACTTTTTCTTCCCCTCTGATTTTTGTGGATGTTTTGACTTTTCGTTGACAGATAGTAATAATCTTGTCTATATATTGTACCGGTATAACCATCTCCCTAGTACAAGGTTATTACTATTTGGCACGATAAGTACTTAGCACCATATTAGTTTGAGTAGGTTCATTAAGAGTGGAAAACTCCCTTTATGATTTAATTGGCACTAATAAAGAATGTTAAGCCTATAGTGTACGTTGAGTGCAGATCCAGAGATCCAAACATTTTATTTTAATAGTTTATTCCCCCCGCTCTAATTTAAATCGTAAGATAGTATAAATCACTTTCACCATAAATCCAACCACCCACTTAAAAAATTAAATCTACACACAATTAAAATTCACCTCCTCATGGGAATGACACTCATCACTATTGATCTATTCTGCAATAGATTCATGCATTTGCAAGTTCAATAAAATTTGCATAATAACTAACATTGTTGACTTATAAAATATTAGGCGTGGCAATCTAAGTTAGAATTCATTTATTCAATTCGATTTGATATAAATTAAATGGGTTTAGGTTTGAAAATGTTGATTAATTTAATAAATGAGTTAATTCAATTTGATTCAATAATTAAACAATTCGAATTTTGGTTTGAGGACATTGATTTGCTTATTTGTTTAGGATTCATTTAATAAATGGGTCATAAACGAATCAAATACAATCCATTCATTTAAAATTTGTTTAATTAAATTATTTATTTATACTTAAATATGTATGAAAAAATTTAAAGTTTGAAGGCTAATATAGTAATTATAAATGATAATAAGTTTATATTTTGTAGAGTGTTATATTTGTGATCTTTTATATTTTATTTTGATTAATTTTTTTGGTAATTATATTTTTGTAAACAAATGCTATTCAATTTGATCCTTATTGGATAAACGAATTATAAATGGATCCAAATTGAATTCGATTTGTTTACTAAGTCTACTAAATGAATTAAATAAATTGAACCGAATATTTGTTTAATAAACAAATCAAATCTGAATCCTAAGATTTCAATTCATTAATAAACAAACCTAATCCAAATCAGTAAAATTTTGACCTAATTCGTTTATGATTTGATTCAAATACGATTCGCTTATTTTTTTTACCACCATTATAAAATACTAATTTTAGCTTTAATGAATAACTCCTAAAATAAAAAGAAAATAGTACAAATCAATGTCCCTGTGAATTTACAATTTTCCCCTACTCTTGGGACGAAACAAAGTATCATGCCTACTTGAATTTATAATAATAATTAAATGACAATATTGCGCTACAATTGACTTGCTGCTCAATCAACTATAAACTGATGAAAATGTAGTAATTTTTTTTTTAAAAAAAGGAAAAGTTAATTTAATGAAGTGTTACCTTTGAATCATTTATGTAGTGGTTGGTTATTTTATAATACTTATTGTAGTGAAAGAATAACAACCTTAATACTTAATTACAAATTTTTTCATTTGATGAAAGTACAATTTTGCCCATATGTCGCTAGTGTGACATCATAATTAGACTAATGGCAATGACGGAAATGTAGTAAACTATCATTTTTAAAAAATTGATATAGTGAAGTGTTATCTTTTAATAATTCATGTAGTAGTTTGTTACTTCAAAAAACTTGATGTAGTGGTGAAAGGATAATAACCCTATTAACTAATTATGTTTAATTTTTTATTTTTCTCATTAAATAATTAATTATGCTTTAGTGTTTAGCTTGTTTCTGGTCATGCCATTGACGAACTAGAACATTTTAAAACTTTTTGGTAAGGGATAACTCAATAGTGATTTGTCGGATTAATCACAAAAAGAGCTTCAAATGGGGATGGATTGGTGAAGGTCTTGAAAAATGAAAAAGAAAATAACCATTAAAGGTGTTATCAACCAATACTCAAACTATCAAGTTAATGGATTACAGTAGAAAAGATTAGTTTCGCAAAAACTTTAAAATTAGCTCTTAAAGTGCATTGAAAAAGTAAAGATAAGCTTAGTTAAACTATACCTTATATAATGGACTGCTCTTGAGGGCATCATATGTTCCTTTTAGAAATGTGGCTAGCGATGATGGCACTTCCCCTCATGAAGTAGGGGCATTTTAGTAATCCATAGTGAAATTAAAATATGAAGCCACTTCTAAGTTCAACACGTGGTGTGTTTTAAAATAGAGCTAACAACATAGGTTATTGGATTGTGATTTTGGTCAACCCAAACATAACTCATTTAATAATCATGTCAAAATAGTAAAATCTAAATTAAACATAGAAAATAAATGGATTATCTAATAATACACTTAATATCTATATAGCACTCTCTATATTCTATAATATTAACTATGTTCCATCTTCAATCATTGACAATAAAAATTACATAGGTCTTTACCTAATTGTAGCATTCTCAAAGTCTTTGATTGTGTCGACTATGTTACTTTATAACCTCTCGAACGTACAAATATGGAACCTTAAGCTTATTTTAATTTTTTTATATAATAATTTAATTGTACATTAGTTTTATTAATTTCTTTTCATTTATTCGATAAGTTCTTGAACTTCTAAAATATTTATTAGCATTTTATGTTTTATAATAGTTTTTAAAGCAAGAAACAAAAATGAGCAAAATTGCTACAAAGTGTGGAAAATCAGTCAACTGGGGTTCATCGATTCTAACAGTTTCTTGGAACAATTTTTGGCTTCATTCATACAATTAGGATATATTAGACATATGCCAGGTTTGAAGATTAGATTTGGCCTAAAAAGATTAATTCTAAAAGGATTGGTTGATATCTTATTTGGGCCTATATTAAAAATAGGTCTTCAAGGTATTTTTCTACATGGACCTATTTCTTATATTCAAACTCCTATCCTATTAGAAGAAGGAGACCATATATGAATTTACAAAGGCTAGGTTAAAAACCTATATAAAGGTGAGAAGAATCAAGCTTTGACATTAAAATTTAGTTCAAGAGATGGGAGATCATAAGGAATAAAAGGGAGGGCCTTTTTTTTCAGAGAAGACCAGGCTACTTTAGCTATATTCTAATCAATAAGATAATAAGGTACTTGTGCCTTTAGTTATTGATCAAATGCAAAAAACTGCATGCTTCTTAATTGACATCTATTTGCTTTTCAACAACCTCTTTATCAACTTCCTCATTAGCTTGTTTAATTCGATGGCTATATAGAGTATAAATGTTGATAGTTGCTTCATTTTATCAATATGAAAATGAAGAGCAAAACTAGAGAGAAGAAAAGAAAGAAACTAAAAGAAAGATAAGAGAAAAAAGAAAGGAAAAAGAAAATAAAAGAGAATAAGCCAAGAGACGAATGAATAAATTAAAAAAGATAAGAAAAGTGAGAAGCCGAAAGTGAAAAATAAATAATAAGGGAAGTTATAGTAAATAGAATTAGGTATTTAGTTTCACAACTAGTGAACCAGTAGGTAACAAATTTATGAAATTTAAGTAGCTATGTTTCAGCTTCTATTATAAGTTCTTATATCAATCCCAACAGTTTATTATTAACCAAGTGTTTTTAAGGAAAAAAAGTACCCAGGAATCCTAAGAAGCATCAACAAATTCGAAAGTGAACCAGGATCTATATGTGGATTACTATTATTATTATTAAGTATTTCATAAAGCATTTTTGTTTCATTGAATGTTTCAATAATGCGATATAATTAAATGTGTGCATATTATATGATTTTTGATGTCATGAAATGTGTTGCAAATCAACAGATTTATACCATTCTTGTTAGTTGCTGTGTGCATGCATATTGATAGTTAGTTTTTTCTACCCATGCAATGATGTTAATTCTGCTGGGCATGACCACCATTTCCTTAGTTTTGCTTGTACAATAATGTTCCTTACGAGTATGAAAGCTATTTTTCTCATGAACTATTTGGTGTAGTTTTTGTTATTTTTCTCATGTACTATTTGGTGTAGTTTTTCATGTATGTTATTTATGATTTTATGTTTGTTCATGTATTATGTTCAATGAGAAGTTTATATAATATGATTATGTGTAATTATTATTTTATTTATGTATAAATTATATCCACTTACTAATCCGCAAGCTCGCTATTTTCCTACTTATCACATTTCTCTTAGGTTTCTATAGGATTTTGTGCAGCTCGATTTATGGTAAGTTGAGATTGGGCCATGACATGCATAGCCACATGTTTTGCATTATTAGCATGTTTATGTTTACATGTATGTATTTGAAATGGATGTATGTCTATAGGTATGTATATATAATGAAATGACTAGCTTATATTTATAAATATTTTTACATAAAGCATGCTGCCTCTTTATATTTTTATAATAGGGGCCTGAGGATAGTTCTATATATTCATGGATTAATTTATGTTTTAAGCTTTACATATGAGTATAAAATAAGTCATATAAATGTTTTCCCACAATTTACCTAGATCCAAAAGAGAGGTAAGGGCTACTTGTGTCATTTTCTCTTGTCCTTTAATAGTTTTCTTTAATAAATTTGATTTTCAATATTTTAGATACGTGTGAGTAAATTTTTTGTTGGTTAATAATTTCAAAACACTAACATGGGTTTTTAATTAATAATTTTTTAGAAGTTCTTCATTTTCTCTAAAAGAATTTATATTTACTTGATTTTAATATCAACAATTGCTATCTTATTTGTTTAGGCACACAACTAGATGATTTTGATAGGGATTTGATTGCCAATTTATGACTTTTGATATGTAATTGTCAAATAACTAAACAAAAGTGATAGTATTATGGGATGTTTTCATTTGATTCATGTAGAATATAATGAAATATAAATAAATTAAGTTTGTGTATTATTTTCTTGATTCAACTTATATTTCTTATTTTTTTGGTTTTATTAAATTGAATCTGGAGAGCTATTTTTGGATTATTTCATGGAACAAGGTTAAGTACAGAGCTTTGCTTTACTTAATAGTTAAGTAAGAAAAGATTAAGATAATTGAGTTTGCAATTATTTTAGGTTTTTTAAAGATAATGAACGATATTCTCAATATTGACTTATCTAATATTTAATAGTGCAAAATGAACTTAATCATAATTCTTATCATGCGTTAGAACTTAATAAATTGTGATCTAAAATTTCAAATTTTCTACTTTAACTTCTTTAGTTTATTTTACAAAGTAAATTAACTTTAAACCCTCCTAAATTTTATGTGCATGTTCATTAGTGTGTCCTTATTATATCTGGAAAGATTTAGTTAATTCCATTAAGCCTAGGTAGAGTTTTAAATTTAGTTTTTGTTTATGATCAATTTTGTGCGTTTTGTGTTAATAGTTAGTGAGGAACAATCTTATGAGAAAATGACCTTGCTCCTCTACGTAATAACGATAATATTTTTAAGATAAGAATTTAAATGATATGCTTTTTAACATATTAGATTTAATGTTTAGGTGATGTCTTCTAAATTCTACTTTCCTTTTAGAAATTGAGAACAATGTCTCGTTCTAATTGGGAGGAGAGAATAGTTGACAATTGTGAAATAAATGATAGTTGTGTTGTTGTAGCTACGAACCATTTTTGAATTTTTAAGTCAAAGATGTCTGAATATAGAGTCTAATTACTCTAGAAATGCATCTTCCTAATCTTGGTGTTTAGTTAAAAAGACAAAAAAAAAACACACAAAAAAATGAATTTTTGAATTTTTTTTATATTATTGACTAACCCTTTTTGTCTATCTTGGCCATCTTGAGAGATTCAACAGATTAGTCTAGACACACAAACGAGACAAGTGATGGTGATGGTAAGTTAAGATTTTATAATACCTAATCCTTTCGTTTTATTCATGAGCAACAACAAAAGGACCAAAAAGAAAGAAAGGAAAAGAAAAAAAGAAAAGGAAGAAGAAGAAGAAGAAAAAGAAGAGACACTCTCACTTAGTAACCGGAACTTATGCCTCAATAAGTAGAGAGTATTCGCGTTAAACGATGAGAAATGATCAAAATTGTGTGAATTCTTATTTAGTAATCGGGCCTCCATCCTCAGCAAGCAGAGAGTGCTCGCGTCAAATGGTGACAGTTCGATTTATCCAACCCAGCTCTTTCTTAGTAATCGACCCTCTTGCCTTAGTAAGCAGAGAGTGTTCACATAACATTGATAGAGTTGGTTAAAGAAATAGTATAAATAAATTTACTGCCTATGGACGAAACTCCAATGAGATGGTAAGAATGAAAGCATTACTTTATTTTGACCAAACCCTATAATCATTATATCAAATATTGCTAAGCACCAAAGATAGTTCGCTGAATTGTCGATTGACGGTTGGGTAGCAAATGGGGAAAATGCAGTTTTTTGGAAAAGTTCATTTATTTAGTAAACAAATTTTAGTTTGATTTTATCACTTAATTTGCTAAGAACTAGTAATAAGCTGGTTAGAGGGTGTGTTTAGTATTGTAAAATGTATATTTTAAAGGGTAAAATTGTCATTTCATACTCAAAGTCTCATTAACATTTCTATTTTTATGTGTTTAATTCCTCTAAGCTTTTATTATGTGTATTTTTATTATAATTTAAGTATTTTATGTATGTCAAGGATATTTTGGCCATTTCATAACAAAAGAGAAGTTGAACAACAAAATAGATGGTATTTTTTAACTTAAAACGTTTGAAAACCTTAGGAGGAGCATAAAGGGGTATTCAACATTATTCACGTATACAGTACTGTTCACAAGTACAGTACTATTCACCTCATACATTGACTAATGATGTGACATTGACCAATGACATAATAGCATCCCATAAGACCAATGATGTAGCATTAATTGATTGGAGCCCATTAAGTTACATTTAGCTGTAACTTACTCTGCACATAGGAACAATAATATAGTGGTGGGGGGCCCACATGATTTGTGTGAAAGGAGTAAGTTACAGGTGAATGTAACTTAACATTTGCCTAATTGATTATGTGGCATTAATTGATGATGTAGCGTTAACCGATTACGTGGTAGCACCTTATTGGACCAAAATGTTTTTGTGGCATTGACTGATGATGTGTTCCAACCAATCAAAACTTACCACGTGACATAATCTTAAACGTCTGAATTGTTTTAATTCAATGGCCATGATTTACCCATTATATTTATAAATAGAGGGCTCCTCACCTAATTTGACATCTCTGAATCTATTTTTGAGCTATATTTTTTGTAATTCTGACTCCATCTTGTATTTTCTACGTATTTTAATAAAATTTCTATTTTACCCCTAATTCAATTATGAGTGGCTAGTTTAGTTTCAAACTTGGGTTGAAGGGGAATGCTCAACATGATCCATGGGCTTAATTAGGTAGGTTTATGTTCTTTTTTCTCTCTGATTTATGTGGTTATTTTGACTTATTGTCGATAGACAGTCTATCATATCTAGATTTTGCATGGTATACTGGCTCTCTACTGAAGGATCGTTATTGTTTGCCACAATAAGCACTTAGCAATATATTAATTAAAGTGAAAATTCTCCTATAGTATTTTGTGGGTCGTCTTGACTAAGTATCGATAGAGAGTGTATCTAAGTTATTTATTGGATGGTCTTGCCACGTTGTCAACAAAGGATTATTATCATCTCGCACAGTGTGTTCTTGACACCACACTTAGTGAAAGATCGTTACCTTCTGACACAATGAGTGCTTGATACCATATTTACTAAAATGAGGATTATGAAGAGTGAAAATACCCCCCTTATGAATTAATTGGAACTAAAAAGGAAATATTAAACCTATAGTGAATGTTGAATTTGAAACCAAAGAGTCAAGCGTTTTATTTGCATTGATTTCATTTTTAAGTTATTCCTGCCATTTTATTTTAAGTCATAAGATTAAAAAAAAAAGAGAAAAATTCACTTTCAACCAACTCACAAATACACATAAAAATTTAATCTTACGCATAATTAAATCTACTTTATTGTAGAATTGACACTCGTCACCACAAAATTTATTGTACAATAGATTCGTACATTTACTAGTACAATAAAATTTACACAACACATAACTAACTTCTTTTTGGGTGTGAAACGATGTCAAATCAAAATATTTAGCAGGCATTAACTCTCCTTGAGAAGGAGGTGATCTAGCCACACCTTCCAATACGATTATCTTGAACTACGAACATTAAACAGGAAATCTGAACATTAAATATGAAACTAATGATAACTTGAAATTATTTACCATCAAACAAGAGAATATTATTCATTGAACATGAAATCTCTTATAGCACACTTGAGCCTCTGATAATTCTTTTAAAACTTAACCATTAATCTTGAAGAGTCAACCATTAAACATGAAACCAGTGCTACCAAAAGGTTTGTGCAATAAATATGAAACATAGGATTATAAACTTGCAATCATATAAATAATGGAAATCATAGCATAATAAATATGAAATACTTATTATTAATCTTGACTTAAAAATCATTAAACATAAAACCGATGCTAACTTAAAACTTAAAACAAACATGAAATTTAGGATCATAAATTTGCAATAATATAATTAAGTATATTCAAGTACAAATATGAAAACAATGCCATCAAACCTGAAATTACTATCATTAAATATGAAACTAATTTTCTATTATTATGTTATCTTATATTCTTTTTATTTGATTAAATTTAATTATTATGTATATGTAATACACACACAAATATTATAATATTATTTTATTCATTAAGGACAACCGATTGCTCCCATTTACTATTTTTTAATTTCATAATGTTTGGCTGTCACTTGGCAGCCAAAGAATTAAAGAGCTCGTTTTATTATTTTTGTTACTTTGCATATGTCCGATACATGCGTGTAAGGTTGCGAAGGCCTCTCTTATAGTATCGAAGTTGGGCATACAAGACCAAATTCTTAATAAAATAGAGATAATGTTATCTTATTTAGCGTGTCAAATCATTTATCCTTTCGATTTTAAAGAATTCGTAGTAAACGAAATTAATCTTCGTATAGTTGGACATCATCTAACGCAAACTTTTTTAATTTAATTTACTATTTTTGAAAAATAAAATTAGTTCATTTCACCAAATCCGTTTGCGACACGACAACAGACAACCACCAATGCGCACGCTTTTGCGGAACTGACTGACTTAACGCCGTCAAAGTACCCGTCATATAGCTTTGACAAAGATTGGAATATTCTTTTATGAACCGCATCAGACGCCAGTGCGAACAGGAAAAATGCAGTTAATTTAACGGCGTGATTGAACCAAAGAAAGAACAAATTCAGTACGACAAGTCGTACAGGCGAGTAGGTGACGAGCGGACCACGCAAAGAAGATTATTGTTATTATTATTATTTTAAATTAAGGCTGAAAATGCGACAACAAAAATGTTATTTACTTGAATAGACATGATGGTGTGACTGTATATATATGAAGTGTATGACCGTGTTTGTTTATCCACTCTTGTTCCCCTTTCGCCCTCTCCTTTTAGTTTCTTCAATTCCACTAAGCACTTATTGAACCTTGCTGGTGGCTACAGCAAAGCTTTTGCTAAAAAGTGATTTTAATTGTATGGCCGCTAATTCGAAGAGCACTCGAGAGATCGCCACCTTGGGGAAACGACTGGCTAACCATATCTTCAGGCGCGATCCTTCTGCCACTGCCAGGTTTGTCCTTAATTACTGTAGATTCTTTTGCTACGATTCCAGAATCAATTTTTATATGATCTGATCTCAGCCGTTGATCAATCATACTTTTTTTTTAAGAAAAAAAAAAAAATTTTGTTTTGGCTTTTGAGAATCATTCATCACTCACTGATGCAATTTACTTCTTTAGATAGATATTGATCGTGTTTGCGGATAGAGTTTTGGACGGTAGCCCTCCTGCCATTGTGTGTTTTTGTGCCGTACACACGTTGCTGTTGTTGTTGTTGGTGGTGTATAAAAACGACAGACTAACAAGCCCAATAGTAATATGACATTTGTCTATTTTGGGTATTTTGGTGATTTACTCATTCGTTTCGCTCTTTTGACAAACTGAAAAAAAAATCTAAATTTAATATTCTGTTTTTATAAGGTAAGCAAACAATATGCTGGGACTATTTTTTTTAATAACTTACCGAGGGTTTCTTCCAGATTTTCAACCAGAAATCTTTGATCTAGATCCTACGTATTCTTTTTGAGAAAGATCCAAGTTTTGGGTCAATTTGAAAAATTCCAAGTTTTGAGTCAATTTTCTAATTTATTTTTGTGCTGACTAATTGTGATCTCGCCTTCTGACTATACAATAGACTAAATGTAAAAGCTTTAGTTACTAATTTATATGATTACGATAAATAAACTCGTAAACTTGATTCAATGTTAAATTCTCTTGTAAATGAGACGAATATCTGAATTTATATCATTTGGAAAGAAAAGAATGGGAGACGATGTGTAATCAGATACTGTTAATTGTTAATTGGAACAAAGTTTGTCGGGTCGGTTGTGAGTCATATGCTGATCACGTGAAAAACACGCTTGTTGGGAATTTGGGTTATCGAGAGTTGAGAAATGAGAAGAATTTATCTAAATAGATAAGCTCGTAACTCAGTTTCACGTGGTCTGCACCCAACCCGATGCTACTCTTCTAATTGTAATGTCAGTGCTTCTTGACGAATTTACAAAGATGCCCCCATAAGTGTACAACCTTCTAGATTATGGCGTGTTAAGGTGAAATGTTCTACTAATCAAATTCTGCTAGCAGAGTAGGTAGGCTCGGTAAATTTTTATTTTTTATTTTGTCGATCTATTGTTTTAATATTTATGGGACCTAAGAAATAAAAAATGAAAAAAATTTATAAAGTCGGCAGCCTTGTCAATTAATAGAGTTTAATTCACTTAACATAACACCTTAACAGGTTCAGTCCACACAAATTTTTCTCATAAAATATGTGTGAATTATTTTCATAAACTTTTATTGGTGTTTAAAGATTTACAGGTAAGTTTATTTTGGTTTCTCTAAAATTTATTATGTAATTTGAAATGTGCTTGGTCAAATATTGGTCTTAATTATTTTTTTGTGCTTTTGTGGAATTGGATGATTTATTTTTTTTGAGTCCTTCCACTTCTAATAAATTCTGAGTTTAAATATTTATACAAATATACTTATGATTATCTTTCTTTTTTTTTGGGTTGGGGGGGGTTGTGTGTGTGTAAAACATATGTGAGATACTTTATGAACTACTTAGTATGCATCATTATTCATAAACAAAAATATTTTCAAATGCTCTCATAAAATGTTTGAATGATTTATAGAAATAACTGTGACTAATTGATGTCTTAGCCATGTATCCATAGTAATAGGATTTTTAGGATATTTATGTAGATTTAATATTGTCTAGTTAAGGTTTCACACTATTAATGCCCCATTTGCCAAATATCTAATCTCAACTTGTTTAATTTTCAATGCTATTAATCTTGAGCACCATAATTTATTTTGTGAGTATTATTACAATTGACTATAAAATCTTTTTAGACTTAATAATTTGTGGTGATTTTTCTGCAGGAGATTTGGGCACACATCAGCATATGACAAGAACGTTGATGATCAGGTACGGCCTAGTGTTGTTCCAGATGATGTGATTGAGCCCCAATCAGAGAAATACTGGGAGCCAAATCCACAAACCGGAGTATTTGGACCTGCCAGTGGCACTGAGGCTGCAGGCACGGAACGTGGCTTTCACTCCTCACCTGCAAATGGTCCCGACCAATCTGTCTTAGAGGAGAAAGCCTGGTTCCGCCCAACAAGTCTGGAAGACTTGGAGAAGCCTAACCATCCTTAAAGCACCGCTACTCGTCTTGTGTGCCTGGTATATTATTCTACTACTAATTATAATAAAAGTGCAGTTGAATGTTGCTGTTGGAGCTCAATATATTGTTGGTTTCAGAGATGTTATTTGCGAACTTATAGCATTTCTATGGGCATTGTAATGTTTTGTTGTTGTGTGCAAACTCAAGACTTTTAGAAGCTAAGCATAGTAATGCGTACATGTAACCGTGTGGGATGTCTTTTGAGTTTGAGACATTTTGCTCTAAAATACTTGTTATTCTAGTGATATTTGGTACCTTAAAATCGTTTATTTCTTTGGTTTCAATTTACTATTACTTTTCTTGAAAAGATGATGATAAGAGATGTTGACCAACTGGCGAAGGAGCCCAAAAATGGTAAAATTAGAATGGCAAATAGTCATTGTTGTGAATGGCTAACAAACAGTCCCATTTAACAGTCGCTATGTAATATCATATCATAAATAAATTTGCTTGGGACTTTGAAGAATAGCTAGACTAAGATTGAATCCCATTTCGGTATTTTAGAAAACATGCTTTGACTTTATGATTTGCTACATTATTTCTGGCAATGCATAAGGATGATCTTATGCCCTTTTGTTCCAAGTCTTTGAAGTCGGCAAAGCTAATTCGTCGACATTTTTTATGATAAAGAGCAGAATATGGAAATGTGGGGCTCATGAAGAGAATAACCAATTATGTTCTTTTCATTCATATTTCCAATCCCAAGACTTCGTGGTAAATGGCAATAAAATACAATATATGTGGCCGTACATCACGGGCCGCTCAAAACTCCTACAAACGAAGGATAATTTGGTTTGCACAGTTGCATTTAGTAAAAATCTGCCAAAATGCGAAGTGCACTTAGAAGCAGTGTACATTTAGAACTAAAGGCTGGTTGCGCTTCGACATGAAATGCGCTTAGTAGTAGGCCGCTTCACACAACTAGCAAACTGCGGTGCATTTAACAAGCACGGTCTGAAATTTAAAATTCTCTATAATTGTAAATATCTTAGAGTTTTTTAAAATTAAGCATTTAAGTCCTTAGTTTTATAGGCAAGTTGGCAAGTTGCATAGTGAGTTCTAGAACCCATCATCTAAAACTATAAATAGCCCACAACCATTGCCATTTTTGGACACGGCACCAACAATTCCAGCACACACACACAAACAAACACAAGCTCTCAAGCTCTCTTGTAAAGCTTTCTTGTAATTTACTCTTTGTGAGTAATAAAATTATATATTTGGCCATATTGTTCTTACTTTTTTCTAGCATTATCACAAGTATTCTTGCTTATCTAGTTTGAGAAGCGTTCTAGGCTTATTTAGCGACTTGTGTACTAGAAGTCATATAAGTACTACACAGGTTTGCTATAAGCAAATACTCATCCCGTGACATGTAATTGGCTTTCAAGGTAAAAGAAAACAAGACGGCTACTTTGTCTAAAATTCACCCAAGTAAGCAGACAAGAGAGCAAGCTCAGGATGTGTTTGAAATTCAGGTGTTGTATCTTTTAAACTATAACTGTTGTTGAAAAAAAAACTATAATTATGAAACAAAAAGTTAATAATATGTAGTAAATATAAATTTTAAATAATAATTTTGACAAAATTATTAAAGATATAATAGATTTTTTATTATACAAGTGAAAAATCATATCAGCATAACTTTCAAGTTACAGCAGTTAGTGCTATAACTTTTAAGTTATAACTGTCCAACTTCAATTCCAAACGCACCCTAAATAACCTTGACATAAAAGGAAAAGCAAAAAGGTCTTAAATTTCCAATAACTATAAGTTTCGTGTGCTGAAACAGACAAACACTGCCATACATTTCCCATGCTTCATATGCATCGAAACATACACACGGCTACCATATATTTCCCAAGTTTCATATGCAATGTTCAATTAACGCGGTCCTAAAATTCTGAATAAAAGAGCATCAATGACCTATGATGATACTTTAGGAAAAATATAATATTTGTTGAAGAAGGTTTTGGCAACTATCTGAACATTCACAGATCTAAACTCTTCCTGAAACGGTTTTTCCCTAAAAGCAACTGGGTGAGAACTATCCATAATGTGCATGAAATTTCAAATGGGAATAGAAAATATCAGAATCAACCAGTCCAAAGAGAGATGCCCTTACTTTAAATTTATAAAAGGTGTTCAACGTGAATATATTCCATTTCCCTAGCTTAATCTGCAACCACCAGTAATATTCAAGAGACACATGCTTCCTCAATAATACAGAAAGAATTAATCATCTGAAAAGTCAGTAACTTTCAAGAGGCAAACACACAAGATACATACATAGATACATACATACATATATAATCACCTTTTATATATTATCCAATTCAAGTCTGGATTGTGAAAAGCAGTATAAGGAAATAGAATAAGATGAACACAAGGGTGCGGTCATAACGTCTCTTTGTTGACAACGGCCATGTATACATATTAAATAATTGAAATACACTATGATTTCAAATCCGCTTTTTCACTAACAAAAAGTTGCTCTAACATATTTCAATCTAGATAAAGAACATATTTTTATAAGACTCTTATGACGTCCTTCACTTGTTACTCTTTCGTGTTAACCAAACTGGTGAACATGCTAGCAGTTCATGGAGTGCCCAATGTAATACAACTGAAAGACATGCCTTTAATTATCAGCACAATAGGACTAGGAATTTCGACAATAAAAATGATATAGGTCTAGTGAAGTTTCTCTATGTTGCCATTTTAGGAAAAATAACATGAAGAATAAATAAGATCCTATAATATCAAAAACTGATGATTAACATACCTAGTCCATGCAGTCAGGACTCGAGCATTCAAGGAACCTAGTTTTGCTGTTTCCCTGATTCCTACACTTGACCTACTATATTTATATTGTAGCATAAAACCTTGGTCTTCTGAAATACTCAGATTCATAAACTGATAGTTCCTACCAGTAATTAGCTCTTCTCTGGGTGGTAGCCAAATAGTCGCAATTTTATTTTCCGCTCCATCTGCTAATACGTTGTTCTTTTGAGTCAAAACATTGTCATAACTTGAAACATCTTCCAATAAGCAACCCAATCTATGCAAAAAACTCAGTCAAGTAAAATATTTCCAATCCCATTTCCCAAATAGAAAAAAAAAAGAATTCAATTTCTTGGCAATTGCAAATTCAGATGGCGGAAGAACTTTGTACTAGAAACTTAAGAAGTTTCTCATCTTAAAACATACTCAATTTCATCCACTGAATTTTTCACCAGTTGAAAAACTCCTCTGCCATTGTAGAACAATAATATATTTCCTCTGTATTCTAATCCCTGTACCAGAGACAAATAACCAAAATAACATGCTGCTCTCTCTCTACAAATTCATCTGTATGTCTTACCCTATTCAGCAATATCACTTGTCCAGCCAGCAAAATCTATTCAGAGATGATCATGAACAAAACTGCTGTTGTCATTATAGAATTCCTGGATTGATTTTCCAATGACACAAACTCCAGCATTCCTACTTGAATGTCTGTAACCACAATTTTGAGATGTTGAAGCAATCTAGAGGGTAGCTAGAGAAGACCTTCTGAGACTTGAAAACCTTCATTTATTAAAGTCAAATATTTATTTGACCAAGAAATCAGACATCCTTGGAAAAATTCCTCTCGCAAAATTAACTGCCACATGATGCATATTGAATCACTTCTCAGTTGTGAAATTCTTGAGTCTAAAACAATTTCAGCATATACTTATCCCAAACACGTGTACCTGGTGAGCACCGATACTTAATCTAAAACTTGCTGGTCATATTAGAACCATGTTTGCCAGATTTTCAAAATTGAAAAGAGAACCAATCAGGTGAAGCCATTCTGGCTGAGGAAACGAGGATGTTACCAGCGAGGAGCAAGCAAGGAACTCATTTAGCTGGAGCAATATGATTCTGGATTCCTGAAAGGATTATCATCATACAGAATATTATCAGGTAGGATTTAGGTTACAAAGAAGAACAGCACAATGAACACAAATATGTCCAATCTTTTCTTACAATGTCTCTGCTCAAGGACCATTAATGCCGATTGTAAAAGCTGCCTGGCCTTCCTATCTGGAGTGCATCCAGAAGATTCCATTTGTTTGTATATTTCAGGTACCTGGAAAGGAAACAACTAGCATGTGAACAAATGAGTCTCTTAAGTTTATACAAAACGTATCTAACTTTCTTTTGCCATGTAAGTAAATGAATTCAAATCAAGTCAGGGGCGTTGACCACCTTATGGAACTTCTTTGCTCTAATAAATGCTTTCATAAGCGTACTATATGTCACCAAATCAGGACTAATACCCTTCAGAGACAACGGAATATTATCATTAGAAACTGACTGAAGAAGCATATGTCAAAATGAAAATATGAAGAAATCAAACATAACTGTGTTATTTGAACTTGACTGTTATTCATACGATGAATTGAAGGCTTACAATTTCTTTCATAAGGTGATAAACGGATAGTGCTTCCTTATATTTCCCTGTAACTCCAAATGCATTAATCAACACATTCAGCATTACCAGATTTGGCTCGATTCCTTCTGGTTCCATGAGCTGAAGTACCTTAACTGTCTGTTCACACAATCCCTGTATACAAAGAACACTTTCATACCATTCAAAAGAATATTTTTCTTTTTTAAATAGGAACACTTTCATAATTAGTTGCTACCAGAGGCTAAGAATTTCAAGTCACTTTCAGTTTACCATCTCTGATAGTCCTCTCCCAAGGAAGAACAAGCTAGCCTGCTTTTCCAAGTATTGTTGTCACAATTTTTATTCCAAAATGTTCAAATTACTTGATCCTCTATCAAGTCCTTAGACAATCTCTAACCTGATAATAACAACACCATGGAACCCTAAGCCCCCACATAATTTAGCTAACTTTCAACCATCTATTGACTAATTGAATTCATGCTTACTCTTCTGCTTAGCTACTGCTATCAATGTTCTAACTATTAATCTGATGTAGCTCCGATACCAAATTCATACAGAACCAACAGATGAAAGAAAAGAGACAAATAGAGAAGAAAAGGTTGAAAAATCAGAGAAATTGAAGGGGGAAATAAATTTATTCCAATAATCAATAATTTATCCAAAAGATTGAATCAAAAGAGAAACATAATGGCCCATTTATGAAGGCCATAAAACTAAGCAAAAGAGAACTAAAACTACAAATACTAGTTAGCAACTAAAATAAGGAAAATAAACATGACTACGAAACTAACCTAGCTTGTCCTACCGTCTATCACTTTACAATGCCTCCATTTTCACCATTAAAAAATTTCCTTTTGAAACTAGAAATTAATCTCCAATCTCTAACCTCGGTTCCCAAATCCCCCGTGTTGCATCACGCATGAACAATGGATGTGGTAAGCCTTGCATTTCATCACCATAATGACACACAAAGCTTGAACCAAGTATTGTTGTGATTTTTTTTCCCCTTATTTGATACAAGAAGACCAATGATGCAAAAAGAACGAACATACACAAAAAAACAGGCTAAAACAGAAGCAAAAAGAAGACTTCCAACTGATAGAGGGAGAGAGACATGGAGAAAAAGTATCAGAGGAAAAAGAAAAGAATAAGGATAGAACCAAAAACCAATGAACAAAAGAAGAAAGGGAAATAGAGGAAGGAGCGAGTGGCAGAAAAAAGACGAAGCTCTTCAAATATTCTGAAAAATTACTCACTCTTTGTCTTCCTATAACACAACAAAATTGATTAATAGAGTTTGCACATCGTGCAGATGAAAAGAATTTCTCTTACCATGGTAAAACATTGAAAGCTATCTACTAAAGATATTGAAGATAATCTTAACATCAATTTCATAATACATTTGCAGTGCAAGTGTATTGACTCCAATAAACATAAAGACTTAATCAACCGATTATGAATCCCAAACCTAACAACCTTGAAGAAAATGTTCATCCACCTAATTGTTTCAATCCTAATTATTTCTGGTGTGCCCTACTCGTTATGGAAATGTAAAAATAATTTAAAAACAAAAGGAATTCTTTTAACTATTGAGTGTTTTAAAAAATGACATCTTAACTATTGATTGTTTTAAAAATGACATCATTAAGTAACAATATTTATAGCAGATCTAATAGCTTAAAAGTTAAAACAATGAAAAAGGTACTTTTTCATAAAAATGCAACTAAATAATTATATTAATCAATCTAAGACATAAAACTGTTATCTCCCACTTGCAGGTGACTTAGTTGATGGCTAAAATATAGGTGAGGCCAGCACAGAGTAATGGGACAATTAATAAGTATAATTTTTATGGCTTATCCTAATATATCATAAGTTGTCAAGTGATCTTTCAGTCTGCCTAATTTGCATTATACTAATAATTTCAGTCCATTTCTGAACAAGAATAGCATGCCATACATGTCTAAACTAAAAAACAAAGATCAGAAGCTAATAATTAACTGGTACTGTAACTTAAATTTAATATATAACTGAAGACTGAGAAGCTTAAAGTTAGATGATAAAGTGGAACTGCACCTGCTGAGCATAAGCATTTGCTAAGATGCAGAACATGCTCCCTGATGGTTGAAGACCTTCCAACTTTAGAGCAGCTATGCACTCTTCAGGATCACGAAATCTCCCATACTGCCCATAAATATCAACTAAAATAGCATAAATAGCCCCAATTGTTCCATGCCCCCTATCCTTCATATTCTCAAAATTTTTCTTTATCACATCCCACTTCCCCTGCTCTCCTAAACAGCTAATGATAGTAATAAAAATTTTTGGATCAGGATAAAAACCTTGTTCCTGCATTTGTGTAAACAACTCAAGTGCCTTAGCAACATCCCCAGCCTTACAGTGCCACCGAATCAAAGAATTCCACGTCACTATATCAGGCCTTATAGATTCTTGTTGCATTTTCTCAAACACTTCTAGTGCCTCAACCAACTCGCCATATTTCCCAAATGTATCGATAATACTGTTATATATCTGCCTATCTAGCGACAAACCCATCTCTCTAATCTCTTCAACAATTCCTATAGCTTTCTTCCACATGCCGTTGTCTCTATAAAGACCAATAACCTTACTATGCACAAATGAGTTCAATTGAAACCCCTTGCTCCTCATCTCGTTGATTACAGACCATGTATCATCCAACCGCCCAGCATTCACATGATAATCTAACAGAATCTTGTATGTTTCTTGGTTTCTACAAATTCCCATTTCTTCCATTACCGTCAAAAGTCTACTCCCAAGTCCCAGAAGGCCTTTCTTCAAAAACCCTCTTAGCAAAATATTGTAAAATCTAAGTTTAGGATTGAAGCCAAAGCAAATCATCTCTTGGAAAATGGCATCCGCTTCCAAAGTTCTACCAGCACTTGCTAGAGCCTCAATCAATGAAGCATAGGAAATCGAACTGGTATGAAAACCCAACGCCTGCATTTGAGCAAGAAGAGCCATAGCCTTATCAATGTCACCAAGTTTGCAGCAATATTGAATTGACTTATTGTACGAATCGCCTGAAAGTTCCTCTCCGGAATTAGAACCATCAGGGGACTGTATACTTAAGTTCTTGTTGCCGAAACTATAAGTACCAACCTCTTTGACACATCTTCTCATACCAGAATGACAAGATGAATTTAACAACTTGTATCTTGCATGTTCTCTGATACTGCTATGAATCGAAAAAACCACCAAGAGAGGAGATGTGCCATGAATTGGTAAAAGTGAAATCGTCTTGAGATTGAACATGAGGATGGATTTTATTGCAAAGATTGCAGCTACTATTACAAACCCAGAACCAAAAACGTCAAATTTTGTCCTTAAACCAACAGGCAGCGGTGAAACTTGTTATTTTGTTTTGTTTGGAAGGCTGACCGTAATTACGTAATTACTATAAAGAGATGGTGGAATCCGGTCAAGTCAATGCCTTTGTTGCAACGAGAAGGTCCATCCCATTTGTTTTCGAAAATGAATAATTATTCAAGTTCAAAATTGACATGAATTGCAGTTTCTTCAAGTTCACATACCCTCTAAATACGCGATGATTTGGCTTCCGTAGAAGAGAAAACAGCAGAGCCAGAGTTTTCGGCGGCAACTTAGCATTAATTCTTACTGGTTACGGAGACAGTGGCGTTGGCAGTAGAACCGGACGAGTTACCCATTTTGTAGTGGTGTCAGGGCCGCAGGGATTAAATTTTGATAGCTTAAACAAGGAAGTCTTTGTACACAATAAAATAAGGAAAGAAGCAAAGGGGCGGATGAATGGCCCGCGTTAAGTCACATAATTTTTTATTTTTCACATTTAGTGTAACTCTATGTTAATGCATGGTTAGGTTAGAACATTTATCTTTTTGTTTATTATTTTCTCTCCTCTATGTCTTTTTTTTTTTTTTTTTAAATTTTTTTCATGTGTTTTTCTGTGTCTTCGGTCTGTCAAGTTTCCCTTTGTTCTTTAATTTTTTTGTCTCTCGCTCTAACCCTTAAACCCTTTTACATTCGCAATTTCTCAAACAATAAGAAAAAAAAAGAAAAATTTTAATTTGACAAAGCTTCAACATATGTTAATTAGCTGTAAAGAACATTCAATAATAATAAAAATAAAAAATGAAAAATCAAGGAAATAGAAAAGTTTGTCATCAATTACCATGGCCATTACCAAGGGGAAGTCCAAGTTTGAATGTTTGTCAAGGAGGGAACAATTAATTTTCATATTTCCTTAAATTCTTATGGTGGAATAAATTTGGTAAAAAGTTATGCAAGATAAGTTTTATGCAAGTTCAAAGCAACTATAATGTAGTTAAGGGTCTTAGGAAATATGTCTTATTTTTCAATAAAGATTTTCTATAATATTTTCTATTTTTTCTAAGATTCCTATTTTTTAGGAATAAATAATTTCTCATTTTAAACTTGACTTATTCAAGAAGGAATACTACTAGTATAAGAAAATGAATATTTCTTCCATAAGTAATAATCATTATATATAGGGAGGTTGAGTTCACTTATTTGTTTAAACACAACAATCAGTTCTCTAGAAGTAAACGGTTTCTAGTGAGAGAGAAATAATAGATCTATTGAGAGATTAAGTATTATTGGGGTTTTGGGTGTGAGCGAAAATACTTGGGTGATTGTAATAATTTTTTACATAGTAAATTTTCTCTCGTTGTCCTTAGCGACAATGATTTTTCTCCATTATAGGAGTTTCCCATGTAAATTCTTGTGTTGTGTGATTGGTTATATTCTCTATCTATTTTTTTATTTGTTATTTGTTTGATATATTTTTGCTTACAAGATTGTATTAGGATTAAAATTTCCTAACAAATGGTATCATAGGTAAGGTTGCAATTTAAAGCAAATATATCTACAGTAAGGTTTTAAAATCCTATGAGAATTGAGGTTGAGAAGTTTGATGGGAGAATTAATTTTGTCTTAAGATTCAAGTCAACTATATATTAATTCAATCTGGTGACACATGGAAAATAAGGGCGATGTGAACCTTGTTCTCACTAGTGGAAACCCCTGGAGGTGTGTAGACAATCAAGGCACCTTAAAGAAGATTGTTAGAATGGAGCAACTTCAACAAGTGGCTCCAAGTCAGTATATAAAAATAGTAATAGTATTACTAACGGAAAGTCTCTCATCATTATGAGAGACGATGATCCCCTATAATAAATGATGAAGACATTCTCATGGTAAGCTATTAGTGCCATGGAAAAAGGATGTATTAATGCTAGCGGGTCCATAATATTTGTGCACAATGCATGGTTTGACATTTATGCAAGGCGTGTGGTGGAATTTTTTATGTTGATGGCTGAGGTCTCTAAAGAAAGCCAAACATGAGAGTGGTTATTTTTAACAAGGTGATCAACATGTGTCGAATATTTGTACTTTGGATAAGGTGGAGTATGATGATTCTTGTTATTGAGAATTATGGCTGCTAAATAGAGGATAAGATTTTACCCATGGTGGAGTGATTCTCATAAGCCCTATGTGAGTGTAGTTTTGATGGAGTAAAGAAGGTGGAGATGACATGGTTGTGTGGATACATGGCGAATCGTGTTTTGTCACCTAATTGAAAAACTCACAAAGGTACAGATTGTTAGGAAATATGTCTTATTTTTCAATAAAGATTTCCTAAGATATTTTTCTTTTTATTTTTGTAGGATTTCCATTCTTTAGGAATAAGTAATTTCCCCTTTGGGACTTGACTTATTCAAAAAGGAATAATACTAGTATAAGAAAATGAATACTTCTTCCACAAGTAATTACTATATATAGGAAGGTTGGATTCACTTATTTGTATAACACAACAATCAGTTCTTTGCAAGTAGATAGCTTCTAGCGTGAGAGAAACAATAGGTCTATTGAGAGATTGAGTATTATCGGGTTTTGGGTGTGAGAGAAAATACTTGGGTGATTGTAATAATTTTTCACATAATGAATTTTCTCTCGTCATCCTTGCCGACCAAGGTTTTTCTCTATTATAGGAGTTTTCCACTTAAATTCTCAT
Source organism: Luvunga scandens (assembly GCA_030449905.1). Taxonomy (NCBI): domain Eukaryota; kingdom Viridiplantae; phylum Streptophyta; class Magnoliopsida; order Sapindales; family Rutaceae; genus Luvunga; species Luvunga scandens. Next base: position 16,215,851 of record JASUUG010000210.1, on the reverse strand, counting down.
ATTGTATGATTAATTTTATTCTCTATCTATTTTTTATTTGATATATTTTTGCTTACAATATTTTGGTGGGATTAAAATTTCCTAATAAAAAGAAGTAAAGAGTTACGAGTAGAGATGAAAGAGAAAAAAAAATTATAAAGATGACTGTGAAGATAGCTGGTGAAAGAAAGAAGATGATAAAAAAAATAAATGAAACATTTAATACATCTCAATAAATCTTAAACATTCATTTATATATAATCTAAAGGCTCACAAAAAATGTAAAATATAATGTAATTTTAAAGGGTCACTGATCTGCCCATATATATATATATATATATATATATATATGTTTTAACTAGATTTAGGATGGAGGAAAAAGAAATTAAAAGTTTTGTTAAACACAATAAAATTTGTATTAAGGTGATAGGGACCCTGCCTTGAGCATCCGAGGTGTGTCACTTGATATGGCCTTAGATGGAGTATGGGAGAAAATAGAAGACTTGGGGTTGTTATAAAAGGCTTAGATGTATGGAGAGAAAGAGAGAGAGAGTTGGCTCGATGAGCTATGTTTAACTTGCCAAATGGAGAAAAAAGGTTAGAAGTGGAGCTGTTGGTGCTTAGTGATTACACTCTAATGCTCAAGTCATTTTTTTTGTAGTATTTTGAGGTAAGAGCTAGCTAGCTCTTGATGATATAGGTGGCTAGAGTTTGAAGAAAGCCTTAGCCCTTGTTGTGTGTATATTTTGTTATTGATAAGAAAAAATAAAACTTGAGTGCATTTATATAGAGTGCTCTTGGATGTCTGGTTTGTTAAAATAATAAATGCTTTGGTGAAAACAATCACCTATAATCTAAAAATATTTATGTTGTATCACTAAGAATCTAAAACAAAAGATACGAAAGCATACCTGAGTTTATAATGCTGAATTGCTCTTCAGAGTCTATGGTTTGTCTTCTAAAGTAACACGCTCCCTAGAAAATTCTTTAAGTTTCTCTGTTCTCTCCCTTTAATGAAACGATGTCATAAAGAATAAACAATACGTGTGACCTGGGGACTATAACAAATTATATAAACAACTTTTCTTGTTATTATTAGGTATTTCTATTTCAGCTCATCATAAAAAAAAAAAATTTACCTTAAGACTTTATACATTAAAGGCCCATATCCTTCTAGATACATTGAACCCATATTATTGTAAACATTAATAGATTACTTTTAATTTGTCTTAACTTTATATGACAGTCCACAACATATAATTATTCACATATAAACTCAATATTGGATTAAGGATCCAACAATGCTGAATTAGAAATCCAACAATCTCTCATTGGTTATATGTGTAACATTAGAAATATGTTTTGCAAAAAATAACCATATGAGATCAACTTTATTGTCATTACCGTAATGTATCTACAACAAATCTGGTTTATCAATCATACTAATATAGGATCAAAATAGCCTTTATTACAACTATCCTATCTCAACTCATTAGTGGTTACTATGCCAATGCAACTGAATGACATAGATCATGATATGAATGTGTAATCTGGAAATTTCATGCAACATGAACTTAACATGCCTATTTTTAACTGATCCACATTAAATCTTAGTGAAATCAAACCATACTAAAATTAAAGTGTGCATAAAGAAAAACTTTATTTTTGCATAAAATAACCTTAAAAATCCATAAATTGAAATAATTAAAAAATTACTATATTTAAAGTGCATTTAAAGTCACAAACTCCCACTAAAACTAAAATCTTTTAATGATATGACACTTATACGAGTAGTATGCTTATGAAATATCTTGAGTGACAATCCTTTAATAAGTAGATCCACAATCATGGAGTTTTTGTCAAAATGCTCTATAGATAATTGTCCATTCTAAACTTTTCTTTTAACAACTATGAACTTAATATTTATATACTTCGATTTTGATGAGCTTATGTTATTACAATACAACACTGCTGACTTGTTGTCACGAAATAATTGGAGTGGTTTATCAATACCATCTACTATACATAGCCTCGTGACAAAATTCTGCAGCTATATTCTGTGATTGGATGCCTCATAACATGCTTTGAACTCTGCTATCATTATAAAAAAAGTTATAAGAGACTGTTTAACACTCTTCAAGAAGATATATCCCCAACTAGTAAATAGACGGAACCCGAAGTAAATTTATACTACCTTGGTATCTAGCAAAATTAGAGTCAACATACCTAATGATCTTAGGCTAATATGATCTTTGATATGTGAGCATGTAGTCTTTTTGTTCTCTATAAGTATTGCAAGACCCGTTTGTCTACTTTTCAATGGTTTATTCTTGAATTATTTAAATACTTGCTTAACATCCTAATAACGTACGAAATATTTAGTCTCTTATAAACCTGAGTATACATCAAACTTTCTATTGCTAATGCATAATGAATCTTCTGTTTTTCTTTCTCTTTAAAATCATTATTAGGGCACTAATTGAGACTAAACTTGTCTCTCTTAACAAGATTAGTATTACCTAGTTTGCAATCTTGCATGCTATATCTATTAAGAACAATTTCGATATAACTCTTTTGTGATAATCCAAGAATACCTTGGGAGCAATCCCTGTGTATTTGTAAACCTAATGCAGTAGAGGCGTCTTCAAGATCTTTTATCCTAAAATTGAGACTAAACTTGTTTTTCTTAACAACATTAATATTACCTAGTTTGCAATCTTGCATGCTATATCTCTTAAGAACCATTTTGATATAGCATTTTTGTGATAATCCAAAAATACCTTGGGAGCAATCCCTGTATATTTGTATGCCTAATACAACAGAGGCATCATCTTTATCCTAAAATTTTTAGCTAAAAATTTCTTATTATAGTACAATAAGCCTACATTGTTATTGGAAAAAAAATGTCATCGATATATAAATCTAGGAAAATATGCTTGCTCTCATAGAATTATGGTATACGTAATCATTGACCAAATTCATTTCAAAACTGAATAAGATGATCATTGGATGAAGCTTGAAGTATCATTGTCGAGATGCTTTGAGCCTATTGATGGATTTCTTAAGTTTGCAAACTATATTCTTTGGGTCTTCTGACATAAAGTTATGTTGCTATACCATATAAATTGTCTTATCAATGTCACTGTTAAGAAAAGATGTCTTCATATCCATCAAGTGTAACTCCAAACTTAAATACGTCACCAATGCTATTATGATCTTGAAAGAGTCTTTTGAATAAACCAAAGAAAAAGTCTCTTTATAGTAGATGTTTTTTTTTCTATGTAAAGTCTTTTGCAACAAGACGTGCCTTGTATCTTTCCATATTACTTTATGAATTCTTCTTGTTCTTAAAAACCATTCGTAACTAATAGGTTTTGCACTTTCTGGCAACAGGACAAGATCTCATACATCATTGTCCTTAATAGAATTCATCTCCTTATTCATGGCATTAATGCATTTCTAAGAATTTGAACTTTCTATGTCTTGATAGAAATTGATTGGATCATCTTTCATCACTTCAATATCTATCTTATGTTCGTAGAAAAATATAATGTAATCGTCTGACACTGCACTTCTCATTTCTTTAATGGATCTTTTTAATGACATAGGTTCTTGAAGTGGTAGAATTTGGTTTTCTGGAACAACTTCTTGTATAGGCGGTTTTCTACTATTGTCTTGATCTCTTGTGTCTTGAACAAAGCCAGTAGTGAGACCCTGATCAATGCTAATAACTCTGTGAATATCAACATATTCCTTTTCAAAGATAAAGTCCCTAACTGTATCTCACCTTCGCAAACTCGACATCCTCAAAGAACATAGTATTTCCTGACTTGAAAATTGACTTAGTCATGAGATTATAAAACTTATATCCCTTAGATCTTTAAGAGTATATAATAAAATAGCAACTTACCATCCTTGAGTCTAGCTTTTTCTCATTAGGCCTATAAGACCTTACCTCGGCTGGACATCCCCAAACATGTAAGTGTTTTAGAATAGACTTTTTGCCCATCTAAAGCTCGTAAGGGGTTTTCATGGTCGCCTTAATTGAAACCCTGTTAATGATATACGCTGCATTCTTAAACGCTTCTCCCTAGAGTGATTATGGTAAGGTTGAATGACCAATCATACTTTTTACTATGTCATTAAATGTTTTGTTTCGTCTTTCAGCAACAACATTCATAGTGGGCAAACTCGACATAGTATATTGTGGGGCAATGCCATATTCCTATAAGAACTTAGTAAATGGTCTAGGATGTTTTTCACCTAAATTTTCATATCTGTTATAATATTCACCACCACAACTACATATGAAGCTTTTGATTTTTTTGTTGAGTTGGCTTTAGTCTTAAAACTTTTGATCATATCTAAGGACTGTGACTTTTCATAGAAGAGATAGATGTTACCATATCTAGAAAAATCATTTGTGGACGTCATAAAATATTATTGATCATTCCAACAATAGTAGAAAGTGGTCTATAAATATCTATATGTATAAGTTCTAAAACGTCCAAAGTTCTAAAACATCCAAAGTCCTGTTGACCTCAAATATGCTTTTATTGGTTTGTTTCCCTTTAATATAATTAACACAAATATCAAAATCTATAAAATCTAAACGGTTGAGAATTTCATTTGGCATAAGTCTTTCAATTCTTCGTCTAAAGATATGGCCTAATTTCCTGTGTCATAACGTAGCTGAATTCTTATTAGTTAGTTTTCTCTTTATACCTCATATACTTAATTGTAGGAATTCATTAAATGAAAAAATTGTTTCAATTAAATAAAGACAATCGTAGCTCAATAAAGAACTAGAATCAATCAATTTTGAATTATAAAACAAATGATATTTTCCATTCCTAAATAAATAAGAAAAGCTAGATTTCTCCAAAACAGAAATGGAAATTAAATTCCATTGAAAAGATGGAATAATAAATATTTCATTAAGATCCAAATAAAATCCAATCTTTAACAGTAATTTAAATTTTCCAATTACTTCAACTTTAACTATATTGCCATTGTCCTCATAGATGCATAGTTTTACTATCATTGGGTTTTCAATAATTCCTACATAAACACGTTAATGTAATTGGCTTCACTAAAATCTATCCACCACATGTGTCTAGGTACCAAAGTTAAATTAACCTCAGAACAAACCCAACTAAGAAACATACTTTTTCTAGCACATCATGTGTGATAATTGGTATAACACTTTTTTTTATGCCCTACAACTCCACGGAAGAAATAATTAGTACCTTTTGGATCACCCACTTTCTTTTTGTTGTTTCTTTTAAGGTGTTATATCTGTAGCATTATTATCTTTCTTCATTTTCTTGCCTTCAGAGGTAGAGGCCAGGTGAGTACTTTCTACTTTATCTTTCTTTAGCTTATCCTATTCCTAAACACAGTGTGATATGAGCTCATTCAAAGACCATGTCTTTTTCTGGCAGTTATAGCTCACCTTAAATTGGTTAAATTGTGTTGGTAAGGATATTAAAACCAAATGCACTATAAGTACTTAGAGAGTTCAAGCTTAAATGTTCTCAACTTAGAAACAAGATAAATCCACATTATACTACCTGATATTGTCTTTACCTATATACATCATTGAAATTAGGCTTGTTAAAATCGTACCAACTTTAGCCTTTTCGTTTTTGACAAACCTCTGTTCAATTTCTACAAAACACTTCTTAGCCACAATTGTCTTTTTAGATATTGAGCCTCTGAATGTTTTCAGAATGACCTTCTTTATGATAATGATACCACCTTTCTATTTTCTTTTATCATCAGAGGTACTCTCATCTGTAAGAAGTGGAAGAGAATCAACTTTTAATACAAGGTCGAGATCCTTGATTGCAAGAACAATTAAGAGGTTCTCTTACCATGATTTTAAATTAGAGCCATGTAGCATAGGAATAAAATTAGTGTTGGTGATAATATTAGCAGTAGATATAATTGAATAGAGAACAACAAACAAACAAAACAAGCTCATATAAGTGTCAAAAAAATAAATTCAAATAAAAATAAATCCCGTCTCAAGATATGAGACACTCCATTAATATTGCATCTTTGGACAAAATTTTAACTTCGGAGTGATATTATAGTATAGTTATCAAACACTGATAATAAGAACATGTCAAATAAAAAATCTCCTTTTAGGCTAATATATTATTCACATGTAAAGTCAAATAATTATCACATTTTTATTACTACAAGTACACATGCAATTATGTTAAATATAGTCCTTTCTTTGTGCCAATCGATGTCCACAGAAATTACGTACACAAAATTATTTATATTTCAAAAAACATTAATTTCCATAAGAGAGCTCACTTTAGTGACATATTGTTTCAAGTAATTCATCTTAATATATATATGAACAAACCAAAATTCGAATTTAAAATTGCACTAAAAAAATTATCTCAAAAAAATTTGAGTCTAAATCAAAGTCAACGGTCAACAATCAACCATTGATCGAGTTAAGGCTAGACTAGTTTGGTTCACCTGAGCCAGATCATAAGCCAACCCTAATTTTTGAAACTTTAACCCTAAATTATTTATTTTTTTAATTTTTCCTTTGAGCAATGATTATGATTTTTGCCTCGACCGCCACTTCCTTGACTAGAAAAATGTTGACTCTGTTTTTTTTTTTTCCCACATGGCTGTTGTTTTTTCTTAGGGTGCTACAGCCACTAACTTTTGGCAATCCCAACGGCTGCTATACCTGACCAAACGTGTAGCACCAATGGCTGTCATTACCACCGACCATAAAACTCAATATTGAATATATATATTTGAATTTGTAATTCTAGAAAAAAACCACAATTTTCTCAAATTAAATGATACCAAATATGAGCAGGCCCAAGCTTTATTCACTAATTGAAAATAAATAAAATTCTCATTGATTCAACATAAAGAGGGTTTGATACCACTCATTAAAATAATAAATCCTTTGGAAAAAACTACCACGTATAATCCAAAAACATTCATATTGTATCACTAAGTATCTATAACATAATATACGAATGTGTAATTGAATCCATAATGCTGAATTGCTTGCTAGAGTTGTGTGGTTTGTCCTCCAGATCATCATGGTCTCCTAGAGAACCTTTTAAGGTTCATATTGTATCACCAAGCATCTATAACATAATATACGAATGTGTAATTGAATCTATAATGTTGAATTACTTATTAAAGTCTTGTTGTTTGTCCTCCATGTCAACATGTTCTCTAAGAGAACCTTTTAAGTTTTTCTGTGCTATCTCGCTAATAATGGGATATCAGAAAAAATAAAATGACACGTGTGACCTAGGTATTATAATCATTTAGATAGATAAATTTTCCTATTGGTTTTAGTTATTCCTATTTCAGTCCATCAAAGAAATAGAAATTTCCCTTAAATTTTTACACATTAAAGGCCCAAATTTTATTAGATATATTAAAGCCAATATTACTGTAAATCTTAATAGATCACTTTTAATTGGGCTTAATCTTATATGACAATTCGCTCAATATAGTTATTTATATATAAGCCCATTGTTGGATTAAGGATCCAACAATACTGAATTAAAGATCCAACATGTTCTTCTAGCCACTTGAAGCCCTTGGCCTTGCTATGAATAAAATCCTCATGAAACTCATAATACTTAAAACTATACCTTATGTTGGGGTGCTTCTTCATGAGCTAACTTGGGTGGAATAGTCTATTGTCCTGAATCTGGTAGAAGATCAGCTCCAAAGAGCAGCTCAAAGGGTGATAAGATTCATATAGAGTTTTCTATAGTGGTTGTCTCTGCTCTAGTTGAGATGGTCTGAAAAATGGTGGTAGGTGAGGTGCCCTAGGTTATGGTACCTCAGTCTTCTTATGTTTCTCTTTGTTTTTCATGACCTCTGCTTTATCTTCTTCCCATTTCAAGTGGCATTTCTTATCCATCTCGATTTATTGCAAAGCTCGAGAATAAGCTTCCTTATATGACAATAGGCATTACTTTAGAAATAAACATCGTAACTTTTCCTACTATAAATTATTCTAAAAGTGAGTAAAAGTGTGTTGGTGATTAAACACGCATGTCTCCTTACTTGATAAAAGTAAGCTTGGAAGCTGCTTGATCTTGTGTGGAGGTATAGCAAAACGTATGAACTTATGAGCTAACATTATGAGTAGTTGGTCGAGCAAAGATATGTTGCCTGCCTTTAAAGATCTCAACCAAGACTTGGTGGGGTTAGTAAGTGTATGGGAAAATATCTTACACATAGTATTATCCTCGACGCCCTTGATAAATAATTGGTCGTGATATAGCTTGGTGTGCGTTATTGGATCTGTGGTACCTGAGTATTATGGTACTTGATGCTTTCTGGAGAGTTGTTGTCTAAACATCTATGGCGAAAGGTGAGTTGTGCATTATTGACGGTAGAGTACTAGTCGCATTTTGCTTTTTAGTGATGAACTTAACTTGAGCTTCTAAGTGGTTCATGTTTTCAAATAATTTACGTGGTTCCCTAAGTGCACCTGAAGATGCCACTGTCATTTAAGAAGCTTGTTTAATGTTTAACTTATGTTAGAGATCTTTGAGAGTTCAGTTTGCATGTTTAATAAATTGGCCACTTCACGAGTGGCTAAAGCCTGCGTAGTGCTTATCCATGGGATGTGAGGGTTAAAACATGGTCAAATACTTGACGGTTTGTCCTTCGACTTGCTTTATTTAGGTGCCTCTAAGAGTAGGATTATTTGTTCTTTAGCCCATGTTGGTAGAGTCCCTTGAACCACTTAGGGAGTTACTATTTCGGGACCTGAGGTCTCACTTTTCTAATGATCATATGGTTGAGATCCTCAAAGCACTTGTTAGAGATAGATTGGTCATCTTAGTGAATATCAGTCAATTTTGTAATTGATTTGCCCTTGTTGGTGTAGGATGCTTTCCTTGTTAGATCATTGGTCTCATCACTACTATCATCTCTATTGTCTTAGGATCTACCATCATATTGTTAGAGGTAGGCAAGGTGGCATCTATATGTGAACATGTGCAAGGACAAGCTTGGTACCATTGTAGAGTTTTTTTGTGCGCTTCCTACAAGACAACGTTAATTGTTTTAACTAAATTTTGGGGTTTGTGGGAAAATAAACTAAAAACCTAGTTAAACATGATGAAATTTATATTAAGGTGACAAGGATGCCTTATACATCCAAGATATGTTACTTGATATGGCCTTAGGTGAAGCTTGGGAATGAATGAAAGATGTGGAGTTATTGTGAAAGGCATAGATTTGATGAGAGAGAGAGAGAAAGAAAAAGAGAGAGCGAGTTAGTTTGATGGGCTTTGTTTAACCTGTCAAATAGAGAAAAGAGGTTAGAGTTGGAGCCTAAGGTAGTTAGTGACCATACTCTGATGCTCAAGTCAATTTTTTGGTAGTATTTTAAGGTAAGAGCTAGCAAGCTCTTAATGATAGTGATGACGAGAGGTTGAAGAAAGTCTTAATTATTGTTTTGTGTGTATATTGTCATTAATGAGAAAAATATAACCTTAGTGCCTTTATATAGAATGGCGCTAGAGTGCTTTGTCGTCCTACCATTTGAGGAATTTTTATTGATCTACCCAAAGGATTGAAATTCTAGCTAAGCAACCCAAGAGGGGGGGTAAATTGTGTTTTTAAAACTTAAGTAAATAAAATTACACAACAAGTAAAACTAATGTCTTAATAAAATCAAAAGCAATAAATTTAATAATGCTCGAAATTAAAAGGCTAAGGGAAGAGAGATTAAACACGTGAATTTTTATATGGTTCAGCAAAATCAGCCTACATCCACACCTTCAAGCACACCAAGCTTGAAGATTTTACTATCCAAGCCTCCAAGGTTTCAAGTTCTTACAATTGACTTCCAAGGTGTCAATAAACCTTTACAAATGGTGTTTTACTCACTCACAGCTTTCCCCAAGTGTTTCCCACACTTATACTCACACAAATTTGATAATGAATTTGAAGATTACAACAAACACTCTCTATTAGAGTAGATATATAAATGGTAACTCAATGATAACTCAATGTGTGAAGATTTGAAAAATGGAAGCTCAAGGGGTGTTATATGAACTAATTTTAGCTTGAAAAACTTTCAAAAACTTCTTAGATTTGATTTTGATTTGAGTTTATATAGTTTTGATGAGTAAACTAGACGTTATTGACCTTCAGAGCATTGCCGGATCGCCGCTTGTTTTGACAGTTAGTCGTTAAGCTTACGTGGCAAGTTACCGTTGCAAATTTGGCTTTAAAATTTGAAAAACCATAGGCTAGTCAGTTAGTCGTTAATTCCCATCTGGCTAGCCACTTACTTTTATTCTTCTAGGCATATTTTTGATATTTGTAATTTGGCCTAAAACTTTTATAAATTATAATGTGGCCTAATTCTTTTATAAATTATATTATGGCTCAAAATGTTTTATAGTTTCGTAAATAAGTCCAAATCCAGAATTTAAAATAATACTTATGAGCCCAATACTTTTAAAAATTATATTATGGCTCAAAATGTTTCATATTTTTTTCAAATAGGTCTATATCCAGAATTCAAAACAATACTTGTTGAAATCAAAATTTGAAAAACTTTTTCATTTTAATCCATATCTTGAAAAATAACCAATTCCATAAAATACTTAGCTTATGATTATAAAACCTTTGGTTTATGAAAAATAATGATTTATCAAACAAAATCTTGAGTTTCTCAAATACTAAATCATGAATACATTAAATCATACCGGCTTTACAAGATTTGTAGCAATGAAATTAGTTGCGCTAATACTCGATCTTGGTTGAGTCGTTATTTGTTGAGTGCTTTGAGCTAGATTTCACTTGATTCACTTGAATAAAATTTACCCTTAAAAAACTAGAGAAATTGTGAAATATAATATTACATATTTGTCATCATCAAAATTACAATTTGTATAGCCCTTTAGGTTAACAAGGATATTTCTATCCTTTGGCTTATATAACTGTTTAGAGCATCAGGAGCATGCTTGGAGAGCAATTTGGTGCATGATTTGTATACTTTGTCCACACTAATGTATACATGTATATATAAAGTTTGTCTCTAATGCGTGCACTTTCAATTTTTTTTTATAGGGATAAACTATTAAATTGTATGGCTTAATAAAGTTAGTATGGATATACTATTAAGCAGTGCAATTTTAAAGTACACTAAAAAATAGCTTTATTAAATTAGCATTTTAAAAAAATATGGGCATCTATAAATAATAACGATTATATATATTCGTTCTTCAGTGTAGGTGCCTTTATTTTCATGTAGACATACTATTTAATTGCATGATTTAATAGTGTGTTCGTATTAAGAAAATAAGGGCATCCTAACTTATGCGGGTATGAAGATGAGGTTTATAGCCTCTACCTTTGAATCAGGCTTGACGTCAACAAATCCTACAACAGCAGCAAGTTGATAACACATCCCATTCATTATTGGTTCCATAGGTGGAGCAACAATCCCTTTTTAGGAGGGGTGATAAAAGAAAAATAAGAAGAAACCTAATCCAAAAATTTGAAGCCCAATTCAAAGAACTTATAAAGTGCTGTGCAGTCCAAACCCACATGTTTTCATTTTTAGATGTAAATGCCCATTTCTTTCACACACATATATAAATATAATATACTTGAGAGAAATGGGAGGGTAATAAGAAAATGCCGCGCGTCAATGGTACTTAATAGTAGAAAAGTCTTATAGAGGAGGCTGGCCTATGTGCGTACACCAGGGGTTAAAGGGGAATGTAGATTTCATCATGGTAAGAGTATAAAAGGCTGGAGAAAGTATGCCAAAAAATCAGCCATGGAAGGTATCATTATCGCCAAAATGAGTGATTGATTCCTTACTTGTGAATGAGAAATCAACAAGGAATTATCTTATTAAGAAAAGGGGAGTAACAAGTTACCACACCAGCAAAAAGCCAAAAGCAACTCACCATAATAGATGGGACTATTTGTCCTCACTTGAATACAAACCATTACAGGACCGCCCTTACAGAGGTTTGTTGGACCACCCAACAGAGTCCAATGCGTGAATGTGTGGACAACTTGTAAAATAATGAAATAGTTTACTCTCCAAGCATGTTGTAAAAGGCTTGAATGGCAATAAATGCCAAAGGAGAGGAATATCCTTGTGCAAAGAGAGAAAAAGTCATATAAAAGTGCATCAAGTGGCAATAATGGCCAGGTACTCCAAGGTATTTCACATAAAAATGCCCAGGTTTTATTTTTTTTTCCCATCAATTAGAAAATGCACACATCGTAAGCTAAGGCTCTTCTTCAACCTCTAACCATTAATATTCCTGAGAGCGAGCAAGCTCTTAATACTCAAAACACCTTAAATTAACTTCAGTATTGGAATGTGGTCTTTAGCTACTACTGGCTCCACATCTAACATCTTTTTCTATTTTGCAGTTTAAAAAACACTTTTTACCAATTCTCTACATATGTAAACCAACAACTTCACTTCTGCCATTCTTTCTTAAGCTCTATGGAAGGTTAGAAATAGTTAACACACTTCGTTTAAGGCACCACTTCATCTTGATATAAATTTATACTTTAAATAGGTTTTTGTTCCTTTTTCTTTGACTTGAAAATTTAATTGAAACAATTTGCATTGTCTATGGGGAGCACACCAAAAGCCTGTAATGTTATTGCTAAATTGGTTACAAAGTATGTTCATAGAAAGATGGCACCTGACATACCTTCCAATGATATGAAGTAAAATCTAGAAAAAAATAGAGGGTTGTAGTAGTGACAATGTTGAAGACTCAATGTGAGCAGTTCGACTTGACAATGGCAAGTGTTGTGCAAATTTTATTGAACTCGCAAGTGCACGAATCTATTGTAGAATAGATCAATGGTGACGAGTGTCGATCTCACGAGGATGTGGATTTTAGTTGCTTGTAGAATTAATTTTCTTAGTGGATGATTGGATTTATAATGAAAATGATGTAGGCAATATTTAACTTAACGCTGTTGGAATAAACTATTAAAATGAAATGCTTGGATCTCTGGATCTGTCTCAACATGCACTATCGGCTTAACATTCATTATTAGTACCAATTAAATCATGAAGGGGGAACTTCCACTCATCATGAACCACACTCTAATAGATATGGTGCTAAGAACTTCCCGTGCCAAATAGTAATAACTTTGCCTAGGGAGGCGGTTATTCCAGCCGATATCCAGATAAAATTATTACTATCTATCTACGAAAAGTCAAAACAACCACATAAATTAAAAGGGAAGGAAAAGTAAATTTACCAACTTAAGCCCATGGAGCATGTTGAGACTTCACCTTCAACCCAAGCTTAAAAGGAAATTAGCCACTCATAATTTAACTAGGGGTAAAATGGGAATTTTATTAAAATACGTAGAAAATACAAGATGGAGATGGAATTACAGAAAATGGAGCTCAAAAATAGATTCAGGGCTGTCAAATTAAGGGGGGAGGGAGCCCCCTTTTTATAGATACACTTAGTAAATCATGGCCATCAGATTAAATCAATTTGGACGCTCAGATTGCGCCACGTGGTAAGTTTCTATTGGATAGAACACATTATCAGGGCTGTTATTCTGTGTATATGCATGTACCGTACACACATTTTTTCCGTCCACTAACATTCTGCCACGTCACCGGTCAACATTTTTGGTCCAATAAGCTTGTGACACACGCCATCGGGCAACGCAACATCATCATCGATCAATGCCACATCACGGCAATGCCACATCATTCGTCCAATCAAATGCCGCCACGTCATCGTATAGTGCCACGCCATCGCACAATGCCACACCAAAGATACAATACAGGTGAATAAAGGTGAAACGAATGATCGTATATCGATCGTATATATCAACCGTCATCAGTATGTGTGAACAAGATCGTATATATGAAACGATCATTTTTCTTTTTATGCTCCTCTTAAGGTTTTCGACTGTCCTGAGTTCAAAAGTGCTGTCTGTGTTTTAATCTGATCTTTCGTTTATTGTGAAATGGCCATGATATCCCCTAAAATACATAAAATACTTAATTAAAGTAAAACATACATAATTAAATTACAAGGGACTTAAAGACATAAAAATAGGGATGCTAGTGAGACTTGGAGTGTAAAATGATGATTTTCTCCATTATAAATACACACTTTCTAGTACTCAACAGCAAGTTGGTTAGGCAATTAACTGGAATTCACCAAAGTGAAAAGCCTATTTCTTAAAAGCACTTTGAAGTTCGCGCCCATATAATCCTTTGGATTATGGGTTCTCAGGTACTAAAGCCGAAATCCCATAATAGCTCAAGATAATCCACCTTAGTAAGGTTATAAATAACTCATGCTGCGACTAGAGTTACTTGAAAGAAGTAGACAAAGGAATGAATGTTGGTTATGTGCTCCAAGTTTTAAAGCATGGGTTTTAACGATGAACACTCTGTAACTTTTAGTTGTTGGTATAGTGGCCAAGATACCAAACATACACAGTGAGCATGTAAGGACTGCTCGAACTTTCTTAGGGTTGGGTTCAAATCCTCTTAAAAAATATCCTCAATGTAACTCTAAATGCATATTTTTTTAAGTTGAGGCTCATTTAATACTTTCTCAAAATATTGAAGGCGTCCTTGAGATTCCTTTACAAGGTGACAAGCATGTATCGATTTTATGATCATATTGTTAATATCCACCTCTATTGTGCACTTAATTTTGTCTTTAGAAATCTTGTTAACAAGGTGGTAATAAGTAAAGTAGCCCTGACATTCTTAAAATCAAACAAGATGACTTTGTAGCAATATAATCCATGGTTGGCGATAAAGGCTATGTTTTCCTAGTTTAGCTCATATATAGGGATCTGGTTGTACCCAAAGATTACATCTATAAAACTGACCATTTCATGCCTCGCGGTAACATGAATGAGTGGTCTATTTAAAGAAGTAGAAAAATATCATTTTTGCAAGACTTGTTTAAATTTATGAAATCCACGCTTATATGCCACTTTCATTTACTTTATAGATGAAGACCACATTTGATATCCAATTAGAGCACACGGCCTTATTGATCAATCCAGCTATTAACAAGTGGTTTACCTTCTTCTCAATGGCATCATACTGCTCTTGGTTAAAGGTTCGGTGATTTTGCTTGATGGGCTTGTGATATGGGTTAACAATAAGATTTTGACAGGAAGTTAATCAATCAACAACCTATATATCCACATAAAACCTAGCAAACACATCATGGTTTTCTTATAAGAGGTTAAAGATAATTTTTAAGATCATGCTTCGGTCGTTTATGCTAACCATAATAGGAAAAATGACTTTAATTGGGGTTTTCCATTACTCTTCTTTTGGTATTCTAAAATCAAAAAGTGCATCAAACTGACCTATGGATTCTAGTTGGGTGTCCTTGTATACCTCTAATTCCTTAACACTCACTAAATCCACCTCCATTAGCAAATCCCATCACTTTTTTTTCTTGGTGTCCTACTTGCAAAGGTTTCCAACAAGCCTCTCTCCATCGTCTAATGCATGCCCACTTGGTAAGGTGAACTTTAATTGCCTGGGGCATTAATCTCTTTCATGTGAGGGACCCTTTCGTTGAGCATTAAAAGCAATATGATATCTTACTTTAGAGGTGATAAAATAGTAACACCATGCTACTGGCTAGTCTTTTTTTAATGGTGATAACATCCTTGGTTGTTGGAACTATCATGGCGAGATAATGCATGAATACCGCCATTATGCACTATTAAAAAAATGCACAATTTGGCAGGCCAGGTAGTCATTTTAAGCTACTTTATCTTCAAGGCCAGTGGCCGTTGGAAGCCCTTTTTTAAAGCCTTGAAAGTTGGTAAGAAACTTTAATGGACCACCTAAAGTGGAGATGTTTTCTAACAATTTAAAGACTATCTAGTTCACTTACCATTACTTGCTAAACCCAAGCCAGGGGAAGTATTATTGTTGTGTCATGCCACGTCTGCGCACAACATTAACTTTATGTTACTTAGGAAAGATGAGGATATGATGCAATAGAATGTATTACACTATTAAAGCCACGGTTGATGCAGAGAAAAGGTACCTACCATTTAAAAAATTAATTTTAGCATTTGTTATCTTTGGTAGAAAGCTTAGGCCATATTTTCATGCCTATACCATAGCAGTTGTCACAAATCTCCTTTAGAAGTTAATATATCCGGACAACTGATTTATTGGTCCTTTTAGTTGAGAAAGTTTGACATTGTCTTTAAGCCTCGCTTTGTTATTGTTGTGCAAATTTTATTGAACTCACAAGCGCACGAATCTATTGTAGAATAGATCAATGGTGACGAGTGTCGATCCCATGAGGAGGTGAATTTTAATTACATGAAAAATTAATTTTCTGAGTTAGTGGTTGGATTTATAATGAAAATGACGTAGGCTATCTATTAATTTAAATTAAAACGAGGGGAATAAACTATTAAAATGAAATGCTCGGATCTCCGGATCTGTACTCAACATGCACTATCGGCTTAACATTCATTATTAGTATCAATTAAATCATGAAGAGAGATTTTTCACTCCCCACGAACCACACTCTAATAGATATGGTGTTAAGTGCTTCCCGTGCCAAATAGTAATAACCTTGCCTAGGGAGACGGTAATACCAGCTGATATCTAGACAAGATTATTACTATTTATCTACGAAAAGTCAAAACATCCACATAAATTAGAGGGGAAGAAAAAGTAAATTTACCAAATTAAGCCCATAGAGCATGTTGAGACTTCACCTTCAACCTAAGCTTGAAAGAAAATTAGCTACTCATAATTGAACTAGGTGTAAAATGAGAATTTTATTAAAATACGTAGAAAATACAAGATGGAGATGAAATTACAGAAAATGGAGCTCAAAAATAGATTCAGTGGTGTCAAATTATGGGGGAGGGAGCTCCTTTTTTATAGATACATGAGTAAATCATGGCCATCAGATTAAAACAATTTGGACGCTCAAGATTGCGCCATGTGACAAGTTTTTATTGATGGAACACATCATCAGGGTTGTCATTTCGTGTATATGCATGTACCGTACGCACATTTTTTTGGTCTACTAATATACTACCACGTCGCCAGTCAACGCCACATAAGCAATTAATGCCACATCATTTATCTAATCAAATGCTGCCATGTCATCGTACAATATAGGTGAACAGTGCCGTGAACAGTACCGTATATGTGAACAGCTCCTCCTAAGGTTTTTGACTGTCCTGAGTTCAAAATTGCTGTTCGTTTTTCTATCTGATCTCTCGTTCATTGTGAAATGACCATGATGTCCCCTAAAATACATAAAATAATTAATTAAAATAAAACATATATAATTAAATCACAAGGGATTTAAAGACATAAAAGTAGAAATGTTATTGAGACTTGAAGTGTAAAATGATGATTTTCTCCATTATAAATACACACTTTCTAGCACTCAACAGTTATCAAAGCTGAGGCCATACTTATCTCTTGTATGAATTCACTAATGACTTTAGGGTGTGGGATCTTGGGGGTACTCGAGTAAGGCAATACATGCCCTAGAAGAAGGATAAGTTTGGAAAATTGTGTCGATAGTTTTTTCAGTTCACACAGAAACAATGCATGAGTCGTAATCATTGGCTTAAGTAAGGAAAAGTTATGCTACACATTGTAATTTGGATTCAAGGATTCAAACAATGAAATGGAATATGAAGCTATCAATCTTAGGTTAAGAATGTCAAAAGCCTTAGGATTAAAGAGAGTTTATATTAAAAAAACTCTCAGAGTATCAAACTAAGGAGTAAACATGAAAGAGTACCTCGTGAAAATCAAAGAATTAATATGTAAGTTTAAGAAAGTTAAAAGTAAAGATGGTACCAAGAATAAAGAATTATGAAACGAAAAATTTGGCCAAAATTGCGTCTTTTAGCATAACCCAATTAGCAGATCTTATCATGATAGAGCATATACCGACCCCTAATGTCATTCTTCCAGAGCCATAAGAGGTTGAATCACTATTTACAGGGGAACCATGGATGGAGCCAATTATGAGGTGCCTCAAAGATGAGGAGCTACTCGTAAACAAGAGTGAAGTTAGAACTTTGAAGTATAAGGCTGCATGTTATTGCCTTATCTAGGAGGCCACATATAAAGAGAGTTCACTCTCTCTTATCAATGTTTAGGGAGATACACAAAGGAATCTACTGCAAACACTACAAAGCACCATTACTGGCACAGAAAGCCTTTCATCAAGGATACTATTGGCCTACAATGCAGAAGGATGGTAATAAAATAGTGAGAAGCTGTGACAAATGCCAAAAATTTACCAATTTATTCTACCTACCACAAGAGAAATTAATGGTTATATTATATCTTTGGTTGTTTGCCATCTAGGGTGTGGATTTTATTACCTTAATGATGGTGTCGAAGCCAGCAAATATAAAAACCTACTCTAAACAAGATTGTGTATAGTGATTGAGCAGGGTCGTGTCCACAGAGACTGGTAATTATTAATCCTTTTTAAAATAAAAATGTAAATTAGGGGATTGTTGACAATAATGAAAATCAAATTAAAATAATAAGAATGCAAATTAAAAGTGTAATTCAAAATGAGAAAACTCTGGTTGAAGGAATTAACTGAGCTTTGATTCGACTACTGATCATCGATACAACTATAAATCATTACTGCTTATGAATAGACCGGTTATAGCTGCTGAGACACTCTAATAGCCAATCTCTCCTTAATTAGTCGATAACCAAGGTACGACTGTTGGTTATTTCCCTAATCAATAGACAACGCTAGATACAATGATAAGATTTAATCAATTGACAGCCTGAAAATTAGAGAGACCCAAATCCTAATTAACAAACGCATACGATGGTTCATTTAAATTAGATTGTTTATTCTCATAACACAACGCACTACTATATTATTTTCCACAAGCATCAAAATTTTCATACGATGAATCTTTCAATTGGCAGTAGATTAAATTGATAATTAAATAGTGGCCAATTATCTAATTAACAAACATAATCATGACAATAATTCAAAGAATAAACAAATACCCAAAAAGAAATAAAACAATTGAAAGCACAAGAAAGATCTCACAGTAATGGTGAATCAAAGCTTCATTAACTCTTCAACCAGAAAAATGAGTTTAGTTCCTCATGGAGAAAAGAGAAAACCCTAAAAAAATAAAAATAATTGATTATCCAAAAATCAATCCTCTAATCCTTCTTTATCTTCCTTTTTTATAATTTTCTTAAAAAGGATAAAGATACTAATATCTAAAATATTATATAAAATTACAAGAGTAATAAAAAGATAAAACACGTTAAAATAAAAACGTCAAGTCCGCAGTTGACAACACGCGCCCATGCCTTATAAAAAAACTTCTTCTGAAACTGACTGTTACGCGCTCATGTCTAATCAACACACTTCTTGTGAAATTGAGAATTTCTCCATGAAGTCAATTCATCCTCAAACATCATCTTGTAGCTCAATTTAACACCAATCAATAGAATTGCACCTGCAAAAATAAAACACAAGTAAATCACAATTATTAAGTGCAAAACATTAATATTAAAGGGAGTAAACAATGCAAAACTAGTGCATGAAATGCACTATAACACTCAATACCAATTGAAAGGGGGAAGTAAAATATTCCATTGCAGCAGAAAACTACTTTGCAAAGTAGGTAGAAGCGGAACAGCTAACAAGTATTACAGAGAGGAAAACCACTATCTTTATTTGGAAGAACCTTTTCTGTAGGTTTCACATTCCTAATGCCATATTCAGTGACAATGGTAAGCAGTTTAGCGATAAAAGATTCTATACTTTCTGCTTATAACTTGAGATAGCCAATTATTTCATATTTACAGCTCACCCATAGTCCAATGGGCAAGTTGAAACTATCAAGAAAATCATTAAGCATATCCTAAAAAAGAAGCTCGAGTAAAAGAAAGGGATGTCGATGAATGAATTACCCAATATTTTATAAGCATATCATACTAGCCAAAATATTTCATAAGCCAAAATATGTGCATTCCTTTAAATGGTTTAATCAGTTTCACTCATCAAATATCTTAATTTACATTTCAACATACAAAGTAGAAAACTTGGTGTAACATAACTTAAGGCCAAAGATAATAAAGATACCAAAATTTAAAAGTCATCATGTCATCTAATGTTAAAAGAACTTTTGTTTTTTTAAAAAAAAGTTAAAGAAAACATAATGAAAGAAAAAATTAGAGCGATCATATCTGAACTAATTATAAAACTTGAAGGAGATAATTAAGAGAAAATAAAAGAAGAAAACAAATTAGAAAACAAATTCTTTTTATTTTTTAGATACAAAACTCTAAGACTAGGAAGATGCATTTCTAGAGTAAGTATACTCCATATCCAGCCATCTTCAACTTAAATTTATCCAAAGTTAGTTTTTACAACAAAAATTAGTAAAAATATCACCAGAACTAAGACGTTCCACAACTGTCAATTGTTCCCTCTCCCCAACCTGAATGAGACATTGTTCTAAATGTCTTAGAAGAAAGAAGTAGAGTTTGGAATACATTACTTGACCAGCTTTTGGAATGATGCCTAGCATTTGGCTTCCTCGAATGAAAATAGCTTCTAAGACAAGCTTTAATAACTCTTAGTCACCTCCTCTATATACAAGATGTAGTTTTCTCTTTGCTATAACATGACCAAGATTTATGGCTGCCTGAACAAACTCCTTATACTTTCTATAGTGAAATCTAGAAAGCATATAAATGTTCTTAAGTTTGTTCGAAGTTGCTGCCATTGAAACAATTCTAAAAAAAAATTGTGAGTGCTTGAAAAGGAGTATTTATTTAAAGATCTTGGTAACAGACACAATGATACACAGGTGCAAATGGGGTGGTGTGTTTGTCTAATGATGTATAAAGCTTGTGGCTCAATAATTCAAAAGTAAATAGTAAAAAGAAAAACCAAATAACGATTAGATATAAAATCATACAAAAAAATAATAATAATGCAAAAAATAAAAGAATAGGAAAATAAAAGGATATTTATGAGTAGTTGTGATTGTAGATCACATTTTGCGTTAGTTTTATGTCTAGTAATGGCTTGAACGCCATCTATGGGTTGAGGATAGGCTTCTCATCTAGTTTTCTTATAAACTAGCCAACAAGGTCTTTCAGAGTCAGATTCCCAATACTAAACTATGCACTTTTCTTTTAGAACAACTTTCGTAAATCATGAATCTCACGTTGCACATATTTGCTTGGATACATCTCAACAGATCACAAGATATTATCTAATGATTCTTTACTTATGCCATCTTTAACAAGTTTGATTTATGTTAATAATTTACAAAAACCATGCTCAAAGTTTAACAATGTAGTTTATTGCAAGCAAGTCTTACATAGTTAGGACATTGAAAGCCAAGACGGTTAGCTCTTTCTTTTTTAAAAAATTTAATTTTATTGAACCAAGCATGTAAGAGACAAATGGATTAAAAAACTCACCTAGTAATCAGACCTTTTCTTTAATTAACCCATGAATGTCAGCAGAAGTTTTGGTTGCAAGTTGGTATTTAAAGATGTCAGACATGTACTAGATATTTGCCTTAATTTGATCTCTACCGGCAAGCTTGATGATAATGGTTATAATAACCAACTTGGTGAAGGAAAATGGAAGGTCACCGAAAGCTCCTTATGTTAATTAAAGGGAAGAAAGTGAACACTCTCTATATAATAGAAACTAAGATAAAAAAAGAATATGTGAATATAGCTGTCAAAGATTCTAATATTGAGACATGACATAAAATTTTTGGTCACATTAGTAAGAAATGAGTTGGAAACACTTCCTGGAAAAGGATTTTACACCTAATTTCACAAGTATATCCTTTAAGACTTGTGTTCATTACTTAGTTGGAAAGTTACACAAAGTAGCTTTGAAAATTTTTTTTCCATCTAGAAAGTTTGAAATCTTTGATTTGATTCACATTGATGTTTACATGATGCAAAGTAAATCAATAGGAGGTGTACTCGATTTTATGACATTTATCGATGGCTGTTCAAGAAGAGTGTGAGCTTTTGCTTTGAAATCTAAAGATCTGATGCTTGATATGCTTAAGTTGTTCTATACTTATATTAAGAAAGGGACAAAAAGAAAATTAAAATGTGTTAGGGTAAATAATGATGGTGAGTATAGAGGCCATTTGATTAGTATTGCAGATCCCATTGAATTAGACTTGAGAAAACTATACCATAAAACTCTTCAACAAAATGGTATTGCAAAAGGGATAAATAGAACAATTAAAGAAATGATCATGTGTAAGCTTTTTTATTCCAAGCTTCTTAAATTTTTTTGAGTAAAGGCTACGCGCATTACAATTGATCTAATTAACCTGCCTCCTTCACCTCCATTGGATGGTCATGTACCTGAGAGAGTTTGGACTGGAAAAGATATTTCTTATAAATACTTGAAAGTGTTTGGTTGCAGAGCATATATTCACATCCCTAAAGATAAGAGATCGAAGCCTGATAATAAAGTCAAGGCTATAGACATAAAGAATTTGGGTATAGATTATAGGATGTAATTGCAAGAAAGCTTATCAAAAGTAGAGATGTTATATTTTTTGAAAGTTAGATAGTTGGTAATGAAGAAAACAATAGTGACTTTCAATCATCTCTGAAAATTATTATTATTCCAACTACAGTTTCTTCATCTATATTTTATGATGATCATGGGAGAATTAGAGATGCCAATAATAGAACCAGTTAAACATGCACCTTTAGAACCGCCTGCATCGCCAGTTGAGCCAAAATTAAGGTGATCTACTTGAGAATAACGAAATTTCACTAGATATCCTCCACATGAGTATGTGTTGCTTACAGATGAAGAGGAGTTCAAATTGCTTTGAAAAGCTATGTAACATCAGTATAAAAGTCAGTGGATTATAACCATGCAAGAGGAGATTAAAACTTTGAATAAGAACCACACTTATGACTTAGTAAAGCTTTTTAAGAGAAAGAGAGCACTCAACAACAAGTGGGTTTATAGGTTGAAGACTGAAATAAACTCACAATAGTGGTACAAGACTAGATTGGTTATGAAGGGTTTCAGTCAGAATAAAGACACAGATTTTGAAGAAATATTTTCTCCTATGGTAAAGATGTTTTCTATTTAAATTTTTCTAGGATTAGTAACTAGCTTAAAGTGAAGATGTCTTCTATTTGAATTGTTCTAGGATTACTAGGATTAGTAATTAGCTTGCATTTGAAGATTAAACAGCTTCATATAAAGATAACTTTCTTGCATGGCAGCTTAAAGGAGGAAATATACATGGTGTAACGTAAAGGGTTCAATATCAAAGGCAAAGAAGAGCTTGTATGCAAGTTTAAAGAAATTTTGTATTGGCTAAAACAAGCACCAAGACAATGGTACAAGAAGTTTGATTTCTTTTATGGAGAACCATGGTTTCAGGAAGATTATGTGGACTATTGTGCTTTTATGAAGCAATTTTATGATATTGATTTCATCATTTTTTTACATTATATGGATGACATGTTAATTATTGGCTAGGATGCTAATAAGATTGATAATATGAAGAAAGAGCTTAAGAAGTCTTTTCCAATTAAGACTTAGGACTGGAAAAACAGATTCTTAGCAAGAAGATATAGAAAATTTGGAAAGTTATGGTTATCTCAAGAAGTATATGTTGAAGGGGTTCTTGAAAAATTTAACATGGGCAAGGCAAAATTTGTTTGTTCTCCACTTATAGGCCATTTTAAGCTTAGTTTCGAGTATCGTCTTATAATTGAGAAAAAGAAGCAAGAGATGAAAGGAATTCCTTATACTTTAGCAGTTGGTAGTTTGATATACGCAATGGTTTGTAGAAGACTAGATATTACTCTTGGAGTTGGCGTAGTCAGTCAGTTTCTCTCTAATTCGAGTAAAGAACACTAGGTAGTAGTGAAGTGAATTCTCTGATACTTTAGAGGCACTTCCAGAGCATATTTATGTATTGATAGTGACAAACTTATACTACAAGTGTACACAAATGCTGACATGATAAGGGATATTAATTTTAAAAAATTCCTATCAAGATATTTGTTTCCTTTTGTAGGGGTGTACTCTCATGGCTATCTATGCTTTAACAATGTGCTATTTTGCCTACCATTGAAGCAGAGTATATTGCAATCACAAAATGTTGTAAAGAAACCTTGTGGATGAAAAATTTTCTACAAGAGTTAAGTGCAAAACAAGATATCTATATTGTGTATTATGACAATTAGAGTGTCATTTTTTGGGTAAATATTCGTTATATCATTCAAAATCCAAGGATATTAATGTGAGGTATCATCGAATACAAGATGTACTTGAGAAAAAACAATGACAGCTTGAAAAAATTCACACAATAAAGAATGGATTAGATATGATGACAAAGTTATTGCCCAAGGAAAAGTGCAAAAGTTGCAAGCAAAGAACGGGCTTGGTGGTGTGCCCCACATGATATGAAATGGGAGATTTATTGGGTTTATCTCATATGGGTGGTCAAAGCAAAAAATTTTATTAGTTTGGGTGTTTCAATAACTAAGAAACATTATGGGGCTAAGTGAAATTAGCTAATAGAATATATATATATATATATATAAAGAACAAAAGCAAGCAGTAGCCTTAGTTACAAAACCCAAAAAAGGACGAGAGAGAGAAAAGAGACAACGATGTGAACTTGGCTTGGGGGCAAGTGTTTCAATCTTTAATTGTATGATCAGAAGGTAAATTTAACTCTATTTTCTCCTAAATTTAGAGGGTAAGTTCTTGGCATCTCCATCTATAATCCTGATGGTCTTGATTTTTCTTTTATCCTCTCGTTGGCTGTTAATTGAGGTATTAACTTGACAGACAAACATATATTAAGCTGCTAATTGCAAGCCAAGATTGTTGAGATTCTTGATTGTGTTAGCATTTACTTTAATCTAAAGAAGAATTTGTGCATAATCTCATTCTTAACATAGTGGAAGGTTATATTAGACTATGGTTTTGTGATTTTTCTCGATTTGGGTGTTTCATGTTAAAATCTATATTTCTTATAGTTGATTTATTGTCTTGGATTATGTTGGTTTATTTTTTTCGTATTTATTTATGGTATACTTCTCATTTTAATCATACAAAGACAAAAAGGAATTTTTTTTGCTTAATTTATAGCTGCTTGTGTGAATTCTTTTCGTAACAATATCCTATAAAAAATAAGAAAGACACTATATGGAGATGCTATAAACCTATATGAGTTATGGAGAGGCTAAAAGCCGAGCTTATCCTGCTCAAAGTGTGGGGGTGCCTTATAATGGTTCTTAAAACTTAATCCTAAAAGATCTAGATTGAGACCTGAAACTGTTTAATGTTTATTTATAATGTATTCCCAAAAAATGCTACTTATATGTTCTTAGTACATCAAAATGAAGGACATTTATTTGAGGTGGATATCATCATTAAGTTGAATTCTTTGAATTTATTTTCTTACGAAAGCTAATCTAAAAAGAGCCAATTAGTGATCCTCCTAACAGTCTAGATGTTTAACTTAAGAGAAGTAAAAAGATGCAAATGACCACTAGTTTTGGTGGACAAATTTATGTTTCTCTTACTAAGGATGAATCTTTAAATATTCAAAGTATGGCTTCTTGAGATGCACCTTATGGACAGAGGCAGTAAACAGTAAGTACAAATTCTTTCATGAGCAATCATGTATGGAAATTAGTTGATTGACCTTTTTATATAAGACTTACTAGGTGTAAATGAATTTTCAAAAAAATTGAGAGTTAATTAGATACAAATGAATTTTCAAGGAAAATTGAGAGTTGATGCATCAATTGATAAATATAAGGCAAGTTTAATTGCTAAAGCATTCTCATTAAAAAATATAGATAGATTATTTTGATGATGTGGATTACATCTTTTAGAGTTTTGATTGTAATAGCTGCAATCTATAACTTATGTGTTTATTAGATGGATGTCAAAATTGTTTATCTAAAAGTAGACATAGATGCGGAAATCTACATGAGACAACTAGAAAGTTGTGCAGTTCAAGTAAAAAAATATGTAAATTAGTTAAGTCATTATATAGTTTAAAACAAATACCAAAAGTATGGCATAAGAAGTTTGATAAAGTATTACTATCAAATAGACATGCAAATGAGATTAAGAGGATGCATGCTTCTAACTTTGAGTTGAAGAATATAGGAGAACCAAATGTTAACATCAAAATCACTAAGATTAGTAATGGTCTCATGTTGTCACTGGGACACTATGTTGATAATGTTTGAGTATTATGTTGAAAACCAACCACTATAACGTATGATGCAAATACCCTCCTTAAGAAAAATCTAGAACATAATTTTAACAAACTGAGATTTTCCCAAATCAATAGTAACCTAAAATACTTGATAAACATTACCAGCCTGATGTTGCATGTGTTATAGGTAGATTGAGTAGTTATACTCAAATTTCTAGTAAGAATCATGTGACTACATAGACAAACTTGTAAAATATTTTAGAGGCACTATTGGTTCTAGAATTAATTATAGTAGTTTTCCAACTGTGTTATAATGTATAATAATGTGAATTCAATTTAAGGATAAGATGAAATCAAATCCACAAATGGCTATATATTTACCCTTGATCGAGTAGTTTTGTCTTTGAAATCTTTCAAACAAACATGTTAAACTCATTCTACTGTGGAGTCCTAGCAAATTACTTTAGAGAAAGCATGTACTGAGGCTAAGTGGTTAAGAAACCTCTTAACAAATCTTTCCATTAACATTTATCTTTGTATTTTTGTATGATTATGTTTTGATTGCCAAGCTATTATTGTGTATACTTGAGTAGTTGCTAGAATCTAGGATTATAAGCCTAGATTTGAGATTTTAAGTCAAATTTGGCTATCTAGATTTGTGATTTTAGAGTCAATAAGTAGAAAATTGGTTGTAAATACGTCGAGGGGGATGATACTTTTGTCTAGAACAAAAGATAAAAATGATGGTAACTCTACCTATGTGATTAGAGGTCCCATGAAGTAGGTTTATAAGGGCAATAAAAAGTCACTCGTTGTCTTACGGCACTATCAATTTATTATTTAAGTCCTTTATATGGTGAGGTAATTGCTTATTATAATGATTTAAGTTGAACAATTGAGCTATTAATGAATTCCATAACCTATATTTCATGTACGGTGGTGTGTTAAAACTGTATAGGACACTTTATATAGGTTCACCTATATGAGCATGAAATTGAGTTGATTTCTATAAGAGTGAGACAGACATCTCTAAAGCACTCATGAATTCTAAAGAGCATAGGGCCATTAAAGTGCCAAACCACCGAATAGTAAAACATTGAGTGAATATAGATTGAGCATTTAGTCCTTTGCCTCACATAAAAGAAATAAAAGTTCATAGAAACTATAAGTTTCACCAAATTCCTATAAGACTCAATTAGTTGTTCAATGGTTGATTCATAGCCCAAAAGGCACCAATTCATATATATTAAAATCTATAATGAAGGAAATTATAGTATTTTGAAATATGTGGGTTATAGTTGGAGTTTTATTGGTATTTTAAAAATTAATGTCTCATATTGGATTGAAGTGAGAGCAACTTGTTTTATGTTTGATTTGAAATCAGTCATGTGTTTGATTTTATTATAGATTAGAGATAAATAAGTCAAATTTATGTGTGATTTTGATTATTCAAAATTTAAATTAAATTATGAGACATATGAATGACTAATTCAAATTAAATTATGAAAGGATTAGACATACAAAGCCTTCAAGCTACCTCGATTACCTATCTTTTTATCTCATGTTTTGTTTACAAAATTTCCTTTTGCTATTGTAAACTGTTGTGCTTGAACTGAACCTTATGGTAGTATCATCATCGAATCCTGCAGGTCAATTTGCTTTATTTCTTTCCTTTTTGCATCAAGAAATCTTGTTAAAGGACTGAAAAATAATTTTAAGGATAGTGTTTCATACACATCTTGACGAATTTATGGTCATTACCAGATGAATAATGCCATGAATTGTACTGGATGAATAGTACCTATAAAGAATAACTTGAACAGTACCACCAGCTACTATTCATAAAGTTATATTTTTATGTTGAAATTGTTATATTGATTGGTTTTAGAATTCAAAGAAGCAATATTGACACATACTCCTAACATTTTTTGTCCATAAATCTAAGGTTTACAAGGCTTGAAAAATTCTACTTTTTGGAACCAAAACAAAGTTGAGGGTGCCAAAATAGAGGTAAATACAAGATAGCATAACTAAGATAGCTTTTCATCTTTTTCGGAATTGTATGTTTAGAGGGATAAGATATAAATCCTTTTTACTTAGATGTGAACTTTTTCTTTTTTATATGCCAACTTTTTTCTTTAATTCTTTCTCTTTAATTGAATTTTTAATTTTCTCCTCAATAGATTATAATCAAATGATAGTAAACTAACAACAAATTAATGAAAGGGGGTTTTGCGCTATTGTTTAAAAAGACAAGAATAAAATCAATTTTTTTCATTTTCTAGACCAATAATTTCTTGTTCAGCGAATATCTTTTGTTATCAAAGAATGACAAACCATAGTATTAAAACCTTAAAATATTTAAGGACTAAAAATCAATTCTATAAAATCCCAAAAACTAATAACACTACTATTCAACGTCAAAATTGAGATCTAGTGAGAGAAATCAAATGATTATGTAGTTGCTGCTTCAAATTCAAATAAATCCAATGGCATATACCATTCTTTATGCATTTGATAAAGGAATATTCAAGTTAAGTCGAAGATTAAAGAGAATAAAAAGAGAAACCATTGATAATTTAATATGAGGTTTGAGCAATAAGAAGGAAAATTAAAAGAGGGGCTTTCATGAGGAATAATTTTAATCAAGGTTATTTTTGCCTCTAATGGCAGTGTTATAAGAATTTTATATTATTTTAATTTTTTAATGGAGTAAATTAAAAAATAAAAAAGCTTAAAAGATTTTTAGAGGGATACTAATAGTCCAGCTCTTATTTTTAAAGATAAAGGATTAGAGGTGGTAATAAAACTCGTCTCACCTGAATCCAACCAAATTCGGCCTACACAGGTTGGCAAAACCAGACCTGTAATAATAAATAAACAAATTTTGCGCATTGATTTTTAATACTTAGAACTTCCCGAGCATCAATTTGTGCATCTTATAGCGGTTGTGGGACTTGCACTGCCCTGTCCCATTAAGTTTGAACCAAGGAAGGGACAATGGAAAGAAGATTTTGATTGACATAAAACTTTAGGAGCAACTAAAAAGAAGCCCAGAAAACCTGGAAACTGAATCCGTGCCTGATTACATTTTTAAATTTTAAAAATAAAATAAAAAGAAAATATAAATAATGCATAACCCATTATAAATGCTAAACTCTCAAAACATGCACAAAATTCCCCCTCCCACCCACCTTTAACTCTGCAAGCCATCAAACACAAAAAACTGTAAACTTAATCCTCACTCCTCTTCTTTGAACACATAAAGAAACCTTAAATGTTAGTTCGATAATAAATTAATAAAAATATTTTCTTTTTCTTTTTCTTCCTTTTTTTTATTTTTTAATTTTTCCCACTTCTTAGATCTTGCTTGTGATGCTTGATAACTAGCCGAGCATAACACCTCCACATCATAGCCATGATCATGCAACAACCACCTTTCCAGCAACCATGCCTCTACATGACAATCTGCTTTTAGTTGTTTGACATTTTGGGATTTTCATATTTTACATTGGTAATTGGTATTGTAATTACAAACTTATGACATGGTAGAATTTAGATGTCACAATTACTGAGATTTATTTATCAATGTAATTATTGTGCTATTAATTTAAGTTTTTTGACAGAGAATGAATGAATTTAGGATAGACATTGAATGATTTTATGCATTAGATTAAAAGAATTTTTATTTATCATTTATTTAAAATTTAATTTGTGTTGGTTTTTTAATTCTCTTATCCAGGCAGGTTAAGCCCATATCAAGAATCGCTGCCGCAGGAGTGTCGGGATTGACTTGGCCCACAAATGGAAAAGTCGGGTATAAACTTGAATCACATTTGTTGAAACAATTCAGGCCGGTCCTAGGTAAATCCAAACTTGACTTGGATAGATAATGGGTGGATAAAGCCCAAATCTTTTTTTTTTTTTTTTTAGTAGCGAGCTTTCCTAGAATTGAATTTGGTTGAGGGCCAAATAAAGATACTTGAAAGTTACTTGACCAATTGCCTAGTAGCTTTATAATTTAGAGGTAGGTGTGGGGAGAGACCAAATCAAACTTCGAGGTTGTTGCATCTCCGGAATTCGAACTTAACTACTTGAAAATCACATGGCTAAGCTCCACAAAAAAAAAAAAAAAATTTGGACATATTCCTTGAATTTTGAATGGGTTGTTTGGTTGACCCGATGATTTCTAGCTTAGATTATGAACAAATGCTTGCATATTTTTCAATATTTTGGAGTTATACTTGATAGTTTCTAATGTTGGAAATATAAGTTAATATTAATTTTTTAAACTGCAAAATCAGTTGGAACGATAACATCGATCAATAAACCCAATAGCGATGAACAATGGCTTGAGTTTGGCATTCTTGTTAATTAACCAAGAATTGTTCCCAGCAGCACGTAACTTGCAATCATAAACTAGAAAGTTTCATCTCATAACTCTAAAGTTGTTACCTAATTAGCGAAAATAAATTTGTGAAAGCACACAAAGCATGTCATTAAGACTAAATTCCACACCTTAAATAAAGATTTCTTGATGCAAAAAGAATAAACATTGAATATCTTCAGGATATAATAATACTATTGTGAAGTGACACTCTAAGCACAATTGGTTAGAGTAGCAAAAGAAAATTGATGAAGGAATATTAGATAAAGGTAGAGAGCATTAATTAAAATAGTTGGATTGATTTCTTCTCATTAGTCATCATTAAAGGCTACGTATGGTTGTTCTATTTAGAGAAATCTTCTATAGTCTTTTTCATAATTCAATTTCAATTAGTCACCCACTTTCTTTATTTATTTTGAAATAATCATTCATGTATCTCATAACTTAATTAAACTTGGATTATCTAAATTACATGTAGATTTGAATTATTTAACTCTAGTTTTTAATTAAATCAAAGACATGACTAATTCCAAATGACAAAAATAACTACTCTTCATTTTCCTCAAAAGTGGCATATTAGTATTTCGAAATATCCTTATAATTCCAACAATTCCCAATATATTTTACAATACACAATCAATCTTCATTATAGTATTTAATGCATACTAACTCATGCTTTTTAGGCTATGACCCAGCCATTGAACAACTAATATCGAGCTATAGGAACTTGAAAAAAAATTATTGTGTCTATGGACCAATGTTCTTTTTCTGTAAAAATGAGCATTAGATGCTCATGCTGAACTCACTCAAAGTTTTACTATCTAACAGTTTGGTACTTTAGCAGTCTTGTTCTTTATGGAATTCATAAGTGCTCTTGAGATGTTTGTCTCACTCTCATAGGAACTGACCTAGTGCTACACTCATATAGGTAAACATTCATCAAGTTTATAATATAGTTTTAACATACCACTATATATTAAAGTGCACTATAGAGATCATTAAGGACTTAATTACTTAACCTAGATTACGGCAATGGGAAAACTATCTTGCCATCTAGAGGACTGTTGTGAAAATTTTATTGTACTCTCAAGCACACGAATCTATTATAGTATAGATTTATAGTGATGAGTGTTGATTCTACAAGGAGATAGATTTAATCATGTGTAGAGTTAATTTTCCAAGTTCATTTTTGAATTGGTTGGATGTGATCTTTTAACAATGCTAAGATAAAAGAAATAGCGGAAATAAATTAAGGATGAAAAAATGCAAATGAAGCACTTGAGTCTCTGGATTTAAACTTAACACTTCACCATGAGCTTAATATTCTTTTTTAGTTCCAATTAATTTATAAAGGAGGAATTTCCACTTCTAATATGTCTCATTCTAGTAAATATGGTATCAAGCACTCATTATGCCAAGGAAATAATCTTCTACTAAATGTAGTGTCATGTGCACATTTTGCTAAATGATAAAAATCTTTCTATTGACAATGTGGCAAGACTTTCTAGTAAATAATTTAAATACATTCTCGATCAACACCGAGGCCAGATGAACCATGAATAACAGAGAGGAGTTTTTTCTTTAATAAATATAGTGTAAAATACTCATCATGCTAAATAATAATGATCTTGCATTAGGGAGTCGGTATGTCATACAAAATCTAGACAAGATTTATTGTCTGTCAACAATGAATCAAAACAATCCACATAAATCAGAGAAAGAGACTAAATTTAAGCCCATGGATCATATTAAGCCTTCACTTTGAACCTAAGTTTGAAAGTAAATTAGCCACTCATAGCTAAACTAAGAGTAAAATGATAATTTTATTAAAATGCATAAAAATACAAGATAGCGTGAGAATTACACAAAATAGAGTTCAAAGTTGGATTTAGCGTTGAGCCTCTTATTTATAGATACAATGGATAAATAAAGGCCATCAATGAAAATAATTCAGACGCATAGGATTACCCATGTGGCAAGCTTTGATTGGATCGAACACGTCATCAAGCTTGTGATTCAGTGCATTAAACATCACATACATGCATATTTCGGTCTATTAATATGCTGCCACATCATCAATTAATGCAAATGTCAACAAACTTTGATTCAGTGTATTACATGTAACATGTGTACATTTTTTAGTCCAATAATATGGTGCCATATCATCAGTCAATGGTAAACGTGTATCAAGGTTGAATAAGATGATGCCACATTATTAGTCAATGCCACGTCAAATAAGATGGGCCCCACCAAAGTTAGCATACATCCTGAAATTATGATTTTATCCTTTACGCCCTTCCAAAGTTTTTTCACTATTTTGAGCTAAAAAATGCTATCTATTTTGTTGTCCAATTTCTCATTAATTATATAAAAAAAAAAAATCAAAGTTTAAAAAATGATAAGTGCATATTTTCTCTATATTTTACTATATTCTCTACATCTTTTTCTTGTGTTGGTCTTAAATATTTTAATTATTTTAGTTAATTTTTAATTTAGTTAATTTGTTAAATTATATTTTATTATGTTAATTGTTATCTTAATTTTTATATTTTGTTATTTTAATATATGCTGAGATTAAAAATGAACTAAATTGAAACATTCAAGAAGAAATTTGCTTGAAAGAATTAGAAAGGAAAAGGAATAAAAAAATTTAATTACAACAAATCAAGGAAGATGCAATTTAATTATCTCTCGTCCATGCATTGACGTGGAGCACTGGGAAATAATTACACATACAAGCATGTGGAATTCAAGCCGAGCAAACCGAAGCCAATAATATTAATTCATGCACATGCAGGCAATGAATCTTATGCCCATCACGTGGATATTAATGAAGAAATTGAATCTAATTCAATTTGGTGGCTTCCCCTTTTTGGCCTTGTAATAATTGGCAACTGCACGTGCATGACGTTATACATTATGGAAAGCAAATAAATGTAACCCATGAATTAGAATTAAAATCCTATAAGGATTCAGCCAATAATTACACGGTCAAGGGCATTATATAAAGGCCATCAATTAAGGAAGCCAAGGACAGATTGAATAGAGAGTGCGGCGACGGAGAAAAATAAAAAATCATGATCAGGAGTGAAAAGAGGGAGAACAAGGCGGAGATTTAAGAGGGGCTGTCTATGCCTAATTAGTTTCGTCACTGTAGTTTTTCTTTGGAACTCCGAATGTCATTACTTTTTAATTTTTGCTTTCTGTTTCATCATGTCAACCTAGATTCTCTATTTAGTAGAGGGTGATTTCAAAACCCGAAACATGTCGTATGATTAAGATTTAATTTCTATCATTTAATTTATTTAATTGAGATTGCTTATGTTCTTCTATAATTTATATTTATGATTTTATTCTTTTCTTATTTGAGTGGCCAATTAGTTAGGATTTGGATAAATTCTATTACTAGACTAAAATTATTGATTTGTAATTGTCTTAATATTTTAATCATTAGTGGTAAATTGGAAATCGGTAATTGCAATTGGAGAACGTAACCTAGGTTAAACAATTTGAGCTTGTGTGTTGATTACCTAAATCAACCTAATATATTTCTCTACTAATTCTTCTATTATCTTAAATTTAAAGAACTTATTTTAAATTATTTAATGGTTAGAGATTAAGTGAAGAACTTATTTTACTTAACGACATATTAAGGACAGATAAAAATTACCAGAGCTGATTATTGTCTACGGTTGATAGTTTCAAAAGAAATTGATGATATAATTGATATGTTGATTATGTGCATATTTGGTGGTGGCAGATGATCTTTGACTAAAGTTTTCATTATTATTTCTTTGCCCTTTATTTAGATTTTCTAATAAATTTTTATCGTTGTAGTTTTTAGCTTCTTTTTTTCTTGTCATTTGGTTAAAAATTCATAAAACCCTTTTATTTATAGTTGGTATTTTCATCAGTTAGATTAATTTGTATTTTTAATCTTTGTTATTATTGTTATTATTTTTATTTTAAGTATTTTTTTTAGAGTTGATAATAACTAAAACTAGCCCGGTCTTGTTGGGATCAATCCTTACTTGCTTTATACTAGTTGTTTATATCATTAATAAGGTTTTAAATTTAGTGTAGCCTTACAACATTACCAAATTTTTGGCACCATTTCTAGGGACAAGCATCTCGTTTGTTTTATCACTTTGTTTTATTTATTATTTTTACTCACTTTATTTATTTATTTATTTATTTATTTTAATTAGTTTATTTTCTATTTTGTTTTTAGACTTTCATGGGTGTACAGGACAAACAACAAGGACTCAAACAACTTAAAGCAACCTCATCGCATCCGAAACTTAATTTTGCATCCATATTCCACTTCTGAAAATAGAGCCAATAGCCTAGAACCCAAACTAATGGTTCAAAACAACCAGACACTTAAAAAATTAGTGGCTCCTAAATTTGGCCAACAACCATTATGCATTCAAAATTTGAATCCTCAGGTAAATTTTGAACTCAAATCTTAGACGATTCATCTTCTGCCTACCTTTTATGGTCTTAGAAGTGAGGATCCAAATAAGCACTTAAAGGAGTTCCATGTGGTATGCTCCATAATGAAACTAGTAGGAGTTTCTAAAGAGCAAGTTAAATTGATGGCCTTTCTATTCTCTATGGTGGATTTAGCCAAGGAATGGCTTTACTATTTTCCCTTTGGTACTGTCACCACACGGAATGAGATGTGTTAGCTAATATTTTGAGAAATACTTCTTAGCATTAAAAGTTAGTAGCATTTGAAAGGAAATTTGTGGAATCCGATAATACACTGGAGAGTTACTGTTCGACTATTAGGAATGATTTAAAAAGCTATGGGCTCATTGCTCTCATCATCAAGCAAGTGATCAACTCCTTATTCAATACTTTATTGCCTATGGAAAGGAGAATGATTGATAGTAGAAGTAGCTTAAAATCTTTGCTAATATGGCCACTAATTCTCAACAGTTTAACTCGAGGAATGATTCATTATTGCCACCTAAACGAGTTAATGAGGCAAGCACTTCTTCTCTATAACTACAAGTTTCAAATCTTACTTCTTTAGTGCAAAATTAGCCTCAAGGAAATAGGTGAGATTGTGTAATGTATGTTTTATGGTTGGGCATGTGATTGATATGTGCCTTGCTCTCCAATAAGGTTTGCACAAATAGGCCAACACAGTTGAGAGGTTCTTAGGCCAACCAAGATAAAGTTACGATCCCTATTATAATTTTTACAACAACATGTGGAAGGATCATTCTAATCGTAAGTGTCAGAACCAACAACAAGTCGTTCTTAACTTGGCACCATCTCAACTATTGTGCTATCCAGCCTTTATGAATCAAGGTATTTCTCTAGAAAATCTTGGAAAAGCTCTTGTTATTAACTTTATGCAATTACAAAAAACTACCTAGACACTACTACAACACTTGTAGAATTAAATTGGCCAATTAGCCACATCTATAAGTAGGATAGAGGCTAGAAATATAGATAAGTTTCCTTCTCAACCCAAAATTAATTCTAAGGAGAATGCTAGTGCTATGTGTCTTGAAAATGGAAAACATATGGAACCATTATTAGAAAAATCATCAAGGGTGTCTATAACGTCATCACATCCCTCTGGACAATCCCTCCCCTGAGGCTCTTCCTTTAATAAGGGAAGATGATTTATACTCTGCGATGCTAGTTGACTCATCTAACTGGGTAAGTATCCTTTCACCTCTAGCTAAAACCTTTATTATTCCTCTACAATTTCCTAGCAAATTTAAATAATATAAAAACATAAGCAAGAAAAATAGATCCTTGAAACCTTCCCTAAAGTAAAAGTAAATATTTCTCTACTTAATACTATTAAGCAAATGATATATTGTGAAAAATGTTCGAAGGAATTATGCACCAGCAAACAAAAGTTAAGCAATAACAAAAAGGTAAATATAGGAGAGAATGTTTTTATTGTACTTCAAAGAAAGCTTTTTCCTAGGTGTAAGGATTTAGACACTTCCATTATCTCAATCATTATCAACAATACTAGATTTCAAAGATGTATGCTAGATTTAGGTGCTTCACTTAATGTTATGCCATGATCGATTAATAACTCTTCAAATCTAAGTCCAATGGAAGAAACTGGTATAATTATTCAATTGGCCGATAGACCTAATGCTTACCCAAAGGGGTTGTGTAAGATTTTTTTGTGCAAGTCAACAAATTGGTCTTTCTAACTGATTTTCATATCCTTGAAATGAAAGACGAGTCATCGCCCATTCCATGCTTATTCTACTAAGGCACCTATTCTTTAAGATAGCTTAAACCAAAATAGATATTCACGATAGGACCCTCACAATGAAATTTGATGATAAAGCTATCTGCTTCAATAACTTTAAGGCGATGAGGTATCCTAGTGATTTACACTCTATTTTCACCATAGATGATATTAAGACTTCGGTACATGAATTCTATGAGTTTTTTAATAAAGACTACTTTGTAGTTGCTATATGAAAAATTTATAAGAAGAAGATTCTAAAGAACAGATAAGTTTAATAGAGTTGAATGAAAAGGTTGAGGAAGCTGTGGTGATCTTAGATGAAGTAGCCTTATTATACACCAATAAGTATAATGTTTCTTACCTAGAATTGCCTTTTTGCAAAGGCATCTACTATAGAACTCAAGCTACTTTAAAAGTACTTTAAATATATTTACTTGGGTGAGAATGAAACACTTCTAATAATCATTATTAAAACTCTCACTCTAGTTCAACAAGAAAAGCTAACTAGGGTGTTTCAAGATCACAAGACAACGATTGGTTGGACCATTGCAGACATCAAGGGCATTAGTCATTCTATGTGTATGCATTACATTTTTCTCGATAATGAATCAAAACGAACTAAAGATGCACAATGCCACCTCAATCCACCAATGATAGAAGTCATAAAAATAAAGATACTGAAGCTCCTTAATATAGGGATTATATATCTTATTTCTAATAGCAAATGGGTGAGTCCTATGGAGTTAGTTCTTAAAAAGTTAGGCATCAACGTGGTTAAAGATGAAGAAAATAAACTTGTGCCAACTAGAGTTCAAACTGAGTTTAGAGTTTCCATTGACTACCACAAACCAAATGTAGCCACTCACAAGAATCATTTTCCTTTGCCTTTCATTGATTACATGCTCAAAAGGTTAATTGGTCACTTTTATTACTATTTTCTTAAAAGTTATTCTTGTTATAATTAGATTGCTATCTCTATGAAAGCTCAAGAGAAAACAACCTTGACCTGTCCCTTGGGCATATTTACTTACTGGTGCATGCCATTTGGCCTTTGTAACACCCTTACCACATTCTAAATATATATGATAAGTATTTTTTCTAGTTACGTAGAGAATATCATTTGGGTATTTATGGATGATTTTACGGTTTATAGTAATTCTTTCCACAAATGTCTAGATAACTTTACACTTGTTCTTAAATGATGCATTGACACTAACCTTACGTATAATTAGGAAAAATATCATTATATGGTTAATTAAGGTACATTTTTGGCAAATGTTATTTCTGAAAGGGGATTGAAGTTAATAAATTTAAGATAAATCTTATTTTCTTTTTACTACCTCCAACTAATATGAGGGAGGTTGATTTCTTTCTTGGTTGTATAGGTTTCTATCACAGGTTTATAAAGGACTTCTTTAGGATAGTGTTACTCCTTGACAACTTACTTTAGAAGAATATGACTTTTTACTTCAATGAAAAATGCCAGATAGCCTACGAGAAGTTGAATGAGGTTTTGACATCGGCTCTTGTAATTCAACCACCAAACTGGGATCTACAATTTGAGATCATATGGGAAGGTAATGACTATGCCATTGGAGCCATGTTGGGCCAGTACGTGGGAAAGCTTCCTCACATCATGTACTATGCCTCCCACAAATTAAATGATGCATAACTTAATTGTTCTATGACCAAGAAAGAACTTTCAACAGTTATCTTTGCCTCGGAGAAATTTCGCTCTTATTTGATTAAATATAAGATAATTATTTATTCTAACCATGCAACCTTTAGGTATTTACTCAATAAAAAGGATGATAAGCCACGCCTTATTTGATAGACACTTCTTTTGCAAGAATTTGACTTAGAGATTCTAGAGAATAGAAGCTCTAAAAATTTAGTGGTAGATCATTTTAGTCATCTTACCTATGGCGAAGATGCATTTCCAATACATGAGAACTTTCTAAATGAGTAGTTGCTATAGGTAGGTATGGTTGCTATTTGGCATATAGATCTTGTAAATTACTTGGTTAGTAGGAAAATACCAAAGGAGTTGACCGATGCACAAAAAACCAAGGTTAATAATGATGGAAAGTACTATGTGTAGGATAAACCATATCTATAGAAGCATTGCTATGATTAAGTGATTAAAAAGTGTGTACTTGAAACTAGATTTACTTCTATTCTCACTTTTTATCACATTTTAGCTTGTGGGGGACATTTTAGAACAAGGAGAACAGCCCTTAAAGTACTCACAAGTATATTTATTAGTCATCATTGTTTAAGAATACATATCTCTTTTACAAATCTTGTGATCGTTGTCAGAGAATAGTTAATTTGGGAATAAGAAATCAAATGGCGCAGTCTCTCATTCTTGTAGTTGATTTTTTATTTTTGGGGTATCAATTTCACGAGACGATTTCCTTCATCTTTTGGTAATCTCTATGTTGTTTTTATTATCGATTATGTTTCAAAATAAGTGGAAGGAAAAACTATCCAAACTGTCAATTCTAAAGTTGTTGTAACATATTTGCAAGGTTTAAAACATTGAAGGCTATTATTAGCGACAAAGGCACTCATTTTTGTAGAAGGTCAATAGAAGCCCATTTTTAGAAGTACAACATCACTCACAATGTCTCTAAATCTTACCATCTATAAACTACTAGGCAAGTTGAGGTTTCTAATAGGAAAGTGAAATCAATCTTTAAATAGACAGTTAATCTAAACAGAAAGGTTTGGAGTTTGTAGCTTGATAATGCACTTTAGGCTCATACAACTGCATACGAAACACCAATTGGTATGTCACCTTACAGGTTGGTATGGTAAGCTTTGTCATCTTCTAATGAAACTTGAACATAAAGCATGGTAGGTTGTGAAAGTAATATAAGAGGGAGTTAGACACTGCCGACCAATATAGAAAGCTCCAATTGCAAGAATTAAAGGAAATTTAGAATGATGCCTGTGAGAATTCACAAATTTACTAGGAAAATGCAAAAGCTTTTCATGATGAGTAGATTTTGAGAAAGAACTTTAAAGCTGGACAGAAAGTTCTACTATTCCATTCTTGCCTTAACTTGTTTGTAGGTAAGTTATGTTCTTCATGGGTTGGGCCTTTTGTTTTTACTAATACTTTTGCCTATCACAAAGTTTAGATTAGGAGCTTAAAAACATATACTGAATTCAAGGTGAATGGTCATAGGTCTAAGCATTACTTTGAAAACTTTCAAACATTTAATGTACTGGAGGTTCCACTCTATGAACCCACATATGTTGATGAGTGAAACATGAGAGCCCCATTAGGCTGAGGATAATAAACCAAGCGCATATTGGGAGGCTACCTAATGGCTGGGGAATAGCTTTTTGAGAGCACGCCATAACAGATTTGATCTTTCTCCCTCTCATTCTCATTTACTTTATCCACTCTATGTTTAATTTAATTTGTTTCTCTTTATATGTCTCATCTTATTTCCTAGTGTTTAATTCTTTTTGTCATTAGCTTAGGCTTACATTAAGGACAATCTAAAAATTAAATATTGGAGGGAGGATTTCAAACTTAGTTCTTCTCGCTTTGTTTTTTTTTAAAAAAAAAATTGTTTGTCTTGAATATAAGCCAATGATAAGAACTTGAATGACAAAAAATACAGTTCTTAATAAGGGTTGAATATTGTCTTAGTTTTTACTTGATTCTTATGTTAATTTCCTCTTAATTGAGATTCTTTAAATCATGAGCACTAATGTCAATTGTTTCAAAATTTTGACTTAAAATTTGAGATTGATATAGCCTGGCTTGAGAATTTTAGATTGAGTAAATGACTATTTGTCTTGTTTCTTATCTCCACAATACAGTGTGGTATACACAGGCACCATAAACAGAAATGGCTACTTATAACCTTAAGAATAAAGCTATCATTGGGTAATTTAGGTGTATGTATTGCGAGTATGTAAAAAAGAATCTACCATGAGAAGAGGCTACCTTAAGGGATAGAGTAAAAGCCCCTCACTATGGATATTTATAAAAAGAAGAAAAGAATAAAAAATCAATCAAGTGCATATGGTAAAAGGAATAATTAAAAGAAAGTGCACATAAATGCTTGTGAAAAAATAAATATGTAGACTAAGATGATAAGATTAGTTTGGCCTACTCTTTTCTTTGCCCAAGGCAAAGGCTATTGAGGTTGATGATCTTGGAAATGGTTTTGGATTGAATTGATTCACACACACAATACAAGAATCAAAAGAGAGATGGAATGACAATTGAATTAATGTTAGAACTTTGACAGTATTTAAAATTTTCTTTGAGCTATATAAAATTATACAATTTTTTAGGCTAGTTTTATGTTTTATTTTTCTTTTGTTCTTTTCATCTTTTTTTTTTTTAAATGATGTTTGTGGATATCATCGTTGAAGCCGTCACAAGACTATAACTCATCCACTGGGGCTACTTAAGGGTTTAAAGGCTTGTTGCATACCTAAATGCAATCATGATTTTCTACGAAAGTAGACTAGTTTAAGTTTTTTTTTTTTTTGTTTTTAAGGTTTGCTTGAGGAGAAGCAAAGGTTAAGTATAAGGGAATTTGATAAGAGCATATTTTCTCTATATTTTACTATTAATTTCTTCATCTTTTTCTCGTTTTGGTCTTAAATATTCTAATTATTTTAGTTAATTTTTAATTTAGTCATTTTGTTAAACAATATTTTATGATGTTAATTTTTATATTTTTTTATTTTAAGTATATTCTAGAATTAAAGAGGAATTAAATCAGAATATTCTAGAAAAAATCTGCTCGAAAGAATTAGAAAGGGAAAGGACTAAGGAAGTTTAATTACAACAAATCAAGGAAGATGTAATTTAATTATCCATCATGCATGCATTCACGTGGAGCACTAGGAAGCAATTACATACATGCATGTGGAATTCAAGCCGAGCAAACTTAAGCCAATAAAATTAATTCATGCACATGTAGGCAAAGAAGCTTATCGCCATCACATTGAGATTAATGAAGAAATTGAATCTAATTCAATTTGGTGGCTTTCCCTTTTTGGCCTTGGAACAATTGGCAATTACACGTGCATGACATTATATATTATGGAAAGCAAATTAATTTAACAATTGGCAATTGCACATGCATGACATTATATATATAGAAATATAGTATCACACACTCTCACTAAAATGAACAAATAATGTCCATAGTCTAGAAAAGAATATGATCTTAAGTCCAACGAATTATTAGTTAAACCAATAATATTATTTGTATGTATTTTTATGCATCACCACATCTTTCACTCCATATTACTAGTTTCAACTTCTTATTATAATTCCCTAAAATCAAGCAAGACTTTTCTTAAGATAAAACGTAGGCTATGGAAATGACTAACAAATAAGGAATAATAGGAAAAAAAATATATGTTTAAGAAAAAAATAATGATCTCTTGAAAATTACTAGGTTCTTTTGTTTATTTATTTTTATTTTTCTCTCTTTTTTTATTATCATACATACATTCATACATACATACATACATAAATACATATATATATATATATATATAGTGTACCACTTTTCTGAAAAATAAAAATCCTCCATATTTTTCTCAAACATAAATAGGTGATGGAAAACATAAAATACATGATAATATTCCCAATTGAAGTGGATAGGATAATAGGGTAACAAACAAAAACCTTTTTTAACTCCAAAGTGGTAACTATGCATATTTCACAATGGGGATGGCTAGAAATGACTCAAACTAAGGGTGGCAAAATGAATAAACGAATTATATTTTTTTATTAAACGAATTGAAATCTTAAGATTCAGATTTGATTTGTTTATTAAACAAATATTCGGTTCGATTCATTTGATTCATTTAGTAGAATTAATAATTTAATCGATTCGAATCTAGATTCATTTACTATTCATTTATCTTATAATGAATTCATAATGAATATGAATTCGTTTACCAAAATATAATTAATAAACAAAAATTAAGCAAAATAAAATATAAAAAGGCTA
The DNA here is from genome assembly GCA_030449905.1 of Luvunga scandens. NCBI lineage: Eukaryota > Viridiplantae > Streptophyta > Magnoliopsida > Sapindales > Rutaceae > Luvunga > Luvunga scandens. The sequence continues at coordinate 16,172,965 of JASUUG010000210.1, read as the reverse complement.
TAAACTCAACATCTTACAAAATACAAACTTATTAAAATTTATAATTACTATATTAGCTTTCAAACATTAAATTTTTTTCATCTTTATTTAATGATAAATAAGTAGTTTAACACATGAATAATAAACAATTTTAGATGAATGAATTGTATTCGATTTTTTTATATCCTATTTTATTAAACGAATCTCAAACGAATAAACGAATCAATATCTTCGAACCCAAATTTGATTCATTTAATTAGCGAATCAAATTGAATTCACCCATTTATTAAACAAATCAATTTTTTCAAACCCAAACTCACTTAATTTGTATCAAATCAAATCAAATAAACAAATCCAACCCATGTTGCCACCATTAGCTCAAATGGATCAAAGATGGTCTTTCTGTCAACTTTTATAGCTCTAAATAGTCTTTTATATCCACTAGTTCAATAAACTTTCAAATGTAGCAACACACAATTTTTTTCATAAGTCAACTCAAAAGAAAAAGTTGGAGATCATGTACAAAATAATAAACTACTAGGCTATGAAAAAGGGTGGCTCTCCAAGAAAAATAAAAGGTTCAAAAACTCACTTGAAACTTATTGTGACATGTACAATCTTGCAAATAACTCAATAAATTTCACTCATCAAATTTCCTAATCACACTTGTCACCAAGATCAATATGCAAAGTAGTAAACATGGTGTAACATAACTCAAAACTAAAGATAACAAAAATACTAAATTTAAAAGTCATCATTTCATCCAATATCAAAAGATTGAAATCCTTAGAAGGGGGTAAATTGGGTATTAAAAAATATTCCAACAGAAACACAATATGATTTAAATAAATGCTCTAAGAAATTTAATAAAAATAAATTATATAATGCATAAATTTAAAAAGATAAGGGAGAAGAGAACAAAGAAGTGAATTTTTACATGGTTCGACAAAATCTGCCTATGTCCAAGCCTCCCAGTAAACCAAGCTTGAAGATTCTACTATCCAAGCCTTCTAAGGCTTCAAGATTTTACAATTGACTTCCAAAGACATCAATAAAGTTTTACAAGTAGTGATGGGCACACACACCTCTTTTCCCCAAGTGTTTCCCACACTTACACTACTCAATTTTGATATATATATAATGATTACAAAGATTACTTCCTATTAGAGTATATAAGCAAATGATAGCTCAATAATGATTCAATATATGTATATAAGCAAGATAAAAGCTCAAGATCAGTTATATGAACAAGTTTTAGTTTAATTGAGATTGAAAAACTTATTAAATTTGAGTTTGATTTAGGTTTTTATGGTTTAAACAATCAAACTATCAATTATTGACTTTCTGCAGAATTGTTGAATAACTGCTAAAATGAGGTAGTTAGCTGCTATGCTAATGTGACAAGTTATCGTTACAAATTAAATTTGAAAATTTGGCCCATGCGGATCGTCACTTGCTTTATGCAATTGGCTGTTATGTTTTTGGAGTTAAAACAGTTAGCCACTATTTGTTAAACAGTTAGCAGCTATTGTTTTAGAATTTAAAGATTTGGCCTAAAACTTTATAAAATTACATTATAGCTTAAAATTTTTTAAATATTTACAGAGATGTCTATTTTTAGAATTTAAAACATTACTTGTTGATTTCAAAGTTCTCAAAACTTTTCAATTTAGCCCATAAATTTAAAAAGCAACCAATTTCATAAAATCATTTTTCTTTTAATTTTAAAACCTATATATTATAGAAAAGATGATTTAATCTAAAAATATCATGAAAAAAAAAATCTTGAGCTTTTAAATGATAAATTGACACGACCATTGTCTGCTTAATTTATAAAATCTTCCTAACGTAATCTGAATAATCATGGTTCTACCGAAAAATCGGCAAAGTCTCCCCTATATTATTACACCACCAAATCTACAAAATTATAAATCATGCACTCCCAAATAATTCTGAATACAACCAATTTCGTCAATCAATTATCTCAACCCAAAATACAAAATATCTCAATTATTCAATATCTAATAAAATACATATGCTTTTAAATCTCTAAAATGTAACAAATTACAATCCCAAAATATTTCGATAAATCAATCAACAACTCCTAACATCACAATGTGGCCATAAATTCGAAAATGACTATTGTGGGATTTTGTTGTTAACTGTGAAATTTGAGGGGGAAAAATATAATAAAAAATGATGAGTATAAAACTCGGTGAGCTTTAAAAAGTGGATAGTTGTCATGACTCCACCCAAAATCCTTTTTCTTTATCGGATTTGTTCCCTAGCCCAACCCCAAAACGCGTCTTGCCAACTTAAGTGGATCACCCCTTATAGACCCAGCATCTCTCCCGTGACTTAGCGATGTGGGATTTGCCTAAGGTGTCTCATTAAAATATTACCATGCATATTCAAAATCAATAACCAAAATCATGAATCAAATACATTTCTCGTAATAAATAACAAAACACAGATAAAATCCATTTATATAAAATCATTAAATCGATGCCTTTAAAACCAATCTCGCAAACATACTTTACCATATTTTTAAATCATAATAAACCACAATGAAAGTAGGTTTTGTATATTCCACACATCAACTCGGATTTAATTTGATGCTCGTTCGCGGATCCTCCTAATTTGAGGAAATAACATAATTACTAATCATAATCACGAATTATTACTAATATACTCGAAACGGCATTTATCCGTAATCAAATATTCTCAAATTCGTAAAATTACTAAAATACCCTCGACATAAAAATTCATCAAATTATCCTCGGAATCACATATTATCAAACTATCCTCAATTCCGATTACAAAAATATCCACAAGTTTGAATTTACAAAATTACCCTTTACCAAAACGCCCCTAACGACGTAAATTTTCTCACCGAAATCTTAAATTACCTAACTACCCTGACCTAAAATTACCAAAATATCCACTGATTTAAAAATTACGAAAATGCCCCAAAAGTTTATGAATTTACCATTTTAACGGTCAACGATGACCAGGAACTCCTTCAACTACGACTTTAAAACTCAAATCTCCCACGCGCGGCGTGACTTCTAACTCTCCAAAAATGTGAGCTTTCCGCGTCGAATTTAAATCCTTATCATATTGTGACGGGTTGGTCGGAAACAATGAGGGTAAGTTGAGGAACAAGATCCAAGCGGTGGATCGCCCACTCAGCTAGATCGAAAAAACGGGTTGAGCCGCGGTTTTTCGGTTCGATTCTGCGGCGTTATGGTCGGTTTCCGTGACGATGTCGGCGAAAAGCTTCACGTCGGTATTTAAGCTCGATGGTTGCCGAAACCCGAGATCTTCTTGGTCGCTCATAATTGTCGCGGTTCCTCTCTCTTTCTTTCTCTTTCTCTCTCTTTTTGGAAAGTAACAATCCCTCTCTCTCTCACGACTTTCCATTTATAGTAAGAGAGAAATTTTTTTTTTTTTTTTTTTAAAACTAAATCCGGACCCGAGTGCCAAAATAAAAATCCAATACACGGCTCTTGAATCGCGTTTGGAATGTCTCAATTGTATGTCGAGACAAATTTAAAACAAATTTATGACGAAAAAATAAAAATAACATTGCACTCAGTTAAATAATTTCGGTGCATATGTTACATAAATCCTATATACATTAAATTATACTAGCTTTACAAGAAACATAACAATAGAGATCGCTTCAACTAGTGGGCTTAGTATTCTTCCTTGATTGTGTCGTTGTCCATTAAGTGTCTTGTACTTGATTTCACTTGAATGATTTTTGCCTTTCAAGAACTTGTGAAATTGTGAAAAATAAATTTATCATTTTATCCTTTTTATATGTGGTTTGTTAAACATCAAAATTAAAGATTGTATGGCCATTTAGGCTAACAATCTCCCTCTTTTTAATGATGACAAACACCTCATGCATTTTAACATTTTTGGTCCTCATAAGTGTAAGACATACATGATACAAAAAAAAGCCACCTGAGTACATGATCCATAACTATATAATATTAGTAAACTCCCTCTGAGTATGTCATAAAATATCAATAACATCATAAAATACCAATAGCACTTCAAAATCTGCCAATGTATTTCAACACACTTTTACCAATAGCACTTCAAAATATGCCAATGTACTTCAACACACTTTTAAAAACATGTTATCTATCTTCTACCCTTTATCATAAAAAATTACTTCTCCTTCATGCAAATATTATCAAAATATTTCCCACAAAAAAATCTATATAAAATCAAGTATCCATACATAAAATCCATAACTAGAATCCATAAAGATAATCCATAAGTAAGTACTAAAAAACATAATCCTTAACACAATCCATAAACAAAATGAAGAAGATAAATAATGTTGGTGTGTAAAAACAAAGGATCAAATAAAGGATAAAAGTCACTTGTGGGGTGGTTAAGATGATGATGAGGATAATGATAGAATCTTGAAAACAGGGAAAATGCGCTGCTGCCTATCAATAATCTACTACTGTTGAGCATAGAGATGTTGCTGCTTAGAAAGAAAATGACCCTAAAATGTCGTGAACTACGATTAAAGCTCGTTTTGCTACACAGATATGGAATGCACTAAACTAAAAAATAGATGCATCAAATCCTTAAAAGTAGCTGAAATGGATGCACGGTGGAGCATCTGAAGTGTGGTGTGGAGTATGTGGCTGCTATGTGGCACTAAGATTATGAAGCTAGTCTGGTGGAAGTACATCATTAAAGGCATAATGATCTAAGGGAGCCATCTCTGCGGGCTTGTTCAAAGCATTTCAATTCTTGACCCACTGGTTATCTACCCAACCAAACCCTAAACTAGCAATAACCTTGTTCCCTAATTCTTTGGGTTCAACAAAAAATGGTTTAACTATGGGGACCTGGAAGTACTGAAGAACACAGGTAACAATGTTACCAAAAGGAAGGGATCAATTTCCTATATTTATGTACCAAGCATATGCTGAATGATAATATATCCCACATTTAGCTTTCTACCCTCAAGAATGCTATCTAATAAAACAACATCTAAGTGTGTGACCTCATCACCATATCCCTTGTGAGGATTGATCATATGCTGAAGAATACTATGTAGGATCTAAACTTGAAGAGGCAGCACTTGTGATTTAAAGAAAGAGTTACAAAACTCTTTGCATAGATTGGATCACCTATATGTATAAAAATGCAACCCATCATTCCTAATCTTGAGAATCTTGTTTAAATCTTCTACATCAAACTCAATAGGAATCCCAGCAACATTAGTAATAATCCTATTAGCAATATTTGCAAAAATGAGCATGTTCGAATAGAATAATCACACCAAATTAGGATAAATCCATTCATTAAAAACTAAGACATTTGTCCCACCCATTTTAGCAAGTAAAGTCTTAAGGGTTTTGTTACAAATTGACAAATTCTCTAACTAATCAAGGTTAACAAAGTAGGATAGGAGGACCGACTTTGTTATAAACCGATCATAGAACTGTTTCCATTGAGATGGATTTGGAAAATCGGTGGAAATGAATTCTGTAATGTCTTCATGGAGCTCTTTGTTGAGTCCTAGAAAGTGTGTATTTATAATGGAGAAAATCATCATTTTACATTTCAAGTCTCACTAACATTCCTACTTTTATGTCTTTAACTCCCTTGTAATTTAATTATATATGTTTTATTTTAATTAATTATTTTATGTATTTTAGGGGACATCATGGTCATTTCACAATGAACGAGAGATTAGATAGAAAAATAGGCATCAATTTTGAACTCAGGACAGTCGAAAACCTTAGGAGGAGCATAAAAAGATAAATGATACTGTTCACGGTACTGTTCATATATACTGTACGATGACGTGGCATTGTATGATGACGTGATAGCATTTGATTGGACAAATGATGTGGCATTGACCACTTATGTGGCATTGAATGATGATGTGGTGTTGAGTGATGATGTGTCACGATCCTATTTGACTAAATTGTTGATTTGGCGTTGACTGGCGATGTGGCAGTATATTAATGGAAAAAAAAAACATGCTTACGGTACATGCATGTACACGGAATGACAGCCCTGATGATGTATTCCATTCAATAAGAACTTGCCACGTGGCACAATCCTAAGCGGTCAAATTGTTTTAATCCGATGGTTATGATTTACTCATTGTATCTATAAAACGAAGGCTCCCCCCTAATTTGACACCCCTAAATCCATTTTTGAGCTCCATTTTCTGTAATTCCATCTCCATCTTGTATTTTCTATGTATTTTAATAAAATTCTCATTTTACCCCTAGTTCAATTATGAGTAACTAATTTTCTTTCAAGCTTGAGTTGAAGGTGAAATCTCAACATGCTCTATGGGCTTAATTTGGTAAATTTACTTTTTCTTCCCTTCTAATTTATGTGGATGTTTTGACTTTGTGTAGACAGATAGTAATAATCTTGTCTAGATATCGACTGATATTACCGTCTCCCTAGGCAATGTTATTACTATTTGGCACGGGAAGCACTTAGCATTATATCTATTAGAGTGTGGTTCATGAGGAGTGGAAAATCTCCCTTCATGATTTAATTGGTATTAATAATGAATGTTAAGCCAATAGTGCATGTTGAGTACAGATCCGGAGATCCAAGCACTTCATTTTAATAATTTATTCCTACCGTTTTAATTTAAATTAATAGATAGCTTACATCATGTTCAGTATAAATCTAATCACCCACTTAAAAAATTATTTCTACAAGCAATTAAAAATCACCTTCTCGTGGGATCGACACTGGTCACCGTTGATCTATTCTACAATAGATTCGTCCGCTTGCGAGTTCAATAACATTTGTACAATAAGTTTTTGTCGTCGTTGCTGGGGAGGTAAGTTATTTTAATTTGTAGAATAAATTTTCAATTTCTTTATTTATTTTTTTCCTTGTAATTTTTTTATTATTAAAAAAAAAAAAAAGTGAATCTGCATTTTGAAGTAGGTGTTTTTTTTCTTTTCTTCTCTTCTTTAAATTTTCGTAATTTAATTTTCATGTTATTTTTTAAAAAAATTAGCAGGTTCAACCGCCTATTAATTCATTTTAATTTGTTTCACGTATTTTCTTTTCTATATAGAATACTTGAGTTTGTTTTCATAGCAAGATTGTAAAAGCGTGATATGGTTAGTATCATAATTTCTCCTTCTTTATTTTTATTAATTTTGTTACCATTTTTTTTTTGCATGCATGGTCGTAGGTCACAATTACCTAATCTTAAGCCTATAGATTTTGAACTGGAAAAAACACTTCATACACACAAACACATTGCAATTAAAAATAAAATTGAAATGGATTTGCAACCAGCACCACAAGAGAGGCCATTTAAGGATTACTTCAGTCCCTCAGCTAACTTGAGCACATTATGCATACGATACCCAAATGTAGTTGTTAGGAGTTTTGAATTAAAACCTAATGTGCTAAATTGTCTCCCAACATTTTATAGCCTAGAAAATGAAGATCCATATAATCATTTGAATGATTTCCATACTATATGTCAAACTTTTAAATATGAAAATTTTTCAGATGATGATATTAAACTTAGATTATTCCCATTTTCTTTAAAGGATAGAGCTCGGTCATGGTTGAATACATTGCCTGCTAACAGCATTACATCATCGCAACAAATGGTAACAAAATTTTTTAATAAATATTTCCCAATACATAAAACCAATACTATTCGCAGGGAAATTTCAAAGTTTACCCAAAAGAGAAGATGAGCAGTTTTTCGAAGCATGAGAGTGATTCAATTGGCTACTTCTAAATTGTTCACATCATGGGTACGAGAAATGGCACCAATGCCAATACTTTTTAGAGGGATTATTGCCGCATGTGCAAGAATGGTTAATGGCAACAAGTGGAGGAGAGCTAATGTCAAAAAGTACATAAAAAATTTAGGATTTCTTCCACCGACAAGATGATAATTCCCAACAACGAAGTCATTAACTGAGAAATACTAGAAGAGTTAAAGGAGTAAATGAGATTCACATTGGCGAGTCAAGTTCAAAAATTAAATAAGTCAAAGAGATAGTTGAAGGTATTTCTCGACAAATAGCATCGTTAACAACTGCTAAATTGACGGAGTCACATGACCAGGACTCATACTCAGATCAAGCCAATGCCATAGGTGTAATGGGAAAGCCATCAAACTACAACCCTTACTCCAATACGTACAATCCCGGATGGAGAGGTCACCTCAAATTTTCATGGTCTCAAGGATTCCAACAGAATGGACCAACAGCTCCAGCTCCAGCTCCAACTCCACCAATGCAACCAATTCCTCAAAATTCTCAAGCCGTTCAACCACCATTTAGACCATACAATCAGAACCTAAACTATTCTCAACCTAGATCATAGGAAGATGCATTCTAGAATTTCAAAAATCTTACTCACTCCACAATCGAGCAACAAAATCGCACCATTAATGAACTGTGAAATGAGATGAGAGCGTGTTTCAACTCATAAACCCAATCTGTTTCAAGTCTTGAAAAAATAGTGGGACAACTTGCTTCTTTAGTTTAGACCTTGGCAATGACTGTTGAGAAAGGAAAATTCCCAAGTCAACCAGTGCCTAATCCTAAAAGAATGCAGGAAGCAAGTACCAGTTCGCTTCAGCAGCATAAGGAGGTCAAAGCCGTCATGACCTTGCGAAAAGGAAAAGAAGTTGACAATAAAGTGGAGATGCCGGTGATAAAAACAACTCAAATTGTACCGTTGAATGCAAAAGACTCATCATCAGAGGAGAAAGAAGAAACCAACCCATGAGAATACGTTCCTAAAGCTCAATTTCCCTAAAGGTTAGCTAAAGCAAAAAAGGGAAAATCCACAAGTAAGGTTTTTGAAACCTTTAAACAGGTAAATGTTAACATCCCTTTGCTTAATGCTATAAAACAAGTCTCATCTTATGCCAAGTTTCTTAAAGACCTTTGCACTAAAAAGAGAAACATTCATGTTCAAAAAATGGCTTTTTTAACAGAAAACGTGAGCTATATACTCTAACACAAAATTCCTCTAAAATACAAAGACCCAGGCTCCCCAACTATCTCATGTAGTATAGGAAACCACATAATTGAGAATGCTTTGTTGGACTTAGGAGCTAGTGTAAATCTATTGCCTTAGTTAATATTTATGAAACTTGGACTGAGAGAATTACACCCAACTCCAGCGGTGTTACAGCTTGCAGATCTTTCCATGAAAATACCTCGTGGTATTGTTGAAGACGTGCTTATACAGGTAGATAAGTTTTATTTTCCTGTTGATTTCATTGTAATTGACACTCAACCAGTCTAGGATTCAAGGAAGCACATCCTCATTATCCTAGGATGACCTTTCTTGGCAACTGCCGATGCTCACATTCAATGCAGGACTGGAAATATACAGTTGTCTTCAACATTGCCAAACAACCTCACAATGCAGATGATGAAATTGTTGATGTGGATTTAATAGAAGAATTAGTTGATAATGTTTTTCTTTCAAACCTTAGTGATGACCCTTTACAAACATGTTTAACTCACTTTGGTTTGAATTTTGATATTGACAGATCAATAGATGAGGTTAATGCCTTACTTGATTCAGCACCATCCATGAGCACTAATAAATGGAAGTCAAAAGTGGAACAACTAGCACCATCAGAGAAGAAACTGAGTTCATCATTAGAATCACCACAAAAACTCGAGCTCAAACCATTATCTGACACTTTGGAATATGCATTTTTGCGAAAAGAAATCATTTTGCCAGTAATTATTTCATCATCCCTGAATGACGAACAAAAAGGTAAGTTGTTGGAAGTTTTAAAAGTGCACAAAGGTATAAACCCAGTGGATTGTATGCATTACATTCACCTTGATGAAAATGCTAAACCTACCAGGGAAATGCAATGTCAATTGAACCCTACCATGAAAGAAGTTGTTAGAACTGAAGTCCTTAAACTATTAGACGCAGGTATCATTTACCTCATTTATGATAATTCATGGGTCAATCCTGTGCAAGTTGTCCCTAAAAAGTCAGGAGTCACAGTAGTTACCAATGCTAAAATGAATTAATACCTACTAGAGTGACTACATGATGGCGTGTATGTATTGATTATAGAAAGTTGAATTCTGTCACGCATAAAAACCATATTCCTTTACCATTTATCGATCAAATGCTTGTTAGATTAGCAGGTCATGAATTTTATTGCTTCCTAGATGGTTACTCAAGATATAATCAAATTCCTATAGCACCAAAAGATCAAGAGAAAACCGCTTTCACTTGCCCTTTTGGCACTTTTGCATGTAGGAGAATGCCATTTCGATTATGTAATACATCTGCTACATTTTAACGATGCATGTTAAGTATTTTTTTCTGATATGGTTGAACGATTCCTTGAAGTCTTTATGGATGAATTTTCTGTTTTTCGTGATTTATTTGATCAATTTTTACATCATCTAACACTAGTTCTGCAGAGATGCATAGAGAAGAATTTGGTCCTAAATTGGGAGAAATGCCATTTTATGGTAAAACAAGGTATTGTTCTCAATCACATCATTTCGAGCGAAGGTATTGAGGTTGATAAGGCCAATATGGATCTCATTTCCAATCTTCCTCCACCTAAAACAGTAAGAGAAGTAAGATTTTCTTTGGGCATGCGGGCTTTTACAGACGTTTCATTAAAGATTTTAGTAAAGTTTTTTTACTTTTATGCAATTTACTTGCTAAGGATGTACTTTTTGTCTTTGATGATTTATGTCTTGTGGCATTTGAGAAACTAAAGCAATTGTTAACATCATCACCCATCATTTAGCCCCCAAACTGGAACTTACCATTTGAGCTCATATATGATGCATTTGATTATGCAGTAGGAGCAGGATTAGGACAAAGAGTTGATCGAATTCCCCATGTCATTTACTATGCTAGTATGACATTGAATGATGCACAGTTGAACTATTCAACCACAGAAAAAGAAATGCTAGCAATAGTATTTGCATTAGAGAAATTTTGATCTTATCTCATTAGTTGTAAAATAATTATTTTCACAAATAATGCTGCTTTTAAATATCTTCTCACAAAGAAAGATACAAAAGCTAGACTAATTCGTTGGGTGTTACTTTTGCGGGAATTTGACTTTGAAATCAAGGATAATAAGGGCATAGAAAATGTTGCGGCAGACCATCTCTCTCGTCTTAATTTTGATACAATTATAGAACCATTACCATTAAATAAATCATTTCCAGATGAACAATTAATAAGTGTGGAAGTATTACCATGGTATGCTGATATAGTTAACTATCTTGTTACAGGAAAACTTCTGAAGCATTGGACTAAGCAGGACAAGGCCAAATATTTTACAGAAATAAAGAATTTCTTCTAGGATGACCCTTATCTGTTTAAGTATTGTGCATATCAAATTGCTAGACAATGTGTCCTAGAAAATGAATTTCAAAATATCCTTTCATTCTGCCACAAACAAGCTTGTTGAGGCCATTTTAGCGTTAAGAAAACAGCTACTAAAATTTTACAATGTGGTTTCTATTGGCCAACTATATTTCGAGATGCTTCCATGTTTGCTCTTCATGTGATAAATGTCAAGGAATAAGGAGCATTACACGAATAAACATGATGTCACTAAATCTGATTTTAGTGGTTGAGAATTTTTATGTTTGGGGTATCGACTTCATAGGACTCTTTCCCTCTTTTTTTAGCCATCAATACATATTGGTCGCAGTTGACTACGTATCGAAATGGGTAGAAGCAGTTCCATGTAGAACCAATGATCACAAGGTGGTGATCGGACTTTTGAAAAGTAATATTGTTTCACGCTTTGGATTCCCTCGAGCAATAATCAGTGATGGTGGAGCCCACTTTTGTAACAAATCATACAAAGCTCTTTGGACAAAGTATTCGAATACTCACAAAGTGGCGACCCCATATCATCCGCAAACCAATGGCTAAGTTGAGATCTCTAATCGAGAGATAAAACACATATTAGAAAAGATGTTGAGATCAGAATGAAAAGATTGGTCATTAAGACTAGATGATGCATTATGGGCATATAAGCTTTCAAGACCTCGATTGGGATGTCACCCTATAGGCTAGTATATGGAAAAGCTTGCCACCTACCTGTGGAACTCAAGCATCGTGCATACTGGGCCATCAAGAAATTCAACTTTGACATGTAGCAAGATAGCTTAGAAAGAAGATTACAGCTGGTAAAACTTGAAGAAATTCGTAATGATGTATACGAAAATGCGAAGATTTTGAGAAAATCTTTCACCTCAGGTCAGAAAGAGCTTTTATTCAATTCTCACTTGCACCTATTCCCAAGTAAGTTACACTCTCAATGGAATGGTCCATTTATAGTTCACATTGTTTTTCCACATAAAGTAATTGAAATTAAGGATCCAAAGAATGGTGTCACTTTTAAAGTTAATGGTCAAAGATTAAAGCCATATCTAGAGTACCAACCACATGAAAAGGACACTGAAATCGATTTGAGTGACCCGCTAAACTTGAATTGAGAATTTTTATTATTTCTTTCTTCTTTTTAGTGATTTAAATTTTTATAAAAGTGTGTTTATTTAATCATTCAGTTTTCTTTTATCACTTCTAACCATGTGTGCCTCAACTAGACAGATCCTCTTGAACATTCTTGACAACTTCAAAGTGTACAATCTCATATGAGAAGCCAGATACGATTTTGTAAAACACATCGTATTTGGAAGCTACAACCTCTAGAGTTGGTATCCCACGTTGAAGATCTAAAAAGACAATTTAAAGAAATTGAGGGAGGTATCAACAACACCCAAATAGAACTTGAGGTAAACTCAATAAGAGGACGATTGTGAAATTATTATTTTTCTTTTCTTTTCTTTTCTTTTTTTTACTTTTTTGTGTTCTTTTGTTTGTTACCCCGGTTAAGTGGCGAATAACGGTACTCTGTGACAATCAAAATCGGTTACTTTAGTTGCCATAATAACTGATATTTTGAGAAGAAGGTATAGACAAAAACACAATTCTAGCAAAGTTTCACAAGTGATTTCCTTCACTTCCTCAGAATGCCCTCCTTATAATCTATAAAGCTCAGTCTGAACGCATGCGATTGCTTATAAGAAATAACATCCCTGCTGACAACCGTTGGTTAATTGAGGCCAAAGTACGTTTGGCAGGTGAGCTGCCTCCTAAATTTATTACATATATGCCTGGTTGTGGTAAAGAAAATTACTTAAGAAAACGACGAGGTCAAAAACTTCATGTTGATTGTCATAAGTGTGCCAGGATGAAATGCGATAAAAATCCTTGTTCTTTAGGAATGATGTCTGATAACAAGGAAGATAAGATTCAATTCATTGGGAATGGCTTGAATAAATAGTCACTGGATGATGTCATTTTGTCTCTTCAAACGCATCCCAATGGATGCGTATAAAGAGCAATTGTCCAGTTATGGCCATTATTTCAGAAAAAGTGTGTCCGATATAATCTTAGGAATCTGACTATAAACGACCATGTTTGCCAGTTTATAAGAAACTGGATGGGAAGCCTATCCTCAACTCATAGAGGTCGTTCAAGCCGTTTCTAGACGTAAAGATGTGAGTCACAATCACAACTACTTATAAATATCCTTTTACTATTATTTTACTATTGTTTTATTTCACTGTTGCTTCATTAATTGCATTCTTGTCTTTAATAATTGTTTGCTTTTTCTTTTTACTATTTTCTTTTTTACTCTCGAGCCATGTGCTTTACACGTTAATTATCACAGACATGCTACCTTAGATACAACTGTAAACCATTGTCACTAAGATCCTTTATATATGATCCTTTTCTTTTAGACTCACAAATTATTTTTGAAAAGTATCCCAATGGTAACCACTCCCAATAAACAGTTCAAGAACATTTGTGTGCTCTCTGAATTTAACTATGTCAAACATAAAGAGTTCGTTGAGGCAGCCATAGATATTGGTCAACGCATAGCAGAAAGAAATTTACATTTGGTATATATAGGAGGTGACCGAGGGTTATCAAAACTGGTCTCAAAAGTTGCTTATCTCAGAAGGAGCCAAGTGTTAGGCATCATCCCAAGAAGCATAAAACCGTTGTGCTGTGTGTTTGACTCACCAACTCGAGAAGAGTTAGTCGTCTCAAGTATACAAGAAAGAATAACTGAAATGCTAAATCATGTTGATGCTTTTATTTTCCTACCAGAAGATCTTGCAACTTTAGAAGCACTAATCATATTAGCATCTTGGGCCCATCTGAACATTCATCAGAAACCCATCGGTTTGTTAAATGTCAATAACTTTTATGATGGCTTTATTGGATTTCTTAACCATGCAATAAAAAACCATTTCATCCCCTTCACAGCAAAAAAAATCTTTATTTGTGCTCATACTACTAATGAGTTACTTGATCTGTTACAAGCTTATAGACCAAAGCCAGATCCCAAGACCCTCGTGTTAGAATTGCCAACTAATGATGGTAACAGTAGCCGTACTAAGAAGTGAAATTAGATTTAACTCTCCGCTTGCAAATATTTTCTTCTGTGATGCAACACCCAGGTGATGTCTTCTAAACCCTATTTTCTTTCCAATATTGAGGATAATTTTTCGTTCTGATTGGGGAAGGGAATAGTTGATAATTGTGAAATATCTCAATCTTGGTGTAGATTTTACTAATTTTTGTTGTAGAAACTAACTGTGGCTAAATATGGAAGATTATTTAGAACTCTAAAAGATGACAGAAAGGCTATCTTTGATCCATTTGAGCCTTTCCAGCTAACCCTATTAATATGTATCCATAGTTAACCTCTTTGAGCCTTAAAAAAAAAAAAGACTTTTTATTTTTTGGTAACCTATTATCTTGTCCTACTCCAATGTGGAGTATCACCTTATATTTTGTATTTCCCACTACCTATTTATGTTTGAAAATAGAGATAATTTTGCATTCATTAAAAAAGGTACTATAAAAAAAATAAAAATAAATAAATAATATATATATATATAAATAGATAAATAAAATAATAATAAAAAAAAGAATTCAAGTGAAAAGCACTTAACAATCTCCAAAGTTCTGTATTTTTCAAACATATATTTTATTTTTCCTATTATCTTTTCCTTGTTAGTCACGTCCCTAGCCTACGTTACGTCCTAATAAAAGTCATTCTTGATTTTAGGGAACTATAGTCTGAAATTGAAACTGGTTATATGGGTTGAAAAAATATATTAGTGCATATTATTAAAAAAAAAAGGTTGAATACATTGGTTTGATTAGCATTTTGTTTGAATTAAAATTGTACTATTTCTAAGCTGAGGGCATTTTTTGTCACCTTGGTAAGAGTGTATGATATTACTTCTTTATTATTTTCTCTCAATTTACCATTCACTGGAGTGATTACTTTTGGGTTTAATTTCTTTGTGAGAGTATTACTACTACCAGTGAGATTTTGGAGTTTGACATGTCATTCTTGAAAGTGACTTGATTACTATAGCTGAGTTTTCTGGACTGATTCATGTGGAGAGTTGATGTGGGGATGATATTTCTTTAGACTGGAGATAATGCTTATATTTTTATTTGATTGTTATCATTAGTCTGATTGAATTTTGTTTTCACTTAATTTGCTAGGGACTAGCAACAAGCTGGTTGGGGGGTGTATTGGGTGCTAGAAAGTGTATATTTATAATGGAGAAAATCATCATTTTACACTTCAAATCTCACTAACATTTCTACTTTTATGTCTTTAACTCCCTTGTGATTTAATTATATATGTTTTATTTTAATTAATTATTTTATGTATTTTAGGGACATCATAGTCATTTCACAATGAACGAGAGATCAGATAGAAAAATGGACAGTAATTTTGAACTCAGGACAGTCGAAAACCTTAGTAGGAGCATAAAAAGATACGGTACTGTTCACAGTACTGTTCACCTATATTGTACGATGACGTGGCACTGTACGATGATGTGGCAGCATTTGATTGGATGAATGATGTGGCATTGACCGCTTATGTGGGATTGACTGATGATGTGGTGTTGACTGATGACGTGTCACGATCCTATTTGACTAAACTACTGATGTGGCGTTGATCGGCAACGTGGTAATATATTAGTGGACCGAAAAAAATGTGCATACGATACATGCATGTACATTGAATGACAGCCCTGATGATGTGTTCCATCCAATAAGAACTTGCCACGTGGCGCAATCCTAAGTGTCCAAATTGTTTTAATCTGATGGCCATGATTTACTCATTGTATCTATAAAAAGGGGGCTCCCTCCCCTAATTTGACACCTCTGAATCCATTTTTTAGCTCTATTTTCTATAATTCCATCCCCATCTTGTATTTTCTACGTATTTTAATAAAATTTCCATTTTACCCCTGGTTCAATTATAAGTAGCTAATTTTCTTTCAACCTTTAGTTGAAGGTGAAATCTCAACATGCTCTATGGCTTAATTTGGTAAATTTACTTTTTCTTCCCCTCTAATTTATGTGGATCTTTTTATTTTCATAGACAGATAGTAATAATCTTGTCTACATATCGGTTGGTATTACCGTCTCCCTAATCAAGGTTATTACTATTTGGCACGGGAAGCACTTAGCACCATATCTATTAGAGTAAGGTTCATAAGGAGTGGAAAATCCCCCTTTATGATTTAATTGGTACTAATAATGAATGTTAAGCCGATAGTGCATGTTGAGTACAAATCCAGATATCTAAGCAGTTCATTTTAATAATGCATTCCCACCGCTTTAATTTAAATTAATATA
Organism: Luvunga scandens; assembly: GCA_030449905.1. Lineage (NCBI taxonomy): Eukaryota > Viridiplantae > Streptophyta > Magnoliopsida > Sapindales > Rutaceae > Luvunga > Luvunga scandens. The sequence goes on along the minus strand of JASUUG010000210.1, from coordinate 16,156,225 downwards.
TAGCTTACATCATTTTCATTATAAATCCAATCACCCACTTAGAAAATTAATTCTACAAGTAATTAAAATCCACCTTCTTGTGGGAGCGACACTCGTCACCGTTGATTTATTCTACAATAGATTCGTGCACTTGTGAGTTCAATAAAATTTGCACAATAGGTATCTTATTCTTAAACATAGGACTACATTTTTGTGTTAGGGCAATTGTTTTAAACTCTCCAAGCCTTTTTTTGCCTGCTAAAATATCTTTTAAGAACTTTATATAATTTGGCATTTATTCTAGAGCTTTCACAAAAATAATGTTGATATATAGCTGCTTTAACACTTCTAAGAATTTGCTGAATTGCTTTTCTTTTTTTTTTTTCTGGAATCTTTGTAAAAAGAGTGGTAGGTTCTTAAACTGCTATGTCGTAACAGGTTGTACAGATACTTCTTTTTTGCCATGTTCTAAACCGATGTGGTTGGCGCTGTAGCATCTTTCCCAATAAATTCTAGATCATTAATTTCTGCAAATGCTATAGCTTGACTGTGTACTCTAATGTGTTGGAAAATAGAGGGTTATGGCTCTTCTTCAACTTGAGTTTCTTTTTTGGTTGTAGAAAAGTGGAAGCTAGTTTGACACATGGAGTGTTGTAGCCAACGCTGTATCAACCATTACTATAGCAATCACAAAACAACAAAAGAGAAAAATTCACGTAAATCTCAGAAAAAATCTGTGATCTGCAGTTTTCAAATGTAGAAGATACATGTCCTAAACTTCTAGTTGCCCTAGTTTTCTATTATAAAAGGAAGCACACACAAAGAAAAAAAGAAGGGTCATCATTCACAAGAAAAATTGAGAAAAGAAAAAGGAAAACAACAAAGAAACAAAAAAGTTCATGCTGAAAAAGAAAGATTGCAAGCATGATGAAGAAGAAAGCAAGCAATTGTAAAGGGCCTTACATTCTTATCTTTATCTTTCTTGCTTCTTTGATTCATGATGATGTATTTGATGGCTGAAACGGATTTTGTTTCTGTTTTGTTACAAATCGTGAACTAATTCTATTTGTGGTTGAGTGATAGACAAGCTTTATGGTTTATTGATTGAAATATTGTGTTACTGCAAAATTGTTATAGCATTTTATTGTGATAATTCATTATTTCGGCTGACCATCCATTTAGTGATAATAGTTAAGAGAATGCCACAAAAGGGCATGTTTTAGTGAAAAATATCATAATAATATTTGGTTTTAAATTAGGTTTCCCAAGTTGGGTTAACTCAATTTGAATAGGATCATGCCTAATTTAAAATTAATGATGAATTGACATAGGGAATCACCTTGTAGGGTATTTAGAACGTTGATTTTTTTATGGTATATCTTGTGTGGCATAACAACTGGTCATTGTTAGGTTGCATATAAATATAAGATGTCCAATTGGTGACAGTTGATGATGCATTAGCGTTTTGCCCAGTGCTATAGTAATTGTTGTAGCAACGATACTGTAACAGAAAAATAGTCAATACCATTAAGTGAGTTAAATCACTCAACCACATCATTCTCATTGATTACATTTCTTGTGTAAGACATGATAATTCAATTTATTACATTTTATTTTTATTTAGATTACTTAGTTTAATTTAGTTGATAAAAAACTCAATTTGATTTAATTAAATTTGCACCACAATTAATTGTTGTAGCAACTCTTATAGCATCAGTTTCTGTGGAAACGATACTCGAATACTTATCACTTTCTTACTTGTGTACACTTGCGCATTGACACTCATATATTTAGAAACCAACCAACAAGTTTTTGACGTCGTTATCGGGGACTGATTGTTATTTTTGATTTGTGAAATCAATTTTAGTGATGTTTTATTTAAGTATTTGTTTAATCATTATTTTTTTTTTTGTGGTTGACAGAGTGTTTAAACAATAATTGCATTCGCAAAGACAAACAAGTTGAGTTTCATTTTGATCCTGAAATTGAGAGGACTGTTAGAGACTAAGAAAGGATTAAAGAAATTCAAAAGCTATTGTAGCAATGGATGATTTACAAGACATGGGAGATTTGAACAACCGAGGAGAACTACAACCGCTGAATGCACAAGGAGATCAGAATGGACAGTAATTTTATAGGCAACCAGGAAACAATATCATTCATATGGCAAATGACAAAGAAAGAGTCATTCAAGATTATGCTGTGTTGACTCCTCAAGCCATACATCCAAGCATAGTTAAACCTGAAGTTCGAGTAGATAACTTTGAATTGAAACCAGTGATATTTCAAATGTTACAAACTATAGGTCAGTTTAATGGACTACCATCAGAAGATCCTTACCTTTCTCTTAAGTTGTTTTTGGAGGTGAGTGATGCTTTTAAGATCGCTGGAGCATCATAGAAAGAATTAAGGCTCAAACTTTTTCCATTTTCTTTAAGGGACTGAGCTAGAGCATGGTTGAACTCCTTACCACTAGACTCCATCATAATGTGTAATGACTTGGCAAACAAGTTTTTAATGAAGTATTTCCCACCCACTAAGAATGCCAAGTTGAGAAATGAGATCATATCTCTCCATCAATTGGAAGATGATAGTTTGTATGATGCATGAGAAAGATTTAAAGAGTTAGTGAGAAAATGTCCACATCATGGTATTCCTTGCTGTATACAGTTGAAAACATTCTATAATGGTCTTAACCCAAGCACAAGGCTGATGGTGGATGTTTTAATAAATGAAGCTTTGTTATCCAAATCCTACAATAAAGCTTATGAGATTTTAGAGAGAATAGCCAACAAAAATTATCAGTGGCCATCAATTAGGCAGACTACAGTGAAAGACGCAGTTGCAGTGCATAATGTGTATGATTTAACAGCCTTATTAGCACAAGTAACTTCATTAACAAACATGGTAAAGGCTCTGACCACTGTTCTAGCAACAGTAAACCAAGTTGCATAAGTGTCATGTGTCTATTATGGAAAGGAGCATTTATTTGATAAGTGTCTCGGGAATCTAACTGTAATAAACTATGTGGGCAATTTTAATAAACAAAGCCATAATAATCCATATTCAAACAAATACAACCTAGGATGGAGGCAACACCCAAATTTCTTATGGGGCAATCAGAATCAATATGTTGCAATAACAAGTGGACAAAACAGACGAGTACAACCACTTGGATTTCACCAGCAAAATCAAGGTCAAAGAAGTACTAATAATGACCAGATTAGCTTACTTAAAGCATTAATTAAGGAGTGTATTGTGAAGAATAAGGCAGTTGTCCAAAGCCAAGTTGTGTCATTAAGAAACTTGGAGAATCAAGTAGGACAGTTTGCCAGAGCACTTAACAACAGACCTCAAGAAAGTTTACCTAACAATACAGAAGACCCAAGAAGAAAAGGAAAAAAGCAATGCAAAGTAATTAATCTGAGATCTAGAAAGGATGTGCATATTCCAATAGGCATGCTAAAGAAGAAAAGTAAGCCTCTTCAAACTTAAGAAGAAGTTCAAAATGAAGAAGAGTTTGTTCATTTCATCAATCAAAAGTATATGAGTCACCATCTGTTGAAAGAGATGCTGCAGAATTATCAACTGTAGTAGAAAAAAGAAGAGCAAGTGAAAAATAACCTGTGCAGCCAACTGCACCATAACAGTTTAGATATCCACAACTATTTCCACAAAAATTTCAAAAGCAGAAGTAGGATAAACAATTCAGCAAATTTTTTGAGGTTTTAAAGCAGTTTCATATTAATATTCCATTTATGGAAGCTCTGGAACAAATGCCTAATTATGTGAAATTTTTTAAAGATATCTTAGCAAGAAAAAAGAGGTTAGGAGAATTTGAAATTGTTATTTTAACAAAAGAGTGCAGTCACATGCTCCAGAGCAAAATACCTTAAAAGTTGAAAGATCCAGGTAACTTCACAATTCCTTATTACATAAGAACCAAATACAATGGAAAGACACTTTGTGATTTAGGGGCTATCATCAATCTTATGCCTTTTTCAGTTTTCAAGCAATTAGGAATAGGTGAATGTAGACCAACGATAGTAACTTTGTAACTTGCAGACAGATCTCATATCTATCCAGAGGGGAAGATTAAAGATGTATTAGTGAAGGTGGATAAATTTATTTTTCTAGTGGATTTCATTGTGCTCGACTTTAAGGCAGATAAAGAGGTACCAATCATCTTAGGAAGACCTTTCTTAGCCACGGGAAAGATTATCATTGATGTGCAAAATGGAGAGTTGACAATCAGGGTGAATGATCAACAAGTTACATTCAATGTGTTAGAAGCCATGAAGAATCCTAATGAGATCAAGGACTATAATTTCATGAGTGTTGTAGCTCTTGCTGTAGCTGAACAGGTAGAAAGTTGCTGCAGTAACATGCAACTAGATGTTGTAGCTTTTGATGATGAAGATGCTGAGACAGTTGATATAGCATGGCTAGGAGAAAAGTAACCATTTAGAGCAAACAGATATTTTAAACATCTGGATTTATGACATAGGGAAGTAAAACCTCCTGTACCTTCTGTAGAATCCCAACCAGTTTTAAAATTGAAACTCTTGCCTTTACATTTAAAATATGCATATCTTGGTGACAATGATACCTTGCCAGTGATTATTTCATCTTTTTTGGATGCAGGTCAGTTGAAAAGTTTAGTAAATATGTTGGGGAAACACATCAATTTGCATGCACAAGATTAAGGGAATTAGCCCATCAATTTGCATGCACACGATTCTACTAGAAGAGAGTTACAGCAATTCAGTAGAGTAATAGAGAAGGTTAAATCCAATCATGAAGGAAGTTGTGAAGAAGAAGATCATCAAATGGTTGGATGCTAGAATCATATACCCTATATCAGATAGTTCATAGGTGAGTCTAGTGTAATGTGTACCCAATAAAGGAGGAGTGACTATTGTAGCAAATGAGAAGAATGAACTCATACCCACCAAAACAGTTACAGGTTAGAGAGTTGTATGGATTACAGAAAGTTAAACAAAGCTATAAGAAATGATCACTTCCCACTACCCTTCATAGATCAAATATTGGACAGACTTGCTGGAAAGAGTATTATTGCTTCTTGGATAGGTATTCAAGGTACAACCAGATTGTCATAGCACTAAAGGACCAGGAGAAGACAACATTCACCTGTTCTTATGGCACCTTTGCATTTCGAATTATGTTATTTAGCTTGTGCAATGCTTCTGCAATATTTCAGATATGGTGGAGCAAACACTAGAGATATTCATAGATGATTTTTTAATATTTGGTGAATCATGTGAGGATTGCTTACACAATTTGGAGAATGTGCTTACAATATGTAAGGAGACAAACTTAGTTCTTAATTGGGAAAAGTGTCACTTCATGGTACAAGAATAGATAGTATTAGGCTATAGAGTCTCGAGGAAGGGTATTGAAGTGAATAAGGCAAAAATAGAGGTCATTGACAAACTTCCACCACCTACCTTAGTTAAGGGTATAAGAAGTTTTTTAGGTCATGTTGGTTTCTATAGGAGATTCATTAAAGATTTCTTAAAGAAAACCAAACCCTTATTTATGTTACTTGAGCATGACAGGCTATTCAAATTTGATGACAACTGTTTCAAGGCCTTTGAGGAGCTAAAATGAGCCTTTATTACAGCACTTGTTGTTGTAACACCAGATTAGAGAATACCATTTCAGTTTATGCGCGATGCTAGTGACCATTCTGTTTAAGCAGTGCTAGGACAGAGGAAGAAAAATATTTTTTTATTCAACTTATTATGCATGTAAGATAATAGCAGATGCCCAACTCAACTATACCACCACTGAAAAAGAGCTACTGGCTGTTGTGATTACATTTGATAAATTCATAGCATATTTAATTGGCACCAAGGTGACTGTCTATACAGACCACTCACCAATAAAATACTTGATCTCTAAGAAATATGCAAAACCAAGACTGATCAGATGGATACTTTTGCTATAAAAGTTTGATTTAGAGATTAAAGATAGAAAATGGATTGAAAATTAGGTAGTAGATCATCCATCACAATTGGAGGCAGATGCAAGCACTTAGAACAGACAAGCCATCATAAAAACCTTTCTTGACAAGCAACTGTTAATGCTTTAGCATGCACCAACGTCGCAACAGTCAGGATTTCCATGGTATGCAGACTTTGCCAATTACATAATGAGTAGACTGCTGCCACCTGACTTAGTCTATCAGTAGAAAAAAAAAATTCTTCATGATGTCAAAACTTATTAATGGGATGACCCTTATTTATGAAAGGTGTGTTTAGATCATATTATTAAAAAATGTGTGCTTGATGAAGAAATTCAAAATATATTACAGGCATGTCATGCTACAGCATATAAAGGACATTTTAGAGGTCACAGAACAGCAGCAAAAGTGTTACAAGTAGGTTATTACTGGCCTTCTATCTTTTAAGATGCTTATCAGTTTGTTCAATGTTATGACAGGTGTTAAAAAACAGAGAACATCTCTCAGAAACATGAGATGCCACTCACCAACATTCTAGAGGTGAAGCTTTTTTATGTATGAGGGATAGATTTCATGGGACCATTCCCACTTTCCTTTGGCAACTTATACATTTTGATAGCTGTGGATTATATGTCTAAATAAGTATAAGCTGCAATCTTACCTACTAATGATGCCAAGGCAATGGTGAAATTCCTTCAGATGAATATTTTCTCAAGGTTTGGGACTCATAGGGCTATAATTAGTGATGAAGGCACTTATTTTTACAATAGGGTATTTGCTGTAGCACTAGTCAAGTATGGGATCAAGCATAAGATTGCTACAACATATCACCCTCACTCAAATGGACAAACAGAAGTATCCAACTGAGAAATCAAGAAGATTTTCAAAAAAATAGTGAACCCTACTAGAAAGGATTGGTATTTTAGACTGCATAATGCTTTATGGGCTTATCGCATAGCCTACAAGACACCACTTGGCGTGTCTCTATACAGAATTGTCTATGGAAAGACTTGCCATTTGCTAATAGAATTGGAGCATAAGGCATATTGGGCACTAAAACAACTCAACATGGACATGAATGCTGCAACAAAGCATAGGAAGCTTCAACTTTGTGAATTAGAAGATTTGAGATTTTTTTCTTATGAAAATGCAAGGATTTACAAGGAGGAAACAAAGTAATAGCATGATAAACACATTCAGTAAAGGAACTTAATTCTAGGACAGCAAGTTTTACTCTACAATTCAAGATTAAAGCTATTTCAAGGGAAGTTAAAATCAAGACAGTCAGGCCCTTTTAGACTTATCAAGGTTTATCTTTTTGGTGCCGTGGATCTTAAAGATAAGAAAACTGGTCAAGAGTTCATGGTAAATGGTCAACGAGTTAAACATTATATTGGTGATACCATGCATGACCCAAAAGAAGATTTATTCCTCAAAGATCCAGTTTGAGTAATTTAGAGAAGGTCAGGCTGTAAGACCTTAAATCAAACGCTGATTGGGAGACAACCCAATGAGGGAAGTATTTTAAATACTTATGGTTCTTTTTGTTATTTTAGTAGCTAATGCTTGATCTTATTTTGTTACTTTTGTTATTTTATTTTATTTTATGTCAATGTTAATGTGTTCATTTATTTGAATTTTTATTTTTTGCAGTAACTTAAAAAAAAAGGCAATACGAGAGATAGGGAATTGATATAGCACATGTTTAGGCTTGAGACATAACAAGTGAACATTAACATGAAGGGGAGTTGTGCCAAATTGTTGTAGCATTAGAGCGAGCAAATAGCTTGCCAAAGTCTTTATCGTTGCAATTAGCTTTCCTTCGATTTTGTAGCCAATAAATAATTTAAATTTTCACTAACCTACTGATGACAGTAAAGAGATAAATTGGGATAAGGAAAATTTGAAATCCCTATGAAATCATGATAGCTCCTTTCCCTTTATGAATTAGGATTTGATTTCAATTTTTTTTAAGTACTGCCATATTGATCTTATATTTACTTTTCCCTTTTTACCCTTCATACACTATGAATTTGGGATTTCGTTCCTCAATTTATGTTCTTAAGATAACTTTTCTCGTTTGCTTAATACTTTTTAATGTTATTACTCTAAACTTTGAAATTTTGCTCAAATATTTTTCAGTGAAACGAAATTTGGCGCATTGCTACATCAATGGTAAAGATCGAATCTTGCACCATGAGGCTGAAAGACCCCTCTCGTTTCTACAGTTACAGACCTGAGGATAAGTTTGAAGAATTTATAGAGCCTCGGAAGCTGCTCGAAGAAAAAGACTTTATCTTCCCAACACAACCAACCGGAGTAATGAGAATCATATACATTACCGCAGCACAAAAGGGATGGCTACAGTTCTACTCTCACCCTTAGGAACCTATTGTTTCAGTTGTTAAAGAATTCTATGCTAATCTGTTACAGCAAGAACAACGGACCATCCTTGTCAGAAATGTCCGGATACCTTTAGATTCTCATGTTATCAATGTGTTTTACAATTTACATACTTCTATTGAGTGTGAATATACCGCCTTTATTGAAAATATGACCAATAAGAAGTAGGGAGAGGTTTTTAGGACAGTAGCCATCCAAAGGAGTACGTGGGTGAATAAAGAGGGAAGAGTGATTAATAGAATTGATTTAAAACCTACAGCAAATGCATGGGTTAAGTTTTTGAAATCCCGACTCATGCCCACAACAAACACTACCACTGTATCTCTGGATAGGCTAGTTTTACTTTATGCCATTCTCAAGGGATTGCAAATAGATATAGGAAAAATAATTGAGAAAGAAATTAAAGAATGTACAATCCGCAAACGGAAATCAAAAGCTTTGTTGTTTTCATCCTTAATCACTGAAATATGTAGAGTTTTGGGTGTAAGATTTGAACCACATAAGGAGAGAATTAGGAATGAATGGGCAATGATGGTAACCACCTGTTGCAACACCTGCTGAACAACATGTTGAAGCCAACCTAGAACCATCTGCAGGCCTGGGCACTAGGTTGAACAACCTCAGCATGATGATAAGGAACTATGTCCAAACGCTAACAAAAGAACATCAAAGGTTCTAGGCTTACTTGCAGCACTTAGAAGCCCAAAAACACCAACTAGTGTTGTACTTGCAAAGTTGAGATACTAACATCCTAAGGTCATTGTTGCAGCAGTTCGACTTTAAAGCACGAGCAGAGGAAACTCCAGCAATAGAACCAGTAACTGATAAAGAAAAGTCTCGCTCTGAGACAGCCCCATTACCAGCAACAGAACAACAAGAAAAGGATGAAACAGATAGCAAGAAGAAAAAAGAAAGCAAAAATATTACGAGGAAGACGACCAGGAAGTAAATGATGAAAGTGAAGCCGAGTAGGAGGAGGCACCACTGGTGGTACTATTTAAGCGACGAGAAAAGCAACTCGACCAGGATAAAGATGAGCAAAAAGAAAATGGTGAGTAGTCAGAAAAAGAGCAACCCAACTAGGCAGACAAGGTGGAGTAAGAGGATGAGCCACCAGTTCTCTCTAGGAAATGACAGAAGAAAGTTATGAGTGAGGAAGAATCTGATGATGACGAAGCAGAGATTAACGCTGAAATTGAAGCAATAGTTAGTGGGGTTACAAGAACAGCTGCCAAAAAACAGAGTCTGTTTGACATCATTGTTGAAATTACTGCTTAAGAATCTGCTTTAGCCATACCACAACCAACTCCAAAGAAACATTCTACTGCAACATCAGTTACAAAGAGGTTCAGCAAACGAAAAAGGGCAAAGCAGTTTGAATGTGCTGCAGCACCATAAGAGCCAGACCCAAAGCGTACCAGATCCTATTCGCCCAAGCTTTCTAAACCAACCGGTACCCCTCCCATCAGCCCAATACCCAGTAAAAAGATAAAGCCATCAACTACTACCCCAATGAGTTCCTCCAATGACCGCTTGCGGAGCAGCTCTAAAAAGAAGTGATATCGTCTAGCCACCAACATTCACTGTAACATTCTGCACTAACAGGGGAGTGCCCCTGCCATTTTAAATTTTTAAGCTTTCATCAGAAACTTGTTCTATTTTTCCTATTTTGTTATTTTGTTAGTTTATGACTTTTTATTTCTCTATTTGCATGTTTAGTTAGTTTGTTTTGTTTGTAGTCTATGTGTTCTTGTGCATGTGAGGACACAACATCTCGCAAGTTTAGAGGGCATTGTGTTGGATTGTGATGGAATAAGAATAAGCTTATGTTATGTGCTTTGTTTATGTTTGTGAATGTATGTGTAAAGACTCTATTATCTAAGTTTGCATATGAATTGAGTACCTAATGAGGATAAATTAAGTGTTGAGTATCAAATTTTGTGATTACAAAGTAGGAGTAGTTTAAAGATGAGGGCTGAATTTCTGTCTCAATACTAGGCTTTGATTAAGTTTAGTGAGAATGCTGTAATGGAGCCATGTTTGCAAGGGTAGCAAATAACTCAAGTTTGGGGAAATTTTTTTTTTTTTTTATGTTTTAATTAAACTATGTTGTATGGAAGTGAATAAATTCTACTCCAACGGCTGAAGATGTTGAGTAACCAGGGTTGAGTATGCATCCCATATGCAAACTTGAGCCCAAAGGCAACAAATGGTATTAGCATTGCTGTAGCATTAAAAAAAATAAAAAAAAAACTTATGTTATTCTGGGTATGTCTGAGATATTGAGTAACCAGGGTTGTTCATAAGCCCCATGTTCATTCTTGAGTCAAAAGGTGTTTTCAGATAAGATCTTGTTATGAGCATTACTGCAGCAACTCTGATTTGTGCATTGATTGAGTAATTGGGTGTCATCATCACAAATGATAGATATTCACATGAAAAATCAATGATACATTAAAGGGAATTTAGGTAAAAAAAAAAAAGAAGAATGAGAAAGAGAAAGTTTGTTGTTAAAGCACAGTTTGAGTTTATTGTGATCTTTGCCCTTGTAAATTAATGCATTAATTCTTGCCCATGAGTATGTTGTGTTAGTTGTGCAATGCTGTAGTATCTTTTGACTTAATTGAAGTAGAACACATACATTTTGGATGAAATGAGGCTTAAGTCTAAAACTGGCTTATTATAGTAATCTTGCATTATGAGTTGCATGATTGTGTGTTGAGAATGTTTGTGTGATGTTATTACTTAAGGACAAGTAATGGTTTAAGTTTGGGAGTGTGATAACTCTATGAAATAAGAGTTATCTATAGCACTTTTGGACTCAAATCAAGATTACTTAGAGAGCAATTGATGTGTTTTAGTTGCATTCTAGTTTAATTTTGCATACTTATCTATTTTTAGTTATTTGTAATAAATTAGGTGATTTTAGAATAAATTGTGTGCTTAGATCGTGTGTTTAATTGTATGCAATTGGAAGTGCAATTTTAAGGAAGGAATATTATACAATAGGCTTGGAAAAATGAGGAAAGAAATTAGCTGCAAAAAGGTGGAAGGTAGTCTGAAACGGTGCAGTGTTGTAGCCAATGCTATAGCAACTATTGCTGTAGCAATCCTACAACAATAGAGAAGAAAAATTTACTTAAATCTAAAAAAAATCTACGATCTGTAGTTTTTAAATCTAGAAGATACGTTATTTTGACGTCCAATTGCCCTACTTTTCTATTATAAAAGGAAGCGCACACAAAGAAAAAGAGAAGGGTCATCATTCACAAGAGAAATTGAGAAAAGAAAAAGGAAAACAGCAAAGAAACAAAAAAGTTCAGGCTAAAAAAGAAAGATTGCCGGCGTCCAGAAGAAGAAAACAAGCAATCTCAAAGGGCCTTGCATTCCTATCTTTATCTTTCTTGTTTCTTTCATTCATTATGATGTATTTGATAGTTAAAACGAATTTTGTTTTTGTTTTGTTACAAATCATGAACTAATTCTATTTTTGGTTGAGTTATAGACAAGCTTTATAGTTTATTGATTGAAATATTGTGTTCCTGCAGAATTGATATAGCATTTTGTTGTGATAATGCTTTATTTAATTCACTATTTTAGCTGACCACTCATTTAGTGATACTAGCTAAGAGAGTGCCACAAAATGATCTGTTTTAATTGAAAATATCATAACAATACTTGGTTTTAAATTAGATTTTCCAAGTTTGGTTAACTCAATTTGAATAGAGTCATGCCTAATTTAAAATTAGTGATGAACTAAACATAAGGAATCACCTTGTAGTGTATTTAGAACCTTAATCTTTTAATGTTATATCTTTTGTGGCACAACAGCTGGTCATTGTTAGGTTGCATATAGATATAAGATGTCCAATAAGAGACAACTGAGGATGCATTAGCGTTCTGCCCAGTGTTGTAGTAATTGTTGTAACAACGATATTGTAACAGAAAAACAGTCAATACCATTAAGTGAGTTAAATCACTCAACTACGTCATTCTCATCAATTATATTTCTTGTGTAAGACGTGTTAATTCAGTTTATTGCATTTTATTGTTATTTAGATTACTTACTTTAATTTAGTTGATAAAACAACTCAACTTGATTTAATTGAATTTGCACCATAATTAATTGTTGTAGAAACTCTTATAGTATCAATTCTGTAGAAACGATACTCGAATACTTATCAATTTATTACTTGTAGTGTACACTTGCGCACTGACACTTATATATTTTGAGATCAACCAACAAATAGCTTGAAAGCCCTCTATGGGTTGAGAATAAGCTTCCCTTCCAGTTTTCCTATAAATTGGGAAATAGGGTCATTTATAGTTATATTCTCGAGGCTATATCGTTGTATGCTTTTTCTAGAAAAATGGCCATAACTAAGAAATTGCATGTTGTACGAATCCACTAGGATGCATTTCAATAGTAAAAAAGATGTCATCTAATGTCTCTTTATTCAAGTCATCCCTAACAAATAGAATCTTGTCTTCCTTATTATTAGACACTATTCCCAAATATTTACAAGGATGTCTGTTATAGTTTGTTCAAGCACACTTATGATAAGAAATTTGGAGCCATCTACCTCTTCATTTTTTAAATAACTTTCTTTCTTTCAACCAGGCATGTAGACAACAAATTTGGGAGGCAACTTGCCTACTATTGGTTGATTACTCTACTGCTATGAATGTCAATGTGCAAGCATACACAACAAGTAATATAATGATGAGTATTCATATCGTCTCCACGGGGATTGATGTTACGAGACTTGCTACAACAACCTTAACAATACAATTTTATTCTAATTGAACCAAAGAAATTTGTAAACCTAATGAATTAAATATCTAAAATAACAATTAATAAAATACAATAAAGAAAATTATCACATCAAATACAAGAACAAAATCAATGAGAATAAAGTAGTCGAGTGAATAAAACTTCTCAATGGCATTGACTTGTTTCACACTTACAAAACTATTGCTACAGCATCAACTACAGCATTAGGTAGAATCACTTATGTATCCTCAGCTGTTACCTTTAAATATCTTATATTTAATGCAACCTAGCAGTGACCAATTGTTATACTAACATTAAATATAGCATTAACATTCTAAGTTCTATTTACCCTATAAAGTGAATCCCTATGCGTAGTTCTTCATAAATTTTAGATCAAGCAAGACCCTTTTTAAATTGAGATTTGCCCAACTTGGCAAACTTAATCCAAAACCAAGTATTATCTTAATAGGTTCCACTAAGTCAGATATTTTTTAGGCTCTTCCTTAACTAGTATCCACTAAATGGGTTGTCAGTTGAAATAAGGAGTTAAAATAAATACGATTAAGGCAAAATACTATAGCAAACATAGAGCAACACACTTGTATCAGGCAAACATCCATTAAGATTGCTTATCACTCAACTACAATCAAATTTAATTCATGATTTGTGAATAAACATTAAATAAAATAGGTTCAGCCATTAGATACAATCCTATAAATAGCTAGAAAGACAAGAAAGTAAAAGAAAGAATAAAAGTTTGCTTGATCTTATGATAACTCCTTCTTACTCACTATAATTCTCTATTATAGCCTTTCAACTTATGATAACTCCTTCTTACTCACTATAATTCTCTATTATAGCCTTTCAACTTATGATAACTCCTTCTTACTCACTATAATTCTCTATTACAGCTTTTCAATCTCTCATCTTTTATGGTTTTCTTGTGTTTTTCTCTGTATTTTTATTCTTGAATGACGACCCTCTTTCTTTGTGTGCGTGCTCCCTTTTTATAAAGTAAAACTAGGGCAACTGAAAGCGCATGGCATGCACCCTCCATTTTTGGAAACTCTAGATTGCAATCTTTTAATTATTTTATGCTAAATCTTTCCTACAATGCTCCAAGATTGTTATAACAACGACTATAGAATCAGCACTGCCCCATATTTATTTTCAATTTTTCTGTATCCTAATTTTTTCATTGTTTTTACCATTCTACTACAGTAGCATTCCTCCCTCAAAACTTAAAGTTTCGGTTACTTATAATTTAGCATATAATTTAAGTACTAATCATTCTTAAACAACTCAAATTATTAGAAAATTAAACTAGAATGGATGTTCATGTAAAATGCAACTAAAATGCAATAAAAAACACATCATTTACTCTCTAAGTAATCTTGATTAAAGCATAAAAGTGCTATGATAACTCTTATTTCATAGAGTCATCACACCCCCAAACTTAAACCATTACTTGTCTTCAAGTAATAATATAATACAATCACCTCAATTATACAATAAATAAACTCTATCCTCAATATTGTTAGGATTCATCAACCTTCAGATCATACTTTTAAACATGCCAAACTACCATAGTAGTTCCAGTTCTAGACTTAAGTCTTGTTCTGTCCAAAGTGTGTGTGTGCACTTTTAATCAAGTCTCGAAAATGCTACAGCATTACTCAAGCATGAGATGGATTTTCATAAAAACACAATAAACACTTCCATCTTATGGAAGGAGGTTAAAATCTTAAACAGATTCAAACTGTGCTATAACAATCTTCCAAAATAATTTTTTTTATCACTGTTCAACTCACCCAAAATACTTATAAGAGTTGCTGCAGCAATCATAACTAGGATGTTATATCTCAGTCGTGTCTTTAGACACCTTTAACTCAAGGTTGAACATAGGGCTCATAAACGGACCTTGCTACTTGGTATCCTAGACACCAGACTCCCTTATTCCTCTTCTCATATCATTAAAGTTTTTTTTCAGTTATCATTTGTTGCAGTAGTGCTCATAACTTTTTCTGCTTTTTTACACAAGTCTGCATATGGGGTACATACTCAACCTTGGTTACTCAACAACTAAGCCATTGGAGCATAATTTTATTCAATGCCTAAAACAGTTCAAAACAATCATGAAAATTTTACAGCCACCCCCCAAACTTGAGTAAATTTCCAACTTCATAGTCTCACTATTCACCTCTATATTCCACCTAGTTTTGTTACAACAAACTCACGAAACTCAACCAAAACCTAAATGTCAAGACAAAAGTTCAACCCTCATCTATACATTGGGTTCTACTATACCTTCATCCATTGTTTATGTCCACACTCAATTCATCTTCATTCGGTTTCCTAATCCTACTACAATCATTTAAAGGATAGAGCTATACACATACACACAAGTGAATTCACCATCTCAAAACAACAAATATAACCCCTCCAAACTTAAGAGGTGATGTGTCTTCACATGCACACAAAACAATGCAATACCAAACTAGCAATATTAAATAAAAAGACATGCAAAATAAAGAAAATAACATGACAAAATAAAGAAAATTTTTTAAGAGCAGATAAATGAAATTTGGCTAGCAGGGGGTATTCACCTATTGTTGGCTTTATTGCTAAAGAATAAACTGGCAAAAGGTCGCTTCTCTTTTAAAATTGCTCCTCAAGCGCTTCTTGGGTGAATCCATTGGGGCAGTCGTTAGTTGCTTTTTCTTTTTGCTAAATGTTGGACTGATGGATGGGGTTCCAGTAGGTTCACTCGCTCTGGGCTGAATTTATCTCAGTTTCTTTCGACCTAGCTCTTCTGGTGCTATAGCACCTCTAGACGACTGCACCCTCTTCATTTGCTGGAGCCCTTTAAAGTTGTAGTTTTAGTTGGTGTGAACTAAGGAGCAGGTGGTGCAAGTTCTGCTACTGTTTTTTCAGTAATGATACTGGCTATAATTTCTCATAAACTACTTCGAGCTTCCTTTGTTGTAGCTACTCTGCTAATAGCTTCCTCAATGGCCTCATCGACATTCTCTTCTCATTCAATCTTTGATTCTTCTTCAACTACCACATTTTCCTTTCTTTTGTTAACAGGAGGCACCTGTGGTGGTTTATTCCTTTTTTTTCTTTTTCCTCTTCATCATCTTCATGTTCCTCCTCTTCCTATGCCTCTTTATCTACTTCTTGTTGTTTTTCCTCGGCTTCTTTCTGCTCATGTTGGTTTTCTTCAAATTCTTCTTCAACTTTTACTTCAGCATCTGCCTCTATTCTTTTTTTTGCTAGAGCAGCTTCCTCAGTAATGTTGAAGTTGAATTGTTGCAGTAATGACTCTTGGATATTGGCATCTTTACTTCTCAGGTACAACAAAAGTTGATGCTTTCATGCTCCCAAGTGCTATAAGTAGGCTCAGAATCTATGATTCTTCTCTGTTTATGCCCAAACATACTCTTTAATTGCCATATTGAGTTCTTACAGCATGATGCTCTAGGGTTGTTGCAGCAATAGCTTCTCCAACAACTTTCTCCATTGTCCTCACTGTTATAGCCCTTTCATTCTTGACTCACTCATTATTTTGTTCAAACCTCACTCTTGAAGCCTCACATATGTCAGTGATCAAGGAAGGAAATTACCTGGCTGTTGATTTTTATTTTCAGGTGCCACATTCTTGAATTTCTTTTTTAATTTCCTTACATTTATTGTTAACCCCTTGAAAATGATGTATAGAAAGATGAGTCTGTCTTGGTAAACTATGGTGGTGTAAGTTGTGGGCATGAGCCTAGATTTTGAAAACTTAACCTAGACTTTTGCTATGGGTTTCAAGTCAATTCTATTAACTACTCTCCCTTCCTCATTAGCTCACTCACTACCTTGTATAGTCACTGTCCTAAAGACCTCCCCCCACTTTGTATGGGTCATGTTCTCAGCAAACATCATGTATTCACATTCAATAAAAGCAAGTAAATCATAGAAAGCATTGATAACGTGTTAGTCTAGAGGTACCTGTACGTTCCTGACAAATATGTTTCGTTATTCTTGCTGCAACATATTGGCATAGACCTCTTTAACAACTAGAACAATTGGGTCCTGTGGGTGAGAACAGAATCGCAACCATCCCTGTTGTACTTTAGTCGTGTGTATTGTTCTCATCACTCCTATTGGCTATTTTGGGAATATAAAACCCTTTTCTTCCAAAAGCTTACATGGCTCAATAAACTCCTCAAATTTATCCTCAACCCTATAACTGTAAAAACAGGCTAGGTCTTTCAATCTCACTGCATATGATTTGATTTTCACCACTGTTATAACAATGCGAGAGAGTGATTATCACTACAAAGAGTTAAACAAATTGTGCAAAGTGTAACGAGTGATGCCAAGAGTTTTAAACTACTAAAAAGAATTACAATGAAAGTAAAATTGTAAGAAAGAAATCGTTAATTTATAGTGTGAGAGTGAAAAAAGGAAAGCAATCAAAGAGATAATCTCGGGATTAATTTAAAATTAAAAACAAATCTTGATTTAAAAGAAAAGGGGTATGTGTCACAATGATGTAAGGATTTAAGATTTCCCTTATCGTGATTGATATTCTATTGACATCAACATGTCAACGCACCCAACGGTAAAAAATTAGGGCGTCATTTTACTGCAAAACCTTGGGAGGGCTATGCTTGCAACAGTAAAAATTTTAAAGTTACATTGTTGCTCTATTGCTGCAACAAATAAGAATAACACATCTTGTGGTTAAGATCCACTTTTGCTGCATCACGCTAGTCTATGCTATAGTAATTCCTGGTCTATGTATACCCCCCCCCCCTTTTTTATAGCATATTCACTAGAAAAGAAATTAACTGCATAGATAAATCAATAAATTAGAAGCATGAAAAACTAAAGTAAAAATTTAAAATAACTTCCCTCATTGGGTTGCTTTTGAATTAGCTCTTGATTTTAAGTCCTTTAGCTTGATCATCCTCGATTGCTCATGTTGGATCCCTCAAGAACAGTTCCTCCCTTGGGTAAGTCACAATAGCTTCCATGTAATGCTTTACTATGTACCTATTAACCATAAATACTTGCCTTGTTCTTTCATTTAAAGCTCGATAGCCCTATCGAGGTACACTTTAATAAGCTTGAAAGGTCCTGACCACCTAGATTTTAATTTTCCTAGAAAAAGCTTTAATCTTGAGTTATAAAGCAAAACTTGATTGCCTAGAATGAGTTCCTCGTGTTGGATTCTTTGCTCATGCCATTGCTTTGTCTTCTCCTTATAAATTATTACATTTTCGTAGAAGAATAATCTAAATTCCTCTAGCTCACAAAACTATAACTTTCTTCGCTCTGTTGCAGCAATCATATCCAAACTCAATTGCTTGACTACCAATAGGCCTTGTGCTCTAGTTCTAATGGCGAATGACATGCTTTACCATACATAATTATTTATGAGGACAAGCCAAGTGGATTTCATATAGTGCTTGTAATTCTTATCATTTTCATATGCATCACTGTGAATCTCTTGAAGTTCTGCGAGCTGTAATCTCCTTTCCAAACTAGCCTAGTGCATTCAAAGTTGAATTTCTTGATGGCCCAGTATCACGATGCTCAAATTCCACCAGTAGGTAATAAGCTTTCCTCTGCACTAGCGTATAGAGTGACATCTCAATAAGATTCATGAAAGCCACTCGATATACCTTTAGTATATCATTGAGTCTTAATGTCTAGTCTTTCTACCTAGTCTCACCATTTTTTCTACTATATGCTTCATTTCTCGATTCAAGATCTCAACTTTACTATTGATTTGTAGATAATATGGGGCAACCACTTTATGTGTGATAGAGTACTTTTCCAAAAGAGTTTTGAATGATTTGTTGTAGAAATGGGTATCACCTTACTAATTATTGCTCAAAGGAATCCAAAGTATAAAACAATATTTCTTTCCAAAAATTGTATCACCACTTTGTGATTATTGATTTTATATGAAATTGTGACTACCCACTTGGATATATAATCAACAGCAACCAATATGTAGTCATGGCCAATAGAAAAAGGATAGGGTCCTATGAAATGGATGACCTATACATCAAAAGTCTCAACTACTAAAATAGAGTTTAATGGCATTATGTTCCTTCGTGCTATGCTTCTAATATGCTAACACCTATCACACGAAAAACAAAAAGTGTAATAAGCATCTTGAAATAAAGTTAGCCAATAAAAATTCAATTGTAAAATTTCAACAGCTATTTTCTTAGTACTAAAATTGCCTCCACATGCTTGTCCATGGTAAAATGAAAGGATATTTTGAAATTTACACAAAACTTGAGTAGATAAAGATCATTTCAAAAGAAATTCTTTATTTTCACAAAAGAATTTGGTAGTGTCTTCCTTAGTCCAATGCTCTGGAAGTTGCCATGTAATAAAATAGTTAACTGTATTATCATATCATGGCAGTACTTCCACACTTATTAGTTGTTCATTTGAGAAGGATTCATTTAATGGCAATAATTCTGGAATTGTGTCAAAATTGAAACAAGGTAGATGATCTGCCATCACATTTTTTGTGTTTTTCTTTTCTTTGAACTCAAGGATGAATTCTTATAAAAGCAACACCTATCAAATTAGTATGGCCTTTGCATCTTTCTTTGTAAGAAAATGCTTCTGGGCTTTTGCACGCTAGCTAAACAAACCCAATCCAGTCGTTAAATCTTCATGGAAGGGGCAGGTTGGGAACAAAATCCCCCTTTTCTGGACTTTGACTAAGGGCAAGGCCAAAAATTTACATGAAAACTTAATGATTTTACATTTTAGGAAAAATTGTTAATAAGAATGAAAGTTGTATTTTCATCAAATGATAATCTAGCCGGTTGGTCATTTTTAGTGAAAGTAAGATGTTAATGGTTCAAGTACAAGAGATATGTTTCATTTAGGATGAGATACATGTAAAACAAAAATTAACTAAAGGTTACATGTTAGTAAGAGTAACACTAAGAATCCTAATATTTGAGTTTTAAAGGCTTAATTAATGCAATAGCAATAACTCAAGTTAGTTACTAATATTTAATATGATGTGATAGTTATAAATAAATAATCAAATCAACAAGGACTCAAATGTTAAGATTCCAGCATTAATGTAATATTAAATTAAAAATCATCTAGTCTCTAAGGCTGCGTTTACTTACTGGAGAGGGAGTGAGGAGTATGGATTCCTCCCACTCCAGTGTTTACTTGCACAAATAAAGAATGAGTGAGATTTTCACTCAGTGGGTCCCACCTATTTTTGGAGTGGGGAGTGGAATTCTCACTCCCATAGGGGGGTGGGAGTGGGAATCCACTCCCCCCTTTTCCTTTTTACCCTTATAAATAATAATATTAAATAATAATAATTTATTTAAATAATAATATTATATTATTTTATAAATTATATTTATTAAAAATAATAATATTAAACTTATTTAAATATAATATTATGATATTTAATTAAAAATAATATTATTATATTCATAAAGAATTAATAATATTATTATATACTATTTTATCTGAAAATATAATATTATTATATTTATTTAAAAATAATAGTATTATATTTATTTAATATTAGTAATTAATAATTATAAATATTTTATTCTAAAAAAATTAATTTTATACTATATTATAATAATAATATTTCATTTGTGCTACTCTTATCAATAATTTTTTATTTACATAATTAA
This sequence comes from Luvunga scandens, assembly GCA_030449905.1. NCBI lineage: Eukaryota > Viridiplantae > Streptophyta > Magnoliopsida > Sapindales > Rutaceae > Luvunga > Luvunga scandens. The sequence continues at coordinate 16,135,389 of JASUUG010000210.1, read as the reverse complement.
AATTAAAATTAATAAAAAACAATAATTTACATAATTAAGAATATTAATAGTTATTATTAATTTACAAATACAATAAAATAAAATTTTTATTTTTTAAAATATATTTTTGTATTAATTTTGTAATAAAAAACTACAATTATTTAAATAAAGATAAAATTATAATTTGAAACTATTTACTCCGATTCCATACTCTCATCCTAGTGTAAGTAAATAACATACTTTCACTCCACTCCATACTCCCAATTCTAGGATTTTCACTTTCAATCCCAGGATTTCCACTCCACTCCAGTAAGTAAATGCACCATAAATAGAGTCATTACCATGTATTGCCTATAGAAACAAAAAGAACTAAAAATAATAAATTGATTTATTAGTAGTATAAATCAATGGTAATTTCTTTGTTTTTAAAAATTTGTATAGACTTATGGGAAATTGCATATTTTTATTTATAAAATTCATAACAATAAATAAACTTTTCAAAAAAGTCGAGCTACACCTCGGCTTAGCCTACACATGACTTTGGCAACAACTTTGACTTTCCTGCATGGTCCATGGTCTCATAGATTTGTGGTCCATGGTCTCATAGATTTGTGGTCCATGATTCCTAGCGTCAAGTTCTTGGTGTCTCTGGACCATGGTCTCATAGACTTGTGGCTTTTGGTCCCCAGTCCTCTGATGTCTAGTTCCGTCATCTTCTTTGACTTATTTATAATTCTATTAATTTGTCGTTTCACCTTCCACTCACGCTATCTACATTTTCTGACTTTTATATTGTTCACCATAACAGTCGTAGTCATGATGCTTCTAGTTCAATTTTGCGCACCTTCTTTAATTAGTTAGAACAATGACTTTCTCGTTAAAAACGTTAGTTACCGACAATAACCGTGGTCAATTTTGGTAATACTTTTAGCTTTTAAAATAATTTCTATTAACTATATTATAAAAATAATCAATTGTAATAGAATCAATTAAATATTCAATAAAAGTTTATTTTTAAAAATACTGTAAGTTTAAAAAGTAATAATAATATTTTGTAAATTTATTCTTGAACTGCTGTAAGAATATAAATAACTGAAAGAGATATAATATTGAATAAAATTTATTTATATATTTATAAATATACATACATATTATTTTTTATTATTATATACAATAATTAATAACTAAAATTATTTTTATTTTATTAATTTTATTTTTCATTCTATTATCTCAATATTATAATAATGATTCTTTTAAATATTTCTTAATTGAATAAGAGTAATTTTAAATTTGTAAATATATGTGAGGGTATACATATGGAGCTATATTAAGAGTAAAATTAATTTTAAAACTCAAATTTTGAAAACCTATTCTTATTGTACTTTTTAAAATCTATTATAAGATGGGCTGATTTTATTAAAATAATTTTTAAAAAATTATAAAATATAAAAATTATACTTTTCAAAATAATTTTTTGAGTCTAAAAAATAATCCCAAATAGACTCTGGAACTATAATAGCGGAATGTGGATAGTGCTTAGAATACCAAACTAATCATTAGTTAGCCATTGGGCGATACGCTTTTTCATGGGGTGAGGCTTGCCATTTGTTAAGTCCCACTTTACAAACTTTTCAGTAATAAACCATTCGCCATTAAATTGTCTACAAAAATATTGCGTTTAAAATTCATTTTTTCCTTATATATTAGCTTGTATAAGAATTATTTTTTATTAATATGAAGTCCTGCTCACTTTTTTGAAGTCAATCAATTTGTTTATTATAGTCAATGGTACTAAGATATTTAAAAAAAAAATTTGTGTACATTTTAAAAACCAATACACATACACATTTGAACAAGCCACAAAGATATCAAGGTTCTTTTTTTGTTAAGTATTATTCACACTCAATATAAATCTCATTGATTACATGGCACAAGATCTTTCTATCTTTTCATATTAGTATATATATGGGGACCCAAAACAAAAACCTAATGCAAAACAATACATACAAAAATACCAGGGAGTAATTAACTAGAAAAATGTAATTATTCTTTAACTACTCCAGCTATGCCGAAATTAAGAAAATGAATATAGCGTAACAGTTAATTTTTAAAGTGTAATATTTTACATGTTTGCTACGGAAAAAAGTAAAAAAAAAAAAATTACTACATCTATATATATATATGTTAGTACTATCAATAGTCAAATGATGGCCACACGCATCTAATCTAACCCTGAACAGTAATATATATATATATATATTAGTACTATCGATAGTCAAATGATGGCCACACGCATCTAATCTAACCCCGAATGGTAATATATCATATATGGTCTTTTGAACCAAATAAATATCTGCAAATTTTTTATTCATTTGAACAAATTAACGAATTCCTACTTTTTATATTTATTTTTATCTTTTTAAAGTTATTCATTAAATACAATAGTGGTATTATACAAGTCAATTAATAGCACGACTAACAACAATAACATAAAAACACTAAAATGTTATATTTACACAGCTAGTATACATAATTTGGGAGATTATCAGTTTCTCCCTGCCGAAATTAATATATATCATTTATTTTCTATTGTTTTCATAATAATCAATAATTCTCCTGGCACCATAATTCAATAGCATTATCTTTATTTTCAAATATAATTTTATTCATATTTATTATTAATTAAATAAATCATATAAATAGAAATTAAAAAAATAAATATTCAAAATAAGAAATATAGGTTTTAATGTAAATGAAAAATTTTAACAAGTGTTTGAGGTTAAATTTGGAAGGATATTTTTGAACTAATAATGAATGACACGTCGATAATTATAAGAGCAAATGGGCAAAACACTTAGGGTCTGTTTGGGATTGCTTTTGGAAGGCTTAAAAGTGATTCTGAAAATCTAAAAGCTAATTTTAATGTTTGGTAAAAAAATCAAAATTATTTTTGTCAAAATCAACCCCTTTTACAGTTGATTTTGAAAAAAAAAGAATTAGTAGTTTTTAGATTATGATTTTGAGAATTAATTTTATCCTTTAATACAATTCCATAAATATCCTTAAAATTATTACCTACACTCAAAATTATCCTTATTCAAATTGGAAACAAAATCAATATTTTAATAAATTTTTATTATAATTCATCAATATAAATTTTGTTAATATCAATTTGTTGGTCGAAATATTATTAAATTTGATTCGCTATATTATAAATTTAATTATCAATTGTTTTAAGATGAAAAAATAAAATCAATATATTATAAATTTTATTTTTAGTTAAAATTATTATAATACACAATTAAAAATAGTGTGTGTATGTTTCTGTATGTATAAGTAAATTTTATCCTATATTATGTACATTTTAATCATTTATTTTTCTCAACAATTTAACTGTAAAATTTACTAAACGTCCATAATTGCTTTCAAAACTCACAGTACTTTTAAAAATAAAATTTACCAAACACTTAATTGATTCTCTTCACAGTTAATTATTTTTACAGTACAGCTAACAGCAATTATTTTAAAAGCTACAGCATTCTCAAATTGGCCATTGGCCCTTACAGCAATATAAAGATGTCATTTAGAAGAATTTACTATATTGGATGGACTTTAGAATAAATGGTCAAGGTTATATACTTTCAAATATTTATTGGAAAGAATATCTTAATACAAAAGAAATATTCTTGATCCTTTTTTTTAAATATGACACATAACCCTAGAAATATTCTCTCCTTTTAAACGAAAGGTATATAGCTATAAGTTTTATGTACTTTCCTTACAATTAACCTCCATTACATAAATGTCTTATCCAACCTATATTTGGGGGCTTTCACTCTTCTCTCTCTCTCTCTTCATCTTTTAGATCATCACCCACTTCTTCATTTTTAGAAGGCTATTCTACACTCCACTTTCATCATCTTCTTCATCATATCATCATTCTTTATATTTTTATTCACAATCTTCATCTTTATCAATACTAAACATCTTTATATAGCTACCTAACTTAAATTATTCATTTTGTGTAATGTAAAATCTTCTATACCCTTTCATTTATATAGTGGATTGGTGGTGGTTTGTTCCCATGGACCTAAGCCAAAAAACGAACCATGTAAACTAATGTGTTCTTTATATTTATGTTTATCTTACTATACTTTCAATTTAAAGTTGAGATTATATTTTATGTATGAGCCTACTTGAGCAATCTCAATTACTTTAAGTACTATGTGAGATCACTTGAGCTATCCCTCATGTACATATGAGCTATTCTTGAGTGACATAAACTCCCTTATATCAACTCCCTAAATTAAATCTTATGTAGCTCTACTGGACTCCCCCTATTATTCTTCATATGACCACCTCAAATCACTATGCATATTACTTTAGCTCACCAATCATTGTACCTCAAGCAAATTACCTGTCCCAACTAATCAGTAAAGCACACCTAAATCCAAACTTAGCACAAACTCCTCTCAAATATAAATTATTTGTTTGAATCAGATTTGAACCAGATTTGGTGAGAACCACCCAATTGGTTTGAATCGGATCCTAGTGAAAATTTGGTGAAAATAATAAGATATTCTTTACAAATTTTATTATTTGTAAACATTTTTCATATAATAAGTATAAAATTTATACTTCCCAGATAAAATATTAAGAAAATGATTATTGTATCTTTTTTTTTTCTTATTTTGAGCTAGAGAATTATTGTCAATTATAATAATAATAGGGGGAGATAAGTAGTATATATTAATTTTTTTAAGGGGAAATTGGTAATCTCCCTATAAAAGCACTCATGCAAGACATTAATTTCACGTGTTCATGTTATAAAGTAAGTTTCATGTTATAAAGTAAGTTTCATGTTATAAATTATGTGTTTGCATGTAGCACTTTGGGTGTAGCATTCCATAAAAATCAAGCAGATTAGTGTGAGTCTAGTTGCGACATTCTCACAAATTACAACAAGAAAGAAATAATGGGTGGGACTGAGATAGCAGACAGTTGGAAGGAGCTTAGTGGCAAAAACAACTGGGACGGTTTATTGAACCCTCTCAACATTAATCTCCGGCGCTATATAATTCATTATGGTGAAAGAGTTCAAGCTAATTATGATTCCTTTAATGGCGAGACCACTTCTAAGATGTACGGATTCCCTCGTTATGCACCAGAAGATTTCTTCTCTAATGTAAGCTTACAAAATGGAAACCCATACAAATACACTGTCACCAATTATATATACGCAAGATCAGCTATTGATTTCTTGGATTGGGTTCTCCCTGACCAATCCGCTTGGATTGGGTACGTTGCTGTGGCCACTGACGAAGGAAAGGCTGTGTTAGGAAGAAGAGATATTTTGATTTCATGGAGAGGAACTCAATTGGCTGCTGAGTGGTTCCAAGATTTTGAATTCCCTCTTACTGCAGCTTCCGACATATTTGGTGATACTTATTATCCTACTCCTAAGGTGCACTTAGGTTTTCATTCTCTCTACGTCAAATCTGACTCAGCTTCCACCTACAACAAGTCCAGTGCGAAAGATCAGGTAGAAGCATGCATGATCTGAGCTTTTCCTTTTTCTAAAAAGAAAAAATGCGTGATTTTATTGATGATTAATATTTAAAAATAGAAAAATCAATTCTCTCTATTCGTCTTGCTTTTGCTTGTTTTTAATAATCTGCCGACAAGTGTACATTATTAACAATGTATGGTCTAGATGTATCATTTTTTTTTTCTTTTTATAGCCACCAATTAATAAATACAAAATGACAAGATACAAATAATAAATATAACGTATACAAAAAGCATAAAGTTTTTAAATTGTCGAAAGAATTTTTATGGTGAGACTTAGGGTATGAAAGTTTGTTAGTTAGGGTTCGAAAGAGACCAGATTTGAGATGTATAAGAGTATTTGCGGATAAGATTTTCATAAAGCTTAAATATGGTTCCATAAACAAAGTCATTTGGAGGGTTAGCGGTCAATTTTTTTTTTTTTTTGGTTTTTATTCAGGAATTGAAGTACTTTTTTCCATTATTTAGACGGTACCTTTGAGTGTGTCATGTTTTATGCAAAATTTTGTACATTATCACATATAAATGGTATTTTTATTTTTTATATTGATAATAGTTTCAGGCACAGTTATATTTAAAAGTATACTAACACTGTATGTGAGAATTCAATTATTTTTCATAAAAGGTGTGTTAACATTTATTTTTTAAGTGATGAGAGCTAACTTAGATTGCTAATTTTATTTAGAGTTTTTTTCTTGAATTGATTATTTTTAAATTATTTTTTTAATTTTTTAAAACGCTAAATTACCATCATTTTTGTTTAAAAAGTAACAAAAGAAATGAAAACATTAACGTTTCCAATAATAATAAGAGAGTACTTTAAAAATAATCAATTCACCATGAATAATCTAAAATTCATCCTTTTATTCATATATATGTTAATTTGTGGAAATAGGTTCGAAGTGCAGTGAGGACACTGGTGGACGAATACAAGGACGAGGAAATAAGCATTACGGTGATAGGTCACAGCATGGGTTCAGCGCTTGCAACACTGAATGCAGCAGATTTAGTTGCCAACGGATATAACAAACCCACAGGATCAGACACAGCATCAGGATGCATGGTGACGACCATCGTGTTTGCTAGCCCCCGCGTTGGAGACTCAGCCTTTAAGGCTGCATTCGAAGATCAGAATCTTCTTCGCCTCTTACGCATTGCAAATAAAAACGACATCGTTCCAGATCTTCCGCCCGTTTTATTAGGTTATGTTGATGTGGGACGAGAGTTGAAAATCGATACCACCAAATCAACATACGTAAAGACGGATATACCCCCTCTATCTCTTCCTTCAGTTTTGCATAATTTAGAGAATTACCTTCACGGAATTGCAGGGACGACAAAAGGGGATGATGATGAAGATGATAATGATTTTGAGTTGGCAATTGATCGCGATGTTTCACTTGTTAACAAAGGATTGGATCTTTTAAAGGAGGAATATGGGGTACCACCTAATTGGTGGACTGTCAAGAACAAGGGCATGGTTCAATTGGATAATGGCTTCTGGAAGCTCAAGGACTATGTGCCAGATCCTCCAAGTACTGCTGCGTACCACCACTGCTAGTTAATTAATTAATCATACACACACTCACACACACGCATATATATCCATCTTGGAAGCGAGTGCTAAATCTGTTAGGTAAACAAACCAGATTTTACTATAAATAAGGTTTAGTGTTTGTGCGTCTATATTGTTCATTAATTATAAATTTAATTCATCATCTCATCTATGAGATCATCTGAATACGAGGAGGACTGCATTATATTTAATTATTTTACTCTTACATGAATTAATTTTAATTATTATACGAATATTAAAAACTGACCACCAGCTATCAAAATGCGTGGTCCACCATCACCGTCCACTCCCCATCACAGTCCGCTAATGTCAAATTTAGTTCCATTAAAATACTCATCACTGGATCTACACAATCATACTAATGTAACCTACAAAAGAGATTTTGTTCGCCGGCTCCTACTTATATCCATCGTTAAAAGTCGGTGTTGTGGGAGTCACCGCCACCATCATCCTCTTCAATGTCCACTCATCATTCACTCATTCTAGTAGTGTTGGTATTTTTTAACTTGCCACCGTTAGCGCTAAGATGTGGAAGCCAAAAATCTTTTACTTTTACCAGCACGTGAAATTTTTTTCATGGTAATACTTGTACGTTTGTATAGATTCAGCAATGAAGATTCTAACGGTACCGAATTTGACTAAGTGAACTTCGATGATTGTTGGCCAGTTAAGGGTACGTTAAGCGGCGTGTGGTCTGATTTGTTCAAGTTTAGAAAAAACGTATTTTTTGTTTTTTTGTTATATAGGGGCTCTTGAAAAAAATTAAATAGGGATTAAGCGGGGATAAGCAACCTCATACATATCATGTGTAAGTAAAGGAAGAACACCAATCGAGAGGCAAGTGAGAAAGGGAAAACCCAATAGTAGAGAAAGGGCATAATTTGCAAGGAAATCTACCGCAAAATTTGCTTCCTGATAAATATGAATAAGGGTGATATGCTAATCACATCGCAGGAAGTCCTCAATAGAGCGAACTGAAGGAGTGTACTCATTTGTATAATCCGAATGATTATTAACCGATAGTTGAGTTACATCTTATCTATCCACTTCCACGTTTAACCATCGAATACCTTTTTGCCAAACGATAGATGAGCCTTGAAATAGTCCCTAGAGTTCAGTAACCATAACAGAACAAGACCCAATATTCCTATAAAAGCTAGCCAACCAATTTCCATTATGATCGCCCCCAAGGGCGTAGTCGAGTTGGTTAGCAGTGCAATCTGTCACCCTTCATTTGTGTGGACTCGGGTTCGAGTCTTGGGGGTGGGAAGGGGGTAAAAATTGATTTGGGTTTGCCCACCCCCTTTTCCTTTTTAAAAAAAAAAAATTTCCATTATGATCACGGATGAGTTCACTTACACTAGATGCCCCAGTTTTCTTAGCTGCACCATTGATATTAAGTTTGAACCAAGGCCATATTGGAGGGCTCCATGCAATCCATTGCTCAAGCCTTTCAATTCTCGGACACAAGGGGGAATTATGAACTCTATGGATTTCCATTACTCTCAAACTGACATCATTTACCATATACTCACTATCCACAGAAATGTGATTAAAACTAAAGAGATTATGCCCCTACCAAAGCTTCCATATTGCAACGCCAAAGAAACAACTCTAGCTAATATCCTTCTTAAAAGTCCAACTGCTCTTTAAGTTTGCACATATCCCCTCGCAAAGATTTAGAGAGTAAAAAGCTTGTTTATTTTGTTCAGGGATGACTCTATTCCAAAACCTCCTAGCCACCAAACAATCCCATATCACATGCAACGTATTTTCCAACCTATCTCCACACCAAGCACATCCACTTCCTATTATAATATGCCTCCTTTTTAGCTCACCATTAGTTTTTAATCTATCATGCATTACTGGCTAGAGAAAAATACGAATACTTTGTGGGCCTTTCCATTTCCAACGCAAGCTCCAAGTCAGATCTTCTTTGTTAAAACCATGGTGAGAAATTGCATGGTACGCTAACTTAACTGTAAATTCTTGGACCCTGCCTAGAACACTTTGTCTTCACCCCTATTGACAAGCAGCAGTTAAAAGAAAAAAATTCGTAGAATAATAGTGTAAGGAAGCAAGTGCCCGAAACTAACCCACTTCGAGCTTCCAAACTCATCTGTAAAATCCGCAGCCACCTTACACAAGAGATTTTTAGGAATATGACCATTTGTATGAAAAATCAAAGGCTTGTCTTTTGTTACCCAACAATCCCACCAAAATCTGATTTTCTTACCATCCCCTATACTTCATCAGGTCCGCCTAAGAGTGTCTTACCAAACCTCCCAACTGAACGTTGTAAGTGAGAGCTATATCTCGTTGGTTGCACATGAGGCAAGTTAGACGGATCTCGAACCATACTTCGTGATTAGAACCTGAGTCCATAGGCTAGTAGGAGAAACAATCAGGCTCCACCCCATTTACATTAAGAGGGCTTTATTCACAACTCTAAATTTTTTAGACCCAGCCCCCCACAAGCTTTAGGCTAGCACACTTTATTCCAATTGACTAGCTTGATCTTATTACTTTGATTGACATCACTCCAAATAAATCTTTTACAAGCTTTTTCAATTTGACTTTAATACCCAAAGGTAAATTAGAAGTTTGCATGGCCTAAAGAGGGATGGCTTACAAAACCAATTGGGTGAGTGTAACTTTGCCTGCTAGAGATAGGGGAGAAGCATTCCAACCTGAAAGCCTTTGTTCTACCTTGTCAATGATATCCTGATAAGTACGCTTAGACACCCGAGAATGTAAAAGGGGTATGCTAAGATAATTCCCAAGGTTGTCAGTTACGAAAAACCCAAAAATATTTCTAATTTTTCTAAATGTACTCACAACAACATTTTTTGAGAAATAGAGCAAGGATTTTGAGTTATTGGTCTTTTCCCCAGATCTATTGTACAAAACATCCAAGAAGAAGTTCACAACTCTTGTCTGGTCCTCGGATGCTTCAGCTAAGAGAAGTAGATCATTAACAAAGAACAAATGGGTGAGAGAGGTACTATTGTGATCTAATCTGTTTGGCTTCCACTCTCGCATTCTCAATGCATTCCTAATTCCATGACTCGACCTCTCAATGCATAAAACAAAAATGTAAGGAGAAATAGGGTCTCCCTACCTAATCCCCCTAGTCGGTTTAAACTCCTCTGTAAACTTTCCCTCCCATAAAATACTCATGCGCTCTGTGGTGATGCATTCCATGATAACCTGAATGAGGTCCATAGGCATGCCAGTATCCATAAGCATTTCATGGATAAAGTTCCAACTGATTCAGTCATATGCTTTTTCTAAGTCTATTTTGATCGCCATCTGATCCCGCTTACCAGCCTTTTTCTGTATTGTGTGTATAACTTTCTAAACCACCACAATATTCTCAATCATATGTCTGCTAGGGACAAAGCTAGTATAATGAAGACCAATAACTGAGTTAGAATAGCCTGTTACTGATTAGCAACCAGTTTAGTAATGGTTTTATAAGCCACTATACATAAATTGATGGGCGGTACATCTTTATGTTTATGGGGTTTTCATTCTTGGGAATAAGAACTAATAAAGTTTTATTAACATCCCTAGGGATTTTGTTGAGGCAGAAAACTTCCTTGAAAAATCTACAGAATGAAAGCCCGACAATGGTCCAATAAATTTGATAAAATATGGCGTGGGGACCGTCAATCCCCGAAGCTTTTAGAAGCTTCATGCTAAAACTAATATTTTTAATTTCATCATCATCAATAGCTTTTTGGGGCATGAAAATCATAGAGTCCTCTATAACAGGAAAGAAACCCTTGAGGGGATAAGGCCATGTGTCAGTATCCTCACTATAATAAAGCCCAGAGAAAAATTGCACCACATGCTTTTTAATCTCTTCAGCCCTCGAACATCCACTGCCTTGCGTTATAATCTTTGATAGTTGCAATTCGATTCCTTCCTTGTCTGGTAAGAGTTTTCTGATGAAAATAAAATGTATTGCGGTCCTCACGTAAAATCCAGTCCTTGCATGAGTTTTGGTGCCAAAATATTTCCTCCTAAAAGAGAACTTCTTCAAGTTGCTTTTTTAACTTCACTTCAAGTCATAAAAGGTTTTTAGTGCATTGACTCAACAACACTCTTTGAATACCCCCCCAGATGAGCCAACAGCCTCCATTTTCTGTTGAAAATATTGCCAAAAAATCCTTATTCCAAACTATGACCTTATTAGTGAAATTATGGACCGCCTAAGAGTAAGGCTCACTTAGACTCCAATTCAAGGCCGCAAAATTGGTGAAGTCTCTATCGGTTAGCCAAGCTGCTTGAAATCGAAAAGGCTTATCACCGTACCGCATCTCTTCATTCTGTTCAAACCTCACCAGCACTGGTCGATGATTTGAATTTACTTTCGAGCGATGAAAGACCATATTCTTAGAAAAAAAAAGTGAAGTCAGACCGCATTACACAAAGCACGATCCAGCCTTTTAAACAAATTACCGCGAGCCCAAGATAATTTGGGACCTTGAAAGTGCAAATCATGTAAACTATTAGTATGAACCCAATTCTTAAACAAGCCACAAACACCACTTCTGGCAAAAGACCCTTTTCTTTTTTTAGACACTTAAAGGATTGAGTTGAAGTCCTCTCCCACGAGCCAAGGATCTTGCACAGAGGTGGCAATCCGAGATAATCCCACAGGTATTTTCTAGGAGAAAGAACGGGGCTAGCATAGACAGCGGTAACCCACGACAAAAATTTATTTTCTTGAACACTTTAAAATGTATAAATTGTTTACGGTTAATAATCACTTCCATCTCAAAAACATCCTTCCACAAAATCTAAATACCCCTAGAAAAACCAATAGCCTCAATTCGATGAGATTTATCAAAGCCATTCTTCTTTATGAAAATTATCCACTTTCTGACCACTGATCCTTGGCTTCAAGATAACAGCCACGGACAAGTGGTAATTCTTAACAAAAGTCGAAAAGGTTTGGTTAAAACCCTGTGAGGCTACCCTTTGGACATTATAGAATATAATGGTTAGCGACATAAAGGTAAGAACTAACAGAAAGAGGACCTTATAAAGACGAATCAATGGCCTCTTGATCAAATTCCATAGCATCCTCATCATCTAGAGAGATATCCTCCTCTGAAGACCCCAACTCCCCCATAGTGTCACCCACATAATCACTGTCTTCACCATCATCATTCATATTTTCATGTGAACCTCGAATATCAGTATTAGGAGGATCACCTACCAAGTTGGAATTTTAGCCTTGATCATTGGGAAGATCGCCATCTAAATGGTGCTTAACCAAATCATTTGCAGAGAGGTCCGTGCTAGTATTGATGTTCTGGACAAAAAGGATAGTCGTATGATGTATAAGATTAAGGCTAGTGGGGATGAAAATGGAAACATATGGGTTAGTTTGGTTTGCATAGGATTTGGTAGACTTACATGGGTTTTGCATGGGGTTCTTGGTAGTCGGGGCCAAAGTGGTCACCCGTGGGTTGGCTTGGTTTGTATAGGACTTGTTAGCTTGACGTGAAAGTTACATTGTTGTCGTCAAAGTTTTATTAGGCAAGATAACTGTGTTGGACTTGTCTTAGGGAAAATGATCACCCTCTAGGATGTCAATAGTTGGCTCGTGATATAGGGACTTCATTTTTAAAGGCTGGTTTTTTGGAAAAGTTGATTGTTTAGGGATTTATGTGTGAGTTTCAGCAATGGAAGCAAATAACTCCATATTTTCATCGTGATCGGGCACCCACTCATTCATAGTAGCCAAAATTTCGAATCAGGATTCCTTACCAAAACTTTCCTAATTGTCGCATGTCATCTCATAAAATCTCTTTGCCTTTTTCAGTTCAAGACTTCCCTTTTTTTGTTACCACCATCCAACGTCCAAACTTTGGGTTACCTTAGGTAGCATTTCAGGCCATCGTTAATGGCCGTGTGCCATTGTTGATAGTCTGAGCATCACTAGTTATATCCTCCACGTTTCCCCCATTTCTAACGTTATTCGAGCATAGATCCTTGCTCTGCCCATATTTTCCACAAGTAAAACATATATTTTGGAGGCACTCATATTCCACCTTTTGAATTCTGCCATCAAGAAAGAATTGTGCAATCGGGGGTTTATTCAACGTAACTTCCACTGCAATGCGAGCAAATTTCCCTCGTGCTATTGATTTAGTGTTGTAATATATTCTAACGACTGTACTAATGATTTGGCCAAGCATCCTTAGAATCCTTTTGTGGTAGTAGTGAAATGCCATCCCAACTCACCAGATCCAAGCTATGACTGACTCAATTTCCTCCATAGAGCAATCAAAATTAGGGTTCTATGGTTTAACAATAAAATAGTGTCCCATTATTGTCCACGGTCCTTGTGACAAAATAAAATCCATATTCCCTTCTGATTTAAATCTAACTAGAAAGTAATCATTCTCTAGGTCAATAATATGGAACCCTAGGGTTGAACTCAATATCGATTCCAACCAAGAAGCAAGTGTTCTATACCCCATGCGTCTCCCTGAAAGCTTGACCACAACCGAGTTTTGCCACGGCTCAACTAATTGGGCATGGACCTTTTGAGAAAAAGATGTAAAGGGTATACTATCAATGCTATCTATAACAACATCCTCCGATTCGAAGTCAAGATCATCTGCCTATCCCACCAAATCGTCTCCAATACATTTATGTGACTCCATCAATTTATCTCGAAAGGCGAGGTTCTCTAGGATATCTCCATCTTCACCTTGAGCCCCAAACCTTGCTTTCTTAGTTGAACAATCATCATTCATCGGCGGCGAGGGTTTTTTTTCAGGAAGCATTAGTATTTCGCAAGGGTTTGTTTATTTTTTTATATATGTATGTATTTCAGAATAAATGTTTAGATAAAATGTATTTTTAATATAGTACAATACATCATTTTTTCAACACCAAATATAGGCTTTCCAACATGCATACCACCCTATTATATTTTCTTTATATATATAGTTTTTTGTCAAAAAGATATAATATATATTCATATTAAATTCTTCGGCTATGAACTTTGAAATTTTTTAAAGAATGATTATTTGTGTTGTTTTAGTTGTTAATTAATTTTTTAATTTTATTTTAATATTTAAAAAAATAATTTTTTTAGGATAAGCCCACTTGTGAGAATTAGATTAACTTAGATTAACTTAGGTTGCCCCCAAGGGCGTAGCCGAGTTGGTTGGCAGTGCAATCTGTCGCCCCTCACTTGTGTGGATTCAGGTTCAAGGCTTAGGGGTGGGGAGGAGAATAAAAATTGATTTGGACTTGCCTACTCCCTTTTCCTTTTAAAAAAAAAGAAAAAAAAATTAGATTAACTTAGGTTGGATTTTCTAGGGTTGGATTTTTTCTAATCCGCACTATATATATACAAGTTGGATTGGTTGAGACCCTATCCGACCCGTACTCATCTCCTTAATTGTTTGGGAAAATAAAAATAAAGACCCTTTGTATTTTTAAACTCATAAACCCTTAATGTTAGTTAAATGTCAATTTTATTGATATTTGTTTAAGCAGATTTAGTCAAGATTATGAGTTGCATTATTAGAACCACGACGACATGTTGAACCTAAAAGTGATGACAAGGTTGTTATTTTAACAATTTTACTTCATTCATCTCCATACAAACACAACTTTTTAAAAAAAATTCACTCTTTTTTTTTGTAATTTTTCACAAATAGATAGGGAATGTGAGTCAACTTCTAAAATATTGACAGTGTACATGTGTATTTTGATGAATCTTAAAGGTTGTTCATTTCTCCTCAAAACTATTGTTATTTTGTATTTTTATCATTAGTTTGTTAAATTATTATAAGAAAAATATATTTTTTTGTTAACTTTTAGAAGGTAAGGGGATGGGAAAAGTTCAAATTATTCACTTTTTAACCTCCATCTCCCTAGATTTGAACTTAGAGTATTGCCAAAATATTCTTTCAATGAGATTTTACTCTTTATTTGAGGAGTTATACAAGTATTAAAGGTTTTAAAAACTCTTCAAAAAAAAAAATTTTCAAATGAAATAGTGTTTCTCTTTCTCTTTTAATATTGAAGAGAGACTTCTCCCTCTTTAATTGAGATTATTTTTTATGTCATCATTATTGAATAGAGATAAGAGTTATAACTGCTATTCTCTTGCGAAGGGAAATATTTAATTAAAATAATATAAACTTTTTATATTTGAAAAGTATTTTAAAAGAGAGTTTATTTTTTGACTCTTATATTTTTCTAATAGATAAGCAAATAGACATTTGAAAAGTAAAATTGAAAAATTCTTTTAGTGATGCTCTTAGTTGATTAACTAGATAAAATTATTTAAAAACTACCCTAAAGGCCTGTTAGGCATTGCTTTTAGCAAGTTTAAAAGTGATTTTGAGAATCTAAAAAATAATTTTAATTTTAGGTAAAAAAATAAAATTACTTTGGCAAAATAAACTCCTCTTATAGCAAATTTAAAAAAGCATAAAAAAAGTAGCTTTTTGAAATCTAATAAACATCGTTGCAGTTATTACCTAAACCTAAAACTATTTTTATCCAAATTGGAAGCAAAATCAATATTTCAACAAATTTTTATTATGATTCAAGCATTCTTTTTACGCATTTACACTATTTCTTCTTTACACTTTACATTCCATAAAAATTTCTCTCTTTAAACAACATGGAGGTAAAGATGGCACGGCACAGCCCATCAAACCACGGCCCATGAGGGGCCACGGGCCAGCACGGCAAGGCCCACCAAATTGGTGTGCCATGTCGTGCTCAATTTTTTTTAAGCCTAGCACGGCACACAACACGAACCCACGTGTGTCGTGCTCAAGCCGTACCCAAAAAAAGCCCATCAATTTTTTTCCCTTTAAGAATATGTGCTTTTTAAAGTCTACGTGCTTGGCATACTTTATTTAAGCCCATATGCCTAATGTGATTTTTCAAACCCATCAACCCATGTAATAATAATAATAATCATCATCATCACCATCATCTAACAACAACAACAACAATAATATAAGTTTTTATTAATTATTAATAGAACAATTAACATTTTATTATCAGTTTATTACAATTTTACAACTATATATTTAAATATTTAATTTCACAATTACCAATTATAACACAATAATACATAAATTTAATTCCATAGATCATAATAATGATTAATATCCTAAAATTGTGATATATCATTTATAAAATCATGATATTTATAACTTTATTTGTTAAAATCATGATATTTAAATATTTAATTTCAGAATTACCAATTATAACACAATAATACGTAAATTTAATTTCATAGATCATAATAATGATTAATATCCTAAAATTGTGATCTATCATTTATAAAATCATGATATTTATAATTTTTTTTTGTTAAAATCATGATATTTATTTATTCATTTAATAAATGATAAACATAAAACAATTATAATTTTTTTAAAACTAATACTTAAATTAATTTAATAAAATCTATTAAAATTTTAATTTCAAAATATTTGTAAAACCATAACATTTTACTTTTACTTTAATATACTTTGGCCCATGTGCTATTGATAGCCCACGGGCCGCGTACTAGCCCACCAATAAAACTTGCTTATTACATATCTTTTCACGTGTTGTGCTTTAGTCCACTGCTAATTGTGTCGTGCTTTTGAGGCACACAAGTCTAAAATTCTAAGTCCAGCCTGACTCTTGTGTGTGTTGTGCCGTGTCACATGTCCTATCGAAACGTGCTTGTGCCATGTCGTGCGGTGCTATACGAACACGTATCGTGCCCGTACTGCCACGTTCCGCCCAATTCGTTGGCCACCTTTACATGGAGGCAAGATTACCACCAACTTATGTGTTTCATTACCCTTTAATTAAATTCATGCATGTTCAATGCAATTGATGAGTGAGAATTTTATTATAATATTTATTTATTTTGTTTGAGTTTGTTTAAATTCTAAAAATTTCATGCATGTATAATTGCAATGCTTTTCATTTTTTATGCCGCCAGTCAATGGTTCATGTATATGGACTATGAGTGTTTGTCATTGCTAGCTTTTTTGCCATCTGTCAGTTCTTTTCAAAAATGCTACATACGTGTCCGCATTTCGTTTTCCTTTTTGTTTATTATAATTTTCTAAGTAGTGTTTGTGTTAACAATGGCACTAAAAGTTGTGTGTACATTTTAGAAACCAATATACGTATACATTTGGACAACTTCAAGATATCAAGGGTCTTTTTCTCCTTTGAAATAATCATTATTCACTCTCAATATAAATCTCTTTGACTAATAACGCAAGATCTTTTTGTCTTTGTATATTAACATATGAGAATCCAAAGCAAAAACCTAATTCGAAACAAATATTATCTATTTCTACACACAAAAATACCAAAGAGTAATTAATTAAGATGAGAATATTTCCGCCCCATTATTTTTTAAATCTACCTTACTTCCAAAAAATAATTATAATGAATTCATAATATTTTTTAAAAATACAAATTAATAAAAATTTTGTATATTTAATCAAGTAAATCCTTCTATTAATTTTTTCTTAGATTTCTTTGACCATCTTTACTCATAAACTTTAATATAAGCTTTATTTTACTATTTTTTTATTATGATCTAAAAAGACTAAATTGGCCTAATAAACATGAGCTATTGAATCTAATAATTTTGGTATTTAATTTTGTAACTTATAATCTAGTATTTTTAAATGAAATCCAATTATCATTTTCAATATCATTATGTGTAAATGACATGAATTTGATAATCCAATAATTTATATGAGTATTGTGCCATAAAGAAACTATGTTAATTCAATTAAAATTTAATAATCATACTAATAAAGTAGTGTTAGAAACAGTGAGTTTGGTATAAAATTAGAAAATATTAAATTTAAAGTAAATTATTAGTAGTTTTACTTTATAAGGATAAAATAGTCAATTTAAGCTTATGTTGAAGCAATCTTTATAATCAAATATAATAAAAAATCTAATTAATAAAAGAATAAATGAAGATCGATTTAATTAGTTAATTCTTAAAAAATCCTATTTATTTGAAATTTTTTAAAAATAATGCATATATTTTGTAATTATTTTCTGAAAATATTATGGGTTTACAAACTATGGGATGGAGATATCATTTCCTATTAGAAAATGGTTATTATCTTTCTACTACTCCAACTATGCCAAAATAACTACATCTATATATGTTGGTGGTATTATTAGTCAAAACATGGCCGCATGCATCTAGTCTATTCAAAATTGTAATATCAACAAATTTTGAACCAAATAAATATCCATAAATTTTTATTCATTTGAACAAATTAATAAATTCCTACTTTTTATATTTATTTTTATCTTTTAAAAGTGATTAATTAAAGAAAATATTAGTATTATAAAATCAACTAATATTACAACTAACAACAATAACAGAAAAAACTAATAACATGTCATTTTTTCACAATTAATATATAAAATTAAGAAAATTACCAATTTCTCCTAATGATATCAATATAATTCATTATGGTGAAAGAGTTACATGAGTCTATAAAACGCAAGCAAAGTAATACGAGTCTAGTTGGTACATCCTCAAAGGCTACAACAACAGTGAAATAATGGGCGGGTCTGGGATAGCAGACAACTGGGATGGTTTATTGAAGCCTCTCAACATTAATCTCCGGCGCTATATAATTCATTATGGTGAAAGAGATCAATGTCACGGGCCGCTCAAATCTCCCACAATTGGAGGCTAAAAGTCCAGCCCAAGTTCTAGAATTCTCTACAAGTTGTAAATACCCTAGAACTCTCTAGAAGCCCTTAGATATTTAGGCAAGTGGGCAAGTGGGCAAGTGGGCAAGTGGGCAAGTGGGCAAGTTGGCAAGTGGGCAAGTTGGCAACTTGCTAGCTAGTTCTAGAGCCTTCCATCCAACTCTATAAATAGCCTTGCCATTTTGTATACAACACACTACATTTTCCAGCACACACAAGCTCTCTTGTAATTACTCTTGTGAAGTAATAAAGCTCTATAATTTGGCCACATTGCTCTTTCTTCTCTTTAGCTTTTACATAAGCATTCTTCGCTTAGCTATTCCGAGAAGTGTTCAAGGCTTACTTGGCGACTCGCGTGCTAGAAGTCGACTAAGTGCCGCACGGGTTTGCTGCACAAATACTCATCCCATGACAAGTCGTATCAGAGCTGAGTTTTGCACCCACGCAATCTAGCTCACAAGCAATGGCCAACCTTCCTAGCGCAACACAAGAGGGCGTAGTCGGTGTGGAGTCTCTTGAGACAACTCGTGGCCGCGAGGAGGGACGCGCTCAAGCTAAATCCCGTGGCAAGTCCAAGGCAACTTCCGTAGACGCCCTGGAGCCTCGCGTCGCCACGCTCGAAACATCTATGTCCGCTGTCCAGGACACCCTCGACACTTTGGAGGTAAGGGTGGAGGGTCTTGAGGGCGAGTATGGTGAGTTCACGGTAGCCACCAAGACCCTCATGCATGACCAAGCCAACTCTCTCCGAGGGGAGTTTCGAGCATTCCATGAGGAGCTGCTGAATTTGCGTAGTTTCATACAAAGCGAACTACAAGCAATCCGTACGGAGGTGGATGAAGTCCGTTCGGATTGGGCATGGCACAAGCGCACACTCACCCCCAGCCCCGCTTCGACATGCACGAGTGATGCGCGTCGCATTGAGGTGCCAAAGCCCGACACTTATGATGGCACACGAAATGCCACTGTCGTGGACAACTTCCTCTTTGGGCTAGAACAATACTTCTATGCCATGGGTGTTCGTGAGGAGGCATCAAAGGTAGGCACCGCGCCCACATTTCTTCGAGGCGCCGCACGCTATGGTGGCGACGGGCATGGTGAGATGGGCAAGGAATATGCACCATCAACACTGGGCCGAGTTCAACGAGAACTCCGCAAGCACTTTGCTCCAAGCAACGCGAGAAGAAAGACGAGCGAGCCTTCGTCGGCTCAAGCAAACAGTAACGCCCACGATTACATCAATGAATTCACTGCCTCATGCTTGAGATAACCGATATGTCCGACAAGGACTCTCTTCTACTTCCAAATGGCCTCGAGGATTGGGCCAAGACAAAATCGATAGGCGTGACGTACAAACTCTTGACGACGCCATCGCTATTGCGAAATCACTTACCGATTACTCCGCCAATCAAAAGACAAGAAGCCTAGCCATGGCAAGGTGGGGGAGAGGGCCGGAAGGACAAGGGCCAAAACCGGAAGGATTAGGGGCGTAAAAAAGCCTCCAAGCGGCAAGAACGGGCAAAGCAAACCGGATGCGGGCGACCACCCAAGCCACGAAGCCCATGCTTCATATGCAATAGACCTCATTAGGCACGCGATCGTCCGGAGAAGAAGTCGCTTAATGCCCTAGCCGCACAACTCGAGGCCAATCTAAACCTTCAACGGAGGAGCCCCAACACAACATGGGTACCATTCAACGCCTTGGCGCACTCAAGACTCACCCACCAAAGAAAGCGCGAAGAATGGGCTCATGTACGTGAGTGCGCACATCAACGGCCACACACGTTCGTGCATTGCTCGACACCGAGCCACGCACAACTTCATTTCGGAAGAAGAGGCAAAGCGCTGATATTAAGATCACCAAGGAAGGAGGCACCATTAAAGCGGTAAACTCACCCGCCAAGCCAATCGCGGTACCGCACAAGGGTGTGTGTAGCACTTGGGCGTGGAGCGGAAAGCTCAACTTCTCCGTTGTGCCCATGGATGACTTCAAGATGGTCCTCGGCATGGAATTCTTCGACAAGGTACATGCCTTCCCTCTACCATCTACAAACTCCCTAAGCATCCTTGATGGGAGCAATGCATGCATGGTTCCCGCTGAGCGCTCCAAGACCATGGACAAGACACTCTCGGCCATGCAATTCAAGAAAGCTTTTGGGAAGGATCCTAGCTTCTTGGTCTCCATCCGAGAGCTGAACGAAGGAGAAGGTCACTCCAGCCCAAGAAGCCAAGTCCCAGCACCTATTGAAGAAGTCCTCGACGAATTCAAGGACGTCATGCCTTCGAAGCTTCCACAAAGGCTCCCACCTAGACGAGAGGTAGATCATGAGATCGAGCTAGAGCAAGGCGCAAAACCACCAGCCTTGGCACCTTACCGTATGGCGCCACCGGAGCTCGAGGAGTTGCGGAGACAACTCAAAGACTTGCTGGATTCGGGCTACATCCGCCCATCAAAGGCTCCATTCGGTGCACCTATACTCTTCCAAAAGAAGAAAGACGGATCTCTCCGGATGTGCATCGACTATCGGGCGCTCAACAAGATCACCATCAAGAACAAGTATCCAATTCCGTTGATTGCAGACTTGTTCGACCAACTTGGCAAAGCACGATACTTCACCAAGCTCGACTTGCGGTCTGGGTACTACCAAGTGCGCATCACCAAGGGAGATGAGCCAAAGACGGCATGCGTAACCAGGTACGGATCTTTCGAATTCCTTGTTATGCCGTTTGGTCTCACCAATGCACCGACCACATTTTGCACCCTTATGAACAAAGTCCTCCAACCATTTCTCGACCGCTTCGTCGTTGTGTACTTGGACGACATAATGGTGTATAGCACCACGCTTGCGGAACATGCACAACACCTACAGCAAGTTCTCCAAGTACTACGAGAGAACGAACTCTACCTCAAGCTGGAGAAATGCTCATTTGCTCAACAAGAGGTGGAGTTCCTCGGTCATAAGATAGCGGACGGGAAGTTGATGATAGAAGATGCAAAGGTGAAGGCCATCCTCGAGTGGCAACCACCCACCAAGGTGCCCGAACTCCGATCTTTTCTCGGATTGGTGAACTACTACCGTCGCTTCATCAAGGGTTATTCAAATGAGAACAAGACACTTTGACCGACCTACTTCAAGAAGAACCGCACATGGCATTGGTCCGAGGAATGCCAACACACATTTGAAGAGTTGAAGAAGCAATCTCAGAAGAACTCCGTCCTCGCTCTTCCGACCACACAAAGCCATTTGAAGTGCAAACAGATGCCTCCGACTTCGCCATTGGCGAGTACTTATGCAAGAAGGCCACCCTATAGCGTTCGAGAGCCGAAAGTTGAACGACACGGAACGCCGCTACACTCGTGCGGGAAAAAGAGATGATCGCAATCATCATTCGCCACGCCACGCGTGTGGCGACACTACTTGCTTGGCTCACACTTCGTGATCTTAACGAGATAATGTAGCCACAAGCTACTTCCAAACACAGAAGAAGTTGAGCCCCCAGCAAGCAAGGTGGTAGGACTTCCTCATGGTCGACTACCGCTCGAGTACAAGCCGCAAAGCCAACGTTGTTGTGGATGCTCTAAGTCGCAGCGGAGTTGGCGACACTAAGTATGAGCCAACCAAGTCCGACCTTGTTGAATGCATCAAAGAAGGCCTCTCCAACAAGACCTCTCCATGAAAAGACTTGTTGGGGAAAGTTCTTGAAGGCAAGACAAGGCGATTTTGGCAAGAGGAAGGCATCCTCCTCACCAAAGGAGATCGACTCTTCGTGCCGAGGTGGGGAAATTTGCGGAAATAGGTAATCAAGGAGTGCCACGACTCGAAGTGGGCTGGCCACCCCGGAATAGAGCGCACGACCGCACTTGTTCAAGCCTCGTACTTTTGGCCGCACATGAGAGAAGACATCGAGGCCTATGTGCGAACTTGCCTTGTGTGCCAACCAGACAAGACGGATCACCAACTTCCGGCAGGATTGTTGGAGCCCCTGCCAATAGCATCAAAGCCATGGGAGCATGTCACCATGGACTTCATCTCGGCCTTGCCGAAATCCGAAGGGTGCGGAAGCATTGTGGTCGTGGTCGACCGCTATAGCAAGTATGCAACATTTATCGCCGCACCAACCGATTGCAAAGCGGATGAAGCTACTCGCCTTTTCATCAAGCACATTGTGAAGTTATGGGGCGTTCCGAAGAGAATAGTGAGCGATCGAGACCCAAGATTTACCGGCCGCTTTTGGACGGAGCTCTTCAAGATGTTGGGAACCGACCTCAAATTCTCAACAAGCTTCCACCCGCAAACCAATGGCCAAACTGAGCGCATCAACAACCTTCTCGAGATGTATCTAAGGCATTATGTAAGCACTCACCAGCGAGATTGGGCTAAATTGCTGGATGTTGCCCAATTCTCATACAATCTTCAACAGAGCGAGGCTACGGGCAAGAGTCCTTTCGAGATCATCATGGGATTTCAACCTATAACGCCCAATGCCATAGCCTCGACATATGGAGGGAAAAGCCCAGCGGCTCACAAGCTTGCCCGCGAATGGCACGAGGAAGCGGACATCACGCGAGCATATCTTGACAAGGCCGCACAGAAAATGAAGAAATGGGCTGACTCAAGGAGACGCCACGTTGAGTACAAGGAAGGCGATCAAGTCATGTTGAAGCTCCTACCCCAACAGTTCAAGACTTTGCGGAAAGTGCACAAGGGGTTAATGAGGCATTACGAGGGGCCTTTCCAAGTAATCCGACGTGTCGGCAAAGTCTCGTACCAACTCCAACTTCCACCGAGACTCAAGATCCATCCTGTCTTCCACGTGAGCTTGCTCAAGCCATATCATGGAGATGCGGAAGACCCCAACCGAGGAGAGTCAAGGCGTGCCCCAACCGCGGTTATCACAGCATATGACAAGGATGTGGAATACATCCTCGCCGATCGAGTCATTTGAAAGAGGGGCATTCCGGCATACAACGAGTAGATTTAGTTGCCAACGGATATAACAAACCCACAAGATCAGACACAGCATCAGGATGCATGGTGACGACCATCGTGTTTGCTAGCCCCCGCGTTGGAGACTCAGCCTTCAAGGCTGTATTCGAAGATCAGAATCTTCTTCGCCTCTTACGCATTGCAAATAAAAACGACATCGTTCCAGATCTTCCGCCCGTTTCATTAGGTTATGTTGACGTGGGACGAGAGTTGAACATCGATGCCACCAAATCAACATACGTAAAGACGGATATACCCCCTCTATCTCTTCCTTCAGTTTTGCATAATTTAGAGAATTACCTTCACGGAATTGCAGGGACGTCAAAAGGGGATGATGATGATGATGATAATGATTTTGAGTTGGCAATTGATCGCGATGTTTCACTTGTTAACAAACGATTGGATCTTTTAAAGGAGGAATATGGGGTACCACCTAATTGGTGGACTGTCAAGAACAAGGGCATGGTTCAATTGGATAATGGCTTCTGGAAGCTCGAGGATTATGTGCCAGATCCTCCGACTACCACCACCACTAGTTAATTAATTAATCATATGGATCAGCCTATGTTGCAACAGTAGCAATATTCCACTGCTTTTGTCATTTTGTAGTTTAATTACATACCACTGCTTATATTTTTTGTAAGATTAAATATGTACGAAAAATTATAAATATTTACATATAAGTTATTTTTTGATAAAAATGACATTTGAAAAATTTTTTTATTATTGTTGTTGTTGTTATTATTATATTATTATTATTATTTCTATTAAATTTTATTATTTTTATTTATTTTAATTATTATTATTATTAGTATTAAATTTATTACTTTTATTATTTTAATTGTTATTATACCATAATTAATTTATTATTATTAGTATTAATATTTTTATTATTAAAATATATTAAATTTATTATTTTAATTATTGTTGTCATTATTTTTATTAATATTATTATTATTAAAATTTATTAATAATATTTATTATTTTAATTATTATCATCATTAATATTATTATTGCCACTAATTTCATTGTTATTATTACTCTTATTATTAAATTTTATTAATTTTTTAACTAATATTATTGTCATTATTATTCTTTTTAGTTTTATTATTTTTTTTTTATTATTTTAATTATAATATATACAAATAATATTAGGGACAGGGTATATTAGTTATTTATAACAGTTTATTCCAATTATAAAATAAAGTAAACACATTAATGAGAATGTTATTCATTCTTATTTCGATTTCTATATCTCAAGTAAACAACTTATTATAATTCAAACTCGTTGTTACAATTCCAACTCATTTCAATTTTTATTTTCTAAATGCACCATTAAAGTGTGTTTGGAACAGAGTATTATATAGTATCATAATATTGTTCACGTTAATTTATTACTTACGTATGTTTGGAAGTTTTGAAAGTTAGATTGTGCTACAATGCGCCAACTTTTGTCTTAATGAAACATTAAATATATTTAAATTATATTTTTTATTTTTATTATAATAATTATAATATAAAAATAAAGTATATTATAACATTATTTTATTATATCATATTATATTTATTTATTAATAATTAATAAAAATAATAATAAAATATAATTAATAATAAATTCAAATAATAAAAATAAATCTGGAAATGATAGTAATAATTGGAGAATTATGAAATATTTATGAATTTGTGGAATAAATCAAGGGATTTATTTTTTTGAAATTAGGAAACAAACATAGGCTTTATTTTATATTTAAGGGGTTGTGACTCTTATAAACGAGTACTGAATCATGCATTGTAATTTCCAAATATCAATAATAAAGTCCTCTTAAAATTTTCTACTCTTTCCTTATTCATATCATTTAACAACTTAGCCAATAAATAAAATAATAATAATTATATTTTTTCCTGACATTTTAAAAAACAAGAGGGATCACAATGATAACAACCTAAATAAATACATCCCTACCGTTGCATTTATTCTTGGCATTCTTGTCTTGAATCCAATGGTTAAATTACTAAAAGACAAAAGCAATGGTATGTTGCCACTGTTGCAACATAGGCGGACCCTAATCATATACACATACAGTATGTATTTTTATTTAGAAATTTCCAACCATATTAAAATTATAGTTAAGATAAAAGATTAAAAAAAAAAAACACAGACTTCAATATACACTACAAAATAAAACATACTATATTAAAATTTATATTTTTTTATCTTTTAACTTATCCATAACTTTAACATAATTAGAAATTCTTAAAACTATATATATATATATATTCCAAGCTAGTGCTAAATCTATTGGGCAAACAAACAAAATTTTACTATAAATAAGGTTTAATATTTGTGCATCTAATTATTATAAGGTGTGGTGTTGTGCACATTGTTCATCAATTGTAAATTTAATTGATCATCTCATCTATGAGATCATCCGAATATATAGAGAAAATAATCTAAAACTCTAAACATGAATTTGGCACATTGTATCGCATTATTTAGTGCACGATGTAATGCATTATTCAATATTATATTAGTATTATGTTATATTAATATTGTACAACATTTCGTATTCTATTGAATTGTATAAATTTTCACTTATCTTATCTTTAGTGCTACATTGTATTTAATTCTTTTGACGATTAATTTAAATTATAAGTTGCGTCCATTTTATTTTTTCTTGGATGATTTTTTCCCCAAAAACGTTATAAGTTGGGAAATATATTAATTAGTACTTAAAAAATTTCAAAATTTTCGACAACATAACATTTATCTTTTCAACAATTCTCAAATATATATCCTGTGAAATAAAGATCCAAGCAAATAATTTAATTAATAACCCCTAAAAAAATCATGATATAAATAAATAAATAAAAAGTGACCTCATAAAAATATGACAATATAAGAATTTACATATACTTCAACATATTTGGATTCTAAAATCACTTAACAAAATGGATAGAATAATACTAAGCTCCTTGTCCAACAACAAAAAAAAATTTACACAGTTTTTGAACTTATAATATTCATTAAAGAAATTAACAATATACATAACTATTACTAGACAAATGGCCTTTCTTAATACTTGTCTCGTGACACTGCCAAAAATTATCAGGAGTACTTATTTACATATGGGCTAGTTTTCATGTTTAACAGAAAAAATATCACTGAATATCGATACTACAGTGTTTGCAAAATAAACATTAGAGATTATTGACATAAAGTTATCAATAAAAAAAAATTCTAATATTGTTCCTTTTAGAACTCGAACAAGGACCTCCGAAAGTTTAAAAGAAAGACCATTTTAATTTAGTTGGTGACACTAAGGTATTAGTAAAAGAAAAGGAAAACTTAATCAAAATTTTCAAATTAATTTAGCAAATGTGACGGAAATTTTTAGCAGGTTTGACTGAAATGTTTCAATTTATTTTATTAGTTTTACTAAGAAACATTGCCGTTTCATTTGTAATTTTAAAAGAATTAAAAAATAAAAAACACCAAACACACCATTTTAATTTATCCCAAACCTAATCGATGAAGCCTCTTTTAATTACTTAAGCATTTCGCGCGTTGCTACTTCTCTTCACTTTTAAACCTCTCTCTTCTCTTTGAAAGCTAAGCACTTCTTCTCTACAACTGCCATCGATCGAGCGAAACAACCACCGATCGAGCACACCGCCACAGCCCCCACATAACGGTGACCAAAGCTGAAGCTAGGCTTGTTTATTTTCAATTAAATTTGTAATTTCTTTGTCCTTCCTAACTTTCTCGACTAGTTATTTTTATTTACTTCACAAGCGTATTAAGAATTTTCTCTTTTCCTTATTAATAACAATGGATTTTGCCTAAGTTTCGTCAATTTCTATTACTGAGCAGAATTTGAAAATAAATTAGGGAAACCCAATAAAATAATTTGGGATTTTCTGTTTTTTCGGAACTTTCATAATATATATTGACTATCTGAAATTATTATTTAGTTTGGACCTTTTAGACATCTTTTGCTCGAACTAAAATAACGGTATGCCGCACTTAGTTTAGTGAAGTTGGGGACATGATAATTTGAATATGTGCGCTAGTGTATTGATACATTAAAGTAGCTGATAGAATTCAAGAAAGCTAATTGTTGCTATGTTAAAATATTTAACATTTATAGTTTGTTTAATCGAAACCCTAGACATGTCAAATTAAAATGTATCTCTTGACTTATGGAATTAATTTATAAAATTTTTAAATTTGTTGGAGTTTTATATTGACTATGAAAGACAACTTATTTGTTAAAACATATTATATAGACTTTTTAAATTGTATCGTAAAGCATTGAAATCACATTTGAAACAAATGTCATTTTATTAAACATCGCAAAAGTATTTTAGTATAGACTTTTGAAATTGTATCGTAAAGCATTGAGATCACATTTGAAACAATTGTCATTTTATTAAACATCGCAAAAATATTTTAGTTTTAGGTTTGTTCAAGTGGGATTACAGAACTTGGCACTAAAGGCAGGACATATAGAACATAATGCAAACCATGTCCGTAAGGTGGCACATGATTCTAACTGAAATCATTAATTTAGTTTCCCATTTCTGTTTGCAAATGAATACCTTATTGTCAGAAGCCAATAAAGGTTGAATATTAATATATTATAATAAAACCTCATGCCTATATATTGATCAATGATCATTTGTGTATATATATTCATAGGGATAACAAATTGTAGGAATTGTAGATCTAATTATAGATAGATGTAAGTAGTTAAAACCCTTAAAATAGCAATTTAACTAATTCTTGAAAATACTGTTCACGAATACTGTTTATCAGAATTGTTCACAAGTACTATTTATGGGTACTGTTCATCTGCATCAAAAATATTAATTTTCTAAATACAAAATAAATTGTAGAAATTAAAAGACATGGAGATTTTTATATGTTTCAGATTAATCAATCCTAAATCCACGAGGGCATGCCCAAATGAAAAGCAATTCACTAAGTTAAGATGTTACAACCTATGGATTTACCAAACTTAAGACTCTCACTTACAGTTTATCACCATACAATTTATTCAACTTTAGACTGAATCTACTTCTCTTGAATCACCGCTACTCCTCTTGATCCATGATCCTCAAGGCATTTCGCAAAATAATCAATAACAATTCTTCAATATCTAGTGATCCAAGATCCACATACACTCTCCATAGAGATGATAAGAAATAATCTCATGACAAAACAAATCAACACACCATTATGTGCCAAATCCAAATTCTCTAGGGAGAAGGTCGAATTTTGCTTCTCTATACTTTATGCTCTGTGTTGCATCAACTTCAATTATAAAATACCTCTCTTTATATAGACACTAGAGTTTCATAAAAATTATAAGTTTTAAAAGACTTGGATTCTTACCACATAAGAGTTTCTTTCCTTTTATAATTTCCAAGAATCTGAATAGGAATGAATCTAATCTTCTTGCCTTGCTTGCCTCCCAAGAATTATTTAGAGCATTTAATATCTTCCTGTTTGAACTAACTTCTTGTTCTAAATAGATCTCATGCACCAATTATAGAATCCCATCATTAATTGACTTCCTAAATTAGACTTATAATTAAAATAGGAAACAAATATTCCTAAGAAATTGGAATTTCGCTAAATTAGGAAATTAATAAATTAATCCCTATTACAAGATAAGTAATAAATAGAATTCTAATTTAACTAATTGCTATAAAATGCCAACTCTATAAATAATTGACTCAACAATCTCCCCCTTTGGTATTCTTGTGGCAAAACCAATCCAGCACACATCTTCCATAAAACTTGGTACTAAAACATGAATATGAAACAAGCATAAGCAACAACAAAGAACTAACCAATATAATTGGCAATTAGCATGTTAGTACATTTTACCACACCAAAGCAAGAATTAAAATAAAATGTTGAGTTTATTAATTAATAAATGGCAAGACAATCATTAAGCAGAAAATTAAAAAGATAAACTCTCCCTAAGAATTAGAAATCCCAAATTCTTGAACAAAAATAAAAACCCCCTGGAATTGAAATATTACTCCCCCTAACTCGTTGCATCACACATCAATTAACAACAATTACTCCCTCTCTTTTGCCAAAAGATTGCAAAAGGGAAGAAGTTTGGCATGCAATTTGGTGAAACGAGTAGAAAGATCAGCAATAGCAAGCTCCTGGGTCAAAATCTTAGCCTCAAGATGGGTAAGATCTGGAGTAACATAATTAGAAGGAGAAGAAGAGCGAACAAAGGTTGCAACAAAAGAGGGAAGAACACCAAGATTACTTGGAGGAGCTCCACTGGTGACGGTGTGTGAGGGCGCGTGCAGTGACGGTTGGATGTCGGTAATGGCACCAGGAATAGGTGCAGCAATTATGGTGATCCTAGGGTCAAAGGAAGAAGGTTAAGAGTGAAAACTATCTTCACTGGGATCACTTTCCATGGAGTCATCGTCATGTGAATGCATGAATTCTTTAGGAGGTACTTGGCCAAATTTAGGAACAAAATCCTCATCATCATCAAGTATATGAATCTCATGAGGTCGTCCACAACAAGAACAAAGGTAGGGTGGAATAGTGTGATGATGCTTGGAATTAGGTTGAGCATGAGAGCTCTCACCTACCTTAAACTTAGAGAAAGTCGGAGCCATGGAAGAGGAAATAAAAAAGATTTTGCAAGAAGAAGCAATAAGAAAAAAAAATTCTAGACCAACTGAGAGAAAGAAGAAAAAAACCACAAATTTGAGTGAGAACCAATGATCTAGAGACCTCTTTATAT
Organism: Luvunga scandens; assembly: GCA_030449905.1. Taxonomy (NCBI): domain Eukaryota; kingdom Viridiplantae; phylum Streptophyta; class Magnoliopsida; order Sapindales; family Rutaceae; genus Luvunga; species Luvunga scandens. Next base: position 16,104,736 of record JASUUG010000210.1, on the reverse strand, counting down.
AGAAGAACTTGCCTTGCCCTAGGAGGATTTGGAAATCCAACTCGCATAAGGAAAGAATTAATAAAGAGGGATTTTATCACAAATTAAAGCACCAACTAACATAAATTTCTTGCAAGATCAATAAACAATCATAAACCAATTCAAACAAGTAAGCTTTTCGTAGGATTTTACATAACTGAATTTGGAATTCTGTAGACAAGATTATGACTAAAAGAGTGCAACATGCTCAGTTGTGACAGGCAAAAGCTTGTCAATGCACTTAGAACCCAAAAATTTGAGTTTTGCTTAAAAATATGACTCTAAAAATCTAAAATCATATCATTATGAAATAATATAAGAATGCACATGCAGATTTTTTTTTTAAAATGCATTAATAACAAACTTGAACAAGTAAAATGATAGAATTGAGGATTTTTTACACAAAGCATTAGTTCATGTAATCAAGCCTTTAATTTTCTCAAATAAGTAAAGATTAGAAAAATTTAAGCTTTTGTGTGTGTGCAAACAATTCAATCTAAAATTTTTTCCCAAAAATTCATTAATGTTCACAGTCAAAGTCTTAAATATAAAATATAAAGTTGGTCAAACTAACTTTATTATCTTGATCTCCAATTTGACCATTTCAATTGTAACATAATTTTTTTTTCCTTTTTTTTTCTTTTTTTTCTTTTTTTTTATAAGCATAGCATTTTCTTTTTGACAAAAAAAAATATATAGTCAGGAGCTTTCACTCTACCTCTTAAGGTAGCCTTCTTCTCATGGTAGTTTGTCCTCTGTCATATTTGTGATACGCAGACTCAAATTACTCAAGGATAGCTTCACTCTTAAGAGTTATAGGTAGCTATTTTTTATCATTGTGTCTGTATATATTTGTAGTCTTAAGATAAGATAAAAATCAAGGCAAACAATCATAATTCAAGTTAAATATTCTCAACAAGAACTATGTCAATATTAGAACCTTAAGTCAAAGTAAAGACCGAATTACTATTCATGTGCTTTTGAAGTAAGGTTAAATAACTCTAATCAAACTTATCCAAGGATTTCAAATCGTCTAAAAACATGAAAGAATGATTTTCATTTATTAATCCAAGACTAAGATTAAAAAAAAAACATGAAAAACAAATACTTAAAACCAAAAACATTTAAATGCATGTCCTATACCTAATGCACAAATGCATGACCTAAACCTAAATGGAAAACCTTTTAAATCACATAGAACACACACCTAAAGCTTTCCTTAAAGAATCGAATCATTTGAAATCCAAAGCTTTATTGAAGATATCTGCAAACTGTTTTTCTATATCAATGTATTCTAAGGACACAGTTTTATTCTCTACTAAATCTCTAATAAAATGATGACGGATATCTATGCTTAGTCCTAGAATGTTGAACAGATTTTTAAAAATATTGATAGCACTCGTGTATCACAAAACACAGTCAAAGTATCCTGAAACATACCATAATCTACAAGTATTTGTTTCATCCAGAGCAATTGGGTGCAACAACTTCCCGCTGTAATATATTCAAATTTTCAATCAGAAAGAGAGAGATTGAATTTTGTTTCTTACTATGCCATGACACTAAGTTGTTTCCAAGATAAAAGCATCCTCCAGTGGTACTTTTTCTATCATCAGCATTGCCAGCCCAATCTGCAACACTATACCCATCAAGACTTGAATTAGTGTCATTAGTGTACCAAATGCCATCATTGATTGTCCCATTGACAAAATGAATGATTCGTTTACCAGCAGCTAAGTGTGACTCCTTTGGATTTGCTTGGTATCTAGCACATACACCAACACTAAAACATATGTCTGCTCTACTTACAGTCAAATAAAGTAAACTATCAATCATGCTTTTGTAAAGACTAGGATCAACACTAGAACCACTATCATCAATAGTCAACTTAGTATTAGTTCCCATAGGAGTTCTCATGTGTTTTGCAGAATCTAAGACAAACCTCTTAACTAAATTCTTGGCATACTTGCTTTGGCTAACAAAAATTCCATTTTCCATTTATTTCACTTGCAAACCTAAAATGTAAGTCAATTCTCCTACCATGCTCATCTCAAATTCCTTTCTCATTTGATTCACAAATTCTTGCACATGATCAGAAGAAGTAGAACCAAACACTATATCATCAACATAGATTTGAACAACTATAATACCTGGATTAAGTTGCTTAATAAATAAAGTTCTATCTACTCCCCCTTGCTTATAGCCATTTTCAAGCAAACATTTGGTCAACCTTTCATACCAAGCTCAAGGAGCTTGCTTTAAACCATACAAAGTCTTTCTCAATTTAAAAACATGGTTTGGGAAATGGGTGTCTTTAAAATCTTTAGGTTGTTCAACATAAGCTTCTTTATTTAAAATGCCATTCAAAAAGGCATTCTTGACATCCATTTGAAATAATTTAAAGCCTATTAAACAAGAAACTGCAAGAAGTAATCGAATAAATTCTAGTCTAACAACGGGTGCAAAGGTTTCATCAAAGTCAACACCTTTAATTTGTGTGTATCCTTGTGCAACCAACCTAGCTTTATTTCTCACTATGTTACCAAATTCATCAATTTTGTTCTTAAAAATTCATTTGGTTCCTATAACATTAGTATGACTAGGTCTAGGTACTAACATCCATACATCATTTCCTTCAAATTGTTCTAATTCTTCTTGCATAGCTTTAACCCAAAATTCATCAATTAAAGCTTCCTTAACATTCTTAGGTTCAATTAAAGATATAAAGCAAGTAAATCTTACCATATTAGCATACCTTTTCCTTTTGAGAATTCACTCATCAAGATTACCTAAAATACGGTCAGATGGATTATTTTTTTTAACTCTTGATGATGGTTTCTTTCGATTTGTCCTGTAGATCCATGGTTGCCTGGAGCTTTGGAACATTGTCCTTCATATTTTCTGGAATTTCCTTAGAGATGTCTTCTTCAAATGTTTCTTTTTCTTTTAAAAAAGATTGACTAGATTGATCTTTCTCAATGACTCAATCTGCAGGAGTGACTGTAGCACATTTTGGTGTTTTTAAAAGATTGGTTATTTCTTCCTCAACTGAGTAATCTACAAAATCTTGATAATCATCAATAACCACATTTGCATATTCAAACTATGAGTTCTCATATTATAGACACGAAATGCTCTCTTTATTACTAGAATAACCAAGAAAAACACCTTTATCACTCTTTGAATCAAGCTTACCAAGATGCTCACGATCATTTAGTATAAAACATATACTCCAAAAATATGAAAGTACCCCAAATTAGCTTTTTTACCTTTCCATAACTCATAGGGAGGAAACATAAGCTTTATAATTAGTTTTCCTTATCCATGTACTTATAGGTTTATTTCCATTTATCTCAACCTTAAGTCTAGATGCCATCCTAGGTTTTCCATAAGAATAATTAAAGAACATAGCCTTTTTCATATATTTTATGAACTTGAAGCAATTAGGTCTTATATGTCCTTTAACATAGCAAAAATGACAAGTGGAAATAAATTTGTTGTTCTTACCTTGATGAACTGGTGAAGAATGAGCAACACCTTTACCTTTTTGATGATATGGAATTTAAACTATTGATGGGGAAGCTGTTTGTGATGAAGCTTTAACAAACGCACCTTGAGAATTTGAGTCTTTACCATTTTGATATCCAAGACCGTGATGGTCTGAGCTGGATTTGCCAATTAACAAGATATGATTTAACTTTGAGTTCCCGAATGAATTCATCATTTTGAGTGACTTTTTGGTATTCTCTAATTTTGTGGCCACTGCAAGCAATTAGTTATTTTTTTCAGTAAGTAAAGACTTATAATGAATGACCTCACTCTCAAGTTTTGCCTTATCATCTAAAAGATTGGATACTTGAGTCATCAAGGTCATATCGTCATTGTAGACTTCTTCTCATTTAGCGAACATCATCTTGTAGCTTTTATGAAATGCTTTCTTGTCAATGTCACTGACATCACTATCTACATCTTTATTCTTTTCATAGTGTCGCATGGTTATGTTAAGACGGGAATCAATGTCTTCCTTGTAAGAAGCTTTGTGCAAGGCTGTAGATGTGGATGCACCTGCAATGTTTGAATCCTGTAAATTATCATTAGTATGTTTTAACTCATCATCATAGACAACAAGCCCTCCAACAAAATCTTCTTCATCAATACTATCATTTAAATCATCATCACTCTAGGTAGATTACATCACTTTTTTTTTTTATGAGAGTGTTAGCACATTGTGCTTGCACATGCCTTATGCCTCCATATTCTCTGCATCGAATACCCTTATTCTTGTTAAGATGAAATAATTTAGGATTAGAAGAACCTTTTTGAACCATTAGAGCCACTGATGTAGAAGTCTTATTCAGTTTGTTAAAGTTTTTCTATTTCAACATCTTCCTTAAATTCTTTACAATGAGCGCGAGAGAATTATCCACATACAGATATGGATCATCATTCTCACTTGGTTTGGTGATGGGAACCTGTGTTTCAACTTAAAAAGCAACACCTTTTTCTTTCTTAGAATTCAAATTCAAGTAGTTGGTCTCATAAACCATCAATTTTCTTATAAGTGAACCCCTAATCATAGTAGACATATCAGCATATTCTTTAATGGCTAAAATTTTAGGATGGTATCTAAGATGGATAGATCTTAAGATTTTTCTACAAATTTCTTCTTCAGAAATAGGTTTTCCAAGAGCAAAAAAATCATTAACCATAGCAAGGATTCTAGAATTAAATTCAGATATGGTTTCATGCTTGTTGTGCAAATTTTATTGAACTCGCAAGTGCACGAATCTATTGTAGAATAGATTAATGGTGACGAGTGTCGATCCCACGAGGAGGTGGATTTTAATTATGTGTAGAATTAATTTTCTGAGTTGGTGGTTAGATTTATAATGACAATTATGTAGGCAATGTATTAATTTGAATTAAAGCTATTGGAATAAACTATTAAAATAAATGCTTGGATCTCCGGATCTGTCTCAACATGTACCATCGGCTTAATATTCATTATTAGTACCAATTAAATCATGAAGGGGGAACTTCCACTCATCATGAACCACACTTTAATAGATATGGTGCTAAGGGCTTCCGTGTGCCAAATAGTAATAACCTTGCTGGGAGGCGGTTATTCCACCGATATCCAGACAAGATTATTACTATCCTGCTACGAAAAGTCAAAACAACCACATAAATTAAAGGGGAAGGAAAAGTAAATTTACCAAATTAAGCCCATGGAGCATGTTGAGACTTCACCTTCAACCCAAGCTTGAAAGGAAATTAGCCACTCATATTTGAACTAGGGGTAAAATGGGAATTTTATTAAAATACGTAGAAAATACAAGATGGAGATGGAATTACAGAAAATGGAGTCCAAAAATGGATTCAGGGGTGTCAAATTAGGGGAGCCCTTTTTATAGATACACCGAGTAAATCATGGCCATCGGATTAAAACAATTTGGGCGCTCGGGATTTGCGCCACGTGGCAAGTTCCTATTGGATGGAACACATCATCGTGGGCTGTTATTCTGTGTATATGCATGTCTTGTACACACATTTTTTCGATCCACTAATATTCTGCCACGTCACCGGTCAACATTTTTGGTTCATAGGATCACGACACGCCATCGATCAACGCCACATCATCAATCCAATGCCACATAAAGCGGTCAATGCCACATCATTCGTCCCAATCAAATGCTGCCACGTCATCGTATAGTGCCACGTCATCGCATGCGGTGCCAAAGGCCTACGATGCAGGTGAACAGTCACGTGAATGATTATCGCGGTATCAATCAGTATATATCAACCGCATCTAGTATATGTGAATGCGATCGTATATGTGAATGCGATCACCATTTTTCTTTTTATGCTCCTCCTAAGGTTTTCGACTGTCCTGAGTTCAAAATTGCTGTCCGTTTTTCCATTTGATCTCTCGTTTATTGTGAAATGACCATGATATCCCCTAAAATACATAAAATACTTAATTAAAATAAAACATACATAATTAAATTACAAGGGACTTAAAGACATAAAAATAGGGATGTTAGTGAGACTTGTAGTGTAAAATGATGATTTTCTCCATTATAAATACACACTTTCTAGTACTCAACACACCCCCCAACCAGCTTGTTGCTAGTCCCTAGCAATTTGAGCGAAAACAAAACTGAAATTTTTTTTTTTTTTTTTTTTTTATACTGTGGTATTTATTCAATCAGACTAATGATAACAATCAAATAAAAGTATAAGCATTATCTACAGTCTAAAGAAATATCATTCCCACATCAACTCTCCACATGAATCAGTTTAGAAAACTTTGTCACAACTTCATGTCGAGTCACTTTTAAGAATGACATGCAAACCCCAAAATCTCACTGGTAGTAGTAATACGCTCACAAAGAAATTAAACCAAAAAATAATCACTCCAGTGAATGGTAATTTGAGTGAAAATAATAAAGAAGTAATATCACACACTCTCACTAAGGTGATAGAAATATGCCCTCAACTTTAGAAATAGTACGATTTTAATTTAAAAATGCTAATCAAACCAATACATTCATCATTTTTTTTTTTTTTTTTTAATATGCATTACCACATCTTTTCAACCCATATAACTAGTTTATTTGTACTATAGTTCCCTAAAATCAAGAAGGACTTTTATTAGGGCGTATTAGTGACGTAACGTAGGCTAGGGACGTGGCTAACAAAGAAAAGATAATAGGAAAAACAAAATATATGTTTGAAAAATAGAGAACTTTGGAGATTGTAAGGTGCTTTTCACTTGACTTTTTATTTTTTTTTTATTTTTTTTATTTTTTATTTGTAAACACATTTTTTTCTTTTGTTTCGTTTTCTCTTTTTTTTTTTTTTTTTTTTTTTATGCCCCGTTTTTTTTTTTTTTTTTTTTTGAATGCAAAATTATCTCTATTTTCAAACATAAATGGGTGGTGAAATACAAAATATAAGGTGATACTCCACACGGGTGTGGACAAGATAATAGGTTGCCAAAGAAAAAGTCTTTATTTTTATTTTATTATTATTATTATTTTTTTTTTAAGGCTCAAAGGGGTTAACTATGGATACATATTAATAGGGTTGGCTAGAAAGGCTCAAACGGACCAAAGATGGCCTTTCTGTCATCTTTTAGGGTTCTAAATAATCTTCCATATCTACTAGTTAGATAGATCTGCAGATGTGGCAACACACACTTTTTTTTTTTTTTTTTTAATGTATAAAGCAATAAACTACTAAGCTGAATGAAGAATGGGCAAAAAGGGTTACTCTCCAAGAAAAATAACAGGCTCAAAAACTCACTTGGAAATTATTATGACATGTGCATTCTTTCAAGCAACTTAAATTTGTTTCCAACATCAACATGTAAAGTAACAAACATGGTGTAACATAACTAAAGACCAAAGATAATACAAATACTAAAATTTGAAAGTTATCATGTCATCTAATTATGAAAATATCACACAAAATTTCTTTTTTTTTTTTTTTTTTTTTTATAGTAAGAAGATGCGTTTAGAGTAACTACACTCCATATTCAGCCATCTTCGACTCAAAAATTTAGCCACAGTTAGTTTCTACAATACAAAATAGTAAAAACTACACCAAGATTGAGATATTCCACAATTGTCAACTATTCCCTCCCCCCAACCAGAACGAAACATTGTCCTCAATGTTGAAAGAAAATAGGGTTTAGAAGACATCACCTGAGTGCTGGATCACAGAAGAAAATATTTACAAGCGGAGAGTTCAATCTCAGTTGCACTTCATACTACGGCTCATCGTTACCATCATTAGTTGGCCATTCCAAAGACAAGAGTCTTGGGATCCGCTGCAGTCTATAAGCTTGTAACAGATCAATTAACTCGTAGCAGTATGAGCACAAATAAAGATTTTTTTCGCTGTGAAAGGGATGAAATGATTTTTTATTGCATGGTTAAGAAATGCGATGAAGCCATCATAAAAGTTATTGACATTTAACAAACCGATGGGTTTCTGATGAATGTTCAGATGGGCCCAAGATGCTAATGTGATTAGTGCCTCTAGAGTTGCAAGATCTCCTGGTAGGAAAATAAAAGCATCGATGATTTAGCATTTCGATTTATTCTTTCTTGCATACCGAGACAACTAACTCTTCTCCAGGTTGGTGAGTCGGACATACAAAGCCAACGGTTTGAGGCTTCTTGGGATGATGCCTAACACTTGGCTCCTCCGAGATAAACGAAAAGAGACTAGTTTTGATAACCCTCGGTCACCTCCTCCATAAATCAGATGTAAATTTCTTTCTGCTATGCGTTGACCAAGATCGATGGCTGCCTCAACGAACTCTTTATGTTTGCCATAGTTAAATCCAGAGAGCACACAAACGTTCTTGAATTGTTTATTGGGAGTAGCTGCCATTGGTACGCTTCTCAAAAACAATTTGTGAGTCTAAAAGAAAATGATCATATATCAAGGATCTTGGTGACAATGATTTACAGCTGTATAGGAGGTAGCATGTCTATGTCAATTAACGCGTAAAGCACATGGCTCGAGAGTCAAAAAGGAAATAGTAAAAGAAAAAGCACTCAATTATTAAAGACAATAATGCAATTGATAAAACAACGATGAAATAAAACAACAAGAAAGTAAAACAACAAAGAAAGGATTTTTACGGTAGTTGTGATTGTGCTCACATCTTCCTCCTCGTTTTACGTCCGTAAAGCGACAAACGCCCTCTATGGGTCGAGAATAGGCTTCCCATCCAGTTGTCTTATAAACTGGCAAACAGGGTCGTTTATAGTCAGATTCCCAAGACTATATCGGACACGTTCTTTCTGAAATAATGGCCATAATCGGAGAATTGCTCTTTGACGTATCCACCGGATGCGTTTCAAGAGACAAAAGGATATCATCCAATGACTCTTTATTCAAGCCATCCCTAATGAATTGAATCTTATCTTCCCCAAGTTATCGGACATCATTCCGAAAGAACAAGGATTTTTATCGCATTTCATCCTGGCACACTTATGACAATTAACATGAAGTTTTTCAGCTCTTCGTTTTCTCGAGTAATTTCCTTTACCACAACCAGGCATGTATGCAATAAATTTAGGAGGTAACTCACCTGCCAAACGTACCTTGGCCTCGATTAACCAACGGATGTCAGCAGGGACGTTATTTCTCATAAGCAATCGCATGTGTTCGGACCGAGCTTTATAGATCATAAGGAGGGCATTCTGAGGAAGTGAAGGAAATCGCTTGTGAAGCTTTGCTAGAATCGCGTTTCTGTCCATACCTTCTTCTCAGAATATTAGTTATTATGGGAAACTAAAGTAACCGACTTTGATTGTCACGGAGTACCGTTATCCGCCACTTAACCGGGGTAACAAACTAGAGAACACACAAAAAAAAAAGAAAAGAAAAGAAAAGAAAAATAATAATCTCACAATTGTCCTCTTATTGAGTTTTCCTCAAGTTCGATTTGGGTTTCGTTGATACCTCCCTCAATTTCTTTGAGTTGTCTTTCTAGATCTTCAACGTGGGATACCAACTCTGGAGGTTGTAGCTTCCAAATACGATGCGTTTTACAAAATCGTATCTGGCTTCTCAGATGAGATTGTACACGTTGAAGTTGTCTGAGAATGTTCAAGAGGAACTGTCTAGTTGAGGAACACATAATTAGAAGTGATAAAAGAAAACTGAATGATTAAATAAACACACTTTCACAATAATTTAAATCACCGAAAAGAAGAAATAAATAAGAAAAATTCTTAATTTAAATTTGGTGGGTCACTCAAATCTATTTCGGTGCCTTTTTCACGTGGTTGGTACTCTGATATGGCTTCATCTTTGACCATTAACTTTAAAAATTACACCGTTCTTTGGATCCTTAATTTTAATCGCTCCATATGAAAAAAACAAACTGGACTATAAAGGGACCATCCATCGATAACGTAACTTACCTGGGAATAAAGGCAAGCGAGAATTGAATAAAAGTACTTTCGACCTGGTGTGAAAGATTTTCTCATAATTTGCTCGTCATGAAAGACTTTCATTCATTGTTTGTAAATCTTGGCATTTTTGTATACATCATTACGACTTTCTTCAAGTTCGCCATTGTGATTTTCTTTCTAAGTTAGCTTGCTGCGTGTCAAAGTTGAATTTCTTGCGCCCGGTATGCACAATGCTCAAGTTTTGGTGGTGATTGTAATGATGGACTCGGTTTCTTCTCTCGATGGTGCTAGTTGTTCCACTCTTGACTTCCATTTGTTAATGTCCATGGATGGTCTTGAATCAAGTAAGGCGTTAACCTCATCTATTGATCTCAATATCAAAATTCAAACCAAAGTGAGTTAAACATGTTTGTAAAGGGTCATCACTAAGATTTGAAAGAAAAGTATTATCAACTAATTCTTCGATTAAATCCACATCAACAATTTCATCATCTGCATTGGGAGGTTGTTTGGCAATGTTGAAGATATTTAATTCCATCGTCATATTGCCAAAAGATAACTGCATATTTCCAGTCCTGCATTGAATGTGAGCATCGGCAGTTGCCAAGAAAGGTCGTCCTAGGATAATAGGGATCTGCTTCCTTGAATCCTGGACTGGTTGAGTGTCAATTACAATAAAATCAACAGGAAAATAAAACTTATCTACCTGTATAAGCACGTCCTCCACAATACCACGAGGTTTTTTCATGGATCGATCTGCAAGCTGTAACACCACTGGAGTTGGGTGTAATTCTCCCAGTCCAAGTTTCATAAATACTGAATAAGGCAACAGATTTACACTAGCTCCTAAGTCCAACAAAGCATTCTCAATTGTGTGGTTCCCTATACTACATGAGATAGTGGGGGAGCCTGGATCTTTGTATTTTAGAGGAAGTTTGTGTTGGAGTATAGAACTAACGTTTTCTGTTAAAAATGCCTTCTTTTGAACATGAATGTTTCTCTTTTTAGTACAAAGGTCTTTAAGAAACTTGGCATAAGATGGCACTTGTTTTATAAAGCATCAAGCGAAAGGGATGTTAACACTTACCTTGTTTAAAGATTTCAAAAATCTCACTTGTAGATTTTCCTTTTTGCTTTAGCTAACCTCCTGGGAAATGGAGCTTTTGGAACGTATTCTCGTGGGTTGGTTTCTTCTTTCTCCTCGATGATGAGTCTTCTTCATTTACCTAGGTACAATTTGAGTTGTTTTTGAGTACCGGCATCTCCACTTTGTTGTCGACTTCTTTTCCTTTTCGCAAGGTCATGACGGCTTTGACCTCTCCATGCTGCTGAGGTGAACTGGTACTTACTTCATGCACTCCTCTAGGATTAGGCACTGGTTGACTTGGGAATTTACCTTTCTCAACAGTCATTGCCAAGGTCCAATCGACGAAGCAAGTTGTCCCACCATTTTTTCAAGGTTTGAAATTGATTGGGTTTGTGAGTTGAAACCCGCTCTCATCTCATTTCGTAGTTCATCAATGGTGCGGTTTTGTTGCTCGATTTTGGAGTGAATAAGATTCTTGAAATTCTGAAATGCATCCTCCCATGGTCTAGGCTGAGAATGGTTTGGGTTCTGATTATATGGTCTAAATGGTGGTTGAGAGGCTTGAGGATTTTGAGGAATTGGTTGCATTGGTGGAGCTGGAACTGGAGCTGCTGGTCCATTCTGTTGGAATCCTTGAGACCATGAAAAATTGGGGTGGTCTCTCCATCCAGGATTATATGTGTTGGAGTAAGGGTTATAGTTTGATGGCTTTCTCATTACATCTATGGCATTGGCTTGATCTGAGTATGAGTCTTGGTCATGTGGTTCCGTTAATTTAGCAGCTGTTAACGATGCTATTTGTCGGGAAAGACCTTCAACTATGTCTTTGACTTCTTTAATTTCCGAACTTGACTCGCCAATGTGAACCTCATTTACTCCCTTAACTCTTCTAGTACTCCTGAGCGAACGACTCCGTTGTTGGGAATTATCCGCTTGTCGCTGGAAGAAATCCCAAATCTCTGATGCACTTTTTGACATTAGCTCTCCTCCACTTGTTGCCATTAGCCATTCTTGCACATTCGGCAATAATCCCTCCAAAAAGTATTGGCATTGGTGCCATTTTTCGTACCCATGATGTGGACACTTTAGGAGTAGCCCATTGAATCGCTCCCATGCTTCGAAAAATTGCTCGTCTTCTCTTTGGGTAAACTCTAAAATTTCCTGCGAATAAGCATTGGTTTTATGTCTTTGGAAATATTTATTCAAAAATTTTGTTACCATTTGTTCCCATGATGTAATCTATTAGCAGAATGCATTGAACCATGAACGAGCTCTATCTTTTAAAGAAAATGGAAATAATCTAAGCTTAACATCATCATCTGAAAAATTCTCATATTTAAAAGTTTGACAAATAGCATGAAAATCATTCAGATGATTATATGGATCTTCATTTTCTAGGCCATAGAATGTTGGGAGACAATTTAGCACACTAGGTTTTAATTCAAAACTCCTAAAGAGCTACATTTGGGTATCTTATGCATGATGTGCTCAAGTTAGCTAAGGGACTGAAGTAGTCCTTAAATGGCCTCTCTTGTGGTGCTGGTTGCAAATCCATTTCAAATTTATTTTTATTTATAACGTGCTTGTGTGTGCGAAGTGTTTTTTCTAATTCAAAGTCTATATGCTCAAGATTCGGTAATTGTGACCTACGACCATGCATGCAAATGAAAAAAAAATGATAACAAAATTAATAAAGATAAATAAGAGGGAGAAATTACAATACTAACCTTATCACGCTGTTACAATTTTGCTATGAAAATAACTCAAGCGCTATATATAGAAAAGAAAATGCGTGAAACAAATTAAAATAAATTAAGAGGCGGTTGAACCTGCCGATTTCACAAAATAAAAAAAATAACATGAAAATTAAATTACAGAAATTTAAAGAAGAGAAGAAAAGAAAAGAAAATAATACCTACTTCAGAATGTAATTTCACTTTTTTTTTTTTCTTTTTTTTTTATAATAATAAATAAAAAAAATATTACAAGGAAACAAATAAAATAAATAAATAAAGAAGAAAAAAAAATTCTACAAATTAAAATACTTATCTCCACTCAAGAACCAAAACCAAAAACTTGTTGTGCAAATTTTATTGAACTCGCAAGTGCACGAATCTATTGTAGAATAGATTAATGGTGACGAGTGTCGATCCCACGAGGAGGTGGATTTTAATTATGTGTAGAATTAATTTTCTGAGTTGGTGGTTAGATTTATAATGACAATTATGTAGGCAATGTATTAATTTGAATTAAAGCTATTGGAATAAACTATTAAAATAAATGCTTGGATCTCCGGATCTGTCTCAACATGTACCATCGGCTTAATATTCATTATTAGTACCAATTAAATCATGAAGGGGAACTTCCACTCATCATGAACCACACTTTAATAGATATGGTGCTAAGGGCTTCCCGTGCAAATAAGAATAACCTTGCTTGGGAGGCGGTTATTCCAAATTGATATCCGCACAAGATTATTACTATCCTGCTCTACGAAAAGTCAAAACAACCACATAAATTAAAGGGGAAGGAAAAGTAAATTTACCAAATTAAGCCCATGGAGCATGTTGAGACTTCACCTTCAAACCCAAGCTTGAAAGAAATTAAATTAGCCACTCATATTTGAACTAGGGGTAAAATGGGAATTTTATTAAAATACGTAGAAAATACAAGATGGAGATGGAATTAGAGAAAATGGAGTCCAAAAATGGATTCAGGGGTGTCAAATTAGGGGGAGCCCCTTTTTATAGATACACCGAGTAAATCATGGCCATCGATTAAAAACAATTTGGGCGCTCGGGATTGCGCCACGTGGCAAGTTCCTATTGGATGGAACACATCATCGTGGGGCTGTTATTCTGTGTATATGCATGTACCGTACACACATTTTTTCGATCCACTAATATTCTGCCACGCCACCGTCAACATTTTTGGTTCATAGGATCACGACACGCCATCGGTCAACGCCACATCATCGCCCAATGCCATATAAGCGGTCAATGCCACATCATTCGTCCCAATCAAATGCTGCCACGTCATCGTATAGTGCCACGTCATCGCATGCAGATGCCACGTCCAGATACAAGATGCAGTGAACAAAGCGAATTAGCGAGTCGTCGTATGCGATCTGTATATATCAACCGTCATCGTATATGTGAACGATCGATATGTGAACGATCACCATTTTTCTTTTTATGCTCCTCCTAAGGTTTTCGACTGTCCTGAGTTCAAAATTGCTGTCCGTTTTTCCATTTGATCTCTCGTTTATTGTGAAATGACCATGATATCCCCTAAAATACATAAAATACTTAATTAAAATAAAACATACATAATTAAATTACAAGGGACTTAAAGACATAAAAATAGGGATGTTAGTGAGACTTGTAGTGTAAAATGATGATTTTCTCCATTATAAATACACACTTTCTAGTACTCAACAATGCTCATGCATCTTCAAGTTCTCAAACTTAGATGTAATCTTCTGAAGTTTAGAATGTTTTACCGTATTATCGCCTTCAAAAGTACTTTGGAGTATATCCTAAGTAGCTTTAGATGTCCTGCATGCAGAAATTAATTGGTGTTGAAATACATCAACTCCATTGATAATGGCATTAAGTCCATTTGCATTATATCCAGATGCATCAAGTTCATCATTAGTCCATTCTTTAATTGGCTTTGGAGATTTTACTCCATCTTCATCAATTTTAATAGGTGGAGTATATCCAGTGAGTACACATTGCCAAACTTTTTCATCAATAGTTGTTAGGTAAATCTCTATTCTTTGTTTTCAATAAGCATAATTTGTCCCATCTAGCACAGGTGGACAAGCCAAAAAGTCTCCCTTTCTTTGCAAACTCATACCTACAAAATAGATCTAGGTTCTAAGAGTCTCACCAAACAAGCAGTTAGTGTCCTGCTCTAATACCAATTGTAGGAATTTTAGATCTAATTGTAGATAGATGTAAGTAGTTAAAACCCTTGAAATAACAACTTAACTACTTCTCGAAAACACTATTCATGAATACTGTTTATCGAAACTGTTCACAGTGAGTACTATTTACAGTTGCTGTTCATTCGCATAAAAAACATTAAATTTCTAAAAATAAAATAAATTACAGAAATTAAAAGACACTGACATTTTTACGTGGTTCGGATTAATCAATCCTACATCCACAAGGCCACGCCCAAATGAAAAGTAATTCACTAAGTTGAGATGTTACAACCTATGAATTTACCAAACTTAAGACTCTCATTTACAATTTATCATCATACAGTTTATTCAACCTTAGACTGAATCTACTTCTCTTGAATCACCACTACCCCTCTTAATCCACGTTCCTCAAGGCACTTCGCAAAGTGATCAATAACGATTTTTTAATTCTTCAATGTCTAGTGATCCAAAATCCACATACACTCTCCATAAAGATGATAAGAAATAATCTCATGACAAAACAAATCAACACACCATTATGTGCCAAATTCGAATTCTCTAGAGAGGAGGTCAAATTTTGCTTCTCTACTTTATGCTCTGCGTTGCATCAACTTCAATTATGAAATACGTCTCTTTATATACGCACTAGAGTTTCACAAAAATTGTAAGTTTTAAAAGACTTGGATTCTTACCACATAAGAGTTTCGTTCCTCTTATAATTCCCAAGAATCTGAATAGGAATAAATATAATCTTCTTGCCTTGCTTGCCTCCCAAGAAATATTTAGAGCATTTAATATCTTCCTTTTTGAACCAACTTCTTACTCTAAATAGATCTCATGCACTAATTATAGAATCTCATCATTAATTGACTTCCTAAATTAGACTTCTAATTAAAATAGGAAACAAATATTCCTAAGAAATTGAAATATCACTAAATTAAGGAATTAATAAATTAATCTCTATTACAAGATAAGTAATAAATAGAATTCCAATTTAATTAGACTTGCCATAAAATGGCAACCGACTCAATAAATTTGATAGACCTTTTTATATAAAAACTATATTAATATTGTACAACACGTAGACCTTCAAAGACTTACTTTTATTTTATCATGGCATAAGCATTGCCTGATGTATCTCTATTTTAATCATGAATCAACCATTTTAAATTACATCTTCCTTGATGTTTCTCATTAGCTACCATAGTGATTATTGAATTTCAGCACAAACATTAGGATCCGTATTGCATTATTGACTTTGTGATTAGAATATATAGTTTATTTTTGCTTTTTACTTTATCTTCCATGTTTCTTTCCATTAAGGTAGTTTTAATATTTGGCTATTCATCACATGAATGAATACATTTAGTTTTATCTTTCATTGTTGAAGAATCGCAAAAGTCCTGGGTATAACAGATGTCGTCATTTGGTAAGTCTCATAAATTACTTACTTTTTTAGGTTTTTTATTTTATTATGTTGTGGGTTTGACTTATATTGAATTTTTTTAATTAGTTACATGCACAATCTTTGTTCTGTTTTGTTTTAAAATTAATTGTTTGCGTATTTTACAAAGATATAATTTTTGGGCACTTGACTAAAATTATTTTATTCCTATCTTTAATTTATTTATTGTGTACTATAACATGCTTTTACTGACTTTCGTTTCTTTAATATGAAAGTGAAGTTTTGAAAAGTGAGTATGGCATATTTTGTTGGCTTGCTGCACATGTATATGTATTTAGGTGATTTTTATCTTGTTTTTGTTTCTTTTGTAACAAAAAGACAAAAGCATACGAGGCAAATTTTCTTTGACATGAATTAGACCATGTATTATTAAAATGAAATTTGTATCTTCATTGGATTGATTGTGCATACTATTTCTAATAAAAAAATATTTTTGTCAAATATGCAATGTCCCATATAGGTGCTCTTGTACATTAATAGAACTTTCTTTTTGGTATGTAAGTTTGTATTTTTAATTTAAGCATGAAGACTTTAAAGTCATTTGTGCAATTTAATTAAACGTATTAGGCTAACATCATCTAATTAATGAACACTTAGAAAAATTTGATATGGACAAATCTTGGATATTTTGTGATAGATTATCTAGTGAGTTAATAATGGAGTTGAAGACTTCATAAAGTTTGCCATTCTTAATTCTAAAAATAGACTATCGATAAGATGTCCTTGTAACTCTTGTTGTAATACAGAATTTTTATTCCTAAGGTTTCAAAACTACATTTTTTTAAAAAAGATTTTCGTAAAATATATACAATTTGAAATTGGTATGGTGAGGCAAACTGTGGTTGTACCTTTGCAAAGTGCAAAGAACAAAAAAGTTAACAATTTAGATGGCAGGATTACAGTGATTTAGGTGACATGGTTTATGATACTTTTGGGCATTGTCATGAAAATCCTAGTTCTTTTAAGCATATGCTTGAAAATGCTAGAAAACTTTTAAATTTGGGTCAAAACATTCAAAACTATCTCGTTTAATGAAATTATACAATATAAAAGGATGTTATTGGTTCAACAATGAATTTTCAATTTTATTGAAAGTCCTCACTGAGATACCATTAAATGATAATAATTTACCTAAGTTAATATATGAGGCTAAGAAAACAATGAAAGTATTAGGGTTAGATTATGATAAAATGCATGCACATTCAAATGATTGTATTCTATATAGGAATGAGTTTACAAATGTTAGTGAATGCCCAAGCTGTGAAAAGAAGATAGGCCTATATAATTTGGAAAATAAGTCCCTAAAAAGGTACTATAATACTTTCCCCCAATTCTTAGGTTCAAACGAATGCTTCAATCACTAAAAATTGTTGCAAACATAATATTGCATGAAAATAAGAGAATCAGAGATAGCAAGTGTTGAGTACTAGAAAGTGTGTATTTATAGTGGAGAAAATCATCATTTTACACTCCAAATCTCACTAACATCCCTATTTTTATGTCTTTAAGTCCCTTGTAATTTAATTATGTATGTTTTATTTTAATTCAGTATTTTATGTATTTTAAGGGATATCATGGTCATTTCACAATAAACGAGAGATCAGATGGAAAAACGGACAGCACTTTTGAACTCAGGACAGTCGAAAACCTTAGGAGGAGCATAAAAAGAAAAATGATAATCGCTTCACATATACTGATCTTGTTCACACATACGGTGACGGTTGATATATACTAATCGCACACGACATCGTTCACGATCGACTTTGCTCACCATCTCTTGTATGATGACATGGCACTGTACGATGACGTGGCGGCATTTGATTGGACGAATGATGTGGCATTGACCGCTTATGTGGCATTGACTGATGACGTGTCACGATACTATTGGACTAAAAATGTTGACCGGTGACGTGGCAGAATGTTAGTGGATCGAAAAAATGTGTGTACGGTACATGCATATACACAGAATAATAGCCTTGATGATGTGTTCCATCCAATAGGAGCTTGCCACGTGACGCAATCCTGAGCGTCCAAATTGTTTTGATCCGATGGCCATGATTTACTCAGTGTATCTATAAAAAGGGGGCTCCCCCCCCTAATTTTACACCCCTGAATCCATTTTTGGACTCCATTTTTTGTAATTCCATCTCCATCTTGTATTTTCTACGTATTTTAATAAAATTTCTATTTTACCCCTAGTTCAAATATGAGTGGCTAATTTCCTTTCAAGCTTGGGTTGAAGGTGAAGTCTCAACATGCCCACGCTTAATTTGGTAAATTTACTTTTTCTTCCCCTTTAATTTATGTGGTTGTTTTGACTTTTCGTAGACAGGATAGTAATAATCTTGTCTGCAGATATCTACCGAATAACCGCCTCCCTAGGCAAGGTTATTACTATTTGGCACGGGAAGCCCTTAGCACCATATCTATTAGAGTGTGGTTCATGATGAGTGGAAGTTCCCCTTTCATGATTTAATTGGTACTGATAATGAATGTTAAGCCGATAGTGCATATTGAGACAGATCCAGAAATCCAAGCATTTCATCCAAATAGTTTATTCCTACAGCTTTAATTTAAATTAATATATTACCTACTTCATTGTCATTATAAATCCAATCATCCACTTAGAAAATTAATTCTACAAGCAATTAAAATCCACCTCCTCGTGGGATCGACACTCGTCACCATTAATCTATTCTACAATAGATTCGTGCACTTGCAAGTTCAATAAAATTTGCACAACAAGTTTTTGGCGCCGTTCTTTAGGTAAGTATTTTAATTCATAGAATTTTTTTTTTAATTTCTTTATTTATTAATTTTTAGTTGTTTCCTTGTAATATTTTTATTATTATTATAAAAAAAAGAAAAAAAAGAAAAAAAAAGTGAATTTACATTTTCAAGTAAATATTATTTTCTTTTCTTTTCTTCTCTTCTTTAAATTTCTGTAATTTAATTTTCATGTTATTTTTATTTTTTTTATTTTGTTAAATCGGCAGGTTCAACCACCTAATAATTTATTTTAATTTGTTTCACGTATTTTGTTTTCTATATATAGCACTTGAGTTGTTTTTATGGCAAATTGTAACAGCGTGATAAGGTTAGTATCGTAATTTCTCCCTTTCCTTTATCTTTATTAATTTCGTTATTATTTTTTTTTATTATTATTTTTATTATTTGCATGCATGGTCGAAGGTCACAATTACCGAATATTGAACCTATAGACTTTGAATTAGAAAAAACACTTCGCACACACAAGCACGTTACAATTAAAAATAAATTTGAAATGGATTTGCAACCAGCAACACAAAAGAGGCCATTTAAGGACTACTTCAGTCCCTTAGCTAACTTGAGCACATCATGCATAAGATACCCAAATGTAGCTGCTAGAAGTTTTGAATTAAAACCTAGTGTGCTAAATTGTCTCCCAACATTCTATGGCCTAGAAAATGAAGATCCATATAATCATCTGAATGATTTCCATGCTATTTGTCAAACTTTTAAATATGAGAATTTTTCAGATGATGATGTTAAGCTTAGATTATTCCCATTTTCTTTAAAGGATAGAGCTCGTTCATGGTTCAATGCATTGCCTGCTAATAGCATTACATCATGGGAACAAATGATAACAAAATTTTTGAATAAATATTTCCCAGTACATAAAACCAATGATATTTGCAGGGAAATTTTAGAGTTTACCCAAAGAGAAGACGAGCAATTTTTTGAAGCATGGGAGCGATTCAATGGGCTACTCCTAAAGTGTCCACATCATGGATACGAAAAATGGCACCAATGCCAATACTTTTTGGAGGGATTATTGCCGAATGTGCAAGAATGGCTAATGGCAACAAGTGGAGGAGAGCTAATGTCAAAAAGTGCATCAGAGATTTGGGATTTCTTCCAGCTACAAGTAGATAATTCCCAATAACGGAGTCGTTCACTCAGGAGTACTAGAAGAGTTAAAGGAGTGAATGAGGTTCACATTGGCGAGTCAAGTTCAGAAATTAAAGAAGTCAAAGACATAGTTGAAGGTCTTTCCCGACAAATAGCATCGTTAATCACCGCTAAATTAATCTAACCACATGACCAGGACTCATACTCAGATCAAGCCAATGCCATAGGTGTAATGAGAAAGCCATCAAACTACAACCCTTACTCCAACACATATAATCCTGGATGGAGAGACCACCCCAATTTTTCATGGTCTCAAGGATTCCAACAGAACGAATGGACCAGGCCCGGCTCCAAACTCCCACCAATGCAACCAATTCCTCAAAATCCTCAAGCCTCTCAACCATCATTTAGACCATACAATCGTAACCCAAACTATTCTCAACCTAGACCACATGGGATGATGCATTTCAAATTTCAAGAATCTTACTTACTCCAAAATCGAGCAACAAAAAACGCACTATTGATGAACTGCAAAATGAGATGAGAGCGGGTTTCAACTCACAAACCCAATCGCCCAAAACCTTGAAAAAATGGTGGGACAACTTGCTTCTTCATTCAAACCTTGCAATGACTCACGAGAAAGGAAAATTTTCAAGTCAACCAAAGGCTTAATCCTAAAGGAGTGCATGAAGTAAGTACATCATTCACCTCAGCAGCATGGAGAGGTCAAAGCCGTCATGACCTTGCGAAAAGGAAAAGAAGTGGACAACAAAGTGGAGATGCTGCATCAAAAACAACTCAAATTGTACCAAAATGAAGAAGACTCATCATCAAAGGAGAAAGAAGAAATCAACCCACGAGAATACATTCCAAAAGCTTCATTTCCTCAGAGGTTAGCTAAAGTAAAGAAGGGAAAATCTACAAGTGAGATTTTTAAAATCTTTAAACATGTAAGTGTTAACATCCTTTTGCTTGATGCTATAAAACAAGTGTCATCTTATGTAAAGTTTTTTAAAGACCTTTGTACTAAAAAGAGAAACATTCATGTTCAAAAGAAGGCCTTTTTAACGAAAACGCGTGAGCTCTATACTCAAACACAAACTTCCTCTAAAATACAAAGACCCAGCTCCCACTATCTCACGTAGTATAGGGAACCACACAATCGGAATGCTTTGTTGACTTAGGAGCTAGTGTAAATCATACCTTACTCAAGATTTTGTGAAACTTGGGTCGAGAATTACACCCAACTCCAGGTGGTGTTACTGACTTAAATCGGTCCATGAAAAACCTCGTGGTATTGTGGAAGACGTCTTATACAGGGTAGATAAGTTTTATTTTCCTGTTGATTTCATTGTAATTGACACTCAACCAGTCCAGATTGAGGAAGCGGATCCCCATTATCTTAGACGACCTTTCTTGGCAATCGCCGATGCTCACATTCAATGTAGACGAAATATGCGATTGTCCTTTGGCAATATGACGATGGAGCTAAATATCTTCAACATTGCCAAACAACCTCATAATGCAGATGATGAAATTGTTGATGTGGATTGGATAGAAGAATTAATTGATAATGCTTTTCTTTCAAACCTCAGTGATGACCCTTTACAAACATGTTTAACTCACTTTGGTTTGGATTTTGATATTGACAGATCAGTAGATGAGGTTAACACCTTACTCGATTCAGCACCATCCATGGACACTAACAAATAGAAGTCAAGAGTGGAACAACTAGCTCCATCAGAGAAGAAACTCAATACGTCATCAGAATCACCACCAAAACTCGAGCTCAAACCATTACCCGACACTTTAGAATATGCATTTTTGGGAGAAAAAAGCACTCTGCCAGTAATCATTTCATCATCCCTGAATGAAGAACAAAAAGGTAAGTTGTTAGAAGTTTTGAATGTGCACAAAGGAGCATTAGGATGGACCATAACCGACATAAAAGGTATAAACCCGAGGGATCAGATGCATTACATTCACCTTGATGAAAATGCTAAACCTACCAAATGAAATGAAACCCAACATGAAGTTGTTAGAATCAAGTCCTTAAACTATTAGACGCATGTATCATTTACCCTATTTCGATAGTTCATGGGTCGATCTGCATGCAAGTTGTCCCAAAAAGTCAGAGTCACAGTAGGTACCAATGCTGATAAAGAATTAAGACCTACTAGAGTAACTACAGGATGGATGGCGTGTATCGCATTGATTATAGAAAGTTGAATTCTGTCACACGTAAAGATCATTTTCCTCTACCATTTATTGATCAAATGCTTGATAGATTAGCAGGTCATGAATTTTATTGCTTTCTAGATGGCTACTCAGGATATAATCAGATTCCCATAGCACCAAAAGATCAAAAGAAAACCACTTTCAATTGCCCTTTTGGCACTTTTGCATATAGGAAAATGCCATTTGGATTATGTAATGCACCTGCTACATTTCAACGATGCATGTTAAGCATTTTTTCTGATATGGTTGAACGATTCCTTGAAGTCTTTATGGATGATTTTTCTGTTTTTGGTGATTCATTTGATCAATGTTTACATCATCTAACACTAGTTCTGCAGAGATGCATAGAGAAGAATTTAGTTCTAAATTGGGAGAAATGCCATTTTATGGTAAAACAAGGTATTGTTCTCGATCACATCATTTCGAGCGAAGGTATTGAGGTTGATAAGGCCAAGGTGGATCTTATTTCCAATCTTCTTCCACCTAAAACAGTTAGAGAAGTAAGATCTTTCCTTGGGCATGCTGGTTTTTACAGACGTTTCATTAAAGATTTTAGCAAAGTTTCTAGACCTTTATGCAATTTACTTGCTAAGGATGTACCTTTTGTCTTTAATGATTCCTGTCTTGTGGCATTTGAGAAACTAAAGCAGTTGTTAACATCATCACCCATCATTCAGCCTCCAAACTGGAACTTACCATTTGAGCTTATGTGTGATGCATCGATTATGCGAGAGAGAGCGAGATTAGGACAAAGAGTTGATCGAATTCCCCATGTCATTTACTATGCTAGTATGACATTAAATGATGCACAGTTAAACTATTCAACCACTGAAAAATAAATGCTAGCAATGGTGTTTGCATTATAGAAATTTCGATCTTATCTCATTGGTTGTAAAATAATTGTTTTCACAGATTATGCTGCTCTTAAATATCTTCTCACAAAGAAAGATACAAAAGCTAGACTAATTCGTTGGGTGTTACTTTTGCAGGAATTTGACTTTGAAATCAAGGATAAGAAGGGCACAGAAAATGTTGTTGCTGACCATCTCTCTCGTCTCAATTTTGATACAATTACAGAATCATTTCCACTAAATGAATCATTTCCAGATGAACAACTAATGAGTGTGGAAGTATTACCATGGTATGCTGATATAGTTAACTATCTTGTTACAGGTAAACTTCCGGAGCATTGGACTAAGCAATAAGTCCCTAAAAAGGTACTATAATACTTTCCCCCAATTCTTAGGTTCAAACGAATGTTTCAATCACTAAAAATTGTTGCAAACATAATATTGCATGAAAATAAGAGAATCAGAGATAGCAAGCTTTGCCACCCTACGGATTCACCAAATTGGCAACTAATTGACAACAAATGGCTTGATTTAGCCCTAAATAGCTGTAAATATGTAGATGGATACATAAAACCTTTAATTGAGGACTTGGAAACCTTATAGGAAGTAGGTGTTGATGTGCTTGATGCAAACCTTATCTGAGGTTTCTTCATCGCTATCATCCTAAGTTGTCACCATGGCTTTCTTCTTGTGTTTGTTGAGAAGAAGGCACTCCAATCTTATATGACTCGGTTTTTTACATTATAACAAGTAATTGCTTCGTTCTTTTCCTTTTGATTCTTGAAGTTTTTGAATTTTCTTCACTTAATAGATCGCCTGAAGAATTTTATGAATTTTTTGGCAATCATTGCCATATCTTCATCTTCCAATTTTCTTTCTTTATTGTTTTTCGATCTTAAAAAATAAGTAAACCAATTAAATCATTAATAGATAGTGTTTAAATCTTTGGCTTTTTTAATGCTAGTTCTTTTAGGTCTCTATTCTTTTGGTAAGGACCTAATAATTTTCTTAACATTCTCTCTATTCGAAAAGGTCTTTCCTAAAGCTCCTAGAGTGTTCACAATATCCATAAATCTAATATACATAGAATGCAAATTTTTATTTTGTTCCATTTGAAACAATTCATATTGCCTAGTATATCTACCGATTTTAGATTCTTTGACTTACTTTATACCTTTATAAACTACTTCAAGTTTCTTCCAAATCTCATATTCATTAAAACCACCTGAGAATCTATGGAATTCTTTCTTATCTAATGCATAAAATAAAGCATTCGTGGCTTTAGAATTTAAAAAGGCCTTCCTTTTTTCTGCTCACTTTATTCACCTGAAGGTCTTGGAATTTCTTCCCCTTCATCATTTTTACTAATTGTCATGAAAGAACCATTAGTAATAATTTCCCAAATCTCATAATCTAAAGCTTGCAAGTAAATTCTCATCCTAGTTTGCTAATATAGATTGTTATTTCCATTAAACAATGGTGGTCTAGCAGTAGACTGACCTTCCCTAAAGGTAAAATCATTTTGGGTTATCGTGGATCTTTTACTTTAGATGATTAAGTTCTAACAAGAGTATGTAGCTCTTATACCAAATGAAATACTAACTATGTGTTGAGTGCTAGAAAGTGTGTATTCATAAAGGAGAAAATCGTCATTTTACACTCCAAGTCTCACTAACATCCCTACTTTTATGTCTTTAAGTCCCTTGTGATTTAATTATGTATGTTTTATTTTAATTAAGTATTTTATGTATTCTAGGGGGCATCATGGTCATTTCACAACGAATGAGTGATCAGATAGCAAAACGGACAACAATTTTAAATTCAGGACAGTCGAAAACCTTAGGAGGAGACTAAAAAGATAAATGACATTGTTCACATATACGGTATTGGTCATGACACTGTTCACAACATTGTTCACATATATTGTGCAATGATGTGGCAACATTCGATTAGACGAATGATGTGGCATTGACTGCTTATGTGGCATTGACTGATGATGTGGTGTTGATTAATGATGTGCCGCGATCCTATTGGACTAAAATGCTTATGTGGTGTTGACCAGCGACGTGGCAGTATGTTATTAGATCAAAAAACGTGTTTACGGTATATGCATATACACGGAATGACAGCCCCGATGATGCGTTCTATCCAATCAGAACTTGCCACGTGTGTCGCAATCCTAAACGTCGAAATTGTTTTAATCCGATGGACACGATTTACTCATTGTATCTATAAAGAGAGGGTTCCCCCCTTAATTTGACACCCCTAAATCTATTTTGAGCTTCATTTTCTATAATTCCTTCTCTATCTTGTATTTTCTACGTATTTTAATAAATTTTCATTTTACCCCTAGCTCAATTATGAGTAGCTAATTTTCTTTCCTACTTGGGTTGAAGATAAAGTCTTAACATGTTCCATGGGCTTAATTTGGTAAATTTACTTTTTCTTCCCTTCTGATTTTTGTGGATATTTTGACTTTTCGTTAACAGATAGTAATAATCTTGTCTAGATATTATAGTGGTATAACCGTCTCCCTAGTACAAGGTTATTACTATTAGGAATGATAAGCACTTAGCACCATATTAATTAGAGTGAGGTTCATGAGAAGTAGAAAATTCTCCTTCATGATTTAATTGGCACTAATAAGGAATATTAAGCCTATAGTGCATGTTGAGTACAGATCTAGAGACTCAAGCACTTCATTTTAATAGTTTTTTCTTGCCGCTCTAATTTAAATCATAAGATAGCCTACGTCACTTTCATTATAAATCCAACCACCCACTTAGAAAATTAATTCTACATGCCATTGAAACTCACCTCCACGTAGGATCGACACTCGTCACCGTTGATCTATTCTACAATAGATTCGTGCACTTGCGAATTCAATAAAATTTGCACAACAAGTTTTTGGCACCGTTGCCGGGGAGGTAAGTTATTTTAATTTGTAGAATAAATTTTTAATTTCTCTATTTATTTTTTTAGTTGTTTTCTTGTAATTTTTTTATTACTAAAAAAAAGTGAATCTGCATTTTAAGGCGAGTATTTTTTTATTTCTTCTTTAAGTTTCTGTAATTTAATTTTCATGTTATTTTTTTTAAATTTGGCCTGTTTAACCGACTATTAATTTATTTTAACTTGTTTCATGTATTTTTCTATATAGCACTTGAGTTTGTTTTCATAACAAGGTTGTAACAGCGTGATAAAGTTAGTATCATAATTTCTCCTTCTTTTTTATTTTTATTAGTTTTGTTATCATTTTTTTTTAATTTTTGTTCTTTGTATGCATGGTCGTAGTTCACAATTACTTAATCTTAAACCTATAGACTTTGAACTGAAAAAAACACTTTGCACACATAAACACATTGCAATTAAAAATAAAATTAGAATAGATTTGCAACCAACACCACAGCAAAGGCCATTTAAGGACTACTTCAGTCCCTTAACTAACTTGAGCATATCATACATAAGATACACAAATATAGATGCTAGGAGTTTTGAGTTAAAACCTAGCGTGCTAAATTGTCTCTCAAAATTCTATGGCCTAGAAAATGAAGATCCATATAATCATCTGAATGATTTCCATGCTGTATGTCAAACTTTTAAATATGAGAATTTTTCAAATGATGATGTTAAACTTAGATTATTCCTATTTTCTTTAAAGGATAGACCTCTTTCATGGTTCAATGCATTGCCTGCTAATAACATTACATTATAGGAACAAATGATAACAAAATTTTTAAATAAATACTTCCCAGTACATAAAACCAATACTATTAACAAAAAAATTTCAGAGTTTACCCAAAGAGAAGACGAGCAATTTTTCAAAATATGGGAGTGATTCAATGCGCTACTCCTAAAGTGTCCACATCATGGGTACGAGAAATAGCACCAATGCCAAGATTTTTTTAGAGATTATTGCTGCATGTGCAAGAATGGCTAATGGCAACAAATGGAGGAGAGCTAATGTAAAAAAGTACATCAAAAATTGAGATTTCTTCCAGCGACAAGTAGATAATTCTCAACATTGGAGTCGTTCACTCAAGAATACTAGAAAAGCTAAGGGAGTGAACGAGGTTCACGTTGGCGAGTCAAGTTCAAAAATTAAAGAAGTCAAAGAGATAGTTGAAGTCTTTCCCGACAAATAGTATTGTTAACAACTACTAAATTGACAAAGCAACATGATCAGGAGTCATACCTAGATCAAGCCAATGCCATAGGTGTAATGAAAAAGCTATCAAACTATAACCCTTACTTCAACACATATAATCCTGTATAGAGATACCATCCCAATTTTTCATGTTCCTAAGAATTCTAACAGAATGGACTAACAGCTCTAGCTCCACCAATGCAACTGATTCCTCAAAATTCTCAAGCCTCTTAGCCACCATTTACATTATACAATTATAACCCGAACTACTTTTAAACCAGACCATGCGAGGATGCATTTCTGAATTTCAAGAATCTTACTCACTCCACAATTGAGCAATAAAACCGCACCATTAATGAACTACGAAATGAGATGAGAGCAAGCTTCAACTCACAAACCCAATCAATTTCAAACCTCAAAAAGTTGTTCGGACAACTTGCCTCTTCAATTCAAACCTTGGCATTGACTTTTGAAAAAGGTAAATTCCCAAGTCAACCAATGCCTAATCCTAAAGAAATGCATGAAGTAAATACCAGTTCACCTTAGCAGCAAAGGGAGGTCAAAGCTTTCATGACCTTGCAAAAATGAAAAGAAGTCGACAACAAAGTGGAGATGCTGGTGTCAAAAACAACTTAAATTGTACCTGTAAATGTAGAAGACTAATCATCAGAGGAGAAAAAAGAAACCAATCTATAAGAATACGTTCCTAAAGCTCCATTTCCCCAAAGGTTAGCTAAAGCAAAGAAAGAAAAATCCACAAGTAAGATTTTTTAAATCTTTAAACGGGTAAGTGTTAACATCCCTTTGCTTGACACTATAAAATAAGTGTCATCTTATACTAAGTTTCTTAAAGACCACTCTACCAAAAAGAGAAACATTCACATTCAGAAGAAGGCTAATTTAAAGGAATTTTATGTTGGAGTATAAAGCTAATGTGATAAGTTTTATTTTCCTGTTGAGTTCATTGTAATTGACACTTAACCATTCCATGATTCAAGGAAGCACATTCTCATTATCCTAGGATGACTTTTCTTGGCAATTTTCGATGCTCACTTTCAATGCAAGACTGGAAATATGCAATTGTCCTTTGGCAATATGACTATGGAGCTAAATATCTTCAACATTGACAAAAAACCTCACAATACAGATGATGGAATTGTTGATGTGGATTTAATGGAAGAATTAATATATAATATTTTCTTTCAAACGTTAGTGATGACCCTTTACAAACATGTTTAACTCACTTTGGTTTGGATTTTGATATTGACAGATCAATAGATGAGGTTAATATCTTACTTGATTCAGCACCATTTATGGACACTAATAAATGAAAATCAAAAGTTAAACGATTCTAGCTCCATCGCAGAAGAAACTCAATCATCATCGAATCACCACCAAAACTCGAGCTCAAACCATTACCCGACACTTTAGAATATGCATTTTTGGGAGAAGAAAGCACTCTGCCGTAATCATTTCATCATCCCTAAATGACAAACAAAAAGGTAAGTTGTTGGAAGTTTTAAAAATGCACAAAGGAGAAATAGGATGGACTATAGCCGACATAAAAGGTATAAACTAAATGGACTATATGCATTACATTCACCTTGATGAAAATGCTAAACCTACCAGGGAAATGCAATGTCGATTAAACCCTAATATGAAAAAAGTTGTTAAAACTGAAGTTCTTAAACTATTAGACGTAGGTATCATTTACCCTATTTCTGATAGTTCATGGGTCAGTCTTGTGCAAGTCCCCAAAAAATTAGGAGTCACAGTAGTTACCAATGCTAATAATGAATTAATACCCACTAGAGTGACTATGGCATGGCATGTATGTATTGATTATAGAAAGTTGAATTCTATCACACATAAAGACCATTTTCCTTTACCATTTATCGATCAAATGCTTGATAGATTAACAGGTCATAAATTGTATTGCTTCCTAGATCGTTACTTACGATAAAATCATATTTCTATTGCACCAAAGGATCAAAAGAAGACCACTTTCACTTGTTCTTCCGATATTTTTTCATATAGGAGGATGCCATTTGAATTATGTAATACACCTGCTACATCTCAACGATGCATGTTAGGTAATTTTTCTAATATAGTTGAACGTTTCCTTGAAGTCTTTATGGATGACTTTTCTATTTTTAGTAATTCATTTGATTAATGTTTACATCATCTAACACTAGTTCTGTAAAGATACATAAAGAAGAATTTAGTCTTAAATTAGGAGAAGTGCTATTTTATGGCAAAATAAAGTATTGTTCTCGGTCACATCATTTCGAGCAAAGGTATTGAGGTTGATAAAGCCAAGGTGGATCTCATTTCCAATCTTCCTCCACCTAAAATAGTTAGAAAAGTAAGATCTTTCCTTAGGCATTCGGGTTTTTATAGACGTCTTATTAAAGATTTTAACAAAGTTTCTAGACCCTTATACAATTTACTTGCTAAGGATGTAACTTTTGTCTTTGATGATTTATATCTTTTGGCTTTTGAAAAACTAAAGTAGTTGTTGACATCATCACCCATCATTCAGCTCCCAAACTGGAACTTACCATTTGCGCTCATGTGCGATGCATATGATTATACAATAAGAGCAGTATTAGGACAAAAAGTTGATCGAATTCCCCATGTCATTTACTATGCTAGTATGACATTGAATGATGCACAGTTGAACTATTCAACCACTGAAAAAGAAATGCTATCAATAGTGTTTACATTAAAAAAATTTTGATATTATCTCATTGTTTGTAAAATAATTATTTTCACAAATCATGTTACTCTTAAATATCTTCTCACAAAGAAAGATACAAAAGCTAGACTAATTTATTAGGTGTTACTTTTGTAGGAATTTGACTTTGAAATCAAAGATAAGAAAGGCACAGAAAATGTTGTGGTAGACCATCTCTCTCGCCTCAATTTTGATACAATTATAGAACCATTACCATTGAATGAATCATTTCCAGATGAACAATTAATAAGTGTGGAAGTATTACCATGGTATACTGTTATAGTTAACTATCTTATTACAGGTAAACTTCCGGAGCAATGAACTAAGCAGGACAAGGCTAAATTTTTTAAGGAATACAAAGATTTCTTCTGAGATAACCTTTATCTATTCAAATATTGTGCAGACCAAATTGTCAGACGATGCGTCCCAGAAAGTGAATTTCAAAATATCCTTTCATTCTGCCATGAACAAGCTTGTGGAGGCCATTTCAGCGTTAAAAAAATAGCTACTAAAATTTTATAATGTGGTTTTAATTGGCCAACTGTATTTCAAGATGCTTACATTTTTTGCTCTTCATGTGGTAGGTGTCAACGAATGGGGAGCATTACGCAAAAGAACATGATGCCACTAAACCTAATTTTAGTGGTTAAGATTTTTTATGTATAAGGCATCAACTTCATAGAACTTTTTTCCTCTTTTTTGGGCCATTAATACATATTGATCGCTATTGAGTACGTATTGAAATGCGTAGAAGCAGCTCCATGTAGAACCAATGATCACAAGGTGGTGATCGGATTTTTGAAAAGAAACATTGTTTCACACTTTGGATTTTCTCAAGCAATAATCAGTGATGGTAGAGCCCACTTTTGTAACAAATCATTCAAAGCTCTTTTGACAAAGTATTCCATTACTCACAAAGTGGCGACCCTATATCATCCGCAAACCAATAGCCAAGTTGAGATCTCTAATCGAGAAATAAGGCACATAATAGAAAAGACGGTGACACCAGACAAAAAAGATTGGTTAGTAAGACTGAATGATGCATTATGGACATATATAATGGCTTTCAAAACCCCGATTGGGATATCACCCTATAGGCTAGTATATGAAAAAACTTGCCACCTACCTATGGAACTCGAGGATCGTGCATACTGGGCCATCAAGACTGGATGATACATTATGGGCATATAGAATGGTTTTCAAGACCCCAATTGGGATGTTACCCTGTATGCTAGTATATGGAAAAGCTTGCCACCTATTTGTGGAACTCGAGCATCATGTATACTGGGCTATTAAGAAATTCAACTTTGATATGGAACAAGCTAGCTCAAAAAAAAATTACAGCTGGCAGAACTCGAAGAAATTCACAATGATACATATGAAAATGCCAAGATTTACAAGCAGCGAATGAAAGTCTTTCATGACAAGAAAATTATGAGAAAATCTTTCACCCCAAGTCAGAAAGTGTTTTTATTCAATTCTCATTTGCACCTATTCCCAGGTAAGTTACGATCTCATTCGATTGGTCCCTTTATAATTCACACAGTTTTGCCACATGAAGCAATTGAAATTAAAGATCCAAAGAACGGTGTTACTTTTAAAGTTAATAGACACAGATTAAAGCCATATCTAGAGTACCAACCAATTTAGAGGACACCGAAATAGATTTGAGTGACCTGTCAAATTTGAACTGAGATTTTTTTCTTTTTTCTTTCTTCTTTTAGGTGATTTAAATTTTTGTAAAAGTGTATTTTTTTAACCATTCAATTTTTTTTATCCCTTTTAATCATGTGTGCCTCAACTAGACAGATTCTATTGAACCTTCTCAGACAACTTCAGTGTATACAATCTCATCTAAAAAGCTAGATACGATTTTATAAAACACATTGTATTTGGGATCTACAACCTCTAGAGTTAGTATCTCATGTTAAGAATTTAGAAAGGCAACTCAGAGAAATTAAAAGAGGTATCAACGACATCCAAATAGAACTTACGGTAAATTCAATAAAAGGACGATTGTGAAATTATTATTATTATTATTATTATTTTCTCTTTTCTTCTTTGTGTTCTTTAGTTTGTTATCCTGGTTATGTGGCGGATAACGGTACTTTGTGACAATCAAAGTCAGTTACTTTAGTTTCCCATAATAACTAATATTCTAAGACGAAGGTATTGACAAAAATGCAATTCTTGCAAAGCTTCACATTCGATTTCCTTCACTTCCTCAGAATGTCCTCCTTATAATCTATAAGGCTTGGTCCGAACACATGCAATTACTTATGAGAAATAACATCCCTATTGATATCCGTTGGTTAATCAAGGCCAAAGTACATTTGGCAGGTGAGTTGCCTCCCAAATTTATTGCATACATGCCTGATTGTGGTGAAAGAAATTACTCAAGAAAATGAAGAGCTTAAAAACTTCATGTTGATTGTCATAAGTGTGCCAGGATGAAATGCAATAAAAATCCTTATTCTTTAGGAATGATGTCTGATAACAAGTAAGATAAGATTCTATTCATTAGGGATGGCTTAAATAAAGAGTCATTGGATGATGTCCTTTTGTCTCTTGAAATGCATCCCAGTGGATATGTATAAAGAGCAATTCTCTAGTTATGTCCATTATTTCAAAAAGAGCGTGTACGATATAGTCTTGGGAATCTGACTATAAATGACCCTATTTGCAAATTTATAAAAAAACTGGATGGGAAGCCTGTCCTCGACCCATAGAGTGCGTTCAAGCTGTTTCTAGACGTAAAACTAAAGGAAGATGTGAGCTACAATCACAACTACCTATAAATATCCTTTTACTGTTGTTTTGTTTCATTATTGTTTTATCAATTGCATTCTTGTACTTAATAATTGTTTACTTTTTCTTTTTACTATTTCCTTTTTTGCTCTCGAGACATATGTTTTACGCGTTAATTGACATAGACATGCTACCTCATATAAAGCTGTGAACCATTATCACCTAGATCCTTGAATATGATCCTTTTTTTAGCACTCACAAATTATTTTTGAGAAACATCCCAATGGCAGCTACTCCCAATAAATAATTCAAGAACATTTGTGTTCTCTCTAGGTTTAACTATGATAAACATAAAGAGTTCGTTGAGGCAGCCATAGATCTTAGTTAAAACATAGCAAAAAGAAATTTACATTTGGTATATGAAGGAGGTGATCGAGGGTTATCAAAACTGGTCTCAAAAGTTGCTTATATTAGAGGGAGGCAAGTGTTAGGCATCATCCAAAAAGCCTAAAACCGTTGGGCTATTTGTTTGACACACCAACTAAAGAAGAATTAGTCATCTCGGGTATGCAAGAGAGAAGAACTAAAATGCTAAATCATGCTAATGCTTTTATTTTCCTACCAGAAGATCTTACAACTCTAGAGGCACTAATTACGTTAGCATCTTGGGCTTATATGAACATTCATCAGAAACCCATCTGTTTGTTATATGTCAATCACTTTTATAATGGCTTTATAGCATTTCTTAACCATGCAATAAAAAACCATTTCATCCCTTTCATAGCGAAATTTTTTTTTATTTTTGCTCATACTACTAATGAGTTACTTGATATGTTACAAGCTTATAGACCAAAGCCACATCCCAGGACCCTTGTGTTGGAATGGCCAACTAATGATGGTAACAGAGCTGTAGTAAGAAATGCAAATTAGATTTAACTCTCCATTTGTAAATATTTTCTTCTGTAATGCAGCACCCAAGTGATGTTTTCGAAACCTTTTTTTTTCCTTTCAAACATTAAGGACAAGATTTCGTTCGGGTTGGCGGGAGGGAATAATTGACAATTGTGGAATATCTCAATCCTGGTGGAGTTTTTACTTATTTTTGTTGTAGAAACTAATTATGGCTAAATTGTTTAGTCGAAGATAGCTAAATATGGAGTGTAGTGACTCTAGAAACGCATCTTCTTATTAAAAAAAATTATTTTCTAGATATTTCTTTTAAGCTTTGACAGTCATTTTAAGTGTGATCTTTCTAAGTTTTCTTTTACCAATTAGTTTTTCTATGTCATTTTCACCGTTCTGCTTGCATATTTTTCATGTCTAGAATAGGTTTGGGGTAGAATTTAAAAATAAAATTAATCTTTTAACATTGGATGACATGATAACTTTCAAATTTTAATATTTGTATTATCTTTGGTTTGAGTTATATTACACCATATTTGCTACTCTATATGTTGATGTTGGAGACAAATATAAGTTGCTTGAAAGAATGCACATGTCATAATAAATTCCAAGTGAGTTTTTAAGCATGACATTTTTTCTTGGAGAGTAACCTTTTTTGCTCATTCTTCATTCAGCTTAGTAGTTTATTATTTTATACATTATCTTTAGATTTCCTTAGAGTTAATTTTCTTTCAATCATATATATATATATATATATATATATATATATATATATATATAAAAGAGAGTGTATGTTGCTACATCTGAAGGTCCATCTAACTAATAGATATGGAAGAATATTTAGAACCTTAAAAGATGACAAAAAGGTCATCTTTGGTTCGTTTGAGCCTTTCCAACCAATCCTATTAATATGAATCTATAGTTAACCCCTTTGAACTTTAAAAGAAAAAAAAGACTTTTTTCTTTGGTAACCTATTATCTTGTCCCACTCCAATGTAGAGTATCACTTTATATTTTGCATTTTCCATCACCCAATTATATTTAAAAATAGAGATAATTTTGCATTCATGAAAAAGGTGCTATAAAAAAATAAGTAAAATAAAAAAAGAATTCAAGTGAAAAGCACATAACAATCTCAAAAGTCCTCTATTTTTCAAACATATATTTTGTTTTTCTTATTATCCTTTCTTTGTTAGCCACGTCCCTAGCCTACGTTACGTTTTAAAAAAAATCCTTCTTGATTTTAAGAAACTATTGTATGAAGTAGAAACTAGTTATATGGGTTAAAAAGATATGGTAGTGTATAATAATAAAGAAAGAAAAGAAGAAAAAAAATGAATGATGAATACATTGGTTTGATTAGCATTTTGTTTGACTTAAGATCATATTATTTCTAACCTGAGGGCATACTTCTTTCATCTTAGTGAGAGTGTATGATATTATTTCTTTATTTTCTCTCAATTTACCATTCACTGCAGTAATTATTTTTAGTTTTAATTTCTTTATGAGCGTATCAATATTACAGGTGAGATTTTGGGAGTTGACATGTCATTCTTGAAAGTGACTCGATTACTATAGATGTGACAAAGTTTTCTGGACTGATTCATATGGAAAGTTGATATGGGGATGATATTTCTTTAAACTAGAGATAATGCTTATACTTTTATTTGATTGTTATCGTTAGTCTGATTGAATAAATACAATTGTTTTAAAAAAAAAATCATTTTGGTTTGAATTTTATTTTCGCTTAATTTGCTAGGGACTAGTAACAAGCTAGTTAGGGGGTATGTTGAGTGTTAGAAAGTGTGTGTTTATAAAGGAGAAGATCGTCATTTTATACTTCAAATCTCACTAACATCTCTACTTTTTGTCTTTAAGTCCCTTGTGATTTAATTATGTATGTTTTATTTTAATTAAATATTTTATGTATTCTAAAGGGCATCATGGTCATTTGACAATGAACGAGAGAATTAAATACTAAAACGAACAACAATTTTGAATTCAGGACAGTCGAAAACCTTAGAAAGAGCCTAAAAAGATAAATGATATTGTTTACATATATAGTATTGTTCACGACATTGTTCACATTTATTGTACGATGACGTGGCAGCATTCGATTGGACGAATGATGTGGTATTGACTACTTATGTGGCATTGATTGATGATGTGATGTTGACTAATGATGTGTCACGATCCTATTGGACTAAAATGTTTGTGGCGTTGACCGGCGACATGGTTGTATGTTAGTGGACAAAAAAAAATGCATACGGTACATGCATATACATGGAATAACAACCCTGATGATGTATTCTATCCAATCAGAACATGCTACGTGTCGCAATCCTAAGCGTACAAATTGTTTTAATCCAATGACCATGATTTACTCATTGTATCTATAAAAAGAGGGCTCTCCCTCCTAATTTGACACCCCTGAATCCATTTTTGAGCTCGATTTTCTATAATTCCTTCTCTATCTTGTATTTTCTATGTA
Organism: Luvunga scandens; assembly: GCA_030449905.1. Taxonomy (NCBI): domain Eukaryota; kingdom Viridiplantae; phylum Streptophyta; class Magnoliopsida; order Sapindales; family Rutaceae; genus Luvunga; species Luvunga scandens. Next base: position 16,068,291 of record JASUUG010000210.1, on the reverse strand, counting down.
TTTTAATAAATTTTCATTTTCTCAATATGCTCCATGGGTTTAATTTGATAAATTTACTTTTTCTTTCCCTCTGCTTTTTGTGGATGTTTTGACTTTTTGTTGACAGATAGTAATAATCTTGTCTAGATATTGTATCCGTAAAACCGTCTCCTTAGTACAAGGTTATTACTATTTGGCACAATAAGCACTTAGCACCATATTAATTAGAGTGAGATTCATGAGGAGTGGAAAATCCCCCTTCATGATTTAATTGACACTAATAAGGAATGTTAAGCTTATAATGCATGTTGAGTACAGATCCATAAACCCAAGCACTTCATTTTAATAGTTTATTCCCACCGTTTTAATTTAAATTATAAGATAACTAACATCACTTTCATTATAAATCCAACCACCTACTTAGAAAATTAATTCTACATGCCATTAAAATTCACCTCCTTGTAAGATCGACACTCATCACCGTTAATCTATTCTACAATAGATTCATGCACTTGTGAGTCCAATAAAATTTGCACAATACTATGCAACAAGAGAGGGATGAATTCTGTTTCTAAAACTATAAAGTAATCAAAATACAAATCAATGTAAATATCTAAGAAAATTAAATAAGTAACAAGCAAATAAATATCAATAATCAAAATATAAAGAGAGGGAAATAAAATTGAACACGTGATTTTTATGTGGTTCAGAAAACTCTACCTGTGTCCACGCCTCTAAGCTCATCGGGCTTGAGAATTTCACTATCCAAACCTTACACCTTAAGGCCTTAAAATCTTTACAATTAACTTCCAAGATGTCAATCAACCTTTACAATATGAGGTTATCCCAAACCTCTTAACCCTAAGTGTTTTCCACTCTTTCAAACAGTCACTTTGATGTTTAAGAATGAAAATTATATAAATTTCTTTTCACACACTATATGTATTTACAAATGAGAGCTCAAAGTGTGATTTGATGATGGAATAATCAAGTTTTAAGCACAAGAGAGATTTAATACGTGATAACAAGCTCATTGATGATTGTTAAAATTCTCTTCAACTTGAATTTAATTGAGCCTTTTATAGTTAGAGAAGAAAACCAACCATTGTTGACTTTCTAAGAATAATTGGATCATCGTTAACTACTATTGGATCACTATTTTTACTTAGTATAAGTTACCTTTATGCTGAATTTTGAATATTCTGTTAACCATTTTGAGTTGTCGATTTGTCATGTAATTTTAAAGACCTGCAAGACATTATCAACTAGTTGTTTGTCCTAAACAGTTTCTTGTTTGCAAACTAATTCCTCTTTGGAATTGTGTGATTAACCGTTGTTGGTAAACGATTTACTAATTCAAGAGAATTTACTCTTTAAAATTTATTGGTTAATCATTTTCCATTAAACGATCCATTATTATCTTTTAGAATCAAAATTATATAACTTCCTTTAGAAAACAATTTTTCAATTAAAAATAACAGTTATTCGTTTATTTCCAAAATCTTATTTATGTCTAAAAAAACTTTATATGGCCTAAGAATTTTATCATTTAAAGACTCCAACTTTATTAATCTAGTTTGTTATCATCAAACTCAATATTATGGACATATCTATTTGACAATATGGGATAAATACATGTGCATATTGGCTATCAAATGTTTAAAAGTATCTTACTTGGGCCATCATCGATTTCTTAAGAACCCACCTAAACCTTTGTCTAGTAAGGAAATCTTAATCTTGGTGACTAAAATTGACACCAAGTTTAGGGAAAAAGTCCAAAAAAGGTGAAAATATAATAGGGGTGAAGATTAGGATGAGGAAGATCAGGATAGGGCTCGATGGTTGTACAAAAAAAAATCTTTTTTTATTTAGGATACATATTAGAAACACTTGTTAGTTCACCATTAATTAGATGTGATACATATTAAAAAGAATGTGCATGAAAGCATCTATGAAACATTACTTAATTAACTAGGGAAGACAAAAATAAGACAACATGAACAAAACATCTATGGCACTAGTTCATAATGAACACACCGAGTCCTACCCTTGCCCCATACACTTTGAATAAGAATTAAAAAAAAAATACTCTATGAAACCTTGCAGGCTGTCAAAGTTCTTGATGATTATTGTTCTAACTTTAGAAATTTTGTTTGCACGGAGGACTTTCATCTTCAAAAGCTTAAGTCTCACGACTATTATAATTTGATGCAACAGCTACTACCATTAGTACTTCGAAATTGTTACTAGAAAATGTCAAATTTGTTATAATTAAGTCGTGCTTCTTTTTTAATTCATCGTGTTCTAAGATAATAGAACCTAATTCTCTTAACCAATTGTTAAAGGAAATTGATATTACTCTATGCAATTTAGAGCAATGTTTCCTACCTACCTTTTTTTTATATAATTCTTTATTTAAAAGTCTATCTAGTTGAAGAAATTAAGTTATATATCCCAATTTACCTTCGATTGATGCATCCATTTGATAGATAAATGAACCTATTAAGGGTTATGTGCGCAACCAAAACCATCTTAAATATTGCATTACAAAGTGTTATATTGTTAAGGAAACACTTGAATTTTGTGCTGAATATATTTCAAATTATGAATCAATTGGATTGCCTCCTAGTTTTCTAATTGCTTTTATAATTGAAAAGTTGTTAGGAGGTAAAAACATGATGTCAATTATGAATCTTTATCCTAATTAAATTAGTGTTTTACTGTCTAAAAATTTATTCTTCTTTTCTTATTACTTTAGGAATTTGTTATCTTTTTCTTCATGGTTTAGGATAATTACTAATGGTATAAATAGCCCTCTCTTGTAACTTTTAAAGTCATATTCAAGTTCAATAATATTAAGTTTTCAAAGCTCTCTGTGAGTTTTTAAATTTAGTTAATTCTTGGCATTCTGCAGAATCAACGAGTCTTAAATCTTAAGGTTTATAGTATTCTTTCGAATCAATGTGAATTTAAATCATTCATTTATTTTAGTATTCTACAGAACATTAAATTTTCACAAGCATTGATTTGGTATTAAAGTGAAAGCCTGGTTCTTAACTGTCTTGAACATCACCCTTTCACTTTTTTTCCCTAAACCCATTTAGCTTTATTTAAAAAAAAAAAAAAAAACTCAAATCGAAAAAAACCAAAAACTTAAACCGCTACATAAAGACTCGCACTGGCCATTGCCATCTATAGTCTTTGCCGCACACTTTTCCACTGCCATTCTACTGATTAACCACCATTATTCGAATTAGACAATGCTATAGACTATCCAAAACCATATGAGGTTGTCACCTTCGTTCTCTAGATTCTATTGTACGTTGACGAACAACACCACCATCAATTAACTCCTCTCCACCAGTACAACTTTTCTAACCATTCAACACTGTTGATTGATGCACTGATCATCAAAATTGAAGTTAACATCAACCGCCGTTGTTATCTTTAATATTCAACCAAATCATCATTTCAAGAAAGACCACCACTACTATCATACTTTACTAACTCTAAATCTTTCACATTTGCCCCATCCTTATCTAATTTTTGAACATCATCACAAGTAAACCTAGCTTTTTACTTGATTACCATTTTTTTAAAAATTTTTACTCAATTTTTAGTTTAGTCCCTAACTCTTTTTAATATGAAGTTGGGAAAATATCTCCAAGAAAAGTCTGTGAGCATTATGCCCCTCATGCAGCAACTTACAATCAAGATAATATTCCTAGACATGAAACCATGGCTAGGATGATAATCAAGATTGATATGTTAACTGCACAAACGGTAGAATTACTCACCGAATGCCATCGTACATTGACACATGAAGAAAAATTAAGTGAAAACTTTATAAAACCATTCTTTCAGCGTGGACATAGGATTGAGTCCATTAATGGTAGAAGATGTAACTGAGTTGAGAATCGTCATTCTCGAATTCCAAAGAAGTGGCCAACCAAAAGAATTATTGGATTGGATTAATGTTATTGCAGAAGTTATACTGAGAAGTCCATGATAATAAACTAGTCTCACTTACTATAACTTGGTTTCGTGGAAGGCCAGCCGTTTGGTGGCAACAAACAAAGCTCCTAAGGATGATGTACAATAAAAAGAAAATTGACTTTTTGAAAAAGTTGAATAAGCATTTGCGTGGAGTATTCTTATCTTATAATTATGCCAAACTATTGTACCAATAATTGCAGTATTTGAGGCAAGATAATCAATTAGTAAATGATTACACCATAGAATTTTATTAATTGGTAGCACATAATGACTTAATAGAGATAGAAGAACGATAGATTTCCCACTACATTAGGGCCTACGATCATAGTTTCAGGACCACTACATTACTTCATCTGTACTTTATCTCATAAGCATATTAAGAGGCTTTGCTGTTGGAAAAGCAATTTAATCAGCGTATTAGTGTCTCTCAAACTTTTGAGGTTCTCAAAGTGTTGTTTATAATAATTCAAATTCAACTTGCTAATTCTTTAATTTCACTAATTTACATCTTCCAAATAAAATTAGTAAACCTAGTGAAAGTGGTCAAAGCAACAAGACCCAATACTGAGGCTCAAGATTATGCTGCTTTAATTAAAGAAAAAATAGACACTGAATGACAGAGTGTAAAAAGGGAGGAAATTATGGCAAATGCTTATTCGAAAGCACTAAGGAAAGTGAAGAACAGCAAGAGGAAAAAATCAAAGTGTCTACTAAAAAGCACAACATTTGATACCAATAGTAAAGCATAGTCCATTGAAGAACATAGTCATAACGGGCCAATGTTTATAATAAATCGAGCATTCTTCACTCTTAAAAGACAAGTGGTTACATCAAAATATTTTTTATATTAATTGTACAATTGAGGAAAAAGTATGTCATATGGTTATAGATTTAGGCAGTTGGGAGAATATTACTTTAGAAAAGCCTGTTAGCAAATTGATCTTAAAAACAAAACCTCAACAAACTTCATACAAGTTCACATAGCTAAAGAAAAGAAATCATGTATCTAAACATTGTTTAGTTTCCTTAACCATTGTTTCAATTTATAAAAGCCAAGTTTGATATGACATTCTACCTATGGATACTTGTCATCTATTATTGGACCCTGGCAATATGATCAAAACATAATGTATTATGAGAAAAGAAATACCTATAGCTTTTTGCTTAATAACACTATGACTATTCTTCTACCTAACAAGGAGATTGCTCTCAAATAAGAATTAAGTAATTATTTGTTAGGTAAAAGGACAATTCCTTTAGATAATATCAACTATTAAGGCATTTGAGATTATCAAATAAAAGTTAACTATTACCCCAATACTTGCTCTATCATATTTTTCTCTCTTTTTTTGGTGTACTAGATGCATCCTATAGCTTATTTTAGTGACAAATGAACAGAGTAAAGGCACGTTATAACACTTATGATATGGATTTTTATACAATAGTCTAGGTATTAAAACATTAGCGTCATTATCTGATTCATAGAGATTTCATTTTTCACATTGACCAACCGCGTTGAAACATCTCAACAGTGAAGATATGATTTCTCATCAACACACCATATGGACAACATTCTTTAACAATTTACTTTTGTTGTAAAGTACACTTCTAGCAAATCCAATAAGGTAGTAGATGCACTTAGTAGGCGATCTTCCTTATTGATAAAAATGCATAACCAAGCCTTCATATTTGACGCATTTTAAGAGTTCTTTGCTCTTTTATCAAAAGACATTTCTATAGGGTTCCCCTCAAACTATCATTTCTATAACAGATTCATGTATAAAGGTAATTAGTTATGTGTTTCTAACTCAAGTTTAAGACTAAAGATTGTTGTAGAACTACATATAACAAAGCACATATAGGTTGTGATGAAACTTGAGCTTTAATAAACAACACTTAGTTTTGGCCTATTGTGAAGTGTGATGCCTATTACTATGTTGAGACTTGTAGCATTTGTCAAGTTTCCAAGTGTATTGCAACGAATACTGGATTATATATATAACTTCCAATTCTAGCACAACCTTGGATTGACATTTGCATGGACTTTGTTTTGGGTAGGGATTTGCAAACAGTTTGATTTTTATTGAACTAAACCAAAAGATTTTGGTTTGGTTCGATTTTAAGGGCAAAAACTAAATGGTTTGAAAACTTGTGAACCAATTAGTTTGTATTCAGTTCGGCTCAAAACCGAACCAAACTAATAAATCGATTAGTTGGCTTGAGTTTGATTAAAAAAAATAATTTAAAATATAAAACTTAAAATCTAAATTCCTTTTCAATCTTAATTCATAAAAACTAACCCTAAATCCTTAAATCAACATCCATCTTTCTCCCTCACGTCACGATTAGTGGAAGCAAAGCAAGCTCCTTCCATTATAACCTCTCACAAAGTGACACCATCATAGACTAACCCCTCAAGCATGGTTAGTTACTCATGCACGAATAACCTCTTATGGTCACGCCCGTTGTCACACCTCATAGACGTAGCCCCTCAAGTATGATTGTCGTCTACTGTCAACTTGTCATTGCTTGTCTCACTCTCATTAGCCATCACTCACGCCTTATGGTTTCACTCTTTCAAGTCCAAAAGCCTACTATCAGCCCGTCATCATTAGTGGAACATGCTTTTTTCTTTGATTAATTTATATTGTGTTTGTTTTGCCTTAATTTGAATCTTATGAAAGCTTACTTTTGTGTTGGTGTAGTGGTATATATTTCTTTTATGTTGCCATTTGAATCTTGTGGCTATCGTAAGCGAAATTAGTGTATATTATGAGAATCAATTTACGAGAGAAATAAATGTATTTAGTAGTTAGATTTAAAGTTTAGAAACAGATGTATCATACTTCTGTGAATGAAAATAATATTTTCTATTTGTCATAATGACTTAATGAGCTTTGTTAGCTTGTAATTTGTTGGCTATTTGGCATGGACATTGTTATAATAGCACTTGCAGCATGTACATTGTCGTAGACATATGCTTTAACTTATTTCATAATATGCTATTATGCTTTATTTATGAAATGGATCACAATTGATAATTTATTGTTTATACATTAGCTATAATCGTGCAATTGTAAACGAATATTGCCGTGTAGAAAAAAATTAAGAATAAATTTATGATTGGTTGGCACAATTGTTCAAGTAAATTAAAATCATTATTCAAGTTTTTTCATCAAAAGTAAATTAAGTTAATAATGATCGAAAGTAAATTATGATATGTTGGCATACTTTAATTGGTCTTGTGAGAACAAATTAAATTTTAACTAATCTTTTTCATTTTAATAACTTGTTAAATAAATCAAGTTTGCTTTTTTTTTTTTATTCATTTTAGATGTCTAATTATTCAAGAGTTCAAGACAACCTTGAGTGTGAAGCCAATGATTTTGACTATAAAGTTGAAGTTACTGATAATGAAAATGATTTTGCCAAAAGTTGTCATCAGCGGAAACAAAAAGAAGAAGTCTTCATCATCCAAACCACCACTACCAAGAAAAAAAATGGGTTAAAGATCAACAATGTGACAATATTTCATTAGATTTGTAGATAATAACAAAAGTGCAAAAAGTGATTGCTTTGGTCAAGAATTTGAATATGTGATGGTAAGGTACGGGACTAGGAATTTGAGGACTCATAATCGAGAAAAGAGTAAAAAATACAAAGATTTTAAGAAAGACCAAATATCTTTAACTCAAGATTTTAGTAGTGATGAAATTGTAGCAAGAAGATATAGTTAGGAAGCTAGTAGATGAGCAACTATAAAGATTATTGTTCTTAATGAATTACCTTTTTCTCTTTGTGAAAAATCTGGGTTTTAAATATTTTAGCGATGTAAAGAAGACTCACTAAATGTCTTATCCCATCACGAAGAACCATTACTGGGGATACTCTTAATATGTATATAGAGGAAAAGGTTAAGTTGAAAAGCTTATTGGTTAGGAATAAGCAAAGAGTATCTTTGAGCACTGATATTTGAACTTCTATTACAATAGCTAGCTTCATAATCATCATAGCTCTCTTCATTAAAAGAATTGGAATTTACATAGAAAGATTATCAGTTTTAATACTATTAATGATCATTCATCGGAGATAATTGGTAAACAATTTGAAAAATATTTAATTAACTGGAGTATAAAACGAGATTTTATCGTAACTATTGACAATGCAAGTCCATATAAGAGTGCTTTTAGATACTTAATTGATAAAATAAAGACATAGAGGGATGATGCCTTAATGTTGAATGGAGATTATTTACAAGTTTGTTGTTATGTATATATATTGAGTTTGATCGTTACTGAAGGGTTGAAGAAATTATAGCAAAGTACAGTTAATGTTTAGAATGCTGTGAAATATGTGGGATCTTCCACAACCAGAATGCAAGCATTTCAAATTCATATGCAACAAGAGAAGATTAATTGCCGAGGAAGTGTGATTTTGGATTGTCCTACTAGGAGAAATTTTACATATTCCATGTTGAATACAACATTAAAATTTAAGCCAGCATTTAATTAGATGACACTTGAAGATAAGCTGTATCATGCTTATTTCAATGAAAGTAAGGGTGAGAAGAAGAAAAGAAAAGAGCCATTACTGTATAGTGATTGAAAGAGTGCTTATTGTATAGTTAAGTTTTTGAAGACTTCGCAATTTTGTAATTTTCTTCTTCTTTGATGGTGATGTCAAATCTTTGCTATACTTTTGAATTCTGATATATGATACGAAATTTATCTTAGCTTTATTAACATTGTTTTTTTTTTCTTTTAGTGACATCGAATATTTGTTACAATTTGATATGTCAAATTAAACAATCTTTGGAATCATTATCTACTAGTAATGATAGCCTTTTGCGGCTGATGGAAACAAAAATTTGAGTATTAGGATGGCTTTTTTAAGATAAATAAGTTGTTGATTGTTGCTTCTTATTTTAATCCACAAGGAGAAACAAAATTTGCAACATATTACTTTGATAAATTATATGGCAAGGATAGTGCCAAATGTGTTAATATGAAAAAAATGGTCAAAGATTTGTTAACTTAGCCATACGAGTCTTATAATGAACAGTATAAATTAGGTGCAAGTGGAAGTGCAAGTAGAAGTGCAAGTAAAGGCCAAACTTTAGCTATTGGAAGTGAAAGTAGTCCTAATATTTAGGATTTGTGTGGTGATGATGATGTTATAATTGAGGATCCTTTCTCCGAATTTAGTAAAATAATTGCAATTAGTGAAAGTAGCCCGGAATTGTCAAATGAGTTAGATTGTTACTTAACGGGGAAGACTAAAAAAATTGAAAAGAATAATTTAGGCATTAAATTTGATATTTTGTTATACGGAGGGTGAATAGTGTCAATTATCCAATCTTGTCAAGTATAGCAAGGGGTGTTCTTGTTATGCCAGTGTCTACTGTTGCCTTTGAGTCCACCTTTAATACTGGAGGTCATATATTAGATCAATATAAAAGCTCTGACTTCGAACAAGACTGAAGCATTGGTATTGTTGCAGAATTTGTTGTGGTCTTCCCTTTTTGTGGATACAACAACAGGCTTAGATAAATTAGTTAAAGATAGTGAGTTTATGGATCAACTTGCATAAGTTATGTTTTGCAAAATTTTAGTTTGATTTCACTTTATAAGTAATATGAACCTTATACAATTTGTTTAATTCTTAGAATTTTGCAGAATCAACAAGTCTTAACTCTTTATGTTCACATTATCCTTCCAAATCAATGTGAATATAGATCATTCTTTTATTTCGGCATTCTCAAGAACCAATGGAATAATAGAACATTCAATTTTTGCTGCATCAAAGCATTAAGATGGTTAATGGCCCTATATTAGCACAAGCGCACCACTAAGATTCAACTTTATATATAGTAGGTGACTCAAACCTTTCTTAATTTCTATCATTCAAGTTTCTTTTTCACTTTATTAACTCAACTGAAATGAATTTAGGGAGCATTTAGAGAAAACATCCCCATCAATTAAGAAAACCTTTGCAATTTCACTAAATCTAATAGAGTATCCAATAAACATGAATAAACATCTTTTTATGTAACTAATTACTCTTTATGATTTAAAAGAATAAGTAAAAATCAATAACGTAAATAACATGTTGGTGTACAAATTTGTATATTAGCCAGTAAATAAACCAGGCTCAACTGTGATGGTATATGAAGTCTAGTGTATTAATGGTTTTAATTTTTCTACAAGAGATCAAGACATCAATCGTGCAACACAAAATGTTGGTGTTCGTTTTGTTTCACAAACTTTACATATTTCAAGCTCAAAAAACAAAAATCCACATTCTGGTGATATACCTTTTTATGGAGTTGTTGATGAAATTTGGCAGCATGTTTATCTAAGGGAAAAGAAAATCTTTTTCAAGTGTGATTAGGTGGATGATAAAGGGTTAATATTGATGACTTAGAATTTACTGTAATTGATTTAAATAGAAAAGGATATAAAGATAATTGTTTTATTCCAGTTGGTCATGCAAAGTAAGTGTACATTTGAAAGATTAGTTATATAACAGTAAATCAATTGTTGTGTTGTGATTGAAAAGGGTATTTATTCAAATGGGGCTGAGTGTCATAAGATGGATGTGTATGCATCTTCCTGAATGTAAGCTGAAAGTGGGTGATGATAAAGGGAATTTATGAAAGATTGGATTGTGATAATTTTTTCTATAGATATTGAGACAGAAAATTAATAACTGATTTATTGTAACTTGTTGTTCCTAGTATTTAAACATATGTTTGTTTTATATTTTATTTCTTTTATCCTGTTAGTATTTATATGTTTGTTTCATATTTAATTTTTTTTACTAAGATGTTAAATCATATTGATAGCTAGTGCATTTATTTGTTTACATATTTACACATTTACAGAAAATGATGAGTGAATATTTCTAAATCTTAAAGGAAGAGCAAAACGGAACATTATAAAGAAGAAAGACTTGAAAAAAGAAGAAGTAAATAATCAAAATAAGATGACGTACAATTCTTATAGAATTCCAATCGGAAAGAAAAGAAATTATCTAAGGAGTTATGTCAGTATGATCACACGAGAAAGAATTTCAATCATATACAACCATTGGTAGAAAGTGCCTTAGGATCTGAAGGACACAGTTCTAGGAAATATTCAAGTTGAGTCCTAAGTCTAAAACCCAAGTGTTTAGATGAATGGGAAGTCATTGAGGAACTTTAAAAGCAGGTTAGCATACAAATATATTCTACCCAATGCAAACAGCCCGAATTTGTTGAAGTTGACTCTTATTGAGTTTGAGAGCATTAGAAAAGAAGATTGGATTGTCTTTGTTAATAAAATTCTATCAAATAGTTTTCTGATATGTTTAAAATTGTAGTTAGTTTAAAATTATTTATGATTACTTGTAACCATTTAATCTATGTTCATTATATGTAGGAAAAAAGTAAGGTAGCAAAAGAAAATAGGGCAAAGAATGTGTACAATCATCATTTGGACAGCACAGGATGTGCTGGATTATTGCATAAAATGGTAAGAATGGAAGATTAGTGTATTCTTAATGCAAAGAGTAATAAGATTGTTGTATACAAATAAGGTTGTTCTCATTTTCGTTTGTCATCAAACTATTACAAAAATCTAAGAGAGTTTCTAAGCTAGAGATTGACTATATTAAAGCTTGGTTACTAGCTCACGGAAAAAAAAAATGGTAGTTATGCCTCTGAAGTTCAGGAAGTGATTGAGAAAATAATAAGTGTCAACATAGTTTATCACCTGTTAATTGATGCTTTTATAAGTCAATTTTTTTTTATAGAGTGAGCTAAAAATTTAGGTTGAACAAATGATAGTCCAATCCCAAGGACTAAATGATATTTAGAAGAAACCCTTCAAAAGAAACCAAATGGAAATAAAGTGCAAAGATTAGGTTAATTCATCATTCCATCAATATACTTCAATGTTTCTAATCCGTCAGAGTTGGCACGAGAAAACAGAATGTATCAAGAGAGTTTTCAGATAATGAAAGCAATCTTAAATCAAATGAATACAAAGGTAAATTGCTACAGTAACATTGAAATTGACAGTTCTAACTTTCTTAATTCTAAAGCTCCCACTAGTATTTAGATGGGGATGGATCATCAATCCACCACAATTTATAGAAAAATAAAGGTTGTTTCTAGATTATAATATGTGTTTGTTTTATTTGTTTTATCTATACATTTATTTGTATTATTGATATATATGCATTATTTTTATAAGGCATAATGGAAAAAAATATTATAACAAACTCAATGACCAATCAACGTAAAGTTACTCTAGATTCAGAGAACAAGAAAAAAAAACTTCCCCTGCCACCTCTTGAACAGAACTTATTCCCAAGTAGATTGTAATGCCACTTTAAAACTCACTCTAATAAGTTCTTCCTAGTTGACTCCTATAAAATTGAAAAAGGCGTCAGTTTAACCACCATCAAAGAAGAAAAAAGTTGTTGGCTTAAAGTCTCCTGATGTGATGTATCTCTATCAAGATGAAGCACCAACCAGGAACCTATAGTCATAAATCCAACGGCAACAAGAAAACTCGAATTGAAAAGGAGTACTAAAGCCGCTATAAAGGCAAGAACAGAGAACAAGAGTGCGCAAATGACAGTTTTTTCCTTAATGGTTGAAAGCTCCTGCATGAGTTGATTAGGATTTTACATCATTTGAAAAATTTTTTTGTGAATTGGGTAAGTATATTATGCATATAAATTTACAATGAAGTCATTGAGTTTATAAACACTATCATTAAGATATGTATCAAGTAAGAATAACACACTTCCTAGTTTATTATGTTTTCTATTTTTAGACACGTTACAATATGTCTTTTATCTAAATATACTTTACACATATTTCTTTTTTCATAGACACCTTTATGAGGAGATGGATGATGGCATAGATGTTACACCAAGTCAATTTGGGTTTATAGCCAAGTTAGATCCAACATTCCATAGTTTCCCAGAGAGATGTTCCAATGTTTTAAAACTTTTCGACAACATACAGTTAGCACAGATTGTTGTATTCTCATATAATCCTAGGTATAATGTTTATTTATTTTTTGTCCATATTATTTATTTACATGAATGATTTAAGTTTTATTTTCTAATCCATTTTTTCTTTTGTTATTTTGCGACCACTAAGCGCTTGTGGCAATTAATATGGTGAGATGAAATGTCTACTATCTTGATTCACTAAGTAATGAACCTGATGTTTAGCTGAAGCAAATGGTGAATGAGTAAGTTTGAATTGTTTTCTTAATTTTTAATGTTACAGATTAATTTACTTTCAAAATTTTGAGTGCTTTGCTCATTTGCTGACACCTTTTATATATTGCTTATAGTGGGATGATAATGCATCACTTATAGACTCAAAGAATGAAGACTTTATGATGGGTCTCTGTCACGGTATAAAGGAAATAAACTTATGACATTCCTAGATAACTTCATTAGTTTACTTTAGTTTTCTTCATTCATCTTAATTGAAAGGGAGTTTTAGGTATTTAGACTGTGTTTTACTCTTCTTTATATAGGATTAGGTAGTCTCTTTCGGGTTGAATCACTTTCTTAAGGATTAATATTGTTCTATATACTTTTGATTGATTCTAGATGGATACTTGGTCCACAACTTAATTGTATTGTCCATTATTTATTAATATGAATACTTATAAGCGCTTATTAAAAAATAAATTCATTAGTTTACTCAAATTTATATTTTTAATTGTGTAGTGTCCACTGCAACCTAACTTCTTTGGATGTGACTACTTTGTCATGAAGTATATTCATGATATTGTTTGAGATCTGAACATTAAGTTTTTCTAATATTTGATCGAATTCATTGTAGGATGATATATCTTCGAAGTAGGACTGCTGTGCAATTTGTCGATGCCAATATGCTAATATGATTTGTGATTTTTTCACTTATTGAGTGGTGGTTGACTCTCTAGATAATGCTTAGTCACATCTATTATGACCAAATTATTGCAGACCATGGTGAGGCATTGAGAATTTTATTGGCATTCATGCTCAGTTGGTTATTTGCTTATATGCTGATTATTGTCAATTTGTTAGAGTTGTATAATTTTTTTTTTCTTTTTTTTGTGTTCTACTATACTTCTAGAGTAATCTCTACTCTGCTCTTGCCTTTTTCATTTCTGTGGAATGTTTGAGTGATTGGGTCAAATTATGGTTTTAGTTCTAAGTTTGTAATATTCATTGACTTGTTATTATTTAGATACACACCATGGTATGGTTCTGAGAATTCTAATGGCATGCATGTTCAGTTGATTATTTGCTTGTATACAGGTCATTGTTAATTTGTTTTGAGTTGGCTTTGTTTTTTTTTTTTTTTGTTATGCTTTAAAAGTAATATTTACTGTGTTCTTGTTTTCTTGTAATTTTTGGAGAATGTTTTGATTGATTGGGTCAAATTGTTGTTTTAGATCTAAGTTTGCAATGCATACTGAGTTTTTAATATTTGGATTTGAAGTTCAAGAGCTGTTATAAGTATACTATGGATGAAAGTTTGCAGTCTCGTGATGAGTAGGCCACATATGTTGCCGAGTTATTTGTATTATACAATAATCAAGTAATCTACGTGAGTGTGTTTGCTTTTAAATTTCCAAGACTTAACATGTGTAGCATATTAATTCATTCTATATGCTATGCTTTTAGGTAGGAAAACAATGAAGCTTAAGGTTTGACACTAAGGATAATTTAATTTGTTGGAAGTAGAAGATTACTTATATTTAAGTATTTCTTCGAACTACTGAATACTTGGGTTTCTTTCACACTATATTTAAGATATATTGAATTTGTGTTTCTTTTGTTTGAGATACTTATTTAAATTAGTATTTTGAGATGACTATATTTGGATATGTTAGATTTGAAACATAAAGTTAATGTTCGGATTAATTTTGCAATTAGTTGTAATTTTATACTACCTTGAATGACATTATATAATGAAAAATTATAAAATTAAAACAGTTACTAAAGAGTATAAAATAAAAATTTAAATAAATCATATAACAGCATGTTGACAAAAAAAATATATAACCAATTATTAATATTATCATATCATAATTTTTGTGATACTACAATAAAATAAACTGTTAGCATCTAATGCATTTCAAAAATTACTAACACTACGGTAAAATGATTTTAATGATACTATAGTAAAAGAAACTAATGACATTTAATACATTTCAGAAATTACAAACACTACGGTATCAAGAATTTAGTGATACTACAGTAAAACAAACTAATGACATTTAATACATTTTAGAAATTACCAACATTATGGTGTCATAACATTTTTGATATTATAATGATAGTAACCACTAGCACCAAAACCATGACAACACAAACTAATGATAGGAGATTTTGATTGCTAGGTCAGTGACATGATTAAAAAATGTAATTGAAAGTACTTAGTGGCACTATTTTTATGTCACTGGAGATCATTTTTCTTGTAGTGATCTTTAATAAGCATGAATTCTTGGTCACATTAATATCAAACCACATGGCCTTGGGTACCGTTGGTTTTTCTATCTAAAAGCTGAATGGGTCTGAATTTTACGAAAATATGAATAAGTCTGAATGCATATGTTAGAACAAATATGTTTGTTTTTTTTTTATTTTTTTGACATCCGAGAGTAAGTGATAAGTTGTTTGCCTTTATAAACTCAAAACATCTTAAATCTAATATTTTTACGCTTATGATCTTGAAAATGTTATATATACTTGAAGTTTAAATAAGTATATATTTATAGTGTCTTTGAATACAATAGTTTTCATATGTCATAAATATGTATAAGGTAAGCATTTGATATATAATTTATGAAAAATAATTTTGATAACATTATTTTTTACAATTTGACATAATATTCATACATAAAAAAAAGTTATTAATAATAAAACAATTTGTTTAAAATTCAAATTGATTATATGTTAAGTATTTAATACCAAATAAAAATTTGAGATCAACGAAAATTTTAAAATGACATCTAATAGCTAGATAGAATAAATATATTTAACCATATTTGTGACAAAAAAATTAATTTTGATTTAAACATTTTATCATTCAGATAAAAGTCAGAAAATTTTACAATTTTCATTTAAATAAAAATATCTTATTATGAGATTTTGGATACAAAAACAAATAAGTTAAAATATCAAAATACCTTAAATTAGGCCAAATTAAACCTTTGGACATAAAAACAGACAACTCTTTAGTCTCAGCCAATTCCACCTCATCCACAAATTCAATTCTATTCACTTTTGCCACCATTAACTCTCCTCTCGAGTTTCAAATCACAAGTTCTAAGCATGCTACAACTTCAGAACTTCTAGTAACTAAATCCGCATCCTAAGTTAAATTCCGTGGATTGCATAGCATTCAAGAAGAGAAAATTCACTTGCACTCCTCTGTAAGACTCTTGGAAAGCTCCTCAACACTCTTCATAATTCTCTCTTGGTTTACAACACAGTGATCATATTAAAAACTTAAAATTACTCCCACCTTATGTTGAATGGTGCAGTAACAAGCACGGAAATTGATTTTTATTTTTTATTTAGTAAATCCGAATCAATTTACATGGACATTAAAGATTAAACAAAGTTTAATTAAATGAGATGGGATGCATGACCATGAGCATTATATAACTAAGTAATCTTGCAAATATTTACTTCATCTTGGCATAGTGAGGTCCTAACCTTCCAAAGCACCAAGAACTAATAATTAATACTTTGATCAACCATGAGAAAACAAAAGAAAAATGATGCAGAGCAATATTTGATATAAGAGTCCACAATTCAAGTTACAAAATGAGTGCATATATTGATAAAAATAATCGATATAATTTTAAATAAAAATATTGAAAGAGTTTGTGATGCCAACTCAAAAACCCAGACAAAATTAACAACTACCCACAACAACAGAAAAAATCAAATCCAGAAAGAAAAAGACTGATTGTGGTTTAATTTGAAAAATAAAACCGAAATATTAACCAACTAATTGATGATTAAGAGGCAAAGTGCAAGCGCACCAATAGTGGAGTAGATGAGCCAAACATGTCCTGTGGGTGTGTTTGGTGCCTTGTATTGCATTATATTGGACTATAATATAATGAATTGGAATGTATTGTATTATATTAAGAGGGTATTAAAATTAGCACATAACTATGCTTGTATAAAATGGATTGTAAAACATTTGATTATTTTATATTAATATTTAATTCTTAAATGAATTAAAATTTTAATTATTGTTAAGAAAATTAAAATTTGACAGTCGACAATTTAATTCGCAGTCCACTAGCACCAACCATTACCCATAAGAGTCTACTGAAGTCAAATTTGGTTCCGTCGAAATCGTCATCACTGGATCTACACAATCGTACCAATATAATCGAAAAAAGAGATTTTGTTTGCCAGAAAAAGTGTTATGAACCACTAGCTTTTGTTTATCTCTGTCATTAAACAGTGATGATATGGGAGTCATTGCCACCATCATCCTCTTTAGCATCCTCAACTCATCATTCTGGTAACGATAGTGTGTTTTAACTCGTCACCATTAAACACAGGCAAGATATGGAAGCCGATGGGTTTTTCACTTTTTCCAGTGAGCGAATTTTTTTAGGGTACTACTCGAACAATTGTATAGATCTGGCCAAAAAGATTCCAATAGTACCAAATTTGACTTTAACAAAATTTTATGATTGGTAGCTAATGATTAGTATATTGAATACAATATAGTGCCTCTTTTTCTCAACATCAAACAAAGGACAAAATTTACAGCAGAGTACATAGATACACATTAATACAGGCTACCAAACAAGCCCCAATGTTAATTAATAAACAAAAACCCACCCAACCAGTGTAGCGCGCACAATTTATTGCAGGTTGAGTTGGGTTTCAAAATGAGTTAGTTTTTATCAATCCACTTCCCACAATATTATATTTTTTTAGGTACAGTTTAATATTCAATAATAATAATTTTTTTGTACAAAAAATTCTATGTGTTAGTATTACATTTTTGGACTATGAACTTTAAAGTTTGATAGATAGTTGTCATTTGTGTTTTTTTTAGTTGTTAATTAATTTTTAATTTTGTATTCAATATTTCAAAAAATAAATTTTGGCATAAGCCCAACCCGCATTAATGCGAATTGAGTTGAGCCGGATAGAATTGTTTCTAACTCACACTATATATATAGTTTGAGTTGATTGAGACCCTACACAACCCATACCAACCCCTTAATTATTTGCATAAAAAAAAAATCAGAAACCTTGATATTTTTAAACCATATAAAGCTCTAATGATAGTCAAATGTTAATTTTATTAATCATTTATTTAAGCTAATTTAGTCAAATTATGAGTTGCATAATTGAAACCACAAAAGACATGTTGAACTTGAAAGCGATTACAAGGCTATTATTTTAACAATTTTACCTCATTCATCTCCACACACGCAAATTTTTGAAAACTTCTTCACACTTTTTTTTATATTTTTTTTTATCAAATGGAGAGGGCATGTGAGTTCACTCCCAAAATACTTCAAAAATTGAGAGTCTATGTGTGTATTTGCAAAAATCTTAATGGTTGGCTATTGTTATTTTTTATTTTTATCATTAATTTCTTAAATTATTATAAGAAAAAGATACTTTCTTATTAATTTTTAAAAAGTAAAAGAATGGGAAAAGTACAACTCGGTTATTTTTAACCTCTAAGGTCACTGTAAACTAAACTGAGAAATTCAGTTTCTTTGCTGAAAATTGGTTTACATGTCTTCTTTTAGAATTTTAATTTCTCATACACATCACATTTTTCAGTTGACAAGCAAAAGTAGATAGTAAACCAAGTTCTCTCATTTTCTTATTGCAACCAAAATTCACATGACCAAGTCTCCAATACTATAGAGTCAACAGCACAAAGATAACTTATCTTTCACCCTTAACAATATTAAGAATTTTAAGCTTGAAGAGTTCACTAGAAGAACATCTCTTTCCTAACAGATTTCTTATTATTTGATAATATAATTTTGTTACTCAAAAGGAAACTGTTATGCATGGCTTGCTTAGTACAACGACATAACTCAAATGCTATTCTATTTTAGAAACACGGTATACATTTAATCAATGAGAGGATTTTCTTATAAGTAAGTTTAAGAAGAATTTTCTTGTACTCAAGGTTGGTATAGACCAAAAATCATCAAGGAAAATAAATTCTTCTCCCTCCTTTACTAGAGTATAATCAATGATGTTTACCCAGAAGACAACCACAATAATAATGTCATCTCCTTTAGCCACGTTGGCTGTAGGAAGATTATCTTGTCTCCATTATTCTGAGCCTAATTTCCCTCTTGGCTAATATAGAGCCCAAATTTTTTAAATACAACACAATTTCCTTTCTTTTAATAATGAGATTGAAATAATAATTGGGACTATTGTTCTACTTCTTGTCATGAGGAGAATAATTCTCAAATAATTTTGCCCTGAAATTTTTTTCCTTGGCTTTTATATTATAGTTATTGATATTTTTCTCTTCTGCTTTAACAATCACAAGTATATCTTTGACTTTGAATAAATTATTCCTTCACTAGAAAAATCTCAAATTTTATACAGAGTATGCTGACATATAAGGTTTTCAAAAATAAAATTTTCATAGCTTAATTCCATTTATAACTATTGAAAACAATTTTCATTTTAGACCTCATGAAACCTATCAAATAGTTTTCTGCTTTGAGCGTATTGATTTAATAAATTCAAAACAATTTATTCTTTTGTCAAAAGATTACGTAATTTTTGAAGAAGTATAGATATGGTAAAATAGTTTCATAATTCATGTATTTTGCTAGAATTAGAAATTTCCAGAACAACAGACTTTAGTTAAAAAAATATTAAAAGTTGAATTCTTATCCGATTTCGTTGAAACAAGTTCAGAAGATTCATTTGAATGTCTAGTACAACATAAAAAAATTCATATTCAAAATCAATCTATATTGATTACTGTGAATTTTGTAATTCATAAATCTCTGCAAAATCTTAGGCAGCCAAAATTTCTTAAATAAACATGCTTAATATTAAAGAAATCACTATAAATACTACTGAGAATTAGAAACACCTCCATATATATTTTAATAAATCCCAAATCTTAAAAGTATTTTCATAGGCAATAAAAGATCATAGCTAATAGATTTTTGTGCCTTGTTTGAAGCAATAATTAAAACTCATATAGTTTGGTCTTAAGATTGTTGGAAAAATGAGTTAATATTGCTTTTTTGAACTCCAAAATCAACTAGAACGATGACACTAATTACCAAACCCAACAGCCATCTTTGTTAATAACCTAGAGTTATAATAGCAACACGTAACTTGCAATTATAAACCAGAATGTTGCATCCTATAACCCTAAAGTTACCCATCGGGCTACAGAAAGAAGTATTCTTAAGAAAAGCACTATCCTCAAGATCAAAATTATGCCCCTCAAAAGAATATTTTCCATGCAAGAAGGATAAAAAAGGTCATTTGATCTCCAAGATACAATAAACTTGTTATGAATTTTCACTCCAAGCACAATAGTTCAGAATAGAAAAAGAAAATTGATGAAGAAATGTGAAACAAAAGTAGAGAGCATTAAATAAGACAAAGTCATCATTAAAGGCTTTGCATGTCTCCCATATATAAAGAAACACTCTATAAGTTCCTAATTTAATTTTAATTAATCACCCACTTCCCTTATTTAATTTGAATCAGTCATTTATATGTCTCGCAATTCAATTCAATTTAAATAATTCAAGTCATATATAGATTTCATTTATTCAACTCTAATTTATAACTAAATCAAACGCACAACTGATTTCAAATCAAACACAGAAATAACTGCTCTCATTTCTCTTAAGAATATTAATAGTTTAAGGTATCGAGATAATTCCAATAGCATCATTTTGTTATCCCTTTGGCTCTGAACATGATATTGTGAATTAAATGGTACACTTTGGCCAAAAGTGGGATAATTTTCACTTCTGTCAAATCATGTTGATAATTGCTGATGAAAAAAAAAGTTGGTAAAGTGAAAATTAAATATATGGGATGTTATAATGAAATGACATAGATCTTAACGTAGTTCAATTCTAGGCTTACGTCTACGAACAGGAAATAAAAACTTTCACTACTGAAATATGATTATAATTTTAGCGGTTTAGTATTACTTTTTATTTGTACTAACAAAGGCATTCTATTTATAGTACACTGTAGATCATAAGAAATTTGAATTTAAACTCTTATTAGTCATCCATGTCACTTCGGATTAAAGATGATAATGGTACCAAAAACCTAAAATTCACTCAAATCCACCCACCGGATATTTGGTATTAGCCAAATATCCGGTGGTTATCTGCCAACCCATCACTTTTTCTAAATATTTTTAATTTAATTTTAATTGTAAAATATTTAAATCTAAAAATATATGAAGTAAATAACGTAAAGTGCAAACGTGTGTGCAACTTGCAACGTGCCTAAGTCCTAATAGGTTTTAACTTAATGTATGGATTATTACATATTATAATTTTATATGAACTATTATTCTTTAACTTAATGCATGAATTATTTTATTATTATACTGTTGCTCTTTAGATTACTATGTAAAAAGTATTATTCTTTAGAAAATATTAATTTTAATTATTATTGTAAGAATCGTTTTGGATGAGTGCTAATGGTGGTGAATGAAATTAAATTCTTCTCATGAAGCTTGTATTAAATGATAATATGAAATTATAATTATTAGTTTTAGATACTAATTTGTGGTTTTTTTTTATGGATTTGTGTATTTTATGCTTAAATTTGAGAATTTGCATTGGATTGATGTTGAAATTTTAATTTTCCATTTACATTGGTTAAATTTAGAATTGAATATGCTATGTGGAATTTTAGGTTATTATTATAAATTTAAATATTAATTTACATATTGTGGGTTTGGTAATTGTCAAAACTTATAGGGGTGGGTTTTCTTAAAAATTAAAACTCACAGCGGGTTGCGAGTGAGTTTGGTAATTTAAATTTTGTGCAAGTTTAAATTTAATAATGGCAAACCCACTGGAGTCAATGCCCATTGCTAAAATCCCTACTTCGAATTGGATGACATTGTAACTTTATCTCTATTCCTATTTATTGACACCAAATCTCTCATGGTGAGTTTATTTACCAATAATTGGAATGGAAATTTTGAAATTTGATACTTAAAAATTTCACCAATGTAAATGTTTACTTAAAAATTTGATACTTAAAATCATAAAAGAATTCTTGGGGGCAAAAAATTTGAGAATCCCTCCTAGAGTTCTAATTCCAGGGTGTTGGGAATCAAAACCTTATTCCAAGGATTGACTCCTATCTAAAATTCTAAATTCCTACTTTGTCCTAGTTAATTCATGAAAATAAAAAAAATAAAGCAAAAATCATGAAAATGAAATTAAGAAGCAGCCAAAATCAAGCCAGCATTGCAGCACTTGCCATCGTTGATTGATCAGCTACTGATGGTCAGCCATCAATCTCAAACCCAGCAACAGCACTTATCATCATTGGTGCACTGAACTAGCAGCACCCTAATTCATTGAACAAGCAGTAGCAGCTCAAAATCTTAGCAGCAAACAATGTCACATGCTACACCTGTCTTTGCAAAAATGATGATGATGATGATTGTTCTTATTATTATTGTTATTATTTTTGTTGTCATGTTTATTATTATTAATTTTAGTAAATTATCATTATTATTATTCCCATTATTACTATTATTTCTTATTATTATTAACAATGAGCTCTCAACTAATATGCGGTACTACTTCAAGTTAGTTATTAATGTTTAACACGATTCGATGGTTATAAATTAACAACCACTTTAGTTGAGACTCAAATATTGAGATTCCAAGCATTAATGTAATGTTAAGAGGTGGATCAACAGCTCTTAAAATTACATTTATTTTCACATTGTTTTTGAGTCATTAGATCAAACATAAATGAATGGCTTAGATTAGATTGGTCAATTAGCTAAGAACATTAATTTTACACATTAATTTCTAAGATTCTTTTCTCTTTGCTTCTCTTTAACATTTTTACTCTTTCTTTCTCCTCCCTCCGGTATTAAATAAAATTTGAAAATCCTATTTTCACAATAATAATTCGTTAGCCTTGTTAAAATTCTTATATAATCTATTAGAGAATGAAAGCTTCTGAATTGCCAAGTTGCTGTAATTCAAAGCATGATTGGTACTAATTTGAATGATTTGAAAATGGTTGAATTTGGTTATTTGAGCAAATAATTTTAATTTATGATCAATACATTGATTGAATAATTTAATTAACAACGTTTTACTCAATTGCTACTCGTCATCCATGAATATTGGATATATATGATCATATTTGCTGCTTGTTGTTTAATCAACAACAATATTGCAAATTTGTGTTCATTTACAGTTTAATTTTCAACCATTAACTTTTGAATTTGATGATTATTTGTTTTGTTTTCTTAAATGATTTATGGGGATAAGGAGAGAGAAAAAGTGTGATAAGGATAAAAAGAGATCTTTACTGACGTTAGGAAATGAGAAAGGTTTATGGGGTCCGCAAGAAGTATTTAAAATCTAAACAATTAATGTCATGTAATATGAACCATTGATTAGCTATTAATGGTTGGGAAATATGAGTGTACGTTGACTAAAGAACCCACACAAGCTGCTATAAATTAAGCAAAACCAAACTCTTTTCCTCTTTGTAATTAAAAGCGACATGTGTATAAATAAATAAGTGAAAAATAGACCAACACAATTTAAAGAAATAAATCAACTAAATTTAAGAGAAAACAGAGTTAAATTCGCCTAACAATCATCCCATCAAAGATTGAAACCCTTGCCCCCTAATTTCAAGTTCATGCCACTATTCTTTCATTTCTTCTCTCTTCTTTTTTTTTTTTTGTGTTATTAATAATGGTTGTTGCTTCCACTTATTTTCCTTTATATAATGAGTTTTTCAAAACCTATTTTAATGAAAATTTTTATCCAATATATAACTTAATGATAATTACATATTAAGCTAGCCTTTTGGACTTTAACCTTTTGGGCCACCCAAATAAGATGGATCCAACAAATCTCTCCTTTCAAATCATGTGGGGTGCACTAACAAGCTCACTCTCTACTTATAGCTTTTCAACTTCTTTTTGGGCAATGACTTTATTATCATATCCGACCTATTTTTTGTTATGTGAATCTTCTTACGCTGCAACTGTTTCTCCTTACATCAATATGCTTTGATTTTAAATGGTATATCGAATTCCTTGCCAAGTGAATGGCACTCTGACTGTTGCAGTACACAAAATAGTTCCCTTGTTTTACTCCCAATGAGGTTTCGATGCAACCTTCAGTGATTGTAATATACTCCACTTCAGTAGTAGACAAAGCAACACACTGTTGAATCTTAGACTATCGTAAGACTATTCTATTTACAAAAGTAAGTAAATACCTTAATAGTTGTTTCAACCTATACAAACTTTTCTTCAACTTGTACACAAGTTTTTCTTTACCTGACACTAAACTCTTCAGGTTGCTCCATATGTATTTCCTCCTCTAAGTCATTGTGCAAGAAAGATGTCTTTATATTAAATTGTTCAATCTTTAAATTCAAGCTAGACCCAGTAGAATTCGAATAGAAAATATGTTTAACACAAGAGAAAATATTTCTTTAAAATTAACATCTTTTTTATCGAAACCTTTCACAACCAATCTAACCTTGTACCAATGTTTTGATTATTTTCAATCATCAACTTGTAAACTCATTTGTTCTTCAGCACTCTTTTTTCCTTCTGAAGCTTTAATAAGTCATAAGATTTATTCTCATTCAAGAATTTCATCTCCTCTTGTATAGCTTTAACCCACTCATTTTTATACTGATGAGACATGACTTCTTCAAAACATTCTGCCTTCTCTCCATCTATAATCATCATATAATCATGTGGAGGATATCTAGTGGAAAGAATTTGTTCTTTAGTAAATATCCTTAATTATGGTTCAATTGGTGGTGTAGATGGTTCTAGAGGTGCTTGCTCAACTAATTCTGTTAGACCATTATTATCATCCTCTACAGCACTCCCATAATCATCATGAACTACAGATAGAGAAACTGAAGTTAGAATAATAGGAATCTCTGAAGAAACTGAGACTCATCACTTTTCTCTTCATTACCAATATATGATCTTTAAGAACCACAACTTCTTTACTTATAATAAGCTTTTTTGCCATTGGATCCTATAATTTGTGCCTAAATCTTCATGTCCATAGCCTAAGAAAATGTATTCTTTGACTTTATCATCAAGGTTTGATCTCTCATCTTCAAAGATGTAAACATATGCTCTGCAACCAAATACTCTTAAGTGTTAGTGAGAAATATCTTTCCCAGTTCAAACTCTCTCAGGTACATTACCATCTAAAGGAGCTGAAGGAAAAATGTTAATCAAATCAACTGTAATATTCATAGCCTTTGCCCAAAATGATTTCGGATGCTTGGCATCAGAAGACATACACTTGATTCCTCTTTTCAATTATTATCTTCATCCTTTCTGTAACACCATTAAGTTATAGGGTGTTTGGTACTGTTCTTTTAAATATGATTCTATAGGATCTGTAATACTACTCAAATGGCCCTCTGTACTCACCATCATTGTCTATCCTAACACATTTCAACTTCCTTCATGTCCCTCTCTCAACATAAGCGTGGAAGAACTTAAATATATCAAGCACTTGATCTTTGGATTTTAAAGAAAAAGCCCATACTTTATCTAATTTGGATTATACAAGCATTATTGTAAGACAAATCAATAATGTGTCATTTTCTAGATAGAGAAAAAATTTTAAAAGCTATTATGTGTGTCTTTATAGATAAGCAATAAACACAAGTGTTGAGGGACATACCTGCAAAGTTGGGTAGAAATTCTTTTTCAGCAAAAGTTTCCAACCTTTCTCACCATTATAACCAAGGTTTTTGTACGATGCTCAATATCAGAATTTTTTACAACCACATTCACATCTTCTTTCTTCATCTTCGCTTCTATCAAATAGAAAGTGTTCACTTTCTTTCCTTAACAATAGGAGACAGTGCTAACTTTCTTTTCTTAACATTAAGGAGCCTTTGGTGAGTTTCCATTTTCCTTTATAAAATTGATTAATATAACCACCATCATCAAGTTTGCCCGAGGAGATCAAATTATAACAAATGTCTTATGCATATCTGACATCTTTAAGCACTAACTTACAGCCCACACTGGTTTCCAAATAAATATCTCTTATGCCCGTAATCTTGAATGCTGTTTTATTTCTTATTTGAACATGGCCTTAATCACCATCAGTATAGGATGTGAAATAATCACGATGAACAGTAACATGAAACGAAGCACTTGGTTCAATTACCCAATCATTGGTATGGTGAGTGAGATTTACAAAGTTCTCATAATAAATAACACCTATATCACCATTAACTATAGCTGTAGTGTTCTCTTTGTCATTTGTTTGACCATCAGCCTTTTCTTTTGCCTATTCTCTTTTCATATGACTTATTTTCTTACAGTGAAAGCATTTGATGTTTCCTTTTAAGGATTTAGATCTTCCTTTAAGGTTATTATTATTCTGCTGACGGGAATTTCTACTTTGATTTCTCCTCCGCCTTTCTTATTTCTTTGAAACAAGTGCATCAAACTCAGAAGAAACTACTTTAATGCTCTTTCTACTAAATTCTTCATTCTACAGCCTATTTATTACTGTATCAAAAGTTAATTTCCTATTCAACACTGAATTATTTATTAACACCACTAATATCTTTTAATTGTCAAGCAACTAATGTCACCATGTTATAGTGCATTTCATGCACTAGTTTTGCATTGTTTAATCCCTTTAATATTAATGTTTTGCACTTAATAGTTGTGATTTACTTGTGTTTTATTTTTGTAGGTGCAATTCTATTGATTAGTGCTAAATCTACAAGATGATGTTTGACGATAAAATGATTTTTTAGAGAAATTCTTAATTTCAGAAGAAGTTTGTCAATAAGGCGTGGGTACGTGACAGTCGATTTCAGAAGAAGTTTGTTGATAAGGCGTGGGCACGTGCTATCAATTGCGGACTTGACGTTTTTATTTCTTTTTAACGTGTTTTATATTTTTGTTACTCTTGTAATTTGAGATAATATTTTAGATATTTTTATCTTTATCCTTTTTAAAAAAACTATAAAAAGAGGAGATAAAGAAGGATTAAGGAGATTAAAATTAGATTTGGATTATTAATTGTGTTTATCTTTTTTAGGGTTTTCTCTTTTTCTCTATGAGGAATTAAACTCATTTTTCTGGTTGAAGGTTAATGAAGCTTTGATTCACCATTACTGTGAGATCTTTCTTGTGCTTTTAATTGTTTTATTGCTCTTTGGGTATTTGTTTATTCTCTGAATTATTGTCATGATTATGTTTGTTAATTAGATAATTGGCCACTATTTAATTATCAACTTAGTCTACTGCCAATTAGAAGATTCATCGTATGAAGATTTTGATATTTGTGGCAAATAACATAGCAATGCATTGCGTTATAGGAATAAATAATCTAATTTAAATGAACCATCGTATGTGTTTGTTAATTAGGATTTGGGTCTCTCTAATTTTCAAGCTGTCAATTGATTAAATCCTATGATTGTATCTAGGGTTGTCTATTGATTAAGGAAATAACCAATGGTCGTACCTTGGTTATCAACTAATTAAGGAGAGATTGGCTATTAGAGTGTCTCAGTAGCTATAACCAGTCTATTCATAAGCAGTAATGATTTATAGTTGTATCGATTATCAGTAATCGAATCAAAACTGAATTAATTCCTTCAACTAGAGTTTTCTCATTTTGAATTACACTTTTAATTTGCATTCTAAATATTTTTAATTTGATTTTCATTATTGTTAACAATCCCCCAATTTTACATTTTCATTTAAAAAGGATTAAAATAATTACCAGTCTCTGTGGACACGACCCTGCTCAATCACTATACACAATCTTGTTTAGAGTAGGTTTTTATATTTGCTTGCTTCGACACCCATCACACCACTAATATCCTTACAACTCATTATCTAAAATAATCTTCATAGTAGTCAGTTGATTAACCAATCTGTAAATTTCACTAATGTATTCGGTTATACTATGCCCCTCATTGTATTTCAAGTTAACAAGTATTTTTATTAAATTGGCTTTATTCTATGCTATCAGCTACTCATAAATTGTTTCCAATTTCCTCCAAAGGACATCAACCCTGGATTCATTTTCAACACGGTGTTACATTCTTTAATTAATCTATGATCTAATAGTACCCACAGCCTTTTGGTTCATAAATTGTTTCCAATATCCTTCAAAGGACATCAACCCTGGATTATTTTTTTGATATGGTGGTACACTATTTGATCAATCTATGATCTAATAGCACCCACGACCTTCTAGTTATTAAGCCCATTGTTATCATCTAAATCAGTGGATCTAACTTCTTCACCTTCATTGAGTTCATGTAAGTCTTTCATGCAAAGTATATTCTTCATTCTAAACTTCCAAATACAATAATTTCATGACTTTAATTTAGTCGTGCACATCGAAGATTCCTTCATCTCAGCACACAAGTAATAAAGCATACAACCTAACTCTCTGATACTACTGTATTGGGAAAAGAACCCACATAAGCAACTGCAAATTAAGTGAAAACAAACTCTTTCTCTCTTTATGCGATTAAAATGGGATGTGTACCATAAATAAATAAGCAGAAAATAAATCAACACAATCAAAAGCAATAAATCAACCATAAGAGATATATTTTTTTGTGGAAAACCTAAAATAGAAAAAAATAAGGGACCATAGTCTAATATAGCCTTCCACTATATTAATAATAGGATTACAATATAAATTCCTCTCTAGATAACACTAGAGGCTAACAACATAAAAAATCTCAATAATCTTGGTTTATAGTAACAGCTTAATATTTATCTTTCTAATAAGTGGGTATCTCAATTAACAGTCAATGAAAGAATAAAACAAAAATCATAACCAGTAGGAATGTAGAAGACGATCCTAGGAACTTACCCTCTAAATTTAAAAGAAAACAAAGTTAAATTTGCTTTCTAATTGTCCAATCAAAGGTTGAAACCCATACCTCCAAATTCAAGTTCCTGCCACTATTCTTCCTTTTCTTCTCTCGTCATTTTTGCGTTATTAATAATGGTTGCAACTTCCACTTATTTTTCTTTATATAATGTAATTTTCGAAACTTATTTTAATGGAAACTTTTATTGAAGTCTAAAACTTAATAAAAGTCGCATATTAAGCAATCCTTTTCAACTTTGGGCTTTTGGCCACTCAAATCTAGGAGGCTGCTAATTTGTTAGTGATATTAAATGAAAATATGACCTAGTCCCTAGTTAGAGTCATGACCGTGTATTGGATATAGAAACAAGAGAACTAAAACAATAAATCAACTTATTAATAGTATAAATCAACAGTAATTTCATTGTTTTAAAAATTTATATTGAGTTATAGGAAACTAAATATGCTTTTTATTTATAAAATTCATAATAATAAATAAATACCCCCCTAAAAAAAGCCGGATACACCTCAACTTAGCCCACAAATGCCTTTGCCCATAACTTTGATTTCCCATGATCCATGGTCTCATGGACTAGTGGTCTATGATTCCTAGTGTAAATTTTTGGTGTCTGTTACATGGTCTCTTGAACTTATAATTCGTAGTCCTCTGATGAGTAGTTCCACCATCTCTTTTTGACTCATTCTTAGTTCCATTAATTTATCATTTCACCTTTTCCTCACACCATCCACAATTTTTTTACTTTCATACTCCTTGCTATAATAATAATAGTCATCAAGTTCTAATCCAATTTGAGCATTTTCTTTAATTAGTCAGAACAATGGCTTTCCCATTAAAATATTCCTAACAAATAACAACTAAGAGTCGGTTTGGTTAATATTTTTGCTTTTAGAAGAATTTTTATTAGTTATGTTGTATATATAATCAACTATGTAGAGAATTAGTTAAATAATTGGTAAAATTTATTTCTAAAAGTACTGTAAGTTTTAAAAGTGGTCGTATATATTTGATAAATCTAATTGTTAAACTGCTGTAAGAATATAATGAGTAAAATAAATATAATATCAAATAAAATTTACTTGTATATTTATAAACATGTATATCTACTATTTTTTATTGTATATATAACAATTTATAATGAAAATAAATATTTTTTATTAATTTTATTTTCATTCTATTACCTTAATATTATTGGCAATAATATGAATCTCTTTAAATTTATTAATTTTATTTCTTAATTGAGTAACAATAATTTTGGATTTGCATTATGTTTTTGGACTATGAACTTTAAAGCTTGATAGATAGCAATCATTTGTGTTTTTTTACTTGTTAATTAATTTTTTAATTTTGCATCAATATTTAATGAATAAAAAAGTAATTGGGATAAGCCCAACTCACACTTGTGCGAATTAGATTGAGTTGGGTTGGATTTTTTCTAACTCTTACTGTGTACATATAAGTTGGGCTGATTGACACCCTATCCAACTAGTAACTATCTTTAATTGCTTGGGAAAAAAAATTAAACCCATATAAACCCCTAATGTTAGTTAAATGTCAATTTTATTGATCATTTTTTTCTTTTGAGATGTGTTGGACATTTATTTAAGTTAATTTAGTCATATTATGAGTTTCATCATTGGAACTATGAATAACATGTTGAACCTAAAAGTAATGATAAGGGTATTATTTTAACAATTTTACTTCATTTATCTCCACACAACCAACTTTTAAAAACTTCTTCACATTTTTTCTTTAACTATAATTTTTTTACAAATGGAGAGGGTTGTGAGTCCATTCCCAAAATTTCGAGAGTCTATATGTGTATTTGAACAAATCTTAAAAGGTTGGGTCATTTTTTTTCAAAATTACTGTTATTTTTATTTTTATCATTAATTTCCTAAATTATTATAAGAAAAGGTACTTTCTTATTAATTTTTAAAATGTAAGAGGATGGGCAAATTCCAAACTAATCACTTTTTAATTTTTACCTACCCTAAATTTGAACTTAGAGCATCACCCAAAAAAAAAAAACTTTAATGAGAAATTTTTGTAAATTATATAAAACTATTTCTCAAATTATAACTCATATTCCAGAGACTAATACTGATATATTTGTAATTAAATAATTACTAAAACTAGTTTTATATTAAATCTTTACATTAGATCTTAAACAATACTTTTCAAATTTTAATCATTTATAATATTCGAGGGACATCTACTTTTACTCATATAAGATTATTAAAAGCTTCAAATGTCTCTTTAAATAAGATTTTTCAAATAAGATAGTACTTTTCTTTCTTCAATATTAAAAAGTAACTTCTTTCTCTTTAGTTAAGATTATTTTTCATATCATCATTATTGAAAAGAGATAAGTGCTATAGCCGCGATTTTTTTTTCAAACTGTTTATATTGAAATATAGATTAGCAAATAGACATTTAGAGAATAAAATTAAAAAAGTCTTGATGTTTATAGCTGATCAATTAGATAAAATTATTTAAAGCTTACTTTGACAATTGTTTCAGTAATATTAAGAGTTCCAACATTTAAAATATCGATTTATTTGATAGTTTGTGTAATTAATATCTCACGTTGAACATTAATAACTAATCCATTTGTGATAATTAGCTATATGAAACTACGAGAGACAGAGCTAAATAGAGCATTAATATATTTAGTTCGGTTATTCAAACCATTTTCTTTTTAACTTGTTAAGAATTTTCGAAGTGATTTTGCAGAAAAGATAAGGATTGACGCAATTCTATAATCAAACATGAAAGTTGAAGCATGTGTTTTGAAACTTCTCAATTTGTGAATTAGAAGAAAAAAAAAACAAAAATGTTATGAATTTAAAAAGAAAAAAAATGGTTGAGGTACGTTGAGGTTAAGTTTGAGCTTAGAAATATCTCTAATAAAAAACAGCGAGCACAATTTTATTTGATTGGACATCTCATTATCAGCAATTGTGGATCCCTTCTTTATCCCTTTCGTTCTTTCTTCTTCTCTTCCCGCTAAGACTATAGAATATCTAAAGTCTCCCTTACACTGCATTCACCCAATTTTGTTCTTCTAAATAGAAAGTGCATGGTAATGGCGTAATGTAGTTGCAGTGTAGCAGTAGTGACGTTTCACCCAATTTTGTTCTTCTAAATAGAAAGTGCATGGTAATGGCGTCATGTAGTTGCAGTGTAGCAGTAGTGACGTTTTCACCTTCACCTTCACCTTCACCTTCACCTTCGAAGGTATGCAAAAAAACTTCTGTTTCTTGTGTCTCCAGTTCTACTAGCACTGCTGAACAAATCAATAGTAATACTAGTAATACGCATAATTTTAGCTATAGCAGAGCCTCACCATCCGTGCGATGGCCTCACCTCAAGCTCAATGAACTTTACCCTTCCCCTCAAACCCAGTTCACCCATGTGGGTTTGCCTTCGGAGCCCAAAAGTGAATCCCAGAATGTTGATTCTGTTGAACCATTCCAATTAAATGATGAAAGTCAAGTAGCTGTAGAGAGAGTTAGTAAGACCAAGGCTAAGAAAATGACTAAATTGGCTCTCAAGAGAGCTAAAGATTGGAGGGAGAGAGTGAAATTTTTAACTGATAAGATTTTAGGACTCAGAGAAAATCAATTTGTTGCAGATGTGTTGGATGAAAGATCTGTGCAGATGACGCCCACTGATTATTGCTTTGTCGTTAAATGGGTAGGCCAGGTGAGCTGGCAACGCGCATTGGAGGTCTATGAATGGCTCAATTTGCGCCATTGGTATTCACCCAATGCCCGTATGCTCACCACCATATTGGCCGTTCTAGGGAAGGCCAATCAGGAGAATTTAGCTGTTGAAATATTCATGCGTGCCGAATCTGCAGTTGATGATACTGTCCAAGTGTATAATGCTATGATGGGCATCTATGCTCGTAATGGTAGATTTCAGAAGGTGCAAGAACTGCTTGATTTAATGCGCAAGAGAGGATGTGAACCTGACCTTGTGAGTTTCAATACTTTGATAAATGCACGATTGAGATCGGGTGCTATGGTGCCTAATTTGGGAGTTGACCTTTTAAATGAGGTTAGGAGGTCAGGGCTTAGACCGGATATAATTACGTATAATACTATTATTAGTGCTTGTTCACGCGAATCAAATTTGGAGGAGGCTATGAAGGTTTATGGTGATTTGGAGGCACATAATTGTCAACCTGATTTATGGACTTATAATGCGATGATATCAGTTTATGGCAGATGTGGACTCTTTGAAAAAGCAGAGCAGCTTTTTAAAGAACTGGAATCCAAAGGGTTTTTCCCCGATGCTGTCACGTATAATTCTTTGGTGTATGCTTTTGCAAGAGAAGGGAATGTGGAGAAGGTGAAAGAGATTTCTGAAAATATGGTGAAAATGGGGTTTGGTAAAGATGAAATGACATATAATACTATAATCCACATGTATGGGAAGCAGGGGCAGCATGAAGTCGCATTGCATCTGTACAGGGACATGAAATTGTCAGGTAGAAATCCTGATGTTGTTACGTACACTGTATTGATTGATTCACTTGGGAAAGCAAATAAGATATCAGAGGCTGCCAATGTGATGTCAGAGATGTTGGATGCAAGTGTTAAACCTACTTTGCGAACTTATAGTGCTTTAATTTGTGGGTACGCCAAGGCCGGGAAGCGACTGGAGGCTGAAAAAACATTTGATTGCATGTGTAGATCTGGGATTAGACCTGATCATCTAGCATATTCAGTTATGTTGGATATCTTTCTCAGGTTCAATGAGACGAAGAAGGCAATGGTGTTGTATCAAGAAATGGTTAGTGATGGTTTCACTCCGGATCAGGCCCTTTACGAGATCATGATTGGAGTCCTTGGAAGAGAAAATGAAGGGGAACAGATTAGAAAAGTGGTCAGGGATATGAAAGAACTGTCTGGTATAAACCTGCAAGAAATTTCATGTATTCTTATCAAGGGCGAATGTTACAAACATGCTGCTGAGATTTTAAGATCGGCCATCTCTAGTGGCTGTGAACTGGATCATGAGAAATTACTATCTATTTTGAGTTCGTATAATGTGTCTGACAGGCACTTAGAAGCATGTGAGTTGCTTGATTTCATGAAAGAACATGCTTCAGAATCCACTCCTCTGTTAACTCAAGCTTTGGTCATCATGCTTTGCAATGCTCAGAAACTGGATGCTGCTTTGGAGGAATACAGTACCACTTGGCGATTTGGATTTTTTAGTAGGAGTAAAACAATGTATGAGTCCTTAATTCACTCCTGTGAGTATAATGAACGCTTTGCTGAAGCTTCTCAGGTGTTTTCTGACATGAGATTCTATAATATTGAACCCTCTGAAGATCTCTACCAAAGTATGGTTGTCGCATACTGTAAGATGGACTTCCCAGAGACAGCACATTTTGTGGCTGATCAGGCTGAAAAGAAAGGAATTCCTTTTGATGATCTTTCTATTTATGTTGATATAATCGATGCATATGGGAGAGTGAAACTATGGCAAAAAGCTGAAAGTTTGGTGGGGTTTCTACGACAAAGATGTGCATCTGTTGATAGAAAGGTCTGGAATGCTTTAATAAAGGCTTATGCTGCAAGTGGCTGCTACGAGCAAGCTAGGGCTGTTTTTAACACGATGATGAGAGATGGTCCTTCCCCAACTGTAGATTCTGTCAATGGTCTCTTGCAAGCTCTGATTGTTGATGGGAGATTGAATGAACTTTACGTGGTGATCCAGGAGTTGCAAGACATGGATTTTAAGATAAGCAAAAGTTCCATTCTTTTGATGCTTGATGCATTTGCACGAGCTGGAAATATATTTGAGGTGAAGAAAATATACCATGGAATGAAGGCTGCGGGCTATTTTCCTACCATGTATCTTTACAGAGTTATGATTGGATTGTTCTGCAAAGGAAAGCGGGTGAGGGATGTTGAAGCCATGGTTTCTGAGATGGAAGAAGCAGGATTTAGGCCTGATCTTTCAATACGGAATTCTATGCTCAAGCTGTACACAGGAATTGAGGATTTTAAGAAAACTATTGAAGTTTACCGGGCGATTCGAGAAGCTGACCTGCAACCAGATGAGGAAACTTTCAATACTTTAATTATAATGTACTGCAGGGATTGTAGACCAGAAGAAGGGTTATCATTGATGCATGAAATGAGAAAGTTGGGCTTAGAACCTAAATTGGATACCTACAAAAGCCTGATTTCAGCATTTGGTAAGCAGCAGCAGCTGGAACAAGCAGAGGAACTTTTCGAAGAGCTGAGATCCAAAGGGTGTAAACTGGATCGGTCTTTTTATCACACAATGATGAAAATTTATAGAAATTCTGGTTATCATTCCAAATCTGAAAATCTATTAAGCATGATGAAAGAGTCTGGAGTGGAACCCACCATTGCCACAATGCACTTGCTGATGGTCTCTTATAGCAGCGCTAGGCAGCCACAAGAAGCTGAAAACGTTCTTAGCAATTTAAAGGGAACAAGTTTAAATCTCGATACACTACCATATAGTTCAGTTATTGATGCATATCTCAGAAATGGAGATTCTGCTGTTGGAATTCAAAAGCTCATAGAAATGCAGGAAGAGGGTATCGAGCCAGACCACAGAATATGGACTTGCTTTGTCAGGGCTGCAAGTTTATCCCAGCATACTAGTGAAGCCATTATCCTCCTAAATGCAATCCAAGATGCTGGCTTTGATCTTCCAATCAGGTACTTAGTTACTTTCAGTTTGCGTCCACGATCTCCTGGACAGACGCTTTTGGGTTTTCCTTTCTTTATGTTTTCAGTTTTTCCTATGAATAAAGTAATCGTTTGTGATTTTTGTTTCTTAGGCTTCTGACAGAAAATTCTAAGGCACTGGTTGCAGAAGTAGACCATTGTCTACAAAAACTAAAACCCATGGAAGACAATGCTGCTTTTAACTTTGTCAATGCTTTGGAGGACCTATTGTGGGCATTTGAACTGCGAGCCACTGCCTCATGGGTTTTCCAATTGGCAATCAAAATGGGCATATATCGCCATGATGTCTTCAGGTAGGTTCAGGTGGTTTCAGGTTTAAACTATTTGTGCTGTTTTCTATCATGCTGAAAAATTAACTAATTAACTAATAGCCAAAAGAAGAAGAGATTAGAACTTTTTCTTCATCAAGAGATGTTAAGGTGTAAGAGCAGTTTGTGATTTACCAATTGTGTTGTAAAGGCTAAAAGAGCATTTAATGATAATATATACATAGATAGACCTAAGATGTACTAATATCTTGTTTGTGTGTCCTGCATCAGCAAAGCTTGTTAAAAATAGTAAACAAAAAAGCGAGGTTTAAAGGGCGCTTGCTGTTGTTTTACAAACATCACTTGTCATTTTTCAAAAATGAAAATGCCAAAAGCATGTCTTGTTAGCCTTTTTATGGATTGTTCTACTGTTTTATGAATACATGTGAGAAACAACAAATAGTTGTTCTCTAAAAAATGCTAGGTAATTGTGATTATTTTTTTTTTAATTAAATTATATTAATCAAACAAATTTTGGTAAAACATTGAGCAATATACATATTGAACAATGCAATTTATTGACAAATAACATTAACAATTAATTCTATCAAAGTGTTTTTACTGTTTAATTTTCAGATATTATCTTCAAAGCACACTACCAGTTGTAAAACAATATCAGACATGCCTTGAGGGGCTCAGGGCTATTTCGTAACTCATTGACCCTGTACTGTGCAAGCCTGTGAACAGTACTGCATCATGTGGAAGATCAGACAATCATTCTTCCATACTTTATGTTTTTGGGTTCTTAATTTGGCTTATGCCTTGAAGTCTCTGTGTTGCAGGGTAGCTGACAAGGATTGGGGGGCTGACTTTAGAAAACTGTCAGGTGGTGCGGCTCTTGTCGGTCTTACTCTATGGCTAGATCATATGCAGGTGAGTTTGTTTCTATTTTACTCTTCTCTTGATTTACATTTATTAAAGATGTCTTGTCAGAGATTGAAATTTGTCCAATAAAACTTCACTGTCTTGTTCTTATTTGTGGGTGGACAGTGGTACTGAGTACAATTATTCACTCTTGTTTATGCTGTTTATCTCTGTAAAAATGTTACAGTATTTTTTTATCTCCGACAACCTTGAGCTGTTGCCCAGTTTGTAGGACGTTTGCAACTTGAGCGGTTCTTAACTTCAGTGTCCTAATTTCAGTGTCTCTGATAATGTTAATTTGTGTCTCGCATTGGCTGGTAAAAAGAAGTCACTTGGCTTATAAGTAGTATAGGTCTACACAATAGGCTAGTCTTTTGGGTTAAATACCTAGACATGCTAGTGTCGGCTCTCCTAGCAAATGGTATTAAAGCCAACCCTAATAATTAGATTGTGGTGGAACAACTCAAGTGTGTCAGATGAAGGGCTGGGGCTGGTGTATGCTCTCCACCACAGGTGGTTTTGCTGGGTGTTGGGGGTTGGGAAATTGTTGAGTTGTGTACAACATTAGCTAGTAAAGAGGAGCTACATGGACTTATACCAGCCCCTCTACCCAACGAGCTTGTCTTTTATGTTGGATACTGAGACGTCCTAGGCCTTATCCCCTCAACAGATATTGTTTCAATAAATGACTTCCAAAGTCTCATATTCCTTGAACATCTGGGACTACTGAACTGCATCTAAAGCCCACCTTTGGCTGCCATGCTAAAAATACCAGAGCTTCGGCCATGTGACTGAATACAATCTTTTCTTTTTCCTATGATTGCTCACTTCTTTCATAATAAACGTAAATATGTAAATGTTAGTTATTTAGGTGCTATAGCTATTTAGAGGCGGCAACATAAGATTGAGATTGAAGTTTGATTGGAATCTTGTCTGCTTATGTTTGATTTTGTGTGGAAAAAGAACTATTAATTAAAATTTGACCCAAAACATCGAAAATATACATCAAAAACAGGAGAAATGTGAAGACTGAAAAACACACCTTAGTCTCCGGAGAAGAAACAAGAAACATGATGACAATAAAACTTTCAACTGCACTAGTAACTGAATACAACTGAGTACAACTACTAAAATATAGCTATCACTCACATTAATTCAACTCATAAATATGACT
This sequence comes from Luvunga scandens, assembly GCA_030449905.1. Lineage (NCBI taxonomy): Eukaryota > Viridiplantae > Streptophyta > Magnoliopsida > Sapindales > Rutaceae > Luvunga > Luvunga scandens. The sequence goes on along the minus strand of JASUUG010000210.1, from coordinate 16,030,066 downwards.
TGGTTAACTATAACTCATTATTTGGATTCGTAAAGATGACTTGGTCAACTTCGACTTATAAAGATGACTTGGTCTACACAAACCCTTGACTCAGCTATGACACAATTAAGCCACTTAAACAAACAAGCATGATAGTATGGAAAGTGGAGCCTTCAGCAGCAAAATCCATTATTTCATGTAGATTATAATTCAAAACATAAGTTTCATTGGGCATATTTGTTGGTTAGCTGTCTGATACTCTTTTTGGAACTTGTGGAGTGAAAAAGATAGGACACCAATCAATCAGTGGGAAAGCAACCTTCACTCTCAATCATATCCAATTATAGGTCTCTATTCACTAATTTCTGAATTCTTTTATTCATATCTCAAATGTCAAATCCTTCACCTGCTGAAGGATCAAAAAGAGGGTTATGTTTATCTTGGTTCTTCCTTGCTTTTGGAATTACCACGAAGATCTAGCTGGTGCCTAGGGAATTAAGGATTTTTCAGTTGAACCGATAAAATTTGAAACAATAGTCTAAGTCACAGCTTATCATCATTTGGATTTTGAACTGATGGCTGCATAAGAGTCTTGGCCTAGGGGAAGTGAGCCATAGGACACCAATCCAATTTTACTATACTAGCCTCTTAAAGAGACCTTCCCTGAGCAAAATCAACGGGGCCATCTAATCACTGGCATCTTTTATGCAGGATCAAAACCTCAGATGTTTTATTTGTGTTATGTAATATTCTGATTTTAGTAAATTTGAATGTGTGTGAGTGCATATAAGGATCTGCTGTAAAGGTCCTTTTTCACCATCCTTCACTAAGACTTTAAATATAATTTTGTTTTTCATTTTTCTAACGTAAAAATTACCTTTCATTGGCAGGATGCATCTTTGCAGGGCTGTCCTGAGTCTCCAAAATCAGTTGTTCTTATAACGGGGACAGCAGAATACAACATGGTTTCCCTAAACAGTACCTTAAAGGCTTGCCTCTGGGAGATGGGATCCCCTTTTCTTCCTTGCAAAACAAGGAGTGGACTTCTTGTAGCTAAAGCTCACTCCCTCAGAATGTGGCTTAAGGACTCCCCATTTTGCTTGGACCTCGAGTTGAAAGATGCTCCATCTCTCCCAGAATCAAACTCAATGCAGCTCATCGGAGGATGTTTCATAAGACGTGGGCTTGTACCTGCATTCAAGGACATTACTGAGAGACTTGGAATAGTGAGACCGAAGAAATTTGCTAGGTTAGCTTTGCTGCCGGATGACAGAAGGGGCAAGGCTATCCAAGCTGATATTGAAGGGCGTAAAGAAAAATTGGAAAAGATGAAGAAAAAGGTTCAGGTTAAAGGCACAAGAAATATGGAGCTTGGAACAAGAAGATATGTTCGAAGAGCCTTTACATCAAAGAGATGAGAGTAGATGAAAAAAATTGCAATTAATCTGATTCACTAGTGTGAAGAACGGCTGGAGCACTTGTAGTTTAACTTAGCCTCTTACCTTCGGAGCACGGTACTGTGTGGCTGAGTAGCTGCTTATTATGTATAGCTGTGTTCTCTACATAAATGTCACAGAAACATTTCTACCAAATATTTCTCCAGGTAATAGTGTGACATTGTCTCAATTCCTTTCATTGCAAGTCTTTAATTCATTTTTTTTATTTTTTCACGTTTCCTGAGTTTATTAGACCCATTTCTTTTTTCAGTTTTCTTTCTCGCTATCGTTATTTCCTTCTTTATCGCATCAATTGTACCTTGTCAAGAGTGACAAAATAACAAGATGCAATTTTTTTTCATTGTTTTCCCCACAGTAGTCCCTGTTGGAACAAGGAAGATGGAACTCTTCTTTTTTCATTCAGCCTGAGCAAAAGCCCTCACGATTTAATGATCTTATATTGTTCCTTGATCATTGGAGAGAAAAATGGTGTGACAGAAAGTTGCAAATTTCATGCTCATTCCAGTGTATCGGCTTCATTTCAGAAAATATCAACAAGTGGAGGTGGAAGCCAAAAGCTGTGCCATGGTTTTCCCTGGAGTTCGTATTAGTTGAGCACTAGCTTTATGTCCAGCATCAAAGTTCCATTAGGAGGTAGTTTTCTTCGTCTGGCTGTCTTCACAAAACATAGCTTGCCCATTATGTTTTCACCCATCAAGCCATAAAATCTGGAAAAATAGGCTTGTGAACTTGAATATGGCTATATTTATCAGGATAAAGGAAATGATTATCTACGCTTTTGAAACTTGGCTGAGGACTGGCTATACACTGATGGATGAATGCGATCTATTTGTAGGAAAGGTTTTACTGTTATGCCTTAGTCGAGAAGGTGCCTCAATGGGATGGTTATCCTTTATAACCAGAATTGATTGCACAAAACTTTAAATGCCTTTTCCGTGCCATTTGCGGTTTGCACATTGATAGTGCAATCAATGTCCCAGGTACTTTTACTTGGTATAGAATTTGTGCACTTGGCTGTACTGAATTGGAGTAACTGTAATTGGCGGTTCAAGACGATACTAGCCACCTAGCTTGGAAAAGGCTAAAATGGTGTTTGCCGGAAGTTCGATCAACAATCGACAAGCCGTCCAGCATTCCTGTGTATACATACATATATATATATATATATATATACATATACATATATATATATATACATATACATATATATATATATATATATATATATATATATATATATCTGTGTGTTTGGTATCACTGGGTTGATAATAGCTTGACTGCTCAAGTAGAAAGATAATGCGGCCGGCCTTTTCTTTGGATTACTGGAAACTAAGAACTATAATTACATGTGGAAGGGATATTACCATGCTTGAATTGCAAGTTTAATTTCACGAGAAAGTCAGAGGATTGTACAAAAACTCAGTCATCACACAAGTCGGAAAAATTAGAAAGGGATTATCCTCCAAGAAGATAAAATAAAAAAATGCACCAAAAAAAAAATGTGCACCACATTTGAAACTCGATGGAACTACGGAGGTTTTGGTTAAAATTGTATTGTGCTTTTTTGTTTGTTTGAAAGTTATAGCACTATTTAGAATTGAAAATTTTTTATTAATTTGTCTTAGTTTCAGTCAATACACAACTACAATCAAGTAACAACAAAGTAAAATATATTTGTGTGACTTATTTTAACGCACACGTTAATTTGTATAAAGTCTAGGCTCTATTATTATCGATGTATAAAAGAAATTATTGATAAAGTATTTTATAATGTATTGTTAGTATTTTTTTTCATTTATTTACGTAGCACACCAGAGAAGCTCAAACTTAAAGTTTGAATTATAAGAAAGTTGGTCCTTACCGTTGGAGCTAAAACTTTTGATCAAATTGATGTTGAAAATGAACATAGGCAAACGAAGTAGAAACTGAATGTTTTTCTTAATTTTAAAAAATATTTTATGTTATTTTATAATAAATTTTTAAAAAAAAATTATTTGATCTGAAGCTTGGGAAATAAAAAATGATCCGGTATCTGGTATCTGGTATGAAACATCCACCCTTGATGATAATTGTTGTTAAGTGGGTCTGGTGACTCGCAACTTTAATAACCCCACGCTGCCCGGCCCAGTACAGCCCAATTGGGTAGCTAGGGTTTTGTTTACTATATGAAGGAATGCAAATGAAACCCTCAAAAATTAGGTTTGTATGTGGTCGACGTTGTGAGAAAGGAGAAACTGAAAGCATAGGTAGTCCTCGAGCTCTAGCCCTACCCAGGTTCAAGTTAATTTATGTTATGTTTATCTTTTTTTAATAGAATTTATGTTATGTTTGATATTCATAGAAAAAAGGGGACATCTACACTATTAAGGTTTGGAAAAATGATAACTAATATTCTTAAGTTTTTAAAAAGGAATACTAAGATTCTTTTTTTACTATAACACCCTTTTACTTTATTATCTCCAAAAAATTTACTCTAATGTTTTATAATAAATATAAATATAACATTAAAATATATGTAATAATATATATATTTCAAAATAATTTCAATATTTAAAAATATTTTAACATTTTACAATATATTAGATTTTTATTATATTAAAGTAAATTTTATAATAAATAGAATCATAATATTAAAATAAATGTATTAAAATTTAAATTAATTTGAATATTATGTAAAATAATAATTTTAACATTATTGGTATGTGAGATTTTTTAATTGTAAAGTGTATTTAATGCAAACATTTATTTAAAATCTATACAATAAATAAAAATACATTATTAAAATAAATATAATAATTTACATATTTAAAATTATCAAATTATCAAATTATCAAACTATTTTAATATTACATTATTTAAATAATATTTTCATTTATTATAAATTTTCAAGTCAACATTTTTGGGATAATAGTAGTAAAGGGTATAACGGTCAAAAAAGAATCTTAATGTCCCTTTTTTTAAACTTAAGAGTGTTGGTGATTATTTTTCTAAACTTTAAAAATGTTAAGACGTTCTTTTTTCTATACTGAATTTGAATTTGAATATTGATTACAGTTAAAGTAAGAAAGAAGAAATATGAAGCATAATAATATGATTCCAAATGGGCACTTTTAGAAGCTCTGGCAGAACTATGTCAAGACTTTGGTTTAATGAATCTGCTCGCAGAACTCAACGACGTATCAGTCAGTTTTCTTTCCTTAATTAACTTCCTTTAACCTCACATTTTGTGATTGTTGTTGTTGTTTTTGTTGTTATGGTTTGCTTTTTCATGATGCTTATAACCTGTCGTTTGTTTTTTCGTTTGTTTGTTCGTTTAACAACAACATTGCAGCAGCTCGTCAAAAGAAGGCAGTTAAAATCTTCCCTCGGCCTACCTGCTGGTCCTCTACAGCCCATGGTCCATGGCCAGACATTGAAATAAAACATGAAATTAAGGGGCTGGAAGAGGCTTTACTCCTGAGGAATTCAAGGTATTTCCTTTTCTTGTTTTGTTTTTCTTGTATTAATGCAAAAAAATAATTAATATTTCAGGGATTTTGGATTTGACATGATCTTATTTTTTTATTAGATACAATCGAGTGCATTGTTGTTGCACTGTGAAGATTTATACTATCCTCATGCTAAACGTTTTGCGCTAAAATCGACCTGGGCTGCCGGAATTCCCAAGAAACTGGCACCAACTATTAGGATTTCAGTCTATCACCGACGCAAGAACCATTCTCTTGAGGGTCTTCAATCTAATGGTCAGATGCTGAAGAGTTACAAAGCCAAATCGGTTGTTTTCCCATGACGTGTTCACAAGTTTAAGGTAATTTTTTTATATTTTTTTTGCCACAATTTTTTTTTTTAAAAATTTTTTTTGCTGCTGTAGTTATTTCTTGCTTGCTATAAAGTTATTTTATATCTGTTATCTTAGTTTACTTTTTGATCTGGATGCAGTCAGGCTGGTGATTCTGCTCCTTGAGGAATTAGCAACAGCAACTCAAGTACAAGGACCTTACATGCCCATTACTCTTGAGAAACCCACTGTTGAGCTTGTTAAGGCTACTCAAGATATGAAGTCCTTCAAGGCTTATGACAAGCTTCGTATTGAGCGCACAAATGGGCGTCATATTGGCGCCAGGATGAAAAAGGCTGCGGAAGCTGAAAAGGAAGAGAAGTAACACAACTTGTTTTACTTTTTGTTTATGCAACATTTCGAACATGGGACTTCTTGTTTATGCAACGTTTCGAACATGGGACTTCTTTTTGCTTGCACCTCATTTTTTAATCTGTTTTCTACAGTTATTGGAAACTGTTAGTTTTAGTCTCAAGTTGTCGTTTGGACTTATGAGCATCAAGATTCTTGTTTATGTATTTTGGCCTGTCTTGTTTTTGAATCATTTTTTGAATGAAGCAGATTCTTGATCTCTACTACTTAAGCTTTTGTTGAAGCGCTGGCTTGTTTTTTGTCTGTGGTTAATATTTTAACTTGCATTGTTGCAATGCAATGTGTTATAGTAGCACTTCTAACCCGTCTCTATGATAAAAATAAAGGTCCTAATCCTTGAAAGAGGTCAGATATTTTCAACTAAGGTTAGGGTCGGGCTTTAATCGAGCCTAGCTATTTTTTTTAAAAAAAATTTTGATACTCCAATTCTTCATTCTTTATTAATAATATTATTTATTATTATTCTATTTTTACGTTGAATTTGATTATAAGAAATTTAATAAATTATCTCTTAGTTAACTTTAACAACAATATATACAACATGCAATAATCTGAGAAATTTAATAAGTAAATAAATTAAATAGAAAATACTAAATTAATACAAAGCAAACACAAATGTTAGTGGAGTGAGTTGTCATCACATATATGGAGTGTGCGAGTTTTAACTTTTGCTATTATATTTTTTTAATTTAAATATTAATTAAAGGGTTAAGGGTTGGGTCAAGTTAGGACCTTTTGGTAAGACCCTAACCTTAATCTGAATGTAATCGAGCATGATTTTTTGAACCCAATCCTTTACTCTCTAAATGCAGGACAAACCCCTAAATATTAGGATCGGATCAGTAGGACCAAGAGTTGGGTCGAGTCTTTTTACCATCCCTAATTGATGAAATGTTTAGTATCTCATGGCTGTTCTAGAGACTAATTTCTTTGCAAATTTGTAATCTATTATTACATGAAAAGCATCTACTCTTTCTACTTGTGAAAAGATCAAATGTAGTAAATTTTTGCTTCAAAACCATCATTGACATTACAATCAAGAAACATTTTGATCACTTTTGGATTCAGGTAGTAAATTTGTCCAACGATGGAAACTTTTGACACTCATAGTGTCAATTGAAAGCTGAAAATGTGGTTTATAATTGACAAATTTCATCCCAGTGGAGGACTGTGGTTCCTAACGACTTACCGGTATTTCAAAAAATTTGTACTCCTCAATTGTTAGAAGTGTTCTTATTTATCTAAACTTTAAGTAAATAGATACCAGTAAAACCAATCTATTTTTCTTTTGTCGCTCTAGATCTCTTAACCATTTTTGTATCTTTAAGGTTGCCTTATAAAGGTTATTTTGACTCTTTTGTTTATAAAAATATCATATTGGCATAAAAGCATGTATGATGTATAAAGACTCGTGAATAACTACAATCTCAACATGAGTGGTGATAAGGTGCATGACGGGCTGTGTCACGATTTCACTAACCGAGCTACGGGTCGTCAGCCAATGAAAGTGTGACGGGCGGATCTTGATCAGATTTTTCTAAACATATATGACAGTACAAGTGATGTAATACGATACGTAGGGCAATTACAAATTAAAAAAAATAATAAAAAAGGCTAACTAAAAACAATTCAATTAAGGACGGCAACAAGGTAGATACTATACCAGGATGCCAATACCATACCACTGCCAGTTTGATAAAGAACATTCCTGACCCTTACCTAGGCTTGATCGGGCATGAGTCAGGGACTTTCTGTTAAAAAATATAAATTATACATGTCCCTTTCCTTTATATCTCTTTTATTTTTTAACATATTGCATATATTAAAAGAAATTGATACCTTAATTGTTTAGTTGTAGAAGAACATACAACATCATAATCTTATTTAGAAAAAATCATTTTCAATTTTAGGTAGATAGTAATTTTAATTTGGTCATTACTAAGTTCAATTTTAATCTATATATTACTACGTAGAAATACTAAATCTGTTTAAATGATAGAAAAATACAAAACTTGCCAAACAATTGGAATAATAATGTGATGAGATGACTAACTAGTTTAGAACACAAAATCCTTTTAAATTATAAATAAAATATTTTGTAAATAAATAAATAAGCACTATAGGTTCTACCTCCAACTTAGACATTGTAGATGGTACTTCGATTTGCTAATGCTAAATGCATTTCTTCAAAATTCTTGCCAACTAAATGCTGCTAATAATCCTTTTTCATTAATAAAAAAAAAGTTGTTTATTTGATTTAGCTGAAATTTTAACTTTTAAAACATTAACAAAAATTTACAGTCAACAATGATTCGATGAAACGGGTTTAGTAAGCAAGCATAGGTTATAGTGTTTTATATTTGTACTGTGCCTAATCAATAAACATAAAAAGTTATATGAATATTCGATCTTTTTTATTAAATACGAATAAAATTAAATTCAATATCCAATGCTAACATAACAAACTCTTGCGCTGCTGGAGACCCACAAGAATTTTTTGTCATCCCTAAAAATTAAACAAAGTTAAAAATCAAATGGAAATGGAAAAGAGCACTAATGAGAAACTAACAACTAAAAAATAAAGAACTTTGTTGTTGCGCTAGTTTTGTGGGTAAATTAGTTATTTTATTTTACATTACATATAAAACGACTTTAATCGGTAAATAAAATTAAAAAAAAAAAAAAAAAGGTAAAGGCGTTTAACTGATAGACGTAAAGTAAAAAAGGTTTTGATTGATGGAGTGATTGTCCAAACTATGCCCTGTGGGGAGACTCTGCTGTGCTTGCAGATACAGATGTTGTTGGGATCATGGTCATGGACACCTCCAAGAACAAGTCCAATACAATCGAACTCGAACAGCATCAATAAAAGATCACTTTGTAATTACAATGGAGGATATAGTGTTCACGTAGATTTGGCTCAACGTTTTCACCACAAGCTCAAGTGTTCTGTTAACCAGGGAGGAGCAGGTGAAATTTTCCCAGATAGCCAACGATTAAACTCGCAGGTATATCATCAAGATGAACGTGAACATGATGTTATTATTACTATTATATGGGTTGAACTTGATTTGATGCAATTTTATTTAATATTTAAATTTGATGGGTTGAATGAGCAGAGAAAGGGATTCTGGAACTGGGATAAATGGAAAGTGAGAGCGCTGTCTCTTTTTGTTTTTTCTGAGTTTCATAAATCATGTATGAGTTAATTCATTATTAGTAATTAATTGATATTACTTTCTAACTTCGCGGCTGGACCAGGCTAATTCAGATGAAATGAAGTCGAAGCTTGCAAAGCTTGGACTTGCAGCAGTGCTTGCTTATGGGTTATTCGATGCCGTTACCTATACATCCTTTTTTGTCCTTGCTTTCCTTGGATATGAGAAGAGCACCGGCAAGAATCCTGCTGCTAATCTTCAAGCTCTTTTTGGGGTAAGAAATTGACAACTGCTGAGGGCATTTTTAGTTTAGTGATAAAAACATCTTAAAACAAACTCACCAAGCATTTATAAGTGTGCCATTGAGATGATATGCAGTGCTAAATCTCGCTGAAATGCTGTAAGTTCCTTTATTTTATAGTCAAATTATTTCCTAGTTAATTTTGTTAACGTTTGCCTTTCAAGGGACTAATTTGAATCCATGCTTATGCACACAAACAGCTTTTTCTAGTGGATTATTTTGGTGCAAAACTATTTTAATTGTATTTGAGGATCTATTGACAGTGAGAGACATTGTATTGTCATTTGCCCTCATGTTATCATGCCACAATTCTTTATATTCAGGCGAGGTTCTATTAGTAGTGCAAAGTGTTTGTAGTTCAGATTAATTTGTTGAATGCTTGCTAATACATGGAGATGGTGTCCATATAGCAGATGAGAAAAGGTCACCCACCTTTTTCCCAAATTACAAGTAAACACTAAATGAAGTTACTACTGTTGAAAAATCTTTATTTTGGTATGAGTTTAAAAGAGATGGTGCATTATTATCCATGGTGGACTATGCTTAAAAGCCTCTGATGATTGTTTTCTTTCAAAAAAATTTTATTCATTATTATTATTATTTTTTTTATTATTATTATTATTGGTTTGAAAGCAGTAGTGAGCTCTAGACACTTAGAGAAAGCAGAGTGATAATGAAAAATATGAAATATATGATGACAGAGTAAGTTATGAAGTGTGGGAAGAAATATAAAAACATCTAAAATGTTAATAAACTCTAGAACACTTCAGGAAGGCTAAGTGGTTGAGATCCATTTTAAAGCCAAATGGTGCTGCTGATATTGTATAGATCATCCTGAAGCATCATAGATTTGATTCCTAAGAGAAAGAAGGGTAGAGGAGTGGGCACTGTTTGACATAGTATAAAGTATTAAATAATTATTAACTCAATTGTCCTTGTCATGAACAAAGAGAATCATATTGAGCTAAATATTTGAAGCAACTTACATTGGAGAGACTTGGTTATATTAAAACTGGTGTTGTGCACCCAAGCTTGATAATTGTCATGTCTACTCATAAAGCAGAGTGGGAATATAGAGCATCAAATAATGAAAGAAAATGAAGGAGACACACTTTCTGCTGTCTTCAGACTACACCCAGGTTAGAGAAGCTTTCAGTATCAGATTTGATTTGGGGGAATGGGGGGAAATGGCTTGAGTAATCAACCATAACTCTGTTGGTGACCTTGGACTGATCATTAATCTTCAACAAGAAATGGTTAATGAAAAAAGCTCATCAATAGATCATGAGTTATCCTCATGATTTACTTGGTTTCTGTATCAATCCATCTCTTTCATAGAGGTTTCGTCAACCTCTCTTATCTACTTCAGTTTTTATAATAAATATTTCTTGATGTTTTCCAAATATGTGCAATGAAATTCTCTGTTAATATATATTTTTTTAAATTTTCATTATTGTATATCCACTTGTAGCTTTTCTTTATATATTTAGTTAACATTGGTTCTGGAAAATTCCTAGATTGTTATTTTGATGTGGACGGGGAACAACGTCACGAGGCCATTTCGAGTGGCTGGAGCAGCAGCATTGGCACCTTTTATCGACAAAGGATTAAAGAAGATCCAAAACAATTTCAAGTTTCCAAATCTTGGGTATGCATTTGCACTTGTTGTTTCAGTAGTGGCTGCTTCATGTTTAATGGTCGTTGGCTTGCTTATCCTATCGAGATGGGGAAAATGAGTTGAAGCAATTGTTCTGAGTGATGTCTGCTTGAACTATACATTTGTTGAGGCCTTTGTTAAATCTTGATGCTATATTGAAGGAGTATCTTGATGTTGTCTTGATTGACTCTGGGTCTCTTGATTGTGTCTTGATGTTAATCTTCAAATTGTTTCCTTCAAGTGATGATTTCCAGCTACCTTTGGATTGCTAGCTAAGTGTCACGGGGCGCTCAAATCCCCCGTAATCGGAGGCTAAGTTTGCGCGGGAGCTCACTCAATAAAATGCGGGGTGCGCTTAGCAAAGTCCAGCCTAAGTTCTAGAATTCTTTACAAATTGTAAATATCCTAGAATTCTCTAGAATTAGGCATTTAAGCTCTAAGATATTTAGGCAAGTTGGCAAGTTGCTAGGTGGTTTTAGAGCATTCCATCCAACTCTATAAATAGGCTACCACCCTTGCCATTTTGCACAAAACACACTCCACAATTCCAGCACACACAACACACAACGCTCACACAAGCTCTCAAGCTCTGTTGTAAATTACTCTTGTGAGTAATAAAATTTTATAGTTTGACCACATTGCTCTTGCTTCTCTCTAGCATTTGTATAAGCATTCTTCGCTTAGCTAGTTTGAGAAGTGTTCTAGGCTTACTTAACGACTCGCGTGCTAGAAGTCGACTAAGTGTCGCATAGGTTTGCTGTGCAAAATACTCATTCCGTGACAAGTGGTATCAGAGCTAAAGTTTGCACCCATGCAATTTAGCTCACGAGCAATGACCAACCCTCCTAGCACTACACAAGAGGGCATAGTCGGTGTGGAGTCTCTTGAGCCAACTTGTGGTCATGAGGAGGGACGCGCACAAGTTAAGTCCCGCGGCAAGTCTAAGGCCGCTTTCGTAAAAGCCTTGGAGCCTCGCGTAACCACTCTCGAAATATCCATGTCCGCTATCCAGGACACCCTCGATACTTTGGAGATGAGGGTGGATGGTCTTGAGGGCGAGTATGGTGAGTTCACGGTAGCCACCAAGGCCCTCATGCAAGACCAAGCCGACTCTTTCCGAGGGGAGTTTCGAGCATTCTATGATGAGATGATGAATTTGTGTAGCTTCGTGCAAAGCGAGCTACGAGCGATTCGTTCGAAGGTGGATGAAGTCCGTTTGGATTGGGCATGGCACAAGCGCACACTCACGCCTAGCCAAGCTTTAACAAGCACGAGTGATGCGCATCGGATCGAGGTACCAAAGCCCAACACCTACGATGGTGCTCAAAATGCCACTATCTTGAATAATTTTCTCTTTGGGTTAGAGCAATACTTCGATGCCATGGGTGTTCGTGATGAGGCATCGAAAGTAGGCACCGCCTTCTGCTTTTTTTGGCGCTAGGCGCCGACACCATGGGTGGTGGCGTGAAGCGTGGTGAGATGGGCGGGGCATATCGCTTATCAACACTTATGCCGAGTTCCAACGAGAACTCTACAAGCACTTTGCCCCAAGCAATACAGAGAAGGAAGCACGAGCGCGCCTTCGTCGGCTCAAGCAAACGGGTAGCGTCCACGATTACATCAACGACTTCACTACCCTTATGCTTGAGATGACCGACATGTCCGATAAAGACTCTCTCTTCTACTTCCAAGATATCCTCGAGGATTGGGCCAAGGCGGAACTTGATAGGCGTGGTGTACAAACTCTCGATAACGCCATCGCCATTGCAGAATCACTTGCCGATTACTCCGCTCAACCCAAGGACAAGAGGCCTATCCATGACAAAGGTGGAGAGGGTCGGAAGGACAAGGGCCAAAACTGGAAGGATTAGGGGCAGAAAAAACCTCCAAGCGGCAAGAGCGAGCAAAGCAAACCGGATGTAAAACAGCCACCCAAGGCTCGAAGCCCATGTTTCATATGCAATGGCCGTCATTGGGTACGCGATTGTCTGGAGAAGAAGTCGTTTAATGCCCTAGCCGCCCAGCTCAAGTGCTAATCCATACCTTCGACGGAGGAGCCCCAACACAACATAGGTACCCTCCAACGCCTTGTCGCACTCAAGACTCACCCACCAGCAGCCACGAAGAGTGGGCTCATGTGCGTGAGTGCGCACATCAACGGACACACCGTTCCTGCATTGCTCGACACCAGAGCCACACACAACTTCATTTTCGAAAAAGAGGACAAGCGCCTAGACCTCAAGATCACCAAGGAAGGAGGTACCATGAAGGCGGTAAACTCACCGGCCAAGCCCATCGCGGATACCGCACAAGGAGTGCGTGTAACACTTGGAACATGGAGTGTAAAGCTTGATTTCTCCATCGTGCCCATGGATGACTTTAAAATAGTCCTTGGTATGGAATTCTTTGACAAGGTACATGCCTTCCCACTACCAGCTACAAACTCCCTAAGCATCTTGGATGGGAGTAATGCATGCATGGTTCCCGCCGAGCGCTTTAAGACCACGGACAAGACGCTCTCGGCCATGCAATTCAAGAAAGCTTTTCGGAAGGATCCTAGCTTCTTGGTCTCCATCCAAGAGCTGAACGAAGGAGAATGTCGCTCAAGCTCATCGAGCCAAGTCCCACCACCTATCGAAGAAGTCCTCAAAGAATTTAAGGACGTTATGCCTCCGAAGCTTCCATAAAAGCTCTCACCTAGGCCAGAGGTGGATCATGAGATTAAGCTAGAGCAAGGCGCAAAGCCATCGGCCTTGGCACCCTACCATATGGTGCCATCGGAGCTTGAGGAGTTGCGGAGACAACTCAAAAACTTGCTGGATTCGGGCTATATCTGTCTATCAAAGGCTCCATTCGGTGCACCCGTGCTCTTCCAAAAGAAGAAAGATGGATCTCTCCGGATGTGCATTGACTATCGGGCGCTCAACAAGATCACCATCAAGAATAAGTATCTGATTCTGTTGATCGCGGACTTGTTCGACCAACTTGGCAAAGCACTGTACTTCACCAAACTTGACTTGTGGTCCGGGTACTACCAAGTGCGCATTGCCAAGGGAGATAAGCCAAAAACGGCATGCGTTACCAGGTACGGATCTTTTGAATTTCTTGTTATGCCGTTTGGTCTCACTAATGCACCGGCCACATTTTGCACTCTTATGAATAAAGTCCTCCAACCATTTCTCGACTGCTTCATTATCGTGTACTTAAACGACATGGTGGTGTATAGCACCACGCTTGAGGAACATGCACAACACCTGCGGCAAGTTCTCCAAGTACTAGGAGAGAACGAACTCTACCTCAAGATGGAGAAATGCTTATTTGCTCAATAAGAGGTGGAGTTACTCGGTTATAAGATAGCGGATGGGAAGTTGATGATGGAGAATTCGAAGGTGAAGGCCATCCTCGAGTGGAAACCTCCCACCAAGATACCCGAACTCCGATCTTTTCTTGGATTGGTGAACTACTACCGTTGCTTCATCAAGGGTTATTCAACGAAAATGGCATCTTTGACCGACCTACTTAAGAAGAACCGTACATGGCATTGGTCCGAGGAATGCCAACACGCATTCGAGGAGCTGAAGAAGGCAATTTCTGAAGAACTTGTCCTCATTCTTTCGGACCACACAAAGTCATTCGAGGTGCAAATGGATGCTTTTGACTTCGCCATTGGCGGAGTACTTATGCAAGAAGGCCACCCTATAGTGTTCGAGAGCAGAAAGCTAAATGACACAGAACGCCGCTACATCGTGTAAGAAAAAGAGATGACCGCAATCATTCACTGCCTATGCGTGTGACGACACTACTTGCTTGGCTCACACTTCATGATCTTAACGGATAATGTAGCCATAAGCTACTTCCAAACGCAAAAGAAGTTGAGCCCCAATCAAGCAAGGTGGCAGGATTTCCTTGCGGAATTTGATTACCAACTCGAATATAAGCCCAGCAAAACCAACGTAGTTGCAGATGCTCTAAGTCGCAAAGTGGAGTTGGCAACACTTAGTATGAGCCAATCAAAATCTGACCTTGTCCATCGCATCAAGGAAGGTCTCCAACAAGACCCTCTCGCAAAAGATTTGTTGCGGAAAGTTCTCGAAGGCAAACAAGGCGATTTTGGCAAGAGGAAGGCATCCTCCTCACCAAAGGAGATCGACTCTTTGTGCGAAGGTGGGGAAATTTGTGGAGAAAGGTAATCAAGGAGTGCCACGATTCAAAGTGGGCTGGCCACCCCGCAATAGAACGCACGACCACACTTGTCCAAGCCTCGTACTTTTGGCCACACATGAGAGATGACATTAAGGCCTATGTTGCCACGTACGGTTCTTCTTAAGTAGGTCGATCAAAGATGCCGCTTTCGCTGAATAACCCTTGATGAAGCAACGGTAGTAGTTCACCAATCCGAAAAAAGACTGAAGTTCGAGTACCTTGGTGGGAGGTTCCCACTCGAGGATGGCCTTCACCTTTGAATTTTCCATCATCAACTTCCCGTCCGCTACCCGTTCGTTATCCTATAACTGAGGAACTCCACCTCTCATTGAGCAAATGAGCATTTCTCCATCTTGAGGTAGAGTTCGTTCTATCGTAGTACTTGGAGAACTTGCCGCAAGTGTTGTGCATGTTCCTCAAGTGTGGTGCTATACACAACTATGTCGTCCAAGTACACGATGACAAAGCGGTCGAAAAATGGTTGGAAGACCTTATTCATAAGGGTGCAAAATGTGGCCGGTGCATTGGTGAGACTACGACCATGATGCTTCCGCACCCTTCGAATTTTGGCAAGGCCGAGATGAAGTCCATGGTGACACTTTCCCATGGCCTTGATGCTATTGGTAGGGGCTCCAAGAATCCTGCCAAAAATTGGTGATCCGCTTTGTCTTGTTGGCATACAAGACAAGTTCGCACATAGGCCTTGATGTCATCTCTCATGTTTGGCCAAAAGTATGAGGCTTGCACAAGTGCGATCGTGCGCTCTACTGCGGGGTGGCCAGCCCACTTTGAATCGTGACACTCCTTGATTACCTCTCTCCACAAATTTCCCCACTATCATTTCCACCACTGACCCTACCCTTACTCATCCATCTGATTTTGGTGCACATCAAACCAACACATGTCCTTGGCACACTTCAGCAAACAAATCTTATACTTATCCATATCCACCTTGTGGTAACAAGTCTCGTCCCGGGATAGCACTGACACCTCAGGAAACTCAGATGATTAATCCTGTTTTACAGCTGTCTTACTTTACAGCTGTTACCTTTTTACTTTTGAATAAAGGCTATTCAATAATAGCCATAAGTGTGTATCACGTGTGTACTTTCTTTTGTAAAGTCATAAAAAGTGGATGCATAATTGTTGTTTACTGTTGTTTACTTTTGACTTTGTAAAATCATGTTGGCCACTATCACAAAGTGGTTTCATGATAAGTGTGTTTGCTTTTACTTTTGAAAAGTTGAGGGACACCTGTCGTCCATCAACTACTCTTCTCCCCCTATATAAAGAGAAGTTCTTTGTAAGAAGAAAAAAGAAGAAAGAAATCGTTTTAAAAGTTTGAAGTTTAAAAATCTCTCATGCGTAGCTAAATCCTCCCTTTTCTCTTAGTTCAAAGAAATATGGATTAATAATGGAAAGGGGTTAAGAAATAAAGAATTTATTCATAAAACCTTGAGGAAGTATACTCTACACTTGCTTTTTTGGAAGGATCCTGTGTATCGGAACCTCATTGATATTTTCTCAAAATTAGAAGTTCCCTGTTTTGGCCATGAGTTACCTATGTTTTGAGATTAAATAACTAAAAGGAAATGTTTTGAGTTCTGTACATGGTATATCGGCAGGAATCCATCGACGTAAATTCCAGAGGTCATCCCGAATGGGGACTAGTCTGGTCTGCACTGATGGTCAACAAGCCACGTGCTGCGTACTCTTCCTTTGGAAGAGCACGGGTGCACCAAATGGAGCCTTTGATGGGCGGATGTAGCCCGCATCCTGTAAGTTTTTGAGTTGTCTCCGTAACTCCTCGAGCTCTGGTGGTGCCATACGGTAGGGCGTCAAGGCCAGTGGCTTTGCGCCTTGCTCTACCTCGATCTCATGATCCACTTCTCGTCTAGGTGGGAGTTTTTGTGGAAGCTTCGAAGGCATAATATCCTTGAATTCATCGAGGACTTCTTCGATAGGCAATAGGACTTGGCTTGATGAGTTTGAGTGACATTCTCCTTTGTTCAGCTCCCAGATGGAGACCAAGAAGCTAGGATCCTTCCGGAAAGCTTTCTTGAATTGCATGGCTGAGAGCGTCTTGTCCGTGGTCTTGGAGCACTCAGCGGGTACCATGCATGCATTACTCCCATTAATAATGCTAAGGGAGTTCGTAGCCGATAGTGGGAAGGCATGAACCTTGTCAAAGAATTCCATGCCGAGGACCATCTTGAAGTAATCCATGGGCACGATGAAGAAATCGAGCTTTCCACTCCACGTTCCAAGTGTTACATGCACTCCTTGTACGGTGCCGCGATGGGCTTGGCGGGTGAGTTTAGCGCCTTTATGGTGCCTCCTTCCTTAGTGATCTTGAGGTCTAGGCACTTGACGTCTTCTTCGGAAATAAAGTTGTGTGTGGCTCCGTTGTCGAGCAATGCACAAATGGTGTGGGCGTTGATGTGTGCACTCACATACACGAGTCCATTCTCAGTGGCTGTTGGTGGGTGAGTCTTGAGTGCGCCAAGGCGTTGAAGGGTACCTATGTTGTGTTGGAGCTCCTTCGTCAAAGGTGTGAATTGGCCCTTGAGCTGCGCGGCTAGGGCATTAAGTGACTTCTTCTGCTCTGACGATCGCACGTAATGATGAGGCCATGCGTATGAAACATGGGTTTCGAGGCTTGGGCGGCTATTTTGCATCTGGTTTGCTTTGCCCGCTCTTGCAGCTTGGAGGCTTTTTCTGCCCCCAATTCTTTCGGTTTTGGCCCTTGTCCTTCTAGCCCTCTCCCCCACCTTTGCCATGGCTAGGCCTCTTGTCATTGGGTTGGGTAGAGTAATCGGCAAGTGATTCCACAATGGCAATGGCGTCATCGAGAGTTTGTACACCATGCCTATCAAATTCCTCTTTGGCCCAATCCTTGAGGCCATCTTGGAAGTAGAAGAGAGAGTCTTTATCAGACATGTCGGTTATCTCAAACGTGAGGGTAGTGAAGTCGTTGATGTAATCGCAGACGCTACCCATTTGCTTGAGTCGACGAAGGTGCGCTCGTGCTTCCCTCTCCGCGTTGCTTAGGGAAAAGTGCTTGCGGAGTTCTCGTTGGAACTCGGCCCAAGTGTTGATGGCGCATATGTCCTTGCCCATCTCACCATGCTTCCACCGCCACCATAGTTGTACGGTGCCTCGAAGAAACGTAAGCGCGGTGCCTACTTTTGATGCCTCATCACGAACACCCATGGCATCGAAGTAGTGCTCCAGCCCAAAGAGAAAATTGTCTACGACAGTGGCATTTCGTGCACCATCGTAGGTGTCGTGCTTTGGCACCTTGATCCGATGCGCATCACTCGTGCTTGTTGAAGCCGGGCTAGACGTGAGTTTGCGCTTGTGCCATGCCCAATCCGAGCAGACTTCATCCACCTCCGCACAGATCGCTCGTAGCTCGCTTTGTACGAAACTACGCAAATTCAGCAGCTCATCATGGAATGCTCAAAACTCCCCTTAGAAAGAGTCAACTTGGTCTTTCATGAGAGCCTTGGTGGCTACCGTTAATCTTGGTGAATACCCAGTTGCCAGAAACTAGATTTGAGATCAAACTTTGAAAAGATCTTGGCATTTTTGAGTTGGACAAACAAAGATTGTCTTTGAGGAAGTGGAAATTTGTTGTCTTGGAGAAAGACATTAAGAGGCTGATAGTCAATGACTAGTCTCTTTTTTCCTCAAACTTTTTCAAAGTGTTTTTCAACATAAAATACTTGACAAGCCCATGGAGAAGTTGTGGGCTCAATAAGACCTTGGGTCAATAACTGTTGGCATTCAGTCTGGGCCAAGAGAAGGTCTTCAAGTGTCATTCCTGGATGGGTGGCTTTGGTAGGATTATGGTCTTCATTTAGCTTGAAAGGGAAATTCACAAAAAACTGTGGGTTTTTCCATAATGGATTCCAAGGCGTCTACGGAAGCGGCCTTGGACTTGCCACGGGACTTAGCTTGTGTGCGTCCCTCCTTACAACCATGAGTTGGCTCAAGAGACTCCACATCGATTACGCACTCTTGTGTTGTGGTAGAAGGGTTGGCCATGCTCGTGAGCTAGATTACATGGGTGCAAACCTTAGCTCTGATACCATTTATCACGGGATGCGTATTTACGCAATAAACCCGTGCGGCACTTAGTCGACTTCTAGTATGCGAGTCACTAAGTAAGCCTAGAACACTTTTCGAACTAGCTAAGTAAAAAATGCGCAAATGATAGAGAGAAGCAAGAGCAATGTGGCGAAAATATAGAACTTTATTACTCACAAGAGTAATTTATAATAGAGCTTGAGAGCTTGTGTATGTGTTCTGTGTTGTGTGTGTTGTTCAAAAATGTCAAGGGTGATGGATTATTTATAGGGTTGGATGGAGAGTTCTAGAGCCGCCAAGCAACTTGCCAACTTACCTAAATATCTAAGGGTTTAAATGCTCAATTCTAGAGAATTCTAAAACTTGGGCTGGATTTTGCTAAGTGCACCCAATATTTTTACTGAGTCAGTCCGCGCGCGCAAAATTAGCCTCCAATTGCGGGAGATTTTGAGCAGCCCGTGACAACTAGTTGTGTTGTTGATTTGTCTCTCTTTGTTGCTTTTATGCACAAATATGCTTGGAACTAATCGATAATTTGCTTACCTTCGGGGTTAGACCAAAACATTACAACTGATCTTGTGAATATATTTTAGTTTGAATTGGATTTCAGAACAAAGAAACCAATGAAACTTAGATTAATTAGCATTAATTTTTAGTACAATGTTAAAAATGGAGAGGAACAGTAATCTCTTTGTTTTCAATTTAATATTATCAAGTACTTAAAAATGGAGAAGTCATAATTAAACTTATTCATACTATAATGTTGGTATATATCCGTGAAGGACAAATTAAAATGCTATAGTTTCTATTTATCCGAAGTCCATAATATGCATATTGTCCAACTACCTTAGCAAATACTTAGTAAGTGGTAATACGCAAGAAACCTTAACGTACAAAAAGAATTATCATTTTTGTTTTCCTTTTCAAGCAGGGTCGTGTATTTTCCTTTTTTAGAAACTTTTTGAAAAATAATTACAAAGTACCATAATGTGAAATTTATCCAAATATTTTCAGATATGAATCACAAGACAATATTCACCATTTAATAATATAGAATCATCAATCAAAATGAGCATTATGCTTTCTCAATGTTTTTCATCTACCACATAATTTCTCTTTATGCTATCATTTTTTTCCCCAAATTTACATTCCATTTCTTGCAGACAAAACTACAGGAAATAAAAACTATCCAACGCAAAACAGATATCACTTGACCAAAAAAATAAAAAATTAATAATTGCGATGAAACCAAACTCCCAATTCATTAGAAAAAAAAAATAAGACAAGAAATCGCTTAAAAGGAAAAACAATTCTGAATTCTTCATGGCAATGGTGACATCTACATTAACAATTAGCCGATATTTGAATCATAATAAAAATAGGAGACTCTACTATGTCACTAGAAGTATAAATTAGTTTAGACCCAACCATTTAGATCTTATTTAGTATTGAGATACTATTAGTATTAAAAAAAAGTAACTATAAATAAAAGTTGATAGTATATAATAAAAATGATTTTTGGATAATAATTTTTATAAAAATAATGAAGATGTTATATATATATTATCATTCATGTATAATATTAAATCAACTTAATTTTTAAACTATAGCAATTAGTTTTTGCCCAAACACTTTAATAAAAACTAAAACTACCCAACTTCAATTCTAAATAGTGCCTTAGTCAAAGTCAAAACAATATCTTAGACATGGATATCTATAAATATATCTAAATAAAAGAAGAAAGATGTTAGCTATTTCAAATATACAATACCCTAAGGGGGTGTTTGGTACCCCTAATTGCATGGGGTAGCATTGCTAATGCATTGCAACCTCATGTTTGGCTGCACTAGAATGCAACCACTTGCTGCTAATTTTGACTCTCAATCGAGTTTAACTAATACGGCAACTACCAAATAGGTTTTTTTTTAAATAATAATATTAATAATAAATATAAAATTTTTGATTTACTATAATATTATTTTTTACTTTCTTTTATTTTTACATTATAATAATTAATATAAATTAATAAATTTATTATTCAATAATATTATATTTTAATATTTTATTATATTAAAAATATAACTAAATAATGTATTATTTAATTATATTATAATAGTTAATATATAAAATTGATTAATATTTAGTGAGCTAATACAACTAATAATAAATACTTAATTAATATGTAAAAAGAAATACTTAATTACATTACTTAATTATTCTATACTAATTAATGTATAAAAATTGATTATTATTTAACAATTTAATATAACTAACAATAAATACTTAAAATAATATATAAAAATACAATATAATATTACATTATTTAATTAGATTACAATAATTAATGTATACAAATTAATTATTTTTAAATAATTTAGTTTAGCAAATAATAAATATTTAAATTTGAATAATATTAATTTAAAATTAATATCAATATAAATGATGATATAAAATATTATTACATATACTATCGAACTTTTACTTAGATTATTTAGCTCAATTCATTTTGTTAGTAAATTTATTACAGCTATTGTATCACTTTATTATTTTGTGATTATCTTATGGTATGTACTAACTTTTATTCTATTATCGTAAGATGACTTTTTGACTAATCTTGTAGGTTTTGACTAGTTATTTATATTGTGATATTATTTAGAGATTATTTGATTAAATTATTTACTTCAATCTTTATTTTACAGGTTATATATTTAGAAGATACTGAAAAATAAATGTTATGCTACCAAAAATTTAAAGCCATAAACTTCAATCTTTATGAAGAATTATGATTTTTTGACATTTTATACTAAAAAATTAATATTAAAATTCTAAAATTTGAGATTTTTACATTTAGTATTTTTCTAAGTACTAATAAACATTATTTTCTAAATATATAATTTAAATTAATCACAAAAAATTAATATAGTACAATTAAAAATTAATGAAAATTTAATACAATTTAATGTAACACCAAACGTTGTATAACATTATTATAATATAGTGCTAATATGAATACAACATAATACAATATACCTACACTAAAATAATGTAATATAACATAATATAATACAATGTGTTAAATGCATTCTAATTAAATAAATTACCAATTTAGCATCACCCTGATTGTCTTGGAACAGCCATGTCATATTCCTTGCAACACAATTCATTCCCATCATGTCACTACACCATCAGTTTATGCATCTAACTATCTATCTCTACATATCAGATTTCTTTTTATTTTCTTTGTGTATGGGAGTAATTTAGTACCTTAACAAACTCAAAATGTGCTAAGTCCAATAGAAATGGCAAAAAAGCTCAAGCTAGCTCAAGTCCAAGTCGACCTGGCCATTCACGTAGGCTTTTGCCTAAGCCTCTCACATGAGAGTTTGGATAAAGGTTTAGGAAAAAAAATCTGACCAAGTCTAAGCTTTTTTTTTTTTTAAAAAAATAAATTTATAAATTAGAATAATAAATTTAAATTTAAAAAATTAAAAAAATAAAAAAGAAAGCTTAAATTCCTAATTTATATATTAATAATAAATCAAAAAATTTAAAATTATAATACTAAATTTTCTTTAAAGTGTTAATTAATTGTGTGTTTGAATTAAAGAATCCAATGATTAAAAAATTAAATCTCTAAACTTTTATTTGCTTCATTTACTATTTTATTTTGAAATATTTTTTTTAATTTATTGTTGATTATAATAATTTGATTATTATTAACTCATTTTAAGTTTAAAACAATTTTAAAAAAATTTGAAAACATAACTAAAAATCTAAATCCAGCCCAAACCCATTCCAAGCCTGCAGTGGGCCCAATCCTTACACTTTTATTTTAATGGACTTGGACCTAAATTTAAAAAAGCCCAACCCAAGTCCTTAATTTGCCAATCTTAAAGTCTAGGCTTCCATTATTGAACTGCTGCATAACTCCACCAGACCTAAATCCTTTTAGAAGCGTCGCTGAATGGCTAAAAACCATCATGGGGGAGGGGGAACACTTCCACTGTATTTCATGAATTTTGAGAAAAGTTAGAACCAGGAATGAAAAATCATTTAATTAGGACAAGTTAGAACTGGAATTGAAATCCACCAATAACTTCACCCAGCATGCCAGAAATTTCTGAAGGAAATTCCTCACGGCACAATAAGCTTAAAATACAATTCCAAAAAATAAAAAATGAGAAAAACCAAAGGCAAATCATGGGAGACTACACATCCTTTCCATGTTTCTCACATACTGAATGAGCAGGCACTAGTTGCAGCCCTCCATTTGCTTCGCAGGATGCAGCTGGTGGTGCAAGGAAACTCTGTGGATCTCGGCAGAGCAACCAGAAACAATTATGCTGTGTAGAATAGATCTGTGCTACGGACAATGTAAATAGAAACTCACAGCTCAACCCAAGGGAAAAAGGATTAAGTCACTCAGCCGTGGTACTTTCAGCCTTTCATGAGATGTTACGCGGGTCTGCTGTCACCAGCACATTTGCTGTACTTAGGGTTATATATAGGCATATCCGAAAGTTTACAAAGTTGTCTGGCATCCACTTAGAAATTTTAAAATTTGTTCGAACATCGATTCGAATTCATCAAAAAACCTCCTTTATATTTTGCAGACTTAGGAACCAAACAAATCCAACTATACATATCCCAAATGTCAAAAGAGATTAATGATGTTTAAACCCATAAGAGGTAAACTATCAATATCAGTAAATATTATAACCCTCAATTTCGTTAGGAATTCAGAATGGAACCTCCTGTATTATATGGTTACTGCACTAGACCATCTACTATAAACTAGTCTTGCTTTGGTGACAGTCTGAAATGAGGGTAGATGCACACTATTTAGATTTTAACGGAAGTTTGGATGCCATATGAAATTGAGATTCAAATCTATTTTCCACCTAAACTGAATTTGACTACGGTTTATGGCCAAAAGATATTACTAATAGTCATCAAAATCAAGACAAATACATCATTTTATTTCTACTTTGAGAGTCCTTTGATGATTCAAATGGACCAACTACTGGAAAGTTGGCATGTATGACAGAGTAGCCTCATAAAATCACGCCTGAAGAATAATCATAGTACATGATTATCCTAAGGAGTATAATTCTAAAATTTACCCTGTTGACTAATCTGAAACTTCAATTTCAAGCGATGGAAATCTACGAAAACGAGCCGAGTATCGGAGATATGACTTTTCATTTTTATTTGAGGACTTTGATCTCCTTCGTGTGGCCATAAAACCTTTCCTTGAAAGTGAATCAAACAAGGTTCCCATGTCCATTGCCCTTTGAACACCACTACTCTCATCCACAAAACTGAAAAATTACCCAGAAGACAAGATAAGTAAAATATAATGTATGTTTTTGGCAATTGGTAAAAGGAAAAGGAGAAGGTTAAGTGGTGTATGTATGGAATAGCTGAAAAAGCATCCAATCAACATCTTCATATTGCAATATATATGAAGATTTGATGTCTGGTCTCTCTCTCTCTCTGTGATAACTTCATCGGTGGCACACAAGTCAGAGAACATTATGTTTGGTCAACGAGAAATATTGTTGAAGAGAAGAAAAGAAATTAAGTTGAGAAATTGTACAAAGAAATCTTCTAGCTGTTTTTGAGTGCACCTCGAAATATAAAAATGTATTCCCAACTTCAACTGTATAGATGAATAAGAAACATAATTTTTTCAATTTGAAATAACTCCATTGATTAACATAAGAATGCATCACCTTTTAGGAAGAGGATATACATCCAAACACCAGTAATTGCAACATGTATTACTCAAACTTAATTTATCAATTGTAGGCCAAGAGATATAGATAAGGAAAACACTTCAAGTTGAATACGTATCTCCGTTATAGAAATGACATTAAGAGGGAAAATTATGATTCTAAATGACAAGGAGCAAGTTGTAAAAGCCAAAAGAAAAGGAAAATAACCATGATAGGCCAGACATACCGTTCCCTTATAATTTTGAAAGCTTCTTTGGTTGCATAAGGTAGTCCTGTCTTTGGATCACGATACCTATGGTAATAAATAACAATTTAAACAAGAAGTACCATAAAGGAAACTTTCACTCTATAGTAGATAGACCTCGATAATACACAGAGAACAGAAAGAAGAGAAAGCACCAAAAGCATTAATGTGTAAGGTATATGCATACAAACACACACAATAGAAGGCTGTGGGGATTGGATTGGGGGGGGGGGGTTGTTGGGGTGTGGAGCACCTGGAGCATTAAAACATGATGTACACTTGTACATAACACACACCCAAAGTGTATAAAGCAATAGGGAGAGAGAGCACCAAAAGAGTTAAAATGCTAAATTCATACATTCATACATGCATAAATATACACACAATGATAAAGTGGAGAGAGAGCACCAAAAGCATTAAAATGTCCCATTCACACACATTATTTCAATCAATCTTTTAACAAACAAACGGATCGAAGAAAAAATAAATTATTATTACCGGTAACAAATCCATTCTCTTAAAACAATACAGCAACCGCATAAATGATATTCCATTTTTCCTCCTAAGGAAATCCAAACAGTTTGTTTAAAATCATTGCGCTCCACATATATGTACATTTCTTTGAGGCGAGGTCCATTTATGAAAGTATAGATATATACCAACTAATAGCTCTTACCTCATAGATCTCTTCTATTTATTCTCCTACAGCAATTTGAAGTAGGTTGCTTACAGTCATTGTCCACAACAGGATAAATTCTTCTGTGGCAATAGTGGTTCTTTTCATAGTATTCCTAGAAGTATGTATTTTAACGATTACCACTACATCATAACAAACTCAGTGAAAGTAGCATCAAGCAGAAAATTCTTCATTGCCAATTGTAGGTTCTTCAAATAAAAAATCCAGCAAGCAATTTATATACTGTCTCAGCATGACTTGACAAAAGCCATAAATGAAAGCATCCTCTTACTTGGCAGGCAATCCAGTAACTGCGCAGACGGCCCTCTCTGGATCTGGAAAGAGATAGATAAAGGAAATAAATAACAAAAAAAATTAAACAAGTCAGCCCAGTGCACACAAGAACATCAAGCTCATCTAAATGTGTTCTCAGAAGAATATGTTGTGATCAAATGGAATGATAAGGAATAACAAACAACTTCAAATGAGTGTTCCAAGCTTTTCTCTCACTAACCACAACATTAACCTTGGGAAAAAACTGCAAACTATAGAATATGCATTTGGTTTCTAAGACAAAAGCAAGGTCAAAGGATTATCAAGGTATCATTTAACTACAGGGGCACGTGGAATATCCCGGAAAATTCGTTAAAAGACATATACACCCCGAAACTTTCATTAAAAGGACAAATGCACCCCTTAATCTCCAGAATGGATATACACACCTCCATCTGTTAACTTTTACCATTGCATGGACTATTTCAATAGTTTGACATGTACAGTGATCTTCATACCCTCAATTGACAATGTTTTATTAAAAGTAGATATCAAGTCTGGTCAAAAAGTTCATTTAAGGATAAAAATTAACTGATGGGGGCGCATAAGTCCTCTCCCGAAAACTAGGGGATTTATTTATCCTTTTAGCAAAAGTTTGGAGGCCTTTATGTCTTTTATCCCAGAAGATTATATGCTTTATAAAATTCCACAAATTGTTGGTCCAAATGCATTAAATGATAATTGGCTACAGCAATCAAACAGAAGTTGGAAAAATGGAAAAAAGTATGAAACAGCTGAGCAGGCATCCTTGTTTTACACAGTGGTATCGTTTCATTCAAATAATAAGTTGGTACCTAAATGCCATGTCAAACACAATAGAAATAATTGCCATGCACATCCAAACTGCTATAAATCATATCATTACAACTCCAGGTTACGAAGGGTTAACCCATCAGTGAGGAAAGTCACCAATAATGTAAAGAGATCAAAGGTTAAATGCTCAGCAGGATGCAGAACCTAATGGTGTTGAACCAACAGAAAGAACAAAAGGGAGGATAATAATATAGGAGACAATCAACTCGGTGTTATCAGCTTTATTCATCTAATCTTAGACAAAAGAAACTGAATAGCGAGCTCTTAGTTATAGTGGCCATAATCCCAAAAGAAATTAATCTATCTAGAATTAGCAAATGAAATATTCCTTCAAAAAGGCAAAAAAATCTTTCTCCATAAGGGAAAGTAGACCCTGCTCAAGGAAAAGAAATTGATCCTCTAAAGCCAGGAAACCAAATAGATCAAAATATGCATTCACCTTTGGATGTCCCAAATTCACAAAATTACTTCAGAATGCCAAAAGCAATCACAGGGATAGCACTAACATAATTTAGAAAAAGGTCAACAAGTAGTAACAAAACAGAAAATAATTTATCATTAAGCACATTTTCACTGGATGCTACATCAGCTTTATTAACAAAAGCTTGTTGACATCCACCTTAGATACAGTTGACTTACATGGAAGAGATGTGGTAGACAGCTCTGACTGAAAGGACACTCCCTTACTGAATTCCAGATATGAATACCCTACAAAAAATACATAGATCAGCATGATCTGGTCCAGTACAGACCACGGGAATAGCCAAAGTCAATGGTTGGAGAAATTTTTCTGGAGTCCAAGACAGATCATAGATCAATAATCAACAAGCAACCACTTACCATCCTTTGACAAATATCGTATTTGTGGCCCAGTATAGACAGCTTTATGCACTATTGCTCTTTTCTTAACTTCTTCCTCCCTAGCTAAAACACGTTCTAGGTTCCTCAAGTTCATGATTTCTACAAAAACAGGAAGTAAAGTCGCATACTTAAAGTTGAGATCATGTAGGAAATGGTCCGCAACAAGATTTTCATAAATTCATAGATGATATTTTCTTCCATTGACTGTTTATAACTAACCTGTTTGTGCTGCTTCCAGGAGCATCTCTTCCTGCGTCATCCTCTTCTCCTCACCTTCCTTCTTCCTTTTTATTGGCTAAAATGACAATAGAGTACAACAAGAAGCATTACAGCAACAAATCGAAAAATAATACTATCATCATAAGAACATTCTAAATGCCCGTTATCAACAGGAATACGCTTTATCTAGAACATGAATAAGATGAATTGATCAACAGCTCTTTTAACACTCCACTGGTCAAGTTGAGTAGTCTACCCAACTGATCAAGTAAATAGACAGATATAGACACCAATTTAAGACTTATTGTCTTTAGATAAACATGAGGGTTTTACAGACAGGACCATATGCAAATAACCACATTCCTTTCACATTTTTCTCAAGTGTTTTCTCTCCAGTTCAGATGTCCAAAGCTCCCAAAAGACCCAAAGATGCAGTATTCACATGGGCTTAAGCAACCAAGTTCTGCAGTTTGTACAGTTCCTATCAAACTAATATCCCAAAATAAGCATAACATAACTATCAAGGATGTGAACTGAATTAGCTAATGATTACCTGATATGTAATATGAACTCACTTTTAGATAAATAATAGACATTTAAAGTGAGCTGACAGACAAAAAGATTCCGAAAGATAATAAAGCATGTATCAGCTTGCATATAACAGTTATCTTACTTTTTCTTTGTAAATGTTGAATTTACATAGAAATTGAAAGGCTGCTATTTTTGAGGGTTCGATTATCACTGCAATGGGTAGTAACAGCAAATCAAGTTCTCAGACAGATGAAACTGGCATGATGGTTAGTTCTTTACAAACCTCCCCAGCTACCCAGTCTTAATTTCCACAATATTCAATTTTTCTGACAGAAGTTTCAGTTGAAAAACCTCTCTATTTAGCACCTCAAAAGGCAAATGTGCCTTCCTCTTCCATCTGACAGATCTGTCAAATGGAGGCCAATCCGAAGGAACATTTCATGTATGATGTATCCTAGAAAGAATATGCTTATATATACTCAAACACCTTGCCCCATTTAGTTTTATGATCCTAAAGAGTTATCAAACAAAGCACACAAAAGATAAGGAATTACGTGAAATCATAAAAAACCTTAAATCACATTAAGCTGAGGGGAAGTTACGCCATTCTTAAATTAAACCCAACACTTTAAATTCACAATTAGTAGAAAATTATTAATGTGTTTACATCAACCTCAATCATTTCTATGAAGTTTAATATTGCTAAACTTTAAAAAAACACACAGACAAGTACACGTGATTGCCATGCTATAATCATTTCTACGAAGACAACTCAAGAAAGCTTCAAAAAACATGGTCAAACTATAAATGCAACAAAATCTTCCCAAGTGCTAGCGATTAAAAAAAAATGTATAAACAAGTAATGTTTCGACTCTAAAAGAAAGAACATCCCAATGGAAAACTAACCTTCATTGTTGCTTGTAAAGCTGCACGTATAGCATCTCTCTCGGCTTGTCTAACCACCACAGCAGTTCTGGTGGACTTTCTGATTATTCTCTCACCTTCCACATCATTAGGGACATCATGATTTTCAGGGAGGATAGACTGTTCAGTTGATTTAACATCTTTGTCAGGACTATCTAATTTTGAAAGAATCTTTTTTTTCTTTTTCTTCTTTGTCAAAGGCTTTCCAGGAAATATTAGTCGTTTCTTCGTCCGCACCCTAAAAGAAAACTTATAACTTTCAAGAACAGACCCAAAAAATAGATATTTCAAAATCATTCACTTTGTTTAGCTAAGAGAAGCTAAACCTTTCATCTACTTCATTTTCTCCTTCTTCATCAGGCTCAGGCTCCTAATACCAACAGAATCAAATCAAATTAGGCCGTAGATACAAAAATTGTAAAATTAGAACAAAAAGACATGTAAGAATCTTAATATAACAGCACAGATACTCACATCTTCATCAAAGTCACTATCAAACTCATCAGCCATCTCTGGCTCTTCTTCATAATTATCATCGTTGTCTTCCTGATAAAACATAAGAAAAAATGGGACAAGCAGTGAGACATTTAAAGGATACCCCTTCTTGTATAGATCAAAAACAATTATTCAGAGAAAGGTGAGGAAGGATGCATTTCAAAGTGCAACTGACACAGCAAAAAACGTTTAGTAAATATTTAATTTTCTTCCACAAACATAGCTCTAATTGCTGAAATCTACTTCACTCGCAAAAAATGATAAAAATTAAATATTTGAACAGCAAGAAGTTGATAATGTAAAATGAAAAAAAAAGTACAGTGAGAAAGCAAAAGAACGAGTGATCAAGTACCTCTTTAAGAGCATCCTGATTCCAGAACGCCTCATCCTCTTCATTTTCCTCATCAAGTAACTTGTTCATCCTGACACAATTTCATTTTATTTTATTTTTTTTATTTGTCTTAAAAAAGAAAAGGGGGAGTTGCATAAACATAACAACTTCAAATTTTGAAAAATGAACCTTTTTCCTCTGGTTACTCGACTATTGCGATCAAGAAAAACAGGCGCATCTTCTTTGCTTGAGGTTCCCGTTTCCATGGCCACCGGATGTAACAACCGCGCCACTCGCCTGTAAAATTTCTCCGTTTATTTATTTATTCTTTTGGTTGATTTAATTGTCAAGTTTTGATGAACATGAATATCGTCGGTAATAAAAGCCCCTACAGTGGAGCTAGGGTTTAAGGTTTTAATCGACAAAAGGAGGTGAAGAATGACGGTTGTGAGTAATTTGGCTGCCCACTTTTTTTTTTTTCCTTATAACGTTTTCAAGTTGAACTGTCGAGACGAAAGGATGGAAAATAGCGATTATGAGAGTCTATCTCCGCGTCTAAATTTTAATTTGAATTTTAATTGATGCGTCAATTGCCTTAAAATTTATAAAATTTTTTATCTTTAAACTTTATAATTTATACTATTTATAATTTATCATCTAATATATAAGGAACACATAATATTATAATTTAAATTAAAATTTAAATATTGAGATTTTTAATATTATTATTATTATTATTATTATTATTATTATTATTATTATTATTATTATTATTATTATTATATAATAGGTGAGAACTAGAAAATATGTATCGGAATATGAAAAGTTGAAAAAAAACGAGGAGAATAGAAAAGTTAGCTGAATATTAAAGAGGAATTCTTGATAAATTTGTCACAACTAATAATAAATATATATCTTTTCTATCATTATTATTATTATTTTGGGATCTTGTTAATAATTATTATAATTCAAGATATTATTGAATATGGTTGAATTTTGAGCTACTTGATGTTTTTGTGAGAGCTTTGTGAGCTATTTAATGTTCTTGTAAGAGTTGATATTTTAACATCAAAAGGTCTAAATTAAAATTTTGCTTAAAGCCACCAATTAGTTAAAGCCGGCCTTGGTGAAAAGTGAGTTTACTAAGAAATTGTTGATTCAAATAAACGAGTGAATTGTCTCATTCTAGACAGCTCTCTCTCAAAAAAAACCTAAAATAAATGAAGGATCCTTGGTGATCTAGATCTGTCACTCACGAGCTAGGTGGGTTAAGTCACTCATAAGGTGGATGGAAAACATTAGAAAAGATAGGAAGAAGGGAACCAGTAAGGGTATTAAACACAAAGAGAGAAGTCAATATAGTAAAGAGTTTGGTGAGCTTTGTTACTACAATTGATTGTTTTAAGAGGAGATGGACTCTGACAAACTAATATGTAAATGTGAGGCTATAAGCGTAAAATTAGAGGAAGACAATATGATCAATTTCATGGGAAGAATAAAAGTTAAAAGAGAAAAAAAAATTATAGCACATTATCTCATTGGTAAAATCTTTCAACACATGGTGTTTCTCGTGAAGGGCTTAGAGCAGTTATGCAACAAGTATTGAGATCTATAAAAGAATTGAAAGTGCAGTGTGTGAGGGAAAATATCTTGATCTTTAAATTTGCTTCAGAAGGGAGGAAAAACAAGAGAATATTTACATGGGGGATCATGGCACTTTAACAACTTATTAATGGTGCTCACAGAACCAACTGGTGTAGGCAATGTTAAGCAGCAAGCTTTCACTCATACATTATTTTGGGTGCAAATTCAAAGTGCACCTAATATGTGTATAGATAAAGATATAATGTGGGAGATAAGAGAGAAGAGCAAAGTAAAAGAGGTGCAAACAGATGAAATAGGTAGTTCTTTTGCCCATATAAGAATCTTCATAGATATAACACAACCTTTAAAGAAATGGCTGTTGTTAAAAATAAAAGATGGGGACAAGATCTTTGTAAGGGTGGTGTATGAAAAACTACCTAATTTTTGCTTTTGTTATAGGCTAATTGGGCATCAATACAAGAAGTGACTTGAATATAAGGGTAGCCAAAATATATGCTAACATATGGAGCATGGATGAAAGCATTAACAAAAGTGGAAAGAGAAAGGTAGAGAACAAATCAAGATTATTGGAATAAAAAGCAAAGATCATCACACTTTGTATCAACAAACCATGAACAACAAGAATAGCTTCAAACAGAAACGAGTCAGGGCAAAACAAGTGTGAGAAATAGATTTGGGTTAACCTAATCTCACAATGGTCTTAACACAAAGCCAATGAGGGCCAACCATGTGGAAGGGTTAGCCGAAAGCTCATCAATGAAGCATAAAGAAGATGATGAGCAGCAGACTATGGGCTATAACAAAATTATAAAGGCAACTAATATAGAGCTAATGTCTAGAGAAATGAGCAATGTAACAAGAAACAATGAAAATAAAAGGGTAGGAAAATAAAATGGTGATTGAACAAAAAACATAGGCTTAATGAGCCTTAGTGTCTTCAACGATGATATAGATCAAACATAAAAGAAAAATGAAATAAAAGCAACTAGGATGAGCATATCCATAAAATATAAAGGCAAGAGATAGAAATCTCAACTGAAGGAAAGAGTAATCTGAGGGGTTGAAAACATGGTCCAAGTTGACTTAAATAGTTCATAAAAGAACAAGCGAGGCCAAGCTCAGAATGCAAACAATTGAGAATGGTGAGCGCTGTCATTTAACAAGCTAAGCAAATTTGACTTTCGCATCTTCCTGTAAAACTAAAGCTTTTGTAGGAGGAAGAAATAGGAAGTTTGGAGTATAAACATGGAAGATTTAAAGAGAATGCAATGGTGGAAGTTGGAAACCAACCCTACCAACAACCATGAAAATCATACGCTAGAACATTCGAGGTTTAGGGAATCATTAAACGTGCCTAGCATTGAAGAAAATTCTTTGCTTGCACAAACCTTAGTTGGTTTTTCTTTGTGAAACCAAATTGATGACTATGCAAGTTAAAGATGAGTGTACAAAGCTGAGGTTAAATAATTGTTCTGCAGTTAATAGAATTGCAAAGAATGGTGGTTTAGCTTTATTGTGGGGATTTGATATTAATGTTCAAATTATATCTTACGGTAAACACCATATAGATATGTAAGTTCAAAATGCAAATGGAAAGCTTTGGAAATGCACAGGAGCATATGGACACCCTACAATTGGACTCTTTCAAGAAGATTGTCAAGTTTGTCTTATCTCTCATGGCCATGTTTTGGTTATTTCAATAGGTTCAAATTTGAATTAGAAAAATGAGAGGTTTAGATAGAAGTGCTAATATGATTGTTGATATTACAGATGTTGTACAAGAATGTAAGCTGATTGATTTAAGAAGTAAATTATGAAATACTAACTAAGATACCCAAGAGGGGGGGTGAATTGGGTTATTTAAAAATTAAGCAAATAAAACTACACAATAATTAAAACTAATGTCTTAATAAACTTAAAAGCAATAATTTTAACAATGCTTGAAATTAAAAAGATAAGTGAAGAGAGATCAAACACGAGATTTTTTACGTGGTTCGGCCAACGGTGCCTTCGTCCACCCCTCCAAGCTCACCGGGCTTGAGGATTCCACTAAACAAGCCTTCAAGGCTTCAACAACACTTACAATTGACTTTAAAGGTGTCAATGAACCTTTATAACAAGAGATTATCCCCAGTCTCTTAATTCAAGTGTATCCCAACACTTACAATCACTCAAAAATAAAGATTTAAAATCAACCAATCTCTCACACAATCTATATGATTACAATTGAAATCCTAAAGCATGAATCAATGAAATAAAACAAGTTTAAAGCTCAAAAGAGATTATTTTCTCAGTAGCAAGCTCAAAGATGATTGTTGGATCTCTCTTTATTTAAATTTGATTGAGCTATTTTATAGTTGGAGCTGAAAACTAACCGTTGTTGACTTTTTGAGAATAATCGGATCGCCGTTTACTTTTATCGGTTAACTATTTTGACTTGTCCAAATAGTCGTTATGCTTAGATTTTGAATAAACAATTTACTGTTTAGAGTTATTGGATCGTCATTTGCTTCCAGAGACTGCAAAATAAACTTAGCTTTCCGTTTTTGCTAAATGGCTCAAGGTTAAAAAACTTTCTCCTTTCTGTCAATTATCGGTTAGTCATTTTTAAATAAACGGTTCACCGTTAATTTCCAGAATTTTCTCAGATAAATGGTGCAGGATTACGAAGACAGTTTCCTCTCTGTAACTTGTTGGTTTACCGTTTTCCAATAAACGGTTCATCGTTAATTTTCAGAATCTATATTTTTGGCAACTTTTGTTTAGAAAAAGATTTTTCAACTCAAGTTAACAGCCATTAAGCTGTTAACTATTAAGCTTTCTTTAAATATGTCTATGGGTTTAAGAAATTCATTTTAATAGCCGCAACATTTTAATTAAGAATATATGAGTTTTATTATCATCAAAATCAATATTATAAGATCAACGTATTACATCCTTTCACTTAGTCTAATCAACAATTTTGACAATGCATAGAGGAAAAATTGGATAGGTTCTTTTGCAAGAGTTGAGTTTCATGATGACTTAGCTATAAACTTGGTCCATTGAGAGTCTGATCATCAACCGATTATAATGGAAGTTAGAGAGAGGCAGCAAGGCCTTGTGTATGATAGAAGAACTTTTAATAGAATTAACTATAAAAATATGTAGAGCTTTTATTAAGCATGCCGAAATCTAGCGAAAAATGAATGCTTAAGTGGCATACAAACACAGAAGTCAGCCATGCTCAAATGTTCAAAACAATTGCCAAAAGCTCATTATCTCAACTGAAATTATGAAGCAAAGAAGAATTTGGAGAAAAAGATAAGAAGTTGAAAGAGTTAAAGAGGAGGCTAAAACGTATAAAAGAAAATAATATCCAATATAAAAATGAGAACAAAATTAAACAAATTGAGAGGTAGGTTCAAAACATCATGATGGAGGTGGAGATGTACCGGAAACAAAGGTCAAGGACTAATTGATTCAAGGATGGGACAAGAATACCAAGTTTTTCCCTACCAAAACATCATCTAGAAAGACAAAAACAAGATTGACGCATTGAAAACAATTCAGGGAATCGACAGGATGATACAGATGAAGTTGAGAGGAGTTTTTATAAATACTTTCAAGAACTCTACACAACTTCTAATCGAGGAGAGGATCAGATTAAAGCAGCATTACAGGGATTGGTTCTAAAAGTCACCACAGAGATGAATGCTAAATAGCCCCCATCGTACACAATATTATCCAAAATAGATTCCAATGTAAAACTACTCTCAAATTATAAGGAAACAATTGAATTAAAAGTAAAATAAAATTGGGTTAGCAGACGAGTCAATGGAAAAGATTAGGATAAATCATCGGCTTCACCTCTATAAATAATCTCACAGCTAATTACTTTTAGATTTTGATCATTTGCAACATCTTATGCTTCCAAGAAGGGGCGAAGCTAAATTATAAGAAATAATTTAAAAATGAAATTAATTTAAGGGGTCACAAGGTTAATTTACGGAGACATAATGACAAAGTTCAAAGGGCAAACGCTTAAAAAATGAATGTAATTTAAGAAAAAATTTTAGTGCTAGCTCCGTCCTAGATTCCACGTTCCTACTACTATATCCTAAGTTAGTAGCCTAATTCTTTTCATTCCATCACTGCATGATAAAAGCACATCATTTATTTGGATTCAATCCACCAAGTAATTGAAATAAACAAAATCTACTCTTATTCACACTAAAATAGAAAAATATTTTAACATCAACTAAATGGCTGGACATTTATTAACAATAATCTTAGATGACCTAAAAAGGTTCTTATGTTCTAAGGTTTCGTGGTTCCTAGTCTCTAAAGCCATATTCGGGAGCAAGATAAGGTGTAAGATTAGGCTAATTTTTTGGATAAAATGTTTGTTCCATGTTTGGCAAATTCATTTGGATTAAATTAAGTAGACTAAATTTGAATTTAGTCCTACAATCATAAAATTATCTCCATTTTTTACATGAGTTTAAGGAGGATTAGACTAAACAATTCTTATCCCTTTATGGCTTCTTATTTATTTATGTATTGTTATTAATTACTTATTTACTTTTATTTAAGTATTGTTAATAAAACCCAAATTTTTAAACAAGTCAATATCTTAAAAACTAAGAAACAACAGCAAAGCCCAAAACAGGCAAATGTTGAGAAATAAAGACCAAACACAAACCCCGACCATTCTTTCCCAGAAATATTTCCCCTTCATCCGACTATGGCACCTCAACCTTGAGTAAGGCCGAAGCTGCACCTTTGTACTTCTAAAACTACACACAGTTACTTGAAAAGCAATGAATTAAAGTCAAATCATTAATCCCTTTACTGTAGGTGGCTTCAAATTTTCCAAACGATTTTGAAAGAAAAGTAAATTTTCCACCAATAAATTTATAAGTTAAATTGTTAACATAATTGTTTCCCAAAATGAGTTCGTATTAAATATAAGTTCTTGGCTCATAAGATGTCCTACGTGATCCCTGAAAATCTTCAAATATCTCAACAAAGCTTATGGAGTCTTCGTTGAGACAAAAATATTATTTTGGGTACTAATAAAATACTGGAAGAAATGTACCACTTAATTTTGGGTTCTTCATTCAATACACTTATATACCAAAAACGAAAATATTTAAATCATCCTTGGACCTGTAGAAGATGAGAATGAGCCAGTGTATTAAGTGAAAAAAGAAAGCCAAGCATGTCTGAATCACTGTTGTATAAAATCAAGTTAATACAACTAGATTAATTTCTATTAAAAGTTTCCTTCTTGTTTTATTATTCTTTTAATAGCATTTCAGCCAAAAGTTTCTCCTAAACATAAAAAATTCAAATTAACAAAAACAATAAAAGGAGACCAAGTTTATTCAATCAACAAATTTGAAAGTATCTAATAAAAGGAATACCAAAGGCCAGTTATCACAACTTTAACTAAATATGCTTATTATGAAATAAACCAAATATGCTTATCATGAAATCTTGAACTTCCTGGGAGAATCTAACAAAACGCTCAAGAACAATCAAAGTCATAGAAATATATATATATATATATATATATATATATATACTGGGAGAATCTAACAAAACGCTCAAGAACAATCAAAGTCATAGATATATATATATATATAAAATCAAGTTCAAGATTTGTTTCTTGAAAATTTAACCTAAAACACAAATTTAGATCTTCAATATGGAAAGCATAAACCCAAATTATTACAAATTAGAAATTTAACTAAAATAAAAAATATAAAAAGAAAAATATCTTTTATTCATCAAAGTCATCTTCCTATTGATCTCATTTAAGATTATGGGCCAGTTTGGGATTGTGGTTGAGCTATAATGATCTGCTTATTTCATAATTTTTTTATAAAAATAATGTTTGGTAAATTTTGTAAAAGCAGCTTATTTCATAATTTTTTCCATTAGCTTTAAAAAACATGTAGGAGTTGCTTTTTATAAACAGCTTATTCAATAAACTACCATACATTTTCAAAATTCTTATTATAACCCTAGATTTTAATAAAAAGATAATTATATCATACTTATCCATAAACCCTAATATATAAATCATATCTTTATTTTTATCATATTTTATGTAACAGATTATGGTTCTTTAATTTTTTTAATTGAGTTTTTAATGTAATTTTACATATTTAAGAAAAAAAGATATGTCTAAATAAGTTATTAAACATACTCTAAAAATAAAAAGCAATTAAAACTTATGTCTATTTTGGTTATTATATAATAAAACAACACTTTCATAGTAAAATTTACCAAACGTTTATATTCTACTTTTTAAACTCACAGCAATCGTAATAGCACAGTTTACCAAATATCAAGCTATTTTTTTAATCAACAGTTTATTTCATTAGCATAGTACAAGCAGTTTATTTCATCAGCCTCCGCAATTCCAAACTAGTCCTATGAAAGAGAAAAACCAAATTCAAAAAATAAGAAATTTAAGTACTTAAATTATAATTTCAAATCAAGTATAAGAATTAATCAACAATAATAATTGAAGAGTAAGATTAAAAGTTTCAAATCTCAACATTGTCGATTTAATCAAAGACCTCAAAAATAACAAAAGAACATAGTAATTTAACCAAATTAAAAAAATTAAACAACTAGAACAATCTCATTGAAACCAAATAAATTGAAATATGAAGATAGAGATTAAGAAATTCCCAAAATAGGAAGCTGAAGACAGTTTTTTCTTTTGTAAAATCAAAGCTAAAGCTGAAATAAACTGAAATCTTAAGAATTGAGAAAAAATAATTCTTGAAAAATCAAGAAATTAACACATGAAGCTGAGATAATGAGAGAACACTTACAAGAAATTCCAACTAATAATGAAGTGAATTTCAACACCATGTGTTTTCACGAATTTGAGAACTAAATTAAATTGAATCGAAAATGAGACTAATGAGACTAAAGATTGTGGTGAGTTCTAATTTTAGATTTTAGTGAGCTTTGGCGAATATTGGTTCTAGATTTTGTTTGATTTAAAATAATAATAATAATAAGCATTTTGTGTGGGCTTTGTAACAAGCAAAATATATTGAATGGAGTAATGGAGGGTGCACGGAATTAAGTATGAGCCGGCTTGTAATAAACAACTTTTTTCTTCTCAACTTTCTTTAATTTTTTTAACGCGTTTCTAACTTTAACACCATTGTTAATCAAAACTTAATATTTTTTCACAAATTTTTTAAATAAAAACCTATCTATATTATTTGTTCCAACATTTCTTTAAAGAATGTTGTATATGTGATGTCATAAATAATAAGAATTCTTGTAGTGAGTCAAAATAAGGCATAAAAAGTACATTTTATTCATTTGGTGTTGCTTTCTGGTGAGCTAATGTATGGTTTTAAGAAAGAAATATCAAGTTTGAAAAGTTAGGGCTCTGAATGAGAAGCACAAATCATGAAAATTAGAAATTGAATAAAAAAGTATAAAAAGAAAAGGAACATTTATTCATTCTGAGTTATGCTTTCCACTAAGCAATGTAGGGCTTTTAGAGAGATCAAATTTGAGAATGAAAAAAGTAGGGGCAATTTACAAAATCAACTATAAATATTTTATAATTTTCAAAATTGACCCCTAAAGTTTATTTTATCAACATTAGTGACACGACTTAAAAATAATTTCTAACTCCCAAGTATAAAAGTGTCTTGTTATATTATAGCTCGGTGAGTCTGAGGTCGATCTACAAAAAAAAGATTTAATTTATTTAATTTATTTTTTTTAAAAAATAAAAATAAAACTTGAATTTATGAAACTTAATTTAAGTGAAACTATGAAATTGAATTAGTTAGGGTTATGGATTCACTCTTAATAGTAAATAAAATTTAAAAAATTCTTTTTGCTATTTTTTTATTTATTGCCCAAAAAGATTAATTATATAAATTATTATGATTTTTTCATTAATTTTATTATGGATTAAGTATTTATTATGCCAAAATTTAATTTGTCTACAATAAATCAAGATACAAAGTTACCATATCTTATATTAAGATATTAAGAATTTATTGTACCAAAATCTTTTTTGTTTTGTCCACAATAAATCAAAATTTCAAAATACAAAATATGTATAAAATTAATTAGAAAATAATTTAATTTATATAATTAAAAATAGAATTTGATTAAATCATATTTATTTCTCAAGAGTTTCACCTTACCCTAACTATTATTATTTAACTAAGCATGATTGAAATAAAAATAATTCTTGAAAT
The DNA here is from genome assembly GCA_030449905.1 of Luvunga scandens. Taxonomy (NCBI): domain Eukaryota; kingdom Viridiplantae; phylum Streptophyta; class Magnoliopsida; order Sapindales; family Rutaceae; genus Luvunga; species Luvunga scandens. Next base: position 15,990,002 of record JASUUG010000210.1, on the reverse strand, counting down.
TAAATCACTTATAATTAAAAGGAAATAAAACAACTAAAATTGAAAATAAAACTAATATTATGTATGAAAATAATTACACAAAATATTAAAACACACCTAGCAAAGAGGATTATAAGGGGATTGAGGGAATTTGAGAAGAAGAGGGATGATAAAAAACACAAAAATGAGGCTTTATTTATAGAAAAAAATTCATAATCCAGTACTTTACGATCTATGATAAGCTTGATGCATGCGCTCCACACAACTATTAGATCAAGATCCAAAGGCTGGTCAAACTTCAAAAGTCAACCTTACATGTGGCATCATATGAAACGTCCGATTTGATCAAAGAACAGTTAAGATTTGATGGGTTAATGGGTTGATCGGGTCGACTCAAATACAAAGATTCGGATCCTTCAACTTGCTTCACCAACCACTGCCACGTAGCACAATCTTGGCCATTAAATAATGAACGGTTGAGATTTAGTCAAAATTGACAGCTATCCAATGCATCTATATCTATTGTAAGCTTATTTTATTATCCAATCAATACTTGGTCAACTGATAAAGTCAAATTTTCTTCTAAAAGCTGGATTTTAAGCCGGTCTTGACCCATCCTAAGGTTTTCGGACCTTCGGAATCCAAATTTGACCTTCATTTTCCCATTTGGAGCCTTGAATTACGTGAAATCAATATTTTACCTAATAAATACATAAAAATACTCAAAATTAAATATAATTAAAACATAATTAATAATTCTTAATATATTACATGAATACAAATATAAATTATAATATATGCACAAAATAACATTTTTATCCTTTAATAAATATACAATTTTTAACACTAATCAATTAGCTAAAGAGCACATCAAGTGAAAAAAATACACTTCTCAATCTCACCAAGCTTCATCTCTTCTAAACTAAACGTTTTCTCTCCTCCAAGTGGACTACTCATCACCGGTGGCTTCCCACCACATCAGAGTCCATCCATGGCAGCAAACATTACCAAGATTACGATTAAAATCACCAAATCAATGGTTAGTTCAAAAACTATAAATTATTGCATGTTCTATTGTGTGTTATGTTGTAATTTTGTTGTGTTGGTGATGGTGATGGAGGATTAAAATGTTTGTGATGTTGGTGTTGTAGGTGAGATTGTTGGTATGGGTTACGAGATATTGGTGATGTTGCCATGGGCAACCGGTGAGGCTAAAGCGCAGGCCTGTCACTTATATTTGCTGTGACAGGTAGCCTGTCGCACCAACTTATAGTTTGGTTTTTTTTTTTTTTTGTTTGGTGTTATTGAATTGTTATAAATTTAATATAATAATGTTATAAATGTAACATATACATGACAAAATCCAAAATAGCAAAGTATGATTCAGCAAGATTTAGAAATGAATTGGGCATGATGAAGTTAGCTTATACCGATCACTTTCCTAAGTGTATCTCAAGTGTGTGTAAATTAGCTACAATGGTAAAAGTAATCCACAAAAACTTAACAAAATGGCAATTGCAACTATTTAGGCAAAATATATTTGGGCATTTCTTGGAGTGCCAAAGTTTTTCGTTCTATGGCGTAATTTTGAACAACATATTGCTTAGGCAAGTGGGCGATGAGAAATGTAATGAGAAAGATCAGTTATGGTTTCAAATTGGTGAGCATTTAATATGGTTATCAGTTGGAGAATAGTGCTTAGTTACAAAACTTTCCTATAGTGAAGATGTCATACTAAAAAAGCCAAAAACAATGTATAGGCTATTTAATATGTATTTTGATGGTTTGTTTTGCAACATTAATCTAAGCAATTCGACACAAGATTTGATGATTTGGATTTCGAGGCTATGGATAACATTGATGCACTAAAGATCGGCTTTATTATTTTACAGGCAGAGTACTAAATGGTTGAAAAGACCATTGTCAAATAAATTTCTCTTTGCTTAATGAAGTAGATGATATAGATCACTTCCAAAATCGTCCATAGGGTCATTTGTTGTGGGAAACGATATACGATAGTCTTGACAATGCATTAAACAGTAAAGACAAGAAATTTAAGGAGGCGCGCTTGAAAAATCCAAGCCATAAATTTGAAAAGTAAAACACTTATGGCTTTACGTTTGTGGTTCAGGTGCATTGACAATTTCTTTTTGGATTAATTAGTTTTGTAATATTGAATATTTAACTATAGTTTTATGACTTGCTTACTTTAGTTGTTGCAAGCTTGGATTTTCGAAGCAATCAGAGGCCTTCTGTTAGCATGGGTTGTAAAAACGAAAAAGAAGATTCCTCATATCATGCAATGGAAACCCATTGCTTCTTCTAAAATAAAATTTGCTAAAATTTATTTATTTTTTAATGATAATTCTCGTCTTGTAAGTATTATATATTAGTGGATGTATAGTACCACTTTATGTATTATTAAATACTTTACGATCAGACTGACTTAAATTTTTTGACTGAATTTATGGTAAGGGAACATTTTACAAACCATTGAGCCAAACACAAAGGAGAAAACAAAAAAATATTGATAAATTGTAAAGGATTACGTGCCATATATTTTAAGTTGGGTCCATAATATAAATATCCTATAGAAAAAGGCAAACAAAAGCCAAGGCCACAAGAGCAAGCTAAACCAAGAAAAGGCCAATGCCCCATAAGGCGATTGAAGGTTAAGGAAAAACCTAGGTAAATGAAGGCTAAGGAAAAACCGTGGCAAATAAAAAAAAGGCAAGGCAACAAGAGCAAGCCAAACCAAGAAAAGGCTAGTCCCCAATAAGGGAACCGAAGTTTAAGGAAAAACTTAGACAAACAAAGGCTAAGGAACAACTAGGGCAAATAAAAGCCAAGGCCATAAGAGAAAGCCAAACTAAGAAAATGCCATTTTTCCTTGCTTCAAGAAGGGGGAAAAACTCCCTGATAATATGCTTACAAAATCACTTATTTTTTCCTTAGGCTAAGAAAGAGGAAAAACTTTCCTAGGCTAATAGTGAAGAGAAGTTTTCCTAGGCTAACAAAGAAAAAAAGTTCTCTAATAACATTTACTCGAAATAGCTAACTTTTTACTAGGCCAATAAAGAAGAAAAAAATTCCTTAGGTCAATAAGGAGAAAAAATTCCATAATAATATTCCATCTACTAAGAAAAAAAAATTACCGATGCCAATAAAGAAGAAAAACTTCCTTAAGCCAATAAAGAAGGAAAGTTCACTAACATTATTCTTTTGAAATAGTTTGCTTTTTCTTTGAGCAAATAAGGACGAAAAATTTCATAATAATATTCCTTTGGAAAATAGTTCACTTCTCCTAAAGCTAATAAAGAGGGAAAAAATTCCTAGGCAAATAAGAAGAAAAAGTTCCATAATAATATTCCTCTAAAATATGTTACTTTTTCCTCTATTAGAAAAAATCCCAAAGCCAATAAAGAGAAAAAACTTCCCTAAGCCAATAAGAAAGAAAAGTTCACAAACAATATTCTTTTAAAATAGTTTTCTTTTTCTTTTCATGGACAAGGAAGGAAAACATCCATAATAGTATTCCTTTGGAAAATATTTCACGTCAAATTCGAGGTTAATGATCATGGTAAGTTCTCCACATTCTACAAATAGTTATCAATGTAAAAATTTCAGCCCATTCACAAACAAATAAAAATCCACCATCATAGATACTCCTTGCAAAATTAATTTCACGCTAGTACATTTTCCTGTGCTATAAAATTTTTCACCTGAGGCAAAAAGGACTACGAACCTTGCTCTGCTCTCTGGTTATAAACCCACTTAGCAAAAATATCACTCATGAAATTGTGTGTGCTTCCCGAATCAACCAAAACAATGGTTGAGATATTTCCAATCCTTCCATTAATTCTCATAGTTTCAGAAGCTCTTGCACCTGGGATTGCACGTGATGAAACTTCTGGCATTTTGGTGGAATTTTGCCAACATCTTCATCCACTTTCATGAAGACATTGCCATCTTCCTCTTTACGGCAAGCTCCGATGAAAAACAACTTCTTACACGGAAGTCCTGGGACAAACTTTTCGTTGCAATTGTAGCACAGACCTTGGCACGCCTTTCTTGTAATTCAGCACGACAGTCTCCAAACCGATATGGAAGAGCTTCTGTAGGTGGTCTGGTTGGTTGTTGGCATAGATCATCTTTATGATATATTGCGAGCTTTATACGAGTAAGCCAACGTGATTGCTGAAGAAAATGTTGTTGGACAACAAGCTAATACGCTTGCATTGATTGAATCATATAACCGTTAATAAAGCAACTAACTTGTCGATTTTGAGGGAGGTGTCCTACCTTTGCTAATAATCTCCAAACTGAATTTGATATTCACCGATTGACCCAACCTATCTCAGTTTGATCAACTCTCCAAAGAAATCTTGAAAATTTATAGCTCCATACCTTTGATTCAAGCCCTCTTGAATTTCTTGCCGAGTCATCACTTCTCTTTTTTTCTTTCTTTTACTTTTTTAGCTTAAGTAGTGGATACCGCAATTGAGCATTATCTTTTAGATGAACTGATGCTAGTGCCACACAATCTTCTTCTGTTGTATAATTAAAGTCAAAATATTACTCCACATTACAGAGCTAACTCGTCGTGTCTTCTTCTCCATTAAAGCGAGGGAAGTTAATTTTCACAAGTCTGAGTGTATCGCGAGACATTTTGGTGTGTCCCTTCAACATTGCCGGATCATCTTGTTGGATTCTAAAATAGTGCCATTGAATTTTCTCCTTCCTGGTCAAGGTGTGTGTTGGTCCATGTAGTAAGTTGTACAGAGAGCTCATTAAGTTTCTCTAAGGTGGTGTTTGGTTCGAAGAAATAATTAGAGAGGAGAGGAGTGGAGAGGAGAGGAGAGGAGAGGAGTGGAGAAGAGATGGGAGTGAATTCAATTTTAGTTGTTTGGTTTGGTAAGGAATTCTAAATGGAAATGAATTAATTATTTTTTACTTGGATAGTTTAACATTTTGTGTTAAGATTTTAATATTTGATATTAAGTGAAGTTAAAAAATCAAAATAAATCTACAAAATCATAATAAGAAAAAAAGTTTAAATTATTATTCAATTATATTATCTAGGGTTTTGAATTTTTTTTGGAAAAAAATTAAATTATAAATTAACTTAATCTAAAAATAGAAAATTAAAACAAGTAGAATTGAAAGAAAATTTATTATGAACTGATTTGATCTTTGTTAATTTTTCTGCATTTATAATTTGCCAATAAAAGTATAAATAAATATACATCATGTAGAAGATAATCTTCATTTAGTTTTCAACATTAAAATAATGGAATTCTAGTTTTCTTTCCTCAATTGCTAGTTTTCAACATTAAAATAATGAAATTCTAGTTTTCTTTCCTCAATTGCTTTTATCTTTGTTTTCCAAAAATAAAAATTAATTAATTAAGTGAAAATCTGAAGTTTCTATTTTTGTAATTACATCTCTCTTGTATTGGTAATTTATATTTCTATATTTTCATATTAAATAAATAAACAAATAAGTCTATTTATTTTGTTAAGTTTCTTAAAGCATTCATTAAATTTAATTAATATAAAATTATTTATAATATCAAATTGATAAAATAAAATTATAAATAATAATTATTAATGGCATTCAATAAGTTAAAAAGTTGAAGGATAATTTAAAAAGTTTTAGTTTCCAACATAAGAGGAATTTGAATTCTTTACTTCTTGAGGTGGAATTCAAATTCCACATTATGATGGATATTAAAGTCTAATGTAAATTAGATTCTTATACATTTTGTCTAACCAAACAATGGAAATAAAAATAGAATTTAAATTACTTTCCTCTCCTCTATTCTCTCCTCTCAACCAAACATCACCTAAGATCTATTATTGACCTACGGTGAAAGAGTTAGCGTAATTTCTGAACTTCTCCACTCATGAATCCATTCCATTGCTCTGATACCACTGTGGCATGTTTGGGGATTGGATCTCTTGTTTTTTTCTTGAACCTATAACGAAGGGAATTAAAATTAAATGTCTAAGGTTAATAGAGGAACCTTTGTCTCAATAACATAAGTTGATTTAATTTGAGTTAATTGAATAATTGATCATTCATGTCTTTGATGGCTTATATTGTTAGCTTAATAATAATATATATAGGAATATATTATATATTATAAACTTAGAAAAGTTATGTGCCTCCACCTCAACTATTATTGTTCAAGTTAAATTTGAAAAATATTTAGAATTTTTTAACCTATTCCTCTATATAGTCTTTGGTTTGATTGGTAGTTCACAAGCAAATTTTTTTTTTACTAGGTTAGGGACCCTTAATATATATAATAGATTTCATTCACTTTCTTTCATCACGAAATGGAGTAAATTATTTTTATCTTAATCTTTTAGAAATATGGAGTAATTCTCATCATTATTTGTTCATAAAAATGTGAGTAGTTTTAATTTATCTCAATTCATAAATGTGAGTCGCATTAAGAACATGCACGCAACACATATTTTGAGATTAATACATGTATTAATTTAATGATAATGACTGTTACATTAATTTAATTTAATGATAATACTTGTAATATGCAGTCATGGAATACAACTGAAACTAGTTATAGATCAAATCCCAAAGAAATAGGGAAAAAAATATTAATTCTTCCCTTAAAACTCGGTCCACTTGACTCAAACTCAATTCATGGACTCATTATTTGAAAACAAAATAAGACAATTTTTTTTTTTCAAAAAAAGGCACGTAGCAGACTACTTTCGTACTAATTTATCACTACAACAAATTTATTCAGCCTCTTAAGAATTGATTCATAAGAATTAATAACTCTATTTTGTAGTCAACTTTAATGAGTCCTAGAGTAAACTTACACTTTAGGGAATTCCTATCTGGTAGGTAGTTCTGGTTCACACAGTTAAATAGAACTTTGATTTCAGTCTTGATCTTCTATTATAACAGAGCTGGTTGCAATCTTATTCTTCACGTTATAGCAACATAGACAATGGATTTCATATAACTTTCTTACCCAATGCATGTAACTATGAGCAAGATGAACCAGGCTTCTTTGTATTAAAAATTGAAACCAGGGATACTAAAATCACAGCCTGATAATTAGAATGGGGTGGAATCAATATTGGCTGGTGCTTTCACCTGGTGATGGAGGTTTCGTTCGGGGGACAAGTTGTTTTGTTGTCCTACGTTGACCTAATAACCTAGTGTTTTTGGTCCTAGGTCCTAAGTCCCAATGGATGATTCTATGACTATCTTTACGATTAGATGATTCATCCAGTTTGAGCCTTTGCCTGATCAGAGTTATATAGTGCAATAATCTCTTGATCAGGCGGGCTAGCCTTAGATTTCTGTAAATTCTGATGTGCATCTGGTCGGTCTATTATATTGCTCTATCCCCGTCGACGGATTATAAATTTTTCAGTTCAGCTTTCTACTTCTTTTAGATTCTGTTTGTGATCTCATGGTGGTACTGTGAAGTTTTGCCAGGAAAAACTGTCTTTTTGTCTAACAATTTGAATTATTCAAATATGTAGATGGCATGACAAGATGATGTTATTTGAACAGTAGCGCCGAAAGCAAGCAGGAGAGAAGAGGCAGCCATACAAATTTAAGGTCTGTTGTCTGACTTCTCTAAGCTAGAGTGTAATAAAATTTAATATTTGAAGTATACATTTGGCATATTGTTACTGTGCTGAGGGGAACTTCTGTATTCTCATTGGGTCGCTTTTACTTTCGAGTGGAATGAGTACACAGACGGGGAACTCCGACACTCGCATTATTTCAACTGCCCGGATTTTTCGGGTAAATAATTCTGTTTTTTGAACAATGAAAACTCATTTGATTTTAAAAATAAAATAAAATAAAATGACGCGCTAACTGAGTCAAGTCGCTTTCGATAGCAATATTTTTCACTTTTTAACCGGAGGTGACAATCACACATTACACGAATAAATAAATTTTAAATTTATCAAAATTAACGAGATTATTAAATGTGTGTCGTTCGAGTTGCTTATTTAACAAGTACTTTCCGAATCTTTTGGTGATAAATTATAAATTAATATATCAAAAAAAGTTTGGTGGGCATTTTAATATTCCTTTGGTATATATTAAATGGATTAAAAAATATTTTTATTTAATTATAAAATAAAATAAAAAAATTTAAGGTGGTGATTCGAACTCGAATAACTGACTCAATAAAATATTTAAAAATTACTTAATTAAGCTCCTAGGACAATATATAAATATTTATACATCCGGACATAAATTTTATTTATTATTATAATTATTTTAATTATTTCTATTTTTATAATAATTTAATGTAACCAGATTTATTAAACATATAATGTTTTACAATAATTATTTTAAATATTACAACATTTTACAAAAGTCAACGTCATAACCAAACTGGGCGAATACTTGTGCTATTGATAATTTGAAATCCAATTAATTTACAATAATACGAAATTTTCTAACTAATACGCCTAAAGCTCCAATTATTCCATAAGTGAGGTGTCAATCACTTATTGGATAATAGGCTTATTATTACAAAAGGTACTTATTAGTGAAGGGTCCACGACAATTTTTGCATGACCTTAAAATTAATTTTAAAAGTTAGAAAGTTAATTTTAATATTTAGTAAATTTTTTTAAAAAATTATTTTTTGGAAAATTACTTAATTTTACAACAAATTTAAAAAAGCAAGGAAGGGGCAACTTTTGAAAATCTAATTTTGAGCATCAGTTTTATAGTTAATATAATTCTATATATATTCTCATATGTAATATACAAATTTAAAATTATCCTATTAATTAGAAAATACAATAATTTACTTTAAAGAAATTATTATTGTTGCCAATTATATCAAGATAACAAAATAAAAAATAAAATTGATAATATATATACAACAAAAAATATTTCATATACATGGTTGCAAATATATAATAAATAAATTTTATTTAATATTATGTTTAATTTAATTATTTATATTTTTATAGTAGTTTAACAGTAAAATTTACTAAATATATATATAATTACTTTTAAAACTCATAATATTTTTAAAAATAAATTTTATCAAATTTTTAATTAATTTTTTTACTGCTAATTATTTTTATAACACAACTAATAGTAATTATTTTAAAAGTTATAATATTATCAAATTGACCCTTAATATTATACAAAAATTAATTAAAATACGCAACAATAATTCAAATCTTAATAGTTGATTCACAACTTGAGTTCCATTTGCTATTGTCCTTGAATTAGATATTAAATTTTATAATTGATAAAATTAATATCTGATCATCTAATAAATAAAAATTATATTAGTTGAAATTGAGATCTTTAGTGCTAATCAATTCGAACACTTAGTTAATATTACGCGGTATACTCTGATATGTAATACAGGAGTTCGGCATGGCTATGGCTACCGCTACTTAGCTAATAGCTAGGGACTAAGATGATAAAAATGAAAAAAGTGTAGGTCCTTATTAGAAAAACAGAAATATTTAGTGACGTGTCGTGGAGTTGGATGTCATTCCCTGTTACTTTTGCCGGTTCTGGATTCGTCTAGAGAATCAGAGAAAGCTCTTTCAATTGAACAATATTAAAACCAAGTGGCAGGGGCTTGGTTTGTGAGACTTGACAGCCAGAAAGAAAGCTCAGAGCGAAAGGTGAAAAAGAAAGGAAAATTTATAGGCAGTAATTACAATAACGATTACAACAACGCAGCGGTGAACATGAAGATGATGAAGAGGAAAGAGTTTGATGTTGATGATGTCAGCGATGAGTTGCATGATTTCTCTCTTACTTCTCCAGCTCGAAAGATTCGCCGACTGGTATGTATTGTATATTCATGTAAATTCCTTCAATTGAGCTCATTTTTATTTATTCTTAGAAATGTGAAATTTACTCAACTGGGTTTTGTTTATATTCTTGAATTAATTAATATATATAGAATGCACAATTGCCACCCATTATGGAAGAGGAAAGGGAGCAAGAAATTTTACCTGCACCTATAGCCGTTGAATCGTCAGATTCAGATGCTGACAAGGCTAAGGCTATTGTCCTTTATAAGCCTCCATCCCAAACGCAGTGTTCCCCCAATCTCTCTGTGTCCTTGGACTTAGTTTCTGGCTTTAAAAGTGAGTGAGCTTTCTCTATCTCTATCTCTATCTCTATCTTTATGTCTAGCTTTATGCATGCTTTACTTTAACATTTCACATGTCAAATGCTCAATTGCATAAGATTGGTTTATCCACCGCTACACTTGCTGAGCTCAGTTTGTTGATTATTCTATAATCAAGTGCTTATAGCTTTCTTGAAATGGTTTAAGTTTAGTGTAATGATGGTGTCACGACCACTTTATACAAATAAGTGTTTAAAAATTGATGTGGCATGCAGAGATTGATTGTATAAAATTATTATGGGCTCACATAACGAAAAAAATAAACTGTTATTATTTTTCAATGAATTTCTTTATGTTACATCAGATGGTAAACACTAGTTTATACAAAATTATTTGCGGCTCTATTATTATTATTTGGTTTATACTGTTATTAGGAGCATTAGCATATTAGCTCTGATTTTGGGTGTGAGTGATGAATCATGGTGAGTGTGAAGAGCTTTGACTTTGTTATTTGGTCATAACTTTGACTGTAAGAGTTAGGGAGGGGCTGATGATGTTGTAGAAGTTGCTTGATTCATATTCATATATCTTTAGGATGGCTGTTGTAGAGCTTCCAGAGTTTAGTAATAGTGAAGCCATAACCAATCACCTGAGTGCATAGGCTTTATCAGCTTGAGCCCACTTTTTTTTCCGGTTCATACAATGCTTTTGATCCTCTTTAACTTACCTCTCCTTCAATTCCCCCTTTTGGGAGTTAATAAGAGTTCCCATTCTGTGTCAGTTTTGATGTATGATGCTTCAGAATGCTATGGTATGGGCCTTGTTTTACCTTTTTATATGTTTCACATGAGATTCATTATTCTAATTTGGTGATTGTATTTCTCCTAATTCTGTTTGCATGCTCTACAGATCAATTTTTCCGGACGAGCCAATCTGGGAATGTGAAGTTGGATGAGGATGAAGAATTGCCAGAGAAGAATGATGCAATGAAAAGCAGTGGCCTAGCTGTTGTTCCCTGGGTTCCTTCTCAGTTCCAGCTTGTTCCTACTCTGGGAATGGATGCTCCACAGACACAGGCTACAGAGTTGATGGAGGCTGATGATATGGGAGAAGCAACAATGGATATTGAAGAAAACAATAACCCTAGCCTAGGGCAAGGTAATGGATATGAATTTGGCGGAATGAGGGAAAATGATGGGTTAAATCAATGGCAGCAACAGCACTGCATGATACCCCAGCTTCCGCAAACCACCTCCACTCCCATAACATGGTTCCAGTAAGCTGTCCTGGTTGGTTCAATTTTGTAATATTGTTATGTTGTGGATTGCGTAGGAGGATTGGATTGTTAATCCATCAAATGAAAATGGCAATTAGGAATATGGTGTTTAATTGGCGCTTTTGGAGGGGAAGCTGCTTGTACAAAGTAATTCTATAAGTGTGGTAGAAGTTTTTGTTATGTGTACCCAAGAAGGAAATGTTGGTGCTGATGTCAAGCAATGAAGGAATTATTTTTTGCCCATTGGCTTGTGTTCTCTGTTAATTTTTTTCATGTTTGTTGCCGAAAAGCTTGATGATTTGATATAATCTGTGTTCAACATCCTTGTTGCTTATTGTGCTAGGTATTTAGCAGCAAATCTTTTGGCACAACTCTATATTTTGACTTTATGATACTCTCAATTTAACTGTGTCAAATGCTTAGAGATTTATGCATTGTTCTGGTAGCCGTTCAACATGAAATGTTCTTACACTTGTTAGCAATCCTGTCAAGCACTTTGAAATTTACGGCATCTTCAAATAAACATAATCCACGCGGTTCTGAGAGCTTAGGATCCAAGTACTCTAAATAAAAAAGTTTATCATCCAAACAAAAGCTCTAATCTTTGAGTACCCGCATGATTTTTTTTTTTCACTTGGTTGAGGAATGCTTGGTTAAGTGGTAAATGCTTGATTAAGTAATGAATGCTTGACTGAGACAGGCATAATAAGTTAAAAACATCTCAACATAATTATTCAGCCGTACCAGAATTTGTCAAATATATTAGGTTGATTCTTAATAAATTTGTTTCACCTAAGTATATGTATTATTTGGGGTTGAGGTGTTGTATATTTTAAGTTATAAAATTTTATGAAAAAAATTATAAATATAAAATAAAAATTAATATTATATAGTAAGTTTAATTTTTAAATAATAATTTTTATAAAATTAAAAAAATATAATACATTTTTTATCATATAAGTATAAAATTAAATCACCTTAATTTCTAAGTTATAGGAGTTAATGTTTACTAAATATTTTAATGTTACAGTTTTTAGACTAAAGATGTTCAACCTCAACTCAAATAGGTCTATAGAGATCATAAACACTTTTGGCTAGGATTTCACTGTGGGACCACTCGATTGGACTTGGTTAAGAGGCAACATTGGGGCCTTATTTGCTATAATTTCTTTTAATAGAATTTATTTAAGTTGAGTTTTTATAAGTGATGCTTTTACAAAAAAATTTTCAATTGTTCGGTTATCAATGAAAGTTTTTATTAAAAATTATAAAATTATGTTAATAAAGAAGTTATGTAAAATTATATTATGAAAGTAATAAAATAAGATCATGAAAAAAGTAAAGGATATTTTAAATATTTTGACATTTTAAAAAAGTTTTTCATTTTGGATTCTAATTCAAGGTTTTTGGATTTTTAATCTAATTTTAAGCTCATATATGAATAATTATGTGTTGTAAACTATCATATAAGGTTAAGTTCGATTAAAAGTAATTTATTAAGATTTTTCAATAATTTAGACTTAAACATATGTAATAGGGTGTGGACTTTTAATGTGTAGAGACTTAAGAGTAATCTCTATTTATATGATTTGTTAAAATATGAATATCTAACAATAATAAGAAAAGTTATCTATCTAAGTGGTTATAATTTCTAAGTCATATGTAATATTTTTTTTTTGACATCTCATTATCAGAGAGTATAGTCAGCAAGTTAAAGGATTCTTTAGGAGAACTTATTGATCTCCACAGAACTTTATAGAGGTGTAGGATGTTGTTGGTCACAAGTAGGTACCTTTTAGAGGCCATAACGTGGCCTATAGGTGTCTGTTTTCAAAGTATAATATACCATTTTAAAGCTTGTGATAAAACGAACAAAACGTAGAACCATGTAAGCTGTTTTGCCCTATGGTCAAGCTGAAAATTTTATTTCTTTCCTGGTCATTTCATAGTTTTAAAATTTTTTCTTATTTTTTCTGATTCTTCTAGGATTTTTATCCTTTTTTTTAGAAATCGAATTTGAGTGCTTTTTTGTTTTCCTTTTTTTTTTTTGATTAGGAATATTTAATTATCATATTAGATTTTAGATTTGCCTATTTTGGTAAAATTCATGATATTCAGGCTTGTTATAGAAGGGGCGGCTCAAACCTTAGCATTATTCATTCAGGCTTTTCAATAACACTCTTCATTATTCAAAGACCTAACTTCTTCCTTTTACAAACTCAATAACATTTTTGTTTTGTTAGAGAATAATTAAGCATTAAGGGAGTAGATTATCTGTGAATTACATGGTGGAGGATTAGGCGAACATCTTGGACGGGATAAGACCAAGGCGCTTGTGGAGGAGCGTTATTATTGGCCACGGTTGAATAGAGATTTGTAGAAAATGGTGCAAAGGTATTGGGTCTGCTAAAAAGGCAAGGGACACGTGCAAAATATGGGTTTATACTTGTCCTTACCATTTCTAGAAAATATTTAGTTGGATCTATTAATGGATTTTATGTTATGGTTGCCATGCATAAAGATTGGTCGAGGTCCTATATTGATTGTGGTTGATAAGCTTTCAAAGATGGTACACTTTATTGCTTGTAAGAAGACTGAAGATGCTACTTCAATGTCGTATTTGTTCTTTCGAAAGGTAGTATGTTTACATGGTGTTCCAAAAACTATCATTTCTGATAAAGACATAAAGTTCATGAACAAGTTCTGGCGTCATCTCTAGGATAAATTTAGTACACAATTGCAATTTAAGACAAATGAGTAGACGAAAGTGGTCAATCTAACTTTGGGCAACTTTTTACGCTATGTTTGTGGTGACAAGCAATGGAACTAGGAAGCTACATTGCCTCAGGTTGAGTTTGCTTACAATAGCATGGTGAATCGATTTATAAGAAAGACCACTTTTGAGATTGTCTAAACTTGTCCCCCTCGTCATGTGTGTGACTTGGCTGTCATGCTAATAATAGCTGCAATTGGAGAAAGCAAGGTGGCGAATAATGTGACTGAAAAAGCTTTGAAGATTCATGCCGAAATATGAGCTCACTTGGAGGTCGTCAATGTTAAATACAAGGTTGAGGCAAATAGACATCGATGAAAGAAAGTATTTTCAAAAGGTGACTTGGTTATGGAATACCTACGGTGGAGTCATTTTCCTGGCATTCACACTAAATTGAAGAAGTGCAAATATAGACCATTTCAAGTGGCACGGAAGATCAATGATAGTGCTTATGTGCTTCAGTTATTGGACAATTGGAACATCTCTCACACTTTTAATGTAGCTGATCTGTTTAAGTATCATCTAAATGATGAAGAATTGTACGAGCCAAACTCAAGGACGAGTTATTTTCCAAGTGCTGGGGACTGATGTAGGATATTGTGTGTCGCGAGTAGGGTAACTTCCAAAGGTGATGGCTTAGGCTACAGGTATTGATTTTCGATGCATAATATGCTATTTCGAAGCTTGCAACGAGACAAACAAAATTCAAGACCGCTTAAGCCGTTCTGCCCCATAGTTGAGTAAGAAATTCCATTTCTTTCTTGTTCATTTCATAGTTTTAAGATTTTTTTTCCTATTTTTCCCGATTCTTCTAGGATTTTTTACTTTTTTAAGAAATTGAATTTAAGTGTCGTTTGTTTTCCCTATCTTATTTTGATTAGGAGAATTTAATTATCATATTAGATTTCATATTTGTATATTTTGGAAAATTCACGATATTTAAGTTTGTTATAAAAGGTGCTCAAACCCTAGTGTTATTCATTCAGGCTTTTTAATTACATTCTTCATTATTCAAAAACCTACTTTCTCTTATTTACAAACTTAATAATGTTTCCATTTTGTTAAGGAGCAATTAAGTATTATGGATTCATGTATGCTTTCGTATATTTGATTATTGATTCTTAGTGATACAATATGAATGTTTCTGAATTATAAGTGATGAGATTCATCAAATGATTTATTGTTTTAACAAGTAGCATCATAGCCTTTTCATGTTGAATCATTAAGAATCAAATTTAGTTTTAATTAATGATTAAAGTTTTGCTTTCTTTTAAGGATTAATAAAAAATAAATAAATATTTTGTATAAGTTTGTGGTTGGTGGCAATGGTAGCTGCAAGTACTGGAGTTGTAGGATGGGCAAGGCGTAGCCTGTGCACACAAGATGTAGCCTGCTTGGAGGAAAACGACCACCATGGCCGCTACATGAAGAACTAAAAAGAAGAGCGAGGTTGAATTTTAGGCTATTAGGTCGTACCACTTAGGTGGCTATGGCAGATTCAGCAAAAGCGGCAGCCAAGTGAAGAGCTAAAATCTTGATTGATGGTTGTGCTTAAATTCTTTAGAACAAGTTTCTGATTGTAACTATTTTTCGTGCTTTGCTTTGTTTAATTGCTAAGATTTTGAGAAATGTAATAAACTCTTCAGTTATAGTTAGCCTAATGAGTTGATCTAGATAATAAACTTCTCTTCAATGCACTAAGGTATTAGCTCTCAATTAAGTTAACTAAAGCTATTCAACATTGCTTTATCTTGTTTCTTAAGAATAGTTATTGTCCTTCTATGGACTTAAGTGATGAATGTAAAACCTATGTACATGAAACGACCTTGTTTTATACTCTGTTTTCATCTCTTGGTCATGAGGCAGCACACGCGCGTTACTTAAACACATTAAACAACCCAAAATGACATAATGTTGAGTCGTTATAATCCTAAGCTTAAGTAAAACACATGATGAAGCATGTGAGGAAGGAACCAAAGCTGTTATCCACATATCAAAACTTATTACATTTTGGGTTTGTTATCATCTGTTATATAAGCTAATCAATAAGGCTAGTTTGATAATCATTTGAGAGGATTCTAGAGAGGACTTAAAGAGAAGGAAAGTGTTTTCTTATTCTTTACAATCTTCTTTAAAAAAGCTCTATAATTTTGGCTTGAATCATCAATAAATCTCATTCTAGTAGCTTCCCTTGGAGATGTAGATTGTGCATTCTTGCATAATTAGACTACGTAAATTTGTTGTCTTTGTTTGGTGATTTCTTGCTTCTTAGTTTGGTTTATCTCTTATGATCTTAATCTTCATTATTTTTGTTATTGAAGGTTGTTAATCATTGATTTATTAGGTTGGTTTAAGTGATATTAGCATCTTGTTTTGATCTTGATCTAGATCTTGGGTAGCGGTTGAATTGCTTAGCGATCTTAAAGGCATTCAACTCACTACAATTGGTATCAGAGCAAGGTTTACAAATCATGATCCAAGTATGGCTACAACAAATATCGATCTTGAAAAGTTTAATCCTAAACATGACTATAACATGAGAAAGGTGAAATTAGAGGCATTGTTGGTTACTGAAGGCCTTGGAGATGTTATTCAGCTAGTGACTAAGAAAGAAATGAAAGAAGTTTCTTTATCACAAGCTGGTGAGATTGACAAGAAGGCCAAAAGCACAATTATTTTAAGCCTTATAGATTCTGCAATAAGAAAAGTTACAAAAAAAATCCATTGTCCTAACTTGTGCACTGAATTATAGAGTATATACATAAAGACATCTTTCACCAACAGATTATATATAAAGAAGAGGATATTTACATTAAAGATATTGGAAGACTTATCCTTGATGGTCATCTTAATGAGTTTAACAAAGTTTGTCACATTTTGGAAACCATTGATGGAACCTTAAGTGATTAAGATAAACCTCTATTATTAATAACCTCTTTGCCTAGTCAAATGAGCACTTTGTTGATACCTATCAAGGCAGACATTATCCCTTGATGAAGTCAAGTCAACTAATAACACTAAAGAACTATAAAAGAAACAAGAAAATCTGGGAAATGGCTCAGGTGAATGCTTAACAGCAAAAGCAAGATCTGAAAGGAAGAAAAAGTAAGCAAAGAATAAAGAGAAGCATAAAAACTTGAAATGCGTTTTATGTCATGAAAAGGAGTGTTTTAAGAAAGATTGTCCAAAAAGGAAGCTTAAGAAAAAGGGCAGAATAGGGATGTAGCTGTAGTTGAAGAAGAAGGTTATGAGTCTACTGGAGTGTATATTGCAATAGATAGCAAAGAATGTTATCTATTAGTAGCATTAATAACGGGAAACAATGCTTTGTATAAGATTATAGGGATTGGCAATATTAATCTTAGGCTATATGATCGTAACATTAAAGAGCTAAAATAGGTTAAATATATGCTTGATTTGAAAAGGAATTTAATTTCCTTATGTATGCTTGATCAAATAGGATGAAGTGTTAGGACAAAATCTAGTGAAATGAAAATTATCAAAGGCTCATAGGTCATTATAAAGGGTAATAGAAAGAATGGTGTGTTTATCTTAAATGGAGAGGTAGTTAATGGTAAAGTAAGTATGACTTCAAATGTTTTCATTGATAAAAAAATAAAAACTATAGCATCTAAGGTTAGGACACATAAGCGAAAGGGGTCTTAAGGAACTGGAAAAATAAAGTGTATTTAGAGGTGATAAATTGGAAACTTAAAGTTATGTGAAGATTGTGTCCTAGGCAAATCAACTAGGGCTAATTTAACATATTAGTTCATAACTCTAAGGACAAATTAGATTATATCCATTCTAATTTGTGGGGGCTTATACAACAAGTACCTTTAAGAGGTAATAATTATTTTTTATCAACCATTGTTGACTTTTCAAGGAAAGTATAAGTTTATATCTTTAAAAGCAATTAACAAGTGTTTCATAAGTTTAAAGAATTGAAGAGTTCAATTGAGAATTAGACTAGAAAGAAGGTTAAAAACTAAGAATAGATAATGGAAGGCTTGATGGCTATTGCTGAGAGGGGGAATTGTAAGACACAAAACAGTGAGATTGACATCTCAATAGAATGGCTTGGCTGAAAGGATGAACAAAACTCCTATGGATAATCTAAGGTGCATGCTTGTTCAATAAAAGCTTCCCAAGAACTTATGGGCAAAAACACTTTTACCGCCTGCCTCTTGGTTAACTTATGTCCATCTGCAACTATTGATTTCAAGACACCTTATGAGATGTGGATAGGTTAACCAGCAAACTATGGAGATTTGAAGGCTTTTGGCTATTTAGCTTATGCTCATATAAGCCAAGGAAAGGTAGCTCAAAGGGCTTTAAAGAGCATCTTTATAAGATATCTAGAAACAGTTAAAACTTACAAAATCTGATGTACAGATTTCAATCCTCCAAAATACATAATCAACAGAGATTTGATATTCAATAAAGAAGAATTTCTAAGTAAGAAATCTATTCAGGGGACATTCGACGATCATTCTAAAGGCTCAAATAAACCTTATCTTGGGTGGAGTTATTCAATAATGATAATACACATGAAGCTATAGATTTAGGTGATATCATTGACAGGTTAGAAGATCATAAAACTTCACAACTAGAATAAGAATCACAATCACAAGATTATGGTTATTAACTAACTAGAGATAAAACTAAAAGGCAATTCAAACTACTAAGAAGATATGGATATGCAGATCTTATTGCCTATGCCTAGCTAGCTATACATGAAATTGATGATAAAGAGCTAAAAGATTTCCAAGAAACAATTCAAAACAAGTTAAAATTAGAATAGAGATCAGTTATGAATGAAAAAAATGTCATTTATGCACAATAATGATATTTAGGAACTTGTTGAAAATTCTGTAAACAAAAGAATTATAGGCTGTAAGTGGATTTTTATAATGAAAGAGGGCTTGACAAACTCAAAACCAAGGACATTCAAAGCAAGGCTTGTGGCAAAGGGCCATACATAGAAGAAGAAATAAGTTGATTTTAAGGAAGCGTTCTTTCTTGTAATTGAACATGCATTAATAAGAGCGCTTTTGTCATTAACAGTAGTTCAAGACATAGAGTTTAATCAACTTGATGTTAAGACTGCATTTTCACATGGAGACTTTAAGAAGAGATATTCATGATTCAACTTAAAGGGTATGAAGATCCTAACAAGCCTAGACATGTTTGTTTGTTGAAAAAATTTCTTTATGGACTAAAACAGTCCCCACGGAAATGGTACCTTAAAGTTGATGAATTTATGATTACATATGGATTCATAAGATGCAACTATGATTGTTATGTGTATTACAAATTATGAGGGATAATCTTTACATATATCTCCTTCTATATGTAGATGACATGTTAATAGCCTATAAAGAAAGAAATGATATTAAAGAATTAAAGCCGATTTTGAACTAAGAGTTTGATGTAAAGAACTCAGGGATTACAAAAAAGATTTTAGGTGTAGAAATTAAGAAAAATAGAACAAAAGGTCTTATATTTCTGCCACAAAAGAAATATTTAACCAGGGTACTTGATACGTACAAAATGTTAAACTCCAAACTTGTACGACTCTCTTAGTAGCTCATTTTAGGCTAAGTAACTTACAATTCCTAAAAGCAGATGATGAGAAGCTTAAGATGGTGAATATGCCTTATTATAATACAATTGGATGCCTTATGTACGCAACATTGTTAAAAAGGCCACATATATCACATGCAGTAAGTGTTTTAAATAGATGTATGGCTTCCTTAGGTAAAGAATACTAGAAAGTAGTTACATGCATTTTGAGGTATTTAAGTGGTACATTGAACAATAGTTTAATTTATGGAAAAACTAAAAGAAGATATGAAGGTTTGTCGGGGTATACTGACTTAGATTACGCTGATGACTTAGATAAAAAAAAAAAGATCTTTAACAGGGTATATGTTCATGTTTAATGGGTGCCTCAAAAACTGGAACGCTACTTTGCAGTATATGGTTGCACTAGTTGTACAAATTTTATTATGCTCTCAAGTGCACGAATTTATTGTAGAATAGATTTTGTGGTGACAAGTATCGATCCCACAAGGTGGTAGATTTAATTATATGTAAGATAAATTTTCTAAGTGTATATGTGAGTTGGTTGGAAGTAAATTTTTTATATCTTGAGATTTAAAATAAAAAGGTGGGATTAAATTAAAGATGAAATCAATGTAGATAAAATGCTTAAGTCTTTGCATTCACACTCAACATTTACCATAGGCTTAATACTTTTTTTTAGTTCCAATTAATTCATGAGGGAGGTATTTTTACTCCTTCTGATTCTCACTCTAATAAATGTGGTATCAAGAGCTGAATGTGTCAGAGGGTAACGATTTTCCATTAAGTGTGGAATTAAGAACACATTGTGCTAGACGATAATAATCCTTTTATCAACAACGTAGCAAAATCATCCATTAAATAGCTTAGATACACTCTATGTCGCCACTAAGTCAAGGCGACCCACAAAATACTAGATGGAAGTTTTTTCTCTAATTAATATAGTACTCAGTGCTCATTGTACCAAACAGTAACAAACATTCATTAGGGAGCCAATACACCGTGCAAAATCTAAATAAGATACACTACCTATCGACAATGAGTCAAAATAGCCATACAAATCAGAGAGAAAAAGAAAATAAAATTACCTAATTAAGCTCGTGGACCATGTTGAGGCTTGACAAGACTTAAAAGTGATTTTTAACTCCCAAATATAAGAGTGTCTTGTTGTATTATAACTCGGTGAGTCCGAGGTCGATCCACAGAGAAAGGATTTAATTTGTTTATTTTATTTTATAAAAATAAAACTTGAATATATGAAACTTAATTTAAGTGAAACTATTTTATGGATTCACTCTTAATAGTAAATAAAATTTAACAAATTCTTTTTACCATTTTTATTTAGATTTATTGCCCAAAAGATTAATTATATAAATTATTATTATTTTCCCATTAATTTTATTATGGATTAAGTATTTATTGTGCCAAAATCTATTTTGTCTACAATAAATCAAAATACCATGTTACCATATCTTATATTAAGATGTTAAGAATTTATTGTGCCAAAATCTATTTAATTTGTCTACAATAAATCAAAATTTCAAAATATAAAATATGTATAAAATTAATTAGAAAATAATTTAATTTATATAATTAAAAATAGAATTTGATTAAATTTTATTTATTTTTCAAGAGTGTCACCTTACCCCAATTATTATTATTTAACTAAGCATGATTGAAATAAAAATAATTCTTGAAATTAAATTACTTATAATTAAAAGGAAATAAAACAACTAAAATTGGAAATAAAACTAATATTATTTATGAAAATAATTACATAAAATGTTAAAACACACTTCGAAAAGAGGATTACAAGGGGATTGAGAGAATTTGAGAAGAAGAGAGATGATCAAAAACACAAAAATGAGGCTCTATTTATAGAAAAATAAATTCATAATCCAGTGCTTTGCGGTCTATGATAAACTTGATGCATGCGCTCCACATAACCATTAGATCAAGATCCAAAAGCTGGTCAAACTTCAAAAGTCAACCTTCCGCGTGGTATCATATGAAATGTCCGATTTGATCAAAAAACGGTTGAGATTTGGCGGGTTAATGGGTGGATCGGGTCGACCCAAATATAAAGATTCGGATCCTTCAACTTGCTTCACCAACCACTGCCACGTGGCACAATCTTGGCCATTGAATAATAAACGGTTGAGATTTAGTCAAAATTGACAGCTATCTAGTGTATCCATATCTATTGTAAGCTCATTTTATCATCCAATCAAAGCTTGGTCAACTGAAAAAGTCAATTTTTCTTATAAAAGCTGGATTTTAATCCGGTCTTCACCCATCCTAAGGTTTTCGGACCTCCGGAATCCAAGTTTGACCTTCATTTTCCCATTTGGAGCCTCGAATTACGTGAAATCAATATTTTACCTAATAAATACACAAAAATACTTAAAATTAAATATAATTAAAACATAATTAATAATTCTTAATATATTACATGAATACAAATATAAATTATAATATATGCACAAAATAACATTTTTATCCTTTAATAAATATACAATTTTTAACATTAATCACACTCCCCAACCTATTCTCTAGCAATTAAAGGTTATATTAAATTAAGATTTATAAAATTCACATGCAAGTTAATAATTATTCATCTAACCTCTAAATTACCAAATAAATAAACTCTTCTAAATTTCTTTAACTTTTTGTCGTTCACTCATTATCCAGGACATCACTAAATATTCTTTTGTGCTTAACTTATTAACACAATACTTATGGGGCTTCATTAAAAGAAAACAACATTTTCGTTCTAAAATTCATTAGAATCTATATCTTTAGGCAACAAATTCATATATATTTTAAAATATTACATTTTTAACCCATGTAGCGAGCTTTAGGCTAGTGACTCCTAGACCAATTGTTCTTAGGGCACTAGGTGTTGAAACACCCCGACGGACTTAATTACTCAGATTTTTATAAAAAAGTAAATAATATATCATAACCCAGGTAGCGAGCTTTAGGCCAATGACTCCCAGACCAGCTGGCCTTAGGGCACTAGGTGTTGAAACACCCCTACGGACTTAATTACTCATGTTTTAGATATAGCAAAAGTAGATAATTTTTTTTTTCTTTTCTCTCTTTTTTTTTTGAAAATATACATTTCCTACTACCTTAGATATTATCTCTAATAAATTAAAAGATCTAAATGTTGCAAAAACTTTAACTTTCAACCCACCAGTATATGTCGCAGTGTGTATGTGTAGAATGATTTAATAATACCTGTTAAATGAGTAAACAAAATGACTAAATAACCAATTGGAGTTTTCAAAAATTTGAGCAATTCAAAGAAAAAGGGAATAAAAATAACTTACTATGAATTTAAAAATTAAAATATAATACAACAGAACTATTAGGAAGCGTATCAAAAGTCCTAACTCTTTACACAGCCATCCTAGACACACAAAAAAAATTGTTGTTGTTATTTTTTTTTTTTTAGAAAAATAGATAAACACATCTATTTATAATGTACATTACTATCCCCTCCCTCTAACCTAATTCAAACATTATTCATAATTTAAATATATACATGCAAAAAGGTGAAAAAGATAAAGAAAACATAAATAAATAAATAAAAAATCGTACCTGAATCGACTGCAGAAGCTTGAAGAAGACGAGAAAAGAAAAAAAAATAAAAAAAATAACAACAACTCTAGAAATAAGAAGATACGTTTCTAGAAGTATTACACTCTATATTCTGCCATCTTCGACTCAAATTTATTTAAAGTTAGTTTTCACAACATCACCAGGACAAAACATTCCACAATTATCAACTATTCCCTCCCCCTAACCAGAATGAGACATTGTCCCCAATGTCTTAAAGAAAAGAAGCAGAGTTTAGAAGATATTATTTGACTGCTCCAAAATAATCACAAATGAAGAGTTAAATCTAATTTGCACTTCTTACAAGGGCTACGGTCACCATCATTAATAAACAATTTCAATGTCAAAGTCTTGGGATCTGGTTCTGGTTTATAAGCTTGTAAAAGATCAAGTAACTCATTAACAGTAGAAGTACAAATAAAGAGTTTTTTCGCGGAGATTGGAATAAAATGATTCTTAATTGCATGGTTAATGAATGTTAGAAAGCCATCATAAAAGTTATTAACATTTAACAAACCAATGGGTTTTTTATGGATGTTCAAATTGGCCCAAGATACAAATGTAATCAATGCCTCTAAAGTTGCAAGATCTCCTAATAAGAAAATAAAAACGTCAGCATGATTTAACATTTTAGTTATTCTTTCCTGCATATCTGAGACAACTAGTTCTTCTCCAATTGGTAGGCCAGGGATGTATACTAGAGGTTTTAAAGTTTGTGGAATAATGTCTAGCACTTGGTTTCCTCTAGTAAAAACAGCTTCCGAGACAAGCTTTGATAACCCTCGGTCACCTCCTCCATATACAAGGTGTAGTTTTCTTTCAGCTATGACATGACAAAGATCTACAGCTGCCTAAATAAACTCCTTGTATTTTCCATAATGAAATCCAGAAAGCACACAAATGTTTTTGAATTGTTTACTCGAAGATGATGCCATTAGAAAAATTTTCAAAAATGAGTTGTAAATATTTGAAAAAGGAGCTCATATTTAAAGATCTTGGTGACATACATAATGATAGATAGCTGTAAATGGGTTGGTGTATTTGTCAAATGATGCGTAAAGCTCGTGGCTCAATAATTCAAAAGCAAACAGCAAAAGAGAAAGCAAACAGTGACTAAAAACAAACAGTAAAAAGAAAACATACAATAATTAGATATAAAAATCACATTATTAACTACAATAATGCAAACGATAAAAGAACAAAAATAAAAAGATATATATTGGTAGTTGTGATTGTGGCTCATATCTTCCTCTAGTTTTACGTCCAGTAACGGTTTGAACGCCCTCTATGGGTCGAGGATAGGCTTCCCATCTAGTTTTCTTATAAACTGGCAAACAGGGTCTTTTTGAGTCAGATTCCCAAGACTAAACTTTGCACTTTCTTTTTGGAATAGTCTCTATAAGTTACGAATCTCACGTTGCACATATCCGCTTCAATGCGTCTCAAGAGATCGTAAGATATCATCCAACGATTCTTTACTCAGGCCATTTTTAACGAATTTAATTTTATCTTCTCGAGTATCAGAAACTATTCCTAAAGATTTACAAATTTCTCGCTTGCAGCTAAGTCTTACACAGTTATGATAGTCAGAGCCAAGTCTTTTAGCTCTTCTTTTAGCATATGTGTTTTTACCAAAACCAGGCATGTAAGAAATAAATGAATCAGAAAACTCACCTGCCAATCGAACCTTTGCTTCAATTAACCAACGGATATCAGGAGGAATTCCATTGATCATTAACAAACGTAATCGTTCACAATGAGCTTTAAAAATTTTTTTGAGAACATTTTGAGGGAGAGAAGGAAAGCGCTTATGCAATTTATATTGTATTTCTTCCATGTCTGATTTGGGGGTTTTAGTTATTGTGGGAAACTGAAAATACCGACTTAAAAAGCCATGGAGTACCGTTATTCGCCACTTATACGGGAAAATAAATCAAAACACACTAAAATAAAGAAAATTAAATATGTAAAATCGAATCAAACGTGAAAGTGAACAAAATAAGAAAACACACAACAAAAAGAAAAATGAACTTACATTCGTCCTCTTATTGAGTTAACCTCAAGCTCTAATTGGAAGTCATATATTCGATCCTCTATTCCTCTGAGTTGGTTTTCCAGATCCTCAACATAGGACACAAATGTTGGTGGTCGCTGATCTCAAATCGGATGTGATTTACAACTTTGTATCATGCGTCTCAAGTGAAATTTCACTCGGTAAAGTTCTCTGAGACGTTTAAAAAGAAATTTTCTCATCGAGGTTGTCATAATGGATAATAACCAAAAAATACAATAGTTAAAAACACTTAAGCATAATAACGCGTAAATAAAAGTCAAACAATTCATTCGATAAAGTGAAAGTGAAAAGTTAAATTATTTACAAAAAAAAAACTTAATTAAAATTTGGTTGATCACTCAAATTTATTTCGGTGCTGTCTTCACATGGTTGGTATTCCAGATAAGGTTTTAATCTTTGTCCATTAACTTTAAATGTGACACTGTTCGTTGGATTCTCAATTTTTACGACGCCATATGGATATACATTTTTTACAACAATGGGCCACTCCACTTTGACTTTAACTTTCCTGGAAATAAATGAAGACGAGAATTATAAAGCAACACTTTTTGACCAATTTCAAATGTTTTCCGAAAAATTCTTTTATCATGAAAAACTTTTGTTCTTGCCTTAATAATTCTTGAATTTTTATATGCATCGTTCCCCAATTCCTCAAGTTCATTTAATTGCAATTTCCGTACATTATCAACATCATCCAAATTTGAATTAAAAGCTTTAATAGCCCAAAATGATTTATGCTCAAGTTCAATAGGTAAATGACAAGGTTTACCATAAACTAACCGATAGGGTGACATTCCTAAAGATGTCTTAAATGCAATACGATAGGCCCAAAGTGCATCAGTCAATCGAACAGACCAATCTTTACGGGTTGGGTTAATCGTCTTTTCTAAAATTTATTTTATCTCTCTATTTGCTAATTCAACTTGATCATTTGTTTGAGGATGATAAGGGGTATCAATTTTATGTGTAATTCCATATTTCTTCATTAAAGACTCAAATGACTTATTATAAAAATGCTTACCTCCATCACTGATAATGGCTTGGGGAACTCCAAATCGACTTAAAAAGTTTTCTCTTAAAAATTTAACCACAGTTTTGCTATCATTATTTCGACAAGAAATTGTTTCAATCCATTTGGAGACATAATCAACTACAACTAATATGTGCACAAATCTAAAAGATGGTGGAAATGGGCCCATGAAATTAATTCTCCAACAGTAAAATATTTCAATCTCAAGTATGGGATTTAAAGGCATCATGTTTCTTTTAGTAATTGATCCCAATTTCTGACAATTTTCACAAGTTTTACAAAATTCATATGTGTCTTTGAATATGGTAGGCCAATAAAATCCACATTGTAAAATTTTAGCTGTAGTTTTTCTTGAAGAAAAGTGTCCACCGCATGCTTCAGAATGACAAAAATTAATGACACTACTTACCTCATTGTTTGGAATGCAACGCCGAAAAATTTGATCAGGGCAATATTTGAACAAGTAAGGATCATCCCAATAAAATTTTTTTACCTCAACCAAAAATTTCTTTTTCTCTTGACTATTCATTGCAAAGGCATTTTACCTGTAACAAGAAAATTAACAATGTTAGCATACCATGGCATTGAAGTCACAGAAAATAGAAATTCATCAGGGAACGAATCATTGATGGGTGTTATGTCTGTGAAAATTTCAGATGTGAGTCTTGATAAATAATCAGCAACGACATTTTCAGCACCCTTTTTATCCTTGATGGTGAGATCAAATTCTTAAAGTAATAAAATCCAACGAATTAGTCTTGGTTTGGCATCCTGTTTAGTCATTAAATATCTCACAGCAGCATGGTCAGTAAAAACAATGGATTTAGAACCAAGCAAATACGAACAAAATTTGTTTAATGCAAATACCACAGTAAGTAATTCTTTTTCAGTTGTTGAATGATTCATTTGAGTACTATCCAAATTCTTACTCACATAGTAAATCACAAAAGGCTTACCATCCCTTCTTTGTCCTAAAACAACACCAACGGTAAAATCACTTGCATCACATATTAATTCAAAAGGCAAAGACAAATCAGGGGATTGCATAATGGGTGCAGATGTTAAAAGACAAATTATTTTCTCAAAAAATTTTTTACAATCATCAGTCCATTCAAATGGTGCATCTTTCAATAAAAGGTTACAAAGTGGTTTAGATATGGCGCTAAAGCTTTTTATAAACTTCCTATAAAATCCTGCATGTCCTAGAAAGGATCTCACATTTCTAACTGTTTTTTATGGTGGTAATTTAGATATGACTTCAATTTTTACTTTGTCAACTTCAATTCCTTTAACAGATACAACATGACCCAAAACAATTTCAGAAGTAACCATGTAATGACATTTTTCCCAATTCAACACAAGTTCTTTTTCAACACACCTTTTTAAAATTTTTTCCAAATTATCAAGGCAATCATCAAACGAATTCCCAAACACAGTCAAATCATCCATAAAGACCTCTAAACAATGTTCAACCATATCACTGAAAATACTTAACATGCATCTTTGAAATGTTGCAAGAGCATTACAAAGTCCAAATGGCATTCTTTTAAATGCAAATATTCCAAAGGGACAAGTAAATGTGGTCTTTTCTTGATCTTCAAATGCTATAGGAATTTGATAATAACCTGAATATCCATATAAAAAAACAGTAGTAAGGATATCCAGCTACTCTTTCTAAGATTTGTTCAAGAAATGACAAGGGAAAATGATCTTTTCTAGTGGCTTCATTTAACTTTCTATAATCAATGCACATTCGCCAACTAGATGTAATTCGTGTTGGGATTAATTCACCTTTATCATTCTTGACAATAGTGATTCCAGATTTTTTAGGCACTACTTGTGTAGGGCTTACCTACTTACTATCAGAGATAGGGTAGATAATTCCCGCATCAAGTAATTTAAAGACTTCTATTTTTACTACTTCTTTCATGTGTGGATTTAATCTTCTTTGAGGTTGTTGACATGTTTTAGTATTTTCTTCCAAATTGATTCTATGTGTGCAAAATAAAGGATTAATAACTTGAATATCATTTAAAGTCCATCCAATTGCGTTTTTATACTTTTTAAGAATAGATAACAACTTACATTCTTGGTCGCTTGATAGAGTAGAAGAAATTACAACAGGATAAGTTTGTTCTTCCCCAAGATAAGCATACTTCAATCCTTCCGGCAAAGGTTTCAATTTCAATTTAGGTGCTTCTTGTTGTTCAGTTTTTCCAAGCTCGACAAATTCTAGTTTCTCATTATCAATTTGTAAAGTCTGAGCAGAGTCAAGCAACAAATTTATAT
Organism: Luvunga scandens; assembly: GCA_030449905.1. Lineage (NCBI taxonomy): Eukaryota > Viridiplantae > Streptophyta > Magnoliopsida > Sapindales > Rutaceae > Luvunga > Luvunga scandens. The sequence continues at coordinate 15,961,253 of JASUUG010000210.1, read as the reverse complement.
TAGAAGTATTATGTTCAAGTTGCTTATTTAATTCAATTACATTAACCAAACAAACATCACTAAGCTCAGAAAGATTCCCTTTTTGAATATTTTCCTCTATACAAGATTCAAGCAATTCCTTTTGTTCATCAGTATCATCTTCATTCTCATTTTCTTCATTAGGTTGTCTACACATATTAAAAACATTCAATTCTAAAGTCATATTTCCAAATGAAAAATTCATTAAACCATTCCTACAATTAATCAAAGCATTAGCAGTTGCTAAAAATGGTCGACCCAAAATTAAAGGAATTGGTTTATAATTATTCACAACAGGTTCCGTTTCTAAGACAATAAAATCCACAGGGTATATAAATCTATCAATTTACACTAAAACATCTTCTACTATTCCTTTTGGTACTTTAACTGATCTCCGGCAAGCAAAAGTGTAGTTGAAGTTGATTTTAGCTCACCAATATTAAGTTGAAGATAAACTGAATATGGAAGCAAATTAACACTAGCACCAAGGTCTAGTAAAGCATGCTCAATTCTGTGATCACCAATAATACAAGAAATAGTAGAATAACCAGGATCTTTATATTTAACCTTATTATTAGTAGACAGAATTGTACTTACCTGTTCGGCCATGAAAGCACTTTTTTTTACCTTCAATATCTTCTTGACAGTGCATAAATCTTTTAAAAATTTTGCATATGAAGGTACTTGCTTGATTGCATCTAACAAAGGAATGTTAATTTTCACTTGCTTGAAAATTTCATAAATTTCAGAAGAGTGGTTTGATTTTCTTGGTTTATTTAATGCTTGCGGAAATGGTGGTTCAGATAGAACAATGGTTATTTCTTCATCAGGTGTAAGTTTATTTAGTCCCTCCTTACCCTTTGAATTTTCATCTTCATAAGGTTCAGGAATAGGTCTATCAACAACCTTACCACTACGAAGAGTTATAACTAACTTGACTTGGTCCATAGGTGGATTTTGTTGAATCTTTGGATTTGGTTGTGGTTAAGCTGGAAATTTTTCTTTTTCTTAAATTGTGAGTGCATAAGCAATTTTAGCAAGAGTATCTTTCAAATCAGAAAAGGTTTGTGCATTTTGATTGTTAATAGCATCTTGCTTCTTAATGAATGAATGCATTGTATCTTCCAAATTTTTCCATGGTGGTGGAACATATGGTGCATAAGGCTGAGCATTTTGAAAATTTTGTGGAGGTGGTGCTTGTGAAGATTGTGCATTATTATTATTCTTCCAACTAAAATTTGGATGATTTCTCCAACCAGGATTATAGGTATGTGAATATGGGTTTGAGTTATTAAAAGTGTGAATGGCATTTGCTTGATCATACAAACATTCTTTAGGTGCAGGCAGTGTGGGACAATCTTCAGTGAAATGATCATTAGAACTACAAACATTACATGCAATTTCTTTAACAGATTTCACTTGATCATTTTTTTTATTTTCTAAAGCCTCAACCTTCCTAACTAGGGATGCACATTTTGCTTGTAAATCATGATCTTCCCTAAGGTTATGGATTCCTCCACTTGATGGAGATGGTTGTGGTTTATTTGTCAATTCAAATGTTCCAACAGTATCCCAATGTTGTACATTTTCAGCTAATTGGTCAAGATAATCTAATGCATCTTTAGGATTTTTATCTCGAAATTTACCATTACACATCATTTCTACAACTTGTCTACTTTGGGGTGTCAAACTCTCATAGAAATAAGTGACCAATCGCCAAGTTTCAAAACCATGGTGTGGACATATATTAAGCAATTCTTTAAATCTATCCCAACATTGGTATAATGTTTCTCCATTTTTTTAAGTGAACGAAGTGATTTGTCTTTTAAAAGAATTGGTTCTATGAGGTGGAAAAAAATTTTTCAAAAATTGTTCTTGCATGTTATTCCAAGTTCTTATTGATCCAGATCTAAGGTTTTATAGCTAGGTTTTAGCTTTATCTTTTAATGAAAAAGAAAAAAGTTTTAACCTAATTATGTTCATGCTATAATTTTGGTCTGTGTATGTATTACAAACTTCTTCAAAATCTCTTAGATGCAAGTATGGATTCTCAGATTCTAAACCATGAAATGTTGGTAAAAGTTGGATAATATTTGGTTTGAAATTGAATCGTACTACTTCTGGAGGAAATAATATACATGAGGGGGCTCCGGTTCTAGTCGAATTCATGTAGTCTCTCAAGGTTTTTGGTTGATTCTGATCATGTGCATTATGTTGAGAATGATTGTCTCCCTGATCAATTTGAGGATTAAGTTGGTCCAAAAGGTTTTTGTCTTGAATCTCAGCCATGATTGGTGGTGGTGATTGAGATCTACGAATTAATCTACCACTCGAAGTTCGAGACCAACGTCTCATGCAATGATGATGATAATTATGTTTGTGAAATTATAGTATAAAAAAAATAAACAAAAATAAATAAATAAATGAAAATTACACTAAATAAAACCAAACTGAAAATTAAATAAAACAAGATAAATATACAAGAAAGAAAAAAAATACGAAATAAATAAAATGAAAATTAATTAACTAAAATTAAATAGGCGGTTGAACCTGCCTTTAAATAAAGAAAAAAAAATAAATGCAAAAAATAAATTGCAAAAATTAAAAGAAGAAAGAAGAAAAAAATGCAAAAATTAAATTGCGAAAATTAAAATGCAAAAATTAAATTGCGAAAATTAAAAGAAAAATAATATATATATATATATATATATATATATATATATATATATATATATATATAATTAAAATGCAAAAATTAAAATGCAAAAATTAAAATGCAAAAATTTAAAAAAGAAAGAAGTAATACTTACCTCAAGGTGTAGACTCTCTTTTTTTTTTTTTCAAATTACCAACCAATTAAATATTAATTTAAATTATTAGGCCTTTGTTGTTATTTTTAAAGTTAATATTTAGTTTATTAAGTCCAAATAAAGTCCAAATAGAGTCCAAATAAGTCCAAAGAAGTTCAAAGAATAATTCCAAATTTAATTATTATTGGAAATGTCGGTAAGGGACTTAATCTTAAATTTCTTAAAATTTTGTGGTCAAACTGTAATTATGAAAAGAAGGAGCTGGAGACAAAAATTTTTAGGGTGAAAGTGAAATTCTGAAGAATTTTAAGGATAGAACAGAATTTAAGAAAAGAAAAAGGAGGTAAATGAAAATTAAAAAAAAAAGAAATAAAAATGAAATAAAATAAAACAAAATAAATACCTCTCTCCGATAATGGCGCCAAAAACTTGACACGACTTAAAAGTGATTTCCAACTCCCAAGTATAAGAGTGTCTTGTTGTATTATAACTCAGTGAGTCCGAGGTCAATCCACAGAGAAAGGATTTAATTTGTTTATTTTATTTTATAAAAATAAAACTTGAATATATTAAACTTAATTTAAGTGAAACTATGAAATTGAATTAGTTAGGGTTATGGATTCACTCTTAATAGTAAATAAAATTTAACAAATTCTTTTTACCATTTTTATTTAGATTTATTGCCCAAAAGATTAATTATATAAATTATTATTATTATTTTCCCATTAATTTTATTATGGATTAAGTATTTATTGTGCCAAAATCAATTTTTTTACAATAAATCAAAATACCATGTTACCATATCTTATATTAAGATGTTAAAAATTTATTGTGCCAAAATCTATTTAATTTGTCTACAAAAAATTAAAATTTCAAAATATAAAATATGTATAAAATCAATTAGAAAATAATTTAATTTATATAATTAAAAATAGAATTTGATTAAATCATATTTATTTCTCAAGAGTTTCACCTTACCCCAACTATTATTATTTAACTAAGCATGATTGAAATAAAAATAATTCTTGAAATTAAATTACTTATAATTAAAAGGAAATAAAACAACTAAAATTGGAAATAAAACTAATATTATTTATGAAAATAATTACATAAAATGTTAAAACAAACTTCGAAAAGAGGATTACAAGGGGATTGAGAGAATTTGAGAAGAAGAGAGATGATCAAAAACACAAAAATGAGGTTCTATTTATAGAAAAATAAATTCATAATCCAGTACTTTGCGGTCTATGATAAGCTTGATGCATGCTCTCCACACAACCATTGGATCAAGATCCAATGGCTGGTCAAACTTTAAAGTCAACCTTACACGTGACATTTTATGAAATGTCTGATTTGATCAAAGAACGGTTGAGATTTGGCGGGTTAATGGGTGGATCGGGTCGATCCAAATACAAAGATTCGAATCCTTCAACTTGCTTCACCAACCACTGCCACGTGACACAATCTTGGCCATTGAATAATGAACGGTTGAGATTTAGTCAAAATTAACAGCTATTCAGTGCATCCATATCTATTGTAAGCTCATTTTATTATCCAATCAAAGCTTTGTCAACTGAAAAAGTCAAATTTTCTTCTAAAAGCTGGATTTTAAGCCAGTCTTCACCTATCCTAAGGTTTTCGGACCTCCGGAATCCAAATTTGACCTTCATTTTTCCATTTGAAGCCTTGAATTATGTGAAATTAATATTTTACCCAATAAATACACAAAAATACTTAAAAGGTAGAAAAATTAGAAATCATAAGAAACAATCCAAGTAGAAATGAAAATAATGAAATGTATAAGTTACAAATGATTAATCCAGACATATTTATAAAAACAGAAGACTTAACATATAGCTTAGAAGATAGAATAGAATTTAAAATGCATATATATGGATTATTAGAATTAAATGTAATTAAAAATAATACTAGTAGACATAAAAGTCTAGCATTTATTGTAACTAATCATAGTGAACAAAAAAGAAGAAAAAGTAGTATAGTAATTAACTATAAAAGACTAAATGATAATACTTTAGATAATAGTTATAAAGTATCTAATAAAAATGAATTAGTAAAGTATATACAAAAAGATAGATATTTCTCTAAATTAGATTGTTAAAGTTGATTCTGGCAAATTAGACTACATGAAGGGTCAATTCCATGGACAACTTTTAGCTGTTCAAAAGGACACTTTGAATGATTAGTCATGTCATTCGGTTTAAGAAATGCTCTACAAGTATTTTAAGGTAGGATGGATAAAATCTTAAAATCTTATTCAAAATATAGCATAGTTTATATAGATGGTATTCTTGTTTTTAACCAGAATAAATTCATACATATAACCCATTTACATAAAATTTTAGATTGCTTTAAAGAATAATAATATAGTAATTTCAAAAAAGAAGATAGTTTTATTTAAACAAAAAATATACTTTCTAGGATTAATAATAGATAGAGAAAACATAGAATTAAAACTACTTATAATATGTAAAATATTAGAATTTCTAGATAAAATGGAGGATAAAGAATTGAAAAAAATTTAGGACTATTAAATTATAGTTGCTAGTTTATACCAAATATTAGTACATTAGTTAAGGCTTTATACAATCAACTAAGTAAAAATGGACAAAGATATTTCAACAGTAAAGATATAAAATTAATACAAAAATTTAAAAGCATATTTAAAAATCTTAAACCATTAGTTTTACCAATAGATAGCTATTATAAAATCATACAAATTGATGCAAGTAGTTTAGGATGGACAAGAATATTATTACAATAACCTAATATAGATAGCCCAAAAGAAAAAGAAGAAATAGCAACATATACTTGTGATAAATTTACAGAAACTAAAAGTAGAAAATCAAGCATAGAACTAGAGATCTTGAGAATTGTAAATTCTTAAAATTCATTTCATTTATATATAAACATAATACTTTTACAGTAAGAGTATACTGTAATACTATTATAGAATTATATAAAAGAATTATAAAAAGAAAAACCTTAAAAAGAAAATTTCTTTTATTAGTAGAAGATAGATATATTTCTAAAGTAAATATTTCTAAAAGTAATAATAAGAGGAGGATATATAGCAAAATTTGATCGCATAATAGGCAAAAATAATATTTTAATGGATATTCTTTCTAAACTAATCACTAAATAATTATTTTATAGGAATGGAGCAATTAATGAATTTTGGACCAATAAGTCTTAAATAGGTACTACATGAACAAATTTAAGTTTTAAGAGCAAGTTAAATTATTAGATAGTTAGCAATGCATCTTTGTCAATAAATGGAGTTGTAATTAGCAATGCATCTTAGATAATCTATGGAGTTGTCACAGCAAAAACTTTGTAATGTATGTATAGTTAGGGGTAGACAACCAATCTTTTATAAACATTGGCAAAAGATAATTGATTAACAATCAATTATCCATATCCACAATTTAAAGGTTTTTATGCATTTGATAACGTAATAGATTATGCTAGAAAAGAAATTGGACTAAATTATTTTGTTAGTTATTTAACTAAACCATTAAACAGTGAGTGCATCATCATCATAATCATCTATACATTTTTGCGATCATTGTGATGTCATTGCAGTTACAATTACAAAGCTTAATGACACAACTTACCATTTGGAAAGCGAGATTGAAGCATGTAAACAAAGGATAATTGCATTAGAAAGTGTTAACATAGAATTAAATATTCTAATTGGTCCCACCATTCTACTTCTCATTGGGCCAAATCTTCCTCTTCTCACTAGCTTTCGTTTCTTCTTGGAATTCTTTAGCATAGACTCAACTAACTGTGTATTTGATCTTGGTTATAAAATGTATTTCTAGGACAATGTGTTTATAGTAGATTTTTTTTTAACTACATCTTTGGTTATTAGTTTTAAATCTCCAAATTCATAATGTACCCATTAACATTGTCTACCAATCACTTGGCTCCTCCAATGTTTAAATTTTTCTTTTAAACCAGAGTGTTTACATGGCCAAGAAATTCTGTTGCAAAAAGTGGAGGTCTAAATCTATGAAATCTAACTATCACATTATGTTGGGCTGCCATAAGTCATAATTCATTCTATTTGGATGGTTTACTATCGATAGATGATTCTACAAAAGGATTATTAGATGTTGCTAAAGTGTTTAAAATAGTTGCTGTTATCTTTCTACCAAATTAGTCTATCTAGTCTGGGTCTAAGAATATTAATTGACTTAATAAACTGTAATCTAAGAGTAGGGTTGGTGTTAATACTAATTTTGTTCCCTTATAATCTATTTCTATGTCATATTTAGACAAATCTATGCATGCTAACAGTATTCTAAAGATAAGATGACATTCACAAGCAAACCTTTCTAAAGAGATAGATTTATAAAAAGGGTCTTTTTTTGGGACAAGTTATATTTCTTTGTTTCATGTTGGATATTCCATATAATAGTTAATCTTCTAATGTTTATTTCTGACAAAGCTAATTCATTTAAAAATCTCATAATATATCTTTGTTTATCTTATGTCATTTTTGCTGCATCCTTTCTAATTTTTAAAATTAGATGTGGTAGAATTGGATATTCTCGTTTGAAAGAAGAGAAAATTTTCATTTTCAAACTCATCCCATTTGTTTATAATTATTGGTATTTATATTATCTATCTACTATGTTGCTCGATGTCTAATATATGGGATATACCTTGTAATGCAATGATTTGGCATATTCAATTCTATATTAGTAATTTTAAATGCAATTATTTTTTGTCCTCATGCTTCAATCTTGCTTTCTAACTGTGTGTGCCAACTTCACCATGATCACAAAAATGTATCGATAATGATGATGATGTACTGTCTAATGGTTTAATTAAATAGATAACAAAATAATGTAGTCTTATTTCTTTTCTAGCATAATATGTTGTTGCATGAAATGCATAGAAGCCTTTAAATCATAAATATGGAAAATTGATTGTTAAATCAACTATCTCTTGCTAAAGTTTATAAATGTCTAGTTTCTATCTCTAACTAGTACATAGAATACAAAGTTTTTACTGTCAACTTTATTATTAATATGTCTAAAACAATAAATGAGTGTATTGAGTACTTTTACTTTATCATCTTATGCATTAGGATAATTCCATAAAGTGTCTACAATATATTCCTGACTATTTAATAATTTAAACTTGCTTGTAAAACTAAAATTTGTTTATGATGTGAGCTATCTAAGGGTATTGTATAAAATTCATAAATTGCTTCATTCTTGCAAAATAATTATTAAGTGATTAGTCTAGAAAGAAAATCAGCTAAAGTTTTATCGTTGTTAATACTTCTAATAAATGTATCTATTTTACTAATAAAAGAATTTTTCTTTTCAAAGCTTATCTTTTTTTTTTTATAGAATTCTATAATATTATTATAGTTTGTTTTTATTGCAAAAGCATTGTTTTGTATATATAAATGAAATGAATTTAAAATATTTATTATTCCTAACATCTTCATTTCTATACTTAATTTTTTTACTTTCAGTTTCTGTAAATTTACTACATGCATATATTGTTATTTCTTTTTTATCATGTAGGCTATCTTTATCAAGTTTTTGTAATGATATTCTTGTCTATCCTTGATTACTTGCATCAGCTTATTATTCGGTAATAGCTATCTATTAGTAAAGCTAATAGTTTAAGATTTTTAACAATGTTTTTAAGTTTTTCCATAATTTTATATCTTGAAAATTAAAATATCGTTGTCCATTTTTACTTAGTTTACTACATAAAGGTCTTACTAATGTACTAAGATATAGTATAAACTTTCTACTGTAATTTAATAGTTCTAAAAAAATTTCCAACTGTTTAGTATCTTTTATTTTATCTGAAAATTATAATATTTTACTTATAATGTATAGCTATAATTCTATGGTTCCTCTAGCTATTATTAATTGTAGAAAGTCTATCTATTGTTTAAATAATTTTGTTTTCTTTTTTTTTTTAAATTACTATACTATTGTTTTAAGTAATCTAAAATTTTATGTAAATGGGGTATACGCATGAATTTATTTTGACTAAAAATAAGAATATCACCTAAATAAACTATGCAAATTTGTGAATAAGACATTAAGATTTTATCCACTCTAGCTTGAAATACTTTTAGTGCATTTTTTTAAACTAAAAAGGCATGACAAATCATTCAAAATGTCTTTTTGAAAAATTAAAATCTATCCATGGAACTACCTCATCATGTCGTCTAATTTGCCAAAATTTACTTTTACAATCAAATGTTTTTAAAAAAATATATAGCTACTTATATAGTTTACTAATTCATCTTTATTAGGCATTTTACAACTATTACCTAAAGTATTATCATTAAGTATGTTATAGTTAATTACCATTCTAATTTTTCCTCTTTTTGTTCACTATAATTATTTATGATAAATGTTGGGCATCTATGTCTACTAGTACTAATTTTAATTACATTTAATTCTAATGATTCATGTATATGTATTTTAAATTTTTTTCAATCTTTAAGGTATTTGCTAAGGCTAGTGTTTTTGTAGATATGTGCCGATTAATTATTTCTAACTTATACAATTCATTATTTTCTTTTCTAATTAGATTGTTTCTTATTATTTCCAGTTTTTCTAATTCTTCTACCTTTTTTTCTAATATCTTCTACCCAGTTTTACAATCCAAGCTATCTACGTCTTTTTCTATTTTAACTATAACTTATAAGTGCAAAACTATTTCATATTCATCAAATATTTGTAGCTCATTGTTGTCTATCCTACCTCCTCCTAATAACAAATCAAAGAATTGTATATCTACTTCTTTTTGTACTATTGTTGACTTTTTTTCAAATAATAAAACATGTGATTCAAGTTTTTGGTTATATTAATGTTGACTTTTCAAAGAAATTCACTTCATTTATTTAGAGTTATTAATACATTTCCATTATTTGTTAGTATAAAATTTAATCCTTAAAATAAATTTGTATCCCACTTTTTGACTGTAGATGAATATTTGTGTAATATATGTGTTTCTGCATTTATTATGATTGGTACATTGTTTAAATATTCTATTATTTTCATTAGTTCACTATTAAATTGTCTAATATTTATGAAACTTCTGAACTTATTTTTTTTTCTCTTTTTGAATTTAAGTATCATATATAAAACACTTATTAGCTCCTAGATCTATCATGTTTTTGTGTGAACTTTTTTTAACAATAATTTGACGTCAATATTTATTAATTCATTGCCTACTCTATTTATTTTCATTATTTTATTATTTTATTATTTTCTTGTTTACTATAATCTTTTCACATATTGCAAAAGTATTTTTAGTGTCTATTTCTCTATATACTAATTCAAATTTTTTATCATAAATGGTACAATTTTTACTAAAAAATGACATATAGGTTTCTAAACTATTTATTTCTATTTTAGACTCTGAGGTATCATTTGTTTCTGATTCACTACTATATTAACTAGTGATACATATACTATCATTGCTTAATATTTCTACTATATTAAATGTTCCTTCTAAATCTAATAATTGTTCTTCTATATTGTGATTGTTTATTTCCAATTGATTAACCTTTTTATTTTCTCGACAATTTAGTTTCATGTGTCCTTCTGTAGAACTATAGCCTACTAGATTAATTAATATTTGGAAAATCTCTTTTTAATTCATCTAATGATTGGAATAAGTATTTTTCTATATTCATTCACTTACAAATATTTTTATAAAAATCTAATTGTCTTTGCAAATCTCTGTGTATGTTTTCAATTTCAGTTTTTAAAATTTCTACTATATTTTTAATTTCTAATTCTACTAATTTGGTGTTTTTATGTCTGATAGTTGTCTTTAATATATTATCTTATTTTTATAGAGTCTTTTAATTAGGCTATTAAAATCACATAATATTACTTTAATATAATCTAAATTTCTTCTTTGTGTATTTATGTTAATAGTTTAAAAGAATTGTCCCAGCCTAGTGCTAGTTATTTTGGTTTTCCAAATTAGTCTAGTAGATGTTGTCCTAAATTAATTACCAAATCTATAATAAAATTTTGTTGACTATTACTTGTGTGAGTATGTGCTTAAATTGATTTTTTAAATGTTCTATGTTGCAATTGACATTAATTCTATCTATTAAATTAATTTTACTTTTACATGGTTATTAATTTCTAGATCTAAATATTCTAATTTTTGAAAGTTCATAAACGGCTGTAAATTTCTTAAAGCTTTTATTCTATTTCTTTTTTTTTTTAACTAATGTTTTATAATAATTTGGTGAGTTTAATGCTCTATTATAAGAGTTTTCCAATGTGGATAATTTTGAAAGGACAAAGTGTTTAATACTTATTTTTCTTTCTATTTCAGGACCTAACAGAGACGTGTCATCTATTGCAATTTGTATGTTACCTAATCATCCTTCTACGAGATTAGCTAAGAGTGAATGTTCTATACTAATTTTTGCTATCTCTATTTCTACTATTTCTAAAGCACATTCTAATATTTCTATATAAAGAATATTTTGATCTAAATATCTAAATATTGTTCTAGGAGCACAAACAAATCTTTATAAAAATTATCAAGATCATCATCATATTTATCAATCGTGAAGATATTTCATGAACTAAATTGAATTTGCCTTGTCACTACTCATATAAAATATAATTAAAGCAAAACAAAAGAAGTGCTCTGATATCAAAGAAGAGGAAAGAAGAAGAAAGGAGAGAGGCGAAAGAGATGTTGCCTTAGCAAAATTTAGTCTTTCAAAGTTTTATTAAAATCAGTTCTAAAAACATGTATTAAAACACATTTCAACATCTGGCTCACTCTCAAACGTATTTTTCAAAATATATTATTAGCAAACTTGGGCCAAAGGAGATCATGATCAAAAGAAGTTTTCAATAATTCAGCAGAAGCTTTATTTGAGTTCTTAATATTTTTGTGAAAACAAAAATTCATTTTCAATACGACTTACTTGTTAATTACTTTCCAAATGATATTTAAATTTTTACAAAGTGCTAAATGTATGAAATGGGATTTTTATTACTCTTATGGGAATACAAAGCTAATCATGTCTCTTAAGAGATAAGAAGTTGATATTACGTGTACGTACATATGGCTTTGTGCCAAGGAACCGACTAAAGACAAGAAGCAAAAGATTTTGACTGACAATTGGTGACTAGCGTCGGTAAAGAAAAGACGCAAGCGGTGCTTTCACACTTGTTCTCTTATTGAGTAGGGGGTAAAGGAAAGACATCAGTAAAACTAAGATAAAGAAAAGGCTGGTCACTGGAGACTTTTAGAGACTTTGTCTAAAATTAACAGCTGGATAATTCTCCATTGGATTTTCAATATTGTGTCTTTGTTCGTCTTCTAATTGGTTATCTTCGAGCTTACCAGTCGGCTGTCTCATCTACTTGACTAAAGTCCTGGTGCATGTGAAATTGTCCAAAAAATTTTATGGACAATTTCAATTTTTTGTACTTCAAGCGCATGTGAAATACTTTATCTTACAAGATATTAAATTTAAAAAGTATGTACATCTATTTTATGTCTATACAGTGTATTTACATTAATTTTTAGATTTCTGTATACATGTGCACAACTTTATTAATATTTTTTTTGTATATTCATGATAATTTTAAAATTTGTATTATATATGTAAACATTTTAACTTTGACTACGTTCATCATTTTTTTTATTTACAACTCGTACAACACAAGTCTTGATCAAACGAATAGTAGGTACCATCTATAAATAAAAGACATTAACTCAAAGATAGATTCACATTGTTTGTATAACAATGAAAAGGGATATTCTTATTTGTCCACCCAAGATTTAATGCATGCTGAAAATTACTCAATAACTTTTAAAATATCTAACAATTTACTTAAGGACGCGTATTGAAGAGTCACATTCTTAATAATATTGTTTTCGACTAATTAAAATCTTTAAATGAAACAGAAAGTACTTTACGGAATACCTTCACCAATAGTGTACATGTTAGACTATACATCTACATCAGGTTGAGGTGAAACCTGGGTTTTAATTTGAGGGCACCGAAACAAAGATGCGACAGACTTAGAGAGGATATAGAAAAATATTGCAAACTCAAGGGGGATAATAATAAATTTCACGTAGAAGCAGGCTAAGTTTTGTTACATCGAATTTTTTTGGCCTGGGATGGCCGGTGGGCCCCCAAGCCGAATCCTAGTTCCGCCCGCACTAGTAGGAATGCTGAAGGGTAGTAATTCAAGTTGGTTTGTCGTGTCAAGATTAGGCCAACGTGGATTAAGTTTGTTTATTTTATCATATAAAAAACGTGGAACATTGACCTGACGCAATTGTTGAAAGTGTGTATTTTGTTAATACTATCAACTTCTTCGCAAAATACTCTTTTGATTATATTTTATTTCTGATCCGAAGAGTTAGTAATAAGCGTTTTAAAAAATTATTCAAATAAGATTTTTTTTTTCCTCGCTCTTTAATATTTTGCTATTTTTCTATCATCATTATTAAAGATAAAAAAGTACTGTAACTACATTTTTTAAAAAAATGGAGAGTATTTAAATTTGGTTAGAAAAAATTTTAATTAAAATAATATAAGCTTATTTCTATTTAAAAAGAACTTATTTCAAAAAAATATATATATTTTTCACTCTTCTATTCACCACATAAGTAAATAAATAAATATTTAAAGAGTAAATTTAAATAAGTCTTTTGGTAATGCTCTAATAAATCATTTATAGTACAAACTTTGCATCCAAATTTTGTAAGCCTCGCTTTACTCTTTTAATATTTAATGTGTACAAAACTTGGTGGGCTTAATCAAATGGATTTGAAACAACCTTTTTCGGCTAGGCACTTGAGTTTGAATTATAGAAAATACGGAGGTTAAAAAATTTAATTATGCTTTACTCATATTATTATTAAGTGGTGATGCTTGACCTTCTCATTTTATTTGAGCTACCATCATTAATTACTTTTATTCTAAAAATAATGTTATGCTTATTTAGTTAAAATGCTTTTAGTTTGTATTCTAATTGATATGGTAAATTATGTGTCACTATTTGATCGGCTCAAATGATAGAGAATAATTAAGTGATATCATTTCTAATTTAAATGGTGAAATTTTATTGATCACACGTCAACTGAAATACAAAGTCAGCAAAGCAATTATTACCGTTACAAGTAAAATTAGCTTAGAAATATGAAAATAGACGGCGGTCAAAATGATGCCAACCCGCCAGCCTCCTTGCTTTTAAACATTGTGCTGAGATATTAAACCAACAACAGAAGTTAAGAGAATTCCTTCAACAGCGATCTGCGAGGTGTATTCAAGTTTATTTTTAAATTTTTCAACTAAATGATCAATAATATTCCCTCTGTTTCAAAGCAAATAATTTATTCATTGAGTGAAAATAACAAACAATTCGAAGACTGTTTAACCTCAATCCACAAAATTCCAAATTCTGTAGACGCGCCACGCCGAAGGAAATGATGGAGATCCAACAACTTAAGTTAGACCCCACTGGTATTGATTCGTATGGAATTGGCACGTACCGACCGTCAAATTCTTAATTCTTGGACTGAGTCACTAACTTTATTAATGTTTTAATAAAGTGCTTTTCTAATGATCTTTTTATATAATTATGCCGACCATGGATCAACCTTAATAGGTAACAGAAAGATTGTAAGAGGTTTTTTTTTTTTTTTTCCCTTCTCCTTTCAAGTAATTTTTCTTTCAAGTTTCCAAGGTAGGATGTATACAAAAAAGATAAAAATTGACAAGTGTAAACTAGGCATTAGTCGAGTCATAATGAGAGAATTTTTATTTTTAAATTTTCAGTGAGGTTAGTTGACAAGTAGAGATTGGTGAGATAAAATGAAGGATCGAATATCGATAAAATGAAGGATCGAATATCACTCCATGCTAGAGATGCTCCAACTTAAATAGACACTAAAAAATTAACTTAAGAATAGTAAACCACAAACATATAATATGGCAGACTACCAACTCCAGCTAAATTAAACAACTATTTTAGAGCGTTCACTTTATATGCAACAAAAATTTGGTGTTAAAGCTAATTAACTTATTAATTGCCCATCAATTACTAAGCAATCGGGACCCAAAAAAATGATGCACATTTGTGTCAAACATGATTTTTAAAAAAATATATATGATTTGCTAGAAGATGATTCAATAACTTACTAGCCTTCAACTCCATACTCATTGGACTTATTAGTTAAGGTTTCAATCCACTATGAATAAAGTTACAATGTGGGCAAATAGTTAAAAGCATGCAGCTCAGCCTAGTCTCTGATGAGGGTGAGGGTGTCCTATGGCGTTCTTCATCTCTGCTTCCACAAAAGGCAAGGCTATGATACGGCAAGGCTGCAGGACCTCTACTAAATCTTGAACAACAACAGGCAGCTCTATGATACGGCAAGGCTGTGGGATGGTCTGTACCGAACTTGATATAAAATCTCTATTCCTCCTAATCTCCTGATACAAACATCTTCTGTTCGTAATACTTCTTCTCACTTGCTGCTTTCTTTGCATTGCGTTTCTGCATTAAAATGAAGGAAATACATCCATGTAATCACTCTGGAAATCACAAAAGCAGTTGAAAGTATGTGCACAACATCACAACAGAGTTGGATCCTGTATAAAGTACTATTGTTTCAAAAGATTTTAGTTAGGCCCTCCTTGACGTAATTCTGCCATTGAAGGGCATGGAATATCAATTGCTGATCACTTTTGCTTGCATGACTAACAATTTGATGAATTTTGGGCACTCGTGCTGAGAAAAACAATTGCAAAAGAATAAGTATACCAAGTAGGCCTCATGATTGGCAATTATCCTTTGGGCCACTGATGTGGTGGTTATGCTTTTAGGACTTTCAATTAACTGGAAAATTCCCATGGTTTTGGCAACTTCATAAGGATGGCTTTGACCCTGTATTAGAAAAAGAAAAAGGAAAAGAAAGAAAATCTGATATTAGTTATGGATGTAGCAAATACAATAGCTAATCAAGAGTAGGTAAAGAAATTGTAAGCTCACAGTCAATGCAGTGTTGGTCTCTGAAACTGTCCCATGCACAACCAAACTGATGTTGAAAGTGGTTATCTGGTAAGCTCAAAATAAAATTAACAAAACATTAAAAAAAATTAGAGAAAAAAGGAATTAAAGAATATCGGATGGAAATTACACAAACGACCAGAAAATGAACAATTCTCAAGAGAGCACAGTGAGTTGTTGACATTGAAAGAAAGAATACAAAGAGAAACCAAAGCCCAGAACATATATTTCCCACCACACATGATTGAAAAAGTAAAAGTGGCCGGTTCATTACTTATGTTTCCAATCATAGGGGGTTGCAAATTCCTTAAATATATGACAAATAGAATTAAAAATATATGACTAGTAGGAGACAGCAAGCTTGATCTGCAGCATTATTCAAAGCCAGCAAAAGGACTTCACTCAGATGACAAATGCCAATATGCAGCACAGACAATTTAGATGCAATACTCACCATGTCCTTAGTAACCTCCCAAGGTGCGCCAATTATGACTTCATCAACATAACGACATGCCAGCACACTAAGACTACGCTCATGTAGATGCATAATTGGGTGGTAGTTCCCTCTGTGCTCACTGCATGGAGGAGAAACTTATCATGCCATTTCTACAAATTTTTCACATGGCTATCCATGGCAAAAACATAGGCACACAGTGCATCAAATTCAGAAAGCATGCTAAAGCTGAATGCAGAAACAAGACCATAATCAGAACTGAAATCAAGATTATAAACAAATTGAATTACCTCACTATCTGGTCAGTGTAAATACCAACTAAAAGAAAGTCTCCAAGCTGCCTAGCCTTCTTGAGAATCTGAATAAGCACAAAAGGATAAGCCAGAGCAGGCACAAAAAGTGACTAATGACAGAATGCTACAAATAAACCAAAGTCATTGAAATTCATATTCTGTACTTTTATCCTATCATCTTAGATGCTGCCGCTAAAGTTAAACCCAACAGTAAAAAGAGCATCATATATGGTCAAGTGTGCCACAAAAAGGTATCAAACTTCCATGACACGAAATCATGTTCTGTTTAAAACAAAGATGTCTTACATAGATTAAGTTTATTTCAGAATGCCTGTGCAAAATCTAACTCTGGGAGTGGGAAGGAAATGCTAAAACAACAGAAAGGTGATATATTTCAACAACAAAACGTTTTGCTCAAACAGGGATACTGCACGGTGCAGGGATGTAACCAGGTTTGATTTGAACTGGGCCAATTTTTTTTCCACAATCTGATTTTCCTACAGTTTTATTAATAAAACAAGAACTGCATCTCATTTAAGGTACAAACTTGATAAGTTCAAGTACTAGCAAACAACAATTAAACTTAACAAAAACTAGTTCAATCATGCACATTTTTGGACAGCACAGTTTGTTGTGGAAGTTCACTAGCACCTGGAACTCACAAAAGCATATTACAAATCAGTAAATAAGTTGAATCCACAATAAAATAATTTGAAAGAAAATTAACTGAAAAATGTTATAGAAGCTTCATGAAAAAAGTGAAAGAGTGGGAGAAAGACTTAATCATAAAAATTTCTTCTGTTAATATTTGTTCACTCAACTTTTATAATTACAGAGCAAGTACAATGAGAGACAAATGAAAATTGTATGGATATAAATTACTATTTTACAAAAAGCATCAAATTAGCTAGTAATTTACAACTCCTGAAATATATAGGTCAACTTTTGAGGCTTGGCCGTGGCATAGCAATTTCTTCCTGGCAACATTTTTCTTCATTCATTTTTCACAATTATAATTTAATAATAAAATGATGGTTGCTAGAATAGTTTCAAAATGTTTAATACCTCAACATGTCCTGCATGGAAGAGATCAAATGCCCCATCAATGTACACAACACGAGCATTTGGACCAGGTCCCTGGATTAGACAAAAACAACACATTTATACATGGAATGAATAATATTAACCAGATTTAATGCATACAGGAGCAGAACTAGGAATATTATCATGAACCTGGAAATTCAATAATAAAATTGATATATCTTTTCTTTAAGATATGAGAAAAAGTCGTAAGGTAACATGAGTGCATAGATGAAAAAGAGGGAAAAAATAATCTGTAAAGCTCTTCTGATAGTGGCCATACTTAACTGTATTTGCAACATGACAATTCAGAATACAAGAACTACCTTGCAATTTGAAAACTGCACAATCCTTTGTGATGTTGGTAGAAATTGAGATAAATGGGCACCCTTAGATTGAATTGCTCTAAGAGGATCTCTTGACAAGGATGCATTATTATGATCTTCACAAGCTTTTGTATCCTCCATTGAGGAAAGTATCCTCCCTACATTTAAGGCAGTTGTGCAATAATTAGAAACAGAAATGTCTATGTAACCTTCAATAAAATAAAGTATTTGCCCAGTTGAACCAGGGAAAAATTCATTTACGGCAAGTCCTGAGTAAAATTATCGAGACAAACAACTTCTGCTAGAAAGAGCTAAAGTGCATTTATCACATGTTCTCAGAGTCTGCATAAATTTGAGCTAATTTCATCAATAGCCTAAGTGGTACTGTAGTCATATCCCAACATATCAAATACAAAATCCTGACTTCGTGACAAATCATTAATCACTTGTAACAAGAAGATTCATCAGGATAACTTTCAGTACCTACAATATCTGTGCTGGAGACGCCTTCTGTGCGCTTAATCTGCTTGTAACGGCCAACTTTCTTCGCCAAGGCGTAAGCATCAGTTCCATCCGGAAGCAGGCATGGATCATCACCATGAATAATATAGTCAATCTTGTGCTCGTTGAAGAGACGGTTCATGAACTGCTCGGTAATGGCATACGGAGCATTGGCTATAACTTCATCCACCCACTTTAATCCACTAACAAGGGCCAGCCTAGAAAGTACTTCAAGCATTAGATCAAAAGAAGTATCTCACGGAATTTAAAGGTAATAACCAAGCCACTCCAGTATTCTGGCTAATGAACTGACCACCAAGAAGATGAATAAATCATATTTCAACATTTGCTAGTGTAACTAAACACTAATTACCCGCCAAATCACTGATAGACATCTATACTTAATAATTTCTTTCACAAGGTTGAGCACATGACATATGTTTGTATTCCATACGCAAGCATGTTACGTGTAAAAATTTTGAATCACTAAAAGTATGCTTTAATTGTTATGTGTGCACATATCACTTCTTCTACTGGGGCATCAAACGTCCAAGGATTCTCAAGATTCCTCATTCTTTTTCATTCAGCTTGATTAGGTTGCAGCTTTGGATTGATTTTGTTGGGTTGGATTCTTATTCCGATGTCTTGGGTTTCAAGGGTTTCTTTTTTCAAAGTTTTGTATAGATTTTTGGTGTTATACATTGTAGGGAAGATTTAAGTTTGTGGACCTCTAGTTCACTTTTGTAATATTTATTCCCTTCTTATATTGTATAAAAGTTTCTCTGTTTCCTATCAAAACACAAAAAAAAAAAATTGTTATGTTGGCAGAATTATGGGTTCGAAAAAGTTTCAAATAAATTTTATTTGCTTCCTAGAATATCTTTTCAATTTGATGGCATACGAATTCTTTTTTTTTTTTTAATGCGAATTTGTATTTTCAATACAACCATTCAAAATTATAAATTTTATGGGCTCCAAAGTGAGTACCAAGCCATTTAAGTTGAATGTTGCAACTTGAGAAGTTTATTTGTGACCTCACTAGGTTTGTTATCTATAAAAATCAACTTACAAAGAATTTGGCTGGATGTGATCTTCAACAGATACAAAATAAAACTTTATTTATTTATTCATCCATTTAGCTGAGAAACAAGAGAATATTTGTCAATTAAAAAGATTTACAGATTATGAGACAGGAAATCTATGAAAACAAGGACAGATTGTCCAAGAGACAGGAACGGAACAAAAGCCTTATAAAAAGTATGTCTAAAAGGCAAAAAGTTTACAGAATAAGAGGCAATTGTATGTACGTATATGATGATTAAATCATCAAGTAGTTTGCACCCAGAAAGTCCCAAAAAAATCCATGTAATATTTCAAAAAAGAAAAAGTGATGACTCCACCTCACCAACAAATACAGTTATTCAAGTATTTTAATGATAAATTATCATATAAATTAATTTCTAGATAAGTTCACAAATTCATTAATCAAAATGAAAAACATGCATAAATATGCACATGGTGGATCCTTGTCTCTTTGTTAACTGAATTAGATTAATATTTATTTATATTTTTTAATTCTGTTCTTAAATCTTAAAAACATATTCTATATTGAAATAACTTACAACCTTACAGTTAAAAAAAAAAAAGGCTGACAGCCTTTGCATACTGAAGAACTACAAATTAACAAACTATGTAGTCCAACTAAAAACACCAATATTAAAAGCATATAATATCAAAATGAAAAATCTAGATATAGTGCAGACATTGAAAAGATAAAGACTTAAATCAGCACAGCAGGGGGCATTTTAAAAAAAAAAAAAAGTGTTATCTAGCGACAAAAGCTAAGTCTATTTTACAAGAAATAATTTGAGCTTCATGGAGATGATAAGCTGACAAGATGTTTTATTTATTTGCTGCAGATTTGCACTTATCCCACGCATAAAATTTTAGGGCTGTTCCATAATGCTAGCTTTGATTAAACTTATCAAAATAGAACAATTAACAGATTCAGACATTCAGTAGATTCCTTAATCTCCACAGACACGACAAGTTTACTCCATTTTAAGAAATGAAAAGTGTTCAAAACGAAGTCTCAGCGAAGCAAAAGAAAGTGATTGAAAGCATAAATGAAATACAAAGAAGCTTAGAAAAATAAATTTAAGGACTTCACATTCGAACCAAAATTCAAGACAACATGAAGCAAATGGCAAATTGCAAGGTCTATATGATGAGTACCTCTCCTCCATTGGTAACACAGGGGGGCCCTTATTAGCAATGATCTCCTCATCACTGACCACACCAACCACCAGTTCATCTCCCAATGCCTTAGCCTGCCTCAGTGCATTAGCATGTCCATAATGCATAAGGTCAAAGCAGCCATCCATATAAACCCGCACACGTTTCTTCTTTCCGCATTTCTTTTTATGGAACAAATCAGACCACAAATGGGGCAATGAAAAGACTCCGATTCCTCCAAAATAACTGGTGGACACACCTAGCAAGGCTGCGGTGAGCATTAGACCTCCAAAGAAATGTGGGTAGTAATACACCCCATCCCAAATCCAGCTATTGCTCTCATACTCCATTGTCATTGTCCCACCTTTTTCTTTCTACAGAGATTTCCGTAGCTCAATTTAGAGGAGACACACAGATTCTGCAAAATTATACTACATAAGCTATTAACTACCCGCAAATTAATACAACAAACAATATTTATTATCAGGCAGTTGTTACTAATTACAATAATTGCAAAATTGAAAATCGAAAATTAGATTTAAATTATAATACTAGCAAGCATAGATTTGAAACAGAATTTACAACTCTATGCATCTAAAAACTAACAATTAAAGAGGGGGAAAAGGAAATTAAATGAACAAATTCTGAGATTATGAAAAGAGAAAGGCAAAAATCTCAAGGAATAAAAATTCAGATATAAAAATGAAGAATTTTGAACACTAAAAGCTGGATTTACCTGCAATATTCAAATCTAAAGCTTCCAGAAATTTCACTCAAAACAAAAAAAAAAAGAAAAGAAAAAGAAAGAAAAACAGGAACGAACGTAAACAAAATTATATTTATCAAATGATGCCAAATCTGAATCAAACAAGTAAAAGGTATATCCGAAACATAAATGAATTTGGAAAAATGATGGAAATGGGAATCCGGCTTACTAATTAAATAAAAATGAAGAGGGGGAAAAGGAAGAATGTAGATGAATGAGATCGAATCCTGTTATTTTTTAATTTTTATTTTATTTATTTTTATTTTACCTGAATATATATAGCTTTGGCTGGTGCTTTGGTGTCTCCTCTTTCTCCCCCTTGAAAGACCCCCACACGGATTTTTCAGAGAAAAGGAGCTGTCTTAATCCAACGTTCGCTCCCTTTTGTTTTGATTTTTTCTTTGAAAAAGAATAAAATAAAATAATAATAAAATTTCATTTTTTAATAATTTTAAAAAAAAAATTGTTCGTTTCAGACCTTCAGTTTATTATTCAATATTCATGCGTTTGACGTTACGATGCGAGTATGACCCGTGTTTGTTTGTTAGTCCTCCTCTGTCTCCTGATCGTATCAAGCAGAGGCTGACCTGACCCGAATTCTTAGTAACTCACGCGCAGCAAAGTGGTAGGTACTGTTTTTGATAAGAGACGAGTCGGT
This sequence comes from Luvunga scandens, assembly GCA_030449905.1. Classification (NCBI taxonomy): domain Eukaryota; kingdom Viridiplantae; phylum Streptophyta; class Magnoliopsida; order Sapindales; family Rutaceae; genus Luvunga; species Luvunga scandens. The sequence goes on along the minus strand of JASUUG010000210.1, from coordinate 15,939,030 downwards.
GCGGAGATAATGACTTCAAAGTCGTTAATTTTTGCTCCCCCTTGGGTTTCTCTACCAACACAAGCAAAAGCACAAGACATGAGAATTGTATCTGCTTTGATTTGATTTTGGTTCATACCATAATACGATAAGACTTCCATGTAACGGGTGGCTTTTTGAGGTGATGGAGACTGAGATACTGAGAAGTAGGTTTTAAGGTATAGTAACACCAAAGATAAATTTGAAATTACAAAAAATAGTAATTAAAAGGGATATTAGCAGTGGCCGATAACAACAGTTTAATAGTCAAGTAAATGGGAGGTTAAAGTTGGTAAAGTATTTCTAAGAAACGATAGAATAATTGAAAAATTGAGTGTGTTTGTAAATGTGTAAACTTACCTTATTTGTAAGATCAATCTAACCTTTTAAGGTAGAGTGCCCTTGAGAGCATTTTTTTTATTCTTTTGAACGCATGACAAGTTGCTCTAAGTTATTTTCCTCCTTAGGTAGGGTTTTAAGGCTAATTAGGCTTTCTTTACTAAGGATTCTTAAACTTGCTTGGGTTAGACAACTATCTATTGGTGGACAACTTTTATTAGCAGTATGTTCTTAATCCTAATTGGCTCATTTCAAATAAATCAATTAGGTTGAAAAGTACCTAATTTCACCTAAGATTATGTAGATAGCTGTGTCTGTTGCCCCCATTTTCTCAAATCTAATTTTGGTGGCTTACAAGGAGATATATTAGAGATGGCCCAGGTGAGAACTGTACTATAGTAATGTGTCCTAGTGCTGTTGGTGAGGCTATTACTACCCTATAGTTCTATTACTAACATGCGCCCACTTGAATATACTGTAAGAGGCATTTTCTGTTATTTTCATATGATTTAAGTGGTTGATGCTAGTCCTTTTGGGATCTTCCTATTCTCCCCTTACCTTTTTAGCTTAACTTTCATCCTTTAGAGGGCCTTAAAAGTCATGAGCCATATTCCCCACAAGTCATGCCCTAAATACTTCTTGTCCACATCTTATCATGAACAATATCCATATGAGTAATTTTCTAATTGTTGATAGAATGAATTGATCATTCTTATATGTTAACAAAGTGGCATGTTCTAATTATATGAAGCAAATTTATTTTAAGAATATTGTGGTATAAGTAGGCCTCGTTTGCATTATATTCTTATGTTATATTTTATATAGTTAATTATTGCTATAATTATTGTTTCAGTTGTTATCTTTGTTATTTTTTAATTCTCAGCTTATAATTTGTAATTTCAAACTATGTTCCTTCCATTCCATATGTTTTCTCCTACACTTAGAGTCGAAAAGCCACTACTATTAATCTATCCTGACATCTATGGTCATTATATTATTCTCATAGCTCAAAAAACAGGTTGATGGAGCAGGGTAACAGAAGTAGAATTATAGTATTGAGTAGATAATAATAGATATCGTTATAGTTATGTGACACGATTCAAAAGTATAATTACTCCCAAGTATAAGAGCGTCTAGTTATAATATAACCCATGAATTTAGAGTCGAACCACCGGAAGTTTAAAATCTACTAGCCAATTTGTTAAGCAAAGAAAATTAGATATGAAAAAAGAAATTAACAAGAATCAATCTAAAAATATATGAAGGTTACAGGATTTACTCTTGGATTTCAAACTATAATTATATATATATATTATATTTTATATTTATTTTACCAATTAATTATTATATCATTTAATTCTTAACTAACTTTTAGTGTGATAAATATAAGACTAAATACTTAATGTGCTACAATTATATTGAAGTGTCAATATCATGTCAAAATAGTATATAAATCTAAACATATTTAGATTTGTAAATTAACATAACATAAAAGAAATTGATAAAGAAAAAAATAAAATAAACTTTAAGATTCACTTTAGAGAGTAATTAATCAATAATTTAAATCATTGAACTTTACCTTTCACCTTAATTTAGAAAATTAACTACTTATATTAAAAAGCAAAATACTGATTTTATTTAATAAGCTTCTGAAATATATTATAAGAAACTCAACTATACAAAAGAAAACATTTCTCTCAATCCTTAGTCTTAACTTCCTCTCCTCTCTTTAGCTCCGCCCTCCCTTGCTGCTTGCATTTCCTTGCCTTTTATTAGCGAAGCATGCATGCTTTTACTTTATTTTATTTTATTTTTAATAATATATATACATAAAGAAGTGTGATGGTCAAGTGGAAAAATGTCCACCTGACTATCATGAGCATTATCAACTCACTTTTTTTTTGTTTTTTATTTTTTATTATTTTTTTGAAATATTTATTTTTCTTAATTACATCTATTCAATAATGCATTTTAATGGCTCCAGTAATTCATCTTTATTTTGCTTTTAGTTCTAATTCTCTTTTTATTCCTGAAATTTTATAATATAAAAATTAATATTTTACAAATTAATTTAACATAAAAATTTATTAGGAGAGCATTCATATAATTTATAAGTTATGAGCACATTAATCAGCACTTTAAGTGAAAAACTAATAAGTTTATCTTTATTAATGTACACTTTTTAGTGTCAATTACACCTCCTAACTAGCTTATTGCTAAGCCCTAACAATTAGTAAAATTTCAAACCCAAATTGAAAATATATTTTTTTTTTGAAAATTGAGTTTACTTATTTCATTGTATTAATGACAACAATCAAATAAAAGTATAAGCATTATCTTCAGCCTAAAGAAAATCACACTTACACAAATCAATTAAGTAAAAAATCATGTAAAATGATCAATTATCAGATCTACATTAATCAAGTCACTTTTAAGAGTGATATGTAAAACCCTAAAACCTCACAGTTACGAGTGATTCTCTCAAGAAAAAAATAAACCTCAAAAAAAATAATGCCCACAGCTTGCAAATAAAATGATCTCAAGTCAAGGGAATTACTAACCAAACTAATTTATTTCTATTTTTATGCATCATCATATCTTTTAGTCCACATTATCAATTCTACTTCAGACTATAATATCCTAAAATTAAGAAGGATTTTCACTAAGAAGTAACGTAGGCTAGGAACATGGCTAACAAAAAAGGGATAAATAAAAAAAATAAAATATATATTTGAAAAAATAAACCTCAGAAAAATAGTCACTTTAAGAACTGGTAGATTGAGAGAAGAGTAAAACAATATCACACATCCTCTCACTACGATGAAAGAATAATGCCACAACCTACAAATGAAATGATTTCAAGTAAAGGGAATTACTAGCCAAACTAGTTTATTTCTATTTTTATGCATCACCACATCTTTTAGTTTATATTATTGGCTTCTACTTTATATTATAGTTGCCTAAAATCAAGGACTTTTACGAGGATGAAACGTAAGCTAGGAACATGGCTAAAAAAGAAGAGATAAATATGAATATATATATATATATATATATATATATATATATATATATATATATATATATATATATATATAAGAAAAATAAAGGACTTTAGGAAATTATAAGGTGCTTTTTACATGGATTTTTTTTCCTTTTTTGTTTTTTTCTTCTTTTTTTCATATAATTTTTTTATAGCACCAATTTTATAAATACATAATCATCTCTATTTTCAAACATAATTGGATAGTAGAAAACATAAAATATAAAATGATACTCCATATTGAAGTGGGATAAGATGATAGGTTATCAAAGAAAAGTTTTTTTTTCATATAGGCTCAAAGGGGTTAACTATGAATACTTTATAATATGAATGGCTGGAAAGGTTTAAACGGACCAAATATGAATTTTCTATCATCTTTTAAGTCTCTAAATAGTTTTTCATATCTACTAGTTCAATAGACTTTCATATGCAACTGCACAATTTTTTTCATTTTTTTTGACTTTTTATCTTTTTACTTTGAAAAAAAAATATAAAGATCTTGTATAATAAACTAAGAAGTTGTATAGGCAAACAAGATTACTCTCCAAAAATAATGCAGCTACACAAATTTTTTTTTTCATTTTTTTGACTTTTTATCTTTTTACTTTGAAAAAAAATATAGAGATCTTGTATAATAATTGAGAAGCTGTATAGGCAAACAAGGTTATTCTCCAAGGATAATGGGCTCGAAAACTCACTTGGACTTATCATAATATATTCATTCCTTCAAATAGCTTAATCAGTTTTACTTATCAAGTTTCTCAATTTACATTTGAACATGCAAAGTGAAAAATATGGTATAACATAACTTAAGGCCAAAGATACTACAATTACAAACTTTGAAAGTCATCATATTATCCAATATTAAAATATCATAAATTTTTTTTTAATGTACATTTTTTTAAGTTTAAAGAAAACATAATAAAAAAACAAAACTCCTTAATATTTTTTTAAATTAAAGAAAACATAAAGAAAGAAGAAGTTGGAACTGATTGTAAAAACTTAAAAGAAATGAAATGATTAGGAGAAAAAAAAATTAGAAAGCAAACACTCTTTTTTCTTTTTTAAGAAATAAAACTCTAAAACTAAAAGGATATGTTTCTAGAGTCACTACACTCCATATTCAGCCATCTTTCACTCAAATTTTATCCAAAGTTAATCTGTACAACAAAAATTAGTAAAAACATCACAAAGACTAAGACATTCCACAACTGTCAATTATTCCCTCCCCCCAACCTAAAGGAGATATTGTCCCTAATGTCTTAGAAGAAAGGAGTAGAGTTTAGAAGACATTACCTGCCCACTGTGAGAAAATATTTACAAATGCAGAGTTAAATATAATTTACACTTTTTAAAAGGGTTACTGCTATCATCATCAGTTGACCACTCCAATACTAAGGTCATGGGATCTAGTTCTGATTTATAAGCTTGCAAAAGATCAAGTAACTCGTTAGCAGTAAGAGCATAAATAAAGAGTTTTTCACTGAGGGTGGAATGAAATAATTCTTTATTGCATGATTAAGAAATGCTATTAAGCCATCATAAAAGTTATTAATGTTTAACAAACCGATGAATTTTTTATGGATATTCAAATGAGCCCAAAAAGCAAATGTAATTAGTGCCTCTAAAGTTATAAGATTTGTTGGCAAGAAAATGTAGGCATCAACATGATTTAGCATTTTGGATACTTTTTTTTCTTGTATACGTGAGACAACTAACTCTTCTCCAGTTGGTGAATTGGGCAAACATCCTAAGGTTTTAGGGCTTTTGGAATGATGCCAAGCACTTGGCTTCCTCGAACAAAAATAATTTCTAAGACAAGTTTTGATAACCCTTAGTCACCTCCTCCATATACAAGATGTAATTTTCTCTTTACTATGGCTTGACCAAAATATATGTGTACCTGAACAAACTCCTTATACTTTCCATAGAGAAATCCAGAAGCACATAAATGTTCTTAAGTTGTCTATTTGAAGCTGCTATCAATAGAACAATTCTTAAAGAAAAAAATAATTTGTGAGTACTTAAAAGGGAGAATCTATTTTATGATTTTAGTGACAGATACAAGATACACAACTATAAATAGGGTGGTGCATTTATCAAATAATGTGTAAAGCTAGTGGCTCAATAATTCAAAAGTAAACAAAAAAAATAAAAGAAAAAGCAAACAACGACTAGATACAAAAACACAAAAAATAATAATATGTATAAGATAAAAGAATAGTAAAATAAAATGATATTTACTAGTAGTTGTAATTGTGGCTCACATCTTACTTTAGTTTTACATTCAGTAATAGTTTGAATGCCCTTTATAGGTCAAGGATAGGTTTCTTGTCCAGTTTTCTTATAAATTGGCAAACAAGGTCTTTTATAGTCAAATTCTCAAGACTAAATTGTGCGCTTTCTTTTTGGAACAGCTTCCATAAATTATGAATCTCACGTTGCACATATCTGCTAGGATGCATCTCAAGAGATCATAAAATATCATCTAATGATTATTTATTTATGTCATCCTTAACGAATTTAATTTTATCTTTGCAATTTATATAAACCATTCTTAAAGTTTTACAATGTGTTTTATTACAAGTAAATCTTACACAGTTAGGACAATTAGAGTCAAGATGCTTAACTCTTCTTTTTTTTAGCAAATGTACTTTTACCAAAACCAGGTATGTAAAAAATAAATGGATAAAAAAAAAACACCTGCCAATCAGACCATAGCTTAAATTAACCAACGAATGTCAGTAGGAATTCCATTGATCATTAAAAAACACAGTCGTTAACAATGAGTTTTGTAGATCTTTTTAAGAGCATTGAGGGAGAGAAAGAAAATGTTTGTGTAATTTTTGTTGTATTTCTTCCGTGCTTGATTTTAGGGTTTCCGTTTTTGCGGAAAACTGAAAATACCGACTTAAAATGTCACAGAGTAACGTTATCCACCATTTATACGGAAAAGTAAATCAAACATATCAAAGAAACAAATCAAATCTGTAAATTCAAGTTAAAAATAAAGGAGAACAAAACAACAAAATAAAAACACACAATAAATATAATCAAACATGCAACTCACCTTCGTCCCATTATTGAATTTACTTCAAGTTCTAATTAGAGTTCATAAATACCACCTTTTATTTCTTTGAGTTGTCTTTATAAATCTTCAATATGAGATACTAACTCAGGTGGTCATAAATCCCAAATAGAATGTGATTTATAAACTAGGAACAAACTTCTTAAGTGAAATTTTACATGTAAAAATTCACTAAAATGTTTGAAAATGATCATTCTTATGGAGATACACATGACAAATATTAAAAACGATGAAATGAAACACAATTTTCAAACAAACACACTTAAACAAGCAAAACAACATAATACACTTCATTAAAAAAAATAAAATAACTCAAACCATAAAGTAACAGTAAAGAAAAATAACAAAAAGTAAAAAGCAAACGATTTAATCAAGATTCAGTGGATACTCAAATTGATTTAGGTGTCTGTTTCATATTGTTTGTATTCCAAATATAGTTTCAATCTTTGACTATTAACTTTAAATGTGACACCCTATTTTGAAATTCTATATAGGCTACCCAAGAGGGGGGGTGAATTGGGTTCTTTAAAAATTAAGCAAATAAAATTACACAACAATTTAAAACTAATGTTTTAAAACAATATAATTAACAATGCTTGAATTTAAAGAGATAAGGGAAGAGAAATCAAACACGTGATTTTTACGTGGTTCTAACCGTGCCTGCGCGTCCACGCCTCCAAGCTCACCGATTTTGAGGATTCCACTAAGCAAGCCTCCAAGGCTTCAATACACTTACACTTGACTTAAGGTGTCAATGGACCTTACAATCAAGAGATTATTCCCAATCTCTTAACCCAAGTGTATCCCAACACTTACAATTGACTTCCAAGGTGTCAATGGACCTTTACATAAGAGATTAAACCCAAAGTAAACAAAACACTTACAATCACTCAATAAATTTAATAACAAATAATCTCTCACACACTCCAAATGATTACAATTGAAATTTTAATGTGTGAGGCAATGACATGAAACACAATTGAAGCTCAAAGAAGATTGTTTCTCGAAAAGCTCAAATATCAAAATGTTGGATCTCTAATTTGATTGAGCCTTTTTATAGTTGATAAACTTTCTCGAGAATAATCGGTTCAAAATATCTCTAAATTTGACTTTTCAACTTCTTTCATTTCAAATAAGTTTGTTTAAATTATCGGATCACCGTTTAGTTCCATCACATCAAAACAAAATCGGCTCTCCGTTTTTGCTAAACGGTTTAAAAACTATCTCTTTATCGGTTCGCCGTTAATAATAAACGGTTCACCGTTAAGTTCCGAAATGCTCAAACTTTTCTGAATAAACGGTCCGCCTTTTATAATAAACGGTTCACCGTTAGTAATAAACGGTTCGCCTTTATAATAAACGGTTCAAGGGTAATTTCCAGAATCTATATTTTGTTAACTTTTGTACAAAAAGATTTTCCAACTCAAGTTAACGGTCATTAAGATTCTTTAAACATGTTTATGACTTTAAGAAATTCATTTTAATAACTCAAACATTTTAATCAAGTACATATAAGTTTTGTTATCATCAAAATCAATATTATAAGATTAACAATCTCCCTTTTTGATTCTCAAACTTTGTATGTAAAGAACACAAAAATTTGTTTTAACTCCCCGAAAAATAAGCTCCCTTGAAAAATAAACAACATTTTTGTTAACTTCCTTTTGAAATATAACTGAAAACTATTCTCCCCTTCAAATCAAAAAGAAAAAAATAAAAAAAAAATTTTTGACAAGTAAAAATTTCAATCCTCAATATTAAGCATCTCCTCAAAAACTATTACCAAAATTTATACCCAAAAATCAAAATCAATATTAAAACAACTACAACCAATCTAAAATCATAAAAAATCAATGCTAAGTCTCATATATAACACAAGCATTCATAAAAACAAGAAACAATCCATTCTCACACATAAAAGTATCAAAATATTATTGTGCGAAATATCCAATACTTAATACATATCTAAACCATTTGGTTGATAAAAATGTCTTTAAAGGTCAATATAATGCATGATTCAAAATTTAAAAACGCATCCAAAGACAAACAAACATTCGATTATCATATTAAAAACACAAGGAAGATTTAAATAATGATGTTTTATTATAAACGTTAAACACCTCTTTCCAACAAAGCATATATTTTCAATGAGAGTTGAGGAAACTTTACCGACATTACCAATATCAATGATTTTTCCTTTTGAATTATCTCCAAAAGATACATCCCCTCCATTTTCGATTTTAGTAAAGCTTGAGAACCATGAATAGTCACCGGTCATATGTCTTGGATATCCGTTGTCCAAATACCATTTATTGCTCTTTCCCTTCTTCTTTGATTCATGCAGAGAAGATCTCAAAAAATAAAACTCTTTGGGTCCTTGAGTGTTAATAATGGTTCCTTTTGGAACCCAAACAAATTTAACTCCATAATAAGCATTTCTCTTAATAGGACATCTATTTTCATGTGACCATCTCTATTGCAATAATGACAAACAATTTTATGATTATTACTTGGTAGTAGCCTTAACAAAGTAGCTTTTGTAGTATTTTTGTTTCAAATTAGGTTTATAACCAATCCCTCCTTTATCAAACACACATTTTGGGCACCAAGTAATTTTTCTAAGTTCTTTTGCCCATTTGTGAATTTAAAACAATCTCATTTAGTTCATTGCTCTTCTTTTTAAGTTCTTCATTTTCTTTGATCAAGTTATCAATATGTAATTTTTCATGTTCATATGAAGTACTTTGTTTACCTTTTAAAGAAGCAATTCTATTATGCAATCTTTCATTATCTAATTCTAGCTCTTTAATCTTATCATTTAACACATCATTACATTTTTGCATAGCATCCTTTTCATTTGAAAGTTCTAATATGTTCTTCTTAAGACATGCATTTTTCTTTCCAATTTTCATCATATCACTATGCAACTCATTAAAAGCATCATATAATTCATTATAAGATGGAAGATCACTTACCTCATCAAGCTCATCTTCTCCTATTGCCATGAGTGCCAAGTTTGATATTTCTTGTGATTGTTCATCTTTACTTGATTCTTCATCGCTATCATCCCATGTTGCCAACATAGCTTTCTTCTTGAAAAAGGGGACATTCAGGTTTTATATGGCCAAACTTAACGCATTTATAACATATGATTGCTTCACCATTTTTTTGAATTTTCTTTGTTCACGGATTTTTGAAAAATTTCTGAACTTTCTAAATCAATCCATCTCTTCATCTTCAAGATCAAATCGCTTTCAAATTTTGATGCTTTCAAGGCAATGTTTTTCTTCTTCTTATCTTCAAAAATCTTCTTCATAAGAAATAAGTGAAAAATTAGATCATCAATAAAAAAAATGTTTAAATCTTTGGCTTCCTCAAATGAAGGTCTCCATTCTTTTGGTAATGACATCTTCTTTACAAAATTTGAAAAACTTACCAAGTGCCCCAGAGTGTTTACAATGTCTCAGTAAATCTAATATACACTTTCATTTTGTTCCATTTGAAACAATTCATATTGCCTGTATCTACTTATTTTAGATTCTTTGACTTGGTTTGTACATCCAACTTTTTCTTCCAATTTCATAAGCATTAGAACAACTTGAGACTCTATGAAATTCTTTTCTTATCTAGGGCACAAAATAAGGCATTCATAATACAAAAATTTAGTGAAGCTTTTCTCTTTTCAAAATCATTCCATTCACGTGAAGGTTTAGGGATATCTTCTATTTTTAATCGGCATGAATGGACCATCACATACAACTTCCCATATTTCATAGTCTAAAGCTTGCAATAAATTCTCATCCTAGTTTTCCAATAAGGATAATCATTACCATCAAAGAATGGTGGTCAATAATTGTCCTTCCCTAAAACTAGAATCATTTTGTGGATCTTTTATAATTAAGTCTAACAAGAGAACCAAGCTCGATTTGAAATTCTATATAAAGGCTACCCAAAATTTCTTTAAAAATTAAGCAAATAAAATTACACAACAATTTAAAACTAATGTTTTAAAACAATATAATTAACAATGCTTGAATTTAAAGAGATAATCAAACACGTGATTTTTACGTGGTTCGCCAACAAATATTAAAAGGCTTCAATACACTTACACTTGACTTCAATGTCAAACCTTTACAATCAAGATTATTCAAACAAATCCCAACACTTAAACTTCCAAGGTGTCAAACCTTTACAATAAGAGATTAAACCCAATCTCTCAACCCAAGTGTTTCCCAACACTTACAATCACTCAATGATAAGATTTAATAACAAATAATCTCAAATGATTACAATTGAAATTTTAATGTGTGAAATGACATAAACACAATTGAAGCTCAAAGAAAAAATATCAAAATGTTGGATCTCTGTTGTTTGAATTTGATTGAAATAGTTGGAGCTAATTGACTTTCTCGAGAATAATCGGTTTTTAACTTTTCAACTAGCCGTTGCTCTTTCATTTCAAATAAACGGTTTCGTTTAAATTATCGGATTTAGGTTTTTGCTAAACGTTCAAGAGTAAAAACTATATCTTTACTTGAACTTATCGGTTCGCCTTTAATAATTAACGGTTCACCGTTAAGTTCCGAATGCTTTCAAAACTTTTCTGTGAATAAACGGTCCGCCTTTTATAATAAACGGTTCACCGTTAGTAATAAACGTTCGCCTTTATAATAAACGGTTCAAGGTAATTTCGAGAATCTATATTTTGTTAACTTTTTTGTACAAAAAGATTTTCCAACTCAAGTTAACGGTCATTAAGATTCTTTAAACATGTTTATGACTTTAAGAAATTCATTTTAATAACTCAAACATTTTAATCAAGTACATATAAGTTTTGTTATCATCAAAATCAATATTATAAGATTAACATATTTTAGATTCTCAATTTCTACGACCCCATATGAATATACATTTTTTACAACAAATTGCCACTCCATTTTGACTTTAACTTTCTTAGAAAGAAATGAAGATGAAAGTTATAAAGTAGTATTGTTTGATCAATCTCACATATCTTTTGAAAAATCTTTTATCATGAAAAGTTTGGGTTCTTGCCTTAATAAATTTGGAATTCTCATATGCATCATTCCTTAATTTCTCAAGTTCATTTAATTATAATTTACGAACATTATCAGCATTATCAAGATTTGAATTAAAAGCTTTAATAGCCCAAAATGATTTATGAGCAAGTTCAACCGATAAGTGGCAATGTTTACCATAAATAAGCCAATAGGGTGTCATTCCTAAAGATATTTTATATGCAATATAATATGCCCAAAGTTCATCAGTTAGTCAAACGAACCAATCTTTACAGTTTAGGTTAACTCTATTTTTTAAAATTTATTTTATCTCCTTATTTACTAATTCAGTTGGACCACTGGTTTGAGAATGATAAAGGGTAGCAACTTTATGAGTGATTTCATATTTCTTCATTAAGGACTCAAATGGCTTATTACAAAAATGCTTACGTTCATCATTGATAATGGTTCGAGGGATTCCAAATCTGCTCAAAAGATTTTTCTAAAAAAAAGTGGATTATAATCTTGTGATAGTTGTGCCGACAAGAACTCAATCTATTTTGAAATATAATCAATGGCAACCAAAATATATACAAATCCAAATGATAATGGAAAATGGTCCATAAAATCAATTTCCTAACAATCAAATATTTCAATGACAAAGGTGGGGCTTAAAGGCATCATGTTTCACTTTGAAATAAACCCAACCACTTGACAGTACTTACGCACCTTGCAAAACGCATACGAATCTTTAAATAATGTAAGCCAATAAAATCCATATGCAATATTTTTGCAGCTATCTTTTTTGAAGAAAAGTGGCCACGACACACTTCATAATAACAAAATTAAATGACACTGCTTCTCTCGTCGTCTAGTATGCATATCTGAAAAATTTGATCAGAACAGTACTTGAACAAATATGGATCATCCTAGTAAAATTTTTTTACCTCTAGTAAGAATTTCTTCTTGTCTTGAGAGCTCTAGTCACATAACATTTCACTTGTTGCAAGATAATTAACAATATTAGCATACCAAGGCATTTTTCTTATAGAAAAAAAAAATTCATCAAGGAAGAATCATTGGTGGGTGTTGTGTTAATTAAAAACTAATTTACAAATCTTAAAAGATGATCTGCAACAACATATTTGGCACCATTTTTGTCCTTGATTGTCAAATTAAATTCCTGAAGTGGCAAAATCCACTGAATCAATCTTTGCTTGGCATCCTGTTTAGACATTAACTATATCACAGCAGCATGATCAAAATAAGTAATAGTAAATGAACCAATTAAATATGAATGAAATTTATCCAATACAAATATTACAATAAGTAGTTTTTTTCAATTGTGGTGTAATTCATTTTAACAATATTTAACGTTCTACTTACGTAACAGACAACAAAGCGCTTATCTTCCTTTCTTTGGCCCAAAATAACACCATTGACATAATCACTAGCATTATACATTAGCTCTAAAGGCAAAGACCAATCAGAGGGCTGCATTATTGAGGCTAATTATCTTTTTAAAAGCTTGTTGACAATCACTAGCCCATTCGAATGGTGTGTCTTTTATCAAGATGTTACAAAGTAATCTAGATATAACACTAAAGTCTTTTATAAACATCCTATAAAATCCTACATATCCTAAAAAGGAACATACTTCTTTAATTATCTTTGGTGGTGCGTCATTTATCAAGAGGTTACAAGTGGTCTAGATATGGCACTAAAATTTTTTATAAACCTCTTATAAAATTATGCATGTCTTAAAAAGAAACAGACTTCTCTAATTGTCTTCGGTGAGGGTAATTTCAAGATGATTTCGACTTTGGCTTTGTCAACTTCAATTTTTTTTTAAGATACAACATGGCCCAAGACAATTCTAAAAGTAGTCATGGAATGGCATTTTTTCCAATTTAAAATTAATCCTTTTTCTTTGCACCTTTCCAAAACTATTTCTAGATTATCAAGACATGTATCAAAAGAATTACCAAATATACTTAAATTATCCATAAACACCACCAGACAATTTTCAACCATGTTGCTAAAAATGCTAAGAATACATCTTTGAAATATTGTAAGAGTATTACAAAGTCCACAAGGCATTTTTCTAAATGCAAGTGTTCCAAATGGGCATGTGAATGTAGTTTTTTCTTGGTCTTCTAAGGCTATAAGAATTTGATAATAGCCCGAGTAGCCATCAAGAAAGCAATAGTAAAAATGTCCTACTACTCTCTTAAGAATTTGGTCTAAAAATTGAAAGGGAAAATGGTCTTTACTAGTGGAATCATTTAATTTTTTGTAATCAATGCACATACGCCAATTAGATGGAATTTATGTTGGGATTGGTTCACCTTTTTTATTTTTTACAACAGTTATTCTAGATTTCTTTAGTACTACTTATGTTGGACTTTCTCATTTACTATCAAAGATAGAATAGATAATTCCTATATCTAATAAATTAAGGACCTTATTCTTTACCATTTTTTTCATATAAAAACTCAGTCTTCTTTGTGGTTGATTGATTGTTGTGGCATTTTCCTTTAAGTGTATTTGGTGTTTGTAGATTAAATGATTAATGTCTTTTATGTCTCTTTAACACAACCAATAACTTACCTTCTTAATCACTTGTGAGTTGAAAAGAAATTACCACTGAATATGCCTACTATTGTCCAAGATAAACATACTTTAATTCTTCTGGTAAATGCTCTAAATCAAGTTTTAGTGCTTCCTCTTCGTTTGGCTCTTCAAGTTGTGTCGTATTTTTAAAGTTTGATTGGTCATTGTCACTTGTGGTAGTCTACATAAAATTAAGTATAGAGCATATGTTAGCAGTATCATATTCTAATTCCTTACTTGATTTAAAAGGACCAGCATAAACAAATTTCCACAGTGTTTATAAAAGTTTCATCCTAAATGTGTTCATCAATGATTGGCTCAATGAGGACAATCTTCTTATTCTCACTATTATAATCTTATATGTCCTGAGATCGTTAACACATGTTGAACACATTGAGTTCCAACGTTATGTTACTAAAAGATAATTTCATTACTCCATTCATACAATTAATCAAAGAATTACCAGTTGCTAAAAATGGTCACCCTAATGTAACAAGAATCTGTTTGCATTCATCAGCAATTAATTCTATTTCCAAAACAATAAAATCCACAAGATATATGAATTTATTAACTTAAACAAGTACATCTTTAATTATTCCTTTTGGTAATGCCTCAATCAACTTATCGACAAGTAAAAGAGTTGTAGAGGTTGATTTTAGCTTACCAAGATTGAGTAGTTGGTACATTGAGCAGGAAGCAAATTGATACTATCACCAAAATCAAGTAAAGCATGTCCAACTTTATAGTCTCTAATAATGCAAGAAATAGTTGGACAACCAAAATCTTTATATTTCAAAGTATTATTGAGTGAGAGAATGAAACTTACTTGTTCTGCTAAAAAAGCTCTCTTTTGCACCATATGTTTCCTTTTCACATTGCATAAATCTTTCATAAATTTAATATAAAAAGGTACCTATTTAATGACGTTCAGCTGAGGAATGTTGACCTTGTTTAAAAACTTCATAAATCTCTTAATTGTAATTTGATTTATTTGGCTTGATTAGGGCTTAAGGAAATAGGGATACAGGAAGAGAGTTGGTTATTTCTTCATGGGTTAAAGGTAAAATACTAACAAGGCTACCCAAGAGGGGGTGAATTAGGTTCTTAAAACTTCAACAAATAAAACCATACAAAATTTTAAACTAATGTTTTAATAAAATCAAAAACAATAATTTTAACAATGCTTGAAATTAAAAGGATAAAGAAAGAGAGATCAAACACGTGATTTTTACGTGGTTCAGCCAACTGTGCCTACATCCACGTCTCCAAGCTCATCGGACTTGAGGATTCCACTAAGCAAGCCTCCAAGGCTTCAATAACACTTATAATTGACTTCAAATATGTCAATGAACCTTTACAACAAGAGACTATTCCCAATCTTTTAACCCAAGTGTATCCCAACACTTACAATCACTCAAAAACAAAGATTATAATCAACCAATCTCTTACACAATGTATATGATTACAATTGAAATCTCAAAGTATGAATCAATGAAACAAAAACAAGTTTAAAGCCCAATGATGTATATTTTCTCAGTAGTAGCTTAATAACAATTGTTTGATCTCTATAGATTTGAATTTGATTAAGCCATTTTATAATTGGAGTTGAAAACTAGCTGTTGTTGACTTTCTGAGAATAATCAGATTGCCATTTTCTACTGTCGGTTTACCATTTGAGGTTATCGGATCGCTGTTTATTTCTAGAATCCTGCAAAACAAACTTAGATTTCCGTTTTTGCTAAATAGTTCAAGATTAGAAAGTTTTCTCCTTTCTGTAAATTATCGGTTCACCGTTTATCAGTTCACCGTTAATTTTCAGAATACTCTGAAACAATTTTAAACACTAAATCTTTTTTGTAAATTATCGGTTTGTTTTTTATAATAAACGGTTCAAGGGTAATTTTCAGAATCTATATTTTGAAAACTTTTTATAAAAAAATGATTTTCCGACTCAAGTTAATGGTCATTAAGCTTCTTTAAACATGTCTATGGCTTTAAAAAATTCATTTTAATAACCCAAACATTTTAATCAAAAACATATAAGTTTTGTTATCATCAAAATCAATATTATAAAATTAACAAAAGGTTCAACAGACTCTTCCCTATCCTCTAAAATTGAATCCTCACTAATTTTACAGAGGTTCAGAATATGTTTTTCAACAACTTTACTACCATAAAGAGTTATAACCGATTTGACTAAGCTCATACTTTGGTTTCCTATATTACCCATTTCAAGATATTGTTAACTCTTGGAGTTTAGTTTAAGTTGAATATGAAACTTACCTTTTTCATACATGGTGAGTTCTGATTTAAGTTTATTAATAATTTCTGTCAATTTGGTCAAGGTTTGCATGATTTGGTTATTGATCAACTCTTGTTTTTCAATGAATGAATACAATGTATCTTTCAGAGTTTTTCTTAGAGGTGGGACATATGATGGGTAATTCTAGGAGTTATAGAAATTCTGACGTGGAAGTGTTAGTGATGAAAGTTGCACATGTTGTAATTCTCCAACTGAAATTTGGGTGGTTTCTCAAACCAGAATTATAAGTTTAGGAGTATGGATTGGGATTTGGCTTTTTTGAAATTGTTGATGACATTTACCTATTTGTGCAAACTTTCTCTTAGAGCTGGTAAGGTCGAACAGTCTTACGTAGAATGTTGAGTAAAGGTAGTGATTTGTCTTTTAAAAGAATTTATTTTGTGGGGTGAAAAAAAATATTAAAAATTGTACTTACATTTCATCTTAAGTTCTAATAAATCCTAATC
Source organism: Luvunga scandens (assembly GCA_030449905.1). Classification (NCBI taxonomy): domain Eukaryota; kingdom Viridiplantae; phylum Streptophyta; class Magnoliopsida; order Sapindales; family Rutaceae; genus Luvunga; species Luvunga scandens. The sequence continues at coordinate 15,922,148 of JASUUG010000210.1, read as the reverse complement.
TAAGATTTTGTTACCAAGTTTTAGCTTTTTCCTTTAATGAGAAAGGAAAAAATTTAAGTTTGATTATGTTCATAGTACAATTTTTATCAGTACAAGTGTCACAAACTTCCTCAAATTCTCTTAAATACAGGTATGGATTTTCAGATTCAAAACTATTAAAAGTAGGCAAAAATGGAATGATACCAGGTTTGAAATTAAAATGAGATATGCCAAAAGGAAAAACTATGTATGATGGCGACTCTATTCTAGTATAATGCATGAATTCTCTAAGTGTCCTAGGCTGTTCATGAAGATTTTGTAAAGCTTGGTTATCTCCGTACTCAGAAAAATTATCACTCTAATGTTGGCCATGTCTAAAGATGGTAAAGGTAATCTCCTAATTAATCTACTATTATTCATATGAGACCAATTTCACGCTGATGAGATTTGAGTGTGTGTCAAATTAAATTAAGCAAATGGTGCACAAACAAATGACTAATGCATAAAACACCAAATGAAAATTACATAATTAAAAAAATAAAAATTAAATAAGCAAATAATATAAATGGATAAAAATTAAAATAAATAAATGCAAAATAAAAAATTTAATTAATTAAAAATTAATTAACTAAAACTAAAATATTAGGCAATTAAACCAGGCATAAAAATAAAATAATTAAAGGAAACAATAAAATAACATATTAACAAAATATTGATAATCCAGTCGGTATTTTAAAACCAGCCATATAATACAACGTAAAATAAAAAGAAATTACGTAAATTAATGTACAAGAATAATTAAATTAAAATTAAAGTGATAGGCGGTTACAACGACCATATAAAATAACAAAACAAAAAAAATTACAAAAAAATAAATTACAGAAATTAAAAGAAGAAGGAAGGAATCCATACTTACCTCAAGGTGCAGACTCTTTTTTTATTAACAACTTTTATAAATTACTGACCGATTAATTAATTAATTTAATTTCTAGGCATTACTGGTAATTTTAAAAGTCCAAGTCCATATCCATTATATCCACAAAGTTCAAAGGTCAACGTTCATTTAGTCCTTGAGTCCAAAAGTCCAAAGATAAGGTAAGGTTCAAATATTGACGTCCAATTCGGTTTAAGGACTGATTTGCAAAGTTTTTGGCTCTAAATGAAATTTTTCATAAATTTTATAAAGAATATTAAAATCTCAAAAGAAGATGGGAGTTAATTGAAATTTTATAAAAATATAAAATAAAAACATGAAATTAAAAGCGAAAGACAAAAAAAAATGAAGACAAATTGACACCAAATTTAGAAAATTTCTCAACAACTGAGACAAAAACTTGACACGACTCAAAAGTGTTATTACTCTCAAGTATAAGAGTGTCTAGTTAGAACATAACCTAGTGAGTTTGAGATCAAGCCACATGGAATTTGAAATCTAATAATCAATTTATTAAACAAAGAAAATTAAATGCAGAAAAAGAAATTATGAGGAATCAATATAAAAATATGCTAAGGTTACGAGATCCACTCTCAGATTTCAAATTATGATTATAACAACTCTCTCATATTTGTATTTTGCATTGGTTTTACCAATTCATTATTATGTCATTTAATTCTTAACTAACTTTTACTGTGATAAATATAAAATCAAATACCTAATATGCTGAAACTATATTGAAGTGTCAACATTATATCAAAATACCATATAAATCTAAAGAGATAAATCTAAAGAGATTTAGATTTATAAATTAACATGACATAAAAGAAATTAGTAAAGAAAAAAATAACATAAACTTTAAAACTCACTTGAGAGAGTAATTAATCAATAATTTGAATTCTTGAGCTTCATCTTTCACCCTAGCTTAGAAAATTAGCCATTAATATTAAAAACCAAATCACTTATTTTATTTAACAAACTTTTAAAATATATTACAAGAAAATAAACTACACAAGGGAAGAAATTTCTCTCAATCCTTAGTCTCGGCTACCTCTCCTCTCTTCAGCTCCACCCCCCGTTGCTGGCATTTCCTTGCCTTTTATCGAAGTCCTAAAATAACATTTTGCATCACATATTTTGTTGGATCTATCAATAATACATTCAATTTCACTTATCAAAATCATATTCTCTCCACTTTCCTGAGCTTTCTTTGCAGCCAAAATTTTAAGAGGCAAAGCATTGGAATTCTGTTTAGGCCAAGAATTTCACTAGGCCACATGTTAGAAGGAGAGGCTTTTTTTTATTGAAATAAATTTGGGCTGGATTGGAATTTCGAGCTTAGTAGTCTGCAATCTACCTGATTTCATTGTGTGGTCTAAAGAGTAAGGTCCAAAAGCGTATTCAAGCATTGATATGGCCTAAATAAGCTTTTGTTGCTTTGGCTATGGCTATTGTTTTGTTGAGTAGCGAGTTTGAACTTAGACAATAGTAGCACTTGTTGTAAATTGTGATGTGCAAGCGAAATACACTAATGAATAATCGAGAACCATTTGCTTAGCCTTAATTTTCTAGGATTGTTGTAGCCTAGCAACTGTAATAAGGACAAATGTGGAAAAACAAAACATTTGTGGAAAATGAATATAAAAGTGCATTTAGAAATTTGTTTTGGAAGTTGGAATATGCTCTTAACTTTCTTTTAAACTTTCTCTTGAATTTCTTAACTAAAATGATGGATTTCCCTAAATGAATGGTAAAGCTTGCTACTTATAGGTTTCATTTCTTCATTTTCATTAATTTTAATGCATGCTTTTACACTAAGGAGGTGTTTGGCACCCTTTATTACATGGGGTTGCATTATATTAATAATGTAATCCCATGTTTGGGGCACCAAGTTGTTGCATTAGGTGCATACAATATGGCGCATTATCTAAACCCGACATTTAGTCACGTTTAGCTTTTTCTTTTTTAACTTTGTAATAATAATAAATAAATATAATTTTTTTAATTTAATATAATATTGTATAATATCATATTATATTTTTTATTTTTACATCATAATTATTAATATAAATTTAGAAATTAATAAATTTATGATTTATTATTCAATAATATTATATTATATTTTAATTTTTATTATATTAAAAATATAACTAAATAATGTATTATTTAATTATATTATAATAATTAATATATAAAATTGATTAATCTTTAATAGCTTAATATCATTAATAACAAATATTTAAATAATATATAAAAATAAAAATATGACATAATATTAGATTATTTAGTTATATATAGCAATTAATATATAAAAATCAATTATTATTCAACAATTTAATATAAGTAATAATAAATATATAAATTTGAATAATAATAATTAAAAATTAATAAAATATAAACAATTACTGAATTATTTAGCACAATTCATTTGCTTGGTGAATATGTTACAACAATTATATCATTTTATTATTTTGCAATTATCTTATGGGCATATAAACTTTTATTCTATCATCCTAAGATGATTTTTCAAATAATCTTGTCAATTTTAACTATTTATTTGTGTTGTTATATTATTTAGAGATTATTTTATTAAATTATTTGTTTCGATCTTTATTTCACAGATTATAAATTTAGAAAATATTGAAAAATGAATGTTATATTTTTGAAAATTTAAGACTATAAACTTCGATCTTTATAAAAAAAATTATGGTATTTCTTAACATTTTTATTAAAAAATGTTAAATCTCTAGAATTTAAGACTTTTATATTTAGTATTTTTCTGAGTACTAACAAATATTTTTTTCTAAATTAATCACAAAAAAATTAATACAGTACAGTGTAGCACCAAATATAGTGTAATTAAAAATTAATACAATACAATATAACACCAAATATTATATAATATTGTTATAATACAGTGATAATATAATACAGTATAATTCAATACATTATACCAAATGCACCCTAAGGGCATGTTTGGTAGCCCTCATAATGGTGTATTAAGATATTGTATTATATTAATATAATACTATATCATGTTTGGGTGCCATTAGGTATTGTATTACGCCTCATTGTAATGTGGCAACACCTGCATAAACTAAGCTAGTAAAGGTCGGATATATGCAAGATTCTTACCATTTAACTAAAAGAAACAAAAAAAGAAATTGAAAAACCCTGAATCACTACAAACACTACCGATTTCTTACATGACCACGAATCTTTGTCCATTAATTAAAAAAGTCCGACCAGGCAACTTTGTTCTATCCCGACTACGCTAAGCTACTTTGCCACGAGACACCTAACTCCACCACCATCCTATCGCACGAACTACAGCTCCACCGCCTACGCCAGCTGACACCACAACCCATCAACCACTGCACAAGAACACTACTCCACCACCATCGTTTCTCAAGTTGGTTCTTCAAGTTGCAGGTTTGATTCTCAATTTATTTTTATTTCTAAATTAGGGTTTGACTTATAAGTTAGGATTAAATTAGTTGGTTATGAGGTTTTCTATTAATAATTTGTGTTCATGAGAGGAAACTTCAAACCAAAAATAAATTACTTCAACCTTTTAATAATGTTTCTAAATTTTTTGCTAGTTTTGTATTTCTGAATGTTTTGTTGGTTGGTGATGAGCTTTTATATCATACTTAATAATAAGCCGACAAAAAAAAAGGAATAAAGGACCCGTCTTTTATTAGTTTTATTAACGCATATTTGCATGCAAAAGTATATGTATGCTATGTGTTCGCTCTGTTTGTGTTGAGTCTTTGCTGTGTGCTGGGTGTTTGTTATTCGTCACGTGCTACAGATTTGCTATCTACGGTGTACTGTAGATTTGTTATCTACTTGGTTTGCTGTTTGACATGCATTTTCTATTTGCTATATGTTGTTTGTCTGTTGTCTGTTTGCTCTGTGTTTAGTATGTGTTTATTATGCGTTGTGTGTTTGCCATGTGTTTGTTGTTTATTGTTTACTGTCTACTATGTGTTTGCAGTGAGTTTGCTATTTGCTGTCTATTGTGCGCTGTGTGTTTGCTATGTGTTGTGTGCTTACTGTGTGCTGTGTGTTCACTATGTGTTTGCTTTTTGCTGTCTGTTATGAGTTTACTGTCTGTTGTGTTTATTGTATATTGTATGTTTGCTATGAGTTTACTATCTGTTATGTGTTGTCATCTGCTATGTATTTGCTGTGTGCGTGTGTTGGGTGTGTTTGACAGCTTTTGAATTACACCAAATCTACATAATATTAGTTGTTAATAGACATAACCAGTAACTTTGTGGAAACTTATCAAAATGGCCTACTAGCTGATTTCTTTTTTTCATTTTACTTGTTTTAAAAATGGACATGAGAATAAAATTTTCTTTCTTCATGGGGCAAATAAAATTGAGGTTCACGTCTATTGTGATGTATATTTTGTTAATTATGTTGATCTAAAGGCATAATGAAAGAAAAATGATCTATAGCCGTCCATTCCAATTGTATCCTACTTAATTACAATACTTAAATAGCATTATTGGCAATATTAAAATACAATGTATAAATCAACTGAAAATGGATAGAAGGATATTTGGCCTACTATGTGTGCTACTTCTATCGAATGGAGGACTAAAAACTAATGATTCATTGACTGTCGGAGAGTAAATTTGCATGTTTCCACATCATGATATTAAGAATTGCATGACTGTTAGAGAGCAAGTTTGCATGTTCCCACATCATGGTGGTTAAGAATCACACAATTAGCAATAGGTTTTTTAGATCTGGTGAGGCTATTAATAGATACTTTAACTCAGTGTTAAATAGAGTGTTATAACTACATGATGTTTTATTGAGGGCACCAAATCCTATACCAAAGAATTACACTGATGAGAGATAGAAGTGGTTTAACATTCATTATCAATTACTTATATTTGATTATAACTTTTGATAATTTAATGAAAATTAAATTTTTATTTGTTTTATGCATATAGAATTACTTGGAGGTATTGCATAAAACTTTTATTAGAGTCCGTGTGTCAAAAAATGATAAGTTAAGATATCGAACAAGAAATGGTGAGATTGCTACTATTATTTTATGGATATGTTTATGAGATATGAAATTCATCTTCATGATACCCGGATGGGAGTCTTCTACCTCTGATTCAAGAATACTTCGTGATGCATTAAATAAATCAACTAGTTTAAAAGTTCTAATAAGTATTATTTATTCTAAAATTAATTTAATCAAATTACATATTCAAAAACAAAATTATACTAATGCTTATATGAAATAAATAGGTTACTCGATCACGTACACAGTCATTGCACAAGAAGAAGTTTAAATCAAATGAACATGTTGTTGTTGATATTGATAAACTGTTTTCAGCATTTCAAAAAAGCCAACACTAACATGTCGTAGAAAATATTTGGAAGTAGCAAAAATCACGATTACATTAGTAAAGAGCATGCTTCGATGGGACTTTTTATAGATGATGAGCTTATTGCCTTAAATTTAATCGTAGAGAAATCTTCACGAAATGATCGTTACCGTAAGTTGGCATATGTTAGAACTCTTTTGCATGAGCATGAGAGGAGAGGTGAAGTTTGATTAAAGAGTATGCATTTTAACTAAACAATGATATTTTGCATTAGTATTTCGGCTTGTAGCTGTGTGTATTTGGATGATTTAATATAATCCACTTTGTTGGTGATTATGTTACAACTATTGTATTACTTTATTTTTTTTATGACTCTGTTATAGTATGTTCAAATCTTGAATGAATCTTGTATGTTTGAACTATTTGTTTATGTTGTTATAGTTTTTAGATTTTTTTATTGAATTATTAGCTTTAGTATTTAATTTACAGGCTATATATTAGGGAATTATTGAAAAATAAATGTCATCTTGTCGAAAATTTTAAGATTTATTACTTTTACATATGTTTTATGAAGAATTATAATTTTTTTAATAAACAAAAAAATTGATGCAAAAACTTTAATATTTCTACATTTATTATTTTTTAAGCACTAATAAATATTATTTTCTAAATATGTAATTTAAATTAATTACCAAAAAAATTAATACAGTATAGTACAGTACCAAACATAGTATAACTAAAAATTCATACAATAAAGTATAACAGCAAATGTTGTATAGCATTATTATAATATAGTGCTAATGCAATATAATATAATACAATACACCTACATTAAAATAATTCAATACAACATGATATAATACAATGTGCCAAACGCACCTTAAGGATACATTAAACATATTGTATTATATTATGTTATATTACATTATTTTAATACAGGTGTATTTAATTAGCACTGTATTATAATAATATTATAAAGCATTTAGTGCTACTTTATTTTATATTAATTTTTAGTTATACTATATTTGATGTTGAATTATATTGTGTTAATTTCTTTGAGATTAATTTAAATTATATACTTAGAAAAAAATATTAGAAAAATACTAAATATATAAATCTTACATTTTGGAAATTTAACATTATTTTTTTAAAATAAATATTAAGAAAATCATAATTCTTCATAAATATCAAAGTTTATGGCCTTAAATTTTTGGCAATATAACATTTATTTTTTCAATATTTTTAAATGTATAACCTGTGAAATAAAAATTAAATTAAATCATGCAATCAAATAATTAACTTATAAATAATATCAAAACATAAATAAATAGTTACAATATACAAAATTATTTCAAAAATCATCTTAGATGGAATACTAAATGGCAACGTAGACATAGTCATACCCAAATAGAAAAATACTTAAAATGAAATTTTACACAATTCATTGATTAAAAAAAAACGAGAGAAAACAAAAATAAAAATAGTATTAAAATGAGATCCACCAAAGGAGAAACTCAATTCCTTTTTTCTGCTCAGCCCAAGTTCAAAGACAGCTCACAACTTTCTCATATGTACGCCTCTCCTTTCCACCCACCGGTGGCCCTTTTCAAACAAATAATTTTAGTTGGAGCTTTTGGAGAGGGTACGATTTTGGTCTGGTGCTTTTGCTTTCCATTTTTATTTTGCCTCATTTCACCTCCCTCTCTCTTACTCAATACCATCTTCAAAGAAGCTCTCCTTTCTCTCTCGCTCTTGCCAGCTTCAACTTTCTTTGATCCAAAACAAAACATACTCTAGGAGAAGAAGCCGCAATCAGTTTGTATCGCATGGTGGTGTCGTCAGCTGCCAGCAACAAAAGGAAATGTTGTTCTTCAATATTGCAGTCCAGTAAATGGAAATGTAGTCTTTTTTTTTTTTTTGGTTTTCTTTAATCTTTTGAGATTTCCCATCAAGTTTTAAAATGTCAAAGCTCTATGCCTCTATACCAAAACTACACATATGTTTTATAATTCAAGTATAACCGGCAAATGAAAATATTTGAAAAACTTTGATAGTACCTAAGCTGAACTTGCAAAAATGTACAGAGTTTGATATATAGAAATCAGTGATGTTTCCAGAAGAGGCCTTGGTCTGCAAGTACCAAGTACCACAAGGTCTGCCGCATGACCAGACATTAATTCCAGTAAAGTAAATTGGGCTATTGGGCATGATGGGAAATTTCAACATCTCCTAAATAACTGTTAAATTTCAACATCTGTATAAATGAACCCAATCCACAATTGCATTTCCACCGGGCATGATGCAAATCTATGTATGCAAATATTTACATCCTCTACACGAGTAGCTAATGGATTAGTCTTTACTAACATTCTCACTTGCTGATGAACAAAGTTTAAGTTAAGAACAATTCTCCAGAAACTAGTTTGCAGGGGCTCTGGAAAGCAAGACAAACTCGCAAAAAATCACAAGGGGTGTTGTGTGCTATTGTTTCCCAAGCAAGAACACTAGTCAAAATTGGAACACAATTTAGACTTTGGAGTTTTGGGATATAACTCACATAAAACAGCAAAGTGTGCATAGATTTCTAAACTAGGTTCTTGTACCACACAAAAAATGGTTCCAGAAACACCCAATCAAATGCATTTCTTCGGCCTCTCTGTTTCCCATGTTTCCGATGACACCAAATCCATAACCTCAATAGGCTCAAAGACTCAAACCCAACATGCTCTTGTCAATCAACACTAAGAAATTGCTACGAAATCCTATTACAGCCGAACTTAGAATAATAATAATAATAATAATAATCTGACAGTTCAATTAGTGTTTAATCAAATTAGTATATCTATTGACCCTTAAGCTTACGAGGATCACAAAGTAGCAATCTTTTAAAACTCTAACACTGCAATTACTTAAATGACAGGGCATTCAAGATCGGAATAGTGGATTGAGCTTAAATTTCGCAGGAAACAGACAGAAACCGATTGCAAAGCTAGAAAGTTTCGAACTCTGAACCTGAAGAAGAGTAGCTCGTATCTTTGTTAACACCATTCCCTGCCGTTTAGTTAGTACGTCACAATCAGCTGGTGTCGCGCGGTGGCATCGTGGCGGTGGTGACGAAGGCAGATCGTGCAGCGCAGTGGTTGACGAGCTGTGATGTCGGATGGCGCTGTGGCGGTGGAGCTGTGCTTTTCACGACACGATGGTGGTGGCTTTGGTGTGTCTCGCGGCAAAGTAAGCTAGCGTAGTGGTGACGGAGCAAAGCCGGTCGGCCGTTTTTATTGGAGGACAGATCGATTTTGAGAGAATTTTGTTGTTGAGAGATCAGCGATGATGGAGAAATCAGCAGTGACGGAGCGTTCTTCAATTTATTTTTTTTAAAAATAAAAAGTTGTTAGATGGCAAGGCACAGTACGCACAGTTCAAGCATCGTCAAGTACATCGGACTTTCTAACCATCTCTTGTGCCGAGGCTGTGAGATACGATACTCCCAGCTAGTTGGACCCAAACAAGATTCATTGAAAAGCAAACATGGAAAATATAATAAAATTCAATTGGTAGTCAAAGTATTGTTTGGCCGCTCATCATTACTTATGGCTAATTGGCTACGACAAGCAAAGAAACTTGAGAATACTTCCTTTCCTTATGCCAACTTGTTACAGTTAACATTTAGATTTCTTATACATCCACTGGCCACAGTTTGTTTAATGCTACAACAGTCTAAAAGAAACGTAATTTACAATTCCTCCAATGCTATGGTGGGAAAACTCTTAACAAGGAAATGGCTGAATTTCCCAGCAGAAGAATAGAAGCCACCCCAACCCATAAACCAGAGATCCGAACCACAGAAGAATCGGAAAGGGCAATGATACACCTATATTTGACATTTGAATGGGCAGAAGCCTGGCTGATTACAATATAAATAATATCACCCAAGCCAATGCAAATTTAGCAAGGAATAGAATGAATGAGATTATATTACAAAAATTGGAACCCCGCGAACGACAGGCTATGCGTGAAGAGAGCTATAATGCTCAGAGGTAGCAGCTTGAAGAGCATGTCTATTGATGAGCTACTCACACTCAGCTGTCCAGCATTCATGAACTGGTCCTTACCAGAAGTTATGGAGACATTTACAGACAAAGAACCTGGTCAATGAAAAATTCAGTTATATGCTGGTTGCTAATTTGAGGTTCTTCCATGTGGCAAGAAAGCTAGAAAGGGAAAGACATTTAATTTTATTATCACTTGAACTTACAATCATAGTTAGCCCATCCTAATCTTTGCCGAGCTAGATCATAAACAAAGATCTTATCTTTCAGAACAAGATCTGCAAAATCAAGAAATCAACAAGAACATTAATTTCACAGTAAAGGCACCGAGATGTCCATTGGTAAGGACACATAGGAAAGTGATTTTAGATAATAATGAAAAACCACAATTGCGAATGGCATTCATATTTAAGCACATTACATGAACATAAAGATTATGACAGAAAATTTCCGAGTTTCTTCATTTAAGCAAAGCAGTTCAATAATTAGTTAGCAAGCCTTGTTTCCAGTATTTTAGAGCTAAAATACTACAACTGTACCCTCACCAAAAGTGTTTGGGTAGCTTAACGTGGTATTAATCCTAGTTTGAACAAGTGACTAAGTGGTTTTGTGTTTGAATCTCCCAACTGCATCACATTAATGATATTATAATATTATAAAACTGCTCATACTGCAAGGAGTCTCTTTGTGGTCTTGTTTAGGGGAAGAAGATTTTGTGTTTGCAATTTTTTTTATTTTTTGGTCGAGCTTTTTGTTATTTATATGTCTTGCATGCAAGGGGCATGTTGGAACTTAAAATAAAAATTTTGGTCTCTAATAAACTAAAGATTTTAGGTAAAGAGATAACAGTGATACAGAACTAATCTCTTCTATGTGGAAGAGAAACTCTCAATTTAAGCAGACCATAATCGATGTTTAAAACAATCAACACATTCATCTACTTCTTTTAAAAGAAGTAGAAAAAATTTATAGGGCATGTGATTTAAGACCAAGGCAGAAGGTCCAGGCTTGTTGAAGTGAATGTGTGGATCTAACACACTGTACAGATCTGAAATATCCAGGGTTTACTCAACAAAATGATTGCAGGGACTTTTGCCTTTTTATTTGGATATCTGAAGCTGATGTGACTTCAGAGTCAAGGCCATATTTTTATCTTAGTTTGAAAATCATGAAAACCATCATAAATTTACCCAGATGTGTTGGCTTCCTACCAAATGGTCCTCTAAATCAAAGATTAGGGACTAAATAGACAGGGATAAAAAGCATTTTAACTTCAGATAACAGTTTGGCAGAAACGAGCTGCTTTTCTAAAGGAAAGTTCAGCATCATGGAAAATTAATTGAATTTTAACTAGTAATCTAACTGATCAGTTTGGACTTTCTGAATATCAATTATGTATGCTTAGTATGAGTGCAAGTGCAGCCTATACGGAAAGCACACATCCAGTTGAACATGCCTATGGTTATATGATCTTTAACAATATCAGAATATGGATATTTTACTAAAGATATATATGATAAAGAATTAAAAAATAAAAAGATAGAACAGAAAACACACACATTTGCACACATGCACATACAGCAACTTCAGCTGTAATTACAAGACTATCACTAACTCAAACTCATTGTCTGAAAATAATTAAAATTCAGACTTCAGACAGAAAATAAACAAGCCATCAGTAATCATCCAAACTGAATGAGATGATAGAACAGGAGTAATTTATCTATTCACACAGACTAAGCATTCTTCATTATGTAGTTGCAGTATGCAGAGATAATAAACAATTACTGTACACAGAAAAGGCAATGCAACAAGCAGGGAAAAGATACATTAGAAGTCTGAAGCAAGCAATACGATGCACGTGCACAGAAATTAAACAATTACTGCCAACTATAAACACACAATAAGTTGTCGCAACATCCAGGAAGAATGTACAATAGTTGTAGTCAGTCAATAGGACAATGCTAAAAATTGAATGCCGTAAGCTTAGTGAAAGAGTAGTTCAGAGTCTTACCTCCTAAAATTGTTACTCCTCCTGGAATTTTCTCAAAACCAATGCACCACATTGCAGCACCATCCTGAAATAAGAAAGCATCACAATCAACTTTCTTTAGCAGCTCAACATTCACAAGAATTATATCTGATTTGTTAACTTTGCAGATTAGAATTGCAGAAGAGATGGGAGAAAAACTCACATAGAAACCAAGATGTATAAGGTACTCCTCTGGTTTTAAAACCATGGATGCACCACCCTCAAAATTTAAACTGACCAGAGGAAATATCTCAGATAAACTGGGTACAAAAACCAAAATGTATCTCCATTCAGATTTTCAGAAGAAAAAAGAAAGAAAAAAACAAACTATTAAAGAAAATAAAACCTGTCTTCAGATAAATACAGCTGTTATATATAATACTTGAAAATAATTATTCAGATGAATACAACTATTATATAATACTTGAAACGTGAAGTCTTAGAATGAACCTGTTGGAGACAAGGTAACACTGCTTTCCTTTGGACATGGTTCGTGTCACAGATTGTGAAACAGTGGCAGTTATCTAAAACTCAAACAGTAGAAAAGCTTCAGAACTTATTAGAATTTATTTTAACAAAACTTTGCCTACTACACGGAAAGGCAGCTGGCAGCAAGCAGCATGCACCATACAGAGTAAAATCACCCAACTGATGGAGCAAACAATCTTTGTCTTTTATTGTTATTATTATTATTATTTTTAAAATTTGCTTTCTATTATAATGAGACCAGAAGCATGCAAGCACTTCTCAAGTGACTCTCAACATGGTTGTTGAATCCTACAAAAGATATTAAAATATGTAAACAAACAAATAAAGGAGCATCCCAAATTCACTCTAATTTCAGCTACTCTATTTCCAAATTTTCAGATAGTACAAGTTTCAAAATATAAGGGTTCAGCAGATGTAGAAAATAAAAATTTAATGGATTATCACCCCACCGTCAATTGGGTGGAAAAGGAAAAGTAGATGAAAAAGCCTGAGTTACAGTGATAAGTACATCTATTTTGTTCTTCAGACAGTGGTTTATGTATAAATCACTGTTATGAGCTGAGTAATGAGGTTAACGACAATGAAATTATTGCTGAATGGCCAATTATAGAGACTATATCCTGTCAAATGATTTTTTCAGAGGGAGAAACTTAGGACAAAAGGCATCAGAGTCAAATATTGATCAACTTATACAAGTTCATGTCAGCACAATTACTGGATGACTGAAAAGAAGAAAGAAAAAGTCCAACTTACAGCACTGACAAAAGGATCATAAGCTTCTTCCACGAGGTAAGTCAAAGTTGTTCCAGAGTCCACGATAGTTTCTCGATTATTCGATGCAGCAAATGCTGCTGGATCAATAGGCAACAATTGTCCATTGACAGTAATGCTATGTAGATTTAAATTATAGTGTGGCCTGCAAATTTCAAAAACGAGTCAGTCAAACTAAATGCAAAATTAGTTTGATATGTCATTAGCAAGATAAAGATGTATCACATAAATACTCATGTGGATATGAATTATAAGAGCAGAAAACTAAGGCACTATTAAAGACACTAACATACAATATGTAAGAATAATATTTCCCTGCCCCATAAAAAGAGGGGGGTGGTGGGGGTGTGTATGGCTGGGTGGGGAGGAAAAAATAGGTTCATGAGGGAGAACAGCTAAAAAAGATTGGCAGATCACTCAGGTTAACAAAGTTTTCAAAATCCAAATGCTTGTGATGTAAGATTGAAGTTAGATTCACATTTTCAGAAGACAAGTAGAGAATTCCCTTAGTTGTCTTTTAATAGAAAAGCCTTTTTACTCTTTTACTAAGACATGGCTTTCCCGGAGATTGTGATAGTTAAACTACCACTATTTAAGATATTTCAGTAATATCCAAGCACATAATTTGAATAACACAAAGACACATGAACTGAGTGAAGGCATTCTAGTTTCCAACACGTCACCAAAGCATCAAAACCTTTTCGAGAAATAACATTTGAAACATAACAAATCTGTCAAGCTTCATAACCATACAAATATAACCACTCAAGGTCTGTCCAAAAGCAAGCACAGTCCGTCATGTAAAATCAAGCCAAACCAACAAAAACATGAATACAACAGTGTCATACTGCTCTTAACAGACCATTCATTAACTTTCTGAAAGTATTAAATGACTAAAATACGTCTTATCTAAGCAAAGTTAAACTGCAGATGTTTGGCTGGAAGATGGTTGAATTTTTTCTCTTCTTTTTGTTTTTTGGGTAACTCTGCTAATCTGAGTGACTATCTTTTCATGGTAATTAATCTGTACAAATTTAACCCAAACAGTAGTCTGCAAATGAAAATTACCCCAAAAGCATGATCCCCATCATGTCAGCAGTTAAAACCAGAGAAATGTTTGAACTATTAAACAAGAATGCACCTTTGCATTAAAACTATTCAAGTTCTCTACAAAGTGTTTTCAACTATAGTCACATATAACCCATTTAAGTAAAGGAACAAATCCAAGTTCAAAAACATAACCATACATCTAGAGGTTAGCTTGACTAACAAAAAGAATGAAAAAAGAAACCAAATTTGATTTTACTGGTAGAGACACATAAGATAAAATATAAGTATCTTTAGTTCATTGATTCCTAACTTCATTTGAATATAAACCACTGTCTGAACATAGTCTAAAAAGCAAAAGAATAGAAAAAGGAGAGTGTTGCCAGAAAGAGGGACATACTTTGAAGGGACCAGGGGACTATAGACAATGTTCGGCTCTAAAATCTCACCAAGAACCAATATACCTCCTCCGTTCCCCTGTCCTTTCAAGCAATGAGAGAAAACTCCGGGTGTTATCCCTCGAGATGCCAACTGAGAAATAACAGACAGATCCCCTTGGCCAAACCCAAATATTCCATCAATTGCTTTATCTGTTTTAGTCAAGTCCCCTTTCTGATAGGTGCTACACCTGGTTCCAACATCATCATTTCAAGCAAGTTATCAACATAAATATGGGACTTTCAGTAGCAATGTTATTAAGGTAAGTATAGATGGGTGAAGGGTGAATGAAAGTCATGACTCATGATTAGTCAAACGTAAAAGCTACTGGATACAAACAAACAAGCATCAACCCCAAAGTGTTAGGGACAAAATTTTTCAACGTTACCAGTTAAATCAAAAGGGAGCATCACTAATGTCAACTGTGCACCACCAGCTAGAGTCAATGTATCAATACAAATGAAATTGATTTGGGAGAGAATCAGTAATGTTTATGGAATGTCTGATCAACTGTCATGAAATTTTTACATGCACTATCATCAAGAAGATGCAACATAGCACTTGTTATTTTTATGAATAAGAATGGATTAAAATGAACATAAAAAAGAGACTTAAATGAGAATGCTTCTCATCTCTTTTCTTCACTGTTATGATCTATTTCTATTCCACAGCATGTTCATGCAACTATTTTTGAATGAACCATAAGAACTCACCCAAAAACAATCAGAGCTGTAGAGTTGGCAATCAATGACTCCCCTAGAATAGCATCGAAATATAATGTATCATATATATAAGAACCAGATGTCCCACTTCCATCTCCATATTCGAATGAGTAACCGCACTGATTGCTCCCACTAGGACATTGAGTAGCCGTGGTTTGAATTTCTGAAGCACATAATGGGTCTGAACAAGAAACAATTCTAGCCGTTGATGAGCTGGAAGTATCAAAAAAATTTAGCTGAATCTGTAAAAAATGGGTGAAAAAATCCAAGAGATTTAACTGTAAGTTGCTATTATAGTATTCCAAATCGTTAAATTAGAGTTAGTAGTAAGATAAAGAAACAGAATCTTACTCCGAGTCCACTGTTTTGAGGGCAATTACTGCAGGAACTGCAGGTAACCCACAATATGTCACTTCCAGTATCAATTTGCACATTGAATTCTTTGGGAGGAGAACCCAGCTTCACCTTTGTAAAATAAAGCCTAGACAAACCACGAACATAGTAATTTAATACTATAATCAAGTCAGATATATCTTAACACAACACTTCATTATAAGATATCACATTATGTTACCCCAATGGAAAAAAGAACTCAATATAATCTAGACAAAGTTTAAAAAGCCAATTATTCCAGCAGTGGCCACATGCATTGGAATCTTTTTGAGCAAAACTTTTTCTTTTCGCCCACCTTCACATCGTTCTAATTGAGATTTCAAATTAAACTACGAAAATTCTTTTATATACATAAGAAAATGATTAAAAACTGACTAAAAAGAAAAGAAAGAGAGACCAAAGAAGAGCATTTGATTGCCAAGGTATAAAAATGAATAAATGAAAACTTGACTATAACTTACCAATATGAATCACTGCAAAGTGCAGCCCGTTAAACACCTTTTAGCTTGGAACAAGAAGTGAAACCCAGATAATAAATATACCCACAAAAATAACAACAATAGTATAAGCATTAGCGAGGTAGTCCAAAAAATCTTTCTTTGATAACTTTTTCAGTTTATAAAACAAACCCCAACAGAAAGAAACTAGAAATTATAATTACAGAAACAAGACAAAAGAGAATGGGATAAAAAAAAAAAAAGAGTGAGCAATGATAAATTTACCCAACGAGGAACGGATCGGAGGAGCCTTGAACTGGGAACTCAACAACGCCACCAACAACGCCCTGCAAGATTCGAGAATGTCTAACTCGGTCACGAGCTCTGAGTTGACTCAGTGGTACTGGCTGGTTCAAAGGAAATGCCCTCTCTAGCGGGAGAACGACGCTGTACACCACCGACACCGGCACTAGAAGTGCTAAGACGGCCCAGATCAATCCACGTGGGTCCCACATTTTGAACAAAGTTTTGGGGATCTTAAGGAGGAGCCCTTGAGCTTCTTGTTGTTGGGAGCATTGGATTTTATTTTTATTTGGGATTGAGAAAGGAAAGAAAGCAAGAAAAAGTACTGTCGCCAGTTGCAACACCCGACAAAGTACGAGCTGATTAACACACGTAACGTTCTAAAATCTTAATATAAACTCGTAAATAGTAAAAATTTGTCAAAGCTGACTTCACTTGCCGTGTCATCATCATCCTCATCCCGAGTGTTTATTATTATTAATGGCAAATATTATTATTTTGGATTTGTTGGTGACAGTATTTTAAATTTTCATATTAGAAGACATTTTTTTTATATTAACACATGCTAACGATTGGCAATGGACGGAACGGCACGGCCACGGCAGTGTTCTTACAGCATGGTATTATACAAGTACGTTTTGGTGGGTTTATGGTATGGTACAACAATTACATAGATTTAAAAAATACGGCACGATTAAAGATGAATTAAAGTATAATATGTTAAAAAATCTGTAATAAGTATATTTCATTTATCAATGAAAGTAAATTTAAAATTTTATAATTTTATAAATAACTTGAGATTGAATTTTTTAAATTCATTTAATTCTTAGTTTCAAAAAAATATTATAATTTATTTATGTTTATAATTTATTAAATAAATAATGATATCATGATTTTAATAAAAAAATTATAAATATTATGATTTTATAAATATGTATTAATATTATTGTGAACTATGATCTATGACTCTATATAAGTCTAAGATAACAATTAAGTTAACTCTTAAGAAAATTTTATTATTATTGTTATTGTTAAGTATTAAAAAAGAATTCTAATGCCAGAACATCAAATTTAATAATTAATATTACATTCTCGTACTATTATTACTTTATTATTATTGAATATAAACTTCAGTTTTGAATTTTTAATTCTATTAAATTTAAATAAAGGCGCATGAATTCAAAAAAAGTATATAGACTTGAAAAAAATACGCCAACAATTTGACATGTGCTCTAAAAATATAAAAAAAAAATGTTTATTGAACTTTTTTTCTTAGGCATTACATGGCACAGCCCATGGCACGGCCCATGGCACGGCAAAAGTAGGCATGGCACGTGTGTCGAGCTATGCCTAAACAAACAAAAAAAAAAATTAGACTAGGCACAGCACGGTATGACACAAGTACGAGCACACATAAACCATCCTTTGATCGGCCGAGCTGGCACGACAAGGTCCATTGGCCATCTCTAACACCTACAAAGAAAAGTAGAAGTGCAAGTTCCGCACCCAACACAATGCAGGCAACTGTAAATGTAATATATTGGATTGTATTCTACTGTATTATATTAATATTATATTTTAATAATATTGTGTAGATTTAGTGTTATATTGTATTGTATTAGTGTCGAATTAAATTATTATTATTTAAAGTTATTATTATAATGTTACTAATTATATTAATTAATTATTTTATATTGATTACTAATATATAAATATAATACAATATTACCAATTCGGAAACTTTTGCATATTTATTATACAAATTCTAAGCATTTCTAAGTGTGACAAACTAATATCCACTTACATCTTCTGCAGTGAATTAGTGCATGTTCTTATCATTAAAATAAATGGAACATGAGAAATCAACCCCACTTGGCAAAATATTTGCCCTAGCTGTCTGTTGAAGGAATATGATGTGATGAAGAGAATGTCAAAGTTTGCTCTTTTTGAATTTTGGTTGATACCGGCAAGCATAATATTAAGCTTTTTGTTATCAATGAAATTGTATTCATCTAGAATATATAAGATTACATGCTATATATATGGTTGGATACATAAATATATCTATATAGAGAGAAATTTTACATAATCAAATTTGAACTTTTCTTCTTAAATGTATTCTGGTTTTAGTTAAAAAAAAAAAAATCATAGCTATCCTGGAATTACACAAGACCAAATGTTTTGACTTAACTGGTATCAATTAATCAGGAATAAAAATTAACAGCTATATGTCCCTAGAAACTGTTTTTGTCAAGAGTTCAACTAATTTTAAGGTGTTCAATTTGAATGCTTTAACAACAAAATATAGCTTAAAGAGTATAGACCGCTCAAAATCACTAAGACAACCAAGTCCATGATTATTAGTTGACTTGTATAATTTAATGTATTGATTTAGAAACTGTTGTATTGCATATCATATATGGCTTGATAGGTAAAGGTATTTAGTTATAAGAGAGCTTTACAAAATAAAACTCGAACTTATCTTTTAGTGATATTCAGGATTTAATAAACAATGGTCATAGTTGTTTTGAAACTACACAAAACCAGAAGTTTTTGAATCAACTGGTATCCATTCATCGGGATTCAAATTACAAATTATATATATCTCTAAAATTCCCTACTTATCAAAAGTTTAAATAATTATACCGTGTTTAATTTAGAGTTCACTACATAAACATATGTGTAAAGAATATCAACTACTTAGAAGTATTGAAGCAACTAACTTAGAAGCAAAATTTATTTTAGTTTTTTACTTTAGCCTCTTTCCTCGAAGGACATGTCCGCCTGAAATTTTATGCTCAATATTCATATGATTTTATAGTTTTTTGCCCTTTTTGTTTGGACAAACAATCGAACAAGTGTGTGATTTTAAAACAATGCCCATTAAATGATTACATAGCCTAAATCTCCACACAACCCTATCTCTACTTAAACAACAAAATAAACATAAAAAATTCCAAATGTCAAATTATAAAGATTTGTATACAGTACTAACCTTGTTGATTAATGTCAATAGCTTTCTTGTAGTGATAGCTTAGATATTTGCCTCGAACAGAAATAGCGTAGATATTTGCCTAGAATAGAAATTGTTTCAAAACTAGGAATTTGATTAATTGAAGAAAAACTCCACTCGAATTGAAAAAAAAAAAAAACCATTACCATTTGGATCGTGGAGTTGGCTAAAGCCTTTGGTGGCCACGCGTACAGTTTGAAGCATTCTCACATTTTCACTTGAATAACATATTCTATTTAATAACGCAAAATTCAATAAAATATATGAACACATATACAAAACCAAAATTGATAAGGATATTTAATTAGACTTTATATCTTACTTTACCCTATGCATCTTATAATTATGAAACACCAATGAGCACCATTTATTATTAGTGTTTCATAACTTTAATAAGTTGTAATTTCAAGCGAAGCACCAAAAAGTGGCAATATATAATTAATGTGAAGACTCAATACTAAACTCAAAATTGTTGAAATAGTACTTAGATCAAATCTTTAATGCAATAAAATAATTCAATTAGCATATAGTTAAGGGTAAATTACCTCATATAAATTGACTATCTTTAATCACCCTCGTTATTTTGGAAAATTTTAAGTTACTTCCATTTTTTTTCAAAAGATAAGAAAAAAAAAACTGACGTAGCTTGATGAATTTTTTTTTTTTTGGTCTTGTTGACAAGAGTAAAAGGTAAATTGAGGTTATTAGAAGTAAGAGATTATTTAAATATAGTCAATTCATGAAGACAATAATCTAAAATCAACCCTATAATCAAACTAATTTCAAAATCAATCTATTTTAAAAGCATGCCAATGGATATAATCTCTGTTGTAAGATTTTTTTTATTCTAACCTATGGCTATAAAAGATTTCTGTAGTAAAATATAAATAACAAGCCTTTTGTTTCAACACATGGTATTGTTGAGTACTAGAAAGTGTGTATTTATAATGGAGAAAATCATCATTTTACACTCCAAGTCTCACTAACATCCCTATTTTTATGTCTTTAAGTCCCTTGTAATTTAATTATGTATGTTTTATTTTAATTAAGTATTTTATGTATTTTAGGGGATATCATGGTCAATTCACAATAAACGAGAGATCAGATGGAAAAACGGACAACACTTTTGAACTCAGGACAGTAGAAAACCTTAGGAGGAGCATAAAAAGAAAAATGGTGCATCGCTCACATATACTGATCGATCGTTCACACATACTCTGATACGGTTAATATATACGACTCGCACACCTATTATCGCTTTGTTCATACTGCTCATCTTGGCCGATGCCGACGTGGCATCGCGATGACGTGGCACTATACGATGACGTGGCGGCATTTGATTGGACAAATGATGTGGCATTGACCGCTTATGTGGCATTGACTGATTATGTGGCGTTGACTGATGACGTGTCACGAGCTTATTGGACCAAAAATATTGACCGGTGACGTGGTAGAATGTTAGTGGACGGAAAAAAACGTGTGTACGGTACATGCATATACACAGAATAACAGCCCTGATGATGTGTTCCATCCAATAGGAACTTGCCACGTGGCGCAATCCTGAGCGTCCAAATTGTTTTAATCCGATGGCCATGATTTACTCAGTGTATCTATAAAAAGGGGGCTCCCCCCCTAATTTGACACCCCTGAATCCATTTTTGGACTCCATTTTCTCTAATTCCATCTCCATCTTGTATTTTCTACGTATTTTAATAAAATTATCATTTTACCCCTAGTTCAAATATGAGTGGCTAATTTCCTTTCAAGCTTGGGTTGAAGGTGAAGTCTCAACATGCTTCATGGGCTTAATTTGGTAAATTTACTTTTCCTTCCCCTTTAATTTATGTGGTTGTTTTGACTTTTCGTAGACAGATAGTAATAATCTTGTCTGGATATCGGCTGGAATAACCGCCTCCCTAGGCAAGGTTATTATTATTTGGCACGGGAAGCCCTTAGCACCATATCTATTAGAGTGTGGTTCATGATGAGTGGAAGTTCCCCTTTCATGATTTAATTGGTACTAATAATGAATATTAAGGCGATGGTGCATGTTGAGTACAGATCCGGAGATCCAAGCATTTCATTTTAATAGTTTATTCCTACCACTTTAATTTAAATTAATTGATAGCCTACATCATTTTCATTATAAATCCAACCACCAACTCAGAAAATTAATTCTACACATAATTAAAATCCACCTCCTCGTGGGATCGACACTCGTCACCATTAATCTATTCTACAATAGATTCGTGCACTTGCGAGTTCAATAAAATTTGCACAACAGGTATATTTCATTGATGTATTGAAAATTGAACTATAATATGGAATATCATGCAATATCTTTCATCTGATCTTAGACTAGTGTATCACATGTCCATGAAATATGGTTTACTTCATTAGTATATAAATTGATTTTTAACAATATCTCTATCATATATTTTAATTCATAATTGGTTGGGATAATTAAGACTTTAATTTTCCTTTTAATAATAGGTAGAGTTAGATAAAGTTTTCTTTTTTTTTCATTGATATTATAATCAGATTATAACTTATATTATATGAAACTATTACTAATATTTATAATCAAATTATTAATAGGACTAGTATCATTAGTTTTTATGAAGCATTGTTTAAGTTTTTATCTTCAATAATATTTGAGAGACGTTTACTCAACTCACATTTTATAAGGGAGAAGAGTGTCTCTACTAATTCTTTATTATAATTGAAAAAGAAATTTAGCCCTCACACAATATTGTGGGAGCTCGAATTGCTGCTTGCACAATTGTGAGGGTAACAACCCTGGCCAAGTAGTTTTGATAGATAAGAGTATTAACAGAAAACATATATCAATTTGCAAGTCATAGCTATAAGAAAAATCACAATTGGTTACTTTTTTGCATTTTTTTTTTAATTTTATCAATTGTCTTTCTATGATAGCTTTTTATAAAATAAAGTTAAAATTTACTACTAAAAAATATCATTATATTTTTTTGTTACATTTTACATTAAAGTTGTAGCACGTTATAAATGTAGCATTTGATTTATGATAGCACAACACTTTATAAATGCTATAAAATAGTATTATATTTTAATTATATTTATACAGTTTCATTTTCTTAAGTGTTATGTATGATATAGAATAACATAGCACTTTAAATATGCAACAATGTTAACATTAATTTTATGGTAGTATAAAAATTCTACCAAAAGAGGGTAAAAGCAATTAGCAGGAATATTTTGTTCACCGCCAAATTGAAAAAAAAATAAAATGGCTCCAGAAACAATTTTTTATTTTGGCCTAAAACTTGTATTTGATCATAAAACCTAAAACTACAATTAAAAAAATAAAAGTAATTACCTAAAAATTTTAATTAATTAATTAATTAATTATCCACTATATTAAATGAATGGCTGAGATTAAAACACTTAAATTAATCTAAGGGTCCACAATAACCCTCCTATCAATACTATAAAAATAACATATAACCTCATAGAGAAATCTTTTCTTTTATTATTATAATTATTTAATTTTTTTTAACTTATAGAGTAGTATAAAAGAAAAATGTAAAAACATTGTAGCTATTCAAACATTAATATTTACCTCGTCATATTCCTTTTAATTTTCATTATTCTAATAAATTACTAAATTATTAAATAGTACAAAACTAGACTTGGTTCATTTAAGGGGGGAGCAATTATATTACTGCCGCTAGTTTACCACTAATTTGTTGGTGCTCACTATGATTGTTTCCTCTTTTGATTTTAATAATCTTCAAGCTATTATGTAAAATGAAAATTATATTTTCTCCAAAATTCAAACTTTTCAATCCTTGTTTTTGTTTTTTAAAGGCTATCAAAGTTATCTTCCCCTCTCAGCCTAAACTTTTTTTTTTTATAAAACTAACAAAATTCTTATGTAAACTAGTTTTTTTATTTTTTTATATACACTCATATTACAATGAAAATTCTACTTCTTATGTAAACTAGTTGTGATTCAAGGATGGAAGAAAAATATTTGGCTTCATTTGGTATCACTTTCTAAAGGAGGGACGGAGCCAGGATTAGAGTTTTGGAGGGGTAAAAATTTCATAAAAATAAATTTTTATGGGTTAAATTTAAAAATGTATTTAACTATTTAGTTAAACTATTAATTTATTAAATTAGCTGGGGTCAAATCATTAAAAAAATTTCATTTTAAAAGCTAAAATTATAAATATATCACCTATATCTATGTAATTTTTTTTCTTTAAGAATAGCAATTATTCTATGTAATTTTTTTTAACACTAGCTGGTGCCATCTGCAAATAGAGTTTTTATCACAAAGTTTTTAATAGTTTGGTTGTCACTAGAGGTGGCCAACGGGCTGTACCGTGCCGTGCTCGTGCCGGCAAGGGAAAGCGCATGCGTGCTCGTACTCGTGCCGTGCCTAATTTTTTTTTCTTAGGCCGAACCCAGCCCGCGGGCCGTGCCCACTCTTGTTGTGCCCACACGTGCCGTGCCTAAGAAAAAAAGCCCATTAGGCTTTTTTTTTTTAAATTTTCTTAAAAACACATACCAAGTTATTGATGCATTTTTTTTCAAACCTATGTACCATTTTAAATGCATGTACCTTTATTCAAATTTAATAAAATTGAAAATTTAAAACTCAAGTCCATATTCAATAATAATAAATTAATAATAATAAGAGAATATAATTTTAATTACTAAGTTTAACTCTATATTATTAGAATTCTTTTATAATACTTAACAACAACACTAATAATAAATTTTTCTTAAGGGTTAGCTTAATTGTTAACTTGAAATTATATAGAGTCATATATCATAGTTCATAAATAATATTAATACATATTTATAAAATCATAATATTTAAAATTTTTATTTATTAAAATCATGATATCAATTATTTATTTAATAAATTATAAATATAAATCAATTATAACTTTTTTGAAACTAAGGATTAAACAAATTTAAAAGTCTTGAGCAAATAAAATATATTAAAAGATTCAATTTTAAGTTATTTATAAAATCATAAAATTTTAAGTTTACTTTTATTAAAAGTGAAACGTGCTTATTGCGAGTTTTTTCGCGTGCTGTACTTTGTCCCATCTCTAATTGTGCCCTACTTTTAAGGTTGGCATGCCTAAAATCTAAGCTTAGCCCGACTCATGTGCGTGTCGTGCCGTACAGTGTCGTGTCTCGTGCTCCACCAAAGTGTGCCTGTGTCATGCCGTGCTGTACGAAAACGTGTCGTGCCGTGCTGTACGAAAACGTGTAGTGCCCATGCCGTACCTCGTGCCATCCGGCCCATTGGCCAACTCTAGTTGTCATCGTCAGCTTTTATGAGCAGTCATAAAATTAATTTGTCATATAATTTTTTAAAATTTATGTTATGAAAGCAATTAAATAAAATTGTAAAATAAATAATGGACCTTTTAGATATTTAGCTTATTAAAAAGTTCAAAAGTAAAAAATTTCAGCTTTTTCGGGTGGGGATATTTCCACCTTATTATTTGTGTAAACTCATCCTACTTCTAAAGAGTATTTATAATAAATGCACATCATTTTTATAAATACAAATCTACAAAAATATTTGTATAATTGATCAATTAAATCATTCTTATTTTTTTTACTTAGTTTTTTTTACTATGAAGATTGCTTCAACATGAGTTTTATTTAATTATATAATTTTTATGGCATAAAATTACCTAACTTAAAGAATAATGTGTTCTTGTATTTAATACTTTAAGTACTTAATTTTGTTATTTATTATCTAACTTTTTAAATAAAGTCTAATAATTTTAATATTTTACATGTAAATAACATAAATTTGATAACCTCATAATTTATATGAGTATTAACTCCTAAAGACATTATGTTAATTAGGGTCCAACTACTTTGCACCAAGGGTTTCGTACCCCACTTGTTTGTCTTTTAGCAAACGAGCATTTAGATTGCCAAGAAAGGCATTGGACGGCTGAGATGTTATGTTTGGAAAATGGATAACCGGCAGAAAGAACAGTGCACAGGGAAACAAAAAACATAAAAGAAATAATTACTACTAAGTACTAACTAACGTTGCAACCCCTCTTATTTTAACAAATTATAAGCAAAGGTTAGGTTTTAAAATTTTAACATGTAAGCCCGATCTTAATTTTTTGGGTCAATAGTATTTTATTAAATAAACATATTTAAATATTTATAATATGTAGTGTGTATTTTTACTTGCTAAAATACTCTACACACCCATTTACTTTAAAAATGAAATTGCATTACAACATTATTATATTTTGTTTAATGTAGCACACGACTACACAAAATTTATATACATTTTCCCATTATTCAAATGAATATATATTAAATACATGCTTGGATAGCAATTAACTTATTGTTATATAGTTTGCATTTAGAACCTTCAAAATAATTAATTTTTATATGCAAAATTTTATTTATGTGAAATTACTTATACCTTATGTCATATATGAGTCCAACATATTTTTTGGAAAATTATTATCTCAATTCTTCGTTCAATGTCATCGCAACTAAATTGTGTAGCATTTATGCTATTATTTAATTTTAAACTTGTCAACAATGAATAACAGCCTAAGTTAATAGATTATGGGAGATTATCCTATCAAAAATAAATTTATTAGATAACTCACTTTTATAGCTTCTACTCTACCATAATCCTTTCACATTCAGTTGTTAACATAATTCAAAAAATTACTCCCGAACACTTATCGCAAGGGTCTCATTAGAGTAAAAAACATTATTATCATGTAATAATTTCGTAAACTCCAACTGTATATTTCTTACTTCACTTGTTCATACCAAACACTATATTAGAATTAAATTATACTAAATTAAGCCTATCCTAGCATCTTTTACTGCATTCACCAGCAAAGGACTGTTCGATCTTCTTATAGAAAGTAAACTACAACTTCTTTCATATTACACTAGTTAAGAAGAGATCATTAATTTAATAGATTTCTCGTACGACAATTCAAGCATTATTTTTCTCAATTTTTCTTTTTAATAAAATACTTTAACTTATACGCCCAAAAGACTGCTTGGTATAATTACATTCCACACGAGGTGGGTTATATTTTTCATACTGATGTTGATTTTTATTCCAATCACATCGCGGTATTTGATAGGTGTTGTTTATTTGTTCTCGAGGACTCTCGTGTTATTGTACAACAAAATGAGGGTTTCATTATTCTCAGTCGCTGTAAGTGTCATTGACAGCATTACGGACGGATGCATTTGTTTTTGTTTCTTTATTTTCTTTTCTCTTTGCCTTATTCTATTTTCTTTGTTGTCAATCAGATGTACTTATTCCTTTAATTTGGAGGTGTTCGTCGATGGCCCCCTACCTATCCCCCCACTTACCTTGTTGTTTAAAAACAAAAATTGTCATTGGAAGACTCTTCATTTCTTTATATATTAGGAGAATTATATATTTTATAGTAAATATTTTAAGATTTAAAGTATAATAGACTGACTAAGAGGGATATAGATTAAGAACATATTTTTCTTTGGTATACTAAAAGTATTGTATTTTAATTGGTGTATATTACTTTACGTCCATTACCAAAACCAATAGAGACTATTGAATAACATGGCAAATAATTTGATTCATTTTATAATTATTATCACTTAATACAGGCTTATTCTGTGAAATTTTTTGTAACTTATACTTTTTATTACTTTCAACAAATAATAGTAACTGTTGAATAAGATAGTTATGATAGGGTGTTTGGTTAACAAGCTGAAGATAGTTTTCTCTTGTATTTCTCCTCTTTTAACTTATCCTTCACTAGGGATGGTAATTTAATTCGGACCCAGCCTAGACTCGGACGAAGCCAAATAATCCGAGCCGGGTTTAACCCATACCGGAAGAAATTAAATCCGAAATCCGGATGTAATTTTTTTAACCCGGGCATATTTGGGTCCGGTTTCGGGTTTGAGTGAACCCGCAAATCTGACACCCGGGCCAGATGTCTTTATTTATATATTAGGTTTTTTTAATATAAATAGAAACAATTGAAAAGCAAAAAACAATCGTGCCCTCGTTTCACTTTTACAGCCACGCCGCCAAAGCCCACAGCCAAACATTTCCTCATCAAATCACCGTGAATCGTGCTGTGTTCCTCATCCCCACAGCCAAAGCCCGAATTAAATCACCGATGATTATTACCAAAGATGGCGCTACAGTCGAGAAAAAGAAGAAGAAGGTGAAGAAGATCAATCCTGAAGTAGGTCCATCTCAATATCGGTATCTCCAGCAAGGCCATGGGCATGATGAATAGTTTCATCAACGATATTTTCAAGAAGTTGGCCCAAGAACGTGATTTCATTCTTTTTAGGTACAAATTATCGGAAGGGTATTGGATTGTGATTTGATGGGAGTATGAACTAGGCAATTGTAGAACAAGTAAAGGCCATAAATGGGCTTTTGAAAAGTTTTTTTTTCCCTTTTAAGATTGTGAATTCGAGAAGCTTTTGTTGAGTGATCTTGTTGATAATAATCCTGGCTTTTATTTAATGTTCATAATCCTGGCTTTTATTTAATGTTCATAATCCTGGCTTTTATTTAATGTACAACATCATTACATAACCCAACACTTGCACTGCAGAAATGACTAAATAAGTTTCAACCGTCAATTGCACCAACCATTTGATTGCATATGCTATGCGTTTACTTGTTACAATTTTTTTTTCGCATTTGTTGTAACCTTTAACGCAATACTTGTTTGTCAATGCTTTACCGACCCATTATCAACTTGGCAAGTTACTTCCTCTAGTTGTCACGTGTCATCATACTTCGTTGGATAATATCCAACGTCCATTTAGCTTCATGACAATAAAGTAGGGTTTGCAACCACCATTGCAGCCCTACTTCGTTGGATAATATTCAATGTCCATTTAGCTTCACGATAATAAAGTCGGGTTTGCAACCACTGTTGCAGTATAGACGAGACTTGTTAGTTAAAAGTTAATAATCATATTAATAAAATAGAATTGATTATTTAAAAATAATAAATTTTATATAAAATAAAAAATATTGAAATTAAAATGAATTTTTTATACTTTTACATTTTAATGATAAAATAATTAATTTAAATTTAGGCTAAAACAATCTCAGTAGTTAAATATAACAAAAAAAAATTTAAGTCATAAAAAATAAATTAATAATTTAAAAAAGACTTAATTGATTAATTCTTTCAAATTTTTCTTTATTTAAAATTTTTTAAAGTAATGTGAAATTTTTGTAATATTTTTTAAAAATGGAATGAATTTATAAAATTTATGGGTGAAAATATCACCACCCTCCTAGGTATGGATGGAAATAATTTTTTTTATTAGTTGAAAACTTCAAAAGCTATTCAAGTTAAAAAAAAAAAATAATTAGATGAGCTTTTGACATTATTAAAACACTTTTAGTAGGTATACAACCAATCGTTGGGATAAAAAAACTATTAATGAGTTAGGTTTGTGCAAATTCTAAATAATAGGGGGGCAGCAAAAGCAACAGTAGCCACCATTGAATTGATTCATTTGCAATAATTTATCAAAGAGAAATTTGGGTTTATGGAGCACCATTGAATTTACTCTTATTAGGGTGGGCAAAAAATCCGACCCAACCCAATCCGATATAAGAAAAATAGATTTAGGGTCGGATCAGATTAGTTGCCCACCCAATCAGATGATATATAACTAACCCGATCGGATCGGATAAAACCCGATCTGATCCAAAAATCTGATCGGGTTGTTAATGGAAAAGAAAAATGGAAACTTACAAACGCCACAGCTCACTCTCTGGTTCAGTGGTTCTGCACAAACACCTCAACTCCACTTCAAAAAAAAAAAAAAAAAGAACAAAAACAAATTTTCGAAGTCAAAATACATTGTTCACTATCTTCCTTCTCTAGTTCTCTTTCTCACAACTCATACAAACAACTAAGTACTAACAAGCAACAAAAGCATGTCAGCACAGCAGCGGGCTAACAGCAGCGCACTATTTCAACTGGATCTACTACACCAACGACCGGATCTGTTGGCCATTACATCAATGGTTGCTCCACTTCACTTCGACCGGATCTGTTCTTCCAGCCATCACCGACGAAACCTGCTGTTGCTTGATCCAAGTGAAGCATCCACGGTTGTTCCAACGAGACCGAGATCGACAGCCACCATCACTAACACCAAGTCCAACAATCTCCCCAATTTTTGAGTTCATATTTCAATTTATATTTTTTTGTGAAAATCAGTGGAAACGGACTAAAATGTAACAATTTCATGAAAGTAATCTTATAATAACTAAATAATTAAAAAGAAAACCCAAATTAATAAAAATAGCTCAAAATTGTCCTTGACTCGAATTGACCCGAACTCAACCTAAATTATAAACCTGATCTGATCTGCATATCATCCGATCCAATCTAAAATTCAAGTTGATTTCGGATGATTTTTTCTCCAACTTAATCAACCCAAAACCCGATCGAATTGATCTGAACCTGATTTTGCCCACTCCTAATTCTTACATTAAGAAAGTGATGTTCTAATGAAGATGACAAAAAAATTGTTTATGGGTAACTTTGGATGAAATGGATTATATTGAAACAACTAGATAACACTAAATTTTTATTTTAATTTTGGATATGATGTCATAAAATGAGAGCTTATAAAAGTGCTACTCTTGCAAAAGTAAGTTTCTTTTTTTTTTAAAAAAAATCAACCTTAAACTTACTAATAACATAACCCTGACTTAAACTAAAACTTTTTGACAATTGAGTTCTTACAACAGATTAAATTAAATTGAATACTTTCTTCAATCGTATTGAGCTGAATTGAGTGTCGGTCTGATCCAACCCACTCGCACTAAGAGGGGTGTCCCAAGATTTCTGTTTAAACAACTTGAGGGTAATTTTATAGTATAATTTGAGTTATGAATTTCAACCTTGTATTGCCTAGATTTTATTGAGTGGTGAATTTACAACTACAGGCCTTGTATCACTTATTTTACAAATTTATCCTTTTGTTGTTTCTGGGTAGTGAGCTTTTGTATCCCTTGAATGTGATTTCATTGTTTTCCCCGAAGAGCCCGTCTTATTATTAGTAATTCATTATCGCATTGATGAAAATGTGATGTACTTTGACTTAGTCAAAATTTTATTCATCTTTCATTTAATGCCTTTGTCAAAATTGTGGTTTTGCTTTTGTGGTACTTAGGGACGATAATAGATAATGTATGTTGTGGATTTGTTATTATTAAATTTACATCTATAAAAAAAAATTAAATTATTAAATTCACTTATAACCAATTGTGAATTTTAAGTTTTTTTAAAAAAAACTGAACGCAGTGGATTTTGATAATTACTAAAGTCATAATAATACCTAATATATTTTTTATGGTTTCCTAAAAATATTGTTAATATATTTATTTGTTTATTGTGGTTCACTGATTTCATTCGATCATGTTCCAAATGTGTGCCAGCATGATTAATTAGCTTATATAAGAGTTTTTAAGTTAAATGAGCAAGTTGTTTTGCATCAAATTCATATCCATGTATTAATGCGGAAATTAGGGTGCATGTGTGACTCCTGACTAAATTAAACAGCAGTGACAAATTGCCCTATTCTAGTACAATAGTCAAATTTTATAAATCGTTTGACTACAAATGAATCAAATAGTGAAAATAGTGGGTTTTTAAAAACTTAAAAAATATAAAGAAAGGACCATTAGCAACAAATTAACCATAAATTTCTTAAATTTATAGAAACTATAAAGAGAACACCTTTTTTAATAGGAGATGAGACAAGGGTAAAGGAGACAAAGTGAAGTAGACAAATATTAAAGGTGGCGATAGCAGCAGTGGCAACAGCAACAGCTGTAGAATCCGTAGCGGCGGCGGCAGCAACAGCACAACATGTTGCTGTCAGCGGAAAAAGCGATTTGGCTAGCACTGGCTATTTGGCTATTGTGGTCCGCGTGTGAGGCTGTAAAGCGTTTAGAAGATTACAGGGCAGTTTGAGACTGTGGTAATTGTTTAAATAAGCAGATTTTGTTGTTCATATGAAATAAGTTATTGATTAAAAAAATAGTTTAGTATTTAATAAATTATGCTATTATAATTATTGTGAGTTAAAAAAATAATGTATGTGTGTTTGATAAATTTTATTAGAAAAATATTATTTTATTATATAATGACTAAAATAGATATAATTTTAAATTATCTTTTATTTTTTAGAATATGTTTAATAATGTTTAGGCATGCCTTTTTTTTTTAAAAAAAAATACTTAAAATTATATAAAATGAAAAAAAAACTCAATTAAATAAAATCTAATGAATTTCATAATCTGTTATATAAAATATGATAAAAATTAATATGCATTACATTCATATTAAACTTATTGCAATAAACACCTTGTATATAGAAAAAAAAATATCTATGATTGAATGTTAAAATGAATAATTATGAAATTGATTTTAAAAGTCATGGTTAAATTTCATGTGAAATTGTTCATAATTTAAAGAAAATTTACATAATCATATGCAAGTCTTATTAAATCTTACAATTAAAAATAAAAGTAAAATATGAAAAATATAAATTTATTCGATCAAAACTTTATAATTGTAAAGATAATTTGATTATGTTAGTAATATAATATCTAATGGCTTTTATATTAGGGGTATAGAAAAATAGGACATAATTATTTTTTGTT
Source organism: Luvunga scandens (assembly GCA_030449905.1). Classification (NCBI taxonomy): domain Eukaryota; kingdom Viridiplantae; phylum Streptophyta; class Magnoliopsida; order Sapindales; family Rutaceae; genus Luvunga; species Luvunga scandens. The sequence goes on along the minus strand of JASUUG010000210.1, from coordinate 15,889,454 downwards.
AAAATATTAAGATTATAATAGGAATTTTAAAAATGAGTGGTAACTTATTTAATAAACTGCCTATAAAAAGTAACACTCTACTTATTTTTAAAAGTTACTGTCAAAATAGATAAAATTTTAAAATAAGCAGATTTCATAAAGTTTATCAAATACTATTTTTATCAAAAATTATGAAATAAGTAGTTTATTGAAGTTTAGCCATAATCCCAAACAGAGCCTATGTTAGGCATTAAAATTGCCAATAACTTTCATTTAAATTTTTTTTAGTGTAATTTTTTATTAAAATTTTATAAAATTAATAAATTCATAACAGGTGGGTTTGGACATCTGGTAATTTTGTCATGTACGCTAAATACATTATTTCAACTAAAAATAATCCACCAAAATGGACGAAATTTGCTAGTATATAGGTGTAACGTAGACTTCCATGCTGCTCTTGACCCAAAAAAAAAAAAAAAAACAAACAAAAAAAAAAAAGGAAAATTCCAAAAAACTCGTGCGGGCTGAAAAAGGGTTTGCTATGTTATCGGTGAAGAGTGGAGTTTTTGACGCCCTTTCAAATTTATTTCTTAAAAAGCTTAGAATTTAATTTATAAAATACAAACCTATTTTATAAATTAACTATCTTCTCATATTTTACTTTGAAAAGAGTAATTATTCCAAATTTTTATTTATAAAATACATACAAATCCTAAATTCTTAAATTATTTATTTATTATGTAATTTTTATTTTCATAACCTCAGACTCTTATAGTTTTTTTTCAAAAAAATATTTTTAATTAAAATTTAAAATATAAATAAAATGATGAAATGAGTTGGGTGTAAAAAATTTGTTAAAATAATAATTTATTTAAGTGTATAATTAAATTCTAATCAAAATAAGAAATGAATTAATTTAGTTTTTAGTTATTTAGAAAATTTCAATTAAAGATAGGCTTCATCAGATATATCATGGAGTGTCAAAAGGCTAACACATCAGTGAAACCAGTCTCGGCCCAGAAACTCCAGCACCGTTCTTTGCTCGAATGAGGGTATTTCGGTCCAGTCAGTTAATTACGGACTCTGCCACTAGCCCCCCTTCCAGTTAAGTGTTAAGCCATCACTCTCTCCCTGGGAGTTTGGTCATTTTCGTTTCGCCTCCCTATACTCTCTTCCTCTTTCACTTAATTTTCAAAATTCCCCAATGAAACCCTAATTAGCCATAGTGTCTTCAAATCCGATCCCCGTCTTTCATTTGCCCCAAATCAGTTCCCTTCACAATTCGCAATGTCTCTAATCTGATATCATTTTATCCGTAGATGGTCCGTTTGCTTTCATTTTTCATTTCAGAAAATGTCGGTCTTTAATCTGAAATTTGACTGAGTAATTAAATATTTGTTTGTTCAATTTTTGTAGGTTTTTGGTGATTTGATTGGAGAGGCATGAAGCGAGAGCTGGATTATGAGCTGGCGAGTTCACTCGATGAGACTTTGACTCAGTCTCTGCCCCAAGCTGGGATTCAGACGAGTGATTATGTGAAAGGTGCTTGTGAGAATGTTAGATGTAAGAGATTTAAAGTTATGAAGGTGAACGGTTTTATTGTTTATAGCCGTGTGAAAAGGTCTCGCTTCAGTAATTCTGATGATTTGTTGGAGAATGATGTTATTGATAAGAGAATTAATAGAAAAATCCACGAGGGTCGCATTAATAAGGTGGCCAAAAATGTACTGAATGAGAATGGGGTTGTGGAATCTGTTGTTGAAGAGGAGAACCAACTAGTCCAAATGGCTGCTGATAATGTGACTGAGGAAACCGTAAAGGGTGACAAAGCTCCAATTTGTAAAGAGGAACCTATTAGTGAAGTAGAGTGTTTTCCTCGGAAGGAAGGGGACAGTGAGGTGAGCAATGATTTGAATAAGAAGTGTCTTAAGCGACAGTCAACAATGAAGCCCAAGGTGGAGCCGGTAGAGGTTTTAGTTACCCAATCAGAAGGTTTTGGAAATGAATCAATGTCACTAATAGAAGTGGAGGCAATAGCTGAAGGAAGTGCGTTGACAAGTCCCAAAAAGAACTTGGAATTGAAAATGTCCAAAATGATCTCTCTGAATAAGAAGCCAATGACTGTCACAGAGCTTTTTGAGACTGGTTTGCTTGATGGGGTATCAGTTGTTTACATGGGTGGCATTAAGGTTGATTCTTTATACCCATTCTTTGATTTCTTATTCTTATAATTGATTGTTTTTCTTTCTTCCTGCAAGATGTAGTGATGATTTACTGCATATTGTATAGCTTAAGGCTTAACGTTGGCTGCACCGTAGTTTCAGGCTTCTGGTCTCCGAGGCATAATTAGAGATGGTGGAATTCTCTGTTCATGTTCTTTGTGCAATGGATGCAGAGTGAGTATTATTTATTTATTTATTTTGGTAACATTATTTAGTTTCCAAAAAGTTTTCCTGAACTGATTAATGCCTTAGTTAACTGCCTTCTTCCTTCTTACTGTAGGTTATTCCACCATCCAAATTTGAGATTCATGCTTGTAAGCAATATAGACGTGCATCACAATACATTTGTTTTGAGAATGGGAAGAGCCTACTGGAGGTTTTGAGGGCATGCAGAAGTGTTCCTCTGCCTATGTTGAAAGCAACTCTTCAAAGTGCTCTTAGTTCTTTGCCTGAGGAAAAATCATTTGCCTGTGTGAGATGCAAGGGTGAGCAGGCCTTATTTATTTACTCATTGCAAGTGAGTTCGAGCCCTGATAATAATAAACATTGATCTTCTTGATGGCTTTCATGTTCAATGATTAGGGACCTTTCCTATAACCTGTGTTGGAAAGACAGGGCCTGGGCCTCTATGCAATTCGTGTGTAAAGTCAAAAAAATCACAAGGCACCATGACTTGTACGACTGGTATAAGAGTTAGGTATGAATTCTTTTGTGGTCACTTGTGCAGTGTTGTAGTTGATTTCTGTTCTTTTATGATTTGGAGGTCACTTATATGGAGAAGGCAAGGTACACACTTGTGCACATGAAACTTGTTATATTTGTCCATGTCTGACTGGTGAATGTATGGTCATGACAGGGAAGTTTATCTTTTAATGTTATTTATAAAATGTGTGGAAATGCGAGGTGCTTTATATTATATCATTAAGCTACTTCATGACTTACTATTTTATTATTTGTTTTGTTGTCTTACAGGATGAACAAATATTTGTGGAACTTTGATAATATTTTGACGATACATTATAATTAATTATACTTTAATTATCTTAATATGAGTAATAATACTGCATATCTAAATTTGTATCTTAAGTACGCTCTCTGAAATGATGTCTCTTACCTACTAAAAATGAACTCATGATGATTAAATAATGTGGTAAATGATGTGCTGTGCTTGAATGACTGACATATCACTTGCAATAGAAGACTAAGATATGAACTCTGTTGGTTAGAATTAGTCTTTTAGTATTGATTAATTTTTGGCCATGTCCTTATTGCTGGTCCACTGAGGTTTCTGGGGAAAAGGGTTGGCTTGGGGTTGTATTCTTCTTCCTTATAGCTAATTTGAGCTCTACAGGAGCGTGGAGTTTTCTTTTTCTCGTATTGTGTGATATGCTATGTTTTGAATTCCAAATTTTTTTAATATATAATATATTAGGCAGTACCTGCTTGTAACAATTAATTCTTTATATGCCCACAACTGGATCAGTAAGGTGGAATTAGGTCGGAAAGATTTTAAAAGGAAAGGGAAAGAAAATGAGTCGGATGCAGTACATCATTATTGCATATAAGTCTACTCTGCTAACTTGATCTTTATTATTTCTGTGATGTGATTCTGTACCTTAGTCCACTCCGACTGTCGCACTTTTTTCTAGTTAAATTGTTTTCGGTTTCTGAATTCAATACTTGAGTAGTCTTAATTAAACCTTTTGTATACTATGAGAATGCTATGCCTGTGTATCCCCTTTTTAGTTGTTTGATCCCTATTTGTTATTAAAATGTCATGAGTGGTGGAACTTATTCTTGTGTCGTGATTTTGATGAATATACTATTTTATGGGAACTTAACATTATTATATGGCTTCTAGTAGAAATGTGGACTGAATGTGTGAGAGCAGGGGGTTATTTCAATTTTCATAAGGTCTGGTATTTCATACATATACTTTTGGTTTTAAGGTTGTATCCGAACTATAGATAGAAATAGAAAGGGTACTGCACTGGGACTTTTGGTGAAAGGCTTCAACCAGGCTTTAAGTTGTAGCATAACAGCCCAAGCCCAGCAAACCAAGTAGATATTGTCTGCTTAGGGCACACAAATTGTCACAGTTTTGTTACTGGGCTTCCCAAAATGTGTCTACTTAGTTAGGAGAGCCCAAGGCTTCTAAATTAGCCTATGAACTCTCTCGCTAGTGATGTGGAATGTTACATACTCACCCCTTGAGTATCTTGCATCCTCCTGCAGATCATTAGAAACAGAATGAAATGAAATCACTCATTAACATATCCATCCACACATGAGACCCGACTCTGATACCAATTGTCAACCAAGTAGATATTGTCCGCTTTAGGCACATAGCTTGTCTTGGTTTTATTACTGGATTATGCAATCCAAAATGCGTCCGCTTAGTTAGGAGAGCCCAAGGCTTATAAACTAGCCCAGAAATTCTCTTGCTAGCGATGTGAGATGTTACATGTATCATTACAGGTTAAAAGGTAAAAAGTTAAATTTATATTGAGTGTTTTTTGTAACTAAATCAATATGAATGTGAACAGTGTGGGTAACTTTTAGGATAAGAAAGGAAAATTGGTTCAATTATTGTTATTGACCTTCCTTTTTTTTTCGCTGAGATTTGTTTTTTAATAATAGTTCTAAAATCTTCCTTTGCCTAAAGGTCTGAAGTGTTCTTTGGCTTATATATAGGAGATTTCTAGAACTTCCGTTTGAAAGCTGTGATGATACTTCATGGTTAAGAAGTGAGGTGCGGTGTCTAATGGGCTGTTGATTAAGAATTTCAGGCCATGTTTACTTTTGCAGCATTACAGATTAAAGAGTGAGGATCCACCTGGTTTAGCTGTTGAGGTGTTGTGGTGATTTATCCAGTAGTTATTTGATGAAAAATCTATTGTACCTTTAGTATTTTTGGCAAAATTATTTCGCAGTAGCTGTGGCTTAAAAGCCACATCATCATAATAGCAATTAGCAAGTGGAGCCTTGGTTGATTTTAGATGAGTTTCTTTTTGGTCATTAATCAATAATTTTTGGGCAATTTGGTAATCTCTGAGGGAAATAGGGGAAAACTTGTTGAACTGTTTGGAAATAACACTTGCAGCTGATGGAAGATGCCTAAATTAGCTCTTGAAGTACAGCATACTTTCACTTCTATATTCATGACAAGAAATTGGAATAATTTTAATAATAAAAGAAGAGAAAGTACCAAGTCAATACTTTGTAGTTGATAAAACATTCCCTGAAATAGTTCATGAACTGGGAGGAATTTCCAAAACAATTCTTGCCAAATTCTTCCAACTCGTTCTTCATGCTAAGAAATTGGACACAATTTCATTAATGAAAGATCAGAAAATGCATAGTCATTGAAGCAATAAATTTGTGACAGACAACTTTTCTACAAACCAAAGTATTTAACAGTATTATGTCTAATGTCATTGAAGCAGTCGAGTACTTGTCATGATCTATTACTGTGGGAGAACTAGATTACATATCTGGTCCATGTGCAATGTTGATGTGGATAGTGTTAAATGTTCCCTCAGCCATAGTTCACTCTGAACATCATCTTCCCCTGAACTTTTAAATTGTTTACTTTTTGTTTTAAAGAGACATAGAGAACAATCAAGTGACAATGAATTTGAGTAATGTACTGATCTAAGCGGTACGCTTATGATTTGATTCCTGGCAATAACCTGAAGTCTTGTGGTGTTACACCTTTCTGCTTTGGAGCGGTGAAGCTGGGTTTTTAATGTATCATATTTTAATACGGGTACCATCTTTTAAACCTTTAATCTATTTTTTTTTCCAGGGCGTCAGGACCAAAGTTGGTTTCAAGGTCCTTCGAAAATGATTCAATGTGTATTTCTTATCAGAATAATAAGCGCGAAAGGAAGAAAACAAGAAAGTTGGTATTCTTTAGTTCTTGTTGGTTCATTCATAGCTCTAAGATATTTGCTTTCCATTTAAAGGATTCAGTTAGTTGTTTTGTCTGCATTAATATCAACATTTTTATACCTGACGTAATTTTTATTTGTTTCTGTGCTATTCCAGGTTGCTAGAAGCGGATCTAGTTTCAAAGTCGTCCTCCAAAAGTGTTTCGCTTCGTAACCTTTTAAAAACTAGGAGCCCATGGGAATTAACGAGAAAGTTAGTACCCTTTGATGTCTTGTTGGTTTGTTTTAGGTGTGGCATGTGTCTTGCTTAATATTTGGTTTCCATTTCTCACAAGTAATCACCAATCTCTTTCGTTCTCTTGTTGATAGACCATGGAAGATTATAAGACATGATCCCAATTACAATATTCTGTTTTTTTTTTTAGTTCGTTATGTATCTGGTAGGTGGATTTCATCTTGTCTCTTATGCCCTTCTATCTGCATCCATTTCAGCTCATCAAGACCGGGTTTGATTGCAAATTCTTCCCCAAGCACTTCAGTGCATAAATCTTCCCAGAGTCATAGACAACGTAAAATAACTAAAAAGTGGGTAGCCACTTTTTGCTGTTGGCTCAAGTTTTTCTTCTCGCCCCACAACCCCCCCCCCCCCCCCCAAAAAAAAAAAAGCAATCTCTTTAATTGAATATCTTTTAATAGATATCAGTTAACATAGGGTATTTATCCATATATGCATTCCCTTTTTTCTTGATATGAATCTGCACTTTTCAGGTCAAAGAAAACAGTTTTAATCTCAAAACCATTCGAAAATGCTTCACTGCCTCTCTCCTTCCCCAATAAGAGTCGATGGAATATAACCCCAAAGTCGGTACCATTTTATTGTATCTCTTGGTTCAAGTATTTGCTTTCCATCTGTGGTAAAAGATCTGTTGTTGGTCGGATTTCTATTGTCTACAGAGATCAGAGGTTGCATAAATTGGTTTTTGATGAGAGTGGATTGCCTGATGGAACTGAAGTAGGGTATTATGCACGTGGACAGGTTGAGCAAAAGATCATAAAACACTTTTGTGTTTTTGTTTCTTATTTTGTTTAATTGATTTACTTTTTGTGGGCAGAAATTGCTTGAGGGTTACAAGAACGGCTCGGGCATAATTTGCCATTGCTGCAATAGTGAGGTACTTTCTGCTGCTGCCGGAATTTCATTGTTCTTTATCCTTATTATTAGAGATGTTGACTTTTTTAGTTATAACATGTAGGTCAGCCCCTCACAATTTGAAGCTCATGCAGGTTGGTCTTCTCGCAGAAAACCGTAAGTGTTTGTTGAAATGTTTTCAGCTCTGTTACTAATATATATATATATTTGGGGGATAGCTTTTTCAATTTAGTGATGGTCTTTTCTTTGTTCTCTTTGGCAGTTATGCACATATTTATACTTCTAATGGAGTCTCACTCCATGAATTGGCAATCTCTCTCTCTAAAGGTCGTAAGTATCCTGGCAAAGATAATGATGACTTGTGCATCATTTGTGCAGATGGTGGGAATCTTTTGCTTTGTGATGGATGCCCAAGGGCCTTCCATAAAGGTGAAATCTGAATTCTATTAATTATGAAGTAAATTTATAATGTTTGCTCACATCTATCTAATATTACAGTTCATACGGTATCATTTAAACTGATTAGTTATGCTTGGGGTAGGCCCAGGTCCTTTTCCAACTAGCCTTATACTCTAATACAGGGACTTTCCTTTTCAATAAATTTAGGTTTTGGTTATTTCTTTTATGTTTAAAAGCAAATCCTTTAGCTGAAACTTCATTTAGTTTACTTTTTGTCAATGTAGGTTTTGTAATTTAATAAGTTTATTGCTTTGTTTATTTCTACACACTATTGCTTAGGCTACAATCTGCACATGTTTATGCTGCATATATTTTCCCTGAAAATGGTCCCTTATGTTATAGATGGAGCACCAGCTAATCATCTAGTCCAGTCAGAGAGTTTTGAGCAATGATCATACTGGGATTTTGAGAACTAATGAATGATTCTAAACATGTTACTACACTTCTTATTCAGAAAGAAACCATCAATGAACAATGGGATATTTGTCTACCATACAAACTGTTTTGAGCAGTTGTAATCATTTGGTTTTAGCTTCTTTCCCCTCTTTGTCCCACTATCTCTCAATTTTGTTACTTGTGGCCCAATTATCTGACTGGGTAATTTTTTCTGTTGTGTTGTTAAATCTACGTAAAATATCTAGTTTAGGAATTCTTGTTCACTTTAATCAACACTACAGCTTGGGTTACGGTTCTGTGATCTTTGTTTCTTGCATCTGATCTGCTGTTTTTTGCTTTCAAAGATTTGTGCAATTGGTACTCTCTCTCTATTTGTATGGGAGCAATAGGGCCGGATCCAGCTCATGACCAGTGGGGGCTTGAGAAAATAAATTCTTATAATTAAAGAGAAAATTACTTTAGTTTCTAATTAGTTCCTGTTACACCTATTAAAACAGCCCTTGTTAAATCTATAAAAATAGCCCCTATGACTCATAAAATTTAAACTTCGAAAATTATAGAAGCCCATGGTAACTCATATGGGTGGTTTTACTACTATTTAATTTAGCCCCCGTTAGATCTATTAAAATAACCTCCATAAACTCATAAACCCATGAAATTTCAGTTTTTACATCTTGTTGTGTAATTTATTCCCCGGTAGATCATTTTTTTGGATCAGCCACTGGGGGAGCGGGGAGGGCTGAAGTATGTTATTACTTATTTATGGCTTGTATTTTGATACTAGTGCTTTTGTCATCCTGTCCCCTCGTCTATCCACAAGCATAAAAATTTTGCATGCTTTTTGTTATGGCATCCACTTGCACCTCAAACAGCTAGCCTGATTTGTAAAAATTAACTGTGTTAAGGGTAATGGCGGATGTATAAATTTTTTATAATTCTTATTTATGTAATTTCTATTATTGCTTTCTATTTATTATTGCAAAAATTAAACGTCTCATCACCAACCACCATCATCTATTGCCGCCAACCATTGCATCATATGTTAAGGTTGCCACTGACACCATTGAAATCCTTACGGTCAATCTACTCAACCTGGCAAACGTTTTTGGTGTTCAAGCTCTCATTTGCTTACAAAGTAAAAAGAACCGACCACCATACCATATAATGTTGGCATTGATGTTGATGCACTTCCACAACAATTGCATAGATTAATGGCAGCAACGTTCCAAAACTCGCTGATGTTTAACACCTATGTTATATTGTGGCTGGTTTCCTTTGCCGGGCAACAGAATCTTGAAGGCCATTACTGTCTGCGAAATTAAGTAGATTGGTTGTTGAGGATTCAAATAGCATTTTTGGGAACCTCAACTGGTAACAGAAAATGGTGTAAGCAATTAGAGTTGGTGACTGGTTTTTCTTTTTAAATATTTTAAAGAAAGTCATATGATATAATATAAAACCTTCGTTATCTTTATTAATGGATTTCAAATTTTGGGCAAGAGAGTACTTACACTGTTCAACGATGGTGAGCTGTTCATTTTAATGGCAAAGTATAATGTTTGGGGAGGGATTGATCCCTTACAAGAATCTGTTGATTTTTTTTTTATGTTTGTTTGTAAACAATGGGAGGTGAAGTGAAATTAGCCCTGATGGTTTCCCCACATGTAGTTGTGTACTTCCACATTTTTTTCTGAATTTTTAAGATTAAATTCTGATGTTACTCAAGTTGCATTCTTATTTTCTTTTTTATACTTAGGTTTTGTATTTTGGATATGCCATCTGAATGATCTGTGGCATTACCTGAGATTATTTAGTTGCCTCTCTAGATTATGACGTACTTGTGCTTGATTGCATGAGATACTGGTTTATGCAGAATGTGCATCTCTGTCTAGTATTCCACAAGGTGATTGGTACTGCAAATATTGCCAGAATATGTTTGAGAGAAAAAGGTTTCTGCAACATGATGCCAATGCTGTAGAAGCTGGAAGGGTTTCTGGAGTTGATTCTGTAGAACAGATAACCAAGAGATGCATTCGAATTGTCAAAAATTTAGAAGCTGAACTTAGTGGATGTTTGTTATGCAGGTGATTGTTGCAGTTCTAATCTGAACTTTGCTGAAGCTATTTGATTGAGTAATAACCTTTATTATTCAGTTTTTACCATGTTACCGTAATATATTTGTTGGTCTGTTCTGCCTTGTAATTATGCTCATTTTTCTTCATAAGTCTGTTTTGAGTTAGCTGTTGCTTAAAATTTGTTTCTTTTTGATTTAACCAGGGGTTGTGATTTTAGCAAATCAGGATTTGGTCCGCGCACAATTCTACTTTGTGATCAGGTAGTCTTATATGTTTCTTATTTCATTTTGTATCACATTTGGGATCTCAGGTGCTTTGAGCATCTTGTGACTAATTCTATGCTTCTTATATTTCCAATGTTTTGCCAGTGTGAGAGAGAATTTCACGTTGGGTGTTTGAAGAAGCATAAAATGGCAGATCTGAGGGTGCGTGCATAAATGATTCGTCTTTTCTTTTTATGTGGAATGCATTGTGTTCATGTCTGCATCCTAAACAATGGACATGAATCTCCATTTAGTAATACCCATGCCACCGACTTTACAGGAACTACCCAAAGGGAAGTGGTTTTGCTGCATGGATTGCAGTAGGATCAATTCTATTTTGCAGAACTTGCTGGTTCAGGAAGCTGAGAAGCTCCCAGAGTTTCATTTGAATGCTATCAACAAGAAGTATGTTGGAAACAGTCTGGAGACTGTTAGTGATATTGATGTGAGATGGCGGCTTCTTAGTGGAAAAGCAGCTACTCCTGAAACTCGGCTGTTGCTTTCACAAGCTGTTGCGATCTTCCATGTAAGTACTTGTACTTTACCTAGGCACTTCAAATTTATGCTGATTGATGGCTGCAACTTTTATAAAGGTGATAATGCCAATTGTTTTACTCATCTGCAATGAGGATGTCTTTATTCATAACATTTGCGTCTAATGTACTAACTTGGTTGATTTTAGTTATATATATACACTCAAGAGTTGGTTGATTTTAGTTATATATATACACTCAAGAGTTGGTTGATTTTAGTTATATATATACACTCAAGAGTCCCTTTTGTAATTGGGTCTAGTTTTTGTACTTCTCTTTTTATCCCAAGATCAAATTAATTTTTAGACAAATGGAGTACTAGGTTTCCCTCTAACATTAAACATAGGTACTGTGGTTACCATTAAATTGGTGCGGTCCCAGCTTCTCAGATTTGTGAACCTACATCAGGTTTATTATGTCTTCTAGATTTCTAAAGCATGTATTTGTTTACCAATTCTAAATATCTCTGTATGGTAGAACACCCTGTTGACAATTGGTCTTCTGTGAGACTAGTTTGAATTGTGTGCCCTAAATAAATAGTTTGTGTTATTTCACTTAGAAGGAAAGTAGAGTTGCTGGTCTTGATTTCTTTTCAGAGCTCTAACACCACAATGAATGATATGGCACCTGCTGACTATTTACTACACAAATCACTCCTTGCATAGTACCTTTACAACTTTTAAGAACGATTAGATTAATGACCATATGCCTAAGTAACTTGGTGTTCATCGTAAATAAGCTTCAGTGTGTACTTCTGCCTGAAAGTTTTGAACCATGCACAAAAGGATCAATAATTTGTTACTTGACTGAAATTTCTGAAATATGTGCTACAGGATTGCTTTGACCCTATAGTTGATTCAATAAGTGGACGCGATCTTATTCCATCCATGGTCTATGGGTAAGCATAATATTACTTTGTTTTCTTCCCACTTTCTGTTTCTATTTCTTGTCTGGTTAATTATACTCATGTATCTCTGTCACACACCCAGAAGGAATTTAAGGGGCCAAGAATTTGGGGGAATGTACTGTGCGATATTGACTGTCAAGTAAGAAATAGTTTCTAATGACTAAACTAGGCATAAGGCATCTGTATAAATGTTGACAATTTATTTCTCCAATTTCACAGCTCATCTGTTGTATCGGCTGGAATATTGCGTGTATTTGGACAAGAAGTTGCAGAACTCCCTTTAGTTGCGACAAGTAAAATCAACCATGGAAAGGTGAGATGACTGCTCATCTGTTGATCGTACTGTTAGGAAAAGGTTCTGTTAGGAAAAGGGTTAGGATTTGTATTCTCCTAGTTGCTATAATTTTTAATGTTTCTACTGAACTGGCTGTTGTATGGTATGCTAACATTATTTTTGTATGTTTTATGCATTCTTGTCCTCAACTTTTGGACTGATGAGCATTTGGGCATCATGCTATTTCTTACTATCACTGGAAGTAGGAGACTTCATGATGTTTATATATACTAATGAACATTTTGAGTTTTGACAAGTAGAATTTGTCTGTTAATTATGAGGAATGGATTAAAATTAATGAAAAGATTTTAAAAAATATATGTATATTATTTGGAGGATTAATGCTCTTCTGGATTGCATACGTTTCAATTTTTTTTTTTTTTTAAATTTGTTTGTTGAGGCTTTGGTCATCTGGAAAAAGTTCTGTATACTGTTGGGTCTTCTTTCGGGAATTATTAAAATAATTCCCAGACATACAACACTTTTGTAACCTATTTGTTTCATCAGCACAATATATTAATCAATTTGATATATCAGGGCTACTTTCAATTACTGTTCTCCTGCATCGAGAAGCTGCTGTCATTCTTGCATGTAAAGAGCATTGTACTCCCAGCAGCTGAAGAAGCAGAATCAATATGGACAGATAAATTTGGTTTCAAGAAGATAGATCCAGAACTGGTATGTCGTTGATGAATTTTTTTCTGCGCTTACATATTTCGGGCCGTGCATCTCTGACACTGAGATTGTGTCTATTCAGCTTAGCATATACAGAAAACGTTGTTCTCAGTTGGTCACTTTCAAAGGAACATCTATGCTACAGAAAAGGGTTCCTGCCTGTCGAATTGGGAGTAGTAGTACTGAGTCTACAGAATGCGTTAGTGGAGTGGAAGTGGAATGAAGGATGGCTGCAGTTTTGGGGTTCAGGAAACCAAATTGGATTGTAGTTATTTAATTGCATGTATATGGTTTTAGATATTGTAGCTCCGCGTAAATGTAAAAGTTCATTTTCTTTGGTGTGTCAATTAAGAAAAATCAATCGTCGCTTTCAAATCACCTTGGAAATTTTTCAAGGAATTCCGACAGGTATCACATAAAGATTGTATGTTGAAACCCTTTTTTCCGCGTATTTAACCGGAATTTATATGTAGTTCTAGATGATCCAATAATGATGTCATTCCTGGTCAAAACCGTCAAATTATTTATTTTTGCCTCTCAACCAAACGGATTACTTCAAGAAAATCCAGTTGCTTTAAAATGCCTTTTATCGAAGCTAATTTATGCTTCAGTTGATTTTGTGGATATATTTCTACTTGAAGAGAGCCTGTTCGCTGATTGCTGAATCTTAGATAATTTATTTTCCCCTTGAAGCAAAGTCATGCTGTAATTCTTGGATGAGTTACAGATCCACGACTTAAATTTTGTACCCCTCTTTTTTAATTCACATGTCGGCGGTGGGCGTTTCCATTTTTTGTTTCGTTCAGTTCGATCTTAAAAATCAATTGGATTATGGATCGGAAACCGATCGGATTTAGATTCAATTTGAGTTAAAATAATGGTGTGTTTACTTGCTGGAGTGGGAGTGAGGAGTGTGGATTTCTCTTACTCTAGTGTTTATTTGCCTAAATAAAGGTGGAGTGGGATTCCCACGGGAGAAGTGGGAATCCACTTTTTTTTTTTTTTTATCCTTATAAAAAATATTATTAAATAATAATAATTTATTTAAATAATAATATTATATTATTTTATAAATTATATTTATTAAAAATAATGATATTACACTTATTTGAATATAATATTATTATATTTAATTAAAAATAATATTATTATATATTATTTTATCTGAAAATATAATATTATTATATTTATTTAAAAAAATAGTATTATATTTATTTAATATTAGTAATTAATAATTATAAATATTTTATTCTAAAAAAATTAATTTTATAATATATTATAATAATAATATTTCATTTGTGCTACTCTTATCAATAATTTTTTATTTACATAATTAAAATTAAAATTAAAATTAATAAAAAATAATAATTTACATAATTAAGAATATTAATAGTTATTATTAATTTACAAATACAATAAAATAAATTTTTTATTTTTTAAAATATATTTTTGTATTAATTTTGTAATAAAAAACTACAATTCTTTAAATAAGGGTAAAATTGTAATTTAAAACTATTTACTTCGATTCCATATTCTCATCTTAGTGTAAATAAACAACCTACTCACATTCCACTCCATATTTCCAATCTCAAGATTTTCACTCTCAATCCTAAGATTCTCACTTCTCAGGATTCCGACTCCACTCCAGTAAGTAAACGCACCATAAATGTTGCCAGAAGATTGTTGTCAAGAGAATATCTATCAACCCAAGTGAAGCCACAAACAAACAAGGCGGCTTGTTTCAAGAAAATTCAATTTGAGATGCCCAGATGATTATAAATGACATGGGATTTAGCAGGCAGAAAGAGCAAATGTGCTTAGGCCATGTTTGGTTGACCGTAGAGGCGCGGGGAAGGGAGGTGAATTTGAAATCCTCAATAACGTTTTTCTTTTCTGTTTGGTTGGAACAAATTGATTGGAAATTAATCTTTACTGGAATTCAATACTTGCTGTAGTAAGCAATTCAGATTCTTTTTTGAGGAGGTGCAGAGATTCTGATCCCATAACTTAAAAAATGTCCAAATTGTTGAGATTAATATTATAGCATTTCAAAATTTCCATTTTTAACCATCACTTGAAATTTAAAAGCTGAAACATTAAATATTTCGTTATCTCGTGATTTCTCTCTAACTAACGGCCCCCTCTTCGATTTTCTCTCCTATTTTTACCGTCGCTGCTGTCAGTTCAGTTTAAAATAAGAAGTGCAAGACAAGAACAAAGGTAAATTTTGTGATTTTTTTTTAGAATTACAATATTAGTTGTTGATATATTGATTTTGTTCGATTTGTTGAATTGCGTTTTTGTTTGGTTGTCGAGAAAATTATGGGTGAGTTACTTCTGGCTTGTCAGTTTATTGAACTACAGCCTAGTGATTCTAAAATTGGTTACTCTGTGGCTGAAGCTATTGCCAAAAGTTGAATAGGTATGTGAAAGTTTTAAACTTAATGAAATTATGATGTTTAAAGTACTTTACTTTTTTTTGCAATAGTTATGCCGGTGGAGTTATTTTTAAGCATGCACGTCTTAAATTATATTTAATTATTAATATTGATAGTTTAATATTTAAAACGAAAGGTAAATTTATTTTACTCATATGAAATTTTATGTCAAATTAAATAATAAAATTTAATTTCATCTTTCATCTCTTCTACTTTCTCTTCCATTTCACTCCTCACCTCTCCTCTCCTCTTTCTTCAAACCCAATGTCACCTAAAGGTTTATCCTGCAAATCTAAGCAAATCAATGCGACCCTGAGCATCCACCAAGTTCAGGTAAAGAAAGCCGACTTGCTTTTTGGGTTTCTTTGATAAGCAAAAGCCTATCCCCCCCCCCACCGCCTACCACTTTTGTCTATAAAACAGATTAGAAGTAGGACAGGAAGGCCGATGTATAACCATAATCTCAAGGCTTTCATCATCAACAAAATATCTCCTTTCGAGTTATTCAATAATGGACGGTACTTGCCTGCTTTCTTTATGAATCCATGAATCATGATTGTGTTTGTTATCAGTCTCTTTCTCTCATCTCTCACTAGCACTAGCTTTGCGTGTGTATCTTGCAATCCTTAATTTTAATGTTCGAACATCATGCTGTCCATCACATTTCTCTTAATAGAGTGTCTTTAGCATTACTTCTAAAGCATCAACGCACGCACAAACGTCGCACTAACACCCCATTAATACGTTTCTTACCTCCCACGACAATCATGGCTCAAATTTTATTATTACCCAAAAACAAAAATAATTAATATAACACAACATAACAACAATAGATTGGCACCCACAGAGAGAAAGGCATTGCTAACCATGAGAATCAATTCCTTTTGGGTTTTCGCATTTGCCGTTTCGCTATTGTCCACAATAATTTCTCTCCTTATTGCCATCCCTCCTCCTTCCTCTACAACAACAGCCATTAGGCTTATTCAAATTCCAAGTTTGATTAAGAGGGTAATTGTGGAGGACTTGCTGTCTCTCGTAACAAGGCATCATCATCATCATCATCATCACCGTCACCATCACAGAGTTAAATGTGATAAGAATAATTGGAGGCTGAGGATGATATCCCACTACAAATGGCTGGTGTACCATTACAGAGTGTCTCTCATTCTGACCGTCGACTTGAATGGTTGTGCCAATTTTAGTAGCGTACAGAAGGCTGTCGATGCTGTTCCAAGTTTGAGTCCTTCAACAACCCTCATCATAATTGATTCTGCTACTTACAGGTCACATATTTATATTTATTATTATTATGTTAGTGAAGCTGTTACAATATACATACGAATAGATTTTACATGAATAGCTCGAAAATCTGCACCAACTGAAGCACGCTTAGTTTCGTGGCAGGGAGAAGGTGGTGGTCAATGCAAACAAGACAAATTTAATATTTCTAGGTCGAGGTTACCTCAACACTATAATAGAATGGAACGACACTGCAAATTCCACTGGGGGCACTGCTTATAGCTCTTCTGTTGCCATCTTTGCTCCTAACTTCACAGCTTACAATATAAGCTTCATGGTATATATTATTGGAACCTAATTTCTATCATCCGAGGTGAGGTTGACTTAGCAAGATTATTCACACAATGATTTTGATTGGATTTTTAATTAAGAAGAATTTAATTAGGGATAAGTTAAAAAGATACATACTTGAATACACCACCACATGACAAAATACACTGCATTGAAGTCCGTATTTTTTTTATTATTTTTTAACTTGATCCTCGATTTTAATACAGGCAGAGCACCTTGATTAGAAAATTTCTATATTATTAATAATTATGATAATTTTTTTTTTTTTTTTTGAATTAATTAAGAATACGGCTCCACGGCCATCCCCCGGTGACGTTGGAGGACAGGCTGTTGCGCTAAGAATACGTGGTGATCAAGCTGCGTTTTACAACTGTGGATTTTATGGAGCTCAAGACACGCTCTATGATGATGGTGGAAGGCACTACTTCAAAGATTGTTTCATACAAGGGTCTATCGATTTCATTTTCGGAAATGCTAGATCGCTTTATGAGGTACCAATATCGTTTGTTAAGCGTACTGGTAGAGTCACCTTCTCTTTATGCAAACTGAAGGGAGCGAAATCATTCATCTCTAGAAATGTTAAAGTTTATCCTTCGTTTTCAAGTTTTTAGAATTACAAGAATTAACCAATACTCAAGCTAGCATTTAGTTAATAAAGAGAATCATAGAAAATTAGCAAATAAAACATCAAGGCTACCAAGGATTTTGCTCCTCCTTTCATCCATCTCCCTCCAGATGAGAGAATGCCTAGTCCCCACCTTTTTTTTTGAAGTTTCCACCCTTTGCTTCCCTTAATGGGAACAGCTCACTTTTTGTTTAATTATTAGGCATAAATAATCTTTTTATTTACACATTGTGAAATAGAATTTGATGCTGCAAATCTATGCACATTCAACGCGGTATTTCAATCAATCGTGTTAATACTCATATGCACGCGACTAGTAGTGGATGAATAAAAAGCAATGATTCAGGAGAACCAAAGGCTCTTGAACGAAATGAATAATTAAATTTTGAATGCCCCCGCATGCAGGACTGTACCATAAATTCTGTTGCAAAGCAAGTCCCAGATGGGATGGTAAGTGGGTCGATAACAGCTCAAGGGAGGCAATCAATGAGCGAGCAAACAGGCTTCTCGTTCGTGAACTGTCAAATTGATGGAACTGGAAGAGTTTGGCTTGGGAGAGCCTGGGGTCCTTATGCAACTGTTGTGTTTTCTAAAACATACATGGCTCGTGTTGTTTCTTCAGATGGATGGAATGACTGGCGAGATCCCTCTAGAGACTTGTATGTAATTTGCTTTATTTATCTTTTCTTTGGATTACGAAAATCTTGAATATTGATACACTAGTCATTTTCAGGTGCGGACGTGCGCTGTTTACTCGTCTTTTTATAATATTTTAAAAGAGCTTTTCACCATTGAAAAGATCTTTTACAACATTATAAAATGGCGAGTTCGCACTTGCAAACATCCACGCTTAAGAATGATTAATTGATACACACATATGCTTAATTACTTTGATTTTACAGGACAGTGTTCTTTGGCGAGTACGAGTGTCTGGGACCTGGATCCAATTACACTTACAGAGCCTCATTTGGAAAGCAGTTAATGCAATATGAAGCAGCTCCATACATGAACATTTCATACATAGATGGAGATGAATGGCTTCATCACCATCAAGACATTTTGTTTGGTTTTCCAGAAAATGGGGACAAAGTATTCACTCGCACTTACTGACATTGTAATTATTATACACACAAGACTTACGCAAGATTAGCTCAATTCTTGTACAAAAGGAGGCTAGCTATTATCAATTACAATCCAAGAAATGAAATTACGTTACGGCCTATGGCAGGTTTTTTGCTCTTTCTCACGATACAAAATAATGACCTTGACGTTGCAAGTTAATGTAGCGGGAAATTAAATTAAAAAAGAAAAAAGAAAACAAATGAGGGAGGAAAAAAAAATCTATGAGATATGAGCTCAATAATGTATTAGCATTATCTTATTCTTATACTCAATATGCAAAATACATGTCTATGAAATATGAGGTCAATAATGTATGGTAATGATAAATCAACTTTTTATTTTCTCTGTTAGGCAGCTAATGCTAACTGCCTACTCAACATTTATAACTCATAGCAAGTTATTCCATCCTAAGCAACCACAGAACCTCCATCACAATTATTCTCCAAGTCTTTCAAGGATCCGGAAACTAAAATTACTGTTGGAACTCAAGAAGAGTGTAAAAATAATCGAAATAAAAAGCTCTCAAGTGTGGAAAACCAGCAGAGAGACCAAGTTGCTTAAACTCTTGTTCAGTCCTGTGTTTACCTTTGGCCCTGTAGATGGTCATAACAAAAATGTCCCCTTCTAAGAGAGCACGGGTCCTCTGACTTTCGTCTGAATCATCAGGCAGCACAGGCTCGCAAGCAATCAGTTTTCCTCCTGCGGGAAGAGCCTTGTAACAGTTCTCCATTATCAGCTTGCATTCATCATCAGTCCATGTAGTTAAAACCCACTGCAACATGCCATAGTACACCAGAAAAAGAAAATAGCCAGATCAAAAGAAGAGTATTTCGAGGACTATTTGACAAAATAATTCATAACTACCTATTCACCTGTCTCTTTACATATATGGTTTACAAGGAATTACAGCCAGCATATACCATTCTAAAGTTTGTGACTTGGGGCTCATTTTAAGTTCCATTAAAACAATTTTCACGTGTCACGAACCAAACCAAGTCATTGGTAGGTAGAAAAAAATACCAAAAAAGCAAAGGGTTACAGCTTGTATGACCACCCAAAATTAAATCAACTTTCATGTTGTCATGTGTTTACCTAAAGTCTGCGATGTTGGCTTTATGTTGACAAAAGAATTCAAGTGAAAAATCAGAGATTATCCTAGATAGTTGCTAAGGTTTAAAAAAAAAATCAAAAGTTACAAAGGATAGAAAAAACAATACAATGATATCTTGGTTACTAATTAACTAACTATCAGTAGGCACATACCACTACCAATCCATAGAGTACTCTGTATTGTATACATAATCATTATTTTAAGTTGCCAAAAACCGGATTAGATAGAAGCTCGGAAGTTTCGCGTAGTTAGTAACATTCTCAGGCCCATTTCGGATTGCTTTTGAGAAGTTTAAAAGTGATTTAAAAAGATCAAAGTTAATTTTGGTATTTGGTGAATTTTTTAAAAGCCACTTTTGATAAAATCACTTCATCTCACAGTAGTTTTGAAAAGCAAAGAGAGAGAGAGAGAAATTTTTCAAAATCTAATTTTGAAAATCAGTTTTGTATTTATTAATACAATTTCATATATATCCTCATATATTATAAAAATTCAACATTATCCTTATTAATTAGAAAATAAAAATCATTACTTTTAAAGAGATTATAGATATTACCAATTATATTGAATTAACAAAATAAAAGATAAACTTAATAATATAAAATGTTTATTTTAGTTATCAATTATTATATATACATAATAAAAAAATTTATATACATGTCTATAAATATATGAATAAATTTTATTTAACATTATGTCTACTTCAATTATTTATATTCTTAAAGCAGTAAAATTAACTAATTACATTCGACTGTTTTTAAACTTTAAAAATAAATTTAACGAAATGTTTAATTGATTTTATTCATACCTAATTATTTCTACCGCAACTAACAATAATTATTTAAAAAGTTACAATTTTACCAAATTGACATTAATTCAATTGCCAAGTTGACAAGTACAAATCAGTCCTCATGAACCGAGAGCTTTTACTAATTTAACAGTTTGATAGGGTGGCTTAAACAATTCTTCAAAAACTATAACATAACTAGTAGGAATGTTTAAGATCTAAGATTCGAAGTGCAATATAAACGAATAATATTACAAATCAAAAAGAAGAAAATAGAAATGAAGTACCTTCATAAAGATAGCATCAGCGGCAGGAATGGACTTAAACATGTCCCCACCAATATGGGTCACTCCTACAGAATTATATGATTGATTAAGAATAATTTAGCGTAAATTTCATATTATTCCTCGCAAATTAATTATTTCTAAATTAATCTCTTATTTTTAAAAATTTTAAACTATTTCATTTCTGTTCCAAAAAAAAAAAAGAAGATGGGTTGATGAAAATTTTTTTTTTAGTATTATTAACAAAAATAGAGTTAAATTAAAGTTAAAAAATAAAGAGGTTCTTTTAAAAATAATCAATTTAAGAGGAGTTAATCTGAAATTAATCCAATAAGTAATAATTATAACAATAACAATAATAATTGAAGAAAATGATGGTAGTTGACTTTGATCTGATTTCTCACCAGGGATACTTGGAGCTTCGGCAACAACCTCAGGCAAATCAAAATTGATCCCTTCACACATAAAAGGGTGTTTCTGTAATATCATCCTCAGGCAATCACCTGCACTCCCACCCACATCAACCAATCGCTTCACACCTTTGAACCCATCGTAGCCGTCCAAAACGGACTTCATGAACGGCACGGAGATTCCGGACATGGCTTTCTGCATCAAGCCGTTCATTTCAGGCTTCTTCCCATAGTAACTATATGCCGGCTCGCCATGGACTTTCACAAATGGCCCAGTAGTGGGGTCCAGAACTGCCTCGTGCACCGAAGGCCACGCGCTCACAAGCGCGTCCTGGTGATGCTGGAGCACGTAGGGCGCGAACGATAGACCCTCGGCGTCAGTAACGAGGGTTTTCCCAATCTCGGTGAGGCTGTACTTCCTTTCGCTTTCCACATCCCGATGTTCCGAGAACACGCCGTAGCTGGTGAGCATGCGGAGGATACGTTGCAAGTTTTCGGCGTCCCCACTGCCGGATGGGAGGATACGTGTCAGGATCTGGGAGGCGGAGAGGGGGGTGTTGGCCCCACCTTGCCAGATGGCATCCGGTAAGTTGAGACGGACGGCAGCGTTTAGAGACATGGGAACACTAATCATGTTGGCCAGCTCCATTATGGCCAGTCTTGCCTTCTTCCCGCTATCTCTGCACTCATTATCTTCCATTACTGCTTACTGGCCTTTGATTTCGCAGCACCGTATCAGCTAAGCAGAAGATAAGACCTATCTCGCACGCGCGACAAAGCTTATATGCGTTAAAGGCTTTTTGAATTTTCCTTTTTTTCAAAAAGGAAAAGGCTTTTTGAATTTCCCTTTTTTGGAACCCTCTCCTTTCCTTTTCTTAGTAGAGAATGGAAATGGTGTTCGCTATGCAATCGTGTGTTGCCTACTTTGAGACTTGAATCACGACTGGAATCTTGGTGTAACTGAGCTGCCCGGTTCAAGACAATTATTTTTTCTTACCCTAACTCTGTATTTTCCTTTTCCTTTTTGTTTTTTAATTAAGTAAAAGAGAATTTCTTGAAACTTGAGAGGTTAAGTCGCGCAAGCGGACACTGCCAATTGCGAAATGTGAATCACGATTGTTCTGCTGGTGTCGGTGAGCTTACCCGTTCAAGACAATTCAATCATTTAAAGCGGCCACTTGTAATTGGCATCACCAACCATTCATATTAATTAATAGTAAAGCAATTTTAAATTAGTTACCACCGGTACGGGTTGAGAACTCTGTCAGTGAAATTTTACACGTGTCCTTGTGGTTTACATTAAAATTATATTTATCCCGTAGTTTTCAAAATTATTCTCTAATGCCCCTGATGTTAGTTTAAAACTTCGTATTGGATATATAATTGTGTAATGACTATTGTACCCTTATAAAAGTTATCTTTATTATTATATTACAGTAATGAAAATTTTCAATTTAAATAATAAATTTATTTTTGAAATATAAAAATAATATGTATATTCATACATATATTACACCAGTTGCCTCTAAGGAGGTAGCCGAGTTGGTTGGCAGTGCAATCTGTCGATCCTCACTTGTGTAGACCCGAGTTCGAGTCTTGGGGGTGGGGAGAGGGGTAAAAGTTGTTTGGGCTTGCCCACCCCCCTTTTCTTATATATATATATTACACTAGTTTGTTTTTTTTAAAAAAATGTAAAAGTAATATTTTTTTATGATTAAATATAAAAAGTAAAACTACAAATTCATTAATTTTCCTCCTATATCAATAATTAAATGAGATTTTAATTAATACGTCAATAAATATTTTTCAACTTAAACTTAATAGTATTATTATTTATTTCACAAATTATCTATAATTGTTTGTGGGATATTATGATCTTTTGTTTTTGGTTATGTTTTGGAAAAAAAAAACGGATTTTATTTTTCAAAAAATTTCAACAAAATATGCAACGATGGACATCAAACATGAATACTATTAAACATGAAACATAGGATGCTAACACTAATGGTGTATTTAATTTCCGGATTGAGGAATCCAGAATCGAGATTATTGACGGTATTTAGTTCATAAAATGAAAGTAAGAATCGGAGTTGGAATCGTGAGGCCCACCCAAATTTAGAAATGGGGAATGGAAGATTGATTCCCAAGAGAGATGGTGGGAATCAATCTTCCATTTCCATGATTGACCATTTTGCCCCCTCAAAGTAAAAAACATCCATTTTATCCTCAATTAAAAAATTATTATAATTAATTAATATATTAATATATTATTAACAATAATTATTATTATTATTAATTTTTTGATAAATAATAGCAATAATAAAAATATAAAATAATAATTATGATAATAGTTTATTAAGTATATTTTAGTACCTTGTTACAATCTAAAGCATTTCGATTCCGATTTCAAAACAAAGTAAATACATTAATAGCAATCTAACTCATTTCGATTCTAATTCCCATAGTTTAAATAAACAATTTATTCTTATTTCCATTCTCCATTCTCATTCTTGTCTATTATCATTCTAATATATTTCGATTCTAATCCAATGCGATTCCAGTTTAGTAAACGCATCATAAAACTACAAATGTTAGCTATGAAACATGGACACCAACATGAAATAGGAGAAAAAGAAAAATTTTAGAAGTACTTAGAATATATTCCATAAGACATAGAAAGAAAATACATGGAACTCTTAAACCCGAACATGAGATAAAGCACAAAAAATATGAAATAAAACTTTTGTCTTTTTCTCGTATACTTTATAATTTTTTGTCTTAATATTTATACAAAAGAATTGCTTGTGTTCATTTTTAATGTACTTTTTTTTTCTTATTATTGTTGTTGTTGTTATAATTATTACAGATTAATATGTTCAATAATTTTTTTATTTTAATAAATTAATTTTATTGTATAAATTAATATAGCAACCTGTCATGGGCCGCTTAAATCTCTCATAATCGGAGGTTCATTTTGGGCGCATGTGTTCGCTCAGCAAAAGTCCACCTAGATGCGGACTATCCTTAGCACTAAAGGCAGATTGTGCTTAGAAGTGGGATGCACTTAGCAATGGGTTGCCTCACAAAACTAGCCAACCATGATGCACTTAGCGATCAACAAAGCCTAGCCCAAATTTTAGAATTCTCTACAATTGTAAATGAGCTAGAAATTTTTAGGTTTTTGTACTTTAGTATTTAGCTAGATTTTTAGACAAGTTGGTAACTTACATGGTGAGCTCTAGAACCCACCATCCTTATCATTTTTGCACACCACAATAACAATTTCCAGCACACACACAACACAACATACACACAAGCTTTGAAACTCTTATAAAAAGCTTTCTTGTAATTTATTTTTTGTGAGTAATAAAATTATATTTTATCATATTACTCTTACTTCTTTCTAGCATTATCATAAACATTATTACTTAGTTAGTTTGAGAAGTGTTTTAGACTTACTTAGTGACTTATATTCTAGAAATTGTTTAAATATTGTACGGATTCACTGCACAAAATGCTCATCCCCGTGACAAACCAGTTGAAAAAGCCAGATGCTATAAGTAAAAAGTTAGTTTAGCTGGCATGTGAGCTCTCGAAAGATAGCCCTTATATCATACAAGGACTTTTTGGTCCCTGTATAGAAGCGATCCCATCATGCTGATGTGGTTCGTTATGTACTTTAATCATGCTATTGAAGAATATTCTTTTTTTAAATTAAAGTAATTTTTTTGGACCGAATTATTAAAAAAAAAAAAAAGCAAATGTATTATAATCGATGATCTAGCTACCTTCCAACAGTTGTAAGATGCCATTAAAATTTGTCTTATGTGATGCTAAATTTCATTTAATCTCTTACTTCCTTTCTTATTTACATTTTATTTATAAGTTTATGTGCTTTGGTTGATGACTTTCTAAAATGTAATTTTATTTTATTTAATATTATTTATCTTTTTAAAAAGAATAATATAATAATAAGCCTATGACTAAATAATATTAAATAACATTGATTTTTTAGGTCTCACTATTGTTTAATTTATTTTATTCAATATTATTTAACTTTTAAAAAAATAAATATAATAATAAGCCTATGACTAAATAATATTAAATAAAATAAATAATATTAAAAATGATATTTATTTTTTAAGCCACACTATTGATTAATTTTTATTTAATATTATTTATTTTTTTAAAGAATAAATATAATTATGAGCCTATGACTAGATAAAAAATAATATTAATTTTTTAAGACTCATTACTGATTATTTTATTTTATTTAATATTATTTAGTTTTATGAAAGAAGAATATAATAATAAGCCTATGTCTATATAATGTTAAATAAAATAAAATAAAATAAATAATATTAAAAATGATATATATTTTGTAAGGCTCACTACTAATTATTTTATTTTATCTCATATTATTTAATTTTTTAAAAGAATAAATATAATAATGAGCCTATGATTAAGTAATATTAAATAAAACAAAAATAAATGATATTAAAAATAATATTTATGTTTTAAGGCTTGCTATTGATTATTTTATTTTATTTTATATTATTTAGTTTTTTGAAATAATAAATATAATAATAAACATATGGCTAAATAATGCTAAATAAAATGAAAATAAATAATATTAAATAATATTTATTTTTAATAAAATAAATAATATTAAATTTTTATTCTTTTAAATAAAATATGTAATATTACAAATAAAATTTATTTTTTAAGACTCACTACTAATTAAACAATACAAATTAAAAACAATCTGGATTTACGTGCTAAAACTTTTAACTTTTTAACTTGTTTATATTTTTTATAAATATCAGGGAGTGTAATGTTAATATTCAAATGGACAAATCTTTACATTTGAAATTGTCATTTCATTAAATCCAATGTAGAGGATTGAAATAAAAAAAGGACAAAAATTGGTGGTACCTTACAACTGTTGTAAGGTAGCTATGCCCTATAATCGAAGGAAGCAAAATCTTCATTAAAAAATGACAAGATCATCCTTCATTCTCATGCTTTTAAAGTTCGAAGTATCAATTTTGTTAAAAGATGTTTAGATACTCAAATTAACAATAAATTGGACAAAAATCTAAACAAATTATTCTGAAGGAATACTTCGAAAATTTATCTAACCCATTCTTTTATTTTACCTTTTTTTTATAGATTTTTTTTATAGTGGCCCTGTTCTTTTAGAGTTGAAAAAATTATTTTTCCCTTTAATTAGTTATATGTCAGTGATTTTTATATTTTTTTTAACACGATGGCGCAATATGATTTTATATTTTTTAAAATTAAAAAGTGCCTTTATATGCTGCGGGAGCCGCTTGTAATACTATCCAACAGTTGATATTAATAAATAATAGAAGAATTTTAAATTAATTATTACCGGTAGGAATTGAGAATTTTATCTGTGAAATTTCAGCTGGATCCTTGTGGTTTATATTAAAATTAATTTTAACCTTAGGTTTCCAAATTAGTCTATAATGCCCGTGACGTTAGTCTAATATTCTTAATTTGCATTGGATAATGTAATTGTGTAATGACTATTGTATTCTTGTAAAATTTATCTTTATTATTATACTAAAACTTAAATTTAAATAAAAAATTTATTAGGAAATATACAAGTGATATATGTATTCGTACATATATTGCACTTTTTTTTTAGAAAATGAAATTAATTCTTTTATTGTTAAATATAAAAAAATAATACTGCAAATTTATAATTTTTTCTTCCCATATCAATAATTAAATGAGATTTTAGTTATTACATCAATAAAATATTTTTCAACTTATGTTTGACAGAGCCTTATTATTTATTTCACAAAGTATCCATAATTGTTTTATATTATGTTTAGAAGAAAAAAATTACATTTTAATTTTTCACAAATTATCAGCAATTTTTTGAGGGATCATTTTCTTATTCTGTTAAGAAAACAAAACCGTTATCTTCGAAAATGAAAAATCTATAAACTAAAAAAAAATATTTTATTAATTGATAAAAAAATTATTAATTAATTAATTAAATTAATAATCTAAAAAATATTTTTACCTCATACTCTATTGATCTTAATTTTAATAATGGAGTAATGATTTGGGAGTAGAGTGTCAACTAAAATTTATTTAGAGACTTAATGAAGATTCTTGATAACTGATGAGGGGAATAAAATTGCACTCAACCGCTAAATATACAACAATAAATTCTATGACTGTAACTCTAGACATCATATGTGAAACATGGACATCAAACATGGATTGGGAAAAAAAGGTAAATATTGGAAAGTAATTAGAACATGAAATATTAAACCTTAAATATGTAATTTGTGACGTTAATATGAGATATTCCATTCATAGTTGGAAAAACGGGTCATTGGGTCGTGTTTATATCATATTAACTTCATTTTGTGTCAAATTTTGATCAATCCAAACATGATTCATTTAATAATCGTGTCAAAATATTAATACTAAAACCCGACACATAAAATAAACAGGTTATCCAATAGTCGCTTAATATTTATATATTTAACAAAATTTTATATCAAACATTTAATATTATAAAATATGCATATCCACCAAAATATTATATATTTATACTATTGAAATTTTAATTATATATATGTACATAATATTATATATTGATATTATAAAATATATATATCTACTACTATTTTATACATTTATATTATTGAAGTTTTAAATATATATAAAATTGAAACAATGCGTATATGTTCATCGTTCGCAAAAAAATAAAAAGAGAAAATCATATCTAATATTTGAGCTTTGATGATAAGAAGATATAAATTAATTTAGAATAGAAAATATAATCATGTTATTGATAAAATAAATGAGTCAAAAACTTCAACCTTAACTCGACACGGAAAAAAAATCGTGTCAACTTGAATTCAGATAATTTAATAATCATGTTAAATTTGATGATCCATATCTAGTTATTCGTGTCAGATTCATGTTGGGTAATCAGATTCTATCAAATTTTACCAACTCTACATGCATGAAATACATAACAAAAAATATGTAACAATTAATGTCAAATATGCAACTATGGATTTTGAATATGAATACAGGTAAACATGAAACATTGAACTTTGTACACGTAACTATAAATGTTACATATGAAAATGAATGTCAAACATGAAGTCAAGAAATGAAATGGGAAAAAAAAAATCTTCTAGGGCCATTTCGAACATGAAACAATGAACTCTTCACATGCAACGATGAATGTTATATATGAAATAAGAGTGTGAAACATGAAACAATTAAATGAAACATGTGAAAAAAGGTAAATCTTTGTGGGGGCATTTAAAATATGAAATGGTTAACTCCATATCTGGAACAATGGATGTTATATCTGACACAACAATGTCAAACATGAAATTAAGGGGACAAAAAGGTAAATATCTGACGAGTATTTAGAATATGAAATATTGAACTTCAAGGATGCAACTCAATCTATAATATGAAACATGACATTTATACATGAAACAAAGAGTAGAATATATATAACACTTAATGTAAAATATATAACGATGGACATTAAACATGAGTATTATTAAACATAAAATGTTCACTCTGGAACTGTAAATGCTAGATATGAAACGTGAAAGCTAATATGAAAGAAGGAAAAAAAGACACTTTTTAGAGTACGTAGAATATAATGCATAAAATATACAATAAAATACATGAAAATCCTAAACTCAAACATGAAACAGAACATGCAAAATATGAAATAAACTTTTGTCTTTTCTTTACATACTTTATAATTTTCTTCTCTTAGTGTTCATAGAAAAAAATTGTTTGTTTCATTTTTAGTTTATTTATCTCTTTTTATTATTATTATTACTATTTTTAAAAATTAATATGATCAATAATTAATTTAATTTAATTAAATTAACTTGATTGTATAAATTAACTATAGCAACCGGCTGCGAGAACAGGATGCTATAAGTCAAAAAGTTAATCCAAACAATGAGGCTCTCAAAAGAGCATGTTAAAAAAAGAAAAAGAAAAAAGAAAAAGTTAGTACTGCTTTTGTAAAAGTTAGTTTGGCTGCCGCTCCAAGTTCTATCGCGCGGGGATATTTTAGACCTGTGTCTTAGAGCTAGTAAAAGGGGTCCCTGGATCATATTGATATTTTGTTAGTTTTGTATGTGTAAAATTTAAACCGATTTAATCACAATCAATTTAATAATTATGTCAAAATTTTAAAACTCTAATCAAATAAGAAAAACAAACAGATTATCCAACAAAATTTATTAATATTATAAAATATATATTTATTATAATATTATATATTTATACTATTAAAGTTTTAATTATATATATATATAAATGATATTATATATTGATATTATAAAATATATATATCTATCAATATTTTACATATGTGTGTATTTAAATTCTAAATTTATATAAAATTTCATTAATAAAACTACATTGTGTATATGTTCATCCTTCAAAAGTATTAAAAAAAGAGAATCATATCTAATATTTGAATTTTGATGACAAAAACCTACAAAATAATTTAGAATAGAAAATATTACCATGTCATAAATCGGATAAATAGATCAAGAATTTTAACCCTAATCAAATACAAAAAAAAAATTCGTATGGACTAAAATCCAATCCATTTAATAATCGTATCAAATTTAATAATCTATACCCATTCATTCGTGTTTTGCTCGTGTTAGGAAATCGAATCGTATCAAATTTTACCTACTTTACCGTATAGTAGCCGCCCGTTGATTTTTTTAAAAAAGGTTCTTGTATAGTAGTTGTCCCCTAATTAAAAAAATAAAAGTCAAAGTAATGCAAACCATAACTGAATTTTTTTCTGCATAATACCATAAAGATATCTACTTCACTCAGATCAACGAGAGAATAATTTTGTCCCTATCTAACTTAATTGAGTGGAGCTTTCAGATCCCAACCTCAAATCCCATTAATAGCTTAGACCCGAACCCATGCACCCAAAACCTTTCAAGTGCATAAGTTGCACGCTGAAAATTGTTCTTTTTTAAAATTAATGATTGTTTGCGAGATTGAATTTTTAAAATAAATAATAAGTAAATGTGTTGTCATCTAAGTAAGCTAAATCTTCATTCGAAAATGATGAGATCATCTATTCTCAAGCTCTTGCAGCCTTGAGCATCAGTTTTGATTTGATAATAAACGTTGGGATGCTCAAGTTTTAACATTAAATTCGTCTAAAATCTAATGAAATTGTTCCGAACGAGTATTTTGAAAATTTATCTAGCCCGCTCTTTGATTTTTCCTTTATAGTGCCCCTCTTTTTTTCAGGGTTGAAAAACTTATTTTCCCTTAATCCCTTTAATTATTTGGATACACTGATTTTATATTTTTTAAACACAGTGGCGCAATAGGATTGGGTGGTAAATCCTGAAATCCATGCAGCTATGGTTGCAAAACGAGAACACCAAAGTTTTTTGATGCTCATTGAATATGACATGTTATTTTATTTTTGTTTTATTTTTTGTTTCCCTCTCTCTCTCTCTCTCTCTCTTTCTCTCTTTCTCTAAATTGCCTCTAATCCCAGCATCCAACACTCAACAAAATTGACAAAATTCCATAAGGAGTTTCCTAGGTCCTAATCTGTCTTTCATTCCTTCTAATCACTACACTATCATCATGACAGTACATTCATACAGAATTTTAAGACAACACCATCTTAATGATATGCGGAGCATAGCTTAATGATCTCCAAAGAATAAACTAATATTAAAGCAGCAGCATAACCGACTGATTTCCAAAGAATTAATTAATATTAAAGCAACCGCATTACAACTGCTCAATGTAAACTGTTGCGCTCATTTAAATTGCCATAATCATCAATGGGTCACCTCTAAACAGAATAATTCAACTTTTACCTTTTTTTTTTCTTTTGTTTTTTTTTTGGGGGGTGTTGGGTGTCCATATATCTGAGCAGCTATAACGACTTGACAACTTATCTTGAAGCAGATGAAACAAAGGAATTTAAATCTTTTCGTTGTCTGAGTTTCATGTATAAACCCTGCAAAAGTAGCAATATATTAGGACCCACTTGTGTTTAGGTTAAGCACCAGCTACAGCATGTTAATTGAAAACTGAATTTATTCTATCTCGCATGTCCTCAAGAACCACATAATGCGTATCATTGCGGAAACTACTGACATATGGTTTTCTGGTTCTGATTTAAAGGACACTGAGATCATTGTCCAAAGTAAATTTGCTAAATTGTACATAACTATCGTTGTTCACATGATGTCATTGACAGAGCAACTAAATACGATAATGCTAGGGATCAAAACTCTTATTCTATTAGCATATCATCTCAATTCTTGAGTTAGAGAAATTCCAGGTCTTACATTCGTTGTGTGTATGGTTGCTCCAGTAGTCATGTTGATATTCTGATCAGGAACTAGTTCAAAGTTCATATTCTGCAAGAGTATTGCTAGAGCAACAATAGCCTCTAGCACAGCAAACTGATCTCCAACACACTTCCGTGGCCCTCCGCTGAAAGGAATGAATCTGTACCAAATGTTTTGACAAATTAGCAGTGTCCAACTGATTATAAGCTGAAAATGAAAAGAGTTGTATCTATTATTTTTGTGAAAACAGAGCTCATATTTTCATGAATTGAGCATCACAAAGAGGTTGATTAATCTGCTCAAAGTCAGAATTACAATACCTAAAATCTGTATTTGTTTCATTAGGCATTGGGCCTTCCAAATCAAACCTTTCTGGCAAAAACTCTTCTGCTCTCTCCCAGACCTTGTTATATAACAGCAGAATAATAATCAAGATACGGAATACAACATAAGTGGTTTAAGATAATGGAGGAAAAAAAAAATAGTTTAAGCCTGCTGAGCCCATTTTGTATACATGGACCATTTTACCATTTCAGTGTACATTATAATTATTGACCAATACATCTTTGACTACCATTTCAGTCCTTTCTTTTTTTTAAAAAAACTACCTTTCACAAAATTCTCATGATGTCTCTCCAAAATCACAGTAGAAAGTAAGATAACTCAGGTTTAAGCAACAGTTTAAGGGTGGGTTTAGGATTGAGGTGCTGTGGTGTTTAATCAACAGCCAACGTGAAATTTAATAAAAAAATGTCAAGTATAAATGGGGTGTGTAGATCAGCTGCAAAGTAAAAATGGGTGGTTACTTGACATTTTCAAATTTAAGTCATACATATACCCTAAATAAACATACTTTTGAGATACAGTAAATAAAGAAGGCACATTCAACCAACAAACACAGAAGTTAAGATACCTGTGAGGAATGATGGATATTGTAAACTGAAATCATTATGTCTTGACCAGCATTAACCTTGTAATTTCCAGGAAGCACATCATCTACTTGAGCTCTTCTTATCAAGACCTACAAAAATTTTGAACAGGGATATTATATATAAAAAAAAGACTAACTTTACAAGATTATGGGTTTTCTTTCTTCTTCTTATACCCTATTAGAGGTTTCCATTAAAATAAAAGTCAATCAAGTGGAAGGGCAAGGATTGCAACCTACAGGAGGATGTGGGTAGAGACGCATTGACTCATTTATGCAACGTGTTAGGAATTTCAGATGTCTTATGTCTTCAAAGGATGGAGATCTTCCCTGCAATACTCTGTCAATCTCTTCTTGTGCTTTCATCAATGAGTTACAATCCTGAAGAACGTATTTAGAAACATTCGGAGCCAATGAGAATGCACACACAAAAGCAGACATCAATTGTTAATTTGGAAATATACTCTTTATTTAGTCTTCCAACAGATGGCCACAAGGGCACTAACTCACTAAGAATAAAAGCAGAATATAAATGCTAAATAAAACTTTCTCCCTAGATACACTAAAAAGACAGAAAGAATTTAGTTATCAATATGTAGCTTAGACAAAGCCCAGATGTTAGGCTAATGAACATATGTTGGTACCTGATGCTACAATAAAACTTAATCAACACAGGCCGCTATATCTGTAATGCATCTTGCTTACTAACAAACAAATGTTATCATGGTCTTTCACTACATGTACATTGTAAACGAGCTACCTGCCAAAAAACAAGCCAAATCTGGACCACAACAAACAAATCAAGGCATAGGTTCCATGAATTCTTCACCTACGCACATGTTATCATGACCTTCACTTCTTACACATTAATTACAGGTTATCAACAAGAAATAAACCAAATTTGGATCTTAAATAGAAAAAGTAATTGCATAACTTTTCCTCTGGAAAATTTACACTGCCTACTGATTTTACATATCTGGATAAATAAGGTAACCCAAGAGCCAAAATGAAAAAAAAATCCTTAGTGAGTGAACAGCCATCAAGCCATTTTGTGCAGGATAGTAAAAACTGAAATTAGATTTGGCCTTGGTAGAGAGTAGGATTCATATGGACATTAAAACCTGCGGGGACAAAAAAATAGGAAATACCACATGGAGAACTAGACTCCATGCTTCTTAATTCAGTAACCTCCTAGAGTCTATTTCTGAGGGTAAACCTCATTAAACTCTCCACTTCCTGGCAAGAAGCAAGTTGTTCAGGTATAAAATAATTGATAGAGGCTGTAAGCAAATGAGATGATGAAGTCACTGTGGACAAAGTGTAAAGAATATTGAGTAAAACAATGTCTTTTTCAATTCCACAATATATCTCAATCCACAACTTAAAGATGTTGTCTTTGATTTCCAATATTAAAGTCAAAATAAAAATCACAGGTTTATAGAAGAAAGGGAATGTAGAAAAAGAGAGACTTTCTGCAAATAGATACACGCATAGAGGGTGGATACCTTGCTTAGAAGATATAGTGTCCAGGTCAAAACTGAACCAGTGGTCTCATGGCCCGCAACTAACATAGATAAAAGGTCATCTCTTAATTGTGCACTTGATACCTGATATTTACAAAAACATTCAGGTCAAAATTAAGAATCTCTGTAGGCGAAGTGTTATAAAAAACTTTTCTTAAAGTTAGCATCTGGCAGTCAAAATGGTCCTTTCTTACCACTTTAATATATCTGAGGAGAAACTTAACTTTTCAAACTATTTCTATCATCCGAGCCAACCAGATATTAGGAACATGGGTGCTATGTGATGCTATGCAAACTGATTAAACAGGCTGAAATAATCTAAAACAATATTGCCCTCATTGATTTTTATCCCAATTAAATTCTAATGCAGCCTTCAATGGACAAATGCTAAAACAAATTGATCTTTTATTCTATTCTAACACCATATGAATGCATTCTAAATATTGAAATAGAAGCACAATGATCAGGCTAAAACATAATAGAGCTTAGTCAGTAGCACGGGAAAACCTCTTCTCTACTGGCAAGCAAGAAACGGAGGATGCTTGGATCACTGTCATTCACATATTCCTCATCATCAATTCTTTCACCTTCAGTTTCCACAATTTCTTTGCACTTTAGAATAAGCTCTTCAACTGTTTTTCTAACCACTGTAACTGCTTGTTCAGCTTTTATTTGTCTCGGAACAATCTTACACAAAGCTTTAACCTGTAACAGCAAACTTTAAAGGTTTAATAATCCAAATAGATAGAACAAAGAGAAATGGAATCAAACAAAAGAACCTGCCTTCCAATACGGTAGAACATCAGTAGAACGAAGCTCAGCCTCTTTCAAAGCAGTGTAAACTGCATCAATAACTGGGCTGTTGGCAGTAAGTGAATCAAAATTATAGTTGAATACTGAAAGACCAATAACATCAAGGGTCAACTGCGAAAACTTTTCTTCCATATTAACAGCAGCTCCATTTAGAGCGTCAGTTTGCAGCTTCTCTACTAATCTCTCAGCACATTTACAAAATACACGGTCAACTATCACAGATAAGTACTTCTTGTGAAGAGATGGAGCCACAGCCCTGCGCCTTCCCTGTCAAGAAACCTTTTTTATTTTTATTTTTTTTTTATTTCTTAAATAAGCAAATAAAAAAGCCAAACAGACAACCAGTTCTAAAGCTATTGAATTTGCTGAAAACTTAACATAAAATGTGAATTTCGAAATGATACTAAATAAAACAACTTGACCAGATACCAAAAGCATTTAATTAAAAGAATTTATCTACAATACCAGGAATCCAGAAACCAAAACCAAAAGAACATCAAACTGGTATTGTCAAACATCAAACTGATGATTCAAACTTAATATGAATAGAAAAAATAGGATCATAATAATGGTAACATCAAAAAGCTCATTATTTCACCATCTTTTTAGTATTAACCAGTCACCATTTCAAAAGAACATGCTATGCAAAGTTGGGGTTACTGATATTGAAACCATTTTTTATATAATATGCAACAATTTTCAAAATGTAAGTTTACATTTTTTAACACGTAGAATCCTCATTTTATATTCAAAAAGTAACATGTTCAAAAGCTAATATGTAATCCTTTTGACTTTTTTTTTTCTAATTTTCTTTGTAAATTGCGGCCAACAGTACATCATAAGCCACAAGAGAATCTAAAACTCAAGCGCAAGTTAGGACAACGGCTAACAAGGTAAGAACCCAAAAATAGCTACAAACGCTAAAATCTAGAGGAAAATGTGGTACCTATTTGAGAAAAAGCTAAGATGGAAGATCCAAATCAAGAAACAAGCACACAAGAGACAACCAAAAAAAAAAAAAATGCGACTGAGTGAGAAAAAGAAGAATTACCATCCAAAGAGGGCCTTCAGCAATGGCAAAACCCGAGCCAAAGAGAAACTCGGAGACTTCCGATACAAGACCTTTAGCATACTTGGTGCCGTAGTTCCTTAGAACATGCTTAGCAATTGCCGGGTCACTAACCACAACGAAATTTCTAGGTCCAGCAGCCAGCCTGTAAATGGGTCCGTACACGTTCATCCATTTAAACAAGGGAAGAAACAGAGCTCCACCAAGAAGATCAGTCACATCGTCTAGCTTAGCACTCGCTACAGGTATATTCGACTCATCGCTTTGGGTTATGGTCAGAGTCTTGGTCAACGAAGTGAGCCAGTCTGGGCTGACCCATGAGCTTGCTTTGCTGCCTGACTCTTCTCTTGGGTTTCTGTTAATGCAGGATTTGATGGTGAAAAAATTGGGTGTTTTGGTGGGTTTCTGAAGAGGTAATGGCGGTGCGAGGACGGATAACGATGAGAAAAAATGTAATGATTGCATGCTTCGAATTTGAAACGACGTCGTCACTATGACCTGTTGATTTAGTTGGCCTGCTGCTGTACTTGGCGCCATTTATAGAGCTACGCCGGAGTGAGGGATGGATTGGGTTTTTTATTTTGGATTTCGCTAGACACCAACTATTCATTTCCAAGTTGCATCTCATCAACCAATCCCACAAATTGTACTAAGGCTTCATTTTATATATATTTTTTTATTAATTTATTTAAGTAAAATTTTTATTATAAAATTTTATAAAATGCTTTAATATTTTTTACCATACACCTAAATATTTCGATAATTTTCACTACACTCT
This sequence comes from Luvunga scandens, assembly GCA_030449905.1. Classification (NCBI taxonomy): domain Eukaryota; kingdom Viridiplantae; phylum Streptophyta; class Magnoliopsida; order Sapindales; family Rutaceae; genus Luvunga; species Luvunga scandens. Next base: position 15,852,702 of record JASUUG010000210.1, on the reverse strand, counting down.
CATCTCTGTTAATTTGACAATTATTTTTAACGAAGCTAATAAAATATCAGAAATACCCCTTATTTTAAATTGAAAAAAAATTAAATGACAAAAAATATTAATATAATAATTGATATTTACATTAAAAACTCTTAATTAAAGGTAATTATATAATAATTCTATCAATTGACTTACAAAATAAATTTAATTTATTATCATCAAATAATATTTGGGTGCGTGATAAAAATTGTCGAAACATTTGGAGACATGATGAAAAATGTTAATTTGAGGGTAGGGCATAATTAATCTTTTTTTTTTAAATTATAAAATAAATAAAATAGGATTATCTAATAAATAAAATGTATTTTAAATATTTTAATATTTAAGAAAAATTTTAATTTCTACCCTCAAAATCTTAAAATTTAAACTCTTATTAGTGGAAATAAAAAAGATTATTTAATTTTAAAAAAACACTTAATAATATATCGGATCTCCTCATGAACCCTCTGTCTTACCGGAGGATGGTAGTGTGGCAGTGTTCGGGTGAGCCTTCGTGCTCTTTTTTGGTTTCTCTGTTTGATTTTCTCTAGTTTTTTTTTTTCTTTCTTTCTTTTTGGTGCTTATGGACACTTTGGAACTCGTTCGTCTCTGCCGTTTGCTTTCGTTAAAGGAAGGGGCTGCAAGAGCAGTGGTATCTGATGAGGTGGAATGACGAGGTGATGCAATGGCCACTACGTGTCTGCTTCGCAAGATCTTAACGTCAAAATCATTCAATATTGATGTTTTGGTGCGAAGTATTCCAACGATCTGAAAATTTACACGGGGCATTCGAGTGGAGCATATTGAATAGAATATATATATATATATATATTATATTTTGTTTCGCTTCTCTTCAGAGTAAGACCGTCATTGGATATTAGTCCTGTCTCCTTTAGCAGGTGACGGTGTTATAGCTGAGCAAAGTTTTAACTCGATTGCCTCTTGGGTGCTAAAGAGGATCCCATGTGCTTCCTTTATGTATGAACGCTTGTCGAATTTCGGTTATTTTTATGGTCATTTTGAACATTTGATTAGGGACTTTGCTGCTTTTGAACTTGCTGAAGCTTCGAAGAGTGAGGGTGTAAGCATTGATTATGGCCCCTGGATTCGTGTGGCAGGTGATCACAATAAGATGGTGCGCCGTAATGCTTCTCCGGAGCATGACAACCGAGTGCCGGAAACCTCTAGTCCAAAGTTGGCTTCTCTGAACAAGATCAAAATGGTGAGGGACATCCTCCTGATATTGTGGAAATTTTGAATTGCTTTAGTGGTGATAAAGTCAGTTATAACAGCGGGGAAAGTTGCAGCATCTCTGTGGGGCTACAAATACGGGGCCAACGGGGTGATAATGGTTTCATCGTGCAACCAACTATAGGGAAACAAACTTCTCGCACCACATGTTTGTTGACTCATTCCCCCACTGATACGCCCGTGACTTCTCATTTGAATGATAGCTCATGCTCTGCACGTGACTCTACTACAAAATGTGATATCGTTTCTCTGGATGGTGACGTGGCATTAGATGCTTTCTCTCAAAATTAATGCCAACTGTCGGGATGTCAATGGCGGCGTTTCTCATGATTGTCACCTTAGCTTGGGGAGTGCTAATATAGACCAACATGAATCTTTAGAGAATGTGGCACAACCCAGCAAGTCTGGGGTTGGTAAAGCTAAATAGAAGCAATTGAAGTGTTTGGCGAGGACCAGAAGTTCTACCCCAGTTTCTGTTCCCTTGGCTGTGGCATCAAAAAGGCTCATTGGCGATGCTTCCGCTATGTTTTAGGAACCGCCTCATGTGGCTAGGTTTAAACTTAATTGTGATGCGGCAGTCGATGCTCAACGAGGTATGGATAGTTATGGGGCTGTGATTCGCAATCACGAAGGTTTAATTATGTTATTGATGTTTATTCTGATGATGTTAATGTGGCTGAGGAGGAAGCCTTATCCTTTGCTTTACAACTTGCAAGGATGGCTGATTTGTCTCCGTTGATTATTGAGTTGGGTTCGTTGTATGCTACTTAACTCATCCAGGGCCGGCAAAGTACGAAGATTGATGTATTTTGGATTATAGTTGAAATACAACAACTAGTTACACCAAAGCATGACTTCAAGATTCAACATATCTCAAGGAATTGCAATCAAGCTGTAGATAGTTTGGCTAAATTTGCACTTCGTCTTCATAGTTCATTTTTTTTTTGGCTTAAAGATTTTACGCAGGCACTATCTCGTGTTATCTATGAGATTTTCTTATCTTGATTTAAATGAATATGTTTTCTATTAAAAAAAAAAAAACTCTTACTAAAAAAAATCTAATTATAATTAAAAAATATAAAAATAATTATGAGATTAAATAAGTATTTTATAATCATTATATAAGTATCTTCAACATTACAGTAAAACTCTGGTTAAAATATTAGACGTGCGCGTGCATTGTCAAAATTTGTAGGGTTTCCGTTATAGTAGTTTAGTCGAGTCCGTTGGCACCGGCTGAAATGTTGAAGAATATATTGAAGCCCACTATATCCGAGTATCCTTTAATTAACATCCAGCAAATTTCAACCGTTGGATTTAAAGTATGAAAAAAATGGTGGAGATTAAAGATAAGTATGAGAGAAAAACAATATACAATTGGCTCAAATGGATTAAGTTTATTTTATTTTATGTGGGATAACGGAGTTATTTATTTATTTATTTATTTTATAGATTACAAGAGAACTAGTAGGCAAATGATTCGGGTCTTGACCTGGAAACAATTCTGTTTCATTGCTATAAATCGATCGGGTCGCAGTTTGGTTGGGATTTATGTGAAAGCTGATAGACTTATGCACATTGCACACGTTGAAAAAATATCAAAAAAGAAAGAGGAAATTGACAAAACTTAACTCCTAAATATTAAATATTATGACTGTAAAATTAAAAATAAAAATTCAAGGGCCCGACTATGGAGCTGTTTTTTCTTCTTTTTTATTTTATTTTATTTAATGATTTAATTGACTTAATTTTAATTAGTTAAATCATTAAGTCCATTGATTTTTTTAATTGAATAAAAATTTTTAGTTATTAAGTTATTAAGCCTATTTTTTTTAGCTTTTTACTTAATTAAAAAGTTTGAATGATATCATTAAAAAATATTCTCCGAATATTTTTGTCTAATTAATTAATTTTCATCCTTACCTAAATAAAACTTAATAATTAGTATTATTACTTATCTGAATAACTTATGATAACATAGTGCACTGGTAGACTATTATTATTTTTTATTTTTATTTTCTTTAAATTAGCACAATTGATCTTCATAATTTTTTATGAATATTTTTCACATAAAAACATCATAAATTATAATAAAATTGATGAATATATACCAATTTAGAATATTAAAGGGTAGTATCCAATTGAATATGATTTATGTTATTTTAATCTACTGTCTTATTTATGTTCTTTGAGATGTTTATTATTTATTTAATATTTATAATTTATAAGGATATAAATGTAAAAGTACTAGTTTTCAAAATTTTTAAGTTAAAAAAAAATAATTTAATATTTATTTTTGGTAATTTAAAAAAAAAAACATATCATTCAAATTTAAATATTCATCTTTATTCACAACTCAAATTAATTCATATCTATTCAAATTCCTGATGAAAAAAAAATAAAAAATCACCTATGTTAAATTATCTCCTATTCATTTTAACTGTCGGATCTAATGTATGAATAGAATGATGGTGATTAAAGATAAGTATGAGCGAGAAGCAGTGGGTAACTTGCTCAAAGGACTCAAGTTACTTGAATTGAGACCTCTAAAATTCAATACTAAAAGAGTAATTTGTCATTTTAATTGGAGTTAGAGATTTATTTTATTAAATATATATTTGTTTAGAGAAAAATTTTGAATATTGCATCACTTGACGTATGCTTTTTTTTGTTCTTTTATATAAATAAAAAATTCACACAATTAAATAAAGTATATTTATATTTGTTACCTATAAACCAACAGCAATCTAAAACTGGCGTGAAGAAAAAAGAAGGCGTCAATGGGTTCAATTGTTTTTAATTTTCAATATTTTTTTATATCAAAGGCAAAAGAATGACCACTTTTTACTATCTCTCTCTCTCTTTTTTAAATATCTGTGAAAGATCAAAAGAGTTAAACATATAGTATGAATAATGAGTGTGTTATATATAGGCGATAATGTTATATACCTCATAATAAATTGTTCTTAATGATAATTCAAATGATGAGTATTTTTGTAATAAATTATTTAAGAGTGTAAATAGCTCCACTCATAAAGATAATTATAGTCTCTATTATTGTCTCTCATCACTAAATAATATCATTTATTTTATTAATGCACTCACATTAGTGAGATTCCAATTTAAGACTTGAGTCCTAAAAACCCTATCCTTACCATTGGAATTAAACCTTATCCTCCACTAAATTATATATATATATATATATATATATATATATATATATATGTCATAGCATGGTTATCAATAATATATTTTAGATGAGATCCGAAGAGATTGTTGATCCATGACAACGAAGACTGATCCTTTTTATTCAAGCAAATGAAGTAAAACGCATGCTCAAAGATAACACACAAACTGGATGGCAATTTCGAACACTAGTGTCTAAAGCCTAAAGGCCTACATATTTGATAAAACAACCGACAGAATACTAAACACATAATACTCAAATTCAAAAGTAAAAAGGAACAAATAGAAAGTTAAACATAATACGATTCACCCTTGAGATAAATTCCTGGCCCTCAAATCGCATGCAGAAGCAGGCTGCAGCAAAGAGAGATCCGAAGAATAAGCACCGAAAATGCCAAAGGATCGAAGTTGCCCTTCTAGAGAAAACCGGCCTTATGATTTCTAAGGCGATTCTGTTAAAACAGCTACTACACCAACTCTGACCAACTTTTGAGAAGATGTTGGCCACCCCTGCTGCTTTGGTTTGGAGCCATTGGCAGGGGTGCCCCTATGCTGTATGGTGCAGCTTTTAAGAGGGTTTGCTAATGAAACTTGTACGGGTTGTTATAGGTTTTTTCCCCCCTCGTTATTTTGATCATGGAGCAATTTGAAGGTGAATTGATTTAAGTAGGTGTGTGTTCACTTTTTAGTTAAAGGAAGGAAAAAGGAGGAGAAAAAAATAATGGAAAAGTGAAATAGAGGTGGCAAAATATAGCATCTTCCATGGGATATGCCATTGCCACCTCTTTTGTTCAACATGTGATGACACCTCCTCATCCATTATTTTATTTTGTCTCCTAGCTTTATATATCTTTTTGGTGTCCCTAATAGCTAGACTATATTCTTTTGTTACAAGTTTGTCCAATATGCAAGTACAATTTGTTGTCGTTGAAAAATCATGTCAATAATTGAATTTATTTTTGGAAAATTATCCACCGATCACCTAATATTTTGAAATTTTTCAAAAATATACAATTCTTTTTTTTTTTTGCCTGAATTATACTTGAATTTACAATTCTTTGTATTTTTCCACTTCCGTCTGTTGACCGTTAAGATTTCATTAGTTTTTTTAATTAAATTACTGTTTTGCCCCTCAAAATTAATGCTATAGGATGAAATTATAATTTTATATTTAGGGGGTAAAATCGTCATTTTATTGAAAAAATTAATGGAATCTTAACGGTCAACCGACGGAATTGGAAAAGTGAAAAAAAATTATAATTTCAGGTGTAATTCAGGCAAAAAAAAAAAAGAATTGTGTATTTTTAAAAAAGTGAAAAAAATGAGGTGGTTGGTGGATAATTTTCCTTTATTTTTTTGGAGAAAGCAGGACTGACACTGTTTTGCCGAGCTGACTTCTAATTTACCTAGTCAAGCTCAAGTTCCTTCGTCTCCCAATCACAGAAAATAGTAAGGACTTGTCGATAAAGGTTACCGCATGTATGTCTATGCGAGGTGTTTTGTGTATAAGAGAAAGAGGAAAAGAAAAAAAAAAGGGAAACAAGATCTAAATTAAAGTTTTTTCAACTGGAACTTACGATGTTGCTATTCGCAATCATGTAGTAAGAAAGCAGAGTAGTTGATCTCTTGGGGATTCTTTATTTCTTTAGTTGAATTTGCTCCATACTTCTTTGATCCTTTGTTTGGTTTAAATAGCTATTCTTAAGTGGTGATTTCTCCTTGATTTTAGTCCACTCCATTCTTTGATTAAGGCTAGGCAAAATCAGGTTTGAATCAACCCAATCTGGTTTCAGGTTAGTCGGGTTGGATAAAAATTCATTCGAACTCAACCTAAACCTATAACCTAATTTGATCCGATCTGAATTATATTTAGATTGGATCGGGTTAAAAAATCGGGTTGAGTTTAGATCAGATCGAATTTGGATTAGATTCAAGTTAATTTAGGTTAATTCAGGTTATTCGAGTTGATTCGGGTTTGGTGATTTATATCATGTATATACACCATCACTGGTTCACTATCAAGTATCAAGGCTCAAAGCTTCCAAAACTCAAATCTCAAAGTCAACATCCAAAATTCGGGTTGCCGCTTGCCGAGTTTGTATGGAGCTTGAATTAAATCGGTTGATGGCGGAGGATTGGAGGTGTGGAGGTGGCGTAGCAGATTCGATGCCTGGTAGCAGCATATCAGTAAATCGGGTCACGATCCTCGTGGAACAGCTTCAGTTGGTGTCGACTCTCGGCGGTTGTTGCATCTGGTGATCGGCTACAGCTTGCTCTGTGAACTTTATGTGTGTGTTTGTGTTTCATTTGTTTGAAGGAGGCTGCGTGTGTGGGCTGTGTGGCTGTCGGTAGTTGGTTCTGGGTTGCGAGCGAAGGAGGCTGTGTGTAGGTGTGGCGCCGGTCAACAGTGGGCTGCTCATTGGTTAGTGTTGTGTGGTTGATTGTGCAGTTGTGCTGTGTGATGTTGTTATGTTAATGTGTTATTGTGTTTGTAATGGTTTGTGTGTGTGGTTCGTGTGTCGTGTGGTGTGTGTGAGTGTTTAGGATTAGGTTTAACAATTAGCATTTTAGGTGTGTGACTTTGTGTGAGTGTTCTATTATTTTTCATTTTTATTTTTATTATTTCTGTTTTTTTATTTTTGTATCAATCTGATCCAATCATGATCCGATCTTATTTGATTAACATCCTGATTCGATCTAAATTCGAGATTTTTTGGACCAGATCGGATTAGATTGGATATTTTATCCAACCCTATTTCTGATGATAGACAATTTCCAATAGTTACGAGTGGTTGAAGTTGAATAGATACCTTAAAAATAAAACATGTCCTTTTTAAGCTCTTAATATATATTTTTTGTCGATCTCATGCGGTCGAACTGATCTGGCTTGCGTTTTAATTTTCTGATTGACATCATAGGATTTGCTTTTAGCTGAGCCAGTGAAAATATCCGACCTCCACATCATCAATGTTTACCAACCCTGAGTGAGGTTATATTTTAATTTCTTGATGACACCAGCAGTATCATTCTTTGATTTGTTCTTCTAAGCATAGAATAAGATTAAGTGATACTCTTTTTTTGATGACGCAATGCTCTTTGGCAGAAGCTTTGCCTCTTTGACAACTCATAAGACAGCCAAATTAGGTAGTGCTATATCATTGCCTACCTACATTAATCCACATATATTTTTAGATTGCACAAGGTTTGATTTAACTACACTAAAAATTGGCAATCTTCAATTTATTCCTCAAAGTTTTGAATAGGGGTGGGCGAATTTAAATTCGGATTAACTAGATTCGAATCTATTTAATTGGATTTAGAAAAATAATTCAAACTCAATACAAACTTGTAATATGATCCAATCAGATCAAATTCAGATTGAGTTTGGATCGAATCGGATCGGATTGGGTTATGATTATATGCGGATGGGGGTCAGCTTCAAGTTAAAACCGAATTTGAGTCAATTAGGATGGATTCATATAATGTTTAGATTACGGGTAATTTTAAGAATTTTTGTTTATTTTGAGTTTTTTTGTAAAATTATTTTAGTTATTAGAAGATTGTTTTAATGTAATTATATCATTTTAGTCTGATTTACTAATTTTCAACAAAAAATAAAAACTGCTACTGGGAAATCAAATATATAAAAATTAAAATAAACTATTACTATCTAATCGGATTTGGTTATTTGCCTACTCCTAAATATCTAAAACATTTTTTTTTAAATTCATTGTCAAGTGTCTTGATCAAACTTCCCTATCGTAATCCGATCTAACCACAATCCAATGGGGTTAACCAGAATCCCATATGATCGAGTTGGATATTTCATCCGCATTTAATCCAAACTCAAATTTTTCTAGTTGGGATATTTGCCCACCCCTAGTTTTGAAAACATTAATTTACCTAAATTTTTAGTTAAAAAGACATAAATAAATTTAATCACGCACTCGATAGTTGCGCTCATCTTTTAAACAAAATTGAAGATAAATTAATATTTCTCTTAAAGAGTAAATTTAAGATGATCATTCTGAATTCTGAATTGACGATATATAAAATTGACTGTAATTACTATAGAATCACAAGCAAATTGTACCAACTTTTGTGTATATTGTGATATGAAAGGATTGTTTAAATATATAATTATTTTCATTAATTGTATTAATTACTTTTCTACTTTTAAGCAACCAATTCCTAGATGCCACGTTAATTTGTACAATTATTTTACGCCTTTATCACTAATTTTTTTAATATTTAGATGTTTATGTGCAGTTAATTATAATAGTTTCGGTACTCGACTTGTAGCTTATTGTGTGGCTTTCAACAAGGCTGAAGAAGTGGGTTGGTAGGGTCCGTGGGGACTGTCATTATGCTCTTTAATTTATTTGGTTGAGAGTAGATAACAAGTACAATATTCATGTGTGGAATTACAAATTATCAGCATATTCTATTTTTTAAGTAATAATCGGATTCTATAAATTTTTAAAGGGACATTATTATTTTACAATCTCATATTTTTTGACAATTTTTTTTATTTAATATTTCAATTTTTATCATTTTATCACCAAACCATTAACTCCATTAATGAATTACTGATTTCATAGGAGTATTTTACGAATTTAGTATATTCAGTATTTTACAAATTTTATAAAGTTTAATATTTACAACTTTATTAATTAATTATTTTAGATATATAAAATAAGCAATTGATAAAAGCATTATGTCTTTGTATATAATTAATTTTATATTTTTTTAATTTATAGAGTTAATTATACTTGCATGATCTAGGGAAAAAATAAACTTTTATTATAATTTTTGTTAAAAATTCTTTTAGTTTCAACAGCTTGGTGGTAAAATAATAAAAACTATAATACTCAGCGGGAAAAAATAATTACTAGAAAATTTAGGTTATGAAGTGATATGTCAAAAAATATTAAGTGGTAAATGATAATATCCTATTTCTAAAGGGTGGGGATATTTCCACCCCATTATTTGTGTAAACCCACCCCACCTCTAAAAAATATTTATAATAAATGCACATTATTTTTGATAAATACAAATCAACATCAATATGTGTATAATTAATCAATTATATCATTCTTATATTATTTTTACTTAGTTTTTTTACTATAAAGATTGCTTTAATATAAGTTTTATTTAATTATGTAATCGTTATGGGATAAAATTACTTAACCTGAAGCATAATGTTTTCTTTTATCCAATACTTTAAGTACTTAATTTTGTGACTTATTATCTAACTTTTTAAATGAAATCTAATAATTTTTAATATTTTAAATGTAAATGATATAAATTTAATAGCCTAATAATTTACATGAGTATTGACTCATAAAGACACAATGTTAGTTAAAGGTTAATAATCATGCTAATAAAGTAAAATTGACCATTTAGAAGCATGAATTTTGTATAAAATAAAAAAATATTGAAGTTGAAGTAAATTTTGTGTACTTTTACATTTTAAGGATAAAAAAGTCAATTTAAATTTAGATGGAAGCAATTTTAGTAGTCAAACATAACAAAAAAAAAGTCACAAAAAATAAATTAAGAATTTAAGAAAGATTTAATTGATTAATTCCTTAGAATTCTTCCTTATTTAAAATTTTTAAAAGTAATGTGAAAATTTTATAATTATTTTTTAGAAGTGGGGTGAATTTACAGAATTTGTGGGGTGGAAATATCACCACCCATTTCTAAAACATAAATAATTATGATATCCATCGACTTCTATTTGTCAAAAAAAATGGGTAAACTCCAGTTCACCCCTAAATAAAACGATAATATTCAATTTACCTCCAAACATATGAAATACTCCCCCTCCCCCCTCCCAATTTGCCATCATCTTAATATTTGAAGTTTTCATACTTTTGAAAGGTAAATTTAAGATTGTCATTTTATTTAGTAGGTGAATTGAAGTTTAGCTAAAGAATAATTATGAATAAAATCGTGACAATATCAATTGCGGGTCAAGGCCTATGTGACTGAGGCAATCTCCCAGTTCAGAGTAAAAAATTTAAGTTGGATAAAGTTGATTTTATTTATCAAAATCTCCCTTCATTTTATGCATCAAAATTTATTAATGAAAAACTGAAGTTATACATATCATAACTTACCTTACATGAGTACTCTTAGGAATCCTAATATTTGATTCTTAATTTGAGTCTTAATTAAAACAACATCCATCTATTGAGTAATAGAATAAAATAATAAATAATTTTACGTTCATTATCTAATAAAGAAGTAACAAATACTATTAAGACTTATGAAGGACTCAAATATTAGGATTTCTAAATATTATTATTTTCCTAATAAGGTAGCCTTAACCACCATGACCCTAAACGGGAGTATATATCGTTCACATGTTAAACAATAATCCTTTGATGAAAACCATCATTTATCACTAAAAATTAATAACAGAATACGCGGAAGGTTACTTAAATCCATAATGCTTAATTATTTTCTAGAGTTGTGTCGTTGGTCTTTTAGATCACATTTTCTCCTAAAGAATCCTTAAGCATCTCTGTGCTCTCTTTTTAATGATGGAATCTTAAAAAAAAAAAATGATAAGTGTGACTTGAGGGACATAACCACTTATATAAATAACTTTTCTTATTGTTTTTAGATATTCTTATTTCAACCTGTCATAGAAATAGAAATTATCTTTAAGTATCTACACATTAAAGGCTCCACAACTTATTAGATACATTAAAGTTCATATTATCGTAAACTTTAATAGCTTACTTTTAATTAGGCTTAATCGTATATGGTAGCCTGCAACATATAGTTATTTACATATATGCCTAACATTAGATTAAGGATCCAACAATGTTGGATTAACGATTCAACAATCTCCCACTTGGGCAATATATGTAACCTTATAATTATGCTTTACAAAAGTAATTGTTTGAACTCAACTTTACTGTCATTGCTGAAATGTATCTATTATTAATCCAGTCCATCAATCATACCAATATAGGATCAAAGTGGTCCTTGCTACAACCATTGTAACTCGACCTATCAATAGTCATTATACCAAAACAACTGAATACTATAGATCATAATATGGATGTGTAGTATAAAAATTTCATGTAATATGATCTTAATTTGCCTATTTCTAACTAGTCCATCTTAGACTTTAGTCATATCAAAGCATACAAAACTCAACAAGTGAAAAAACTAAAAATTTATTTTTGCATAAATAACCTCAAATATCCATAAATCGAAATAATTGAAAAATGTCCATATTATAAGACGATTTAAAATAAAAAGTTTTAACTAAAACTGAGTATCTTTTAATGACACGACATCTATACGAATAGTGTGCTCATGAAAAATATAGGGTGGCAATTCTTTAGTACGCTGATCCACAATCATGGGGTTTGTGCCGATTAGCTCTATAAATAACTGTCCATTCTAAACACTTTTTTCATCAATTAGGAACTTGATGCTTATATACTTCGACTTCATCGAGCTCTTTTTGTTATTAGAATACAGCATTGTTGACTTATCATCACAAAATAACTTAAGTGGTCTATCAACACTGGGGGTGGGCATCGGTTCAGTTCGGTTCGGTTCGGTTTTGGGATAAATTTTTAGTTTCGGATCGGTTCAAATTCGAAATTTAAAAAAATCTTTCAGATTTTATGAAAATAAAAACCGAACCAAAACCGATAGGTCAGTTTCGGTTCGGTTCCGGTTCGGCTTTGGTTTTCGATTTCGGATTGGTTTCAGTTCTCTTAACGGTTTTATTTAAGTAATTGATTTTTCGGTTCATCTTAACGATTTATTTTTTTATTCGGTTTTTTGGATAATTTTCTATTTTAAACTCTGTACCATAATTTCCTCATTTTTAGTACCTATATAATATATTCAGAGTATGTATAATCTATGATTTCATCAATTAATCTACAGTTTCATTGATTTCCTCCAGGTAGCTTTGAAAATGATTGCCAAACGTCTGATCTCAAACGCCTGACTATTTTTTCATTTTGAATATCCTCCTCAAAATCATCTTTCATAATCTCCTCAACAATATTATTATTTTCTTCCATTCTACACACAAGGCCTACTATAATCAATGTATAATAAACAAAAATAAAATAATTTACAAATTTGTATGTGAAAAAAAAAGGAAAGAATATTGGACTACAATGAAGAATTGTCAAAATTATAGTTATTGTTTTTAATATTAAAACTTTTGGGCCAAATGGTAAATAAAATAAAATAAATTTCTAACCCATAATACAAATTAACAAAAACTTAGGGACTGATGATATTTTATCTTGTTGACCTTCGGTCAGGGACTATTTTGAAATGTTTGTAAAACAAATAGATCATAACATAATTCTTATATGCAAACATTTCCTAAATATTAGGTTATTGTAAAATTTTATAAAGAAAATGGAGCCAAATGATATTATCCCTTCATCATCTTCAACATTTCGTTCTTCTTTACCCAGCTTCGCCAGCAACCCAAATTTGAAACAGAAAAATAAAAAAAATACAGTAACATACTCATATCCCGGCAAAGCTAACAAAACTAACTATTAGTCTATTATTAATAATTTAAGCAAACATGAAATAAAAAAAGATTTAGGAGATATTTCAAAAAAAAAAACAGACCCATTTAAAAAAAAAAATACAAGGCAAGTGAAATACCTGGCTAATTAGAGAGTGATAGAAGAAATATTAGCAATAGGACAACGGCAAGGAAAAAGTAAACGAGTTAAAAGTGGATGGGAGTTTAGATTTGAATTGTGGGTTGTGATTTGTTAGTGATGAAAAATTACAAACGCCAAAAAAATTTTCAATTTGTCTATATATATGTTGCAACAAAATTATGAAAATACCTAAATTTTGATTCGGTTCGGATTTTATAATTTTTAATCCGAAAATCGAACCGAACCGAACCGAACCAAACTAATTGGTTCGGTATTTATAAATTCAGATTTAATATTTTATTGATAATAATTTTGAGCTGCCTAAACACAATGGTCATTGTAAATGAAATTAGCGACAATAAAATTAGCGAAAATCCTTATTTGTAAGCCATTGTAAATGAAAATGAAAAGGCATAACACTCCGACTTCGCCTTTCCTCCTTGCCAAAGCCAACAAGAATTGGTCAGACTCAACTTTTGGCAAATGCAAAACAGAGCTCTAAGAGAATTTGTAGACTCAAGCTTCCTTACCCATAGCCCAATGAATCCTTTTTAACAGAAAACCTGAAGCCCAAGTAAAGCTAGGCCACTTAAAGTGAAGATCGCATAACTTACATGTGTGAAGACAGTTGCTGAATAATCCACAAACCCCACTTGTGTTTGTGGAAGCCCCTCACTTTCCCAAAGCATAAATAATTACGTTGAAATTCGCCCCCAACCCGCCCCCTGCGCGGCCCCCCCCCCCAAACAAACTAAGGATTCTGCATCGTCTCAACAAAAGACCCAAAGTGATCCTAGAGTTGCTTTCTAACATAAAGAATTAGGCTAGCATAGACAGCAATAACCCATGAAACAAGCGCATTCTTCTCTGATATTTTAAAGTGAATGAGTTGCTTATGGTTAAGAACATTCTCACTTGAAAGTAAACACTCTATAAGAGCCAAATTCCCTCAGAGAAGCCAATGGCTTCAACTCCGCAGGAATTATCAAAACCACTCGTATCTGTTTTATGCCCACTAATTCTGGGTTCAAGGGCTACCACCATATTCAGCTTATAATTATGGACAAGGGAGCCAAAAACATAACGAAGGCTTTGCATGGTGCACCTTGAACATTCCAAAACATGATTGATATAAACATAAAATAAATGAAGAGGGAGGGAAAAAGGAACCTTACAACATTGGCCCTTTGGTCTCGTCCTTCAGGTCCGTATCATTCTCATCTACTAAGGATAACCATCATCAGAAGGATTAGATTCCTCCTCACCACAGTCTCTCATGTAATCACTGTTATCAGGATCATCCTCCATGTTTTTGGTTAACGCCCAAATATCACTATTAGAAGGGTCACTAGAAGGTTTCTTTGCAATAACATGGGAACCAGACATCGTGCCATCACTAATAGGAGCCGAAAAAGTGTAAGCGATGGAGTTGCGGTTAGGGTTCATCAAAAGGATCAAACGATATCGCTGAATGGTTCAGTGGATAAAGGCTAGTGGGGGGACGGACTTTAGTACAGTAGAGGGAATTTGGTTTGCTTGGTGTGCATGGTTTTTGATGCGGTTAGGTAAGACATGTAAGCTTTACATGGTAGGGGAAACGGTATTGGAAGCTCGTTTGGTATTTTCAACGTGGTACGGAGTCAACGGCGAGTGGGATTTTGTTTGTGTGAGGTTTGAGGTTGAGGATATGGTATGGTTAAAGTAATTTTCAGCTCGCACATGGCTATTAAAAAAGAAGTGGAGGATCCTCGACTTACTTCTTGGGCATTCTTACCTCACCTGATATTAGCAGGTATCCCAAATTGAGATTTCTTCCCAGAGCCGTCCAATTGATCACGCTTAGGATGCTGTAAACTCTCCTTTCCTTTAACGAGCCGATTTTTTCCTTTTCTGGACAACACCATCCAAGGTCCAAACTTTGGAGTTATTCGATTAGCATTGATGAAATCGTGCGTTGTTAACATATCAGAACCATTATTCTAACCGAAAATATCCTATTCTCGTGAGTTACTTCCATCAACAACTTTATCCAAGATAACTCACTATTATACCTGTATTTGCTGCAGCCAAAACAAATATTAGAGAGGCTCTGACACCCAACTTTTTGAATTTTTCCATCAAGAAGAAATTCAGACACAAGTGTCTTGTCGAGATCAACTTCTACTGCAACACAAGCAAATTTAGCTCATGTGGCCGACCCAGCATTGTAGTCAATTCGTATTAGTGGTGAAAAGCCATGTGAGGTAAACAGATCCAAGCTATGAATAAGTCTATCTCCTCCTTCGAACTATCAAAGTGTGGAGTACAAAATTGAATAGTCAGATAGTGTCCCATAATAGTCCACGGTCCTTACGTTAGAGCAAATTCTGAGACTCCATTAACCTGTATCTGAAAGACAAAGGATTTGGATTGTCACCATTTTCTCCTTGAGCGGTAAACTTGGCTTTCTTTGTTGACCGATCATCGTCCATGGGCGGGCGAGAGCTTTTGTACAAATTTCTATGAAATCTTTTTTCTGCTATGATCTCGTATTTACGGTTTTATAACTATATATATATATATATATATATATTTATAAGAACAATTAATTAAGGGATATATCATCATATGACCACTTATTTTTTTATTTATTGTATCACTTCATCATCAAGATTTTCTGATAAATGCTATTTCCCACATAATATTTCAGTTTTTATTATTTTACCACAAAGCCATTAACTTTGTCATCACATGTGTGTTTTAAAAATTTAGTGTTTTAAGCCACAAGTATTCTAATATTTACAAATTTATCAATTGATTATTTTAGATATATAAATTAATTAATTGATTAAAGCTTTGTCTCTTTCTATATAATTAATTTTTTATTTTTTTTAAATTTAGGAGATTAAACTATACTTTACGTTGTTTAGGAGCAAAATATTTTTTGTTGAAAATCTGTTATTTTTAATGGTTTGGTGATAAAATAATAAAAATAAAAATGCCAAGTGAAAAAAAATTGTCAGAAATTTTTTTTTATGAAGTGATGTGTCAAGAAAAGTTAGGTGGTAAAATTATAATATCCCGTTAATTAATAATACATTAGTTTTGAGAAGCAATTGAAGGTGGATTTTAAGAAAAGGTTAATTTTAAATTATCTCCCTTGTGAATTAACTATTTTTAAATTAGTTTCTTAACTTTTAAAAGCCTCAGTATACCCTTATTTTATTAAGAAGATAAGAAAAATTTCATCAATCCACCCACATTTTTTCCTTGTCTTTTGAACAAGAATAAGGATAACTTGAAGTTTTCATAATAAATAAGTAATTTAAGTATAATCAATTCACGAGAAGAGTAATTTAAAATTTATCCTTTAAGAAATAATTTAATTTAATTGTGTAAATGTAGCCTAATGCATTGAAAAAAAAAATCTTGTTGGTACGGCTTCTAATAGAGTTAAATGCACGTGTTAGCCCATTACATATTGTATATATAGGACTGCTAAAGAAATGGGGTGCGGGAGTGGGACACAACAAATCAAGTCAAATGGGTGTGATCAAAGCAATTGAACAGGATGTGACACAGCGAATAAACAATGTTTGTGAGCATATGCTGAAGCACAATGTCATTGAGGTACAAGTTAAATGTTTTTTAAAAAATTTTTCTTCAGTCTACAAATTAATAGTTACTAGCATGCAATTTGAATGGTATCTTCATATTTTGATTAAAATTTGGCCAATTGGCAATGCGAATATGTATGTGCATACTAGAGTTAGGTTGTGGCCCAAACACAGCTGGGCTCAGTTGCCGCAAAAGCCCGCAGCCTGAAGCAACATGTTTCATTTTAGACAGGCATGGCTGTTGTAAATTGTTCTTTGGACACCCCAAGACTATGATCTGATGTTGTAATTACAGAATATTGGTTTCAGTACAATTTTTCTTTTTTAATTTTTAATTTATTGCTATATTGAAATAGAGAATGCAAACAATTGAAATAGTCTCAACAGATAAATCCTCATTATAACTTCATTAACTGTATACAAAATGTTTGAAAGAAAGAGGGGACTCTGGTCCCGTTTAAGTATTGGTATTATTACCTAGGTCCTTAATAATTTTTTATTACTCATTTCATTTCTAGTGTTAAAATATCAGTAAGGAAAGTACATTATTAAATGTTTAATGTGAAATTTTCATATGAAAATTGAGTTGAGATTGGGGTGGGTACGGTTCAATTTAGTACGGCTCCGAATTAAATTGAACCTTCGGATTTTTTTAGAAATAATAATCCAATCCAATTGGTTCAATTTCTAGTTGGGTTTAATTATTTTAGTTTTAAACCATAATTTTCTTTGTATTTTTTAAATTTTTGTAAATTTTGACTTTTTGTCATATAAACTGATCTTTTTTTTTTCTTTTAAATTTAAAAATCGAACCAAACCATTGGTTTGATTTTTTCACGGCAGCGGTTTTTTTCCCATCTCTAGTTGAGACCTCTACAAATTAAAAACTAAATAATTTGTTTGTTCATAATGCGATCATATTCTGTTACAGCTTGAACAATCGACAGTAGCTAGGATATTAACAATTAATCAAGGACCAGAGTGGTAAATCCAATTTTTAATGTGGATCAGAGTGTCATTCTCTCAAAAAGATTTGTATGTTTATTAGATTTCCCTGCATCACGTAAGATTCAACCCAATGATTGAATTAGCGATGCTCACTCCTATTGATATGCGATAAGTTTACTAGTAGTGATTTCATTAATCTCTTCTTGATGCTCAACACAGATATCACTAACATAGCTTCTTGTGAATTTTTTTAAAAAAAAAAGAAAAGAAAAAAAATATTTGATGAATTTTGCAATTAACCTAGCTAATGTTTAATTCTTTATGAGCTACACTCTTTTATTTATTTATTTTTGGTTTCGAAAGTACTGAACTCCCAATTGTTTTATTATGTGCCCATTAATTGTATATACAGGCTTTTGAAGAAAGAAGGTGATTAGTGCCTGAAAGAATTAAATTGCAATGTTTTAGTGATAGACCATGCAATCCCCAAAGTCCTAAGAGCAGTCAATCTAATGACACTGAATCAAAAGCTTGAGGAAGACAAAAGTGATCCAACGGTAGCAGACATGCTTGGTGTGTTGCCAAAACATACTTGCAGTAGCAACACTAGCACTGCAACTAGCAGAGGTAGCTCTCAAAGTTCAACTTCATTATTGTTGTCACTGTCCCGCAGTGCAGAAAAGGACCAACTCTGCGAGCCCATAAAATATTTTCAACATGAGATTGATGCCGATGATCAAGCAGCAGTTTGCATTTCTGCATCTTATGGTGAAGCATCACCAAGTGATTCGAACAACATTTTTATTATTCACCAAGAAGATCATTTGCCAATGCCTTCGAAGTGCCAAAAACAAAAAGCTGCAGTAATGTTTTCCATAACAAAAGAGGTATGAATTTCATTATTTTGGTTATATATACACAACGTGGACGTCATATATTTTTATCATCCTGGTGGAGTTAAAATATTAAAAAAAGAAAAAAAATTAATGCACCAAAATGACAACCAAAGTTGCATTGGAGTTCTTGTTTTTATTGTCTTTTAACTCCTTTGGCAATTAAAAAATGTACGGACGTCACATCCTTCTTATATGAAGAGAAATTTTTACTAATTATCTGAATGTTTTTCAAAATTGATATCAAAACAGCAGCAAATAATGACAATATTCAAGCTAGACGATCGTCAACAAGAGACTCACCGCGCGCATGCAGGCGGCACAAAACCTGAAGTAGAGAATGATCAATTAAAAAGATCATCCGCTGGTACTCGTACAGCAGCAGCAATGTATAGAATAAAGAGAACATCAAGCATTAGAAAAGCAATGTCAATTTCGATAAAAAGTCCGCCAATGCCGCCGCCCCTTTGTTCTCCTTGCAAGATCATTGCTTCAACATTGGGCAAAACACCTAGAAGGATGAGTTACCAAGAGATCAAAGAGCAAGTGAAGGATTCTCAAGTGATAACTTGTTGGCTAAGGGTGGATATGGAGCTGTGTACAAAGGGTTTTTGAGTGATGGGCAAGTAGTTGCGGTGAAGTATCATAAGGTGATGAGTGCATGCGCACAAGCAGCCTTTCAATTTATTTCCGAGGATGAGATTCTAAGCTTTGCAAAGCATAGGAATTTGGTCATGTTGGTTGGCTACTGCAATGAAATTGAGTGGCTTCTTGTTTATGAGTATGCATGCAATGGTTCCTTTGACCACAATTTGTATGGTAACTAATTAATTACTACAATTATATATAAATAATGTTAGAGTCCTAGAGTTCTCTGTACGAACAGGTGTACATGGATTGATGTGACATAAAAGTGCATAAAAATTTTGGTCGGGTAAATAAAATCATATCATAAGCAAGCCCACATTAATTGCATTAATTTATATTCTTATTCAACTAATAATCAATTCAAATGCGTTATTTTTTATAAACGATTGTAACATTTCACATTCATTGATTCTTAGAACTTAATTCATAAATTGAGGAATGTTAGGGACGACTGACTCTGTCGTTGTTACCTTCTTTATTGACACGTGTCTTATTTTTTATTTGTATGTAATTTTAAATTAATGTTAAAATATTAATCATTTTCAGTTTCGTTTTATTATTATTATTATTATCTTTATGTATAGCAAAATTACCACAATACCCTTGCCCTCTCTCCCCCTCGCCAAGTTTTTTGCCTTGTTCTTCTGCCACTGCAATTTCCTTTTCTTCGTCTTCAATTTCTTTTCTTTCTTTTCTCCTTTAATGAAAGCTTTAAAATAAGAGACAAAGGAAATAAAAAAAAAAAATTAAAACAAAGTCTCCTAAAAAAAAAAGTAAAATAAATATTAATTTTAGAAAATAAATAACAAAATATTCTTTTTACCGCAAAGAGTACTATTTTCCACTTGTCTGACTTCAAATTTGATATGATATTTTGTTTTGTTTGTGTAGTCAGATTTACATGGTTTGGATAATTTGTGTTATTCATTTTCTAAAATAAAATATTTTTTAAAATTTTGTTAAGAAAAGACTTTATTTTTAATTTTTTTTTTCAATCTTTGTCTCTTTTTTTCGAGCTTTGATTAAAGAAAAAAAGAAAGCAAAGAAATTGAAGAGGAAGAGAAGCAAACTGCAGTGGCGGGAGAACAAGAAAAAAACTTGACGAGAGAGAAGAGGACAAGGATATTGTGGTGAATTCACTACTCATAAAAACAATAATAGTAAAATAAAACTAAAAGATATTAATATTTTAACATTAACTTAAAATTGCAAATAAATCAAAAAATAAGACGTGTGTCAGCAGAGGGAGCTAGCGACTGAGCCAGTCGCCATAGTCGCTAGCTGCACCTCTTCATGAATTTGTAGGGAAAGAGAGAAATGAGGTGATGGGTTGGAGTGATAGGATGAAGGTAGCAAAAGGAGCAGCTGGAGGGCTGAGATACCTCCACGAAGATTGCAGAGTGGGTTGCATTGTACATAGAGATTTTAGACCTATCAACATCCTCCTTATAACTTTGAACCCATGGTATGGAATAATCAAAACCGATTAAAGGAGCATGATCATTATTCAATTCCAACCTGTACATGCTCTTATCAATTTGATCAATCGAATTTTTATAATTTTGAAATAAAAAATTCAGAGTTTAAAGTAAAAAAAAAAAAACAACGGGAACTGCTAAGAGCCTTATGCGTAAAAGCATTAAATTTCTATACAGGTCAGAGATTTTAGTCTGGGAAGGTGGCAATCGGATGGCCAAGTTGCAGAAGAGACACGTATATATCATGGGAACATTTGGATTTGGGTATGTAAATTCCTTGAATCTTTTCATCTCTCAGTATATATAGTTCTTTTTTTTAATGTGGGTGTCTTTATTTTTTTTCATATAGACATATTTTTAAGGTTACGGTTTAATAGAATTAGATTTTAATGTTATTAAACCGTATAACTTTATAGTGTGTTAATTAAAAAATAACTCTATTATGTTGCACTGCTTAACAAAATGTCCGCATTAACAAAAGAATGAGGTGCCAATAGTCTTTCTCTAGTGCAGTGCCCTCATATTTTTCATGCGGACACACTTTTATGCTATGGGATTTAATAAAGTCAGTTTTTAATGCTATTAAACTGTATGACTTTATAATGTATTAAAAATTAATTTTATTAAGCCGCACAACTTAACAGCATGTATGTATTAAAAAAATAATAGCGCTTGCACTTGAGAATGATTTTGTGTGTGTGTATGTGCGCGCGCACATGCATATATATTAGAGAATATCAATTTTTCCTTATCAAAATCAATATATACTACTTATTCCTACTATTTTCATAACATCTGAAAGTTCTCCTGGCACAAAAAGATTAAAAGAAAAGGAGGGTAAATGAGTTATTTGTTGGATAATTTTACTTTGAGAAAATAAAATATATAATTATTATAAGAAAGATATTTTAAAAATAATAAAAAATACAGGAAAAATACTTTATTATTAATTTTTTATTCACATTATAAATATATTTCTTATTTTTAGTACTTATATTTTTTATTTTAATTTCTAATTTATATGATTTATTTAATTTATAATAAATATAAATAAAAATTTATTTAAAAATAAGGTAATATAGTAAAACTATGGTATCAAAAGATTATTTGTTATTATGAGAAACTGATAATCTCTTTTTCATTTTTCAGAAAAATGAAATTGAAGTAAGAAACAAGTTAGAAATTTTCAAAAGTGGTTAACCAGATGCCCCTAATATATGTTTTTTTTTTTTTTCTCTTTTTGTTGATTATCAAATCAATAACTTTTATTGCTTAAGTTTTTAATTTTAAAAAAAATTATCTATTTTTTGATTAATGAGATCTTATTAGCTCCTGAATATGCAGTGACAGGATTTATAACAGAGAAAGCAGATGATGCGCATTTGGAGTTATTCTTCTGGAACTTTTGGGTGGCATTAAAGCCACCGAATTTTCAAAGGACACTGGACAACAAATTTTCTTGGATAGGGCAAGTTTCTTTCTTGTTTGTTTTATTTTATTTTATTTTTAATCTATCTTTCCAAAATACATCGGCTGAATCCTTTTTTTGCTTTTGAATACAAAATGACCAATTAAAAGTAGTTTGATATCATTTCATGAAAATCATTATAGTTTTTTTCTTTTTTTAAAAAAAGATGGAAGGTGTAGAAAGTCAAATCAATATTTTAAATTTTTAACCTTCTTTACGAGGTAAATATTTGTTTAGTCATTTTATTTTGCATTTAATGTCTGTTTAGTTATTATATTTTAAAAAAATACCTTAAAACTAGAGTTGGTAAAGCGAATAAACGAATCACATTCAAATCAAACTGTAAATGAATTGGTTTAAAATTCTGCTGATTCAAATTTGATTCGTTTATTAAACAAATTGAAATCTCAAAATTATTAAAGGGGTTCAATTCGTTTAATTTATTTAGTAGAATTAATAAACGAATTGAATTGAATTTGAATTTGTCGACTATTTGTTTATTCGAGAACAAATCGAATTGAATATAAGTTTGTTTACAAAAATATAATTCATAAACAAAAATTAAGTAAAATAAAATTTAAAAAAACTACAAATTTAACATCCTACAAAATACAAACTTATTATCATTTATAGCTACTATATTAGCCTTCAAATTTTAATTTTTTTTCCATATATATTTAAGGATAAATAAGTAATTTAATTAAATGAATAATAAATGACTTTTGAACAAATGAATCATTCCTTTATAGCCTATTTATTAAATTACTCCTAAATGAATAAACAAATTAATATTCTCAAACTCGGATTCAATTCGTTCAATTAGCAAACCGAATTGAATTTACTCACTTATTAAATGAATCGATTTTTTCAAACGCAAACCCATTTAATTCCCATCGAATTAAATTGAATCGAATAAATGAATTCTGATCCAAATTCCACCCCTACTTAAAACACTTATACTATTAAATATGCGATACTCTTACCCTTATTTTTTTTACAATACTATATTTACTATATTTTTTAGAATATTAATTAAATTTATCCATAAAAAGTTAATTAGAAAATTAAGTAATTTTTATTTTACTTCAAGTGTTAGTTTGATAAATTAACATTTTTTCCATTAACGGCTCCAAGAATATTGTTGTGAGAGTATTATCATAAAAGCAAAGGAAGAAATAAGGGGAAGATGTTATATATTTAACAATGGGGATGCCTGGTGCATTATTCAAAATATACAGACTAAACAGACACTTAATTTAAAATATAGAAACTAAACAAGTATTTAACCATTATTTAGGTTCAAATTTAGTTAATGACAAAAAAAAAAAAACTACTTAAAAAACTTTCGACATACTTGAAAATACATTTTTCATGCTTAAAAGTGTTAAATTCAACTCATTGTTTAAAAACAAAATTTTAGAAACGTCATTTTTTTTTGTTTTGTTTCTCAAAAAAGTATTAGATATATCTTTAATGTATATTTTGCAAAGCTACTTGAATTTATGATAACAATTTTTTAGAAAAATTATTTCCTAGTCAGTTTCTTCAGAACAATTTTACGGAAGAAGAAGAACGAATTGGGGGAAGAATGGATTGGGGCCTGTTAGGAAATTTATAGGTGAAGCAGGGCCATAACTAAAATGAAATTGGAAAGAAAACAAAGAACAAGCACAAAGAGGACATAAGAATTTACGTGGTTCGTCTTTTAGCCTACGTCTACGGGTAAAGAAAGAAGGAAAATATTTTATTGGTGAAATAAGGATTACAAGTATTGTAATATTTTGGCTCACTACTTAGAACCCCAATACACCCAATCTCTCACTCACTAATTACTCAAGAGTTTTATAATTTTTAAGCTCTTCTAAACTCTCTCTTTAAGTATAAAAAATGCTTCTCAATTGGATGCTTCAGCTCTTTATCTGCACTTCTATTTATAGCAAAATAATGACCAAGAAATCAACAATTACAGCCCTTAAAATCAACAATTGTGGCTTCAATTTTGTCAATCTGCATGGCTCCAATTTTGTCAATCTTAGCTTTCAAATTTTATGGACTATGATTTCCATTTTCTTCAATTTGCTAGTAACAAAGTCAAGCACCAAATTCGGTGTTGACTTAGGTGCTTTCTTTGACATTCTCCCACTTGGAGATTAGATTGATAATCAATCAATCTCCACACCATCCTTTCTGTTTCGCCATTGTCATGTTGCTTACGCCTTTACTAAGCCATAAGAGGATCTACTCCATACAAACTTGTCAACATTTATTGGCTTGGTCAAAACATTTGCTAGGTTCTCCTTCGTATGAATTTTTTACAAATCCACACTTCCATCTTATACTACTTCTCAAACAAAGTGATACTGTACCTTTATGCGCTTTGTTCGAGAATGAAAGGCTGGATTCCTTGTAATGTGCAAAGTACTCTGACTGTCATAAGACATAAGAAATTTCTCTTCTTTTTGCCCGAGCTCCTCCAATAACCTTTGCATCCAAATAGCTTCCTTACAAGCTTGTGTAGCTGCCATATATTCTGCTTTGGTTGTAGATAGGGCCACAACGGTCTGCAATTTCGAAACCCAGCTCATAGCTCCTCCTACAAGTGTAAACATATAACCAATAATGGATTTCCTTTTATCAAAAGTCTCTTGCAAAATCTGAATCCACATAGCCTCTGATAATAAACTCTGATCCTCCGTAACATAATACAACATCTGAGGTTCCTCTGATGTATCTCAGAATCCTCTTTACAATTTTTCAATGCTCTCCATTAGGATTCGCCATGTATCGATTGACTGCTCCTACTGCTTGTGCAATGTACAATCTTGTACAAATCACAGCGAACATCAAACTTCCCACTGCTGATGCATATAGTACTTGAAACATCTCCTTCCTCTCTGCTTTATTGTTAGGACAGACACTTGAAGATAATTTGAAATTAACAGGGAGTGGGGTAGAAATTGGCTTACAATCTTGCATGTTGAAGCGCCACAAAATTTTCTTCAAGTAATTCTTTTAAGAAAGTCAAATTTTTCTGTTATTTCTGTCTGGGTGAATTTGCATTCCTAGAATCTTGTTTGCTAGTCTCAACTCCTTCATTTCAAACTCCCTAGCCAACTGTACCTTCAACTTTTAGACTCAATCTTTGTTGGGGTCTGTTACCAACATGTCATCCACATACAACAGCAGAATGATGAAATCATTATCTTTAAACCTCTTGTAACATGCACAATGGTCTGAACTGAGTTTGTTGTATCCAAGGCTCATGATGAAGGAATCAAATCTTTTATACCAACACCTTGGCGCCTGTTTGAGATTGTATAGAGATTTCTTCAACCTGCAAACCAAGTTCTTCTTTCTTATTTTAGCAAAACCTTATAATTGGAGCATATAAATTTATTCTTCATGTTCTCCATGAAGAAATGCAGTTTTCACATCTAACTACTCTAAATGTAGGTCAAATGTAGCACACATTACTAAGACTGTTCTAACTGTCGTGAGCCGAATCACTAGAGAAAATATTTCGTTGAAGTCAATACCTTCTTTTTTAGCATAGCCTTTTACCAACTATGTTGCACGATACCGTTCCACTTGATCATTGCCATCACGCTTAATCTTGTAGACCCATTTGTTTCTAATGGTTTTTTCTCCACGTGATAGTGGCACAAGTTCCCATGTCTTATTCTTGTGTAAAGCTTCAATTTCTTCCTGTATTGCTATCATCCATAAAGCAACATCTGGGCTATTTAAAGCTTCATGGAAAGTTGATGGCTTTCTATCCTCTGTTAGAAGACAGTATGCAACATTGATCTCTATATCATACTTCAAGTGTTATGCTGACGATCGTTTCTCACAAGTTGACTGACGAGCTTTTGGAGCCTCGGACTCAACTGGTACTTGTTCCTCGTGCCCTAATGTTGCTTCAGAGCTTCAGAAAAATCTGAATCTTCATTTTCTGAATTATTTTTCATATATACCGGTACAATTTCTGACTTTTCTTTTACAGTACTATCATATTCATCTTTCTTTTGTAGTTGATCTTTTACAAAGATAACATCTCTATTAATGACAATCTTGTGGGCAATGGGGTCCCACAGACGATACTTTTTTACTTTATTAGCATATCCCAAGAAGATACACCTTCTAGATTTTGGATCCAACTTTGTCTTTTCTTGGGCATTGTACATCACGTGCACAGAACATCCAAATGCATGTAGGTGGGAGTAATTAGCTGGCTTTCTAGTACATATCTCCATTGGTGTCTTCAACTCAATTGCTGTTGACGAAGACCTATTCACCACATAACAGGCAGTATTGACTGCTTCTGTCCAAAATGAGTTTGGTAGACCAGCAATCCTCAACATAGTTCTTATTCTTTCTGTAAGAGTTCTGTTCATCCACTTTGCTACTTCATTTTGTTGAGAAGTGTATGCCACCGTGAACTGTCTTTGGATACCTTCCTGCTTATAGTATGCAAGAAACTCACTATCTGTATACTCTCTACCATTATTTGTCTTTAAACACTTGATCGATTTTTCAGATTCAAGTTTTACTCGCGCTTTGTATTCGTTGAACACTGGAAATACATCTGATTTTTTTTTATTGGATACACCTAACATGTCCTAGAATAATCATCAATAAAAGTCACCATGTACTTTGCACCTCCCATGGACATATCCGGCGATTCCCAAACATTAGAATGATATCCTCAACATAGCTCTTATTCTTTCTGTAAGAGTTCTGTTCATCCACTTTGCTACTCCATTTTGTTGAGAAGTGTATGCCACCGTGAACTGTTTTTGGATACCTTCCTACTTATAGTATGCAAGAAACTCACTATCTGTATACTCTCTACCATTATTTGTCTTTAAACACTTGATCGATTTTTCAGATTCAAGTTTTACTCGCGCTTTGTATTCGTTGAACACTGAAAATACATCTGAATTTTTCTTGATTGGATACACATAACATGTCCTAGAATAATCATCAATAAAAGTCACCATGTACTTTGCACCTCCCATGGACATATCCGGAGATTCCCAAACATCAGAATGAACCAAGTCCAAATATATTTACTTCTAGCGGTAGATCTGCTAAAATTTATTCTATGCTACTTATTTATAACACAGTGCTTGCAAAATGATAAGTTCACTGATTTGAGCCCTGGAAGTAAATTTTGCTCAGAGAGAATCTTCAAACCTTATTCTGACATGTGGCTAAGCTAAAGATGCCACATCATTGCTGACTCTTCTTCATTTGACGCGACACACGCATATGCTTCCTATAGTGTTTCCCTTTTAAGCATGAATAGATTAGCATCGATCTTCTCTGTTTTCATCAGTACAAGCACGCCTTTGACTATCTTCATGATCTCATTTTCCACATGAGTTTTGTACCCATAACTATCTATTTATCCTAAAGACAACAAATTTATTTTCAGGCCTTTGACATGTCATACCTCCTCAATTGTGCAAATTGTACTATCAAACATTTTTATTTTGATAGTACCAATACCAACAATTTTCAAGGCATGATCATCACCCATGTATACAGATTCTCCTGAGATAGGTTCATATTTGTGGAACCATTCTCTTTGAGAGGTCATGTGATGGGTAGCTTCTGAGTCTATAAGCCAAATGTCAAATAGTCATTTTATGCCTTATTCAACAATAGATGCTTCGCTATAGAGAATTTCGCCATTATATGAGGTACTTGCTACACACATACCCCTAAGTATTAATGTCTCAGGATCTTTACCCTCTCTTCTCTTTTAGTTGTTCCAACACTCTTTCTTGACATGCCCTTCTTACCATAGTTATAGCATTTAATATTCTTTTTATTTTTCCATTTAGATCTACCATGATTATGACTCTCACTGGGGCCACATTCTGTTGATCTCCCTTTTGTCATCGATAGAGCTTCTACCTGCTGTGAACTAGCCTGTTTGTCTTCCTTATTTTTTCGCCTGCTTTCTTCATTCAATACAAAGACAACGACATCGTCAAAGATTAGACTGTCCGCTTGGTTATTTTTCATCATATTGATGATAAGTTTATCATACGAATCTAGTAGACTTTGAAGTAGAAGCTCCGCACATTCATTTTCCTCTATTTTATGACCCACCGTCATAAGTTGTGAAAATACAGTTTTCAGAGTGTTGATATGGTCGATCACCGATGTAGTTTCTGCTATTCGAAAAGTGTAAAGTCTTCTCTTCAAGAAGATCTTATTGCGTAGTGATTTGTTCTCGTACAGTCTTGTGAGAGTATCCCATATTTCCTTTGCTGTCTTTTCTCTGCCACATTGGATAACGCCCCATCTTCAAGTGCCAAGTGTAGATCAACAATAGCATTGCCGTCCATCTCATTCCACTTATTATCATTAATTATCTCCATAGGCTTTTCTCCAATTGCTACCAAGCATTTTTTTTCCTCAATATAGCCTTCATTTTCATTTTTCACAACGAGAAATTATGTCCGTTGAATTTCTTAATTTCGTACTTTGACACCATTACTTTTCATCACGAACTGCTTTTAATAGAATCAGCTCCCACCATTTCATGTGAACAGTAACAGTATACGTGAATAGTATCATATACGTGAACAGTACTCCCGACTCTGGAAAATACAACTAGTAGCTCTGATACCATTGTTAGAAAATTTATGGGTGAAGCATGGCCACAACTAAAATGAAATTGGAAAGAAAACAAAGAATAAGCACAAAGAGGACATAAGAATTTACGTGGTTCGTCTTTTAGCCTACATCCACAAGCAAAGAAAGAAAGAAAGAAAGAAAATATTTTACTAGTGAAATGAAGATTACAAGTATTGTAATATTTTAGCTTACTACTCAGAACCCCAATATACCCAATCTCTCACTCATTAATTATTCAAGAGCTTTATAATTTTTAAGCTCTTTTAAACTCTCTCTTTAAGTATAAAAAATGCTTCTCAATTGGATGCTTCAGTTCTTTATCTGCACTTCTATTTATAGTAAAATAATGGCCAAGAAATCAACAATTACAGCCCTTAAAATTAACAATTGTGGCTTCAATTTTGTCAATCCACATGGCTCTAATTTTTTCAATCTTAGCTTTCAAATTTTGTGGGTTATGATTTCCATTTTCTTTAATTTGCTAGCAACAAAGTCAAGCACCAAATTCAATGGTGACTTAGGTGCTTTCTTCGACAGGGCCAAGTATTTATGGTGATATTTATATGCCAATGCGGGGGTGTCCATTGATGAATAGGATGATGATTAATGAAATAATAGACTTTAACTTGGAGCAAAACTGTGTAGAGGAGAAGGTTAGACTACTTGACGCGTGCTGCCATCTTATGTAGTTTGCAAGACCTATAACAACAACCAACCATGCCCAAGGTCATTTCTCAACTCTTTCCCTTTAAATTATAACCAATTATATAATCAGGTTCTGCGTACACATTCTAAAATACGAATTTGAAGTTTATTTACAGCCATCTAATTATGGTAAAGCATTTTTTTTTTAGGTAAACGTGGGGACATTACAATGGAAAATTTTATGATTTTTCAATAATTTATTCTTATAGGTAAGACTTAGTGTATGATTTTGACTAGTCATATTAATACAAATTAGGGATCTCTATCTTATTTAAATTAATTTTTTATTGTATCAATTTTATTGTTCTTTTATTAATAGTTTAGGATTTTGTTTTCTTTTTTCTTTATGATTTATGACAATCACTAGTAATATAAATATCCATACCTTGTAGTCTTTGAAGGCATATTTCAATTCAATAATATTTTTAATTTTTAAAGGGACTATTGCTTTATTTAGGTATTTTCAAGAATCAACAACAGTATTATAACATTAAACTTCTACTGGATCAATTATACTCTTTTCTTTTTCTTTAATAATAATTTTTTCCTCATTCATCAAAGATTATTCCCCCCCTCCCCCCCAAAAAAAATAATTTTAAAACATAGTTTATAATCTTTATTCTTAAATTCCAGGTTGATTATTCTCAACGAAGCTAGTTAATATTTTTTAGATGGTTAAGATGTTGGAAGGATATATATATATAACTATTGTAGACATGACTTTCATTCCTAATAGGGTCAATCTAAAATGCCGTAATGGATGTCGATCATTAGATTTAAATAAAAAATTTTCACCATTAATTCTAAATAAATAGATAACCAATTACTTTAGTAACAAGTAATTATCCCTTTTTGTTCAAGTTGTGGTTACATTTACTATTCTTATGTTTGATTTACAAAATTAATGTGTTATTTTACACTTTTAAAGTTGATTTACAAGTTTTACGCAATATTTTCAAGTTTTTGTTTTATTTATAATTTTAAAGACCCATTTACAATTCGAACATTAATTAACCCACTTTTCCTTTAATTTATTAATTCTACATCTAATATTAATTTATAAGTTTTATATTATTTTTTTTAATTTTTTTTGACAGTTTTGAAGACCAATTTACTACTCTAATATTAGTTTTACCCCCTTTCTTCTTCAATTTACTAATTCTATGTATACTTTGTAAAATTTTTCTTTCATTTTACACTTAATGTCAATTTACAAGCTTTATGTCATTTTTCTAAGTTTTTATTTTTTGTCTTTTTACAATTCTATAGACCAATTTATCATTCCAATATTAACTTATTCTTTTTTCCTTCAATTTACTAGTCTTATGCGTGGTTTATAACTTTTTTTTTTAATTTTACACTTAATATTGATATACAAGTTTTATCTCATCTTTTTAAGTTTTTGTTTTTGTTTTTTTACAATTCTAAAGGCCAATTTACTACACATCATCAATTTACCAATTTATCCTTTAATTTACTAGTTTTATGTGTGGTTTACAAATTTTTTTCATTTCACACTTAACATCAATTTACAAGCTTCATGTCATTTTTCTAAGTTTTGTCTTTTTTTTTTTTAAATTCTGAAGACCAATTTACTAATACATCATTAATTTATCATTTTTTTTTTCAATTTACTAGTCTTATATGTGGTTTATAAATTTTTTGTTTCCTCTCACATTTAATGTTAATTTACAAGTTTTATGTTATTTTTGAAATTTTTTTTTACAATTCTGAAGACTAATTTACCACTGCATCACTAATTTACACATTTTTTTCATTTAGTTTACTAGTCTTGTATGTGCTTTATAAATTTTTTTATTTTCTTTCACACTTAATATCAATTTACAGGTTTTATGTCATTTTTAAAGTTTTTTTTTTAAAATTTCGAAGACCAATTTACAACTGTAAAATTAATTTATCCCTATTTCCTTCAATTTACTAGTTCTATGTGTTGTTTACAAATTTTTTGTTTCATCATACTTAACGTTAATTTACAAGGTTTATTTTATTTAAATAAGTTTTTTTTAAATAATTTTGAAGACCAATTTACTACTATTTTATTAATATATCCCTTTTTCCTTTAATTTACTAGTACTCTTTGTAGTTTATAAATTTTTTTGTTTCATTTTATACTTAGTATTGATTTACAAGTTTTATATCATTTTTCTAAGTTTTTGTTCTTTTTACAATTCTAAAGTCCAAGTTACCATTTCAACATTAATTATCATTTTTTCCTTGAATTTACTAGTCCTTTGTGTGGTTTACAATTTTTTTTATTTACACTTAATATCAATTTACAAGTTTTACATTATTTTTCTAAGTTTTTGTTTTGTTTTTACAATGCTAAAGACTAATTTGCTACTTTAACATTAATTTATCCTATTTTCCTTTAATTTACTAGTCCTATATGTGGTTTATTTGGTTAGATTGAATAGCTATTGGCTCACATTATTTATTTTTATGATTTTGTAATTTCATTCAAAAAATGAATTTAGACCACGTCAATTTGTATAAAAATAATAAATATTTTTTTAATTAAAAAAACTTAAAAATGTGTCATTACTACTTATTACTAAATTAATAAGTTGAAATATAGTTACATTAACATCATATTATACCTTATTTAATAATAATAGAAAATAAAAAGAACTAAGTAAGCAAAATTAGATGATTTTTATAAAATAGTAGCATCTACTAGTGTAAACACTTAGCTACTTGTAGACCTTGAGTCTTAGTACAGTTAGATATCTAGTATAGTGCAACCTATAATTACAAGTATAGTATAAGTACCTAAGTACTCTTGCTATAGCTTTCTAATGATTAGTTTGTGATTACTCGTATATCTAGCAAGTTTGCTTATTGTACAAGCTAAGTTTAGCCTTGTACAATTTGTTAGGTACATTAGATTGCCTATTACTTTAAAGTATTTTAATTGAGAGACACCTTCATCTCTATTCTCAGATAGATGCAAACTTGTATCTAAAGGTGTTCTTGCTACAACAAAATCATCTTTATTAAAATTTCCAAGAATGTCATCCATATAATGTGATTGACTCAAAATAAGTCTTGTATATGTCCTTTAGATTTTTATTCCTTAAATGACATCTGCTAAACCTATATCTTTTATGTCAAAACTAGACTACGATATATTTTTAGTAAATCTAACCATTTCATCATCACTCCCAATAATTAAAATGTCATTAATGTAAAGATATAAAATCATATAGCCATTTTTTTTTGTCTCTTTGACATATATGCATTTGTCACATTCATTGGTCTTAAAACCATTTGCCATCATTGTATGGTCAAATTTTTCATCCTATTTTTTTAGTGCTTGCTTTAAGCCTTACAATGATTTTATTAATTTATAGGCTTTCTTTTCTTGTCCTAGAGCTATAAAGCTTTCAGACTATTCTATGTAGACTAATTTATCTAAATCTACATTTAAAAATACTGTTTTTACATCTATTTGATGTTCTTCTAAATGTGCAATGCTGCAATTGCTAGTATAATCCTAATGGGATTTATTCTCATTACAGGAGAATAAGTATCAAAGTAATCAAGGCTTTCTCATTACTTGTAACCTTTGATTACAAGTCTAACCTTGTACTTATCAATTGATGCATTAACTTTCATTTTTCTCTTAAAAATCCACTTGGATCTTAGAGGTTTGCATCCTAGAAAAAGGTCTACTAACTACCAGGTATAATTATGTAAGATAAATTCAATTTAATTGATAGTAGCATATTTCCACAAAGTGCCTTCTGGTGAAGTTACAGCTTCCATAAATCTTTGTAGTTCACCTTCTAATAAAAAGGTAATAAAATCTAAACACAAAGGATTTTTCTGTTCTAGCTCCTTTACAATGTCTATTTTCAGAATGGATCTTTTATTTACTACCTTAAACTTCTATTTGTTCTTGGTCTTCACTATCTTCAATGATAGCCTCATGTGTTCGTTTAATCCAACTTAAATCCTTTTTAAATTTACAAGGAAATAAATGTTCAAAGAACAATCCATTTCCAGATTCCATTATTATATTCTTATGAATATCTAGTATATTTGACTTATACACAAGAAATTGATAGGCACTATTGTTATGTACATAGCAAATGAAAATGCAATCAATAGTTTTTTGTCCTATTTTTACTTTTTTTGGTGGAGGAATGACCACTTTAGCAAGACACCCCTACACTCGCAAGTGCTTGTAGGAAGGTACTCTACCTTTCCATAATTCACAAGGGGTTTTCTCTGTTTCTTTTCGAAAGACCTTATTTAAAAGATAATGATTGATAAAATAGCTTCCCCCTATAAATTATGAGATAGCCCAAAACTAATTACCATTGCATTCATCATTTTTTTCAAGATATGATTTTTTCGATAAGCAATCCCATTGGATTGAGGTGAATAAAGAGTCATAGTTTGATGTATGATTCCATATTGTTCACAAAATGACTTAAATAGAACAACATACGCACTACTTCTATTAGCTCTCAACTCTTTAATTTTCTTATTTAGTTGATTTTCAACTTCTTTTTTTATAGAGAATAAATTTCTTTATTGCTTCGTCATTGCTTTTTAACAAATATACCTAATAAAATTTTGTGCAATCATTGATAGAGGTAATAAAATATTTATTACCTCCCATTGACTGTATGGATTTAACATTACATATATCATCGTGCATTAAGTTAAGTGGTTTAGTATTGCTTTCAATTCTTTGAAATAATGACCTTGTTAGTTTTGTCTCAACATAATATTAACACTTATGTTTCGCATCAATTTGGAAAGTGGGTATATGATTCATGTTAATTAACTTATGCAAAGAATTATAATTAACACGTCCTAATCTACAATGCCTTAGATTAGAAAATTCAACAAAATAAGCAGGAAAAATTAGCTTTATTATTCTTTGGTTTTACAATTAGTACATTTAGTTTGAATAGCCTATCAAATACATAATCCTTTCCAACATACATTCTATTTTTAGACAAAACTACTTTATTTAACTTAAACACCATCCGAAATCCATGCTTGCTCAAAAGCGATCTAGATATGAGATTTTCGTGAATTTTTGGCACATATAAAACATTGTTCAGAGTCAGTTTTTTCCCTGAAATCATTTTCAGAATTACTTTTCTTGATCTTTTATCTCAGATGTGGCTGGATTCTCCATATATAGTTTTTCACCATTTCTAATAGATTTAGGGAATAAACATTTCCTTGTCTGAGCTTACATGTTGAGTGGCACCAATAGATATTCACCATTCTTTTGGATTAGCCCACCATATTTGCTTCAGAAACCATTGTACAAAGGTTAATGTTTGACACATCTTTTGAGATGTTCTCTATCACATTAGCTTCTCAATTCCCTTTTCTTCAGCATTCTACATTCTAAAGCTTTATGACCTATTTTATCACTATTGAAGCATTTCCTTTGAAATTTAGTTTGCTTCTTGGAGACCCCTCTTTTTGGACCCAACATGTTCTTGTTGGCTTTTTTTTTTTCTTGATGTTTTGACTATATTCCATAACATTGGCTTTGGCCACAGAAATGACACTTTTCTTGTCATTAATTTTGTTCCGTTCTTCAACTTGAAGTTTAATAATTGAATCTTCAAGGCTTATTTTTTTTTTCTCTTGTGCTTTAGATAATTCTCAAAATCTTTCCGTGCTAGAGGTACCTTTTCAGTAATAGCAGCCACTTAAAAGGTTTCACTCAAATCCATCCCTTCGGTGTGAATTTCTGGCAAAATTATCTATAATTCTTGAATTTGACTTGTAATAGTTTTAGAGTCCACCATCTTATAACCTAAGATAAATGTTTTAGTGCCAACATCCTCAGGTTTATATTTCCATTCTAAGGACTCCCATAGTTCCTTGGCTCATTTCTTTCTAGTATAGACATGTACAAAGAATTTCTTAAGCCATTCAACACATAATTTTTGCAAAGGAAATGAGAATGAACCCAAGCATCTATTTCATTAATCACTTGATGATCAACTTCACCTTCTCTTGCTATAGGAGCATTTTCCTTCAAGAATCTCAGAAGATTCAATGTGGTCAGATAAAAGAACATTTTCTATTGCCACCATTTGAAATCATGTCTGAAGAATTTCTCAGGTTTTTCTGCATAAAGAACAACTGCAGGTGCAATATTTACAGTGCAAACACTAGCATATGTGACATGAGTACGAGGGTTAAAAGTTCCAAGTTGCTAGTTGATAACTTTATAAAATGAGAGTTATCAATGGCACTTTTGGACTTAAATCAAGATTACTTAGAGAGTAAATGATGTGTTTAGTTTGTATTTTAGATTAATTTTGCGTATTTATCTATTTTTAGTTATTTGTAATAAATTAGGTGATTTTGGAATAAATTGTGTGTGCTTAGATTATGTGTTTACATTGTAGACAACTGAAAGTGCAAATTCAAAGAAGAAATGTTGTGCAATGGGCTTGAAAAATTAAGGAAGGAAATTGACTGTAGAAAAGTAGAAACTAGTCTGAAACAGTGCATTGTTGTAGCACCATTGCTGTAGCACGAGTGCTGTAGCAATTCTAGAACAATAGAGGAGAAAAATTCGGTGAATCTCATAAAAAATCTGCGATCTGCAGTTTCTAAATATGGAAGATGCGTGTCCTAAGCATCCTGTTGCCCTAGTTTTCAATTATAAAGGAAGCACTTACAAAAGAAAGGGGGGAGTCGTCAACCACAAGAAAATAACGAGAAAAAAAGAAAACAACAAGAGAAGAAGAAAAATTCAAGGGCTTATTAGAAGTTGCAGGCGTGAAGAAGAAGAATAAAAAAATCTAAAAGGATCACTCACCTCTATCTATATTCTCTTTGTTTTCTTTGATTCATGATGATGTATATGATGGTTGAATTGGTTTTATTTTCTATTTTGACACAGACCATGAGCTAAATCTATTGTGGTTGAGTGAATGATAAGCTTGATGGTTTATTGACTGAAATTATTGTGTTACTGCATGACTGCTATAGCATTTTAATTTGGTAGTGTTTAATTTAATTCACTATTTTAGCTGACCATCCATTTAGTGATAAAAGCTAAGAGAGAGCTACAAAATGGCTTGCTTTAGTGGAAAAAATCAGAGCAATACTTGGTTTTAGAATAGGTTTCTCAAGTTAGGTTAACTCAATTTGAATAGGGCCATGTTTAATATGAAATTAGTGATGAACTAGACATAGGGATTCACCTTGTAAGGTAATTAGGAACCTTGATCGCATAATGATGTAGTTGAGTGAATTAACTCACTTAATGGTAGTGCAAATTTTATTGAACTCGCAAGTGCACGAATCTATTGTAGAATAGATTAATGGTGACTGACGAGTGTCGATCCCACGAGGAGGTGGATTTTAATTGCTTGTAGAATTAATTTTCTAAGTGGATGATTGGATTTATAATGACAATGAAGTAGGCAATATATTAATTTAAATTAAAGCTGTAGGAATAAACTATTTGGATGAAATGCTTGGATCTCCGGATCTGTCTCAACATGCACTATCGGCTTAACATTCATTATTAGTACCAATTAAATCATGAAGGGGGAACTTCCACTCATCATGAACCACACTCTAATAGATATGGTGCTAAGGGCTTCCCGCCAAAATAGTAATAACCTTGCTTTTTAGGAGGCGGTTATTCCAAATAGATATCCGCACAAGATTATTACTATCCTGTCTCTCACGAAAAGTCAAAACAACCACATAAATTAAAGGGGAAGAAAAAGTAAATTTACCAAATTGAGCCCATGGAGCATGTTGAGACTTCACCTTCAACCCAAGCTTGAAAGGAAATTAGCCACTCATATTTGAACAAGGGGTAAAATGGGAATTTTATTAAAATACGTAGAAAATACAAGATGGAGATGGAATTACAGAAAATGGAGTCCAAAAATGGATTCAGGGGTGTCAAATTAGGGGGGGGAGCCCCCTTTTTATAGATACACTGAGTAAATCATGGCCATCGGATCAAAACAATTTAGACGCTCGAGATTGCGCCACGTGGCAAGCTCCTATGGATGGAACACATCATCGGGCTATTATTCTGTGTATATGCATGTACCGTACACATTTTTTTCGATCCACTAACATTCTGCCACGTCACGGGTCAACATTTTTTGTCAAATAGTTTCGTGACACGTCATCAGTCAACGCAAAATCTTCAGTCAATCCCACATAAGCTGTCATTGCCACATCATTCGTCCAATCAAATCTTTGCCACGTCATCGTATAGTGCCACGTCGTCAGATGCCACATCAGCAGACAAGATACATGTGAACAGTCTGCGTACGAAGAACATATATATCAACCGTATCAGTATGTGTGAACAAGATCAGTATATGTGAACGATCATCAGTATATGTGAACAAGATCAGTATATGTGAACGATCTGCTTTTTTTTTATGCTCCTCCTAAGGTTTTCGACTGTCCTGAGTTCAAAAGTGCTGTTCGTTTTTTCATCTGATATCTCGTTTATTGTGAAATGACCATGATATCCCCTAAAATACATAAAATACTTAATTAAAATAAAACATACATAATTAAATTACAAGGGACTTAAATACATAAAAATAGGGATGTTAGTGAGACTTGGAGTGTAAAATGATGATTTTCTCCACTATAAATACACACTTTCTAGTACTCAACACACCCCCCAACCAGCTTGTTGCTAGTCCCTAGCAAATTAAGCGAAAACAAAAGTCAATTTTTTTTTTTAAACTGTGGTATTTATTCAATCAGACTAATGTTAACGATCAAATAAAAGTATAAGTATTATCTACAGTCTAAAGAAATATCATTCCCACATCAACTCTCCACATGAATCAGTTTAGAAAACTTTGTCACAACTTTAGTAATCGAGTCACTTTCAATAATGACATATCAAACCCCAAAATCTCACCGGTAGTAATGATACTCTCACAAAGAAATTAAACCCAAAAATAATCACTCCAGTGATTGGTAAATTGAGTGAAAATAATAAAGAAATAATATTACACACTCTCACCAAGGTGACAAAAATATGCACTCAGCTTAGAAATAGTACGATTTTAATGCTAATCAAACCAATACATTCATCATTTTTTTTTTTTAATTTAGTATGCATCGCCACATCTTTTCAACCCATATAACTAGTTTCTATTTCAGACTATAATTCCCTAAAATCAAGAAGGACTTTTATTAGGACGTAACGTAGGTTAGGGACGTGGCTAACAAAGAAAGGATAATAGGAAAAAC
Source organism: Luvunga scandens (assembly GCA_030449905.1). Classification (NCBI taxonomy): domain Eukaryota; kingdom Viridiplantae; phylum Streptophyta; class Magnoliopsida; order Sapindales; family Rutaceae; genus Luvunga; species Luvunga scandens. The sequence goes on along the minus strand of JASUUG010000210.1, from coordinate 15,813,930 downwards.
AAAATATATGTTTGAAAAATAGAGAACTTTGGAGATTGTAAGGTGCTTTTCACTTGTTTTTTTTTAATTAATTAATTTATTTATTTGTATACATATTTTTTTTTCTTTTGTTTCTTTTTCTCTTTTTTTTTTGTGAATGCAAAATTATCTCTATTTTTAAACATAAATGGGTGGTGGGAAATACAAAATATAAGGTGATACTCCACATTGGAGTGGGACAAGATAATAGGTTGCCAAAGAAAAAGTCTTTATTTTTTTAAGGCTCAAAGGGGTTAACTATGGATACATATTAATAGGGTTGGCTAGAAAGGCTCAAACGGACCAAAGATGGCCTTTCTGTCATCTTTTAGGGTTCTAAATAATCTTCCATATCTACTAGTTAGATGGACCTTCAGATGTGGTAACACACACTTTTTTTTTTTTTTTATACAGAAATTTGGAGATAATGTATAAAGCAATAAACTGCTAAGCTGAATGAAGAATGGGCAAAAAGGGGTTACTCTCCAAGAAAAATAACAGGCTCAAAAACTCACTTGGAAATTATTATGACATGTGCATTCTTTCAAGCAACTTATAGTTGTCTTCAACATCAACATGTAGAGTAGTAAACATGGTGTAACATAACTAAAGACCAAAGATAATACAAATACTAAAATTTGAAAGTTATCATGTCATCTAATTATGAAAAGATCACACAAAATATCTTTTTTTTTTTTTAAATGCTACCCTCAAACCTAGTCTTAGTCATGAAAATTATGCATGCAGAATGGTGAAAATGACATAGAAAAGCTAATTGATAAAAGAAGTTAGAAAGATCACACTTAAAATGACTGTCAAAGCAAGAAATGTCTGAAATTTTTTTTTTATAATAAGAAGATGCGTTTCTAGAGTCGTTACACTCCATATTCAGCCATCTTCGACTCAAAAATTTAGCCATAGTTAGTTTCTAAAAAAAAAAAACAACTACACCAAGATTGAGATATTCCATAATTGTCAACTATTCCCTCCCCCCAACCAGAACGAAACATTGTCCTCAATGTTGAAAGAAAATAGGGTTTAGGAGACATTACCTGAGTGCCGCATCACAGAAGGAAATATTTACAAGCGGAGAGTTAAATCTAATTTGCACTTCTTACTACGGCTATTGTTACCATCATTAGTTGGCCATTCCAACATAAGGGTCTTGGGATCTGGCTCTGGTCTATAAGCTTGTAATGATCAAGTAACTCGTTAGCGATCGAGCACAAATAAAGATTTTTTTCGCTGTGAAAGGGATGAAATGGTTTTTTATTGCATGGTTAAGAAATGCGATGAAGCCATCATAAAAGTTATTGACATTTAACAAACCGATGGGTTTCTGATGAATGTTCAGATGGGCCCAAGATGCTAATGTGATTAGTGCCTCTAGAGTTGCAAGATCTCCTGATAAGAAAATAAAAGCATCGGCGATGATTCAACATTTCAGTTATTCTTTCTTGCATACCTGAGACGACTAACTCTTCTCCAGTTGGTGAGTCAGACATACAGCCCAACAGTTTGAGGCTTCTTGGGATGATGCCTAACACTTGGCTCCCTCTGAGATAAACAGCTTCTGAGACTAGTTTGGATAACCCTCGGTCACCTCCTCCATAAACTAGATGCAAATTTCTTTCTGCTATTCGTTGACCAAGATCGATGGCTGCCTCAACGAACTCTTTATGTTTGCCATAGTTAAATCCAGAGAGCACACAAATGTTCTTGAATTGTTTATTGGGAGTAGCTGCCATTGGGATTCTTCTCAAAAATAATTTGTGAGTCTAAAAAGAAAAGATCATATATCAAAGATCTTGGTGACAATTGTTTACAGCTGTATAGGAGGTAGCACGTCTATGTCAATTAACGCGTAAAGCACATGGCTCGAGATTCAAAAAGGAAATAGTAAAAGAAAAAGCACTCAATTATTAAAGACAATAATGCAATTGATAAAACAACAGTGAAATAAAACAACAGTAAAATAAAAGAACAGTAAAAGGATATCTACAGGTAGTTGTGATTGTGGCTCACATCTTCCTCTGGTTTTACGTCCGAAAGCGGCTTGCCCGCCTCTATGGGTCGAGGATAGGCTTCCCATCCAGTTTTCTTATAAACTGGCAAACAGGGTCATTTATAGTCAGATTCCCAAGACTATATCGTGCATGCTCTTTTTGAAATAATGGCCATAACTGGAGAATTGCTCTTTGTACGTATCCACTGGGATGCGTTTCAAGAGACAAAAGAACATCATCCAATGACTCTTTATTCAAGCCATCCCTAATGAATTGAATCTTATCTTCCCTATTATCAGACATCATTCCTAAAGAACAAGGATTTTTATCGCATTTCATCCTGGCACACTTATGGCAATCAACATGAAGTTTTTCAGCTCTTCGTTTTCTTGAGTAATTTCCTTTACCACAACCAGGCATGTAGGCAATAAATTTAGGAGGCAACTCACCTGCCAAACATACTTTGGCCTCGATTAACCAACGGATGTCAGCAGGGATGTTATTTCTCATAAGCAATCGCATGCGTTCGGACCGAGCTTTATAGATCGTAAGGAGGGCATTCTGAGGAAGTGAAGGAAATCGCTTGTGAAGTTTTGCTAGCATCGCGTTTCTGTCCATACCTTCTTCTCAGAATATCAGTTATTATGGGAAACTGAAGTAACCGACTTTGATTATCACGGAGTACCGTTATTCGCCACTTATACGGGAAAATAAATCAAAACACACTAAATAAAGAAAATCAAATCTGTAAAATTGAATCAAACATGAAAGTGAACAAAATAAGAAAACACAAAATAAAAGAAAAATGAACTTACATTCGTCCTCTTATTGAGTTAACCTCAAGCTCTAATTGGAAGTTATATATCCCATCTTCTATTCCTCTGAGTTGTCTTTCTAGATCTTCAACGTAGGATACCAACTCTGGAGGTTGTAGTTTCCAAATACGATATGTTTTACAAAATCGTATCTGGCTTCTCAGATGAGATCGTATACGTTGAAGTTATCTGAGATGTTTTAAGAGGCTCTGTCTAATTGAGGCATACATGATTAGAAGTGATAAAAGAAAATTGAATGATTAAATAAACACACTTTCACACAAATTTAAATCACCGAAAAGAAGAAATAAATAAGAAAAAAAATATCAATTCAAGTTTGACGGGTCACTCAAATCGATTTCGGTGTCATTTTCATGTGGTTGGTATTCTAGATATGACTTTAATCTTTGACCATTAACCTTAAAAGTTACACCGTTCTTTGGATCTTTAATTTCAATTGCTCCATGTGGAAAAACAGTATGAACTATAAAGGGACCAGTCTATCGAGAGCGTAACTTACCTGGGAATAGGTGCAAGCGAGAATTGAATAAAAGTACTTTCTGACCTGGTGTGAAAGATTTTCTCATAATGTGCTTGTCATGAAAGACTTTCATTCGCTGTTTGTAAATTTTGGCATTTTCGTATGCATCATTACGAATTTCTTCAAGTTCTGCCAGCTGTATTCTTCTTTCTGAGCTAGCTTGCTGTATCAAAGTTGAATTTTTTAGTGGCCCAGTATGCACGATGCTCGAGTTCCACAGGTAGGTGGCAAGCTTTTCCATATACTAGCTTATAGGGTGACATCCCAATCGGGGTCTTGAAAGCTGTTCTATATGCCCATAATGCATCATCCAGTCTTAATGACCAATCTTTTCTGTCTGGTCTTACCGTTTTTTCTAATATGTGCTTTATCTCTCGATTGGAGATCTCAACTTGGCCACTAGTTTGCGGATGATATGGGGTTGTCACTTTGTGAGTAATGGAATACTTTGTCAGAAGAGCTTTGAATGATTTGTTACAAAAGTGGGCTCCACCATCACTGATTATCGCTCGAGGGAATCCAAAGCGTGAAACAATGTTGCTTTTCAAAAATCTGATCACCACCTTGTGATCATTGGTTCTACACGGAACTGCTTCTACCCATTTCGATACATAGTCAACAGCGACCAATATGTATTGATGGCCAAAAGAAGGGGGAAAGGGTCTCATGAAGTCAATACCCCATACATAAAAAATCTCAACCACTAAAATTGGGTTTAGTGGCATCATGTTCCTTCGTGTAATGCTCCCCATTTGTTGACACCTATCACATGAAGAACAAAAAATATAACCATCTCGAAATATAGTTGGCCAATAGAAACCACATTGTAATATTTTAGTAGCGCTTTCTTAAGACTCGAAAATGGCCTCCACACGCTTGTTCATGGCAGAATGAAATGATATTTTGAAATTCATTTTCTGGGACACATCGTCTGATAATTTGATCTGCACAATACTTGAACAGATAGGGGTCATCCCAGAAGAAATTCTTTATTTCTGTAAAAAATTTGGCCTTGTCTTGCTTAGTCCAATGCTCCGGAAGTTTACCTGTAACAAGATAGTTAACTATATCAGCATACCATGGTAATACTTCCACACTCATTAGTTGTTCATCTGGAAATGATTCATTTAGTGGAAATGATTCTGTAATTGTATCAAAATTGAGACGAGAGAGATGGTCAGCAACAACATTTTCTGTGCCCTTCTTGTCCTTGATTTCAAAGTCAAATTCCTGCAAAAATAACACCCAACGAATTAGTCTAGCTTTTGTATCTTTCTTTGTGAGAAGATATTTAAGAGCAGCATGATCTGTGAAAATAATTATTTTACAACCAATGAGATAAGATCAAAATTTCTCTAATGCAAACACCACTGCTAGCATTTCTTTTTCAGTGGTTGAATAGTTTAACTGTGCATCATTTAATGTCATACTAGCATAGTAAATGACATGAGGAATTCGATCAACTCTTTGTCCTAATACTGCTCCTACTGCATAATCAGATGCATCACACATAAGCTCAAATGGTAAGTTCCAGTTTGGAGGCTGAATGATGGGTGATGATGTTAACAACTGCTTTAGTTTCTCAAATGCCACAAGACAGGAATCATTAAAGACAAAAGGTACATCCTTAGCAAGTAAATTGCATAAAGGTCTAGAAACTTTGCTAAAATCTTTAATGAAACGTCTGTAAAAACCAGCATGCCTAAGGAAAGATCTTACTTCTCTAACTATTTTAGGTGGAGGAAGATTGGAAATAAGATCCACCTTGGCCTTATCAACCTCAATACCTTCGCTCGAAATGATGTGACCGAGAACAATACCTTGTTTTACCATAAAATGGCATTTCTCCCAATTTAGAACCAAATTCTTCTCTATGCATCTCTGCAGAACTTTTTGTTCTTCATTCAGGGATGATGAAATGATTACTGGCAGAGTGCTTTCTTCTCCCAAAAATGCATATTCCAAAATGTCGGGTAATGGTTTGAGTTTGAGTTTTGGTGGTGATTCTGATGATGTACTGAGTTTCTTCTCTGATGGAGCTAGTTGTTCCACTCTTGACTTCCATTTGTTAGTGTCCATGGATGGTGCTGAATCGAGTAAGGTGTTAACCTCATCTACTGATCTGTCAATATCAAAATCCAAACTAAAGTGAGTTAAACATGTTTGTAAAGGGTCATCACTGAGGTTTGAAAGAAAAGCATTATCAATTAATTCTGCTATCCAATCCACATCAACAATTTCATCATCTGCATTGTGAGGTTGTTTGGCAATGTTGAAGATGTTTAGCTCTATCGTCATATTGCCAAAGGACAACTGCATATTTCCAGTCCTGCATTGAATGTGAGCATCGGCAGTTGCCAAGAAATGTCGTCCTAAGATAATGGGAATCTGCTTCCTTGAATCCTGGACTGGTTGAGTGTCAATTACAATGAAATCAACAGGAAAATAAAACTTATCTACCTGTATAAGCACGTCTTCCACAATACCACGAGGTTTTTTCATGGACCGATCTACAAGCTGTAACACCACTGGAGTTGGGTGTAATTCTCCTAGTCCAAGTTTCACAAATACTGAGTAAGGTAACAGATTTACACTAGCTCCTAAGTCCAACAAAACATTCTCAATTGTGTGGTTCCCTATACTACATGAGATAGTGGGGGAGCCTGGGTCCTTGTATTTTAGAGGAAGTTTGTGTTGGAGTATAGAGCTCACGTTTTCTGTTAAAAATGCCTTCTTTTGAACATGAATGTTTCTTTTTTAGTACAAAGGTCTTTAAGAAACTTGGCATAAGATGGCACTTGTTTTATAGCATCAAGCAAAGGGATGTTAACACTTACCTATTTAAAGATTTCAAAAATCTCACTTGTAGATTTTCCTTTCTTTGCTTTAGCTAACCTCTGGGGAAATGGAGCTTTTGGAATGTATTCTCGTGGGTTGGTTTCTTCTTTCTCCTCTGATGATGAGTCTTCTTCATTTACCAGTACAATTTGAGTTGTTTTTGGTACCGGCATCTCCATTTTGTTGTCCACTTCTTTTTCTTTTCGCAAGGTCATGACGGCTTTGACCTCTCCATGCTGCTGAGGTGAACTGGTACTTACTTCATGCACTCCTTTAGGATTAGGCACTGGTTGACTTGGGAATTTTCCTTTCTCAACAGTCATTGCCAAGGTTTGAACTGAAGAAGCAAGTTGTCCCACCATTTTTTCAAGGTTTGAAACTGATTGGGTTTGTGAGTTGAAACCCACTCTCATCTCATTTCGCAGTTCATCAATGGTGCGGTTTTGTTGCTTGATTTTGGAGTAAGTAAGATTCTTGAAATTCTGAAATACATCCTCCCATGGTCTAGGTTGAGAATAGTTTGGGTTCTGATTGTATGGTCGAAATGGTGGTTGAGAGGCTTGAGGATTTTGAGGAATTGGTTGCATTGGTGGAGCCGAGCCGAGCTGGAGCTTTGTCCGGTCCATTCTGTTGGAATCCTTGAGACCATGAAAAATTGTGGTGGTCTCTCCATCCAGGATTATATGTGTTGGAGTAAGGGTTGTAGGTTGATGGCTTTCTCATTACACCTATAGCATTGGCTTGATCTGAGTATGAGTCCTGGTCATGTGGTTCCGTTAATTTAGCAGCGGTTAACGATGCTATTTGTCGGGAAAGGCCTTCAACTATGTCTTTGACTTCTTTAATTTCTGAACTTGACTCGCCAATGTGAACCTTATTCACTCCCTTAACTCTTCTAGTACTCCTGAGTGAACGACTCCGTTGTTGGGAATTATCTGCTTGTCGCTGGAAGAAATCCCAAATCTCTTATGCACTTTTTGACATTAGCTCTCCTCCACTTGTTGCCATTAGCCATTCTTGCACATTCGGCAATAATCCCTCCAAAAAGTATTGGCATTGGTGCCATTTTTCTTATCCATGATGTGGATACTTTAGAAGTAGCCCATTGAATCGCTCCCATGCTTCGAAAAATTGCTCGTCTTCTCTTTGGGTAAACTCTGAAATTTCCCTGCGAATAGCATTGGTTTTATGTACTGGGAAATATTTATTCAAAAATTTTGTTACCATTTGTTCCCATGATGTAATGCTATTAGCAGGCAATGCATTGAACCATGAACGAGCTCTATCCTTTAAACAAAATGGGAATAATCTAAGCTTAACATCATCATCTGAAAAATTCTCATATTTAAAAGTTTGACAAATAGCATGAAAATCATTCAGATGATTATATGGATCTTCATTTTCTAGGCCATAGAATGTTGGGAGACAATTTAGCACACTAGGTTTTAATTCAAAACTTCTAAAGCGCCTACATTTGGGTATCTTATGCATGATGTGCTCAAGTTAGCTAAGGATCAAAGTAGTCCTTAAATGGCCTCTCTTGTGGTGCTGGTTGCAAATCCATTTCAAATTTATTTTTAATTGTAACGTGCTTGTGTGTGCGAAGTGTTTTTTCTAATTCAAAGTCTATAGGCTCAATATTCGGTAATTGTGACCTTCGACCATGCATGCAAATAATAAAAATAAAAAAAATAATAACAAAATTAATAAAGATAAAGGAAAGGGAGAAATTACGATACTAACCTTATCACGCTGTTACAATTTGCTATAAAAATAACTCAAGTGCTATATATAGAAAACAAAATACTTGAAACAAATTAAAATAAATTATTAGGCGGTTGAACCTGCCGATTTAACAAAATAAAAAAAAATAAAAATAAAAATAACATGAAAATTAAATTACAGAAATTTAAAGAAGAGAAGAAAAGAAAAGAAAATAATACCTACTTCAAAATGTAAATTCACTTTTTTTTTTCTCTTTTTTTTTAATAATAATAAATAAATAAAATATTACAAGGAAACAAATAAAATAAATAAATACTTACCTCCCCGGCAACGGCGCCAAAAACTTGTTGTGCAAATTTTATTGAACTCGCAAGTGCACGAATCTATTGTAGAATAGATTAATGGTGACTGACGAGTGTCGATCCCACGAGGAGGTGGATTTTAATTGCTTGTAGAATTAATTTTCTAAGTGGATGATTGGATTTATAATGACAATGAAGTAGGCAATATATTAATTTAAATTAAAGCTGTAGGAATAAACTATTTGGATGAAATGCTTGGATCTCCGGATCTGTCTCAACATGCACTATCGGCTTAACATTCATTATTAGTACCAATTAAATCATGAAGGGGGAACTTCCACTCATCATGAACCACACTCTAATAGATATGGTGCTAAGGGCTTCCCTTGCAAATAAGTAATAACCTTGCTTGCTAGGAGGCGGTTATTCCAGCCGATATCCAGACAAGATTATTACTATCTGTCTACGAAAAGTCAAAACAACCACATAAATTAAAGGGGAAGAAAAAGTAAATTTACCAAATTGAGCCCATGGAGCATGTTGAGACTTCACCTTCAACCCAAGCTTGAAAGGAAATTAGCCACTCATATTTGAACAAGGGGTAAAATGGGAATTTTATTAAAATACGTAGAAAATACAAGATGGAGATGGAATTACAGAAAATGGAGTCCAAAAATGGATTCAGGGGTGTCAAATTAGGGGGGGGAGCCCCCTTTTTATAGATACACTGAGTAAATCATGGCCATCGGATCAAAACAATTTAGACGCTCAGGATTGCGCCACGTGGCAAGCTCCTATTGGATGGAACACATCATCAGGGCTATTATTCTGTGTATATGCATGTACCGTACACACATTTTTTCGATCCACTAACATTCTGCCACGTCACCGGTCAACATTTTTTGTCCAATAGTATCGTGACACGTCATCAGTCAACGCCACATCATCAGTCAATGCCACATAAGCGGTCAATGCCACATCATTCGTCCAATCAAATGCTGCCACGTCATCGTATAGTGCCACGTCATCGTACAGTGCCACGTCAGCGTACAGTACATGTGAACAGTGCCGTGTACAGTAACATATATATCAACCGTACCGTATGTGTGAACAGTACCGTATATGTGAACAGTACCGTTTTTCTTTTTATGCTCCTCCTAAGGTTTTCGACTGTCCTGAGTTCAAAAGTGCTGTCCGTTTTTTCATCTGATATCTCGTTTATTGTGAAATGACCATGATATCCCCTAAAATACATAAAATACTTAATTAAAATAAAACATACATAATTAAATTACAAGGGACTTAAAAACATAAAAATAAGGATGTTAGTGAGACTTGGAGTGTAAAATGATGATTTTCTCTACTATAAATACACACTTTCTAATACTCAACAATGGTATTGACTGTTTTTTCTGTTACAGTACCATTGCTATATCTTGTGTGATTTATCCACTAGTCATTGTTATGTTATATATAGATATAAGAAATCCAACAAGCAACAGCTGAGGATGCATTAGGATTCTACTTAGTACTGTCGTAAATTTATTATTTTAGTGCACTTTATTTTATGTCGTTTAGATTTCTTAGTTTAATTTAGTTGTTAAACAAATTTGGTTTAATTGAAATTGCATCACAATTACTTGGTGTAGCAATTCTTATAGCATCAGTCCCTGTGGAGACGATACTCGAATACTTATCGCTTTATTACTTGTTGTGTACACTTACACACTGACAACTATATATTAAGAAATCACCCAACACTAGCTCATATTAGTTGCCATTTCAACAAATAATTTGTTTTAAGATTGTAGTTATAATATTATTATTATTGCTTTCAAGTGATATAAGACTCCCCTTCATATGCAAAAATATACAAGTTAGATTCATCGGAAAGACTGGAGAGATCACAATGGTCCTACTTAAAACCCAATTTCCTTAAGCATTATGTATAACCTCGGTGCCAAAACCTTTCTAGTGCATTTAAGCTTACTACTAAGCTTCTTATACACTTATCACAAATTAATAATAATAATAATAATAATAATAATAATAATAATAATAATAATAATAATAATAATAACAATAAAAAATTAAAACAGCAATGATATAATAAATAAATCAACAGTATGTAAAAATATTAAAAAAAATAATTTTACTAACCTGAGGCCTATAAAATTACAATGTCGTTAAAATAGAGCCGCCAACTTCACAATAGTGCTTGAATTATATAGGTGTCTGTCTTCTAAGATATAATAGATTGCCCCCAAGGGCGTGACCGAGTTGGTTGGCAGTGCAATCTATTGCCTCTTACTTGTGTGAACTCGGGTTTGAGCCTCGGGGGTGAGGAGGGGGTAAAAATTGATTTGGGCTTGCTCACCCCTCTTTCTTTTTCTTTTTTAAAAAAGATATAATAGATTCGAATAGTGTTGGCAACACGATCTCATTTTTCCCATGAATTTCAAATAAATGTTTGAATTCTATTTTGCTGGAGCCTAAAGCTAGAATATTTGCTTAAAAAAGAGAAGAAAATCACTAGGATTTTGGTGTGTTTTGCAATTGAATATAAAGGCTAATATATATATATATATATATATATATATATATATATATATATATATTATGTTTCAAGGGAGTATTAGTTAGCTAAAAATCCCATTTGGGATTTTTCCTTATTTTTTCACACCAATGGGTACTCTTTGAGATCCAATTTCTCATCCATACCAAGCACCAATTTGAGTCTTCTATGATTCTTTGTGAATAGCTCATAAAGAAGATTCCAAATCATCCATGCCCACAGTTTTTCAAGATTTATCTTGTTTAGAATTGGCCTTAAACTAGCCACTTTATGCTATTTTTTAACATGTAATATTGCTACATAATTATTTCTTATTGAGTAAATATTTGTTTAACTCTTATGTTTTGAGTTAACTATCTTTTTTGTCCCTAAATTTTAAAAATACCTGAAGATTCAAGACGCTATTATTGTTAAATATGTTATGCTCTTAACCTTACTCTTTTTTTTTTACAGTAATACTCTTGTAACAATAATGTGATAGTATTTTTTTAAAAGATAAGCCTTAATTCTCACATAAGAACATCAAAATTCATAGGTTTTGCTTATGTCGAGAAATAATAAAAATTCAAATAGCTAACATAAAGTTTTGAGCAAAAATATTTTATTACTCAATCTACAGCCTATAAGAGAACTGATAGATGCAGTATCAAAATCCTTATATTATAAGTTAAGTAAGAGGAAAGTAGTTTAAATAAGAATGCTTCGACACAAGTCAACTTAAATTTTTCAAACTTGGTACAAATCTTGTCAGGTCCATCTCATTCAGGTGACCCAAGCCCAAGTTTTATTAATTTGGGTATTTAAGTAATTAAAGAAAACAAGTGGGTCTAAGTGAAATTAGCCAATAGAAAACCTTATATAAGGAGAATAAGTGGAGGCCGCACAATAGTAACAATCGCAAAAAGACGAGAGAGAAAGAAAGATGCATTGTTGTAATATTTGTTTTGAGGAAATTATTTTCATCTTTAATTGGACGAGCGGAGGGCGATTTTAACTCAGTTTTCTCCCAAATTTAAAGAGTAAGTTTCTCATATTGCCCTCTACAATCATACTAGTTTTGATTTTTATTTTATCCTCTCATTGATTGTTATTTGAGATACTAACTTTTTATAAAGATAAATATTATGCCGTTACTATAAGAAAAGATTATTAAGATTCTTGATGTTGCTTGCCTTTGGTGTTATTGAGAGAAGAATTTGTGCTGCAATCCCATTAATATAGTGGAAGATTATAGCAGACTATGATCCCGTGGTTTTTCTTATTTTGGGTTTTTCACGTAAAAATTTATGTGTCTTGTGGTTGATTTATTACTTTGGATTTGTGTTGGTTTACTTTTTGCTTATTAATTTATGGTACGCATCTAGTTTTAATCATACAAAGAGGGAAAGACTTTGTTTTCGCTTAATGTTCAACTTTTGTGTGAGTTTCTTTCCCAATAGAGCATCAGGTTGTGTGTTTTTTTTATTACTTGGTGGTTAAGATAGAGGAGTTCTTCATATTTATGATTAAATTGAAGTCATGGAATTGTGGTATTTAGAAGTCTATAATGAAATATTTGCTCTACGTGAAAGACTTGCATGAGGTATTGAAGGCGAAAAAGCTACACCCACTAATGTAGATGATAAGAAATGGGCTCAACTAAACTAAAAGGCCGTAGGTGCTATTTGATTATGAATTAATCAAAGTATGTGCCATAATATAGTGAAAGAATTTAGGTGTGATGTTCTTTAGAGAAAAAAGTCAATCTGATGAGCAACTGACAGCACAGAATAAAGTCAATATGATGAAAAGGATTGTTCACTTGAAATATAAGGAAAAACATAGTATAACTGAACACAATAGTGAGTTTCAGGGTTTGGTTGATCAGTTGACTACTTTGAAGATTGTTTTAGATGATTAGTTACAAATATTGTTGTTGTTGAGTTCTTTAATTAATGGGAGATATTAGTGGTGTCAGTGAATAATTTAGCGTCGAATAGAAAATTAACTTTGGACATGATTACAGATAGGCAGTGGAATGAAGAATCTAGAAGAAAGAGCATTGAAGTAGTTCTCACTGAGTTAGATGCACTTGTTTTTTAAAAGCAAGAAAGGTAGAGGAGAAGTCAAAGTAAAAATTATGACTCATAGAACAATGATAACTGACACGACTCAAAAGTGTTATTACTCTCAAGTATAAGAGTATCTAGTTATAATATAACCCGACGACCACAGGGTCGAACCATAAGAAATTCAAAATCTAGTAGTCAATTTATTGTAACAAGGGAAATTACCTACGAGAAAAGAAATTAACAAGAATCAATATAAAAAATATGCTAAGGTTACGAGATCCACTTTTGGATTTTAAATTATAATTATAACAACTCTCTCATATTTGTATTTTATATTTATCTTGCCAATTGATTATTATGTCATTTAATTCTTGACTAACGATTAATGTGATAAATATAAGACCAAGTATCTAATGTGCCACAACTATATTGAAGTGTAGACATTATGTCAAAATACCATCTAAATTGAAAAAGATCTAGATCTATAAATTAACATGACATAAAAGAAATTGATAAGGAAGAAAAATATACAACAAATAAAATAAACTTTAAAACTCACTTGAGAGAGTAATCTAATTAACAATTTGAATCCTTGAACTTCACCTTTTACCTCAGCTCAAAAAATTAGTCTCTTATAATGAAAAATAAACCACTTATTTTATTTAACAAACTTCTGAAATATATTATAAGGAAATTGATTGCACAAGAAAAAGAAAGAAAGAAATATTTCTTCAGCTCTCACTTTAGCCCTCCAGCTCTTGTGCCCTTGCTTGCCTTTTATAGGCAAGAATGCGCCAACCAACAACATCTTTTTTATTTTATTTTATTAATATTTATTTTATTTTATATAATATATATACATTGAAAGGTGTGTTAGTTAGGTGGCGAAATGGCCACCTGACCATCACACTATTATTACTCCTTTTTCTTCTTTTTTATTTTTTTTATTTTTTAATCTCCTCAATAATGCATTCCAATAGCTTCAGCAATTCTTTTTTTTTTTTTCTCGCTTTCACTTCTAATTTTCTCTTTATCCTTGAAATATTTACAATATATAAAAAAATTAACATACTACAAATTAATTTTAATATAAAAATTTGTTAGGGGAGTATTAAGATAATTTAGGAATAATGAGCACATTAGTCAATACTATAAGTGAAAAATTGATAATTTTAGACTTATTAAATGTGCACTTTTAGTGTTAATCAATAACTTTAGAGGAAGATCTAAGTTCCAGAAGAGAAACATAAAGTGCTTTTATTGTCAGAAAATAGGTCGTATAAAAAGGGAGTATATATTGTGGAAAAGAGAATAGGTGAGTGAAGAAAAGGAGGGTCAGAAAAATGACAAAGAGAACATTTACAGTCATAGTTGATGATGATTTAAATATTGTTTATGATGATATTTCTGTAAATCTCACTTGTCATACCAGTAACTGGATGATTGATTCGGGTGCTTCATTTAATGTTACTACACATTGTGATTACTCCACATTTTATGTTAATGGTGTTTATGGCCATGTTCAAATTAGAAATGAGGGGGCGTCTAAGATTGTGGGCATATGAGATATTTGCTTGGAAATTAGTGTGGGCTGTCGGCTATTACTTCAAGATATCAAACATGTACCAAATATTTGCCTTAATTTAATCTCTATAGGAAAGCTTTATGATAATGACTATATTAATCAATTTGGTAAAGGAAAATGAAAACTCACCAAAGGCCCCCTAGTGTTAGCTAAGGGGAGGAAAGTGAACACTCTCTAGGTGTTAGAAGCCAAAATCAAGAAAGAAGATGTAAATGTGGCTATAAAAGATTTTGACATTGAGACATAGTATAAAAGGCTTGGTTACATTAGTGACAAAGGGTTAGAAACTTTTAGTATAAAAAGATTTCTGCCTAACTTTATAAGTATGTCCCTTAAGACTTGTGTTCATTGTTTAGCTAAAACATAAATAGAGTAGTTTTTAAAAAGCTTTTTGTCCATCTAAATAATCCCATATCCTTGATTTAATTCACATTGATGTTTGCATGATGCAAAATAGATCAATAGGAGGTGTACTTTATCTTGTAATTTTTATTGATGACTGTTTTAGAAAAGTGTGGGCTTTTGTTTTAAAACCTAAAGACTAGGTGCTTAACGCGTTCAAGTTCTTCCATGCTTATGTTGAGAGAGAGACAAAAAGAAAATTAAAATGTATTAATGTAGACAATAATGGTAAGTACAAAAGGTCATTTGAGTAGTATTGTAGATTCCATGGAATTAGACTTGAGAAGGTTGTACCAAAAACCACTCAACACAATAGTGTTGCAAAAAGAATGAATAGAATAATTGAAAAAGGATCAAATGTATACTTTCTGATGCAAAGCTTCCAAAATCATTTTGGTGAGAGGCTATGCACACTACAATTGATTTTATTAACCTTTTTCTTTCAGCCCCTTTAAATAGTGATGTACTTGAGAGAGTTTGGATCAGGAAAGATGTTTCTTATAAATACTTGAGGGTGTTTGGTTGTAGAGCATATGTTCACATCCCTATAGATGAGAGATCGAAGTTTGATGATAAAGTAAAGGACATGAAGAATTTGGGTTCAGATTATTAGATCAAGTGGAAAGAAATTAATTAGAATTAGAGATATTGTGTTTCTTGAAAATTAGATGACAGTGAAGAGAAAAGTAATAAGACTCAGTTATCTCCAAAGATTCTTATTATTTCAAATTCAATTTCTCCACCTGTAGTTAATGATGATTATAATAGAGGTGAAGAGGATGATAATAATAGTCCAGTAGAATCAGTTGAGCAAGCACCTCCAAAACCACTTGTATTACAAATTGAGCTAGAATTGAGGAGATCCACTAGAGAACGGTGACCTTCCACTAGATATCCTCTATATAAGTATGTGATATATTTTATAGATGGAGAGGAGCCAAAATATTTTAAAGAGGTTATATTTTATCAACATAAAAGTGAATGAGTTAAGGCCATATAAGAGGAGATGAAATTTTTGAATGAGAACCACACTTATAAGTTAGTAAAGCTTCATAAGGGAAAGATGGCACTAAAGAACAAATAGATTTACAAGTTGAAGACTAAGAATAATTCATAACAGCAGTATAATACTAGATTGGTTGTGAAGGGTTTTAGTCATAAGAAAAGTATTGATTTTAAGAAAATATTTTCTACTGTGGTGAATATGTCTTCTATTCGAGTTGTTCTGGGATTAGCAGCTAGCTTGAATTTGGATATTGAACAGTGTAATATAAAGATAGCTTCCTTGTATAGTGACTTAGAAGAGGAAATATACATGAAGAAACATGAAGGGTTTAGTATCAAAGGCAAAAAAGAATTTTATGCAAGTTGAAGAAAATTTTGTTTGGACTAAAATAGGTGCCAAGACAGTGGTACAAGAAGTTTGATTCTTTCACGGAGAATCATAGTTTTGGTAAGATTATGTCTGACGATTGTGCTTTTGTGAAGAGTTTTGTAATAGTGATTTTATCATTCTTTTTGCTTTATGTAGATGACATGCTAATTACTAGCCAGGATTCTAGTAAGATTGATCATCTGAAGAAAGAGCTTAACAAGTCTTTTGCAATAAAGAACTTAGAACCGATAAAATAGATTCTTGGCATGAAGATTTTCCATGCTAGAAAATTTGAGAAATTATGGTTATCTCAAGAAGCATATTTAAAGGGTTCTTGAAAGATGTAACATGGGCAAGGAAAAATCTGTTCATTCTCCATTTACAGGCCACTTCAAGTTTAGTTTTGATCATTGTCTTATAAGTGAGAAAGAAAAGCAAGAGATGAGAGGGGTTATGCTCTAGCAAGATATTACTCATGCAGTTTGTATAGTCAGTGAGTTTCTCTCCAATCCGGGCAAAAAGCACTGGATAGCTATAAAGTGGACTCTCAGATATCTCAAAGGCGCTTCCAGAGCATGTTTATGTTTTTGTAATGAAAATCTTGTGTTACAAGAATATGTTGATATTGATATGACAATCTCATGGCATATTAGGATATTTGCTGACCTTTGCAAGGAGAGCAGTCTTATGGCAGTCTAAACTTCAGCAGTGTACTGCTTTGTCTACAATTAACGTAGAGTATATATATTACAATCATTGAAGGTTGTAAAGGAACCTTGTGGATCAAGAATTTCCTACAAAAGCTTGGTGTGAAACAAGATAGCTATATAATGTACTACAATATTTAGAGTGCCATTCACTAGACAAAGAATTCGACATATCATTCTAAATCAAGGTATATTGATATAAGGTACCATTTGATATAAGACATGCTTGAGAAGAAACAGACGTAATTTAAAAAGATTCACATAACGGAGAATATGTTATATATGATGACAAAGTCATTATCTAAGGAGAAGCTGAAAAGCTATAAGCAGAGATCAGGCTTGGTGGTGCTCCTTACATGATTTGGAAAAGGAAATTTGTTGGGCTCATCTCATTTGGGTTGTTCAAGCCCAAGTTTCATTAATTTGGGTATTTAAGCAATTAAAGGAAACAAGTGGGGCTACGTCAATTAGCCAATAGAAAACATTATATAAAGAAGAATAAGTGGAGTGGTAGCAACATTAACAATCGTAAAAGGATGAGAGAGAATGAGAGAGACAGTGGCGTAATATTTGTTTTGGGGGCAAGGGTTTCAATCTTTGATTGGACGATCTGAAGGCGATTTTAACCTTGTTTTTTTCTCAAATTTTGAGTGTAAGTTTCTGGCATTGCTCTCTATATTATACTTGTCTTGATTTTTATTTATCTTCTCGTTGACTGTTATTTCAGATACCTACTTGGAAATATAACAACATGTTACTGTAAGTCGAGATTATTAAGATTCTTGATATTATTAGCTTTTAGTATTATTTAGTGAAGAATTTGTGCTATAATTCTATTAATACAATGGAAGATTATAATATATTACAGTCTTGTGGTTTTTACTGTTTTGGGCTTTTCAAATAAAAATATGTATCTCTTGTGGTTAATTTATTATCTTGAATTGTGTTTGTTTATTTTTTGCTTATTAATTTATGATACACATCTTATTTTAATCAAGCAAAGAAAGAAATAATTTGTTTCCGCTTAATTTTCAACTGCTTGTGTAGGTTCTTTTCCGAACAAATTCAAACCTATCAAAATTTCAAATTGTTGAAAAAATACGTACTAAGAAGCAGAATGTTTTTTGGATATTACGAGGAACCAAAATAATGTAATAAACAAACAAACTATTGAACTAAGCCACAGGATTTGCCCTGGGAATTTATCCGGGACGAACCGGGTTTAATTTTTTTTTTTTGGTCATTGAGGACCCTTTTTTTTCAGGTGCAAGGGACAATGGTCACTGGACTCACTGCAACCATACTGCACAATTATATATGATGTATGCACCTCATTGATTATTAGTTTGAAAAATCTATGGTGACCCTTTTTGATGAGTAACCGAAGGAGATGACGACACTCAAGACGGAATAATGTCTTGGATCATAAGAAATGATGGGTTAGAGAAGTAATGTTAAATTAATGCAAGTTTAATGAGAATAACATGATGCATATTTACATTTTCTGTTCAAATTTAGGTTTTATATTTGAATTCATTTAAAATTAACATCGGTTATATAGAGTTAAAAATTAATTACCTAAACAAATACATTTCGCTTTTATAATTCACAAAATTTTCACAATGATTACTATTTTTTTCAGCATAATAGCAAGATTATTTTATAAACTACAAAATACCAAACTGGCCCCAAATTAACCAGAATGTGATATGATTTTATTTGCTATGTATATATATAGGAGAGAGATGAATGTATGTATGTATGTATGTATATGTACATGTATATGGTAACTTATAGATGCTTAAAATTTGTGTCAGAATGGAAATAATCTCTATCTCTGTGTGTACAAAATTTCATGAATGTGGCTTCATGCTCGATCATATACTTACAAAATAAATTATCAATCTTGATCAAGAAGAAATCGAACCCTTAAACCTCTCGATTTGCTGATATTATTATTATTATTATTATTATGCTTCTTGAGACAAGATTTCAGCCCTGCGCTGGGCAGCGGTTCTTCATCAGCATTGTTAACATTCTCAACCGATAAATAAACCTCTTCCTCTGATTGTTGTTCATTTTGGGAAAGACCCATGTCGTTTTGCCATTTCTTAACTTCCTGTTGTTTCTTGGGAGAGACAACAACACTGTCCTTCTGCTGGCAGCTTATTACTGATTGCTTTCTGTAGAATTTACTTTGGTATTTCTGATCACCAGTACCAACACAATATTTATAAGGCGAATCTTCAGCTGCAGCCACATCATCACACTCGATGTTCACTTTAGAATTCTCCGAAAATTCCATTGCAAAATTGTCTTTCTTTACGAGCAGATGAAACTGATGATGATGATCATGATCATGCTGCAGTAGGTAATAATATTTTCTCTCTGTAACTTTCGGACGAGAACTGAAGCTGCTGAAATCTTCTTGTTCATCATGATCATGCCGTTTTGACTGCAGCAAACGACGAATCGTGTGATAAGGAACAACATAAAAGACTCTACCAGGTTTCAAAACTGATTCAGGCCGAACCACAATCCATGGAAACTTGAACACATCCGGCCTCGTAACACAGTGTTTAGGGTTTCTTTTCATGACTTGTGCAGCAGTAATTGGGCTCCTGTAAATTTCTACAAAACCTCCAGGATACACAAGTTTTAATACATCGTTCTCCCTGGAAACGGAACACATTTTAGTAATTAGTCAGAAAAATTTAAATAAATTCGCTGAAAGTTTTGAAAGAAGGAAACCGAGAAGATTAGCAGCTCTTGTTTCTCAACTTATGCACGCCTTTATGGCTAAGGGACAAAAATATTTTTAGCGGATAAACTTATGCAGACGTGGGAGTATTCGCTCTATTATGGGGCTCAAACTGGACGCCATTGAAAAAGATGAAGACAAAACTATAGAAATTTTCAATCTCTTGCCTTGTAATTCTATTTTATTTTATTTTTTATTGGTAGATCCTATAGATATATATATTTTATAGTTATCTTATATATAATATCCTATATGTTGTCTATTAGCTTAGTGATTTTTTGAAGGCTTTCCAAGAAAAATTATGCTTCACATTTAAGATTGAAGTTTAGGAAAGACTATATATCTTTCATAAAAATTGCATCAAACAACATCTCTTCTATTACACTTAGAGGTTAGAGATTGTTTGTTAAATGTTTAAAGTCCAAAATTTTATTAAATTCAAATCTTTTTTATAATTTACTTATTTACTTTTTGTAACTTATTTATGATTTTCAGATATTTACATTTAAATAGAAAAAGTAAATTGTTGTAATTTCATCTGAATGGAAAAAGGTCCAAATGAGAAATAGATATTATATTCGAAAATATAGAATATATTTATTTCCTAAACTGTAAAATCTAATATATTTTTTTTGTCTTGATTTGAAAGAATATAAATGTCAAATAACTATATTTAATATGTTTTTTACTTATGAAAACAAATAAGATGCTACTAATATTCAAATACTAAAAAAATAAAAACAAACATACATTCGTATATTTGTATTTAGACCCATTCAAATTATAAAAATAATTCAGACACATTCAAATTTCAGATAAAAAATAAATGCTACCTTAATATTTAATTTATGCAATTGATCCATTAGACTTTTGTCTACTTTAAAATTATATATATATATATACACACACACACACATATATATATATACATGTGTATATGTATATATATATATATATGTGTGTGTGTATATGTATATATATATTTGTGTGTGTATATGTATATATATATGTGTGTGTGTGTGTGTGTGTGTGTGTGTTTTTAATATTTCTATGAAATCAGATAATTAATGGCATAATTATCCCAAGTAAGCGCACATCTAATTTCTATTTTAATTAGTAGCCCACTATTAAGCAAATTTTCTGACTGGGCCCCTACTTACCCATTATAGCTAGCAGGAAGATTAACGTTCTTATTTTCTCTTCTTCGCCTTTACCGTTGAAACTTGAAAGTGGGCTTGAGCGGGCTATAGATTCTAACTTAATGGACCGAGGAATATGGCAGATTAAATTAGTGTTTTTTTTTGTCCTAGTAACGACAACCAAATACCACACATGAAACTACGGATGGTAATAAATTTCGGCCCGCATCCTTAAAAATATGAAAGATTAAGATTTGGAAAAATTTAGATCTACATGTTAAAAAATGTATATTCGAATCTTAAAAAGATTCATGCAAATCCGGATCTTGATGTAATTGTATGCGAAAAATTGGATATTCAAATCTGTATTATTTATAACTAAATTATTTGTTTAATTAAATTTCAATTGAAAAATATATAAGTTCAATTATTTATTTAAGATGTATAAGCATAATTAACTCTATAATCTTCATTAAGATCTGCATTTTATAATCTTCATTTTTAAGATATGAAAGATTCAGATCCGAAAAAATTTAGATCTGCATGTTAAAAAATGTATATTCGAATCTTAAAAATTAAGATTCATGCAAATCCAGATCTTGATGTAATTGTATCAAGAAAACCAGATATTCGAATCTGCATTATTTATAACTAAATTATTTGTTTAATTAAATTTCAATTGAAAAATATATAAGTTCAATTATTTATTGAAGATGTATAAGCATAATTAACTCTATAATCTTCATTGACTATGAAAAATATGTTAAAAAATAAATAATAATAATAATAATAATTAGAGAATATTGTAATAAATCGGTTTACCTCAGATATATATATTTTTTTATGTTTGGTTTATGTTAGGAAATTATCATTTGTGAATTTATGATATTGCAGTACGTTATTTATGTTAAATTGATGTTGAATAGATTGTTGAATTATAATTGGATCTTATTTAATATTATTAGATAAATTATTGAATTTAAAATTATATTTAAATTTATTATTATGCGGATCAGGATATCCAAAAAATCTACCTGCAATCAATGTGGATATTACTCGCATCCGGATCCACATATGTTTTTTTATAGATTCGGATGCCAAAAGTTCAATGCGGATCTGGGTTTGGACACACCTACATTTGGATCTGGATTCGATTGTTATCCCTACATGAAACCTTCAATATGTATATCCCATACTGTAAACTAAAATCTAAATGTTAAATTACTATGTTTAAGATGCTTTTTACTAAAGAAAACAAATAAGATGCTACTAATATTCAGATATTAACAAAATAAAAATAAATATATAATTTAGATATTCGTATTCAAACTTATTTAGACACATTCAATTTTTAGATAACAAAACAAATGCTACCTTACTTCCTAATATATGCAATTGACCCATTAGACTTTTATCTACTCTCTCTATATATAATTATAATATTTCTATGAAATCAGATAATTAATTGCATAATTATCCATAGTAAGCACATATTTGATTTCTATTTCAATTAGCTGCCCACTATCAAGCCAATTTTCTATTTCAGCGCCTACTTACCCGTTATGGTTGTTTGTCTAGAGCAGGAGGATTGACATTCTTATTTTGTACACTTGAACACACTTGAAAATATGAGACAAAATGAGATGAATAAATTGATTGGAGAATATTTTATTATGTTTCTAGTTTCTCTTCTTCGCCTTTACCATTGAAACCCCAAAGTGGGCTTGAGCGGGCTACAGATTTCAACATAATGGACCGAGGAATATAGTTGACTAAATTATTTTTTATTTGTTACTTCCTAGTAACAACAACCAAATACCACATATGAAACGTTCTGTATTCCATCTTATACTGTAAATTAAAAATGAAGTAATACCTGTTTTTAAAAAAATTACGTTCTTATCCACCTTTGCTGCAGATTCTTTCCATAACACATGTCAAGTCCTCAAGCCACCTGCTACCACGTTTCAGTTTCTTCCCATGCACCATTGGATAGAGGTTGCGGCCTCAACATAATTAATAAGTATTTTGTCATTCTCTTTTCTCTCCCTCTCTCACACTTATGAACTCACAGTTCGAAAATATCTCCATTGATCCACCACCATCGCCATTATTAACGGAAATGGAATTCCAAGAAGAAAATGGAAACGAAGAATTCTTGCCCTTAATGCTTAAACCATCAGGATGGTTCACTAAACTAGTGTCTTTACAAGCTGATATAATCTACAACTGCATAGTCAACCTCTCATCACCAATTTGTTCTCTCTTTTCCGTTGCCTCTGACTCTTATCAGCGTGCCGAGAAAACAGCAACAAGTGTGGAAATGGCAGTGCAGAAAATGCCTTCGAAGCTCACTCATGGCAGTGCAATAATGCTCAGGAAAATATGTTTTGGGTTTCTGGGTGCCATTCAAGTTTGCTTGCTTATGATGTTTCTGCTTGTTTTAGCAGCTGTTTTGGGTGTTGGCTTGGTGCAATTGTGGCTGGAGGACCCTGTGTTTGTGAGAGACAGATTGTTCTTTGATTATACTGATGCTAATCCTCAGGCTATTTTCCCAGTTGCTGGCGTTCGCGTAGCTGGAAAAGGCAAGAGCCAAAATGGGGTACCTGTTGCCCACACTTATCATGTCTCATTGCTTCTTTTGATGCCTGAATCAGCATATAATCGAGACATTGGGGTTTTTCAGGTATCTTAAATACATAATCTCTTTAGTTTGTTACCATTGATTATTAAATTTTGGTTTGACGGGGCATAACCGAGAAACCATAAATTTGTGTAGGCTTAACATTAAAATCTGTAAATTTGAGGGGTTCGAATGTAAAAGACACAGAAATCATCAAATTAAAGTAGCATTTTTTTTTTCCATATTTCTCTCAAATCTAATTAAGTTTGAATACAATACGAATATCTTTTATTTAAGTATCATCTTGATTGCTTTTATAAATAAAAAAATATTTTAAACATAATTATTTGACATTTATGTAATTGAGAATTAAAAAATTAGATTTTATAGTTGAGGAAATAAATATATTTTATAGAAATATATTCAAAATATTTATTCATTTAAATAAAATTCACAAAAATTTCTTATTTGAATATTTAAATGTAAATTAGACATAAATTATAAAAAGGTAAAAAAGCAAATTCTAGAAAATATTTGAAATTAATAAAATTTTATAAAATATTTTAAATTAATAAAATTTCAAACTTCAACCGTTTACCAAATAGCTCCTAAATCTGTAAAATTCAGTCCTTTCTTATGTTGGAGGCAATAGTATGTCATGCGATCAAAATTGGTTTTATTAAATAAGTTGTTTTATCAGTTGAGTGCAGAAATCTTGTCCAACAATGGGAATGTGATAGCAAAATCTAGTCAACCATGTATGTTGCGATTTCGCAGCCTCCCAGTTCGACTGATTCGAACATTTCTTACGGGAATACCCCTTTTACTAGGAATTTCAGATGAAACCCAGAAAATTACTATCAAAATTTTGAAGCACAAAGAAGGGAATGAAAGAACTGGAGCAATCAGAGTTACATTGAGTCCAAGGGCTGGAACTTCAACTTCCCCACAGTTGTATGAAGCTGAAATCCTACTTAACTCGCATCTACCTTGGAGTAAACAGCTTGTCCACAACTGGAAATGGACATTTTATGTTTGGACATCAACCTATATATACATTCTGCTACTCATAATTCTCATCAGCTGCTGTAAACAAGTCTTATTTCCACTAACAGTAGATACTTTCAGAGATCAAGAACCTGATAGCATTGAGACAAATTTGATGCCTGAAGAGTTGGGAAAACTGCAAAGATGAACCAGATATGAAAAGGAAATTCCAGAATCATTGAGAAGATGGCAACCAAGCAGAAGAAAACAAAAGGCAATCTATCTACATGAGGTTGTGCCCAGTTCCAAAGCTAGTGCTGCCTCATCAGCATCAGGGGTAAAGATAACCAGGGAAGATACTACTAGTATAATTGTGGAAGAAGAAACTGGGGACTCTGAATCAGTGTGTCTAGGAGGTAGGGTTCACTAGATCCCTTTCAAAAAGGCTTTCAAATATGTATTTTGTGTCAAAAGGATCAGTACTCAGGCTGGTTAAAAACTAATGGAATTTATTTCAATTGATCCTAATGTGAAACTGGGAATTTTATGAGAAAAATTCTAATGCTAGCAGCTTATTAAGCCTCCCAATCATTTCAAAAAGTTGAACAAGTAAAATTTCAAAAACAAGTAAAAGTAAAAGAAACATTAATTTAACCGCAAATGACAATTTCTTGTACAAGCTCTCACAAGAAACTGAAACCTGGAGGAGAGAGTAGACCAATCAAAATAGTTGACAAGGAATTGAAACCAGGAGGGGAAATTGGACCAATCACTTTTCACCATATGACTGAGTTATTCTCTGTAGAACTAAAAGAAAAAAGATTGATGAAAATGTGGTTATGAAAATGTGGTTTTTAAACAGGTGGTACTGATGCAAAGAATCTTTTGAAACTCAATTCTACCATTTTAATAATCAAACCACAATGCGATTCATAAAACGGTGTCGTGTCAAGACTATGTTATCATACTTAGACGACTATGTTATCATACTTAGACGTCAGGCTCAATGTGATTGATAAAAGATAAAAGATTATACAAGAGGTGAAAAGATGAGTAAACTAAGATACATAAGCATTGGAAGGAAGCAGAAAAGTAACCTTTTGAAGAGTACACCAATAAATAAAACTTCTATTGTGTTTCTGCACCGTCGTGGTTTTGATTCTCAGGTACTTTATCTCCATTCTTGGTGTGTTTGCTTCTTCGTTCCGAGACAATCTGGCCAACTTTGACATATTTTTCCATGAATTTATATTCCCAATCTTGTAGAACTTCAAGCTCAGAATCAGTAAGGCCTTCGGTATTCCCAGTTAGGTCTTGAGGGTCAAAAGACATAAGAGCCAAGGCTCTACTGGCGTCCCTTCCAGCAAACATAGCATATGGCCCTCCAGGTCCATAGAACATCCTGCACAGGAAGGTTGAGTAAGATCCATGTTCAAGTAAATAAAATTTAGCAAGTAATAATACATTCATCTTTAGAGATAACAGTAACAAGCTTCAGGAAAATAGATTATAATACAGAAAATTAGATAAATTCAATCGTCAAGGCTTCAGAAGAAGAAAATGACTAAAGCGGCTTTATGTTGCCAAAGATCAAAATTGAGAAATAAAGTATGTAAATTGAATATTTCAGATTACTGAAGTAAAACCCAAATAATAGCTAATTGGCAGGAGAACTTGTCCAAAGAAAAAGCCTAAATTGAATGTGAAAGTGATTTCAAGGGCATTGTGTAAAGTTTAGACAGATTATAACCAAAATCCATGCAACACAACAGCATATCATTTTCTCTTAATGGGTCTCTTAATTTGATTTACGAATTTCTAGCAAAGTTCAAATCCAACTCCAAAATTGTAACTAACAAAAACTTCACTGTAAATCATCTTCAGAAGTTGTTTATCCTTGGACAGGTTCATAGAAAGTAAGAGTACGTCATGTGTAAGCTTATCCCCTTCATCATTTTTCCCATCCAACTCTAGCTAAAAAACGACATTAAATAATTTTTTTAAAAGACAAATACAAATTCTCACAGAAACTTAGATTGTACACCTTCGATCTAGAGTATTAGCAATAATTGAAATAAGGGTGCGAACTACAAATTGAAATTCAATTTTGTAGTAGCTGCCATGCCAGTGCGTTACTCTTAAAGGGATTGTTCGCTTGCTGTGCTTTGGCTTTTAAATCACAACTCCTAAGAAATTGATGCTCCAGCCGTGATAATTTCTAGTTAATATAAATTTTGAATTACTGAATTTGACAATTAATAAAGACAATAAAAGTTTTTCATCAAACAAACGATGTCTAAATCTCAATAATGCAAGTTCTAACTCAATCCATCAATGAAGAGCAGTTCAAACAAGAAAACCGCTACTGAAACAAAAAAATAGAATTAAAGCAATGTACCTGGAGCAAGAGACGTCATAGATTTGCCCCTTGATAGCCATCAAAAGAGGCTTATTAGGGTCAGAACCATCATAAGCTCTCAATTCATGTTCAGAGACATCTCCTAGCTGCACCGTTTCGGGGATCACCGTTTGGTTAGAAAACTTAGCCGCCGCCGACGCCGCGGCGCTGGTGCTGATGAGCTTGTTCTTCAAGTCTTCTGGCGGCTCTGGGTCAACAAACATGCTACAAACCGCTTTATAAACCACATACATAAGGGCCAGGATTGTGAAAAAAGCCGCCGGTGATAGTCCGGTGTAGGTGGTGATAGTGTCCATCGCCACTGCGTAAAGCGCCGCCATTGTGTAAGCTTCTTAATTAATTTGGGTGTTCCTTTTTTTTTTTTTAATTTAATTTTAAACGAAGAAAAAAGCTCACCAACCAAACTTCGCTCTGCTCGTAAGTTTAACCTACCACCACAAGCTCACCAACCTCGAATTGACTTCTAAAATAACTATTTTATCCTGGGTGGCATCGGTTCAGTTCAGTCCCGTTTCGGGATAAATTTTTAGTTTTGGATCGATTTAGATATGAAATTTAAAAAAATCTTTCAAATTTTATGAAAATAAAAACCCAACCAAAATCGACAGGTCAGTTTCGGTTCGGTTCGGTTCTGGTTCGGCTTTAGTTTTCAGTTTCGGATCGATTTCGGTTATCTTAACGATTTTATTTAAATAATTAATTTTTCAGTTCATCTTAACGGTTTGATTTTTTATTCAGTTTTTTAGATCATTTTCTATTTTAAACTCTGTACAATAATTTTTTTATTTTTAGTACTTATATAATATATTCATAGTATGTATAATCTATGATTTCATCCATTAATCTACAATTTCATCAATTACCACAGCATCATCAAAATATACCATAATCTACTACTACCACTACCAAATCATTCATCATCATCACCAAATTAACTTAATATAATCCATAACATAAATCCATGACAACATAAAAAAAAAAATGTTATTACCTTGTAAAAATTAACTCTTTTCGGAGATTGCATATATCCATAACAATAAGAAACTATTACAATGTAAAAATTAAAAATCAATCATAAGAAATGCCATTACTTTGTTCCTCTGTCCCTCCAACTTCTTCCAATTTTAATAACTTTTAACATCCACACTTCTCAACTTAAATCTACACAAATAAAATTGAAATGAGTAAAGTACTATAAATATAACTATAAAAATAATATATCAAATTCATATAAATGATACATTTTATTGAAATGATTAAAGTAAACATCACTCAATCACCAATTGATTCTTTACTGCTTGTGCTTGTTGTGCTAGCATTGGTCTCACAAATTTTACAAAGAAATAAAATAGATATATGAAAATTATTATTTATAATATTAAATATTACAAATAAATTATCCAAAGTCAACAAAAACATGTTATTACCTTCTTCAACAAGTTCATAAAATTCAGTTTCTTCCTCGGTTGGCTCTATTATGCAATCTCCGAAAAGAGTTAATTAAAGCCAATTTTGAGTGCAAATTAAGGACTCAACTGTTTTAGAAGTCAAAGAACTCCTAAATGGGTCGAGAATGCGACTCCCAGTGCTGAATGCCGACTTCAAAGCAACGGTGAAAACTGGAATTGCCAAAACATCTTTGGAAATCTGAGACAAAATAGGATACCTATGCCAATTCAAGCTCCACCAATTCAAAATATCAAAGTTGGCATTCATCATTTTCGTTTTATCCAACAAGTATCTTTCAACCTCATTTTGCCCACCATATCCATCTTGTATACTTGCTTTCATCTTTTTATATTGTGCAAAAGGATCAAGAGAACTAGAGTCAGCACACTCACTAATTCCACTAGTTTGAACTATGTAGCTAGTCTTAGTAGCACTGTTTGGATCACCAAAATTGTAACTTTGATAAAGCTTCATCAACAACTTTTTAAGCCTATTACATAACTCCTCAACCTTCTTGGTATCATACAAACTACTAAAGTACCATATAACAAAGTCCATTTTACATTGAGGATCAAGTACTGCTGCTAAAACAACAACATGTTAACCTTCTCTAAATTATCACTCCAACATTTGGCAAACTTTGTTATCATATGTTTGACCATGTAGCTTAACAAAATATCTTCACTATCATCAAGAGACTTCAAATGAATTTGAACTTTCCACATCTCATTCAAATTATTATTCGCAGACACAAATTTAGAGTTACTAAATTTCAAGGTCACATCATAAAAGACTGATAGAAATTTGACTAACCTTCTTGCATTGTCCCAAGCATCTTCCATTGGTGGCCATACCCTGTATTTTTCATTCTCATTCTCATTCTCTCCATCAGCTCCGAACCAATTAACATAGTGCCCATCTTCGTCTTTTAATCTATCAAATGCTTTTTCAAATTTCAACGTGGATCTCAACATCAAGAATGTTGAATTCCACCTAGTCGGCACATCTAACACCATAAACCCATTATATGAGATTTTTTCCGCATCAACACAAGCTTTGGATTTTTGCAACCTCGATGGGGAAGATCTAACGTATCTCACTGCATTGCGAATACTATCTATTAATGTCATCACCACATCCAACCCATCCGTCACAATCAAATTTATTATATGTGCCGAACATCTCACATGCATATACGAACCATTTAAAACCAACGAATCCCGACTCTAATTTCCTAACTTCTTCTTCAAATAATTGACTGCTTTTTCATTAGCACTTGCATTGTCCATAGTAATTGTGAACAACTTTCAATACCCCAATCAATCATACACTTCTCAATAAGCTTCCAAATGGCCTTTCCTTTATGGTTAAAAATATGAGCAAAACTAAGTATTCTCTTATGCAACTTCCATTTTTTGTCAATAAAATAAGCTGTTATCACCATATAATTACACATTTGAATTGAAGTCCAAGTATCTATAGTGATACATACCCTTTGATGATTTGCAATGAACATACTTTTCAAAATATTCTTCTCATTCTCATATAATTGAAGAATATCCCTTATAATTGTCTTCCGCGATGGCACATCAAACTTTGGACAACAAGTAGCCATAAACTCCAAAAACCCTTCAGCCTCCACAAATTTAAAGGGTAACTCATCTTTAATAATCATCTTTACATGTGCCTTCCTACAAGCTTCTTTACTCAAACCCACAAAAACAAGCTTATCATTACCAACACCTTTTTCACGAGCTAAAGCATAATAATTTTCATCCTCTTTAGGCTTCAATTTTTTATACACAGGACATCTTTTTAACAAATGATTTCTTAAGCCAGAAGTTCCTTTAATACTTTCACATATATACTCCTTACAATAGTTACACTTCGCTTTTTTTTCTCCAGGTAGCTTTGAAAATGATTGCCAAACATTTGATCTCAAGCGCTTGGCTATTTTTTCATTTTGAATATCCTCCTCAAAATCGTCTTTCATAATCTCCTCGACAACATTATTATTTTCTTCCATTCTGCACACAAGGCCTACTATAATCAATGTATAATAAACAAAAATAAAATAATTTACAAATTTGTATGTGAAAAAAAAGAAAGAATTTTGGACTAAAATGAAGAATTTTAAAAAGTATAGTTACTGTTTTTAATATTAAAACTTTTTGCCCAAATTGTAAATAAAATAAAATAAGTTTCTATGTCATAATACAAATTAACAAAAACTTAGGGATTCAAATGATATTTTATCTTGTTGACCTTCGGTCAAGGACTATTTTGAAATGTTTGTAAACAAATTAGATAATAACATAATTCCTATATGCAAACATTTCCTAAATATTAGGTCATTGTAAAATTTTATAAAGCAAAGGGAGCCAAATGATATTATCCTTTCATCATCTTCAACATTTCGTTCTTCCTTAACCAGCTTCGCCAGCAACCCAGATTTGAAACAGAAAAATAAAAAAAATACAGTAACATACTCATATCCAGGCAAAGCTAACAAAATTAACTATTACTTTACTATTAATAATTTAAGCAAACATGAAATAAGAAAAGATTTAGGAGATATTTAAAAAAAAAACAGACCCATTTAAAAAAAAAAATAGGGCAATTGAAATACTTGGCTAATTAGAGAGTGATAGAAGGAATATTAGCAATAGGACGGCGGCAAGAAGAAAGTAAACAAGTTAAAAGTGGATGGGAGTTTAGATTTGGGTTGTGGGTTGTGATTTGTTGATATTTGCTGTGAGTGTGTGATGAAAAATTACAAATGGTAAAAATAAGAAAAATTTCCAATTTGTCTATTATATGTTGCAGCAAAATTACGAAAATACTTAAATTTCGGTTCGGTTCAGATTTTGTAATTTTTAATCCGAAAACTGAATTCGGTTCGGTATTTATAAATTCAGATTTTTTATTTTAAAAAAACCGAACCGAAACAAAAAAAAACCAAAAAAAAAAAACCTGAACCGAACAAAATTTTTTTCGGTTTTGGTTCGGTTTTGCCCACCCTTAATCCTAGATGTAGAAGAGTATTTATCATTTTTTATTTTAGATATCAGAGTAAAAAATCGAAGAAATTCTAACGAAATTAAAATTTATAATATTTAAGAATTTTTTAATTAATTTATATTATAATTTAATTTAGTTTCTTATTTAGAGTTTTATTCTTTATGCATTATTTATTTGAGTTATATCTCTAATTTTGGCATAAGTCTGATTAAAATAGGTTTTTTAGTGAAATTAAGATAAGCCGTAGTTATTATAAATAAGTGTCTTTTGTAACTTTATAAACAGGCCTTGATTATTTGTTATTGATTATTTCTTACAATAAATTATACATTTGAGTTCAATGATATATTTAGTCTCAAGGTCTGTGTGAATTTTGGTGTTTTAATTAATTTTTGACATTCTGTCAAATCAACGAGTTCAACCCTCTTCAAAATATTCTTTTCACTCAACGTGCATTTAGTTCATTCTTTTATTTCGATGTTCTCTACAATCAACGGAATATTATAACATTAAACTTTCGCTACATCAGCTTGGTATTAAAGCTAAAAGATGGTATTGCAAATCTACCCCTATTTATCACCAAACCTTTTCTTTTTTCTTTTTAGTGTTTAGTTTATTTTAGTTTATTTCAAAAAGATAAAAATAAAAAATCCCAAATTATCGAACCCAAGCTAACATTCACTATCGGCCAACACCACCATAGACTCACCAGCCATGGCGGACCAAACCCCAACCATCATAACCTAATTCCCGCCAACAGAACCACCACATGAGCCATAAAAAAATTGTGAGCTCCGCCACCCCTATCATTGCCATTCTCACCGTTCTAATCATCATCTTCACCATCTAGAACCACCGTCACCTTCTCCATCTATAGTTTGTCTAATTCCAACCATTGTCGAGACTAATTAGTCGTTGGAGTCATCGTAACCAAACCAAAATCATGGCCCAAATTAACATATCGATCAACCACTACCATTGCGAGTTTATTATCATTTTCGATATAAGTTTGGAAATATCGATCAACCACTACCATTGCGAGTTTATTATCATTTTCGATATAAGTTTGGTCCCAACTGCCGTCTCTTCAAGATTCGGTTTGCTTTGCTTCAAATCATGGTCACCAGTCGCTAGCAGCACCAGACCTTGAAAGTTAGGTTATTGATAGTTTTAACCTAGTACTTTCTTTTACTTAAAGTATTATTTTAAATCTTTTGATCTCATAAAAACCCAAAAAAAAAAAAATTTGAATCATGAAACCACAACATTGTCGTGAAGATTTCCTTTTGAAATAAGATGATTTAGTTAAGATGTTGAGGATTTCGCATTTAAAGAGAAACTATGAAATAGAAAATCTTTACACATAAAGCAAAGATATGGATTTGACAAAGTTGTTTGTGATGATGCATGTTATAAGGATAATAAGGAAAATAGTGACTTTGCTTCACTTGACAATATTATTTCTTCTAAGGAGAATATTAATTGGCCATTCACTTTGACAATAAATTCTCCACACACAGATATTGATTTGGATCAACTGTTGAAATTTGATTACTATCTTGATATTGTGGAACAAGAGTAGTTGTTCATACATCTTTTCATCTTGTGGAGCAAAGAGATGTGGTTATTGATACAATCTCTTATTGTGTTTTTGATTTGCCTAAAAAGACAAAGAAGGTTGTGATATTTTTCAACGGTCAGTGGATTATGAAAAGAAATCATTTTTCCTCGATTATGTTGAAATTCGGTATGAATGCAAAAACGTATTGTTGAAGAAATTATTTATAGAAGAATTTATTTCACGCTATTGGAGTGATTGGATGGACATCACTACAAAAGTTGGAAAATTTAAAGTTCATCATCTATATTGAAGCTCTATTTTGAAAGTTAATCCTTATTCACATTAAATGTTCTAGGAGACTGCAACAAGCATAATTCAAGAACTAGCATTAATGATGTAGAGTAAGAAATTAAAGAAACCCTAATGAGATTGAAATTTATAATATTTAGGGACATTTTAATTAATTTATATTCTAGTTTAATTTGATTTTAGTGAGGCATAACTTTCTCACTTGAATAAATATAGTAGAATTAATTTTCCAACCTAACAAATGTCCTTGTGTATTAAAATAATAATAATAATACAAATTTATGATAGTAAATTCTAAAGTAATGATGACATAATTGATGATATAAGTAATGATGCAATGAGAGATGTTTGTAGAAATATTTACAAATTGTATAATTTACAAAAACATTTATGAAAGGATAAACCTCAACCATTAATCAAGAGTTATGGTGGCAAAATCCTAGCTATCCATTAGCTTTCGAAAATCTTATAAATACACCTAGCCCTTTCATTTTTCATATCACTTTAGAAATTCTATCATCTTCTATTTTAAGTAATAATATCAAAGAGTAGAGAAATCCTCAAGTGAGGAGTGTCAAGAGAAGTCGAGGTTAAGAGGTAAGTAACACTCCAATTGTAACGTATGGACAAAGTTCTTTTTTTTTTATACTTAAATTTATCTTTAGTTATTTATTTATCTTATAATGGCTATTATGATGTGATTGTTTATTATTTAATTCATATATGGTCAGCTATGCTGCCTATACTGTGATACTTTATTATGAAATGGTCAGCCTACAACCTATATTATAATAACATTTTATTTAATCTTTATATGGTCATCCTTGTCACCTATATTAGAGATTACTGTCTTTAAAATGCTTTTTATGGTTGGCACTGTTGTATATCTAGGAACTTTACACGTTATGACATAGGTAGCATTGAACACATGCATTTCATATTAACATGTTAAGATTGCTTTATAAAGAAGAAATTTTAAAAATGAGTTTTGTGAAATAGGTTGTTGTACTTCCAACGTGGTAAAGTTTCCAAAGAGAGCAAGCCTTCAAAGCTAAGTAGAGAATAATCTTACAAGGATGGCGACACGAAATGCCTAAAAGATCAAATATTAATTTAGGCGGCCCAAGGGAATGTTGCTTAAAGAATAAAAAGTGCCAACCTTATAGTACAACATACTTAGGACCTTAATATAGCTATTTTTAAGTTTCTTTTAAAGATTTAATGTTCATAAGACCATTTATGTGCATAGTAATCAACACATGCATCAAAGTATTATTTTACTAGGCATTAGCTCATGTAGTCCTTACAATGTAGGTAATGATGAATAGGTCAAGCTGGCGCAAAGTCCCAACCAAGACAAAGTGCATATAGGTATATCAAACCATGAGATTATGATGGGCTTAGCCTTGCTTTACAAAAAAACAAAAAAGCTAAATATCTTAATTTCATTGATGTAATAATAAAGTTTAAAAATATATACTAAGGAATCTCTACGTGTCTCTTGCATTTTGTAACAAAGATTTTGCTTGCTATGTAAAATCGTCCTTTTAAGAATCTGTATTGTTAATAAAATATAATAAGATATAATTTGAAATAAATTACCTTATTTTAGTTATAAAAGAGGGGCTGTTACAGTTTCCTATTTAGAGTTTTATTATTTAGGCATTGTTTATTTCAGTTGTATTCCTACTAAAATTCATAATAGTGTTCATTGATGACATCTTGGTTTGCTCAAGGACAAAGGAAGAGCATGCTAAGCATTTAAAGATCATTCTTTTGACCTTGAAGGAAAAGCAACTTTATGCAAAATTTAGGAAATGTGAATTTTGGCTTGAAGAAACATTCTAGGGACACGCATTTAAAGATAGAATTTCAGTAGACCCGTTAAAGGTGGAAGCTATAAGCTAATGCTCGATATTGACTAATGCAAGAGAAGTTAGAAGTTTCTTAGTTTTGGCTGTATATTATTGAAGATTTATATAAGTTTTCACTAAAATCACAATGCCATTATCTTAATTGACAAAGAAGAATGTCAAATTCATATGGATGCTAGAATGTAAGAAAAGCTTTTAAGAACTAAAACGGTGATTGGTCACCAGCCCCAATCATAGCCATTGTTAACAACTTTGAGGAATTTGTGATCTATAGTGATGTATCAAAAAATGGCATAGGATTCGTTGTAATGCAAAATGGAAGAGTCATTGCTTATGCTTCCAAACAATTAAAGGAATATGAGAAAAACTATCCAATACATGATTTGGAGTTGGCAGTAATGGTGCACACATTAAAAATATGGCATCACTATTTAATAGGAGCATATTGTTAGATTTACACTAATCATAAAAGCCTCAAATTCCCGTTTACACAAAAGGAGTTAAATATGTGATAATGACGATGGCAGGAGCTTGTTAAAGGCTATAATTATGAAATAAACTACCATCCTAGAAAAGTAAATGTGGTAACAGATGCACTAAGTCAAAAGTCAAGTTCGTGGCACAATGTTTCATTTATCAATAAATCAAAGCAGGGCACCAAAGATTGGTGAGACTTTTGGAATCCAATTATATTCCCAAATGGAAATGGGAAGAAATCATAATGGATTTCATTATAGATCTTCCAAGAACTGTAAAAATGCATGATGCCATTTAGGTGATTATTAATCGACTCACAAAGTCCGCCACTTCTTGCGTATTCGAATGATGTACAACATTGACCAGTTTGCAGAAACATATATAAAGGAAATAGTAAGATTACATGGTGTACCTGTTTTTATTATCTCTGATCGAGATACAAGGTTCACCTTAAAATTTTGGGAAAAGTTACATAGAGCTATGGGAATAAAATTAAAATTCAGTATAACATTTCACCCTCAAACAGATGGCCAATCATAAAGAACGATCCAGACACTAGAATATATGTTACGGGGATGCATTATTAATTTTCAAAGATTATAGAGCAAGTATCTACCACTGGTTGAATTTGCTACAACAATAGTTATCAAGCAATAATTGGCATGGCACTTTACAAAGCTCTATATGGTAGAAAATATAGGCCACCCATTCATTGAAACGAGATGGGTGAGTAAATGTATCTTAGAACTAACCTAATTGCTGTCTCATTTAAGGCGATTGAGAAAATGCGTCAAATAATGCAGGTAGCTCAATGTAAACAAAAAAGTTATATGAAATAAAGTATTTCTAAAAGTTGGAAATAAAGTATTTCTAAAAGTTGCCTTAGTAAAAGGATCAATGAGGTTTGAGAACAAAGGAAAATTAAGTACGAGGTTTATTGGGCCATTTGAAATACTTAAGTGTGTTGGGAATATTTTCTACTAGCTTGCCATTCCACCATTGTTATTAAGGATACACAATATCTTTCAAGCCTTTATGTTAAAGCAATATGTTCTGAACCCTTCTCATGTGCTAGATTATTATAAGCTCTTCAACTAGAAGAAGGCTTAACCTATGAATAATGTCCAATTCAAATACTTGATAAAAAGATAAAAGAGTTAAGGAATAAAAAGATCCCTCTAGTTAAAAGACTATATCAAAATAGCTCGGAGGAGGAGGCAATATGGGAACGTGAGGAAGAGACGAAGAATAAGTACCTTGAGCTATTTAGTAAGTAAATTTCGAGGATGAAATTTTTTTAAGGGAGAGAAAATTGTGAGACACAACTTTCTCACTTGAATAAATATAGTATAATTAATTTTTTAAGCTAACAAATTTCCCTGTTTATTAAAATGATAATAATAATAATATAAGATATCTATGATAGTAAATTCTATTGTAATGATGACATTAGAGATGACATAAACAATGATGCAATAATAGATTTTTGTAAAAATATTTAAAAATTCTAGAATTTACAAAGATATTTATGGAAGGATAAACCTCAATCATTAATCAAGAGTTATGATGGCAAACTACTAGTTATTCATTAGCTTTAAGAAATCCTATAAAAACCCCTAACCCTTTCATTTTCCATATCACCTTAGAAATTCTATCCTCTTCTATTCTAAGTAATAACATAAAAAAGTAGAGAAATTCTCAAGTTAGGAGGGTCTAGAGAAATCAAGGTTAATAGGTAAGTAACACTCCAATTGCAATGTAGAGACAAAGTTCTCTTTTTATATTTAAATTTATCTTTAGTTATTTATTTATCTTATAATGGCTACTATTATGTGATTTTTTATTATTTAATTCTTATATGGTCAGCTATGCCACCTATATTATGATATTTTCCTATTTAATCCTTATGTGGTTAGCTATTCCGCCTATATTGCGATATTTTCCTTATTTAATCTTTATATGGTTGGCTATGGTACCTATATTCTAATACTTTTATTATGATATGGTTGGCTCTGCCGTTTATATCATAATCACATTTTATTTAATCTTTATATAGTCAGCTATGCCACCTATATTCTAATACTTTCATTATGATATGGTTGGCTCTACCGTCTGTATTATAATCACATTTTATTTACTCTTTATATGGTTGACACTACTGCCTAATTAAAGATTGTTGTTTTTAAAAAGCTTCCTGTGGTTGGCATTGTTATATATCTAGGAACTTTACATGTTATGACATAGGTACCATTGAACACATGTATTTTATGTTGATATGTTATAATTACTTTACAAAGAAGACATTATAAAAATGAGTTTTGTAAAATGGCTTGTTGCACTACCAGAGTGGCAAAATTTTCAAAGAGGGCAAGCTCTCAAAGTTAAGTAAAGAATAATCTTTTAAGGATGGCAATATGTAAAGCCCAAAAGATCAACTATTAATTTAGGCCTAAGGGTATGTTGTTTTAAAAAATAAAAGTGCCAACTTTGTTGTACAACATACCTATAACCTAACACAGTTATTTTTAAGTTTCTTTTAAAGATTTAATGTTCATTAGGCCATCTATGTGCATAATAATCAATACATGCATTAAAATATTATCTTACTGGGCATTAGCTCATGTAGTCCTTACATTGTAGGTATTGATGAATAGGTCAAGTTGGCACCAAGTCCCAATCGAGACAAAGGGCATATGAGCATATCAAACATGGGATTATGATGGGCTTAGTTGTGTTTTTATAAAAAAAAATACTAAATATCTTAAGTTCATTTATGTAATAATAACGTTTAATTATATATGCTAAAGAATCCCTATATGTCTTTTACATTTTGTGATAGGGTTTTTGCTTGCTATGTAAAACCCTCTTTCTAAGAATTCAAATTATTAATAAAAATTGATGAGATTTTAAATATTTTGAAATAAATCACCTTATTTTAGTTATCAAAATGGGGTGTTATAGTTTCCTATTTAGAATTTTATTATTTAGGCATTGCTTATTTGAGTTGTATTCCTATTCTAGGTATAAGTCTTGTTAAAATAGATTTTCTAATCAAATTAAGATAAGTCATAGTTATTATAAATAAATGTCTTTTGTTGCTTTACAAGCAAGCCTTGCTTATTTGTTATTGGTTATTTTTTGGAATAAACCCTAGATTTGAGTGTAATAATATATTTAGTTTCAAAGCTTTGTGTGAGTTTTTAAGTTTAGTTAATTCTCACATAACTTCCCTAGTTTCGTGGTATTCTTTCAAACCAACATGAATTTAGTTCTTTCCTTTGTTCTAGTATTCTCTAGAATCAATGGAATATTAGAATATTAAACTTTCACTACACTAGATACTTTTATAATGCATTATTATTTTGGATGGATGGGAACAAAATGTAAATTCTAAATTCCTCATAATAGTTTTATGTTGTTATTTTCTATTGATGAGAACATCATTTCATTGTGACATTTCATTTGAAATAGTGATGATTCAATTTAGAACATTGGTTAAAATTAATTTTTCAAAATAAATGGTCTTATTGTAAAAACATATCTATTTAATTGTGTCTTATAGAAGTAATATCTTTTCATTTAAAGATACATCATTTCATTGTGACATTTCATTTGAAATGGTGATGATTCAATTTAGAACATTGGTTAAAATTAAATCTTGATCTAATGGGCATGAATAAAGAGGTATCATAAAAGATGACAGCTTAAATGGAAGGGTATAAATATGTCTATAAATAGAGGCTATGTTTAGGTCATTTACATATGAAAATAATGATCTCAAACCATTCTTTTCTCAACCTCTTTTCTAAAATGAATTTTATTACAAAACACTTATTTTTATACATTAAAAATCTAAAATATTATTTTCTGCAGAAACAATATAACTTTTGTAAAATGAATTTCATTACAAAACACTTATTTTTGTACATTAAAAATCCAAAATATTATTTTCTACAAAAATAATATATTGTTTCTTGGTAGGATTGCAATATTCAAGAGTATTCTGTTTTGCTTTCGTCAATGCATAACATAAGCAAACAAATATATGCTTCATTATATCCTGGAGACGTATTTGTCTAACCCATGTGCATCACTCAATTGTTGGGGGCAAAGAACGTCTTAAGGAAAGCAACATTTGTAATGTGCTTTGAAGTACATATTATTTTTCTGCATTTCACTTATTATTATTAATTTCTTCCTACATATAGAGTCATAAACACATTACTTGACACAATAAAGTTCTACCATTATTACTACAATTCTCTACATTTGCAATTTCCAACAAGTACATACCACCAACAATCTTAGGATGTTATTTCTACAACAACGACGCCAAGTTCATCTTTTCGACAATTCGTAATAGATTTTATCAAATTGGAGCGGTTCGATGATGGCAACTTTATTCATTGGTAGAAAAAGTTACATTTCTTGTTAATTGGCTTCAATGTGGTCCATGTTCTCACAACACCAAAGCCTCAAGAATGTGAGAATGAGAAATTAATAGAAACCAAAGTGCAGCAGAAGTGGGAACAAGATGACTATGTGTGCAAGGGACATATTTGCAATGCCATTTTTGATGCTTTGTTTGATCAATACCACAAAAAACCTATAGTAAAAGAAATATAGGACTTATTAGAAGCTAAGTACATGATGAAAGATGCCACAAGTAAGAAATTCTTTGCTTCTAAATTTTTTAATTGTGATATGGTTGATAATAGACTTGTGGTTGAACAATATAATGAGATTTTACATATTTTTGATTAATTCAACCAACACAACATGAAAATAAATGAGTCTATTATTGTCTCTTCAATTATTGATAAACTTCCTCCCTCTTGGAAAAACTATAAGAAAAGTTTTAAACCTAGTAAAGAATAAATTAGTCTGGAAGGCTTAGGCCAAAGTTTTTAATTATAGAAGAACTCAAGCTTCATAATCTTAAGGACCAGGCTGTTGCGTCCTCTAAAATTAGTGTTGTGGAGGAGAGGAAGGAGTTTAAACATTTTAATCACCTTAAGAATAACCAAAAGAGAAAATTTTATTCTAAAGAGAATCAAAACAATAAGAAGAAAAAGA
Source organism: Luvunga scandens (assembly GCA_030449905.1). Lineage (NCBI taxonomy): Eukaryota > Viridiplantae > Streptophyta > Magnoliopsida > Sapindales > Rutaceae > Luvunga > Luvunga scandens. The sequence goes on along the minus strand of JASUUG010000210.1, from coordinate 15,773,294 downwards.
AGGGTAAATGCCACCACTAGGGAAAGCCTGGGCATTTCAAAACAGATTTTTGATTTCTTAAGAAACACAAGGAAGTTTCGAACACAAATTTTGTGGCCATGATATCTGAGATTAATGTTCTTGAAGATGATAATGCATGATGGATAGATTCTAGTGTAACCAAGCATGTATGATGGAAGTGTTTTTTACATGAGAAATTCCTCCACTGTAATAATTAAAGGAAAAGACAATAAACAAGCAAAGTTTACTTCTAGAAAAACCTTAACTCTTACTGATGTTTATCATGTTCCCAAAGTTAGGAAAAATCTTGTATCTAATAACATTTTTAATAAGTTTGGCTTCAAACTTGTTTTTGAGTCAAACAAATTTATATTATCAAAGTGTGATACCTTTGTTAGGAAAGGATACATGTATGACGGAATGTATAAACTCAATATCAATAATATAAATGTTTCTTCTGCCTATATGGTTCACTCATTATCTTTGTGGCATAATCGTCTAGGACATGTGAATATTAAAAGATTGAATGATATAGCTAATTTAGAATTAATTTCTAAGCATGAAAATGATATGCATGAAAAATGTAACGTATGTGCACGGGCTAAAATCACAAGAACTGTTTTTCCAAAAATTGAAAAAACATCTTCTTTGTTGCATTTAATTCAGTGACATATGTGATATGCATAGTAATCCTACTAAAGGTGGTAAAAAAAATACTTTGTAACATTTATTGATGACTTTTTAAAATATTGCTATGTTTATTTATTACATTCTAAAGATTAAGTGTTAGATAAATTTAAAATTTATAAAAATGAAATTGAGAATTTTTGTTGCATTAAAATTAAATGCCTTAGAAGTGATAAAGGAGGTGAATGTGCATTTCCTAAATTTTGTGAATCTGTTGGCATTGTGAATGAAACTAGCACTGCATATTCACCATAATAAAATGGTGTAGCTAAAAGGAAAAATAAGATGTTAATTGAAATGGTTAGCACTATGCTTTTTAATGCTAGGCTTGGTAAAAGTTTTTTGGGGTGAAACTATTTTAACTATATGTAATATCTTAAATAGAGCGCCTAATAAGAAAACAAAAGTGATCACTTATGAATTATGGAAAAAGAGAAAGTCTAATCTTTCTTATCTAAGAGTTTGAGGTTGTTAAGCGATTGTAAGACTACCTGAACCTAAGATAAAGAAATTAGAAGAAAGGGCATTGAATGCATATTCGTGGGATATGCTAAACATAGTAAAACTTATAGGTTTCTTGTAATAGAACCTAATGGCTTTGTTGAGATCAATATTATAGTGGAATATAGAGATGCATTATTCTATGAAAATAGATTTTCCACTATACCTAAAGTATTTATTCTTAAAAGAATGATAAACCAATAGAAATTGGTCAAAAGTGTAATGTTGATAATAAGCAAAATCAATTGAGAAGAAATAAAAGAGTAAGGACTAGAAAATCCTTTAGACTAAATTTTATAGTTTATTTAGTTAAAGGGGCAAGAGACTCACAATCTAAACAGACCATGATCACGCCTACTATAACTTTTGATCCCCTCACTTATAGAAAAGAGATGAAGTCTTAAGATGCTGCCTTATGGAAAGAGGCCATTAATAATGAAATGGACTCTATTATGGGTAACAAGCCTTGAAAATTAGTTGATTTGCCACATGGTTCTAATCTTATATGTTGTAAATGGATTTTCAAAAAGAAGAAGAAAGTTGATGGAATAATTAAAAGATTTAAAGCAAGCCTAGTAGCTAAAGGCTTTACACCAAAAGAAGGCCTTGATTATTTCGATACTTATACACTTGTTGCAAGAATTACTACTATTAGAGTCTTAATTGCTTTTGCTTTAATTTATCATTTTGAAATCCATCAAATGGATGTAAAAATAGTTTTTTTAAATGGAGAATTAGATGAGGAAATCTACATGAAACAACTAGAAGGTCTTGTTATGCCAGGATAAGAACATAAAGTTTGTAAACTGGTTAAGTCTTTATATAGTCTTAAACAAGCTCTAAAGCAGTGGCATGAAAAGTTTGACAAAGGGATTATTTCAAATGGATTTAAGATTCATAAATTTGATAAATGTGTATAGAGCAGGTTCAATGGAAATAAAGGTATGATTATTTGTTTATATATAGATGACATGTTAATTTTTAGTACTGATAGTGAGAGCATTAAACTCACTAAATCATTATTGTCATCTAATTTTGATGTGAAAGACATAGGGCTTGCTAATGTGATTTTAGGGATTAAAATTATCAAAAATGGGAATAACCTAATTTGATCTAATCGTATTTTATTTAGAACATTTTAAAGAAATTCAATTACTATGATTGTAAGCCTGTGTCAATACCTTTTGAGTCAAACATAAGATTATACCCTAACATTGAAAGAGCAATATCTTAATTAGAATATGCATGTGTTATTGGGTGTCTTATGTATGCGATGACTAGTATTAGGCTTGACATTGCTCTCGTTGTTAGAAAGTTAAGTAGATATACCAGTAATTCAAGCCAAGCATACTAGCAAGTAGTGTACAAAATTCTAAAATATTTAAAGCATACAATGGATTATGGTATATAGTACACTAGATATCCTTCAGTTTTGGAAGGATTTTTGGATGCTAGTTGGATTACTAATCTAGATGATCATACATCCATAAGTAGTTGGATTTTGAATCTTGGTCAAGGAGCTATTTCATGGGGCTCAAAGAAACAAACTTTTGTAGCAGACTCCACTACAGCTGCAGAATTTGTAGCTTTGACTTTATGCTGTAAGGAAGCTGAATGGTTTAGGAATTTGCTTATAGAAATTTCTATTTGGCCTAAACCAATGCCTCCTGTATCTATTCACTGTCATACATCCACAAATAGTTGGATTTTTAAACTTGGTGGAGGACCTATTTCATTAGGCTCAAAGAAGCAAACTTGTATAGCATACTCCACCATAGCTGCAGAATTTGTCACTTTGGTTTCATGTTGCAAAGAGGCTAAATGGTTAAGGAATTTGCTTATAGAAATTCCTATTTAGCCTAAACCAATGCCTCATGTATTTCATTGGGCCTAAAGAAGCAAACTTGTGCAGCAGACTCAACCATAGATGCAGAATTTATAGCTTTGGCTTTATGCTGCAAGGAAGTTGAATGGTTAAGAAATTTGCTTATAGAAATTGCTATTTAGCCTAAACCAATGCCTCCTGTATTTCATTGGGCTTAAAGAAGAAAACTTGTGTAGCAGACTCAACCATAGATGTAGAATTTATAGCTTTGGCTTTATGCTGCAAGGAAGTTGAATGGTTAAGGAATTTGCTTATAGAAATTCCTATTTGGCCTAAACCAATGCCTCATGTATCCATTCACCATGATAGTAAAGAAACTTTGTCAAGGGCATATAGTCAAATGTATAATGGAAAGTCTAGATATATTGGTCTAAGATATAGTTATGTGAGACAATTATTTATAGATGGAGTACTCACAATTGACTTTGTGAAATCATGCCAAAATTTAGTAGACTCCTTAACTAAAGGCCTTGCAAGGGATATTGTATTAGAAACTTCTAAGGGGATGAGATTGAAGCCAGCATCATTTTATCACCAATAATGGAAATTCAACCCAACACTTGAAATATCAAGATCTTGGGTTCAATGAGCAAAAGTATATCATATGTTGTGATAGCAATCACTATAATATTTTAAGATGTGTCCTAAAGGTTAGTGCTTGATACTTATAACATATTGGAAAGGTTAAGCTATTTAGCTTTTAATAAAGTTATAAATGTTTTAGTTACAGGAACATTCTAAATAAGTGTACATATGTGAGTGTACGAGATGGTGTCTCTTCCAATGTAACTTGGCTAGTTACTAAAGCACTCATGAAAATAGGATATAGAAACAGGGCCAATCTATGTATCAGCTAAAGAATACTTGAGAGTTTGAAAAATTATGTGTGAGATATATTAGGTTAGTCGAACAAGGTCGTTAGGTTCATAGCTTGTCTATCATACCACCTTGATTAACTTTGATGTGTTGTCACTAAGTGAGGGTTTAAGTCTAAAAGGCATCTTCATTTATGCATAAGTTTTCCAAGCTTGTGAGAGATAATTTTTTTTTTCAAAATTCATTTATTGTAAAAATGGTAGGGAATTGTTGAGACATTTTTCAAAAGAAATGGTGTCTTATTGTAAACACATGTTTATTTAATTGTGCCTTATAGAAGAGGTATTTTTTCATTTAAAGGTACATCCTTTCATAGTGACATTTCATTTGAAATGGTGATGATTCAGTTTAGATCATTGATTAAAATTAAATCTTGATCTAATGGCCATGAATCAAGAGGTATCATGAAAGATGCAACTGAAATGGAAGGGCGCAAATATTTATAAAAATATAGGCCATTTTTAGGTCATTTCAACATGAAAATAACGATCCCAAACCACTCTTTTCTCAGTCTTCTTTTCTGAAATGAATTTCATTGTAAAACACTTATTTTTATGTGTTAAAAATCCAATAGATTGTTTTTTGTAGGAACAATATACTGTTTCTTGGTAGGCTTGCATCATTTAAGAGTATTTTGGTTTGCTTTTGTCAATGCACAACGCAAGCAAACAAATAAGTACTTTATTGTATCCTAGAGACATATTTGCTTAATCTATGTGCATCACTCAATTGGTAAGGCAAACAACGTCTTAAGGAAAATGACATTTGTAACGTGACTTGAAGTATACATTATTTTTCTGCAGTTTACCTATTACTATTATTTGCTTCGTACATATAGAGTTGTAAACACATTACTATATTGCATCCCTATATTTTTCTTACTAATGTAGCAAATGAAGAATTTGACAAGGAAGAATTTGGCACATACTTTGTTGCTGAGGCAATGGTTTCTCAAAAGGAAGCTCAAAATATAGATGGGTGACTTTACACAAATGTGACCATTGGAAGGCGCGTATGGGATAGTTTCTCAGTAAACAGTGAGGAACTTTTTCATGAAATTTTTAAACATATATATATATATATATATTTCATATCATGCTTGAATATAGATATAGTATGTTTAAATATCACGCTTGAAATGGCTATTAATGTCCATTGAAAATTGGTTGAAATTAATTCTTACTTGGTGTATCTTTGTTTTCCCCTTTGATGGAAACGCAAATCTAAGATATGCCTATTTTAAAAAAGAAACAAATGGTCATGGTATTTTCATCCTAAACTTTACGATGCTTGAATGCATACATACGGAATTTATATATGGATCGAGAATGATTGGTGATTGTTCTTCTTCTTAAATGATAATTTTACCTTTTTGATGTCATCAAGTTTCTAGTGGTGTTATAACAATAATGGAGAAATGGTCGCTTTGTAAACTTCAAGCTGATTATTACTAAAGAAAATATTGTTGTATTTTTTTTAAATTTAAAAAATTAGGTGGTCGATGGATAATTTTGCTTTATTTTTCTATTAATTCATATACCCATTGAAGCGGGACCTTAGGACTTGAGCTTCAAGAATGCCTTGCTTTGTGGTTAATAATAATTAAAATTGAGTAATAATATTTTATAAAAATTACTTATTCATTAGGATTGTGTCTCTTCAATTAAATTGATTATATTTTAAATTACAGAAAACTTGAATTCATTCCAATTAGAATAACAAACTTCAATTTACTCAAAAGTATGAAGATCTTAATTTATCTTGAATTGCTGCAATCTCTCTATTGGATTTAGGAGTGAAAATGGTAAAATTATATTTGTATATTTCTTAACGGTCAACTAAGTGATAAAAGTCAAAACAAATGGGTTAATTTCCATTACACCTAAATGTTTCATCACACACTCAAATATTTCAATAAAATTCACTTTGCACCCAAACTCATTTGTTTTTTATAATTGATTAATTTTTTACATGTAAAAGGATATAGAAAACATAATTTAATTCTTTTTAATTTAAGAAAAATAAATTTCTTTCTCACTCTTTTTTTTTTATTTTCTGATTGATTTCTTCATCTTCTCCAGTTCATGTCGCCTCTTTTTTTTTTTTTACTTTTGTTCATCATTCTCTATGTTGGGTTTACGTGCTCTTTAAAGCATATTTATTTATTATTACACAAACAAATAAATATTTTGAGTAAAGTTCATTTAATCATATTATATTTATCTATGTGATCATCATATTGATTTAGAGAAGACATAAATACAAGTTATTTTACAATTAAATAAAGTGAATTCACAAATAATAAATAGAGTTGTGCGCTTTATCTATGTTTACAATGTAATAAATTTATTGAATGATTTATCTTAATCATATATGAATTCATCGATATGATTGACTACATTAAATTGGCTCACACATGGAATTTAATTAATTTTGAAATGACTATTAGACTTATTAAATCTCAAACGTATTGATTTTACTACAATCTCAATCTTGAATTAATTATAGCTTTATGTTCATGATTATTATTCCACTTGGGTTACCAATGGGCAATACATTCATTTGTAGTAAAAAATACTCATTATCTTAGTAGGAGCAATTATCAGCAATTAGATTATAGACTAACAAATAAAGATTTTGTACAACACATCTCTTAATGAGTTTTCAATATTTAATCATAGAATTCTGTAATCAATGTTTCAACATAATTAATAAAATGATCATTAGAAAAAACCAGCAACTATCAAAGAATAAGATGTAATTAAATTGATTGGACAGATGAGATGTAATTAAAGATTTTGTACAACACATCTCTTGATGAGTTTTCAATACTTAATCATAGAATTCTCTAATCAGTGTGTCAACATAATTAATAAAATGATCATTAGAAAAAACCAGCAACTATCAAAGAATAAGATGTAATTAAATTGATTGGACAGATGAGATGTAATTAAAGATTTTGTACAACACATCTCTTGATGAGTTTTCAATACTTAATCATAGAATTCTCTAATCAGTGTGTCAACATAATTAATAAAATGATCATTAGAAAAAACCAGCAATTATCAAGGAACAAGATGTAATTAAATTGATTGGATAGATGAGATATTAATTTAACAAACGACGTGGTATAAATAATTGTTCAATAAACAAATCAATATGGCATAGATCGAATTATTATTCGAGAACAATACCATAGATAGCAAACAATTATAGAAGTATTCCAATCTTTTAGTAGAGTAAATTTAGAATTAAATAATCAGACTAATTATTGTAGCCATGGTTATATACACCCAAATGATCCCTAGGTTAGCTCATTTAATTGACCTTGCTAATATTGGACTAATATGCAGTATAACTAGTTGTTTGAGTTAAAAGCCTAAATATATTATTGAGTATAATCTTTGTATCGACCTTGGTGTAATCATGGCAACTAATCTCCTCTCATCATTAGTTTCCTTTTACTCTTTACATTGACCATGGTGTATTAGCATACGGAGACATGTAGATACACAATTATTGATTTTCTCATTGTTCATCTAAATGTTAACTAGGTTCGAAATAAAAGTTTTAGGGTTTAAAACCTGAGAATTCTACATTTAATAATGAGTAATATTGACTAATAAAAATTATCCTTAATAGAAATTTACATGATAAGATTTTTTATATCAAATTTGTTTTCTTCAAATTAGAGTGATCAATGTAATTTTTAAAGTGCAAATATTCCCTTATAAAATCTATCAATAAAGATTCGATTAATAGTTAGAAATTTATAATATTTTAAACATTTTAATGGATTGAATTAAGAAAAGAGGTTTTGAAAGATTATTGGAGGGTGTCTGATCAATAGTTCAACTTCTTTGATTAGACTATTATTACCCAAACTCAATCTAAATGAACGAAACCCAAAGCAAACCACATTATAATTAAAGGTTTGATTTTTTTTTTATTGCAAATGCTAACTAAAACGATATATTGTTAGATTAAGTTACAATTTACCAATGTTTGATTTTTTTGTTTCATGGAAAAACAATAAATTGAAATATTCTTATCATATGTATTTTTATATATATTACAATTATTAGCCAATATAATACTATCATTAAATAAATTATGTCATTATTTGTGACTTTTGTTAATTTTGATTGTAACATCCTAATGTTTAATGCTTGAGTAGTTTGTTATATTTTAGAACTAATAGCGAAGTATGATTGTAAGATTATAGTTATGGTTAAATTTTAGTTTTCATAAGGATTCAAATGTGGTGGGCAGCTGAGTTGTATTGGCAAGGTAGCTGAAGTACACCTATATCACTAAAAGCTAATTAGGCATTGGAGATTTTGTCTACATGGCACGTAATGACTAAATAAATGCTGCAGAAGTTATTTATGCCTTTGTGATGCAATTCGAGTAGCTCATGATGGTTAGATAACTACCCTTAGCACATAGTCGTTGTATCACTGACAATGATGATTAAATAACTACTGTGGTAGTTATTTAGCTGTTTAAATCATTAATGAAGTTATTCTAGATATGGGCACGATAGTTGAGGTTTGGGGAAATACTTTACAATCTCACATTAAATTAAACAAAATTTTATAATAAATAGAAACATAATATTGTAATAAATATATGAAAATTTAAATTATTTTCAATATTATATAAAATAATTTTAATATTATTGATGCATGAGATATATTTTATTAATTCTAAAATCTACTAATCCATAGATTTATTTAAAATTTTTATAATAAATACAAATATAGTATGAAAACAAGTAAAATACTTTATATTTTTAAAATTATTTTATATTTCAAAAGCATTCTAAAGTTATTAGCCTACTATTTAAATTAAACTATTGAAATTATTTTTGTATTAATTACAAAATTTTAGATGCAATCTTTTTTAGTTACTATTTATAAAGCCTATTATAGTTAAAAAGAAATCTTGATGTTCTTTATTAAAAACTTAGAGTATATAACAACTTCAATAAAACTTGAGAATGTATATGTCCTTTTCTCCTTATAATATGCAATCAATAGATCAACTATTATAAAACATTTTAAAAAAAAATCTACTGCTCCACCACACATCCATATTTCTCAAGCTACCTAATAATGATCATGAATTGTCTTGGGAGTTGAAAGAACAATCTTTGATTGAATTGTCTTTCGCCCTAAGAGTGGAACCGCTATGGTGAAGCAGTTATTAGACATATGAAAAGAAATCGTACTAAGAAGATTAAGTGTTTACTTAGTATTATTTATCTAATGACTATAATTAGTTATTTAATCTCATAATTTCTTCTAATCTTTGTTTTTGTTGTTCAATTGTTTTTAGAGGTGAACTTTTGAAGCTTAAATAAGTCATTTTATCTCTATTAGAAAAAATTTAAATTTTAATTTGGCCTTTTAATAGTAGAGGATGAAAAGCTTATTTAAAATGTTAAAATATCTAAAATATCCTTTACTTATTTGACAATCTTAGTTCATTCTTTTTGTAATATGACTTTAAAAAACTTGTCTATTAAAGTAATTTTACAATTCTTAACAAAAAATCTCATTAATAATTAAACAACTAAAACTTTTGTATGTGAAAACTCTATTTATAAAACCCTATTAACAACAGCTCTATTTGAAAAACTATATCAAAGATAGCCTAATTAAGAAATACATATCCTAATTAGCCTAGACATGAACTCCAATGTTTGTTGAGAGAAAGAACGCTGCCTGTATAGCTAAATATTAATCCCTGTCAAAGTCATAGCATCCTGGAGGTCATGGAAACTATCTAATAAAAATAACCCATTACTGCAAACACCTATGTTGAATGATTCAGCTACACCTTATAAATTGAAAGGAGTTTTAATAACATTATTATGGAGATCTCTTGCAAAAACATGACTGTAACTGATTTTGTATTCTCTTACCAACTCTTGTTAAAACAAGACAACTTTAGGTGAAATCCATCAACTATAACCAAGAACAAAAATGGATTGTACGAAGGCGTAGTTAAATCCATAAAGCTTAATTGCTCTCTAGGGTTTTGTGGTTGGCTTTCCAGATCTACACATTCTCTTAGAGAATCCTTTAGTATTCTCTACTCTCTTTCTCTGATGATGGGGTGTCAGAAAGAATAAAAAAATATGTGTGACTTAGGGGCCATGATCACTTATATAGACAAGGTTTTCCTGTTGTCATTAGGTATTCTTAATTCTACCTATTATAAAATGAGAATACTATTAGGTCTCTATACATTAAAGGCCCATACCCTATTAGATGCATTAAAGTGCATAATACTGAAAAGCTTAACAGATCACTTTTAATTGGATTTAACCTTATATAACAGTTTGTAACATATAATTATCCACAAATAAGCCTAATGTTGCATTAAAGATCTAACAATACCAAATTAAAAAAATTCAACAATCTCCCACTTGGGTTATATGTGTAAGTTTATAATTATGGCTCTAAAAAATAACCATATGAGCTTAATCTTACTGTCATTATTGAAATGCGTCTATAACTAATTCGGTCTATCAATCATACCAACAAAGAATCACAGTGGTCTTTGTTAGAACTATCGTAACTTAACCCTGAATAGTCACTATGCCAATAAAACTAAATGACATATATCATGATGTGGTTATGTACCATAAAAATTTCATGCAATATGATCTTAACATGCCTATTTCCAATTAATCCACCTTAAACCTCAGTGAGTCCAATCTATACCAAAATCAGACTGTGAATAAACCAAAACTTTATTTTTGCAGAAAATGACCGTAAAAAAAGCCATAAACTAAAATAATTGAGAATTTCTATATTATAAGAGCATATAAAATCATAAACTCCTACTAGAACTGAATATCTTTAAATGACATGACACTGATACGAGCAGTGTGCTCATGAAACATAACAATCCCTTAGTAAGCGGATCCACAATCATGGAGTTTGTGTCGATGTACTTTATAGACAATTGTCTACTCTGAACTCTTTCTTTAACGACTAGGAACTTAATGTCTATATACTTTGACTTTGTCGAGCTCCTATTGTTATTAGAATACAATACCACTGAATTATTATCACAAAATAACTGGAGTGGTCTATCAACACCATCTACAACACGCAGGCCGATGGTACAATTCTGCAGCCATATACCGTGATTGGATGCTTCATAACATACTATGAACTCTACTGTCATCACAGAAGAGGCTATAAGAGACTATTTAGTCTCTTTCAAGAGACAGCCTCCCCAACTAGCAAATAGATGTAGCCTGAAGTGGATTTCATACTATCTTAGCATTTAGCAAAATCAGAGTTAGTATACCCAATGATCTCAAGCTGATCCGAACTTTGATATATGAGCATATAGTCTTTTGTTCTCTATAAGTACCACAAGACTTGTTTGGCTGTTTTCCAATGATTTAATCCTATATTACTTAAATATCTGCCTAACATCCTTGTAACGTTGGCAATATTTAGTTGTGTACAAACCTAAGCATACATTAGATTTCCTACTGTTGACACATAAGGAATCTTTTGTATTTCTTCCCCTCAAAATCATTTTTAAGGTACTAATTAAGGCTAAACTTGTCTCCTTTAATAATAAGGGTATCATTTAGTTTGTAATCTTGCATGCCATATCTCTTGGTGTTATGCAATAAGCCTATATTACTTTTGGCAAACAAAATATCATCGACATATAAAACCAAAAAAATGTACTTGCTTCAATAGAACTTATGGTATATGCAATCATCATCCAAATTCATCTTGAAACTGAATGAGATGATCATTTGATGAAACTTGAAATACGATTGTTAAGATGCTTGCTTGAGTTTATAAATGGATTTCTTAAGTTTGTAAACCATATTTTTAGGGTCTTTAGATACAAATTTTTCTAGCTGCACCATATAGATTGTCTCAACAAAGTCACCATTGCAAAATGCTGTCTTAATATTTATTTGATGTAACTCAAGATTGAAATACACGACCAATATAATTATGATCTTGAAAGAGTCTTTTGAAGAAGCCAGAGATAAAGTCTCTTTATAGTCAATGCTCTCCTTCTGTGTAAAGCCTTTTACGAATAGACACGCCTTGTACCTTTCCACATTACTTTTCGAATCCTTCTTAGTCTTACATATCCATTTGCAACCAAAAGGTTTCGCTTCTTTTGGCAATGGAACAAGATCTAATATGTCATTGTCCTTTATAGACTTCATCTCTTTATTCAAGGCATCTATTTACTTTTGAGAGTTAACTTTCAACGGCTTGATAGAAATTCATCGGATCATCTTCTATCACACCGATGTCTACCACATGTTCTTGGAGAAATACAATGTAGTCATCTGGCATTGCATTTCTCCTTTCTCTAATGGATCTCTTTAATGGCATAAGGTCTTGAAGTAGTAGAGTTTATTCTTTTAAAACAACTTCTTATATAGATTTTCCAACATTGTTTTGATCTGCTGTGTCTTGAACAAAGTCAGTAATAATTTTCTGATTAATATCAATAACTCTTATAGGAATATCAAAATATTCCTTTTTAAAGACAAAGTCTCTAACTGTATCTCTCCTCGCGAACTCAACATCTTCAAAGAACCGAGTAATTCCCGACTCAAAAATTGACTTAGTTGTGGGATCATAAAACTTGTACCTCTTAGATCATTCTGAGTATCTAATAAAATAACCAATCATCATCCTTAAGTCCAATTTATTCTCATTAGGCCTATAAGGCCTTACCTCAGCTAGACATCCCTAAATATGCAAGTGCCTTAGACTAGGCTTCTTACCCACGCAAAGCTCATAAAGGGTTTTGGCAGTCGCTTTAGTTGGAAACTTATCAAGGATATATACTGCAGTTTTAAATGCTTCTCCTTAGAGTGATTATGGTAAGGTACAATAATAAATCATATTTCTCATTATGTTTTTAAGTATCGTATTCTATCTTCCAATAACATTATTCATAGTGGCTGAACCCAGTATAGTGCACTGTAGGATGATACCACATTCCTTTAAGAATTTAGCAAATGGTCTTGGACATTGTTCATCTGAACTATCATATCTATATAGCATTCACCACCACAGTTAGATTTGACGTTTTTAATTCTTTTGCTAAGTGGATTTTTAACTTCATCCTTAAAATTTTTGAATGTGTCCAAGGATTGTGACTTTTCATGGAGGAGATATATGTAGCTATATCTAAAAAAATTGTCTATGAACATCATAAAATATTATTGACCACTCCAAGTAGCCACAGGAAATGGCCCATAAATGTCTATATGTATGAATTCTAAGATGTCCAAAGTTCTATTGACTTCAAATCTTCTTTATTAGTTTGTTTCCTTTTAATACAGTTAACATATATATTAAAATTTGTGAAATCTAAAAAATTAAGAATTTCGTCTGACACAAGTCTCTCTATCATCCGTCTAGAGATATGATATAATCTTATATGTCATAATGTAGCCGAATTCTCATTGGTTAATTTTCTCTTTAAATCTCATGTAATTAATTATAGAGATTTATTAAATGAAACAATTGTATCAAGCATATAAGGATTATCATCGTCTGACAAAAAGAATCATTTAGTTTTCAATCATGAAACAAATTACATTTTTCATTTCCAAATGAAAAGAGTAATTAGATTTGTCTAAAGTGGAAATGGAAATCAAATTCCACCTAAAAGATGGAACGATAAATGTTTATTAAGATCTAAATAAAATCCAGTCTTTAATAATAATTTATATTTTCCAATTGCTTCATCTTCAATTGTCTTGCCATCACCGACATAGATGTATCTTTCACCATTATTGGACTTTCAACAATTCAAGCAAACTTGTATGGATACACTGATGTGAGTAGTTGCACCATAATCTATCCACCACATGTGACTAGGTATTGAAATTAAATGAACCTCATAACAAACCAAACCATGCTTTTTAGGTCTGCAAAAGGAATAACTAGTGGCTTCTAGATCATCCGATTTTTTTGTTGTTTCTTTTGAGGTAGTGTATTTGCATCTTTCTTATCTTTATTTCTTTTCTTGCATTTGTCTTTGTCCTTATACCTTATTGAAATTAGGCTTGTCAAGAGCATATCAATTTCAACCTTTTCGTTCTTGATAAACCATTGATCAATTTCTGCAAGGAACTCATTTGCTATATTTGCCTTTTCAAATACTAAGCCCATAAATGCTTACGACATAACCTTCTTCATGATCATGGTACACGTCCAATTTAATTTTTTCCACCTTTCCATATCCCTCTTGTTACCAAGGGTACTATTATTTGCAAGAGGAGGGAGATAATCAACCTTTAACACAAGATCAAGATCCATGATGGGGAGAACTATTAAAAGGTTCTCTTGCCACGATTTGAAGTTAGAGCCATTAAGCATAGGAATAGAATTGATATTGGTAGTAATATTAGCAGGAGGCATAACTAAACAGAGAACAACAAATATACAAAACAAACTTAAATTAGTCTTAAAACAAAAATAAAGGTAAACCTCATCTCAAGATACTAGATACTCCATTAATATTTCATCTTTGGATAAAATATTAACTTGTAAGTGATATCTTGGTGTAGTAATCAAACACTAATAATAAGAACATGTCAAATAATAAAATTTCCTTTGGGCCGATTTATTATTCACATATAAAATCAAAAAATCATCATATGTTTATTACCACAAGTGCACATATAATTCTATTAAATATCGACATTTCTTTGGGTCTATATTTATTTCGTTGTTCTTTTTTTTTTTACTTGATGTGAAGGCCACGACCTCTGTTTTTCCACTGGTTACCGCGGCATGCTGGCCACAGCTGCGTCACTAGTAACCTAAACGCCGACGATTGCCATTGCCGCCGGTCACAAAATCTTGAATCCAATTTTTTTTATTTTAAACTGCATTTCTGAATTTTAAAAAAAATTAAATTCCAAAAAAAATCATGGGTTTGTTCTCAAATTCAATAATTTTAATAATTTTGATATTACTAAATTCAAGAACATGAGAGATTTAATCATTAATAAAAAATAAATTTGATTTTCAATGATTTAACATGAAGAGGTTTTGATACAACTTGTTAAAATAAGAAAACTATTGGTGAAATCAATCACCTATAACCCAAGAACACTCATGTGGTATCACTACGAATCAATAAGGAATTGTGTGAAAGCGTACCTGAATATATAACGCTAAATTGCTCTTTATGGTTGTATGATTGGCCTTTTAGATCAACAAGTTCTGTTAGAGAATCCTTAAATATTCTAGGCACTCTCTCTTTGATGATGGGATATCATAAAGAATAGAAAAATAGGTGTGACCTGAGGATCATGACTACTTATATAGATCATTTTTTCCTATAGCCATTAGGTATTCTTAATTCTACCCATTATAAAATTAGAATTCCATTAGGTCTCTACTCATTAAAGACTCACACCCTATGAAATGCATTAAAATGTATAATACTGAAAATCTTAATAGATCACTTTTAATTGGGTTTAACTTTATATGACAGTCCACAACATATAATTTTTTACATATAAGCCAACATTGGATTAATAATCCAACAATACTAGATTAAAAAATTCAACAACTCTTTCTTTTCACAAGTTTTAGCACCCGTATCTCAATGTGTCGTGATAGTCCTTTACCAATTAGAAAGCGGACAATGGCCAGAAATCCTTTCTGATTAATCAATTCAAATTGCACATGACGATGACGTTTAATGAAATTTAGAATAGGGGTCATCTCAAATTCCTTATTCTTGAGGTTTAAAGATATTATGCTTATAATTATCCCAATTCTTCTAGTGCATGTATCTAAATGCACATGCAGTAACCTTTTTGCATGGATACATAGGCGAAAAAGTAACGAGTGGAGGGATTACTCGCCATGAATGGGTGCCTAATATGTAAACCGCAATATCAAATTTCCTCTAAAAACCTCGCACTGTACTCACCCAAACAATCATGTAAGAATTGGTTATGATATTTAGTCCAATTCCATAGCCACGTATGCCTCCATTCTGTTCTAAGTGGGATGGATATGGTATCCATAAAATGTCCATAGTTAGAGGATTACATAAATATAACACTCCAAACAAATAATTGAAAAGCATTAAACCGTTAGCAAGCACTTCAACTACAGTCTTTTCTTAATGAAGTTTCTGTTGATAACAAGAATTGGATCTTCACTTTCCTAGATGACACGACTGTTATACATAAATGTATACTCATTGTGTTTCCTAACTAAATTCATTAGATAGAGGCAGAACTTGGGGTTCATCTGTGGCAGGACTGACTCATGCTGAAATATGCTTGTTGGAAAAAGCAAGGCTAACAATTATGGCACAACACTTCATGGAGATCGATCAAAAATGCAAAAGTGATTTTGTCAGCAATTTCAGGAATATTTCACAGATGATATCACCAGAAACTTCCACTTTAATGTTTGGATCCGCTTTCTTTTCTTTTCTTTCAACCATTATTGGGATTACCATTTCATTTTCTTTTCTTTCAACAATTATTAGTATTAATCCTAGTTATCACTAGAGACCTTTGCAAGAACCTATAATTCTCTCTCTAATTCTCGCTCTAGTTTTTATTTTTATTTTTTTGTATGACTGTCACAACAAATATTGTAGAGAACCACCATTTATACAGGCCAATAATCCAAAACTCAGCAGGATCCTGGATCCTAACACTTAAAGAATTAGTAAATTGGAGATGACTTGTCATATGAGGATTTTAGTTTTAAGATGACAAATCGTACAATTATTTAAGTATAAAATTATTAGATATAAACTCTTTTTGAAAACTCTAAATGACATGTCATACGATGTGTTTTGAAATCATATCTCAAACTATAATACATATTGTAATGATATCTAAGAAAGAAACCTACTGCACCTAAAATTTATGTATTAACTGATCACTTTTTATAAAAAATAGAATTTTCTCCTTATTGACCAATGATTGCCTTTATTACAATATTATTATTGCTAAATAAGAAAATTCCTATATAAACACTATGGCTAAAGGCTTAGAAAGTACTAGATTTTCCATTAAAATATAACAAACTTTGGGCCCTCAGGAAACCTTTACATATTAGAAATATTAGGAAAGATTATAATTCCTTTGATCTAGCAACTAATCAAGTGAAATTAAGCTAATCAAACATCACATAATGGTTAGTGTCATTTTGCCTGTTCATATGGCAACTTGTATGATGGCACTAAGTCCTTACTTAGTCAGCCACTTGACAATGTTAATGAAAGCAACCCACAAGGCTCGTAACTGAGTTTATCATAAGAGACTAACCAAATCAACAACAAAGAACAAGAAACTGAGTAATAAAAACATATAATATTATTTTTTATAGAGGCACTGACACCCAACTTTTTTATTTAATGAATAAGAAAAGATTACAAACTAACTTTAGCCTTTGTTTACTTACGGATTCCACTCTACCAAAACCAAGCACACACTCACCCTCACTATTTATACACATTGCAAATGACAACCGTATTTGCTAAGGTGAGGTATTGCTTTTTTTCCCTAGGACTATAAACCATTGACCATGACGTTAGGAAGCACATCTCCACTCCCCAAGGTTTGGCGACACTTTGCCCACAAGCTTAGAAGCAAGGAAGTGATGGAGCAAACCACCACAACCCATTTTTCTTGTTTCTCTCTCTTTTTCTAGGCATGATCCCTAAGGTCATGTGTTCTATTAGTGGCATTAATAACCACCCACTCATGCTTGTTTTTAGGACCTATTTCACAGCTCTTAACTTCCATTAGTTGCACTACCGCTATGTTATCCGGCACCACCAGATGATTTAAAGTAAGACTCAAGCAATGTCAGCTCTAGCAATTTAAAGACTAAGGTGTGGTACCAAATTTTCCTATACAAGGTTTGTTGTCGCAGCAGTGTCTATTACTGCCCTTACTTCAACTCTGTTAGTCCTTGCCACTGCACACATTAGCTCACTTAGATAAGATTCGCCCCTCTTTTTATCTATGGGTTTCTCCTTTAACATTCATGTTGTTCAACAATTGTAACAGATACATATGTACTACACCTACTTCGACCACTGAATATTTCAAAGTCTCCTTTTTTGTTTCCTTTACAAAAGCATTTAGTTTCTCAAGCTTTTGAAAATTATTTGCCTGATATGGTCAGTCACAGATAAAATATCCTGAATTCTTCCTTGTTGATTCCCTTGCTTAGTTATGTTCTGGTGCCATTCTTCTTCACGCCATCATGCGAAGAATTGCCTTTTCTTTACTATTTTTTAATTTCTTAGATTCAAAATGAGAAGCATTCACAATTCCAAAATGCACCAACCCATTTGCATTGTTGTCTCCTGAAACGATGCTATTAATTATCCTCAAACTAATTTTAACTGAGCTTTAACATCAATTGTCACAAAAACTGACATAATCATGCTTTGATATTAGTTGTTCATATAGCTTCCTTTATCAGACCCTGATATCATGCTTCTTTGCTAGTTTTCACCAACACTGATTTAAATTGAGCTTTGATATTAATTGTCACAAAAACTAACTTAATCGTGCCTTGATACTAGTTTTTCATATAACTGTCGTAGCCCTACTTCAATATCATGCTTTGTTATTAGTTTTCACCAACACTAATTTAACCTTGCTCCGACATTAGTTGTCAGTGGCTTTTGTCTGTAGATGTGGCAACCGGCGTGATTGCACTAAGCCTTACTTAGCTAGCCACTTGATAACGCCAAAGAAAGCAACCTATAAGGCCCGTAACTAAGGTTATCGTAA
Organism: Luvunga scandens; assembly: GCA_030449905.1. Lineage (NCBI taxonomy): Eukaryota > Viridiplantae > Streptophyta > Magnoliopsida > Sapindales > Rutaceae > Luvunga > Luvunga scandens. Next base: position 15,754,533 of record JASUUG010000210.1, on the reverse strand, counting down.
GAGACTAACGGAACCAAGAGCAAAGAAAAATCAACCAAACAATAAACCCATGCAATATTGCTCTTTGCAGAGGCATCGCCAAAATTTGGTGGGTGTCGAAGCAAGCAAATATAAATACCTACTCTAACAAAATTGTGTATAGTGATTGAGCAAGGTCGTGTCCACAGAGACTGGTAATTATTAAATCCTTTTTAAAATAAAAATGTAAAATTGGGGGATTGTTGACAATACTAAAAATCAATTTAAATTAATAAGAATGCAAATTAAAAGTGTAATTCAAAATAGGAAAACTCTAGTTGAAGGAATTAATTCAGCTTTGATTCGATTACTGATCATCGATACAACTATAAATCATTACTACTTATGAATAGACCGGTTATAGCTACTGAGACACTCTAATAGCCAATCTCTCCTTAATTAGTCGATAACCAAGGTACGACCATTGGTTATTTCCCTAATCAATAAACAACCCTAGATACAATCATAGGATTTAATCAATTGACAGTCTGAAAATTAGAGAGACCCAAATCCTAATTAACAAACGCATACGATGGTTCATTTAAATTAGATTATTTATTCCCATAACACAACGCACTGCTATGTTATTTGCCACAAACATCAAAATCTTCATACGATGAATCTTTCAATTGGCAGTAAACTAAGTTGATAATTAAATGGCGGCCAATTATCTAATTAACAAACATAATCATGACAATAATTCAGAGAATAAACAAATACCCAAAAAGCAATAAAACAATTAAAAGCACGAGAAAGATCTCACAGTAATGGTGAATCAAAGCTTCATTAACCTTCAACCAGAAAAATGAGTTTAGTTCCTCATGGAGAAAAAGAGAAAACCCTAAAAAAGATAAAAACAATTAATAATCCAATTCTCATTCTCCTCTCTTTAATCCTTCTTTATCTCCCATTTTTATAGTTTTCTTAAAAATGATAAAGATAAAAATATCTAAAATATTATCTAAAATTACAAGAGTAATGAAAAGATAAAACACGTTAAAATAAAAACGTCAAGTCCGCAATTGATAGCACGCGCCCACGTCTTATCAACAAACTTCTTCTGAAATCAATTGTCACGCGCCCACGCTTTATCAACAAACTTCTTCTGAAATTAAGAATTTCTCCAGGAAGTCAATTCATCCTCAAACATCATTTTGTAGCTCAATTTAGCACCAATCAATAGAATTGCACCTACAAAAATAAAACACAAGTAAATCACAACTATTAAGTACAAAACATTGATATTAAAGGGATTAAACAATGCAAAACCAGTGCATGAAATGCACTATAACAGGCATCGACCCCTATCTTCTTTATTCAATCAATAAGAAAGGATTACAAACTAGCTTTAGGATTCATTTGCTTAATGACTTAACTATTTCTACTAAAATTTAGATCCCCTAAGCACACAATTACCTTCACTATTTATATAAATTGTAAATGACCCTTATTTGTTAAGGTGTGGTGGCGTGTTGCTTTTACGCTACCTCATTCTTTTTCCCAATACTAAGCACTATTAAGCATGACTTTAGGAAGCGCATTTCCACTCCCTCAAGGATAGGCAATGCTTTGCTCGTCAGCCTAGAAGTAAGGAAGTGACAGAGCAAACCACCACAAACCACTTCCCTTGTTTCTTTCTACGTTTCTAGGCATGATCTCCAAAGCCATGTCTTCTATTAGTTGCACTAGATACTGCCCACTCATGCTTGTTTTTAGGACCCATTTCGCAGCTTTTGACATAGTCTTGCACCATCTTGCATTTTGTAGTTCGGCTTGTGTGCATACCCTTAACGCCCTGTGCCTGTATACTTATGAGATGTGACATATGCTTGTTGTCCGGCCCCAACTCATATGCACTGACAATCCCCACAATTGTCTAACAGTGTACGCTTGCTGTCGTCCCCCAACTAGCGTGCCAGTCTTGCTTTCATGCTAATCTTCAAGCACCCCCATGTTGCTGCTAGTGACTTGGCACAAGACCACAAGCATAGCATTCACATCGGCTATCATTGCCTAAGGTGGTGATAACTAGCTAATTGTATTTGTCAACTATCATTAATACTATAGTTTAGGCTATTATTTTATGATTTCTATAAATAGCTTTCAGATATTGTATATATTTAGTTGTAGTGTTAATAAAATTGTTGGGTAGTAAGTTTATTGTTTATATAGTATTAGAGATCTTAGAGTTCTCAAATGAAATAAGTGAGCAATATTTCTAATATTTTGGTTTTGGTTCATTATGCTTCCAAGATAAATATGTTGGGAAACTCTTTTTATACAATCCTCTTTTAGAGAATAAACTTTCAGCTACCAAGACGACCATAAGTTTCAATATTGTGCTGCTATAAAGAGTTTGCACATCATAGAATATGATTTGATAGTACAGCCAATGCATAAAAGATTGTTCAAATTTATGGCAGACCGTAATGCCAAATGCCAATTACAAATGTAGATAGAAAACCAAAGTTTACACTTTGGGCGCACAATCATGGCGACTAATATCCTCTTATCATCAATTTCCTTTTACTTTTTACATTGACGAAGTTGTAGTGTCTGCATATTAGAGGAGGGATTCTAAAATACATTAGAGATAATAAAACCAATTAATACACTTAAGATACGTATAAATAAATTTAATATAACTAATATTTACATGGTGGTTTTTTAAAATAAATGCACACGTGTTATAACGTTATTTACTTGTTATATAATTAACATAATATCTGAAACGTATTCTAGATTTTCTGTATCGTTTAAGAACTTCCATATCCATGGTCCATCATCTATTAAATCATCTATTAATTAATGAGGTAGGTATCTCACTAACATGTCTATGTTTCAGCACACAAAATAAATGACGGCATCATATTCCAGTTGATTCGAACTTCTTGTAGCAAACCTCAAAACATTGTTCCTCTGGAAAATAAATCACAATCCAACCTCCTATTTGCATGCTGGAACCTACTCAGGGTGTATGCTTGCACAAATGTCGAAAAGTCACATTGCTCCATAATATAAATTGGCCTCTTTAAAAATCTGTTTATAAAACTTACAAAATATTTTTTAGGTGTAAAAACATTTGTACAATGCTTTTACAATCTTGGAAGATGAGTATCAAATCATTGGAGGGTCTAAATCCTGATTCTTTATATGTCTCAAGGCCCGATAATTTGACGAAAAAAATCATTTACCTTCAACTTTCATTGAAGAAATCTAATCATATATGTTGTGTTATATGGATGCCACCGAAGAAATAACCAGTAAGAATGCTTTTACCTAGCTCTCCTATTTTGAAAATATCAGCTTAACCCAATCATTATTTTAGAGACCAAACTCATCATCTATCTTATGCCACAAGTGCTCAAATTCTTTGGATCTATAATTTCATAACATAAAATCCTTAAAATTTGTAATGAATATTTTAGGTTATCACTCATAGAAAAATGATCTTTGCTAATATTAAGCTATTGACATTAAATAAAAAGGTATCAGTGTTTTGATAGCTTAAGCCATTTTTAGCTCTTTTAACATATCAATGTTAGTAGTTCTTGATACAACAGTATTGAACATTGTATTGATACTAATAGATGTATCAATTTACATTTTTGTTTATTTTTTATATTTTCGTGATTGTAACAACGTCATTTCTATTTTATTTTAATTTTCTTTTTATTTCACTTAAGGTAAATGGCACCATTTCTTACAGCCTTTAGGTTGTTGCTTCTCTTTTTCTTATTTTGGATTCCCTCTAGCTTTGTTTTCGTTATTTCATCTCTCCAAAAAACCTAGCACTTAAATAAAAACAAAATTGAAGAAAGAGCGAAAGAAAACCAAATTGAAGGCTGAAAACAAACAGTAAGAAGTAAGGAATTTGAGCCGACCAAAAAAGAAACACAAGCCGTAACAAACCTAAAGATCAAAAAGGACAGAACTACCATAATGAAAGAGAAAACCAAAATTATTAAAGCAAAAAACAAAGATTGAAGAAAGCAGGATCAAATAAAAAGCCTTAAGTCAAACTGAAACACCCAATTGTCTCTTTGTCAGTTCTTGTAGTTTCCTTTAATCTTTTTTGAAGCCCTAATTCTCAATTCGTTTCGGATTCATCTCTTTCTTCACTTCATTTCACCTCAGACTGGCTTGCATGTATGAATCATTTGATTATTTATTTTAAGGGGCACGCACACATGAGTCGATGATTTGAAAATATAACTAAGAAAATTCCAGTAGGTGTTTACAAAATATGATTAAGAAAAAAATTTCTTTCTTTATTAGTTTCATTTTAGGGATTGATGATTTAAAATATTTAAAAATCATTTTTTTTTCAATATATAGCACACGGTCACACATGTTGCATAATTTAATATTTTTGAGCATGGAAGTTCTTTAATTCTGTCAATATATTATCCTTATGGAAAAATTTTTAATTATTTTATAATAAGTTGACTTCAATAAAAAAATGTTTATCATTAGGATGTCCTTCTATGTGTGTTTCTATATTACAGCTTTTTATAAATAAATATTTTTTAAAATAAGGTAATTGTGTTCATCTACTATTTTGCAAGACATTATTAAAGTAATTCTGTTATACTTTTATTTTGTTATTTTGTGTGATTTACTATGTTAGGTTCTGCAATAATAAAAGTATTAATAGTATTACAAATTGAATGCAGTCGGTAGGTTTTTGATTTCTTTGATTTGATTATTGCTGTGGTTAAAAAGTTTGTTCAGTGGGATGAAAAGGTGTTTAATTGGTTCAGGTACGAACACATTGTCCTTTCAACTGCAATTGTGTGGCTTCATGACACTTTCATTTCAACTGTAATGGGTTTATTTACAAGCAAATGTCCTGTTTTGGCTGTTATTACTTAATTTGTGAGAACTACATGCATGAATGTTTCCATAATTTGGTTTATGTTGTGAATAGTGTATAATGCTAACATTTCTTTGTCTGTTGACTATTCTATTTATTTTCTTATATGTTTACATTTATATAAGTCTGGTTCATAGGTATGTGTTGTGGTGTGGGTCTAATATCTTAAAATATAAGTGTTGGTGTGTAAGTGTACACAATAAGTAATATAATGATAAATATTCAAGCATCGTCTCCACAGGAATTGATGCTATCAGAATTGCTACAACAATTAATATTGTGGAAATTTAATCTAAATAAATTAAATTCTCTTATCAACTAATTAAACTAACTAATCTAAACAACATAAAGTAAAGTGTAATAAAACACATCTCACACAAGAATATAACCACTAGGAATAATGTAGTTGAGTAAGTAAGCTTACTTAATGGCATTGACTGTTTTTTGTTACAGTACTGTTGTTATAACAATTACTACAACATTGGGCAGAACTCTAATGCATCCTCAGTTGTCACATGTTGGATATCTTATATCTATATGTAACTTAACAATGATAAGTTGTTATGCTAACACAAGATATAGCATTATATAATCAAAGTTCCCAATACCCTACAAGGTGAATTCATATATCTAATTTATCACTAGTTTTAGATTAAGCACAACACTATTTAAATTGAATTAACCCAACTTGAAAAACCTAATATAAAACAAAGTATTATTATGATATGTTTCACTAAAACAGATTGTTTTAAGGCTCTTTCTTAGTTAGTATCACTAAATGATGGTCAACTAAAATAGTGAATTGAAATAAGCATTATCAAAACAAAATGCTATAGCAATCATGCAGCAACACATAAATTTCAGTCAATTAACCATCAAGCTTGTTTATCACTCAACCAAAAATAAAATTAGTTCATGATTTGTGACAAAACAGAAACAAAGAGAGTTTCAGCCATTGTGTACATCATCACAAATAAAAAAAAAACAAATAGAATAGAGATAAAAGCGAGTGCCCCTTCTAAATACTTGATTTTTTATTCGTCATGCTTGTAATCTCTCTTATTCAGCTCTGGAATTTTTCTGTTCTTTGTTGTTTTCTTTTCTTTTCTTGGTTATTTATTGCGGTTGATGGCTTTCTCTCTTTTCCCTTGTGTGCGTGCTTCTTTTATAGTTAAAAACTAGAGCAAGTAGAAGTCTAGGATGCGTATTTTTTCAAATTAGGAAACTATCGATCATGTCATTTTTTTTAGATTCGCAGGAAATTTTCTCTTTTGTTACTTCAGGATTGCTACAATAATAGTTGCTACAGCACTGACTACAACATCTACACTGTTTCAGACTCATTTCCACTTTTCTATAGCCAATTTCTTTCCTCATTTTTGCAAACGCATTGCACAGCATTGCTTCCTTGAAAATTGCACTTCCAGCAGCCTACAATTAAGCACGCGATCTCAGCACACATTTTATTCTAAAACAACCTAATTTATTGAGATTAAACAAAAAATAGATAAGTATGCAAAATATAAATAAAATGCAATAAAAAGATGTTGATTATTTTCTAAGTAATCTTGATTTAAGTCCAAAAGTGCTATAAATAACTCTCATTTCATAGCATTATCACACCCCAAAACTTAACCTATTACTTGTCCTTAAGTAATGACAACAACACTAATATTTAAATCACATAATCATGCAACACATACTTAGCTCTGTCAGCAACTTTACATGAATTTTCTTACCCTTAGATCACACTTTTAATCATGCAGGATTGCCACAGCAGTTCAAGTCTAGACTTAGGCCTTATTCTAACCAAAGTGTGTGTACTACTTTGACCAAGTCTAGAGGTACTGCAGCATTACAAAACTACTACACCATACTCAAGGGCAAAACTTAATACATTAATATACAGGGGCAAAAATCACAATAAATTTCAACTATGCTACAAGAACAAAGTTTTTTTTTTAGTCACGATTCTCTTCAATGTATCATTGATTTTTCATGTGAATGTCTATCAATTGTGGTGATGACACTCAATTATTCAACAAATACATAAATCAGAATTGCTGCAGCAATGCTCACAACATAGTCTTCTCTTCAATGTATCATTGATTTTTCATGTGAATGTCTATCACTTGTGGTGATGACACCCAATTACTCAACCAATACATAAATCAGAGTTGCTGCAGCAATGCTCACAACATAGTCTTCTCTTCAATGTATCATTGATTTTTCATGTGAATATCTATTACTTGTGGTATGACACCTAATTACTCAACCAATGCACAAATCAGAGTTGTTGTAGCAATGCTCACAACATAGTCTTATCTATAGAAACTTTTGACTCAATTTTGAACATGGAGTTTATAAGCAGATTTGGTTACTCAATATCCTAGATAGAGGACCAAAATTATACATATATGCTACAACAATGCACATAACTTTTGTTACCTTTGGACTCAAGTCTGCATATGGTGTGCATACTCAGCCTTGGTTACTTAGCAACTTAAACCATTGGAGCAAAATTCATTTCATAACAAGCACAGTTTAACAAAAGATTTTTCCCCAAACTTAAGATGTTTTCTACCTTTTTAGCAAACATAATCTCTACTACAACAATCTCATGGAACTTGATCAAACCCTAAGTGTTGAGATAAAAATTCATCCCTCATTTTTTAATTATCCCTACTTGGTAATCACAAAACTTGACAATCAATTTATCCTCATTAGGTATTTTAATCCATACAAAATTTAGATAACAGAGCTTTACGCACACATTCACACACATAAACAAAAAACATCAAAATAGAAACACATCATACTCTAACACAACCCCCCCAAACTTGAGAGGTGATGTGTCCTCACATGCACAAAACATTTAAATGCAAACAAGCCAAACATGCAAGCAGAAAAAGGATAAAAAGTCATAAGCAAGAAAAAGAAACAAGACAATAAATAAAATAAAATAACAAGTTTTGAAAAAGTCTGAAAAAAATTGAGTTTGACAAGGGAACTCTTCTATTGTTGACAAGTTGTTGCAGACTGCTCAGCACAAGGTTACTTCTTCTTGAATGCACTTCAGAGACGTTCTTTTGGTGACCCTTGTGGAATAGTAACTATTGCGGCTGATGATTTCTTCTTACTGGTTGTGGAAGAATTGACTGGAGGAGTTCTAGTAGTTTAGGACATCTTGGGATGATGGAATCTTATACGCTTCGGGTCTGGCTCTTCTGGTGCTTCAACACCTCCAGGCTATTATGGCCCTTTACGCTTGCTGGACCCGTTTTTAACTGGTGTTGAGGTTGAAGATTTTGGTGGAGTTTCTTGTGAAGCGATTAGAGTAGTGTCCCTAGTAGTAATTTCAGCAATTATGTCCAATAGACTCTATTGTTTTGCAGTTGTTCTTCTAGCCTTGCCAATTGATGTTACAATTTCAACATCAATCTTATCTTGGTCATCTTCAGAGTCTTCTTCACTTAGAACTTTTTCCTTACCTCTACTTGAAGGGGGTTGATGGCTTATCATCTTGTTCATCCTCTGTTTCCTTCTTCTCTTCTTGGATGATGTGTTTTCCTTTTCACTTAAAGGGCACCACTGGAGGTGCCTCCTCCTACTCCTCTACTTATTTATCATCTACACTTTGTTTCTTTTCCTCCTCTTCTTTCTGCTTCTGTACTTCTTCCTCTCTTTGTCCTTTGTTAGTGGTGGTACTTCTTTAGAGCTAGATTCTTTTTCACTGGATGTTACTTCAGCTGCTGGAGCTTTCTTTACTCTTGCTTCAAAATTAAACTGCTGCAACAAGTCATTAGGAAAATCTTGATTTTTGCCTTTCATGTAGAGAGCAAATTTATACAGATGGCCTTCAAGGTGAATCTAGTAATTCTAGAACCGAGTATTCTTCATTCTTTATGCTTCAACACATTGAGTGATGCTTTCACTCAACTCTTGTAGCCTCCTTTCAAGGCCAATAACTTTTCTTGCTCCTATTACAGCACGAGGTTTTGGTGTTGTTACAGCAGTAGGTTCACTAGCAATTCTTTCTATGGTTGGAGTAGTGAAAGCTCATTTATTCTTAATTCTTTCATCCCTAGCAGAGACATACACTGTAGACACAATGCAAATACTTATGATGAGTGAAGGAAACAACAAAGCAGTAGTTTTGTGCTTGTTCATGGCACATTCCCTAATTTGCCTCTCAATAATTGTTCCAACATCAATTGGCTGACCCTTAAAAAGAACATATAACAGAATCAATCTTTCTTGAGACATTGTGGTGGTGTGTGTGGTAGGTATCAGTCCAAATTTCAAAAACTTCACCCATACTTTGGCTATCAGTTTCAAATCTATCCTATTGATTATTTTTACTTCGTTATTTACCCATGTATTGCCTTCCACTGTAAAGGTCTTATGCACATCATTCCACTTTTTATTTGTCATACTCCTAGCCATTTTCGAATATTCACAGTTAACATCAGATGCCAAATTTTAAAAGGCATTAATTACCCTTGATTCTAGAGAGACTTAAGTGTTTCTTACCCAAATTTTGCATTGGTCCTGCCACAGCATATTGGCATAAAATTATTTAACTAGTGGCAGCATAAAGTCCCTTGGGTGGGCACAAAAGTCTAACCAGCCCCTCCTTACTACAGCAGCGTAAATAGTATTGCATGTTCTAGAAGGTTGTGGCAGGAACTGAAAACCCTTTTCCTCCAAAATCTTCGTCGACTCAATAAAGTTTTCAAATATATCCTCAGTTTTGTAACTATGAAAACGAGAGGGGTCTTTTAGTCTAGCTGCAATTGTCTTGTATTTTTTCATGATGAAAACACTAAGGGTTTTGTTGTAAAGTGTCAAGGGGACAGGTTGGCCACACGAGTAATGGTTCTTTGAAAGCTATTGATGAGGGAAACAAAGATTGAAAGTAAAAAGGCAAGGGGCATAGTAAAACCTTAATATATAGTGACGATAAAGAAAATAAAATAAATAAATAAATAAGAAATTAGAAAAAGGGGTTAATTAAATAATTAATGAGATAAAATTGAAAATAGGGGTATTTTGAATTTAAAACCACAGCAATTTAAAAAGGAAAGAGGATCAAATAAAAAATTTAAGGATTAAGTAATCCCTTGTTATCTTCATTTTGAATTGTTATGCCAGCTGTCTCATTTACTCCCAATGTTAAAAGTCCTTTGTTTTTAGTCCTTGTGACTAGATGAACTCTTGTTGCAGCATGTAACATGATGTTGTAGCACTCTGTAATAAAGTCCCTTTATTCTTCTTTTTTCTTTTTTTTTTCAATGCGTGCAAAGGGAAAATCAAAGAAATCAAAGCCATCAAAATGACGTTGATGAAAATGAATTAAATTAAACAACCAAATAATGAAAATAAAATAACAAAAGTGAAAATAAAATAACAAAAGTAACAATAAAAATTCATAACACTTTCCTCATTGGGTTGCCTCTCAATTAGCACTTGATTTTAGGTCTTTTAGCTTGACCTTCCCTTACTTGCTCAAATTAGATCTTTGAGGAATAAATCCTCTCTTGAGTCATGCATGGTATCATCAAAATAATGTTTAACTTGTTGCCCATTTATCATAAACTCTTGACCAGTTTTCTCATCCTTAAGATTCACGGCACCATAAGGATAGATTTTGATAAGTCCAAAAGAGCCTGACCATCTTGATTTTAACTTTATTGGAAAGAGCTTTAATTTTGAATTATAAAACAAAATTTGTTGGCCTGAAACTAAATTTCTTTGCTGAATGTGTTTGTCATGTCATTGTTTTGTTTTCTCCGTGTAAATCCTTGTGTTTTCATAGGAAAACAGCTTTAACTCTTCTAGTTCACATAATTGAACCTTTCTATGGCAAATGACAAGCTTTACCATAGACAATTCTGTATGGAAACATGCCAAGTGGTGTTTTGTAAACTGTACGATAGGTCCATAAAGTATCATGTAGTCTAAAAGACCAATAATTTCTATTAGGGTTTACCATATTTTCCAAAATCTTTTTTATTTCTCGATTGGATACTTTTACTTGACCATTTGACTGAGGGTGATATGCTGTGGCAATCTTATGCTTGATCCCATATTTGGCCAATGCTGCAACAAATACCCTATTGCAAAAGTAAGTGCCTTTATCATAAGAATTCGCCTATCCCAATAACAAAAAAACCTGACTTGAATGATCCTGTATTAAGGGCTAAGTTGGCTAAGGGTATATATAAGGATCGCTACTACACATGATACCCTAAAAGTCCTAAACCTTGAGAAAATATTCCTCTGAAAAAATTTCACCACTGCTTTGGCATCATTTGTTAGCAAAGCTGTAGCCTCCACCCATTTGGACACATAATCCACAGTCACCAAAATGTATAAATAGAAGGTGGGAATGGTCTCATGAAGTTTATTCCCTATACATTAAAAAGCTTTACTTCCAAAATGTTGTTGAGTGGCATTTCATGTTATTGAGAGATGTTTCCCATTCTTTGACACATGTCACAACATTTAACAAACTAATAAGCATCTTTAAAGATAGAAGGCCAGTAATAACCTGCTTGTAACACTTTGGCTACTATTCTGTGGCCTCTAAATTTCCCTCTATATGCTGCAGTTTGACATACTTGTAATATGTTTGGAATTTCTTTATTAGGCACACATCTTCGAATGATTTGATTTGAATACACCTTGTATAAGTACGAATCATACCATTGATAGTTTCTGACATCACGGAGAAACTTCTTCTTTTGTTGGTAAGTTAAGTCAGTGGAAGTAGTGCACTCACTAAGTAGTTAGCAAAGTCTACATACCATGGGAATCCTGACTATTGCAACATTCATGCATGTTGAAGCATCAATAGCTGTTCATCAGGAAAGGTTTTTTTAATAGCTTGTTTGATCTAAGTGCTTGCATTTACCTTCAATCTTGATAGATGATCTGCCACCTGATTTTTAGTCCCTTTTCTATCTTTAATCTCCAAGTCAAGCTCTTGTAGTAAAAGAATCCATCTAATCAGTTTCGGTTTGGTATCTTTCTTAGAGATCAAATATTTTATTATTGAGTGATCTGTATAGCAGTCACCTTGGTGCCAACTAGATATGCTCTGAATTTATCAAATGCAAACACAATAGCCAGTAACTCTTTTTTTATGGTTATGTAGTTCAGCTGAGCATCGACTAATGTCTTGCTGGTATAATAAATTGAGTGAAAGATCTTGTTCTTCCTTTGTCCTAGCACTGCTCCAACAAAATGGTCACTAGCATCACACATTAACTCAAAAGGCATGCTCTAGTCTGATACTAAAACAACAGGTGCTGTAACAAAGGTTCTTTTTAATTCCTCAAAGGCCTTTAAACAATTGTCATCAAATTTGAATAGTCTCTCATGATCAAATAACATGGATAAAGGCTTGGCTATCTTTAAGAAATCCTTAATGAATCTTCTATAAAATCCAACATGACTTAAAAAACTCCTTATGCTTTTAACCGAGGTGGGTGGTAGAAGTTTGTCAATTATCTCTATTTTTTCCTTATCTACCATATCTAAAAAAATTGTCATCATGCACATCTGAAATGTTGCTAGAGTATTACACAAGCCAAATGACATCCTCTTAAATGCAAATGTGCTATAAGAACAAGTGAATGTTGTCTGCTCCTGGTCTTCTAGTGCTATAGCAATCTTGTTGTAACCTGAATACCCGTCCAGAAAGCAATAATACTCATTTCCTGGAAGTTTGTCCAGCATTTGATTTATGAAAGATAGTGTATGAGTTAAATTTTTTCGTTTGCTACAACAGTCATTCCTCCCTCTTTGGGTACACATTGTACTAAGCTTACGCATGAGCTATCTGATATTGGGTATATGATTCTAACATCCAGCCATTTGATAATCTCTTTCTACATAACCTCCTTCATGATTTGATTTAACCTTTTCTGTTGCTCTATTAAGTTGTTGTAACTTTCTTCTAACAGAATCTTGGGTATGCAAATAGATGGGCTGATTCTTTTAATGTCTACCGTAGTCCAGCCAATCACCTTCTTTTGTTTCCCCAACACATTCACTGGGCTTTTCTCCTAACTTACATCTAGAGAAAATGAAATAATTACTGGTAATGTGTCATTGTCACCAAGATATGTATATTTTAAATGTTGAGGCAAGAGTTTTAATTTTAAAACTAGTGGGGACTCCATAAAAGGTACAAAAGGTTTTACTTCTCTATTTAATAAATCTAAAGATTCAAAGTCTGTCTGTTCTGAATGGTTGCTTCTCTCCAAGCTATGTTATGTCAACTGTGTCAGCATCTTTCTCATCAAATGCTACAACATCAAATTGCATGTTACCATAGCAACTGTCTACATGCTCAGCTACAGCAAGATCTACAACATTCATGAAATTACAACTTTCAATCTCATCGGGACTCTTCATTGCATTTAACACATTGAATGTTACTTGCTAGTCATCAATCCTTATTGTCAATTCTTCTTTTTGCACATCAATAAGAGTTTTTCCCATGGCTAAGAAAGGTCTTCCTAAGTGATTGGTACCTCTTTATCTGCCTCAAAGTCCAACACAATGAAATTTATTAGAAAAATAAATTTATCCACTTTCACCAATACATCTTCAATCTTTCCTTCTAGATAAACATGAGATCTATCTGCAAGTTATAGAGTCACTGTTGTTGGTCTACATTTACCAACTCTCAATTACTTGAACACCGATAGAGACACAAGATTGATGCTAACCCCTATGTCACAAAGTTTCTTTATACTATATTTAGTTTCTATGGAATAAGAAATTGTAAGGCTTCCGGGATCTTTTAGTTTTTGAGGCATTTGTTTTTAAGCATATGGCTGGACTCTTGTGTTAGAACAACATTTTTGAATTGTCCTAATCTCATTTTTCTTGCCAAAATGTCTTTCAAGAATTTTACATAATTTGGCATTTGTTCTAAAGCTTCTACAAGTGAAATATTGATATGAATTTGCTTCAACACCTCTAAGAATTTACTGAATTGTTTATCTTGGTTTTGCTTCTGAAATCTCTATGGGAATGGTAGTAGATGTCTAAACTATTATGCTGTAGTTGGCTGTACAGCCTCTTTTTCACTTGCTCTCCCTTGTTTTGTTGCAGTTGATGGTGCAGTATCATTCATAATAGGTAATGAATCATTTGTTTCTACAGGTGCTGCAACTTTGTTACTCTCACTAGTGTGTTGATTAGTGGAAGAAAACGCTCTTCTTCATTCTAAACTTCTTCTTGAGCTTGAAGAGGCTCACTTTTCCTCTTTAGCATGCCTACTAAAGTATGCATATCGTTTCCAGACCTCAGATTGATCACCTTGCATTGTTCTTTTCCTTCTCTTATTAGATCCTCAGTGTTGCTGGGTAAACTTCTCTAAGGTCTGTTGCTGAGTGTGTAGCAAGTTGTCCAACTTGATTCTCTAAGTTTCTTAATGGCACAACTTAGCTTTGGACAACTGCTTTATTCTTCATAATACACTCCTTAATTAGAGCTTCAAGAGAACTGATCTGATCATTACTAATGTTTCTTTAACCTTGATTTTATTAGTGAAATTTATGTGGTTGTGTAGGTCTATTTTGTCCACTCGTTGCTGCAACATATTGATTGTAATTGCTCAATGAGAAATTTGGGTGCTGCCTTTATTCTGGGTTGTATGTGTTTGAGTATGGATTGTTATGGCCCTATTTGCCTAAATTTCCTATACTATTTACTGAAGCTGGATTTCCGAGACAATCATCAAATAAATGTCCTTCTCCATAATAAATCCATGATACTTCTGCAACTTAGTTAACTGTTGTTGGAATAGTGGTTAGACCCTTCACTATGTTTGTTAATGAAGTTACTTTTGCTGATAAGGCTGTTAGAGTATCCACATTATGCACTTCAGCTGCACCTCTTGCTGCAGCTTGCCTAGTTGATAGCCACTGATAATTGTTGTTGGTTATTTTCTCCAAAATCTCATAAGCTTCATTGTAGGATTTGGATAACAAAGCTCCATTTGCTAAAGCAATCACCATTAGTCTTGTGTTTGGGTTAAGACAATTATATAAAGTTTCCAACTGTATACAATAAGGAATACCATAATGTGGACATCTTCTTAGTAACTCTTTGAACGTCTCCTATTCATCATACAAGCTCTCATCTTCCAATTGATGGAAAGAAGTGATCTCATTTCTTAATTTTGCATTCTTAGTAGGTGGGAAATACTTCATCAAAAGCCTGTTAGCCAAGTCATTCCATGTTGTGATAGAATTTGGTGGTAGGAAATTCAGCCATGCTCGTGCTCGGACCTTTAAAGAAAATGGAAAAAGTTTGAGCCTTAATGCTTCCTGTGATGCTCTAACAATCTTAAAAGTATCACTTACCTCTAAAAACAATTTAAGATGAAAGCGAGGATCTTCTGATGGCAGTCCATTGAACTGGCCCATGATTTGTAACATTTGAAACATTACTGACTTTAACTCAAAGTTATCCGATTGAATTTCACGTTTAACTATGCTCAGATGTATGACTTGAGGAGTCAATACAACATAGCCTCGAATGGCTCTATCTCTGTCATCTGCCATATGAATGGTATTGTTTCCTAGTTACCCAAAAACATGTTGTCCATTCTGACCTCCTTATCCATTCAATGGCTATAATTCTCCTCGATTGTTCAAATCTCCCATATCTTGTAAGTCATCTATTGCTATAATATCTTTTGCATTTTTTTTGTTCCCTTCTTAATCTCCTTACAGTTCTCTCAATTTCTGGATCAAAGTGGAACTCAATCTGTTTGTCTTTGCGCATGCAACGGTTGCTAGAACAATCTGTCAGCATAGAAAAATAAATAATTAAACTAATACTTAAGTAAACACTATAAAAATTGATTTCCTAAATCATAATAAATAATCAATCCTGGGCAATGATGTTAAAAACTTGTTGTGGTGTGAGTCCAATCTCTTAAAATATGGGTATCAGTGCGTAAGTGTACACAATAAATAATAAAATGATAAGTATTCGAGTATCGCCTCTACATAGATTGATGCTATCAGAATTGCAACAACAATTAATATGGTGCAAATTTAATCTAAATAAATTAAATTCTCTTATCAACTAATTAAACTAATTGATCTAAATGACAGAAAGTAAAGTGCAATAAAATAAATCAATACGTTTCACACAAGAATATAACCACTAGGAATAATGTAGTTGAGTAAGTCAACTCACTTAATGGCATTGACTGTTTCCTTTTACAATACTGTTACTACAGCATTTACTATAACATTGGACAGAACTCTAATGTACTCCCAGCTGTCGCCTGTTGAATTTTTTTTTCTATATGTAACTTAACAATGATTAGCTGTTATGCCAATACAAGATATAGCATTACATGATCAAAGTTCCTAATACCTTATAAGGTGAATTCCTATGTCTAGTTTATCATTAGTTTTAGATTAAGCATGGCCGTATTTAAATTGAGTTAATTCAACTTAGGAAACCTACTATAAAACTAAGTATTGTTCTAATATGTTCCATTAAAAGAGACCTTTTTGAGGCTCTCTTTTAGCTAGTATCACTAAATGAGTGGTCAGCCGAATTAGAAAATTGAAATAAACATTATCAAAACAAAATATTATAGCAATCATGCAGCAACATATAAAATTCAGTCAATTAACCATTAATCTTGTTTATCAATCAACCATAAATAAAGTTAGTTCATGATTTGTGACAAAACAGAAACAAAGAGAGTTTCAGCCATTGTGTACATCATCTCAAATCCAAGAAAAACAAATATAATAGAGATAGAAGCAATTGTCCCTTTTAGATGCTTGATTTCTTTTTTCTCACGCTTGTAATCTCTCTTGTTCAGCCCTGGAATTTTTCTATTCTTTACTGTTTTCTTTTTCTTTTCTTGATTATTTCTTGCGGTTGTGGCTATCTCTCTTTTTGCTTGTGTGCTTGCTTCTTTTATAGTTGAAAACTAGGGTAAGTAGAAGTCTAAAATGCGTATTTTTTCAGATTTGGAAACTACAGATTGCGTCATTTTTTCTGAGATTCACACAAAATTTTCTCTTTTGTTGCTCCAGGATTGCTAGAGCAATAGTTGCTACAGCATTGGCTACAACATCTATATTGTTTCAGACTCATTTCCACTTTTCTGCAGTCAATTTCTTTCTTTGTTTTTGCAAACCCATTGCAAAACATTTCTTCTGTGAAAATTACAGCTCTAGCTGCCTACAATTAATCACACGATCTAACCATACAATTTATTCTAAAATAACCTAATTTATTGAGATTAAACTAAAAATAGATAAGTATGCAAAATATAACTAAAATGCAATAAAAACATGTCAATTACTCTCTAAGTAATCTTGATTTAAGTCAAACAATGTTATAGATAACTCTCATTTCATAGAGTTACCAGTATGTCACAAGGAAATAGAACCTCCATAGTCGTAGGCCATAAGGCCATATACTAGATTGCTAATAGTCTCTTTTGTTACTATTACAATTGATAAGATTTAGCTGTTAATATGAATTTGTTGTGTTTACAAGAACTTAGTATTAATATTTTTATTTGTATTTTTACAAATAAAGCATTTAAAACTTGAAGTAACATGTATAATTATATTGACAAGAATTATTCTTGAAATAGATAAATCTTGGATATGCTCTACTAGTCGATTGTCTATAGGATATGAAAATGGAGTTCTTAAAATTTGTTGTGGCTAATTATGAAAATCGTACATTACTTGAATATCCTTGTGCTGGCTATTACAACAAAGAGTTTCATACTTCTAAATGGGTAAGGGATCATTTTGAGTAAAAAGCAGCATTTGCAGTTGCCATAGCAATTCCCAGAGTCATCAATTTAGATTCTAGGATCAAAGTAACATTGGGAACATGATCCATGATGTTTATAAACAATGCAATAATAATCCTAAGAGATTTAGGGATATACTTAAGGATATATGAGAAGCCCTTGTACTTAGATTCAAAATACTTCAAGTTGTTAGGTTAATGAAATTGTATAATGAACAAGGTAAGTAAGGGTTGTGTGATCAATGCTTTATAGCTTTGTTAGAAGTTCTGTCTAACATGTTTCTAGAAAATAACATCATTCTTAAGTCAATGTATGAGGCCAAAAAGAAAATAATAAAGGAAGTATTAGGATTAGATTATAAAAAAATACATGCTTGTAAGAATGATTATAATCTTTACCAAAATGAGTATACAAATCTGAACACATGGCCTACTTACGGAGAGTCTAGGTGGAAGAAAAAAAAAGTGTCAGTGCAAGTAATAAACAGGTGCTTACAAAGGTGTTGTGGTACTTTTCTTTCATTCCTAGGTTCAAACGTTTGTTTCAATCACCAAGAACCTAGAAATCTATTATTAGCTCTGTCAACTGATGAGGCTAATCCACATAGCACACTTAGCACTACCTATAGTTGTTGGCCAATCATGTCAGTCATTGACAATCTTCCACTGTAGATGTGCATGAAAAGAAAATTTGTCATGGTGCTTTCATTAATATTTAGGCCTCAAGAACCTGGAAATGATCTAGATGTCTACTAGCACCATTAATTGATGATTTAAAAACCCTTTAGAATGTTGGTATAGAAACTTATTATGCTTTTAGAAAGGAAACCTTTAATATCAAGTGATGTTGTTGTCGACTATTAGTGACTTTCCAATGTATGGGAATCTCTTCGGGTGTACTGTTAAGGGCCATTATGCTTGGCCAATTTGTTGCCTAAACAAGCAGTCAGTATGTACATATTTAGGGCATTGTCAATTTTTAGCATGTAACCACTCATTTAGATCACTTAAAAAGGTCTTTTTTTTTCTTAATAATGCAACAAATAAAGAAGAATCTTTTAAAACTTTGATTGTTGAAGACATTTTGAAATTAATGGATGGTATTAACTATAAAAGTAGGATGCAGAAAGGCAGCAACCGAAAATGTGATCATTGTGAGGATTATAGTAAAAGACTATTAAAAAAAATTAATTTTTTTTAGTTGGAATATTCACAACATTCATTAGTTCACCATTTGTTAGATGCGATGTATATTGAGAAAAATGTGTGTGAAAGCATCTATGGTACACTATTTCATGAACCTAAGAAGACAAAGGATGGGATAAAGGCTAGTAAATACCTATAGAAGTGAAAATTAGGGAGAAATTAGATCTTGGTAAAATGATAAAGGTACCATACCTGCCACATTTTACACCATGAGTAGAAAGGAGAAAATGAAGTTCTATCAAATTTTATTGGAAACTAATTTTCTGAAAGGTTATTATTCAAACTTTAAGAATCTTTTGTCTACTAATGATTGTTAGCTTTAAAGTCTTAAGTTTCACGACTGTCACACTTTGATGCAACAACTATTACCCTTAGCCATCTGTGATTGTTTGCCCAAAAATATTAGAAAAGCTATTATTAAGATGTACTTTCACTTCAATTCATTGTGTTGTAAAGTGCTAGACAAAAAAATCTCTTGACAAATTGGAAAAATATCATTTTGTCATTGTGCGCTTCTTTGAGCAATATTTTATACTTGCTTTTTGGCATAATGTTCCATTTGATAGCAAGTTTTGTTGATCAAGTACAATTATGTGGACCGGCTCACTTTCATTAGATGTATCCATTTAAGATATATAATAGAACATTAAAGAGTTATGTTCGTAACCATTATTAGCCCGAGGGTTGCATCGCATAATGCTATATTGTGAAGGAAGTGCTTGAATTTTGTGTTGAATATCTCTTCGAACCATGGTTTCATTGGACTGCCATTGATTGTATAGTTGATTATACAATTAAAAAGCCTTTAAAAGGTGGAGATATTAAGATGGTTGATGTTGCACTACTAGAGCAAGCACATCTTTGCATTTTGGAAAACACTTTCGAGTTGCATTCTTATATATAGTAAGTCCTAAATTTTGATTAGTACTGACAATAATTTTTTGAGTAATCAACTAACAATAATTGAATTTTTTAAAGTTGACATGGCAAGGAAGATAAGCTTCTCTTGCAATCAAAATTCCCAAAGCAATCAAACCAGGCTCATTGGTTAAAAACCAAGCATGTTCGTAGCTTTTCTGATTGGTTGCAAATGAAGGTTAGATTTTGACAATTTTATCCTTACTAATAGTGTTACATTTGTCATTACTAATGTATAATTTGTTCTCAAACTATAAGTAGCAAACATGTTAGCAAATGGTTTAGAAGTTTATGAAACTGTTACGACCTTAGCAAACAAACCTAACTACATTGTAATTGCATATCCAAGGAACCTTATAAATGGTTTTAATTTTTCTATAAGGGATCAAGATTGCAACTATGTAACAAAAAAATCCTTTCACTAGTATAAGGAGTATTATGGTGTCATTGTTGGAATTTAAGAGCTGCAATATCCCGTGGCTAAAAAGGTTATTTTTATATGTGATTAGGTTGATAATAAATAAGTTAAGGTTGATGATTTATGTTTCACCATGATCTTAGTCAATTTGTTACAAGTCCCATTACTTCATTTTAGCAAGTGTTTTATGTGATAGACCAAGTAGATCCAACAAAATCAATTGTTTATTTAGTGGCTTAAAGAGTCAACAAATCAATAGGTCCTAACGGGAGTATTGACATGGTGATACATGAGCTTTTGTCTAAAGAATATCCATCCTTTAAAATAGATATGGATAAAGATAACGTTGCATTAATGAAAGACCGGATTATAATGATGACTTTGTAAGAGAATGAAAACTATAGTAAGTTATTCGATTTCAATATCTTTATTCTTTTGTATATTAACTGAATGCAAGTTATTTAAAGCTGTCATATTTTTTTAAAATTTTTTAGTTATATATCACTTTTTTTTTCTTATACTTATTTCAGTCTTTTTATTTGTTCATATATGAATTGGAAGCAAGTTATGTGAAGCTATCATATATTTTTTTCTTACCATTTTTCTTTGCAAATTTGTTTAAATGCAAGTTGTGAGAATCTACTTCAATTATTAATTTAGTTGTTCTTTGTTATAATTCTATAGATATAGTTGGCATTGAAGACTAAAATATGAATAATTTCCCTAAATTAGAAGTGTTGAGAAAGGAACTCACACAAGTAGTTACAATCTAAGTGAAAACAAAACTCTTTCCCTTTTTATATGATTAAAATGGAATGCGTACTTGAAATGAGAGTTATCTATAGCACTTTTGGACTTAAATCAAGGTAATTTAGAGAGTAAATAGCATGTTTTAATTGTATTTTAGTTACATTTGGCATATTTATTTATCTTTAGTCTATTTTTTATAAATTAAGTTGTTTTAGAATGAATTCTATGCTTAGATTATGTTCTTCAATGTGCTTGTAAAAATGAGGAAAAAAGAATGGACTGTAGAAAAGTATAAACGAGTATGAAATAGTGCAGATGCTGTAGCCATTGTTGTAGTAATCCTGGAGCAATCAAGAGAAGGAAAAAATCTCGTGCAAATCTCAAAAAAATTATACGATCTGCATTTTCCAAATATAGAAGATGCGTGCCCTAGATGTCTAGTTGCCCTAGTTTTCAATTATAACAGGAAGCGTATAAAAAGGAAATAAAGAGAGCCATCATTCACAAGAAAAAGAAAACAGTAAAGAAATAGAAAATTCCAGGGCTGCAAAAGAAGATTTCAAGTGTGAGGAAAATGAAATAGAGAAATCAGAAATGCCACTCACTCCTATCTTATTATTTCTTGTTTCGTTAATTCATAATTATGTATATAATGGCTTAAATAGGTTTTGTTTCTGTTTTGATACAAATTATGAACTGATTTTATTTGTGATTGAGTGATAAACAAGCTTGATTGTTATTGACTGAATTTATTGTGTTGTTACATAATTGCTATATCATTTTATTTTGATAATGCTTAATTTAATTCACTATTTCAGTTGACCACCCATTTAGTGATACTAGCTAAGATAGAGCCACAAAAGAGCCTATTTTAGTGGATCATTTCATAACAGTACTTGGTTTTAAATTAGGTTTCCCGAGTTAGGTTAACCTAATTTGAATAAGGTTATGCTTAGTTTAAAATTAGTGAGGAATTAGACATAGAGAATCACCTTGTAGGATATTAAGAACTTAGATCTCATAATGTTATATCTTGTGTGGCAAAATAACTGGTCATTGTTAGGTTGCATATAGATATAAGAGGTCCAACAAGCGACAACTGAGGATGCATTAGAGTTCTGCCCAGTGCTGTAATCATTCTTAGTGATTCTATTCTTGTGTGAGACGTGTTGGTTTATTTTATTGCATTTATTTTCTTGTCATTTTAAATTGTTAGTTTAATTTAGTTGCTAAAAGAATTTGATTTGATTTAATTAAATTTACACAATAAGAATTGTTGTAGCAACTCTAATAGCACTAATTCCTGTAGAAACGATACTCGAATGTTTATCATTTTATTACTTGTTATGTATACTTGTGCACGGACATATGCATATTCGGAATCCTACCAACAGTACCATAAATAAATAGGCAGAAAATAAACCAACAAAATCTAAAACAATAAATCAATATAAGAGACACAAATGTTTACATAGAAACCTAAAGCAGAAAAAGTTACAGGACCACAGTCCGATATAATCTTCCATTATTACAGTACAAATTCTTCTTTAGATAATTCTAGAAGGTAACAACATCAAGAATTTCAATATTATTGACTTATAGTAACAGCTTTATATCTATCTCTTTAATAAGTTGATATCTCAAATAATGGCCAATGAAAGGATTAAATGAAGATCAAGACCAGTAACATTGTCAAGGATGATATCAAGAACTTACCCTTCAAGTTTAGGTGAAAACATAATTAATTTCTCCTTCCAATAATCCATACAAAGATTGAAATCATTATTCTCAAAACCCAAAAACAGTCTCTGTTTTTCTCTCTCTCGCCGTTTCTTCTAAAATTTAATATATTAGGTCAGCTGTTTACTTTGTGCCCTTTATATAGCCAATGATTCCAAAGCTAAAAGTTGATGGTAAATTTCATCCAAGTTCAAAGCCTAACAATAATTACACATTAAACAAGAGTTTTGGACTATAGGATTTTCGACCCTCAAATGAAATGAACCCAACAAATCTCCCTTTCCAGATCATATGGAGGGCACCACCAAGCCTAGTTTTTACTTATAGCTTTTCAGCTTCTCTTTGGGCAATGACTTTATCATCATATTTGACACATTCTCCATTGTGTGAACCTTCTCTAGCTACAACTGTTTTTTCTTAAACACGTTATATAGTTAATGATACTTGACATCAATATGCTTGGATTTCAAATAGTATGTCAAATTCTTTGCCAAGTGAATGACACTATAGCTATTGGAATACACAACAAAACTATCTTGTTTCACACCTAGTTCTTGTAAGAAATTCTTCATCCATAAGGCTTTCTTACAACCTTCAGTGAACGCAATATACTCTGTTTCTGTGGTAAACAAAGCAAAATACTGCTGAAGTCTAGACTACTATGAGACTATTCTCCTTGTAAAAGTGAGCAAATATCCTAATTGGAATTTTTTAGAATCAACATCTCCTGCCATATCTGCATTTGTGTACACTTGTAACACAAGTTGGTCACCACTAAAATATAATCATGCCTTGGAAGTGCCTATGAGATATCTGAGAATCTACTTTACCGCTATCCAATGTTCTTTGCCTAGGTTAGAGAGAAATTAACTGACTACACCAATTGCATGAATAATATCTAGTCTTTTACAAGCCATAACATACATCAAACTACTAACTACTGAAGCATAAGGAACTATTTTCATCCCTTGCTTCTCTTTCTCACTTGTAGAATAATGCTTGGAACTAAGCTTGAAATGACGTGCAAGTGGAGAATAAATAGATTTTGCCTTGCATATGTTAATTCTTTCAAGAACCCTTTCAATGTATACTTCTTGAGGTAAACTTAACTTCTCAAATTTTCTATAATGGGAAATCTCCATACCAAGAATCTGTTTTGCCGGTCTTAAGTCCTTTATTGCAAAAGACTTAGTACGCTCTCTCTTAAGATTGTCAGTCTATCTTGCTAACAATCAACATGTCATCCAAATAAAGCAAAAGAATGATAAAATCATCGTCACCAAACTTCTTCACAAAAATATAATTGTCATACATAGTCTTGCTAAAGCCATAATTCTCCATAAAAGAATCAAACTTCTTGTACCACTGTCTAGGTGTTGTTTCAGCCCATATAAACTTTTCTTTAATTTGCATACAAGTTCTTCTTTACCTTTGACATTAAACCCTTCAAGTTACTCCATGTATATTTCTTCCTCTAAGTCACCGTGCAAGAAAGATGTCTTTACATCGATCTATTAAATCTCCAAATTCAAGCTAGTTACTAATCGTAGAACTACTCGGGTAAAAGATATCTTCACTACATGAGAAAATATTTCTTTAAAATCAACACTTTTCTTCTGACTAGAACCCTTCACAACCAATCTAACTTTATACTGTTGTTATGAGTTACTTTTAATTTTTAACCTGTAAACCAATTTATTCTTGAGTGTCTTCTTTCCTTTAGAAAGCTTTACTAAGTTATAAGTGTGATTCTCATTCAAGGATTTCATCTCCTTTTGCATAGCTTCTTCAAAACATTCTTCCTCTCCTCTATCTATAAGCATCACATACTCATATGGAGGATATCTAGTGGAGGATCGACATTCTCTAGTGAATATTTTGAATTTTGGCTCAATTGGTGACGCTGGTGGTTTTGGAGGTAGTTGCTCAATTGGTTTTGTTAGACCATTATTATTATCCTCTCCAACTTCCTTATGATTATTATGAACTACAATTGGAGAAATTGAAGTTGAAATAATAGGAATTTCTAGAGATGATTGAGGTTCATCATTTTTCTCTTCATTGCCGATTATCTGATCTTAAAAAACACATCTTTACTTTTGATCAGTTTTCTTGCTATTAGATCCCATAATCTGTACCCGAATCCTCCATGCCCATAGCTTAAGAAAATATATTCTTTGGCTTTATCATCAAGCTTGGATCTTTCATTCTTAGGAATGTGAACACATACTCTGCAACCAAACATTATTAAGTGTTTATAAGAAACATCTTTCTCAGTCTAAACTCTTATGAGTATATCGCCATCTAATAGAGTTGAAAGAGAGGTTAATCAAGTCAACGACATTGCGCATAGCCTCTACATAAAAAGATTTAGGAAGCTTAGCATTAGAAAGCATATACCAAACTCTTTCTTCAATTGTTCTATTAATCCTTTCTACAACACCATTCTGTTGAGGGGTTTTTAGTACAATCTTCTCAAATCTTATTCTATGAGATCTGCAATACTGCTCAAATAATCCTCTATATTCACCACTATTATCAGCCCTAACACATTTTAATTTTCTTTCGTCCCTCTCTCAACATAAGCATGGAAGGACTTAAACATATTAAGTATGTCTTCAGCTTTTAAATGAAAAGCCCATACTTTTCTAAGGCAATCATTAATAAAAGTTATAAAATAAAGCGCACCTCTTATTGATTTACTTAGCATCATGCAAACATTATTGTGAATCAAATCAAAGATTTACAACCTTCTAGATGGAGAAAAACTTTTAAAAGCTACACAATATGTCTTTTCAACTAAGCAATAAAGACAAATCTTAAAGGATATGCTCCAAAGCTTGGTAGAAATCATTTTCTTACAAGAGTTTCCAACCTTTTCTCGCCAATGTGACTAAGCCTTTTATGACATGTCTTAATGTCAAAATCTTTTACAGCCACGTTCACATATTTTTTCTTGATCTTGGCTTTTAACACATAGAAGATGTTCACTTCCCCCTTCTCTTTAGCTGACACTAAGAAGCCTTTGGTAAGCTTCCATTTTCCTTCACTAAATGGGTTAGTATAACCATCATCATCAAGCTTACCAGCAGAGATTAAATTAAAGCAAATATCTAGTACATGTCTAACATTTTTAAGCAATAACTTACAGTCAATGCTGGTTTCTAACCAAATATCTCTTATACCCACAATCTTAGATGCCTCCTCTTTTTCCATCCGAACATGACCACAATCACCATTACTATAGGATGTAAAGTAATCACCATGCGTAGTAACATAAAACGAAGCACCTAAAACAATACCCATATCACAATCAACTATAGTTGTAGTGTTCTCTTTGTCATTTTTTTTAGCATCACTCTTTTCTTTTGCCTGTCTTTTTTCTATAATCTACACTTCTTTTTAATGTAACTTATTTTCTAACAATGAAAGCACTTCATGTTTCTCCTCTGGGACTTAGATCTTCCTCTAGGGTTATAATTATTCTTCTAGCGAGAATTTCTACTTAGACTTATCCCCTACCTTTCTTTCTTTACTTAAACAAGTACATCTGACTCCAAGCAAACTACTTTAACACTCTTTCTTCTAAATTCTTCCTTACATAGCCTATCTGTAACCATATCCCAAGTCAATTTCTCGTTTGACGCTGAATTATTCACTGACACTACAATGTCTCCTAATTGTCAGGAAAAGAACTAAGTAACAACAATGCTTGTAACTCATTATTTAAAAGAATCTTCATTATAGTCAACTGATCAACCAAACCCTAAAATTCACTAGTGTGTTCAGTTATAGTGGGTCCCTCTTTTTATTTCAAGTTAACAAGCCTTTTTGTTAAGTTGGCTTTATTTTGCTTTGTCGGTTGCTTATAAATTATTTCCAATTTCCTCTAAAGAACATCAGCCCTGGACTTCTTCACAACATAGTTGTACACACTTTGATCAATCCATGATCTAATAGTACCCATGGCTTTTTGGTTTAATTAAGCCCATTTCTTATCATCTAAATGGGTGGTCTAGCTTCTTCACCTTCAATAGGTTTATTTAAGTCTTTCATGTATAATAAATCTTCCATTTTAGACTTCCAAATACCATAATTTCATGATTTTAATTTAATTATGCATACCAATAACTCTTCCGTCTCAACCACACAAGTAATAGAAAAACACAACCTAAAGCTGTGATACCATTATGTTGGGAAAGGAACTCACACAAGCAGTTGCAAATTAATTGAAAATAAAAATCTTTCCCTCTTTGTGTGATTAAAACAGGATATGTACCATAAATAAATAGGCAGAAAAATAAACTAACAAAATCCAAAGTAATAAATCAACCACAAGAGATAGATTTTTACGTGGAAAACTCAAAATAGGAAAAACCTCAGGACTGTAGCCCGATATAATCTTCTACTATATTAATGAGATTACAACATAAATTCTTCTTTAGATAATACTAAAGGTTAACAACATCAAGAATCTCAATATTGTTGGCCTACAGTAACAACTTAATATCTGTTTCTCTAACAAGTGGGTATCTTAAATAATAGTCAATAAAAAGATAAAATAAAGATCAAGACCAGTAAAATTATAGAGGACAATATTAGAAACTTATCTACCAAATTTAGAAGAAAACGGAATTAATTTCACTTTTCCATCGTCCAAACAAAGATTGAAACCAATACTTTCAAAACGCAAAAGTCGTTTCCGTCTTTCGCTCTCTCACCGCTTCGTCTAGAATTTATTATATTAGGTCAGTTGCTTGCTTTATACTCTTTATATAGCCACGTGATTCCAAAGCTAAAGTTTATGTCAAATTTCATCCATGTCCAAAGCCGAACAATAATTACACATCAAGCAAGAATTTTGGACTATACGCTTTTGGGCCCCCAAATGAGATAAACGCAACAGGATGAGAGACCAAAGAGAAGAAATCTAACAAAAAAGAAACATTTCCTAAAAGGATCAACTACCAATAAACTTATAATGGAGTATAATCAATATAGAGTTCCTATTGGAGATAGAGTGAATGATCTTAGTAGTTACGTCGATGTTCTCATTCGAGATAATATTTTAATCTTGTATGATGATTGGCGACATGTTTGCTCAAAAATTAAGGACAAACATTAGAGATATTTCTTATTCAATTTCACGGTTTTATTCATTTTTTCGTTTTGTATTACTATTAATATTGTTTCTTATTCTATGGTGGAGTAAGGAATAAAAAGTATTTGATTCAATTAATGGGAATTGCTTTAAGGAACTTCAAATATGCATTAAATACTGAGTTTATCTAGCCTAACAAGGATAACCGCATTCAATTAAAGCTACATGAGTATCCTAGAATTAAAAAGAGTGGAAGTAGTTTGTTCACAAGGTTCTTGGTCTCGAATTTGAGGTATTATATTACAACAATGTTCATTCTTTGTTACTTAGAAAACTCATTTGTTTTAATAGAAAATGATTGCCGTAAATTGCTTTTTATCAAGGATAAAAGTAATAAAAGGAAGAAGATGCATGGAAAAATGAAGTACAACCGTCGTTTCAGTAGTACAGGTTACAATGCCATGCTGTACGGAAAGGTATCATATCACATTCTCTTCAATTCAATTTCATGTATGTACTTAAGATTCTTTTATGTTATAAAATTAAGTTGTCTTTCGTACTCGTTAACATGAAATAGAAGGATGAGAATAAAGTTTCTAAAAAAGAGCTTGACCAAAGCCAGTTGTAGTTGATGGCCTGAAAGTTTAGTAAAGGTGGCTGCAAACTTAATGGTTTGCCAATGGCAGAGAAAATTTGAAGGGTTCATTCTTTATTGCTTAGGTTTACTTAAACCTGAGGTTTGCATATATTTGTGATTATTTGAACAGCAACTTTTTGAATCTGGGGCTTGATTTTTTGTCCACAATGTTGTAGGATGAATTAAAGAGTCAAGTTAACCAAGGACCATTTCAAACTCATAAGGTAAATGACGCTCTGCTAGCAGCCATTGGGAAGCTGTCGAATGACAGTAAAGTCCAAGGGCTAAGGAAGTCAATCACCCCAACAATGTTTTTTCATGTGCCCAATACTGCAGACATACTTAAGCAAAGAATGGCCATAGAAAGAAAAGTATATGAAGGAAGGTTTTGAATGATGATGGAGATAATGGATACAAAGCTAAATTGAAAACTAAATAGCAGCAGTCCTATAAAGATCGTTAGTTGTAGCTATTTTAAAAATAAATCTCCAACATGTGGAGATAATATCAAGAACGCTCAAGCAAAGGCAAAAAGATAGGTTATTATCTTACTTTTATTTATTTATTTACTTTATTTTACACTTAATTTTTATTTTATTCAACTAATTATTGTGTCATGTTTGTATAGTGAATAGGCTACAGATATCATGGAGGTAGATTCCTAAAAAAATGCTCAATCAAATGCAACAACAAAGGTTATTGTCTTACTTTTGTTTATTTACCTTACGTTGCGCTTAATTTTTATTTTACTCAACTAATTGCTGTTTCATGTTGCATTTTGAATAAGTTGCAAATATCATGGGGGGAGATTTCGATAAAGTTAGAAAATGGAAGAATCTCCTTTCGTTAAAACTAGAAAAAAAAAAAAAAAAAAAAAAAAAAAAAAAAAAAAAAACCCAGGAAGACTCCGAAATAAACTCCAAAAAGGTTTGATAGACTAAAAAGTACTCAAAACCAACAAAGGAAACAAGAAGATTCTATTGTTTTTTTATCTTAGCTCTTAAGCTCCTCCTCCCATTAAGCCAAAGGTGATTAAAGCAGTTGCTTGTAGAAAACAAAAATTGTGGAAGAACACTAGGGTAGCTACACAAGAGAGAAAAATAGCAGTGCAGCAATTAAAATGTTCTCGATTATAGTTGAAACTTTTTACAGAAGGAAACATTGATTGAGCATGATGAATCCATTTTTGGTTAGAAAACTGCAACCCTATTAACCAAGGATATTTGTCAAGTGATCATTGATTTTAAGTGGTTGACCTCTAGGCAAGGTAACTAGCAAGTCTTATAATCTTACATTATATGAGTATGGTGTTTTATTCATCGCATACAATGATGTTCAATTATTAATATTTACCATATTGTAGGCACCTACATGAGTCAATGGAGAATGATGAAGGGATGTTTCCTGTGGTATTTGGTCAGGTTATGCTCGGTAGAGCCAGGAAAAAACTACAAAAGGAATGTATGACTCAAAGTCTCAGCAAATATCTAAACTATTGCAAGTGATTGTACCTAGACAAATTAATTAATCATATATAATCCAAGGTAAGGTCTTTTAGCTTTTTCTATATTTAACAGTTAAAGAATTTAAAACATGTAATTTTCCTACACTAATAGGCAATAAGTTGTTTTTAATCTATTAAAATTTACTTTGCATGACATAACAACAAGAAGTTCTTAATATAAATCGCTGGACTTTCTTTTCTATTTTTTCTGATGTGTCTTGTATTCGGTAATGAGTTGGCAACTAGAAAGTCAAGTCTTATTAAGATGAGTGTTGTTTAAATTTAACAGAAAATTAACAAAAACCAATTATTGTTTAAAAAAATTAATCCGCTAGTGCTTCTTCATAAAATTGTGTCCAGGAAGATGATTGCTTTCGAAACAAGGAGTATGCTTTGGTTTTTGAGTTTCATTTGATAAAATTCCAACAAAGGCCTTCATTTGAAATTTGACTTCATTAATTCTTATTATTTTTCTTGATTGAGATAATAGTTCCATAAATATCCTATTACCACTTTTGTATTTGAATTGCAGCGATCATTAGGTGTTGATTGTAATTGATATGTTCGCCTCCACTATGTATTATTTGGATTTAGTAGTTGGAGAAAAGATTGATGTGAACTTGGAGCAAATAATAAACCATGCAGTTAAGTTTCTCTAGTCTTCTATTTTAATGTTTCATATAGCTTAGTTAGGAAATTATAGTATGTTGATTTCTATTTTCATTGTGTTTATTACCTTCAAAGGAGTTAGAATGTATCATTCAACCAAGTTCGAAACTAAGTTAAACCTCAAATAGGTAACTGTCTAAGTAAGGGCTTATTACATCTTTGTTTATTTCGTTTTAATTTATAACTTAAATTTTTTATGTTTTCAGTGATAGTAAAACTAATTACATAAATGTGAAGTGCCCCGAATAAATAAGTCGTTTTGAATGTGGGTACTTCTTTATGAAGTACATAGAAGATATTGTGGAAAATGTGAACATATTGAAATGTTGAAGGAAAATGTAAGTTTGAAACATTATCTTTGTTACTTGGTTATTTTCAACTATGAACATATTGTTTACGACATTATTTTCATTTCCTTAATTGAAGTTTAAGTGGATAATTGAGTACTCTGATGAGGCTCTTATGAAGGTTTGAAATGAATAAACTGTCTATGTGGGTAATTTAATCATTAACTTAAGAAAATAGATACATATCAATTGTTTACAAAATAAAATTTCTGTCACCAAGTAAGGGCTTATATTAGAATTATGTTTAATGTTGTTGCTTTTATTGTTCCTCTATACTTTCAAAGAATGCTACTGCTCCTCAGGTTACTTGAAGTTGGTTGCTATTGATTTTTAGTGATTTACGCTGATTTTATTCAAGATCACTGCTACTAATTTATGCTTTAATTCATTGAAATGATTTGGCTATTGGTGGTTACTTTTGGGTGAATGTTTAGCCAAAGGTGATTGATCACTAATTTGGTTATTTTTGGTTCTAGTTTATTCTAGACTTGTTGGATGATACTATGTTGTTGGATAATTTTAACAATTTCAATAGTTCAAATAGAGCTTATTGGGATTCATAATCAGCTACAAATTTGACTTCTGTATCCCACAAATTTTATTTTTTTATTTTCTCATATAAAAACTAACAACAATTTATCATCCCTGTAACATTGTTTTTCTACAATCAAAATTTGGCTAATACCATTACATTAGAAATTTTTTGATACCATTGAATTAGAAGTTCTTTGATATCATAGAATCACAGTTTCTTTGATACCATAAAATCATTATGAACGTGATGTCCTAGAATCAAAATTTCTTTGATATCATAGAATCATTATGTATGTGATGTCTTAGCATTAAAATTATTTCAATACTATACAATCATTACTCACGTGATGTCTTAGAATAAAAATTTGTGTGATACCATTGTAACAAAAAATTGTTGATACTAATATCTCGTATTAGTGTGACCCTGGCATGGGCTATGCTAACACTAAAACTCGGTGTCAGCAAAACATGCTGCTAAAACCAAATTAATATTGACAAAGCTCATTTTTCTGCTAGTGCTTTTTTGCACATTAGGCTATGCATTTCTTTTAAGATGCCAAATACACAATCGATGTCGAGCGGCAGGAATGACCTTTTCAATTACTTTTCACATTGCCCTATCTTCTTCATTAATGATAGAAAAAGGCTTAGCTCATAGCAAATAAGAATGCTTTGAGAACCTATTTGTGGGTCTCAACCATCTCTTTCAAGAGAATCGCACATGTAACAGAACTAGTTAATAATGGTTATCAACACCAAATAGAATAACTAAAGGCCTACCATACTCATTTGTCTTGTAGGTACTATTGAAAACCAAAACATCCCCAATGTAACCACAATCTATATGAAAATCTGCCCAAAACAAGTTTGCAGGTCTATTCTCCTTATCTATAGAGTACTTAAAAAAGAAATCTGGAACCATATAAGTTTTTGCATTTAACTATCCAAATGCTGTTGCTGAATCTATTTTAAGTATCATAGACTAACGTTCAATATCTAAATTATGAAACCCACATTTTCATAACCCCGCACTTGATTGACAAAGAAGTCTATAATTTGACTTGTGTTAATATTAACTATTGTTGTACTTAAAACCTAAGTTTTAAAATTTATTAGCTCACAATCACACGAATTTATTAAAATACGAGTTTGTGGAGATTGAATGAGAAAAACTAAATTAAACCTATATCAATTTAATTCTAACCTAATTAACTAAGACTATTGGTACAGAATGATTACTCTAGCTCAACATATTGATATAACAAAATTTTACTTTTACAAAGATACCTTTTGCTCTGTAGCTTAGCGTTGGTGTCATTAAATAGGACAATTATAGAAAATATGCATGAAGTTTATCATTATCTAAAGAAAATAAACTACATTATATCATTTGATCAAGTGGGAGATGTTAATATATGATCAATTGGTCACATGGTGCATCATTAAAAATTGATACACCATCTATGCCATATGATACATGTAATTAAAAGGTGTCTCTTATAAAAGATACGTCCTTACCTATTCAAATTCGAACATATAACTTTCATACAATTAATGGAAGTTATTGTTGGGATTATGTGCTCTTTAAAACATATGTTTTTTACTTATTTGTAATAAATTTATTTTAAAATTAATAAAATATTTGAGATATTTTTCATATATTTTAATTGCATAACTATTTTGAATAAAGTCCATTTAATCATATTATATGTATCGATTTAATCATCATCATATGGATTAAAAATTGTTTCGCAATGGTAATATTTGGATTTCAATTCTCATGCAACATATAGAATTACGATAATCTAGAAATTGTGCCCTCACTTTTTCATAGTAGTAATTTAGGCTCCTAAGTAACGAACTAGTCACCAACAATTATTTAGATTACGATCTGTCATCAACAATTTTTCAAGTTATGACTCAATTTTGATTTGCACTTAATGTATGCATCCCTTTATCACTACTAAAAGGGACTAGCAATAGAAACATTTTTCCCTCAAAGTTAGAGAGAAAAAATTTCTTTTTCTCTATTCTGTATATTGTTGGCTTCTCTTTTTCATTTGTGTAAAAACAAGCCTTTTTATACCTTTCAATACAAAAAATATTTTATCTCTTTTTAATTCTATTAAATAAAAAATATTTGATGAATTGAAAAATATTTGATTTAAATTAAATGATAAAATAAAGCCAAAAAGGTTGTATAACTCGCGCTTATTAAGGGGCTATTTTGTAAAATAACACAAGGCCCCTTATAGACAAGCATATTAAATGAATCATCTCACCAAGTAATATATTTAGTCTTTTATCCTAAATAACTAGTTATCTTACTTATTACTCTAGCAATGGTGCAATCAAATAAGTGAACTAATTTAGGAATAATTTTGGTTCATATAATAGTGGCTACAATAATTAGGGTTGTAATTAAAGTAACATGATTATTTACTTCTAAACCTACTATACTAAATGATTGGAGCTAATCTCTATAATTATGCAAAACTTTTATTGATTTACTACAGTCTAAACTTAAATAAAGTGTTCAACTCTATTTATCAACTACAAACTCAATTTATTTAATTATAAGATAACTTGTATTTATATCTTCTTTTAATCCACATGGTGATCACAGAGATACGTATAATATGATTAAACAAACCTTATTCAAAATACTTCTACAATTAAGATATATGAAAAGTATTTCAATATTTTTTATCAGAAAATGTATGTATTATAAATAAATAAATAAATATGCTTCAAAGAGTACATAAATCTCAACAGTTATATGTTCAAATTTGAATATATAACTACAAAATTGTTGTCTATATAAAGGCACAGCTACATCACAATTTAATTTATTCCAAGGCACTTCTAAAGATACTTACAGTGCGTTTAATTGAGGTTCTGCATGCAACCACCAGCCCAACGACAGTGCATTATAGATCCTAAATTCCTTCAAGATTTTTCCAAGTAAAATAGAAAACGGCAGAGTTCCCCGGCTAGAATCCATTGGGAAATTAAGATCAGAAGCATGCATGTTTGTGGAAGTAGACGCAGAAGAAGAATGGTTACATGTGCAAACTCAGGAATCATTTTTTTGCTTGAAACTCTAGAGTCGTTGCAGCATCTTGAGAGAATGTTTCTTCAGCTGGAAAGGATGGCCTGTAGATGAACTTCCTACTGATTTTGGAAGCAAGATTCTTGTTTATTTTCTTCTTATTATGGGCACCGTCACCTCCAAGAGGCATGGCTAGAAAATTAAAAAAGAAAAGAAATGAGTGAAGCATTGCTTGAGGAAAGGTACTTCCAGGATTGAAAATTTGCGCAACCTTTGAGAACTTCATCAATTTGACTATACTCAGCTGGTTTAATACATGGAGGAAGGCTGCTCCATGACACTGCTAAACAAAAAATAATAAGCGAGTAGAGCAATTAAATGGCAACATGTTACAAGTTCTCCCTAGAATGCCCTGACACCCAGGTTGCGTAACAGACCAACCCTTAGTTCCCAATCCCCAAAGCCAGAAGGCCAAGAATCCTTCCATGAAGAATGTAGCGTGGTTCTAAAAAAGTAAGCTCTATAGTGAAACTGATGCAGCGAAAGGACAAAAAATGTGAGGTGATACATAAATAAGGTTATTTTTAGTACTCTGTTAATCCTTGAGAATATTCAGGGATTATAAAAAGATACGACCCAATACTTGAAATAATTGATTTGGTTTAAAATTTTAAGATTTTTACCTGAATTTAAGGGTCAAGGGTCAAGGGTTAGGTCAAGCTTAAATATTAAAACTTGATGAAATTGGGGTTAAGGTTTCAAGCCCCACATGCTCCGACCCAACCCTAACACTTAAAAAAAAACATAATATATTCAAATTTTTTTAATAATAACAAATCATGATGATATGACTTTAAATAATTAAAACAAAACATAAAAAAATATGTTGTCACTGGAAAAGTTAAAGTGCAGATTTATAGTCTATTCATATAAGTTATTTTACATTTAGTTGATTTTTATTTTCAATAAAAATCAAAATTTGGGTATCTACCCACTGCTACACGAATAACAATCAAATTTTATGAGAGAGTGGATCTCTAATATATTAATAAAATAAAGAATTACATTAATCAATTACGGGTATATTTTTCAAAATTATTTAACTATTATATTAATTAAATATATTACTTTTTCATTAGCTTTATTCAATTATTACTTCTCTAATGACTACTACATGACTACAATATTAATAGTCATATCATTATTCTTTTATATTAAAAAGATTTGCAATTAAATCTGCATAGTTTACGTCCTTTTCTTAAAATTTAAATTATTTAAATATAAAAAAAAACTTTAAAAAATTTGGTCACGCTCAGACAAAGCCCAAGCTCGAACCTACCCCGATTCGGCCGGAGTTGAAATTCAAATGGCTGGGATTTTTTAAGACTCCGGGCCTTTATTTATATCATAAGGTCGAGCAAAGGCTTGCTAAGCCCTAGCACAACCAGCCATTGCCATCCTTAAAAATACTAGAATAAAGAAATAAACTAAATTTATGTTGATTCTAAGAATACTGACAAATCTAGATGTTAAAACTCATTAATTACATATAATGCCAAGAAATAACAGGAATAGAATTTAAACCAAGAGTTTTTTTTTTTAAGAAATAATAAAGGCCTGCTGGTAAAAGATATAAAAAACACTTATTTATACTAACAATTACTTATCTTAATTTGATTAGAAAACCTTCTTTAATAAGACTTATAACTAAATTTTGAATATAACTCAAATAAGCAATGCCTAAACAATAAAAATTTAAATAGAAAACTAAATTACGGTAGAATACAAATTAATTAAAATATTCTTAAATATTATAAATTTCAATCTAATTAGAATTTTTTCAATTTCTTACTCTGCATTAATGATCCTCCATTTGATTTTTTTTTTGGAATAGTTAAAGAAAAAGATTTGGCCCAAGATCGAATATAATACCAACCTTGAGAGAAGATTCCTTGCTAGGAGAAAGCTTAATTAGTTGATAAACTCCGTGAAATTGCCCCAAACATTGGGGCAGAGCTGTGTTGAAGCACATTTATGCTATTTAAGCATGTATCTTTGAAAAGGATGAAATGATAAGCTATGCCAAGAAAGTCTATGATAGATTTGAAGTAATAGAATCAATAATTGAATTTGTGACATGCGTAGTTAAATTGAATAGGCAATTATTTGTGAACCATCTATTTTTTGTGCTTTTTAAAAAATATGCATATAATTTTTTCTCTCTGCAGAATTTCATCTAAAGTTTACAAAATGTATCATTCTTCCACTCGTGTCCAAACTTTTTGAGAGAATTTAAAGAATTTTAATAAAATAATCATTTTACTCCTGATGTAAAACTACTATTTCACCCCAGCTAATTGAAAAAAATATTAGATGAATACGGTTTTTCTTTGCAATTTCGATATTAAATAATACATGAAACAAAATAATCAAAATTATAATAAATGAAACAAAATAACCGAAATTAAAATTAAAATGATTGAATGTTTTGCTGATCTCCTCTAGAGTTTTTCCTTTAATCATGTCTGCAATAGTCTGGTAAGTCAAGTACAAAACTCTTGATTTTCTTAGAGTTTGCAGTGAGAATGAGATCAAAGAGAATGGCCTGATAGATTTTGACGAAATCGGCATCCCAAGCCTTGATATCATCATTGATGTCGGTGGTGACACCATTGTCAGACTTAGATGCCTCAACGCGTTTCTTGCACTACTCGATAACCATAGAGATGATCTTACTGGTAATGTTGGGCAAAGGGATTCTATTATCAAGGCAATCATCCTCGATCGTGTGCTTGATTGTTAGGCTAGGACTGGGCATATATCTTAGAAAAGGATATGGGTGTTCAGAATCTAATCCGATTTGCTCAATCCGTTTGATCCGTAGAAATCCGAACTGTGGATTGGTGGATTGAATTGAATTGAAAATTTAAAAATCCGCAATCAATGGATTGGATATGGATTTACTTCTGTAAATCCGCAAAAATCCGCGATCTGCAAAAAAATAAAAGGTATTTATTTAATTAAAAAATTAAACTTGTAAATATGGCACTAGTACTTAATAATAAATAAATAAATCAAAATATAGTTACATTAACACCATATTATATTTTATCCGATCATAATATAAAACAAAAATAATTAAATAAATAAATATAACTTTCTAAACAGTTAATTTTCACGTACTAATCTAAATAAATGAGATTTTTTTTAGTGTGTTATATTT
Source organism: Luvunga scandens (assembly GCA_030449905.1). Lineage (NCBI taxonomy): Eukaryota > Viridiplantae > Streptophyta > Magnoliopsida > Sapindales > Rutaceae > Luvunga > Luvunga scandens. Next base: position 15,716,715 of record JASUUG010000210.1, on the reverse strand, counting down.
TAAAACTTTAAATGTATTTTCTAGTTTTATTCAAATAATTAATTTATTTAAATCTTATTTAATTTTGAATTTGATCCTTAGTAAAGTTATTTTTATATTAAAATTTTTTATAGTTAGTTCATAGATTGGAAATAGTTAAAAAAATTTAATTCATAAAAAAATCGACAAAATGGTGAATTGGATATGGATTGGGTCAAATCTGCATCTGATTCGTAAACGTATGGATTGGATTTGGATTGAGTTTCACTGATCTGTGGATTGGATTGAATTAAAAATTTATAATCCGTAAAATCGTAGATCAGATATGGATTGATTCCCAATCTACAAATTTCGATCTGCGAACACCCTAAAATGGGGTAAAGCAGAAGAAGTGACACGCATTTTGTTGCTCACTGTATTGGTTAGCTTGTCGACTGTTAACTTTTTCTTTCTTTTTATTTCATTTAAGCAACATCAATTTTTCGTTGTTTAGGTCAAAAATGGTAATTGCACCCCAATAACGTCAACAAGATTATAACAACGTAAAGATGGACGGGTGAAAGACAATCTATACTGCAGGTTGAATTTTGCAAACAAAAAGATTATATGCCTGAATGTGCTTTTCGCAATACTTGATGACCTTGGAGAGGATCTTACTGGTAACATTGGGCAAAGGGATTCTGTTGTTGGCGCAATTGTCCCCAATCATGTGCTCCATCGTCTGCAATTCCAAGGCCACCACTTCATCGACCTCGAATGCCTCTCCATCTGAGCTCTTCAACGTGATATTAGCATGATTTTCTTACTTGTTGACATTTTGGTCAATCAATCCAGTACTCTCTTTTATTTAATTATAAACTGAATAAAATTTAATCTTGATTTTAATAGTGTGTCGCCATTGAGTCAGGGTTAGTGTTGAGCTTATTTTTGCGGGGGCAAAGAAGAAGTGACGTGCTTTTGTTGGTCATTGCATTGTTTAACTCATCAATTGTTGACTTTTTTCTTTCTTTTTATTTTGTTTAAACAACAAGCCTCAGCTACAATGCAGGGTTTAAAAACCCCTGCATGCTGCAGAAGCCCTTTTGCAGCCGTTTGATTTGCTTTATTTGAATCCAACGGTTAAGATTTTAAAGAATTGAAAAAAGCAAGAAAAAAAAATAAACGGAACCGGTTGAAAAAGGTGAAATCGGTTCCCTCATGACTTTTCCCTCCATCTCTCCTTCTCCCTCCCTCTCTGCTTCCCCTCCCTGAAAAAAAATTTCCCTCCCTTCCCCCCTATTTCTCCCTCTATGTGGATGATAACCACAAAACCAAACCCTCTTTCTTCTCTCTCTCTCTCTCTCTCAATTGCAGCTCTTGGTCTTATTGACTCTCCCCCTCAAGCTCCACTCACGGTCTTGCTCTCGCTCTAGTTGTTGTGCTTGCTCTTGGTCCAACTCACATTCACGCTCTACCTTGCTCTTATCGTCGTTCCTGCACCCGACTCTGATGTTGTCTCTTATCATCAAGGTGAATCAGATTTAAAGTTAGGCTTATAATGGTTAAAGTTATTAAGTTTTTAATTTGTTGCATTTGGGAAAAACAAATTGTTAATGATGTAGTGTAGAAATATAATGCACACATAATATTTGACGAAATGCCACAAAAAAGTATTTGGTTTCTTCTGTTAAGATTATAGGTTGCCCCTTTTTTTTTGTTTGAGAAAATGTTGCAGCTGCATTTTGCTATTATGTAGAAGAATTTTATAATGAATGAAAATTAGATTTGGCTGATTGAGTGTGGTAGTTTTATGTGATATGTTGGTCTATGCATTGATTGGGTGCGATAGCTAGGCAAAGCATACTTCTTCATGGGAAAGAATACAATTTAAGCCCTGCAACTTTTGCAACCACAATGGGGGTTATAGATGGAGGCACACACGTAGACTTAAATAACCAAGCTATTGATATAAGTGATTTGCGTGCTATGTATAACAATGGACATAGAGGCATTCATATAGCGGAGGTTAGGAAAAGGATAATAAGCAGTACAAGTTCTAATGATGAATTTAAGATACTTTTCAGTCTTTTTGTTTTGGGAACCATATTATGTCCCACCAGTGCAACATACATCAATCCGTCGTATTTTCATGTACTAAAAGATACAAATTGTATTGGAGAAAAGAATTTGGCTAGTTGGTATTTTAATTTTTTATGGAAAGGTGTGGAAAAGTTTAAAGAAAATAAAGTGAGTTTCGTTAGTGGCTGTGTTATTTTCTTACAGGTATGTTTAATAAAAATATGTTACTCTAATATTGTGTTTTACTTATTTCGTCCAATTATGTGATTTGACTTTATAACTTACGTACTTTGTCATTGATGCACAGTTGTTCTACCTTTCTTCCGTTGCATATGATCGACCTTCGATTGACAGAACAGTGTGTCCTACCAGTCTTTGGAACAATGATGAGATTTGACGATTCTTGAAATGGCAAAAAAAGCTTGGTGGCATCAAAAGCAATAAGGTATAAATTATAACATTGCCTATTATTTTAATGAAATCAATGTACCATGTTTTAGGCTAAATTATTACTATTTTATGAAATAGTGAAGGTTACAATGCGTGATCCTGATCGTGTTCAGAAGCCTGAACAGACAAAACCTCATAGGCGAAATGATGTCAATAATGATGCTTTGCAACTACTAACAGAAAGGTTTGGGACATTTGTTGACCAAAGCAAAGAGTCGTTCCATAGCTTTGAACAGAGATTGGAGAACATAGAAAAATTATTGGTTGAATTGACATCAACCTATCATAGAGGATCAACTAAACAACCATCTGCTGCCGATCTAGCTTCAAATATGAAAAGTCGAAATCCTTCATCTCTCCATGGGAAAACAATGTCAAAAGCTGAAGGGAAAATGATTTGGGTCAGTGATGATGACTCTGTGGATCGTAGAGTGAAAGCTAGTTTACGAGCCTTTGATGCCATGTTGGGCGGTATTCGGACCACTGCACAAGTTAGCAAAACTCCACTAGATTCATTTAATTTTGATGGAGGTCATGTCCATGATATAACAGCTATACCCCAAGAGGAAAGACATGTTTGTCTATGCAATCTCTAGCTGTAATTTGATTTCAATGATAATGAAATAATTATGACCTTGATCTTTTGTAGAATTTGGCTGAACTAATTAACACCAAGCAAGAGTTCCAAACTTCCACTAGCATGAGTGTATCGGTAACACAACCAGCAAGGAACAGAAGGTCTGGGCGATACCAACTTTTTCCTTATGATCAAGTGTCTCGAGGAGCGAAGGCTAAGTTTAAAGCTGGTCATTTCTTTGTAAATAACCCTCTTTCCCTTGACCAATTAAAGCTCATTCAATATGCATTTAATACAAATGGCAACGAAAGGTACTTATGGTTTATATAGTTTGTTTTTTAGATTTTCCCTGTACGTATGTCCTCATTAGCTAACACTTTATAGTTGTTCATGTTTTCAGTGAAATCATTGTCTCTACTGATGATCAATTCATATCTAGGCATGCTTTCATGAGCTTTTTGCCTAACACAGCTCTGAACGGAGAGGTATGTGGTGTATTCTCACAAACTTTACGTATGATGTGTTTGGATGTTTTATTCTTGCTCAATATTAAGTTGTCATTTATCGATGACTGTTTTAGATTCTTACCATAATAGCATATCACCTCACACTTTGTGAACGGGCTAAACGTGCGAATGAACCAATAAACTGGTATTTACCGACACTCTATGCAATAAGTATCCACAACTTACTTTTTCTATGTTAATTCATGTTGTTTGTTTATGCACAATCATTTTTCATACATTGCTTTGCACAACAACATATTTTGAATGCGTTATTTATTGAAATATCATTTGTTTATTTGATTTTTTTTGTAGCAATTAGCACTTACCGTCGGAGCTGAGGTGGATGGTTTTGCACAAGCATCAAAGGTTGGAAAACCTTTTATGCCAGACTTTCGCAGGTGTGTAAAGGTTAGTTTTTAAACTGTTAACTGATTGACAGTCTATGCATTGTATAACTTCTATGATAAAGACACTGATATTTCTTTTTAGATTTATGTTCCAATTAATGATGGTGCCTTTCATTAGTTCCTGCTCATCGTCAATGTCAAAGAAGCCTATGGTGAGATTTGGGATCCTCTTCTGGATAGTCGAAGTAATCGAAAACGAGAGCAACAAGCTGAACACATAGTATGTTCCATTTGTACATGTTGTCCTTCAATTTCGTGTATATATTTATTTACCAAATTTGAGGTGTTTTGTTTCAACTTGGCAGTTACATTCTCTTGATTCTATATTTCATTCGAAATTGCCTCGAAATGCCGAGCCATCAACAAGGTTCATTTGGTTCCCTATCCAATTTGGTCACAGTGTTCCGAAACAGCCAAATGGGTATGATTGTGGAATTTATGTCATTAAATTCATAGAGACTCTGCTTACATGCTTATGTGTGCTTTCAATAGAAAATTCTTAAATGGCTTTTCGTACTCTTGCTATAATATAGTCATTTGATTTCATCTAAGTTCTTGTCAATGTATTCTGCTATACTGTAACTTGTTGCTCTCTGCACTTATTCGCCATGCCTCGCAAGTTAACAATAATCGATTATTTGTTGTGCACCTTTGTCAACAAAATGTATGCCAGTTACACGAATATTACTTCAAAGTTTAGGATTGTGGTTCTTCTCTGGAAAAACCAGCCTTTCCGTTTAATGGAATTGGCCAACAGGCTACCGCACAAGACCACTCTAGAGCTATCCGGATTGCCTCTTAAGTTATTCGGTTAACCGAGTGGTGAATAAATTGATAATCTCGCGCTAACTGGTTTCACAATTACGTTATCCAAATAACCAGTTACCAGCAGGTGCATTATTTTCCTAAATCGGCTTACCGCTTAAATTAACCGGCATGCCGTTTATGATTTTGAGCTTTCTGGATCCATCCGGTCTGTCGGTCACATTAAACGGTAATCTGATTATTCGGCCTCAGCATTCTGGACCTATCCGGCATGCCGGTTAACTTTCCGGTTTCCGTTGTAATGAAGTGAACCTTTTCAAAATTAACCGGCACTCCGTTTATTTAAACGGTAAGCCGGTTACTTAGTGGCATTCTAGAAATAACCGACAACCCGTTTAACTTAATCGGCATCCTATATTGTAATAGTCACCTGTTTGGACCTAAACGGCATGCCATTTATAGTAACCGGCTTGTCAGTTAATAGTAGAACCCTCTAGAGCTATCCGGCACATTTATTAATATAAATGGCACGCCGTTTACTGTTCTTCAACAAATCTGGAAATATCTAGTGTGCTAGTTAATTTAAATAGTTAGCCGGATATGTCGATTTAAGTAAAACCAGTCATTCACCTTCTCATTCGATAAGTCACCTAACCATTCTCTCTCTACAAACCATAACTCACTTGCCGAAATCCATGAATTTCTTTTCATCCAACTGCAAATCAAGTGTCAAAATCCATTTTCCCACTCTCCTATATCAAAATTTAACCATTTAAACACACTTTTCTCAGTAAATTCCTAAAATCCCAAATCTAAACCTAGCTCTTATGTCGCAATCTCTCATAACGATTCGGGCATGTTCTAGTGATTTGCCTTAGACATTGCCTTGTCTCTATCAGTAATTATGGACTTCGGCTTCTGGTTACCCATGGTAGAAACAAAGGTTTGAAGTAGCCATGTGTATGATTCAACTGTCTCATCTAAGAGTAGGGCAAATCCAAACACGGTAGTCTTGCAATGATGGTTGGTGCCAACAAGGGTCACAAGTGGTTTCTGGTATGCATTAGTCTTGCATGTAGCATCAAATGCCAAAACATCCCCAAAACACTCATAATCATACCGTGCCATATAGTCAGTCCATAACAAGTTTCTTAACCTATTCTCATCGTCTAATGTGTACTCGTGATATAGCCCAGGATCATTCTCACCTTTTTGCGGTAAAATATGTAATAGTTGTCGCGGAATCAGTATCTCCCATTTTTGCACGTCTAGCTGCATCCAATCTATTTTGCAAATCCTTACGTTTAAATTTGAGATTTTCTGAACCACCAACTTGATCACCAATGTAATCAACAATTTGGCATGTCTTCACACCAACATGCCTCAGTGTCTTAACTTGAGCAAGATTTGCTTCACTAACATGCCAATGTGAACGAAGTAGGTTTACTTTGTTTAGAGAAGTAAGTGGATAATTATGCTCCACTATAAATTCTATCGCAATATACTTGCCGCTGCATTTGTCGTAATTCACTCAAAATGATACTTTACAACCAATACGCTTTATTGGTTGTGGTTCTCGCACTCTATTATCATTTGGCAAATATTTTTCAGCCCTATATCCTTCTAGATTACAAACCCAGCAATGAGTTGTAGTTCGGCCAGACTTCAACTTTCGAAGCTCGTTTCTTCTAACACTAAAACCAACCATTCTTGAGTAGTTCATATGCCATGCATCTGCATCTTCTACTGAATCAAACTGAGCTCCAAGTACACTTGATGGATGTAACTCGCCAACATTAGATGAAATACTCATATGTAACTTCTAGAAAATAAAAACATTAAATATGGCCAACAAATAAAATTTAATGACAATGGATATATTACAACACAATCATCTAACACCACACATCTTTCATACATTTTTAAAAACTAATTTAATGCCTGAGTGAATGTTGGAAAACCCAAATCGAAGTTATAAATTTTCATCATTCCACACATGAGTTAAAATCTTTTTACATGACAAACACAAATTATAAACAAAACTTAAGTGTGCCTTATTTAAAAAATAAGTATTTTGCTCTAAATCACTTACTTGATGATCAATACTACAAGCTTTCACTGGTTCCAACTGCAATAAAAACACCAGTGGACGTAAAACCAAATCTTGGTGGCTTCTAAGTTTTATTTATGCACAATTTCAAATGACAAATGAAAAAATAGTAATATATACATAGGTAAAATTAATGAAGGACCAATGCATTAATTCAACACCAGTGACTGCGTTATAAATGCAATAATAAATGTATTGGGATAGTTGGTGAACAGAAAAGTTGGGGGGGGGGGGGATCTGGCTAAATATTACATGCAACAAGGAACATCAAACATGCAACAATGTACTTAAGACATGGAACAACTAACATGAAACACGAGTCGTCAAACAACTTCGAACAGGAAATGTGAAACATGAAACCCTGTACTTGTAACCAGAAACTTGAACGAAAACATGAAACGGAGGGAGAAAAGAAAAGTTTGGGTAGATTCCGATAAATATTACATGCAACAGGGAACATCAAACATGCAACGATGTACTTCGGACATGCAACAACTAACATGAAACATGAGTCGTCAAACAACTTCAAACAGGAAACATGAAACATGAAACCCGGGACTTGTAACAGAAACTTGAACGAAAACATGAAACGGAGGGAGAAAAGAAAAGTTTGAGGGGATTCCGATAAATATTACATGCAGCAGGGAACATCAAACAAACAACGATGTACTTAGGACATGCAACAACTAACATGAAACTCTGAACTTAAAACGTGAAATATGAACGTAAACATGAAACGGGGTGAAAAAAGCAATTTTTTTTGGTATTTTGAAAATACTTACATGAAACATTGAACTATAAACATGAAACACCTGACTTAAAACATCCAACAATGAACATAAAATATGAGTACTTCTATACCAAAGAACATAAAACGTTAAACATGAAACTCCGAACTTGCAATGTGAAACATGAATGTGAACATGAAACGGGGTGAAAAAAGAAAAATTTCGGGATATTTGGAAAATAATTACATGAAACATTGAATAGTAAACATGAAACACCTGACTTAAAACATGCAACAATGAACATAAAATATGACTACTTCTATAACAGTGAACATAAAACGTCAAACATGAAACGTCGAACTTGAAACATGAAACATGAATGTAAACATGAAACGGGGTGAAAAAAGAAAAATTTTGGGGTATTTAGAAAATAATTACATGAAACATTGAATAGTAAACATGAAACATTAAATAGTAAACATGAAACACCTGACTTAAAACATGCAACAATGAACATAAAATATGAGTACTTCTGTAACAGTGAACATAAAACATCAAACATGAAACTCTGAACTTGGAATGTGAAACATGAATGTAAACACGAAACGAGGTGAAAACAGAAAAATTTCAGAGTATTTGAAAAATATCAGAGTATTTGAAAAATAATTACATAAAACATTGAGCAGTAAACATGGCACAACAAACTTAAAACATGCAACAATGAATATAAAATATGAGTTTTTTTTAGTAGCGAACATAAAACGTCAAATGTGAAATTCCGAACTTATAACGTGAAACATGAATGTAAACATGAAACAGAATAAAAAAGAAAAATTTTAGAATATTTATAACATGCCTTATATCAAATATAAAACAATAAATATGAAACTTGAAATATTAAATATGAGACATTTTATAGAAAATAAATTCAACTTTTATTTTTTTGTTAACACTTTTTTTTTTCTAAAAAATTTATAGTACAAAATAATTTTTTCATTTTTACTCAAATTTTTTTTACATATTATTATTATTTAAATGTTATTTATTTTATAAATTTTTTTATTTTAATTTGTTTAAATAAAAAATCTAAATTAATGGCAGCAACCGATTGAAAAACCAGTTGTTGCCAATAATAAAAGTTGTTTGGCTGCCAAATGGCAACCAAACAAAGAGGGGTCAATTGGGGTCAATAAATTGACCCCCTCGTTGATGTAGGGACTTTCAGTCCATGCATCATAGCCATCCCCTAAACAACATCATTTTCTGTTATTTAGGTCGAATGGTAATTTTACCCGTACGACAGCAACTAGGCTATGACAACATAAAGACGGAAGTAGATGGTTGTAAAACAATTTAAACTTCTAGTGAAATTCTATTAAAAAAATTACATTTATTTTTTAAAAAAATAAAAAAAATATGTGATCAGTGAATAATTGTTAGATTTAATATAATTACCACTTGTATATTAACTTTTTAAAATAAATAAATATTCACGAGTATCTATAAAAGTTAGAATGAGAGGTGACAACTCAGGAGACTAGCAAGTTCGCTGATACTTGCTCTCCTTAGTTCAATTGAGGTTGGGATCCCATAGTAAATGTAGTGAATTATAATATTATTCAATAAAAATAAAAATTTAAATATGATATTTAATTAGTTTAATTTAATACTGTTGCCAATTACTTGTGAGAATCCAACATCCACTTCCACCGCTTTTAGGGGCTAGGTTTGGCAAAAAAGTCTAGCCGCCAAAAAGTCCCAGGTTAGGCGCCTACCCGTGATGAAATTAAATTAAGGCGTGACTTCAAAAATTCAAAGCTTTATTGATAATGCGGGGAACTGGATATGGGCGTAATATATAAAGCTCGGGCTTGGCCCAGACTTTATATTATATAAAATAAAAAAATTCAAATTAAAAAAAAAAGTAAAAGAAAACAAAAAAATTAAATAAAAATATCAAAATCCAATAATAGTTTACTTTTTATATTAGTGTTTATGGTTTATTATGTTGTATTGTTATTATTTCAAGCCCGAGCTTTATATTATATAAAATAAAAAATTCAAATTAAAAAAAAATAAAAAATAAAAAAATTAAATAAAAATATCAAAATATAATATTAATTTACTTTTTATATTAATGTTTATTGTTTATTATGTTTTATTGTTATTATTTTGTATGTTAGATAATTATGTATTGCATAATCATTTATAATTTAAGTTTTTTTTTAAAATTTATACTTTTATTAAAAATTTATTTTAAAACAATTATAAAAACCCAAGTCCGGCCCAGGCCCAGCCCAAGCCTAAATTTGGGCCTGTTTTTTATTGTATGGGCTTGGGCCTGGGCTTGCAAAAGTCCGACCCAAGCCTGCAAATTACCAACCCTATTAGGGGCTTGACTCCACTCTTAGATATATCCATCCTTTTTGTAAGTGAAATAATATGTTGTAACAAATTAGCCATAACGTATTATCTGTTATTTATATTATTAAATTTAATATTTTTGTCCTTATTATGTTAAAAGAATTTTAATATGGGCAAATTTAATTGGATTAACAATTTAATCCTATCTCGAGTATATCGTTAAGTATTACCAACACTGGAATTTCCTATCTTCTGGCAATTTCACTAAATTAAAATGTACAAGACACTCTCATTTCCTTTTATTTAATTAAAAGAAAAAGGTACAGCAATAAAAATGAAAAATTCAGTAAGTATACAAACATATCCCTAATTTGCAGCAATCAAACAGCAATAAAATTCCTCAACCCAATTACGTCGCTCACCATCAATTCATTAAGAACTATTGACCAATAGAATTGCTTAGTTATGAACAAAGGCTCAGACTGACCATTTGTTCTCAAATGTTCCATTAAGTGTGAAACATTTTATACAATTTATTATGGTGAACCCGGAAGAAATTCCTAAAAACCACTCCCTACCTGTACTTACCAAAAACCGAGATGAAATTGAAAATAGTAAGATGTGAAGAGGTTCCATTAGTCCATTTCATGCGTAATGATCCAAAGCATTAATCCTCTTTTCTTTTTAATTTGCTACGTTGAGTTTGGTCAGACTGACAGTCACTTGCGTATATTTAGTATCTTTTCATTTCTCCTCAAACTCAACATCGATAATGTCACCATCAGACTTTGTAGACTTTTTGCCCCGACCATTTCTTGAAATGAAGTCCCCTTCTGGTTGCCACACAATGTTTCCACAGCCTGCACATCGAATAATCTGGCTCTTGGAGCCAATAAACTCCCTCTTACAAGCTGGACAAGCACCCTACACAATTCAATTGAAGAGAAAAAAAAAATTAACAATGTGATTTAAGTATTTTGTTCATGATTAGTTCTAAAATAAATGTTGATAGACAATGCAATTATTTTAGCATCTTACGTCTACAAGCTGGGCACAGCTATGAACCAAATTATACTTCTAGCCAATTATTCAAGCTCACATCAGACCAGACAATAGATGACTGGTGGTGAAGCCACCATGGCTCCACTGATAGAGCAGAGCATAGTAGCGAAAAGGTTATATCAATAATAGCAAATATATGTAAGGAACAAAAAAAAAAAACATTTACCAGTAAAAATCAGTATGAAAAAATTCATGCCCGAACATATGCAGTTGCTAGCATTTCCAGAATTAAGGCATTGTACATGTAATTGGACACTCCATTAACCATATGAGAATCATTTAATCAGAAAGATAATCACTTCATGTACAAAGTGGATAACAGCATATTAGATAACGATAGTATATTTTATTGATACTGCCAGTACTGTAGTTCAATCCAAAATTCAAGAAAAACAGTGATCCTAAAAGGTATAAATATGTAACTGGAAAAAGGCCAACCATCATGAGACATAAGTGTATTTGCTACCATTAATCAGAATAAATCAGGCGCAAACAGCCTTGTTCCCAGTACTTACGTACCTGTTATGGGAATAACAATTACAAAAATTGAGGTTGATAACATTACGAAAGCCTATAAGATTGAAAGATTGTGCCCGCCACCACAAACTCCCCCCCCCCCCCCACCCCCAAAAAAAAATATGAAGAGATAAAACCATCAGGATCCACCATGTGCAAGACTAAAGTAAAGAAAAATATCTTCTGGAATGATTAGGATAAATGGATAATCATGGAAATTTCTCAAGAAGCTCTTCTATATTTGAGAAAGAAAGATATTTACCAGCAATATTGAGTAAATCTTGAAATGTAAATTTAGGAAATCAATTGTAATTTTTTAAAAAATAATGGCTTCCTGTGAATTCCACCACTTTCCTAATATATCATAAATTGTGATGAGTTACGCTAGGCTGAGCAGAAGGGAGATAATAAGGTTGTGGAGATCTAAAGATTACAGTAAAGAATGATCAAAGTGAATACAATTTGGCCTACTCTGTTACACTGACACGGTTAATTGCATGGTATAATTAAGTTGGCTATGGAAATGGATTGCCGAAATGCTACTTCACAGTAACCTAATTTTTTATGACAAATTCTTTTATTTAGCTAGCAATTGGAGTGGTGGCCTAGTACCTGATCTAGGCAATAGCCTTTAGGTAAATTGAGTTAACAATTAGACAAGCCTATAGGCTTTGAATGTATCTGACCCGCAAATTGAGTTGTATTTTGCAATTTATGGGAAAAAAATTAAAAAGAAAATCATAATTACTTAATCGCACTGAACCCCATATGAATCTGTTCATGTATTCCTAATATTAAGTAATATATAATGAAGTCACCTCAGGTTGGGGGACATAAATAGGCTATATAGTCCTTTATTTGGACAACGAAATGTCAGAAAGTACTTGTGATCCTTTACTGCTTTGTGTGGTGGGATCTTTGATTCTAGCTCATAGTGCAAGAGCAACATTGGGAGCTAGAGTCACAGAGCAAGCAGGTACAACATAATGATGAAATGGAAAAGAAACATAAACTGAAGTGTAATTTGATTGAAAGAAAAGATTTAATAGCAAACTAGAGTTGCTAATCCCTTATATAGCTGCTAAAACCTTAAAAGTAAATCAAATTCCTTGGGAAGCAAGGAATCAAAATTCTATTCCAAAATAAATTACTAGACTCCAACATGGGGTTTCTTTTTCTTTTCTTTTAAAAAAAGAAAACAAATCTCACTTTCAGACTAAAACATTAAAAATCTAAAGTTACTTAAATCTAGAAAAATAGTTTGAACTGGAAATTTTACCCCTAAATGATGTTTTTCAGCAAAAAAGCAAAGAACATCATCACCAGGTAGGAAATGAGTTAAACTCCCCTGTCAAAATCTTCAAAACAAGCTATCACTCTCCCAAATCCAAATCCGATGCAGTAGCCCAAAATCAACAAAGTCAACTTTCCCACATCACATAAGCATGAAGAATTGTTAACACAGAAGCTGACTTAGCAACTATAACTTCTAGAGAACTTCAGAATGACATAAAGCCATTCCCATGTAAATAGTTTTCTTCCACGTACTTGAAGCTGGCACGTAAGGCATATATTACAAGCAAACTGGATTTTGAAACATGAATACAAGGATGTTGACCTGTAAACCTCAACTAACTTCTCCAACTAATTCAACGAGACATTTGATTCTACTTCAATATAACCTAAAAAATTGTCTTTTCCTTAAGGAACGTTGCACTCTTCAATGAAGAGTCATCACCAATTCCATTGAAAACTCTCATCCCATGACAGAGTCCTCTTAACATTTTCATCCAAATACAAAAAATCACATGCTGAATGACGTCATTTCAAGGCTAGCATCGGATTTTCAAATTCATATATGATGCGTAAGCCATATTCATTACAAGGAAGCACAAGGAGACATAAAAGTTTATTTTCAAAGAACAAAAGTCTACAAAATAGCTTTGAGAAAATCAAACTGAATAACCAGTTCATCTACTTTCAAACTGTAAATAGATATGTACAGTAATGGGAAGAAAAATTATCCAACAAATGTAACTAGAATAACCGTTGAGAATGAAGAAGAAAGAAAACAACCAAAATGAATAAGAAATAAATTCCAAAAAGAAACAATAAAGTTACCATTCAGCATCATTTTCACTATGTTAAATTGTTAATATACCAAATGTAATTAATAACACTGAAAACAAAAGTATACTTTGAATTCCTAAATGAAGTAAAAGAATCAACCTAACATTTAACTACATTGGTTAATTCATCAATGGAAAGTTGGATGATCCAAAAGATTCATCTCATTGACAAAATAAAAGTACACGTACCATGGCGCCAAGAAATTCAAATATTTTATTTCTACCTATTTCATTGTCCTATACTACACCAACTGAAAGATCATAAAAGGCAAGCACAAAAGTTAAAAGAATTGTGTAATTACAGTTAGCACGTCCTACCATTCATTCAAAAGCACGTCCATGCCAATTAGAAAATAAATGCCAACAGCCAGGACGGAAAAAGCCATCTAGAGCACATTGAATAAGGTAACATTGAATCTAAGAACAGACCGATATAATTCTAAGCAAAAGAATAAGGTAACAGGTTATACCTTAATGACAAAATTATTGGCCACTGTCCCAATGAGAAGAGGTGCAGCAATTGGCAGAACCCATGTAGCTAATATCAAGATGCGAAACAGCCATCCAGATAAAGCAAACCAGAGGAAGAAAATTGTCTACAAACAGATGAAGTGACATAATTAAAAGTGAGCTAAGAACAAATCCATGAAGAAAGATAAAATGCAAGCATCAGAGGACACAACATGAAAATGCTATCACTAGAGAAATAATAATGACAAAAGCTTGCATTTATGCAACAGTAAATGCTAGCACTCCTACTCAAGTGAACAAAAGCCTATTTCAATATGGGTAGCCATTTAACTAGTGCAACGGCAGGATCCAATATAAGAAATTGATGTCAAATATTATCTCATTCCATGTTTAGAAGCCATCATTTCTGAAATGCAGAAACTCTAAGCTTATAGCAAATGGTATTTAAAGTTGTAAGAATAAAATATTTCCAAGAGAAATATGTTAATAAGGATCTTAAGAAAAGAATTCATTTTACAAGCATCCATTAAAAGTAAAATAGTTGAGTAAATACTCACAGCAAAACTTCTTCCTAGTGGTGTGTTTAAAAAATCATTGAGCTGCTTCCTGTACTGCAAAAGTAGCAATTAAAGAAATATATAAGAGCTCTAAATAAATAATTAAATCTAAATAACTAGGAGCATTCAAGATAATTAAGTGTAATTAGAGAGCCAAGCACAAACCCTCGGCCAATTTCTGGAAAAATCCATCCTAAAAGAGCGCCAGCGGACGCTAATTTCAAACTCCCGATCCAGCTCACGTGCGCGGACGACGGCAGTATGTGCGACAGAGTTGAGACGACGCGAAACGGAGTATTGACGGTCTACACGCTCCGCTGTCTTTTTGGCCTCGAAGACCAACTGCTCGAAGCCATCGTTAGCGGTGCGCCAAGCGTCCCTCCAGGCCTCACCGGAGGTCATACGCCGTGCGAACCGGTCGAAATCACTTCGTCGGAAGGCCCGGACGGTTGCCGCTCGACGGCCACCGATATGGATCGTGGTTTTGGGTTGTAATTGAAAGGGTTGCCATGTAAGGGCTGTGGCCATCATGAAATGACAAATTCTAGACGAGAATATGGCTTTTATTTATTATTTACACATACCTCTCAAAAGAGGAAAATTTACAAAAATGGACACAAAATGTTTGAGTTTTTTAAATTTAGCCTCCACAATTTTTCCTGTCATTACTAACTAAATAATAATTTTTTTAGACCAAATAATCCTTGTCGCTTTTAATAAATTTACAAAAAAAATGCTACTTTTGAAAATCTAAAAAAATATAATACATCAACAAATCATCAAGTCTTATCTCTCTTAACAAATCACTGAATTCCATTAAATAAATATTACATATCTGAATATAATCATTAATGGAGAAGTTTTTTAAGGTTAGTGTATGTTCTTGCACAATATAATTTTTTATGTATTAGGTTTAGTGTTTAGGTTCAAAATTGATATGATTTTATTGTAAATGTCATTATTTTCCATTCATAAAACAATGTAATTTGTTAAAGTACTTAGCTTGAATTGTGAAATAAAAAAATTAAACAATAGAAATTCAAATTAAAGAAAACCTAGATTTAGTAGGATAGACCGATTTAGTGCAACAACCAATGAGATAGATAATTGTCACACTAAATCAACATTGTGTTTATAAGCAACAAGCAATGCAACAGGTGCCTATTGCATATAAACACAATGCTGATTAGTGCAACAGGCACCTGCCTAACTACTTGTCACACTAAATTTCCTAATACTTTTCAAAAGTCATTACTTAGGTTATCTGTTCTCGTTTTAGGTATATAATATATCATTTTAAAGCTTGTAGTGAGACGAATCAAATTGAAAATTGCTTAACCCATTGTACCACATAGTCGAACAAAAAATTTGCTCGAATTTAAATGTAACATGCACTTGTTGCACTGTCACATATAATCACAATATGTGCAACATTCATATAAATATATACCGCATATTCACTTTATCATGTTTTGTAGTGTGTAATTTTATTTTTTTAATTTTTTTAATAATTTTCAGGCTTAATGGATTCAGTTGTGCTTCAATTATGTTACGATAGTTGGTGGGAGATGTTGATGGATGGTTGTATAGAGTATATGAGTGCCAAGAACACAATTTTTTTAGTTCAAAAAGATTTTATGTTTGATCAATTTTTTGTAAGAGTGTATGAAGTTTTACAGATAAATCCTAATGAAGACAACTTTGAGATCTTGTAACACAATCTATCATGCATATTCACTACCTATAGACATATTTAATAATAAAATGGCCAAGGTTATGTTACATATGGCTATTTATGTGGTCAATTATAAATACATCATTAAATTTGTTATTACATCTCCTCAAGTTCTGAACCAAAATCTTTAGCAACTTGTAGAAAATAAAACTTTTTTTAAAGCAAATGCCTCTGTCTCCAATATTGAATAAGAGGTGTTACCATAAACGATATTGTTCAAGCAATGTTACTCTCCACTCTACGACAACAATGACACTATTGATGACAACAATATTACATTAGCAGTTGAAGAAGAGGTGTACTACTAACAACGTCGTTAGAACAATATTCCTCTCTATTCTACAACTATGATTTTTGTTACAATGATGATTTTGTTGATAACATCAGTAACATAAAAGCAGATAATGTTTGTGTAAAACCGTACAATAGTATAAGGGCTCTCATTTCAATAATTTTGTTGATGATGCGGCCATCAGTCATTCCGATATTCCTATCAATGATGAGGATGAGTGTTAGTATAATATTCCTATTAAAAGCAAAAACAGTTGACCTATCCCTTTAGTGGCTCATTTAAGGAGAAGGATAACAGTTAACCTCTTTATAAGTCTTGCTCCAGTTTTGCCTTTAAACTTGGTTGCTTTAGATTTGGTTAGAAGTTGCAATTATGATGATATTAGTGTAAATTGCTCATTGAGAAGAATAAGGTAATACTATAAGTGCATAAAGTTGTCTTGAGTGATAAGTTTAATTTCAAGATTGCACGGTTTATAACGACACTTTTTTAGGCCCATTGTTCCTTTAAATAATGTAAATGGTGTATTCGAACAACAAGAGGTTTGAATAAGTATAATGTTTCTTGGGTAGTGAGAAAAGTTGACAATATATACATTTATTCTAATCAGGTGTTGCCTTATGGTCTTTATCCAGTAAAAAGTTAGGGTGTAATCATATCATCGTGGATAAATTTATTAAGGAAAATAGATATATACTCTAAATGACATTAGAGCAAACATGCAACAAGGATAATGTGTCCAATTAAAATATTAGCTGGCATATCATTGTGGATAAATTTATTAAAGAAAAATAGATATACACTCCAAATGACATTAGAGCAAACATGCAAAAGGGATAATGTGTCCAATTAAAATATTAACAGGCATATTAGGCCAAAGAAATTAGTCTTGAAATTGTACGAGAGAACCTTACAAAGTCATACAACTTATTTCTCTAATACTTTCACGTTGTTACCAAACCAAATGAGAGTATAGTTACTCATCTGAAGTATGATGGAAATGATAATTTCTTATACTACTCTATAACTCTTGAATCTTCCATCAAGGTTTTATACAATGCATCAGGCTATTGATGTTACAGATGGTACTCATCTAAAGGTGTTATATCGTAGAAGCATGTCTATAGAATCTTGCATGGATGAAAATACTTAATTGTATCTGTTAGCCATTGAGGTCTTGGATTCAGAAAATAATGATGCTTGCAGATAGTTTATGATGAAGTCATCTGAAGTGATTGGCAATAAGTTAAAGTTAGTAATTATTTCTGACCAATGTACTTTTATTAAGAAAGTCGTTCTGCAAGTATTTCACAATGCTACCCATGATATTTACCTTTACCATGTCAACGGTAATATTAAATCCAAATCAGGATGTCCAAAACTGTTTGTGATGAATTTAAGCTTCTCTTTATAAACGTAGCAAAAGCACATGGACATAAAAAATTTAAAAAATAACTTGAGAGGTTGTGGATGCCCCACCCAAGTGCACTTGATTACTTAGAGAATAATGTTGGTACATGTAATTAAGTAAGGTTTGAGTTTGAAGGTAAGAGGTACAATGTTCTTATCATCAACATCGCGAAAAGCATGAATTCTTTTATGAGGGAACTATAAAAAGTTTCTTATTATTCATCTTGTTGATCACTTTAAAAAATGATTTTATGATGGAAAAATTATGGTCAAATCGATTAATACTCGTCTAACAATGTAGGCAGACGAAATAATCATTGAGAGGAGAATTTTTGTCAAAAAAACATCTTGTGTCTTAGTATAGATTTCATGTTTTAGGTAGTGGTATTAAGGAAGAGATAGTTGACATAAGTAACGAGAGTTGCTTCCATAGAATATTCAAATTTGATTAATTTGTTTTGCAATTGTTGCTTGTTTGACTGTCAGAGTGGATTACATAAGTCTTTATTTTGATTTTTACATAATTGTTGATGACAACATATGCACAACTAGTAGAGCTGGTTGGCAACCTAGCATACTAGGAAGTTTTAGACGAAATCCAAGAGATGAATGTTAACCAATGGATAGAAGCACTGCCACTTAGTCGTCATTCAGAGCTCAGAATACCTTTTATCAGTGTGGATGTAAACTAGAGGACTTTGAAATGTGAGCGATGCAATGAATCAAGCCATAACCATAAAAGATATAAGAATCCCTTTATGTCAAATCCAAATTGGTTGTATTGTTAGAAGTAATTATGTATTTTAGCCTCCTATTCTTTATATGTTGTACAAATATATATAATAAAGCATTTTATTTTATTTATTATTATATACTAGTTAGTAAAATAGGTCTAGAATTATTTATGACTGAAAATATCAGTACAACAAAAAATTGTATCTGTTTAAGTATGTTTAGAATAAAAAACATCCATACATTAACATTCAAATGACTATAATGACTTGCAATCCATTATTGCCATTACATCTGTCTACAACAATCTTCATCCTAAAGCACATAACCCATGGCTACTGCTAAAATTAAGTATGAGCTTAAACATTAAATACATCATAAACATTAACAAAAAAAAAAATGCCACAATTGCTAGTTCAATGCTCTTATTGTAATACCTTATAAAAAAAAAAATGCTCTTATTGTAATACCTTATCAAAAAAAAAATGCTCTTATTGTAATACACCTTAACTGCTCTGATTTTCTAAGGCTTGGCACTCTGTAGCTCATGTTGGATATTGTAAATCCAACATCTTCTAACCATCGAGCAAATATGACTTCAAGTGGCTTCAGTTGACTTAAATAAGTTTTATCGTCATGAAATGTTACCAATGAGTCATAAATCTACAATTTCTTAGCACAGAAGTCCACTTAGGCCAGTAGCTAATGATTACTGCCCATATTCATAAGAATGAATACCTACATATATAAATTATCATAAATTTATCTTCTTTATTATTTCTAAAATCGTTAGAAAAAATAAAGTCTATTGGATTGTGTAACAACACACACCATATCAACGTTCGTGAACCATTTCGACATTGCCTATCGATATATCTATTCAAATTATTGATATATGATAATGAATCGACATCACAATTATTGTTGTTCCATAATTGCTTCAAGAACACCTAGTATATATTATATGAAAATTAAGAGATTAACAAAGGAGACAAGAAATTAAATTAATGATTATTAAGTTTTGTAAACTTATTACCTAAAAACGTATTTGTATATGTGACACGCTGAGATAAGGCATTCGGATACTGATGTTGCTTTTCACTGATCAAGTAAAAAATACTCATGAACATGCTATGGAGGAATTGAAACATGTTAATTTAGAATAGAAGATAGTACAAAAGATGGACAATCCTTCAAAAAACAACACTTCACAACACTTACCTTGACATCTAACCATCTTATTGAAGCATGACCCAAAAATATTAAGAAGAATTTGTATGACTGTCTAATGGTTCGATCCATCGTGATTCTGCAAGCAAACCACTAATCAAACTCATCAAATAGGCTTGGATCTTTCAATCCTCTAAGTGGATTTATATCTACACTCATTCTTTCATCGATCTTATGGTTCATTATTTTGAGTATGGGTAAAGGCGTGACATTCCTTACACTCTTGAAAAGAGGAATTAAGTGTGGACCATTAAAGACATATAATAGTTTGTATGGATGTCTAAACTTCCTTATGCTAAGAGGTGCCTTTGTGAGGATCTACATGCTATCCCCACTAAAGTCTCCATAGAAACTATACAAGGAGATGAGGGTGTCATTAATTATGATTGCCAACATCAATGTATATTTTATGGTCATTCAAGGCTTGTTGAATCGCCAAGATGAAGATGTTAAATTGATATCAAATTAAAAGCTAAAAGAATGCAATTGTTACATGTTAAACTTGCTCACCGTATGTGAATATCCAATTGGAGAATCACCTTATAAGATTTTGGATCAACTATCACCATACGAAGCCAAAAGTCTTATGATCGCTTTTTTAAACTACTATTCTTTGCGCTCTGCCTCAAAATGAAACCTCAGTTCAGAAATGGAATAATCAATCAAATGATCAATCTTGCTTATTTGTTGAATGACATAATTATAATGGAACTTTGTTCTTGACTATTACCATAAAAAAAATAATAATAAGAGAGCCCTAAAATTTTTTATATATGAGGAAAAGAAATGATCTTTTAAATTAGAAAGTAACCTTTGAATCCTATATGTCATTAAAATCGTGTGTGAATTCGTGATGGTCATTTGCAGTAAGTTCATCCTTAATGGGATTCTATTGCACCTATTTAGGCTCGTGGTGTTGTGGTGCTTCTCTATTTCCTTTTAATGGGTAATGTGTTGATTGAAGGTTGATGTTATACAAAATAAAATTGAAAATGAGAAAATAACAAGCCAAAAGATTTTAAGTTTTGATTATATTTTAAATTGTGCTATAATGCACTAAAGGATACCAACATTATGGACCCAACTAGGATATATTGCCAATAATCTTTCACAGTCATCCAATATTTCTTGTCTTTTTCCTTTGCATTGGGGCTTGATGTTTACAAAATGTTTCCTTGCCCTAAAGATTCTTAAATTTTAGGTTAGTCTAATAATCTAGCATTTAGTAATATGAATACACTTCAGCAAACTTTATTTTATAAAAAGCAATGGGTTTTCAGTACACGATGCAAGGAGTCCTTTTTTTTTAGTTTCCACGATTCACTCTGACATCAGCCTTTTTATTGCTTTAAAAATCCAAGCCTACAATAAGCAAAGCTATAAGCATATCAAATGGTCACCAATTTCAAACCACAACTGATCTTTTTCGTTGCTTTCTCTATAGGCCACTTGCCTAAGCTTGCCTAAGCAACACATTATGCATAAATACGCCACTGGATAGAAAGCTTCTACATTCCATGAAATACCCAAATATGTCTTACTCGAACAATTTTAATTGTTGTTTTGTTAGTTTTTCCTAGATAACTTTTACAACTGTATTTATTTTACAAATACTCGCAATATACCTAAAGAAGTCATCGCAATAAGGTATCTTCATCATGCCTAGTTCATTTGCGGGTCTAGATGGATTATGATTTGCTGTTTTAGATTTTGCCATGTATCTAATACAAGTTACATAATTAAAATTTTATATTACACAATTACATTTAACAACTTAATAACATTAACAAGAACAAGAAAAAAGGACTAAAAATTGGTGCGACATGGTGCACTAAGACGCAGTGCCTCTACTGCATGTAGGAGCGTGCACTGTGTGTGTAACAAACATGGCATGCCATCATGTCACACCAAATTTACTCTCTGTCTCACTTGATATAAGAAAAATAAACCAAACAACTCAACAAACACCTCGTTGCACGTTTTAATACTTGATTATACAAAAACTTAGCACAAATTATCTAAGAGGAATTTAATTAATCACCTAATGTGCATTAGTTATAACTCACCATTTTAACTAAATGTTTTTTCATTATATCCCTCTAACTACCTATAATCATCTAGAATCCCAAACAAATTCATTTAAATCGTAAACAAAAGATCAAATTAACTTACCTGGGGTTTGGGCTTTTTTCAATTTGTTGGAGTCGTTTTGATTCATATAGATTCCAGTGGATTCTGTTGGATTCTAGTTCGCCAGTGCCATCACCATTCACCATTGTCATCATTGTTTGCCTTTCAAGAGACAAAAGTTTTGTTGTAATAAAGGAGAGAGTTGGTCGATTGAAATGAGAAAGGTAATTTGGAAAAAAAATATATTTGGCTGTTTAAGATAGACAAAGTTTTGAGGGTTAAATTCAAAAAATCAAAATGTTTTATAGTTATTTTTGTAAATTTCTCCTCAAAAGATTCATTAAGCAACACAGGACTCATCGTGTGTTTTATGACTTACGAGTAGTGCCATTGGTACCCCTCTAAAATCCTATTAAAACACTATTTTAATTATTTTGTAATTAAAATTTTAATCATTTAATGAAATTACGTAATAAGACATGTAGTTGTACTTGAATCCCAAGTCTTCAATTGGCTTTTATAAAATTTCTCTTTCTTAATTTTTACATACGAAAACACTTATGTAGGGCTATCCTACAATCTCTACATGCTGAAGTGGTAAACCGTCCAATGGTATTTTATCATGTGGCAGGCCTTAGATTCTAAAATGAGATTATCAATAGGTCCCAACATCTTAGTATATTGAGATGGTGACATGTTCCCATACAAATTTTTTATCTTACCTACCAACATAATTAACCTAAAAATCAAAGTATCATCCATGTTTGTATCTTTCAATCGAAAAAGATTATTTTATTTCTTTTGACTTGGAGTTTGAACAAATAAATGATCTAATAATTAGAAGAAGAAAATCAGTAAATGATCTATAACTTTAAAAAAATTAACAAAAATTAAAAAAAAATTGATTTTTTCTCTTAAAACATTTGAATGATATATAAAATAAAAGCCTAATAACTTTGAAACTTCAGGAATCCTAACATTACTACCCCACGAAAAGTAGAATGAGGAGATAAGGGTAGTTGTGGCATTTAAATGGGAATTACAAATTTTAAAGCTATTAAGTATTGATGAGGTATTTTCAATAAAAGTGGTTTTGATAGAGTTTTAAAAGAGTGTGATCCATTCGTGTTTTATTGATAGACACCTTCCTTGATTACTTAATTCAGAAATTTCACTAATTATCGTAGTCAATTTAAAAACAGGGTTTTAAAATCACAAAAATTCATCTCAAATAATGTAGTAAATTGTGAGACAATTTTGATTAAGAGTAACACACGTACTAAAATTTTATTTTAAAAATTCATCTTTAATGGTGTGTTATTCATTAATTGAAGGATGAAATAATAGAACTATTTCACTTGAAATTTCTAAAGAATTATAATAATGTAATTAATAACAAATAAGATGTTACAATATTTGAAAGAAAGTTTTGGGATGTATCTATCATTATTCTTTAGTTTTCTTATCATATTTTTACAACTTGTTTTACAAATACACACACACACACACACACATGTATATATGTATGTATGTATGTGGGTATGTATGTATAACGGGTTTCTAATATGAGATCTTTGACCATATTAAAAGTTCAAGATGAGTTGAAAGATAAAATATTGTAAGATCAATATTACAAGACAAAATACAATACATTAAAATTTTTATTCATTAGCTCATCCCTGATTTTAGCATTGTAAAAAATATATGATTGAAACATTTATATATTTAGAGTGGATTTCCCATCAAGACACTTTGACAACAAATTTTACCCATACCTTCAATAGTGTCCACTGAATATAATATGGGGTTGAGATTCATTTAGCTTTACTTTCTTCTTTTCAAATGCAGGTAGTCAGGACTTGTCCATTGTAACAGCTTAACTAGTTTTGTTATTAACAAAACACAACTTCCCATTTCGTCTTATCTCTCTCAATTACCACGATTTCAATTCCTATTTGTTTGTTATTTTTTCTTCTTTGGCAAGTATCCTAAGAAATCAAATTCATAGATTTAAAGCAAATCAAAGTAGGTGAAGTATTGTCATTCCTAACAATATCACGTAAGTTAATAAAAAGGAATAATTATTTAAGTTAAAAAATGATCACTTATTGTAGCAATAAAAGAATAACTAAGAAAGCCGCAATAACACTGAAAAATTGTGTAAAATTATAAATTAAAATATGACTCCTTATTAAATAATGTTATTTTTTAATAACCATAATAGGCTAGCAGAGTTCTATTAATAATAAAATAGCATTAGTTAAAATGTTAAAATGTTTGACTGCCTACTTTTGAACTAAATAAATGTTAGCCTCATATTATATACAACAGGCACTGTTGAAGGCGTGAATAAAACATATGAGAAATTTTCTTATATAGCCACTTTCAAAAACTCATTATCAAAATTGGCCATAGGACAAAATGTCTTAAAATAATAACCACACACATTTGTTATGGACTAAATTACCCCTCCCCAAAGCTCCTCTCTCATTTTAAGCTAACAACTAAAAACAAACTCCACAAAACTCCTCCCATTTCACTTCTCAAACTCTCTCTAACAACTAAATTTCACAAAATTACTTCGATTTTATATGCATCAAACAACAATTCTTAACTAGCACTGAAGACAAAATCAATCAACACAAAAAGGAAAAAAAGCTCAAGAAGGAATTAAAGTTAGTGCTTTTTGAAATTTAGATTGTAAGGTTAACTAAGTTTTATATATGGGTTTTCTAGATATTTGTAGAAATAGATATCTTTATGAATTTTTATTATAATGTGTGTAGAAATTTGCTTGTGTGAATCTAAAAATTAAGAAAAGTCTAAAAATTTTATGTTTTTATGATCGTAGAGAAAACCCAGATCATAGGCGAAGGATGGCATCACCAGGGTGATTCAAACCTTCACCTGCAATTCTCGGGGGTGAAGGTATCCATTGCCCGGGTGATGCTACCTTTCGCCCGTGCTTAGCTCGCGAGAAGGGTGGGCGATGGATGCCATCACTCGGGAGATGCCACTCTTTGACCGCCCTTCTCATGAGTGATACCAATCATTGCCTGGGTTATAGATTGCATCATCTGCACTTCTTGTTTACTAGCCATTGCCCTGCACTTCTCACAGGTGATGGTGGGTGATGATCTCCATTAATCAGGCGATGACATCATCTAAATGTGGGGCACTTTATGTAGTTGTATTTTTTATGTCAATTGTTTGTTGTTAATGATATTTTTAAAGAAATAAAATTGTTGTTTTAGTAATATAATTATATTTATTTTAATTTGCTTGAGATTTAATGGAATCAACAATTCTGCTTAAGATGTTTTGTGATGGATCATGAGAAACTTATGCTGATGGTCGTATAGAATACAATAATGGAAAAGTTAAAGCATTTTTACTTCAAAATGTGCAACTTTCGAACAGTTTATTGCTAGGGTATATCAAGTGCTGAAGTTAAGCTCAGATGAATATTCTATGATAGTGAAAATAGTTTGGGGCACAAACTGTCCTATGTAACCCACTGCTTCTTTGTCGATGGATGTAGTAGATGATGAAATGGTAAACGTTATTATACGTATGAACTCTTATCTAATAAACTATAGTAGAACTCCTATTTTTGTAACTACATCGCCTAAAGTTACCATCAAAGCCCTTTTAATGTCGTCTCAACAAACTTTAGCTCTTTTGATGCCGTCAACTCAGTTGTCAGCCTTTGAGTGCACATTTGGCTATAGATCCACGCCAAACTATGGTAATGACTTTTTCCATGATACTAGAGAACAAAGGTTTCTAACTGCGGAAAGCTATTCTCCATTTCATGATGATATAGATTGCGATTATCTATTGGATTATACGGAAGCAATGCCTCAGTTTCAAGAAGATAATGATCTACATCAAAGTTAGCCCATTACCCCTAGGCCACATAGTTGAAATCGGCCCCCAATATCAACAGTAGTTGACACGCTACAATTGGAGGAACAATTATACACAGAGCTTCTGATACATTTACAGTTAGAAGTGGTAATTCAAGCAGTATTTATGTTGGGAAACTATTTAACATGAAGGAACAATTATACACAGAGCTTAGCATTGTTGCCATTAAAGAAACGTTTGAATTCAAGGTGGACAGGTCCACAAGTATACGTTGGGAGGCTTGTTGTGTTGTGAAGACATGTAAATGGCGACTTCGAGCAACAAGGACGAATGACAAAGAGAATGTGCAGTGGTTAATAAAGAGATATGACATGGTGTATACTTGTCAAAGTGATATTTTCCATAATGGTTATTGTCAAGTAAACAGTCGCGTTGTCAATGAAATTATCAAGCAAAAGTTTGTTGATGCCAAGCGAAAGTTTGTTGATGCCAAGCGAATATACACTCCAAATGATATCATTTCGAATACGAAGAATGATTATAGAATTAATTTATCATACCAACAAGCATATCATGTTAGCCTAAAGGGCTATACAAATTGTAAATTTGATGATAACAAATATGTGTTATTATATTTCACGATTTCAATAGTTTTTCGAAAGGCAAAATTCATTGAATTGAATCAAGTGAAATCGAGCTCAAAACACTCAATGGATAATGGCTCAACCAAGAACGAGCATTAGCACAAAGTGTCTTCACTGCTACAAATCTTGTAAAGCAGATATGATTTAATGTATGCATGATTTAACATTTGAAAAGCTCAACATTTTGTTTAATAAATCATTATTTTTCATAAACTAAAGATTTTATAATTATAAACTAAGTATTTTATGAAATTGGTTATTTTTCAAGATATGAATTAAAATGAAAAGGTTTACAATTTTTAATTTCAACAAGTATTGTTTTAAATTCTGGCCGTTTGCAAAAATGTAAAATGTTTTAGGCCATATTGTAATTTTTAAAATTATTTGACCATATTTAATTTCTAAAAGTTTTAGGGCCAAACTATAAATATAAAAAATATGCTTAGAAGACAGAAAGGTAGTGTCTAGTAACCTAAAAGTAAGTGGCTAATCGCCTGAGGTAAATTTTTTAAATTTTAGAGACAAATTTGTAATGATAGCTTGTCACGTCACAAAAGTCTAAACAACTAATTGTCATATTAAGAGGCTAACCGACTATTCTCTATAGGTCAATAATGACTAGTTTACTTATCAAATTTATATAAACTCAAATCAAAATCAAATCTAATAAGTTTTTAAAGAAAAAATCATTCCATACAATATCTCTTGAGCTTCCATTTTGTAAATCTTCATACATTGAGTTATCATTTAGCTATCATTTTTACATCCACTCTAAAAGAGAGTATTTGTTGTAATCTTTGAATTTGTTATCAAATTTTATATGAGTATAAGTGTGGGAAACACTTGGGAAAGGTGTGTGTGAGTGAAACACTATTTGTAAAGGTTTATTGACACCTTAGAAGTCAATTGTAAGAACTTGAAGCCTTGGAGGTTCGGATAGTGAAATTCTCAAGCTTGGTTTACTTAAAGGTATGGATGTAGGTTGGTCTTGCCAAACCATGTAAAAACTCACGTGTTTGATTTCTCTTCCCTTATCCTTTTAATTTTAAGTATTGTTAAATTTATTGCTTTTGATTTTATTAAGGAATTGGTTTAAGTTATTGTGTGGTTTTATTATTGCTTAAGTTTTAAAAATCTAATTCACCCCCCCTTCTTGCGTTGCTTAGTAAGAATTTCATATCAGAGTAAGGAAAAGGCTTTGAAGTCAATACGAGGAGACCCAAGAGAGTCATATAATTTACTTCCCAAACATTCTCATGTCTTGCAAGAGCTAAACAGTGGTACAACAATTTGGCTTATGGTGGATGATGATAATAATTTCTTGTATTATTTTCATGCTTTTGGATCTTGCATTAAAGGTTTTATGTAGTCAATTAGGCAAGTGGTTGCAATGGGCAGGTCTCATCTGAAAGGTAAATATCGAGGAACCTTGTTGATTTCAACATGTTTAAATGGGAATAACCAAATGCATCCTATAGCTATTGGGATTGTAAATTTAGAAAACAATGTCTCTTAGGAATGGTTCATAATGAGGTTGCATGAAGTCATTGGAGGCATGCCAAAGTTGGCATTTATATCAGATCATTGCACATCTATCTGTAGAGCAGTTTATAATGTATTTTCTACTGCACTACACGGCCTTTGTTTTTATCATTTAGAAGGTAATTTAAAGTAACATTTCAAGAATCTTAGGAAACTATAAAAGTATTCTTTTAGACCAGCCTTTTTACAAATAGTGAAAATGTTTGATCTCATAGAGTTTGAAAAGAAAATAGAGGGGTTGTGGAGTATGCAACTATACATGTAGTTACAGCAAAGTATTTGGAGGACATAAGCTTTAATTATTAGGCTCGATCTCATTTCGAAGGTCGAAGTATAGCATTCTGACCACAAACATTGCAGAGAGCATTAATGCTTTAATGAAGGAACTGAGAAAATTTCGTATTAATTAGTTGGTTGAACATTTTAGACTTACAATGCAACAATGTTTTTATGATAGAAAGAAAATGGTTGAGTCGATGACAACTTGCCTTACAACATGGGCACAAAAAATATACGATCATAGAAAAGATATTGTCAGTAAAATGCGTGTTTTCAATGTCTCTGACCATCAATTTCAAGTTAAAGAAGCTATGAAGGAGGGTCTTGTTAATGTAATGGACAAGACTTGTAGTTGTAAAGTATTTTAACTCGATTAGTTTGTTTGTGCTCATGCAATTGCTGTTTGCCTATACCTTCGAGTTAATCCAATAAGTCTTTGTTCTCATTACTACACAATAGAAGCATTGTTGATGGCATATTTAAAACCTGTTATTCTCCTTGATGAGATGGCAAAATGGAAAATTCCAGAAAATATCCAGATGATGCAAGTGAATCCACCAGTTGTACCATCTTGCCCTGGTCATCAAAAAACACAAAGAATACCATATAGAGGTGAAGATGTGTCTTAAACAACAGTAACTTGTCGTCGATGTGGGTAACATGGCCATAACAAGACATGTAAGAATCCTATTCCAACAAATCAACATTAGCTAATTGCTTGTTTTGTTTATGCAACTTATAATTGCTTACCATTATCAATGAATAAATTTTGGAACTTATAATCACATACTACTATTAAAAGCATAGTTTGCCGCAACTCTTCTGTTTATTTTAATTTTTGCAATTTCCAACAAAAGAAAATATTAAAAAAATGGTTGAAGGGCCTGATTTAAAAACTGACTCACCTTTCTCGAATCCTTGCATTTTCTTTTAACACCATACAAAAATGCGGCTCAAAACGCGATAGTCACTCTAACTCATGCCATGGGCCTAGGCCATGTGGCCTGCGGCCGTGGACTGTCTTTTGCGGAAAAGCACAATTTGTCGCAACTCCTAAATTTTTTATAGTGTCATTTCCCATTTTATAGCCCTTAAATTCATTTTAGGGCCGCCGATGCCCCTCCACAAAGTTTGAACTTAGTCTAACGTGTTTGCATATTTATTTCAATTTTTGTAATTTCCAACAAAAGAAAAAAACTTAGGGCACCCAATTCAAAAGTCGACCCACCTTTCCCGAGTCTTTGCATTTTCTCCTACCATCGTGTAAAAATGGGGCTTGAAACTCAACAATCACTTCAGCTCACATCTTAGGCATAGGCCATTTGGCCTACGGCTATGTGCTGTCTTTTGCGAAAAAGCAGAGTTTTCCGCAACTTTTCTATTTTTTACCATGCCATTTCGCTTTTTATGGTTCTTAAATTGATTTTGGGGCCCTCGATGCAACTCTATAAACTTTAAACTCGGTCCAACGTGTTTGCATATTTATTATGATTTTCATAATTTATGACGGAAGAAAATATTAAAAAAATACTTGCAGGGCCTGATTCAAAACTGACTGCGCAAAAATACAGCTCAAAATACAACGGTTACTCTGACTCGCACCTTGAGCCTAAGCCACGTGGCTTGTGGCTGTGGGTTGTCTTTTGCAAAAAAGCACAGTTTGCTGCAACTTCTTAATTTTTTATTGTGCCATTTCATGTTTTAAGGTTCCTCAATTCATTTCGGGGCCTTCGATGCCCCACTGCAAAGTTTGAACTCATTCTGTTTTGTTGGCATTTTTGTTCCGATATTCGCAAAGTTAAAATATTAAGTAAGTACACGAAAACTCAAAATATGAAATAAGTACGTGATAAACACTCCGACATTGTTAAAGATTAGGTCTTTTTAAACAATATCTCCTAGAAAGAGATCTAAAGCAATCTTCTTTATAAAGAAATCCACAAGACAACTACTAAAAGTAGATGTACAGTCTAACATTAAATAAGACATATACATTAGCATAAACACTCTACAATCACCACTGCCAGATACTTGTTGTGGCAAATTTTCCATCTTTTGCATAGCCAACATGCATTAGGTCACTTTTCAATCGCGTGTTTTATAAAACCTATGCGTGCTAGCCAATGAGCGAGGAGAACTTTGAGCGGCAACAACTTCTCAAACTATTCATTGTACTCATAAAGCCCGTGTGAGGAGTCCAGAAACCATCTCCTTTTCATTGAGATTCACTTAGGCTAACAACCAGTGCTCTTTCTTGAAGTTAACTGGATTGTAAACTTATATACCATATTAGTTGAATTGTAAATACAAACTAATTATTATTGAGTAAATAAATTAAAACAAAAAGTAATAATTTGTTTACATACAATATCGATGTTTATCCAAGGCCTAGACAATGTGTCATCTTGACCATATTCATAGCCATTAATACTTTCATACTTTATTTTAGAAATATCACATTTCCCTTCATTCCACAATGTTTCCAAAAAACCTAATTATAATATGATGGTAAAATGAAAATCTTGGACAATCTCATCATGTACGAGTTAACAAATAGTAAGTTACTTATAAAAAACCAACTATCTGTATATGTGCAACGCTAAGTTAAAGCATTTTGATATGTTTGTTATCACTTACTAAGCAAGCGTAAATAAGCATGGACATGCTGTGAATCAGTAGTAGAATGTTAGATAATAACAGCTTCAATAAGTTAAATTATGAAGATAGTATAACGATTAGGGACGCTAATCTTATCTCCCAGCCATCCACATGGACTATTGTTATTGTCACAGAAAATTATCTCAAAAAAATCTTTCATAAATGTAATGGGCCAACTCACAATGATTTCTCTACGGTACCACTGCTTGAACTCAGAAAAAAATATTGGATTATCAAGCCCTTTTAATAGATCTATATCAACACGTACCACGTCATCAACATTTATAACTTCAGTTGCGAGAAGATTTTCAACATTATGAGCTTTTTGCCTTTTAGGTGAGGGAATTGTGTATGGACTACTTATTAAATACGACTTTTTCAATTAACGTCTAAACAAACTCATACCTGGTGGCTTTGTCAGTATATAAACACTTTTATTGTGGAGGTCCTTCTCCCAGCTGTATATTGAAGTTTTTCCTTTGTCACTCACATCATATTCAAATGGTTTAATATTGGAATTATCTGATTCTCCAAAATTCGAAGGTACCTGTTAAATATGGAGCACAAACATATAAGTGTTGGAATGTAAAGCAAAAATATTAAATAAGAAGTGTATTTTGATGTATGTATAACTTGTATACCGAGTGTGAGCGCTGATATGAGAATTCACCATATGATTGCAGAAATATAAAATTAGTATGTGATGTAATAAATTTTATGATTGCATGTTTCATCTCATGAAATTCATTGTTGACCTATCCAAACACCTTCTGATCTTCAACCATTGCCATCTTGATTTCAGCCACTTCCAACTTGACTTCAACAACATCAAACTCAAGCTTATTCAATTTATGGACTACGTAATCATATCGATGCTTTGATCTCAACTGAAAAAAAATTACTTTAGTAGAAAATTTCTTTGTTATTTATGAATGTAGATTGAATGTAAAATACCAAACAAATCTAACCTCGATAGTATCTAAGTCCTCTGGTTCGTAAAAACTTTTAGGTGGGTCATATGGCCTAAAGCCATTTATAGGTGATCGATGGTGCTCATCCAATGGCAATGGGGCGTCATTATGTTTTTCCCTTTTTACAAATTGCTTAAACTGCACAAAGTAATTTATAGTTTTCAGTTCAACAAAATGCATGGCAAGTAGTCAAAATTATAAAATCTTCTAACCTTATCGACCCAAGTTGGAATCGTAGTGCAATATCTCCTCATGTATTGATAGTATGATTCTTTGTTCCCTTTATTAGTCTTTTTCAAAACTTGCTTCGACTCCATCTGTGTGAGCAACTAAAAAAGTTAAGGTTGCATAATTGTAGACAAATGTATACACAAATTACATGCTTTACCTTCACTTACAGTAAGTGCTTTAAAAGTTTCGGATGCTATATGTTCTTTGTGATTGTCCATTTAAGGATCCGAGAACAATTCACTTTTGTTAAAGTGGCATACTTTAATGCAATTCCTCCAACAAAAAAAATATAAGCTTACATGGAAAAAAAATACATTAAACACTATATTATATTTATGTATATATACTTGTATTTATATTTTACACACCTGCGCTCCATAACGAAAGCCATAAAAATTATAAGTCTCGTGTCTGTGCTTGTTACTAGCTTTTTTCTTAAACATTTCAGCCTTCCCATTCAATGAAGTATTCATTTGATCAGAATCAATATTCCACGAATATGTTCCCCAAGAAAAGTTGTTAAAACATTTCAAATATGTGATGGCATATAGAATAAATCTATGGATTGGCCTTTCATTAGGTCTCACATACAAAACTCTATCCGCAAAGGAGAACAAGGCAATTTTCAATGCATCATTGTCGTTGATTGTAGTAAAATCGAAAGCTTCAAACCTTATATCTAATTCTTGAAGCTGAAACTCATCATTGCCATCGAAATAAACATCACGTATTCACTAACTACCGCCTACTTTTTTGAACTCTTCTAAATCCTGCAATTCACCATATTTAAGTCCTGTTATAAGGCACTAGTCTCAAATCGAGAAATACAACAACTCATCGCCAACATGAAACCACATTTGTTATTTATCAACTTCTTGTACTACTTGTCTAAGCAACAAATTATGGACGAGCATGCTACTAAATCCAATTTCCTTCATAGTTCTAAAATGCCCAAATATTGATTTGTTGAACAAATTTTGATGTTTATTAGTCAACTTACTTTGCATAAGGCTAAGCACTCTCTTCATTTTCTTCAAATTTATGAGAACACCTGGGAAGTGATCTTCAGTTAGTATCTTTAAAGTCCAAGGTGGCATATTATTGCAAGGCATATCTGAAAGTTAAATACAATAGATATTAGATTATTATTTAATAAAAAAAATATTAGGGTCAGTATGAGGAAGTGCGGCCGATGCTGCACCTGAGCGGGTGATGGGTGCCTTTGCCTGAAGCCCGGGCAGACGATGACACCACATTGCCCACCCATGTTGTGGGCAATGTTGCGGGTTGCAGGCGATGGCGCCCATCGCCTGACCATGTTGCGGGCAATGTGGCACCCTTGCTCGCCCATGTTGTGGTCGATGGTGCCCATCGCCCGCCCTTTTTGCGAGCAATGGCGCTTATTGCCCGCGCATCACTCAAGAGCCAACATAAAAAAAAAATGTAGTAGTTTATGAAATAAGTGTAAAAATTCATACTAATAAGTACTTTTGGCATTAAAGAGTGTATCATTGGGAACTAGCTCAGCAAATTTATTAAGATATCGAAAAAAAATTCTTAAAGGCATTTTAACAAATAGAATGTGCTATATTTTGCAAACATCAATCTTAAGAAATTCTTAAATTGTTCATGCACATACATATCCTAATGTGCTTTTCTATTAATAATAATTTACCAATCAATTAAAAATTATTATAAAAGTCCAAGAGAGTTGTACATTTAGGTTGAATCCTCACACCATTGACAATGAGAAATCTTTGCTTGATGGTGGTTGTGATAATAGGGACTGGGATCATGAGATTGTGATGATGAGGCTGTGTAAAGAAATTTATAAGATATCGGGCGATGATGGGCGATGCCAGGCGATGTCAGGATTTAGATCATTTAGGCAATTTCCACAATGGTCTTTAAAGAGGGATAATTTAGTCTTTAACAAGTGTGTGTGGTTATTATTTTAAGACATTTGGTTCTATGGCTAATTTTGATAATGAGTTTTTAAACATGGTTATATAAGAAAATTTCCCAAAATATATTGTCAGGTGTCCTGGTGGCAATATATGTAGGCACGGCAAATGCATATAGAAGATAATGTGGCCAATTAACCCACTTAATAAAAAAAAATTATTTCATATTAGCTTTTTAGAAAATTTTATTTGAGTGGGGATAAATTTATGAAAAGAATTTATTATTAAAATTAATTTTATAAATTTTTAATTTTTAATTATAATTTTCCCTCTAATGATTTAAGT
The DNA here is from genome assembly GCA_030449905.1 of Luvunga scandens. Classification (NCBI taxonomy): domain Eukaryota; kingdom Viridiplantae; phylum Streptophyta; class Magnoliopsida; order Sapindales; family Rutaceae; genus Luvunga; species Luvunga scandens. Next base: position 15,682,063 of record JASUUG010000210.1, on the reverse strand, counting down.
TTTTAGATCTGACCTTGTGTAATGCAACAGGTGTAAAAGACACAAATTAACCAATTAAACTACACCTATAAACACAAATTGCAAGCCATTAGATAAAAATAAGTCTGAGATCAATGAGTTAAATGACATTATTAATAGGGCATTGATATTATGTTCTTTTTCTCTTCCCTCTCCTTAACGATTTTTTTCTCGATTTTCTTCTTCCTTTCATCGCCATCCCTTCCCCATCACGCTTCACCTTAGAATAAAAAATTTCAGAGACAAGACAAATGCACTTCTAAACAATTTCATGACTAAAGAAAAAGTAATTCTAAAGAAAGAAAATTCATAAATTAAACATGTATAGGGGAATTATTTGCACAACAAAGCTATTTCAGGCATATAATATAAAAGCAAAATTCTACTAAAACAAACTAAAAAATATTATTGAAGTTATGTTGCAATTATTTTTCATTCATTTTTGGTAGATTAAATTTTATCCCAACTTAGTAGGTGGTAAATTCAGCCAAGGATGGCTGCTTTTAGCACTAATGTAGCATTTACTTTTTAGATTGGAGTAAGAATCGTCAAGAGTGAAAATCCTAAGATTGGGAGTGTGGAGTGGGAGTGAGAATAAGGTGATTACTTAGACTAAATAAGAGTGTGGATTGTCAATCAGAATCCTAATTTTTTGTTTACTTTGTCTTGGATTGAGATCAAATTATTTTAAATTATAATTTTACCCTTATGTAAAGAATTTATAGTTTTTAATTAAAAAATGAATAAGAAAATATATTTGTACAATAACCTATTTATTTTATCATCAGTTTTAATTATATAAAATAATAATAATTATTAATATTTTTAATGATGTAAAATAAATATTTTTATGAATTTTATTTTAATTATTTAGAACTAAAAATTATTTATTATATTCATATGTACAAACAAAGACAAAATTTAAAATGTTGGATTACATTATTATACAGTGCCATGGAGTGACCATTGTTAGCCTTCGTTAAGGAAATAAAATATTCATGCAAATTTTTTTCAACTTTGATTTCTCCATCCTGTAGGTTATTTATTTATTTATTTTTCAAATTTTATGTGCATAAACAACTTGTTCTAATTACGAACATATCAAAGCATAGGGCAATCATTAGTTTTGAGCCCTAGGGCTATAGGCCATTTTTCCAATAGGCAATAATTAGTGTAATTAAGTCCCCACCATTGTGGATCAAAAACATCATTTGACTGCAACATGAAGTAAATTTGCATAGCCATGAAAGCAAAACTAAATATAATAGTTCATTAGTTGGATATAATTTTTAAGGCCAAAATATATTGCATAACACCACAAGTCCAAAGTTTTAAAATAATATTCTATAAGAACACATTTCTAAAATTCCAAAATGATGTGTTTACTTGACAAAACATAATCTAAATTTAAAAAATAATAGAAGGACTACATCTCACGAATCATGACCAATCTTTCGAAGGATATATCCCTTTTTTAGTTCATTGGGCAGCATATCACGTTTGGTAGCCATAATATCAATCGCATCTAATATTTCTTGTGTACTTAAGCCATCAATCTTACATATTTCATCATACAACTTAGCTTGTAAATCAAATGATTCCTTGTCAGCAATAGAAAGTATGCTAATCAACCCATCTAGCTTGGGTACCATGGCTAAAATAGACTCTACCATTACCCTCATATTTGAGCACATATTTTCAAATGTCTTGTCCTTGGTTCTTCTTTTCTTCTTAGGGTGGCTGGAATTTCTTGGAACACTTTCATTTTCATTAACAAGTGCACGTGATTGTGGAGTGTGTGACATATTATCAACAATATTTTCCAAAAAAGTCTCATAAACGGAATCATTTCCCAAGCTCAAATTAATATTGTCTTCATGACGTACCTCTTCTTCATCATCATCAGCATTGTCGGCATTTGCTCCATTAGCTCTATCACACCCAAAGATCTCACACAATGTGTAATAATGAGAAAATGGTTTGAGAAATAACCCACTTGCATCCTTTCTCTTCTGCTAGGAAGAAAAAAAAAAGAGGATTGAAAAAAAAAAAAATCAAGCGAATCAAATAATAATATAAAGAGTTAAAAAAAAATTGGTTTAATAACTTAATGATTTAATAACTGAAAATTTGCATTGAGTTGAAAAACAAACATAATGACTTAACCCATTGAATTTGAATAAATGAGCAGTGTCTTGTTAATAGTAATTCATTTGAAATAGAAAATGTCATTGAAAGAAATTACCAGAAGCCAACAATGGCTTATTGGTTTTTAATTAAAAATTTTAATTAGAAATAAAGTAGAGTGGTGTTGTTGGCACACTTGCATTATCCTTTTAAAACCCCTCTTATTTTCATTTACAAATTTACTCCTAGCTGAAAATCCCTATGTACCCATATTCAATGCAAAGACATTTATAGCTATAGATTTATTCTTTCTATTTTTAAGAGTTTGATTATTACTATTTACCTATTGCAAAACTAATTTACACTAATTAAAATAAATCCATTAATTTACATTGGAGTAGTCTTTATTCTTAGTTATCTTAAAAAATGTCAATGATATCATATTTTGATGCGTAAAGAAAGAGTCCAATCTCAAAAAAATGTTATGAATAAAAATAGATGAAGATGAAAGCGTCCCACAACTTTTTGTAAGCCTTTAGATGTACTCAAGCCATTCAAATTTTAATTTTTTCTTATTTTGAATTTCAAGTCTATGAGAAGTTAAATAATAGAAAAATTGCCATAAAAATAATCAATCCCAAAAAGATATTAACCGTTTTCTTTTTTATAAGATGCACAAGTAACATTAGCAACAAGAGAAACATAGAAATTTTTATTGACATACCTAGAGAAATTAAGAAAAGAGACATCATGAATGGGGTTTGTTTAGAGGAAAGAGTGAAGTAGTGATATTTGTGCAATAAAAGAGGGTGCCAATAAAAGTGATTTGATGTTTCAAATTGTTTAATTGGGTATATTTAGAAAAGGGGTTTTAAAAGGATAACAGGAGGGTGCCAATAGTCTAACTCAATAAATTAACTTATTTTAGTTAGGGTACATTTGGAAACATGTTTTTAAGATGAGGATAATTGTGTATGATACATCACAAAATCATATCATAAAATAATCTTATTTCCAAAAGTTGCTCCTAGCAACTTCTAATGTTTAGTACAAAAATGAATTAGGGCCCGTTTGGGATTGCTTTTGGAAGACTTAAAAATGATTTTAAAAATCTAAAACCTAATTTTGGTGTTTGGTAAAAAAAATGGAAATCACTTTTGTCAAAACCAGCTCCTCGTACAGCTGATTTTGAAAAGCAGGGAATGAGTAGCTTTTAGATTCTAATTTTAAGAATCAATTTTATCATTTAATATAATTCCATAAATATCCTTACAATTATTAACTAAACCCAAAATTATCTTTATTTATATTGGAAATAAAATTAATATTTTAATAATTTTTTATTATAATTCACACATTCCTTTCATTTTCCCTATTTATTTTTTTACATTACATCAAAAGTTCTCTATGGCTATATAGTCTAAATTTTATTTTTTTGTTAAAATTATTATAATACACAATTAAAATCAATATGTGATAAATTTTATTTTTAATTTAAATATTATAATGCACAATTAAAAATATTATATATACATATTTTTTAGTGTAAGTAAATTTCATGGTACATTATGTACATTTTAGTTATTTGTTTTCTCACAGTAGCTTAATAGTAAAATTTACCAAACAATAATAACTGCTTTAAAAACTCATAGTATTTTTGAAAACAAATTTTACCAAACACTTAACTAATTTTCTTCACAGTTCATTATTTCCACAGCACAGCTAACAGTAATTATTTTAAAAGCTACAACATTCCCAAAATGGCCCTTACTTGAGACTTAAATTTTCAAGTAATCTATATTAGAAAGTGTTTATCAAATATTTTGGGTGTTGGATTGTCAAATACAGTAAAAAATTTATGAATTAACAAGATCATGTCTATGCAAAACCTTTTTAATTTAAAGAGGTATCAATTAATTGATAAACTAATTATTTATTAATTTATAAAGCGCATATACAGTTCAATGAACATACATTTTAATCAACTAAAAAATTATTGTATTTTACCAACCAGTTAAAAATGAAGTAATCCATTAACTATGAATTAAATTAACAAAAAATTAAAACTCTTGCAATTTTATAATTCAACCTTCAGATATCTAGAAGTAATAAGTAAAATTAGAGATGAGATCCAACTATATTTTGTTATCATAAAATAGAGTTATATCACAAAAATTATATTTGTAATGCTAGCAAATTATTAATTTATTATATGAATGGGACCACAAAGTTGTATAAGGGTTTTCAAAAAAAAGTTATCTTATCAATTTAGTCCTTTAGCCCAAGTTGGAACTGTAAAAATTATTATATAATAGAACTTATTAATCTATCAAGTAGTAAATTATAGAGATTTTATTGTAAGTAATTATTTAATAATATAAAGCAATCTCAAACATGTTATAACTCAATTAAGTCATTGAGTCAAAAAACAAACAGTTCCTAAATTTTCCAAAAAATATATATGTTAATTGCTAAATCCTAGGTGCATGTACTTACTCTAAAGTCTATTTGATACTTCAGCAATTTTTTAAAGGGTCTCTCTATGATGCTGTGCACATGTACCTACTCTAGAGTCTAGGCAATAGTTTAGCAATTGTTTAAAGGGTCTCTCTATGACGCTATTATTTTTTTGACAGCATCAATAATGTAATAAATCTACATTTTTAGATTTTAGACAATGGTGTAAAATATATAAGTATAAATAAAAATATATAAATTCTTTATAAATTAAAAAAAATAGTTATCATGGATCACAACCTATCTCTTTTCGTGTTGAATTCACGAACTTTATTTTAAAGGTTACCTATTGCTTATTAAATAACTAATTATTTATTTACTTAATTAAACTAACAGTAAAGATTAAAATATTCAAATCCAAGGGTCTAGAACAATCTCATTAACAATATTGTAGAAAAATCATAGAGTATAAATGAAAAATTCTTTCTTTAAATTATCACATGATATGTGACTGAATTGTAGATAAGTTTTTATTGTTAAGGGAATTTTTATGCTATGTAGACATTTTGACAAAATCTATGATGGCTTTTTATAGTAATATGTGGTTAAAATTTAATTAGTTTTATATTCTTATTCAATAACTACTAATTGTATATTTGTAAAAAGTTAATAAAAAGGTCAGCTCAACACTAAATTTAAATTTTTTTCGTAAAATATATTGGCAGGATGAATAGGCGAGCAAAAAGATTAAGGTACACATTTGAAGAAATGAAGTACAATGAAATATTTTGAAGTTAAAGCAATACGCAAAAATATATAGTTTCTTTTTACTTCCTATTGATACAGGGGACAGAATACTTGTTTAAAAGCGTGTGAAGTAAAATGAAAATGAATCATTCTAAAATACAATCAAGTTAAAACAGTGTGTATTTACGCTGATGGCTGCAGCTGGTTGGAGATTTTAATGATTTAAAAGTGCTTCCATCCAGTGATTCCCTGTTGCTTTTCAGTACTCAGAAATACTTTACATCACCAGATGTTCTGCTATCTGCTTGCAAATTAGCCATTTGCTTCCACTACTTGACTTGTCGCTGCTGTTGCTATTTCATTTGGTGATTCTCTGCTGCTTATTTGACTTGGTAAAGCACTTCCATCCGCTAATTTCTTGCTAGTCTTAGGACTTGTATTTTTGGATTTCTTTTTGTTTAGTGCAGAAAGTGATTTACTGCGTGAAGATATCCTTTCATTTTCGTTTGGAGATACCTTCTGGCTAAAGCAATGATGTGATTTCTTGCTGCTCTTTTTCCTTGAAGGTCCTATTTCCTTTGAATTTATCAAGTTGCCGCTGACTTGACCTCGTGACGAAGCAATCCTTTCTGGGTTGCTTCCACAATTATTAGATGATTCCAAATTTTCACTTTCTCTGACACTTGTTGCATTGTCGTTGTCATAGGTGTTTTCATGTTTTTGGTGGCCATCTGAAGAATATCCCTCTGAGTTTGATCCAGTATCTTCATTATAATATTCTGAGCCATCTTCATCAGAACCACCGTATTCATCTTCGTCAGATGGGATGATCGGTTCAGGGATAGGCTCCGTAGAATTTGTAAGGAAACTTAGAGCTGTCACAACATCACTCATCAATGGACGCGCCCCTGCTTCTTCTTGTAGACACATTGCTGCTATTGCCACCGCTTCATTCAAACCTTTTTCCGGGAATTGTTTTCTAAGTAGAGGATCTGCCATATCCGGAAACCTTTTCGGATCTCTGAAAATGGGTTGTGCCTGTTAAAACACAAAATTGTGAATAAATCATGGATGCACCGATCGAACACATTGTTCTAATTGCTGTCTAATTACAAGAGTAGATGACAACTTGTTACCCAAGCAATTAGATTTTGTTCATCTACTGGTCTCGTAGTGTCTATGACTCTTCTTCCAGTGATGAGCTCCAGTAAAATAACTCCAAAACTGTATACATCCGATTTAACGGTGAGTTCACCCGATCTTGCATATTCTGGAGCACAATAGCCATAGGTTCCCATTACTCTCGATGTAACATTCATTTTCTCGCCTTGAGGGCCAAGCTTGGCTAATCCAAAATCGGAGAGCTTTGGATCCAAATTTGCATCTAACAAGATGTTTGATGATTTCAAATCGCGGTAAATTACTGGTGGGTTGGCCTTATCATGCAAGTACTCCAGTCCTTGAGCGGCACCCAATGCTATTTTCATTCTTGTTGTCCAATCTAATGGCTTCTTTGCTTCATTTACATCTGCAAAATTAAAACTAACTGATGGAATTAGTATGTGTTTTTCGGCCGCGAACCTTGACTCTGATGCTTTACATATTAGTGGATTCAACAAAGTATGCATACCTAGTAAATGATCATCCACGGAACCTCCAGACATAAATTCATAAACCAAAAGCCTCTGATCTCCATCAGCACAATACCCAATTAAATTGACCAGATTTGGATGGTGTAGAAGACTCAGCATCAAGACTTCGACGAGAAATTCTTTGTTTCCTTGCATTCCATTCCTGTCTAGTTGTTTCACTGCCACAACCTGTATATATATAATATATGCACATGCATTGTAGTGAAGCAAATTATGTATTAAACTCCACCGGGAAACCAGTGCTGTCTACCAACTCTCTCATCCAAAATTTAACAAAATGTGAATGTAAATTTATATGATATAATGAAGCTCAAGTTTGGACGTCTGAATTTTACAATATTTGGATTTGAACTAGAATCTGGGTTATACAGTATTGCAAAATAACCGTACGATATTGTATAAAACAAATGTTAATAATAGATTAAATTACCTGACCGTTAGACTGAAGTGTCCCTTTATAGACTCTTCCGAATCCCCCTTCACCCAACAGACATTCCTGACGGAAATTCTTTGTTGCAGCGGCTAACTCACGGAAGGTAAATGTTTGTGCGTTTATATTTTTAGCTTCATCTTGTTTTGTTTCTTCATTTCTGTGTATAGCTGCTGGTGGTGCTGGCGGTTGCTTTTGCTTCTTGCTCTCTGCACCAAAAGAAGACAATAGACAACAAGAATAATAATAATAATAATAATATGCACTCCCAAATTTATTATATTGAAATTGATATGCCCTCCCAAGAAAAGGACATGGACCATTTTGATTTGCATCTTCTTGATTTTCTTTCACAAATTATCAAAATATTGGCACTTACCGGAATGTGTATTGATGACGATAATCAAATTATTTTAATGATAGATAATGTTAGGTATGCCGATTCGTTCAATTATTGTCCTTTTTCCTTTGAGTTATTTTGCGCCCAACCTTTTCCACCTTAAATTAAAGACTTGAATCCTAAGAATACATAATGCTGGTCTTGCTTACATAATTGACGTTATATCCAAAATTATTTTGAATATAATTACACTCTTTGGATCAGTGCTTATCATTAATCCAAAAACTTAAGCTGATAGTCGCAGTGTAATGTATTTCCCTTCTAGGCTCCTAGCAAAGTGGATCGTTTGAAACGACTTGATCTCTAGAATTTTGATCAAAACATGGACATTAGTCATTGAGATTGAATATAAGGGCATACCGGGCTCTTTGCATTCATCGGGAGGGGGTAATGAACGTTCCACATAATTTTTATTTGCTTTCTTGCTTTTTTGTGATTGGAAACAAGGAAAGCAATTCATCTTTTATCTATAAAATAATCAAATAATTGAACAATTAGGGAGGGAGATGAAAAATAGTGATTCGATTTTGCAGAGGATCTCCCTCCCCCGAGAAAATGGAAGGATCCCTCTCTGTTGGAGCACGAAGATGAATCGTAAAAAGCAATTAACAAGATTAACATGTGAAGATCAATAATAACACATTATGGCACAAACCAGAAGAAGAGGAGGAAGATACAACATTAACTCTTTGGGAGAAAATTGTGGAGAATTGAGTGGACAATTTGGAATGTTTCGTTTCCATCGCTGTAAAAAGGCAGCATTGAATTACAAATTAGTGGATATTCAAAATTCTGTTGGACATACTGTTTGTGGTATTTTTATTTATGTTTATTTTGTTTTACACCCTTGCTACCCTATTTGTGACGCCTTCGATTATTTCGTATGACACTCTTTTATTTTAACTTTTCAGTTATTAGTTATTGGTTTAAATTTAGAATTTGTACAGGATGAATATTTGCTATCATTTCCAAAATTCTTACTGAGTTTGTTTTCAGGTCCAATTCTGTAGCTGTAACCCTGCGCATGTAAGGATTAGGCAAATCTACAGAATTCTTCTTCCATATTTAGTAATTATTCCATTTTCTTACACAAGTTGACCAATCATTCAAGTTCTAGTCTTGATCAATTTGATTAAGGAAAATTATCTACCGACCACCTCTTTTTTCGGACTCTTTCAAAAATACACGATTCTTTCATTTTTTTGCTGAATTCCACTTGAAGTTACATTTTTTTACACTTTTTCACTTTCGTCTGTTAACCATTAAGATTCTGTTATTTTTCTTAACAAAATAATAATTTTATCCCCCAAATTAATACTGTGAATAAAATTAGAATTTTACATTTGGAGGGTAAAATCGTCATTTTATTTAAAAAAACTAACGGAATCTTAACAGTCAACAGACGGAAGTGAAAAAGTGTAAAAAGATTAACTTCAGGTGGAATTCAACTAAAAAATGAAAGAATTATATATTTTTAAAAAAGCCTGAAAAAAAAGGTGGTCGGCAGATAATATTCTTTTGATTAATCATCACAATTCAAATTTCAACACTGCTTCAGTATAATTTATTTATATTCCAAAAACAAAAAGAAAATATAGTAAAAGAAAATAAATTTGTTATTTTGATGTATTGAAGGCTGTAATGGAATTTGACCAACACTTATTAGTTGAGATGATTAGATACATCTCATTCATTAGTTTGAGGATTCCAATCTCTATATGGATGCGGAAGTTCATTTTTTTAACTATTTTCTTTAATATCAAAATTCCAGAGACCACTCTGAGACATGTGCACAGGTCCCGAATACACATTGAATTGTAATCAATTTCTGTACTCTTTAATTTAATTTTTAAAAAAACTGTAGCTACGTGATGCCACAAAGGGAATAGTGGTACAATTTTTTATTTGTATTATTTGATAAACATGAGTAGAGATTGTTGGGATTTATACTTTTTATGATCTTTATAAAGGTTGAGCAACCAGTGATATGTTTTGTTGCTGCCAAAGCCTAAAGTTTCGGCTTCGATGGAACTATTCCACTTTTCTCTAAAACACATGCAGAGTTTGTATTTAACAATTACTTTCTAAATTTATTCTTTTACCTGAGTTTTCAAAACGCTTTCACAAGTTAAAAAGTTTCTTTTATATTTATTTAAAAAATTATTTTAATGTCACATCACAAGTTTAATTTGACTCTTATATCCTCTAAATATTTATTTTTAATAAAATGAACTTGCTAGAAATATTTTCAAGTTAATAATTTCATAAAATAAATAAATTTATTGAATTATATTAAATATATTTTTATAACTAACTAGCTATAAAAATTATTTTAAATAAGAATAAAATTATTTTTAAACTTTTTTATTTAACCTAAGGGTAAACCAATCTTCTTCCCATTATATGAGAGGGGTTCAAACTCAAATTTTTTTTTTTTTCAAAACAAGAGAGTTTATTATCTTAACTAGATGGTAGTCGCATTATGTAAATTTAATAAACTACAATTTTTTATTTTTAAATTCAATTTATTTTTAAATTTTTTATGATAAATTGATATCATAAACAATTAATTGTATAAAAAATTAAGTTTTTATATAACAAAAAATAGATTAAGTTTTTAAGGGAATTTTTGAGAGTTCAAGTTTAAATAATTCATCAAAATTTAGCATAGTAAAAATTTCTAAGATTAGTGCTAGAAATCCCAATATTGTATTATGGTGTGATAATATAATTATTTTATTTAAAACTTGTGAAAATCAACCAATCACTCAATAAATAATATATCACATGTTCCATCATTTTTTGTGCATTTTGAGAGACAATTTGGGATATCATTGCCCAATTTTCTACTTATAAAATTTTGAGTTTGTCTCACTCTCCCTTTTCCTTTCAAACAAATCCCTTGACATCAACACCTTCTTCCCTCCCTCTTTGAGGGAAAGGGAATGTCTTATCTTCATGCTAATAATATCTATCTCTCTTTTTGTAGAAATTTTATTTATGATTTTTTTTAAAGGAAAGGGGGGTGGGTAAGCCCAAATCAATTTTTGTCCCCCTCCCCACCCCCAAAGCTCGAACCCGAGTCTACACAACTAAGGAGTGATATATTGCACTGTCAACCAACTCGGTTATACCCTTGAGGGCAAATTTTATTTATGATTTATTAGGTGCATTTTATGGGAAGTTTTACCTTCTTATACGCAAGTTTTGTCCCTATATTGTTAGGTTACTTGTGGTAGGTCTTTCTTTAATTTTTTTAACAATTTTGTGTTGAAGTCACCATCTTTTCCTTTAGAGTAACTAAATAATTTCAACATTTAGATCTCACTTGGGTAATTATCTTCCTTCTAACTAGAGTTCTTTCAATCTATAGGATATGCCTTATTGGTATAAAGCAGGATAGAATTAGAATCTTCATCTTTAAAATTAAATAGATCTATTGCTCATGTATAAATACTAAGAGTCAATAATACAATTTACAACTTCTCACCTAAATTTAATAATGCTTTACCCTAATATAATCTACTAATTTAAGTATCTTTGTCTAGGGATTTGGATTAAGTGTAGGATCGTGTGACCTCTCAAATCACTTGGGAAGGATGTTGGTAATGAGCTTGCAAGAGATGATATCCCTTAGACTAGCAACTAAATCTTTGGGTGGGCTTGGGCCATACCAAGAATAAAACTATGAGGGTAAAGAATGCGAGCATAAAGCCCAAAGTAGATAATATCTTGCTAATATGTAGACCACTATAAATGGTATCAAAGACACTCTCAAACGAGAGTGTGCGGATGGTCATTGCCAGTGAGGACATTAGGACCCATAGAGGTAGATTCTGATAGCTCACATTGTTTGGGAATGATATCAGTAATGAGCTTATAAGGGATAACCTCCCTTTGACTAGTAAGATGCTTTCTGTGTATGCTTGGGACTAAGAACAAAAATGATAAGGTGAAGCCTAAAGTAGATAACATCATGCCAGTGGGCAGATCATTACACTATCAAAACTGTTCTTCATTAGAAGTGTGCCAATAGTCATTGCCAATGAGGACGCTAGGCCCTAAAGTGGGTAGATTGTGATATCTCACATTGTTTGAGAAATTTGGTAATAAGCTTGTGAGGGATTACCTCCCTTTGACTAATAAGAGGTCTTTGAATGGGCTTAGGCCTATACAAAGAACAAAATCATGGGGTAAAGGATGAGAGCATGAAAATGAAAGATGACAATATATATCTTGCTAGTAGGCAGGTTGTTATAGATGGTATTAGTTTGCTTCCCAATCTTGGGGAGAAAGTTAGTGGTAGGTTGTTACATATTTGACTTATTTTTTATATTAAATATTTATCCCATATTTGGCAAGCTTAACTTTCATTGGATGAAGAATAAATTCAAATTTAGTCATAATATCATAGGATTAACTAGTATAAATTTTTTTAAAAAAAATTGCCATTTATGCAATTTTTTTTTCACTTTTTACTCAATTTTATTTATTACATCAAATTTGTTAAATGATTATTTAATTATCTTTTGTTATTCATGATTTACTTCAAATTTATTGTTTCATTTTATTATTGATGGAGTTAATTTGGCGCTTTCACTTATCCGTACTAACTCAAGAGATTAATTATCAAAAATAATTATGAGATTAATTTTTCATTACTTGTACATTTAATAATTTATCAATAAATAACAATTTAATAAATTTTTCAATAATTGATTGTACTATATTTAATAATCACTCAGGTAACAATAAAAATAACCACAAAAATTACGAATATTAGCAATTAATTGATTATATATAATTTTAATTTGCTAGTGTTTTGATAAAATAAAATATATTTAAAATATGTGATAAATAAAAATTTAAAATTTAAATAGTTTCATTCATTCTTGTTTGTTATAAAACTTGTAAATCAACAATAAGGACCAGTTTGGGATTACTTTTAGGAAAATTAAAAGTGATTTTGAAAAGTTAAAAATTAATTTTGTTTTTGGTAAAATGTTTTCAAAATTACTTTTGGCAAAATTATTCTGTCTAACAACATATTTCAAAAAGTAGGGAATGAATAGTTTTTCAAAATCTAATTTTATAATAAGTTTTATACTTAATACAATTCGATATATATCCTTAAAGATATTATAAAAATCTGAGATTATTCTTATTAATTAGAAAATAAAATCATTAACTTTAAAGAGATTATTATTATTACTTATTATATTGAGATAACAAAATAAAAAAATAAAATCAATAAAACTAAAGTATTTATTTTAGTTATCAATTATTATATATACACAATAAAGAATATTTATATGCATATTTATAAACATGTAAATAAATTTTATTCAACATTATTTTTAATTTAGCCATTTACATTCTTATAATAATTTCACAATAAGATATACCAAATTTATATTACTGCTTTCAAAACTCACAATAGTTTTAAAAATAAATTTTATCAAACATTTAATTGATTCTCTTAAAAATTAATTTTGTAGCACAACTAACAATAATTATTTTAAAAGTCACAACATTACTAAATTGGTCCTAAGTGTAAAATAAAATGTAAATTAAGTAAATGGATTATAATACTTGTATATAGAAAATAAAACAAGTAAATTAATATAAGAGTGTTAAATTGGTTTATTTTAGGTAGATGAAAACAAAGGCTTATAACTATAATATAAAACTTGTAATCAATATTAAATGTAAAATGAAACATAAATTAAGTAAAAGGAATATAAGATTTTTAAAGAAGGTGAAACAAGTAAATTAATATAAAAGTGGTATATTGGTATACTACTGCTAAACAAAATAAAAAATAATAAATGTAATACATAAAACTTGTAAATCAATATTAAGTATAAAATAAAACATAACTTAAGTAAATGGAATATAAGACATGTAAACATAAGGTAAAAGAAGTAAATTAATGTAACAATATTAAAGTAGTGTATTATTGGCAAACAAAATGAAAGCTTATTAATGTAATATAAAACTTGTGAATTAACATTAGGTGTAAAATAAGATAACAAAACATTAAACTTGTAAATTGATGGTGTAGGTGCCATATTTCCATGGAAACCAAAACATGCCACATGTGAAACCTAAAAGAGCCAATCCAAATAATATCTTATTTGAAATGGGCCTCTTGAGGAATTTACAAGGAAAAAGAAACGAGGGTAGATTGTATCCATTGCCTAAAGAAATCTTATGTTCGTCCAACCACCACAAAATTCTAATATGTTCGTTGCACCATTTTTTTTTAAATTTATATCAATTACCCACTTTTACACAAACATCATTAAAAATTTACTAATATCAAAAGGGTAAGTTTGTCATTTCAGAAGGCATCCTCTGTTGACCAAAAAGGTTTGACAAATTAAAACAGTGATTTTAATGGAGAATAAAATTAGTATGTATTAGTGGAGTCGTCCACATATCACGTTAGCCTTTAAACAAATCCTTCACGCACCCACCTTTGCAATTCTCCCTAACGCACCATTAACCCGCCATTTTGCACTGAATAATCCATCATTTTTCCTATCATCAAGAAGCATTTCATATAAATAAGTCGAAATAAAGTGCAAATGGAGTATTAGTTCGATGTGAGGAAGTGAGAAAGTGAAAAAGTCATGGAATATTTTTGGGGCTTATTTGGTTCTGGGTAAAATGCATAAAATAATTATGACTTTTGAATGATTTTTTTTATTTTGGGGTAAAATTATCATTTCGTTTAAATTATTTAAAGGTGTTAGTATAAAAGTGGCTAATTGATACAAATTTAAAAAGGAAGGTGGTGCAGTGACCATAATAGAATTTTGTGGTGGTTGGATGAATAAATTATAAAACAAAAGTGATGCAGCGATAATTTTCCTAAGAAAAAACGGATAATTTTCACTTGCCTCCCCTCAACTATCTCTAGCCAACACATAGATGGACTTTATGTCCAAATTTACACTAACCTCCCCCAAGCAAATGTTTAGTTTGTTTGACTGTTACCATCAAAGGGAATTGCATAAGTTAATAAAGTTTAATAAGATTTTCTTAGAATTCACTTTAATATATAATTAAATGTATATGTTATCAAATGACCTTTAATTTGAAACAAATTATGAAAAAATGTTTAAATTTTTTATGAAATGTTAGTTCTTTCAAATATCTTTAAACTTGATGCAAATTCAGAAAATTTTAGTTCAACATTTGATGAAATGTAGGAGCTTTTAAATGGATTTAGGTCGAAAGAAAATTAGTTGAATTTTTGTTTAAATGGAGCTGTTGTCAAGTGGCTTTAAACTTGAAGTAAATTTGAAAATTTACTTAAATATTTGATTAATGAAAGTAATATTAAATTGTTTTTGTCTCCTTTTTTCTTTTTTCTTTTCTTAATTTTTTGCCTCTCATTATGTGAGATTGTTGAAGATATCATGTAATTACAATATAGTTCAATGCAAAAATAAAATACAAAAGAGTATATTCTTCAATATTATATGACTTATGTCATTAAGTAAAAACTTTATTTTTGACTCAATTTATATCGCCTCATGTTTAATTTTTACATGTTGCAAAATAATCACTCATACTAACATCATTTTTATCCATTATTTATTCCATAATTGTTTACTAAAGGGTATTATTTTCTCTCAATTGCTATCACACTTAATATTCAAATGCTTGGGCTAGTGGACATGAGTGTTAATTTAACATAAAGTCTATTTATGTGTAGGTTAGAAATGCTTGAGGAGAGGTCAATGAAAATTATCCTAAGAATAAAAAAGGTGTATATGGAATAAACATATATTTTTCTAAAAACGAAACCCAAGTACATGCAAACAATTTAGAATTGGTGACAAATGTACTATGAATTAGGGTTTAGAATAAAACTCCAATTCCACATCACCTATTTTCTGTAAATAAAGCCTTACTCTTAAGAGAAAGGGTCTTGGGCCATTTATAAGACACTTATCTACTTTAAGGGAAAAACCCATCTTCTCTGGTTTCTTTTCTTTTATAGGTACGTACCCTGCCACCTCTAATCTTAAGTTCTCCACCAACAACAAATGCATTTAAAGATAAAATCTCAACACCTTTAGAATTTAAAATAAGTAATTTAATATAAGTTGGTAAATTTCTGTATTACTAACAAGTAACAACTCAATGTTGAGATAATAAAACTTTTGGTGAAAACCATCACTTATAACCTAGAAATATTCATGTTGTATCAGCAAGAATTAATAATAAATTATGCGAAAGCGTACCTGAATCCATAATGCTTAATTCCTCTCTAGGGTTGTGTGGTTGGCCTTCCAGATCTACACATTCTCCTAGAGAGTCCTTTAGTTCTCTCTGCACTCTCTCTCTGAAGATGGGATGTCATAAAGAATGGAAAGAATTACATGTGACCTAGGGACCATAACCACTTATATAAACAACTGTTTCTTGTTGTTACTGGGTATTCCTAATTCTGTCCATCATAGAATTAGAATACTATTGAGTGTCTACACATTAAAGGCCCACATCCTATTAAATATATTAAAGCTCATAATACCATAAACCTTAATAGATCACTTTTAATTGGGCTTAACCTTATATGACAGTCCACAAACATAATTATTCACATATAAGCCCAATGTTGAATTAAGGATCCAACAATGCTAGATTAAAAAAAAATTCAACAATCTCCCACTTGGGCTATATGTGTAACCTCATAATTATATTTTGTAAAAATAACCTATGAGCTCAACCTTACTGTCATTATCGAAATGTATCTATAACCAATCTAGTTCATCAATCACACCAACATAGGATCAAAGCGGTTTTTGTTACATCTATTGCAACTCGATTCTTAATGGTTACTATGCTAATACAACTGAATGACATGGATTATGATATAGATGTGAAGCATAGAAATTTCATGCAATGTAATCTTGACATGCCTATTTCCAACTAATCCACCTCAAATTTTATTGAGATCAAACCTTACAAAAATCAGAGTGTGAACAAACCAAAACTTTATTTCTGCATAAAATAACCTTAAATATCTGTAAACTGAAATAACCAAAAATGTCTAAATTATGAGAGCATATAAAATCACAAAATCTCACTAAAACTGAATATCCTTAAATAACATGACACTCATACGAACAGTGTGCTCATGAAACATCTTGGGTGGCAATCCCTTAGTAAGCAGATCCGCAATCATGGAGTCTGTGCCGATATGCTTTATAGACAACTGTCCACTCTTAACTTTTTCTTTAACAACTAGGAACTTGATGTCTATAAACTTCAACTTTGTCAAGCTCCTGTTGTTATTGAAATACAGCACTGCTGACTTATTGTCACAAAATAACTTGAGTAGTCTATCAACACCATCTACTATACGCAGCCCCGTGATAAAATTCCGTAGTCATATCCCATGATTGGATGCCTTATAACATGTTATAAACTCTGCTTCAATCGTAGAAGAGGCTATAAAAGACTGTTTATAGCACTCTTCCAAGAGACAACACCTCCAACTAGTAGATAAATGTAACCCGAGGTGGATTTCATACTATGTTGGCATCCAGCAAAATCGGAGTCAGTATATCCAACAATCTCAAGCTTATCCGACCTCTGATATGTGAGCATGTAATCTTTTGTTCTTTGCAAAGTATTGTAAGACCCGTTTGACTGCTTTCCAATGGTCTACTCCTTGATTACTTAAATATCTGCCCAACATCCCAGTAACGTATGCTATATCTGATCGCGTACAAACCTGAACATACATCAGACTTCTTACTACTGATGCATAAAGAATCTTCTGCATTTCCTTCCTTTCAAAGTCATTCCTAAGGCATTGATTGAGACTAAACTTGTCTCATTTAGCCACAGAGGTATCACCTGATTTACAATCTTGCATGTCATATCTCTTGAGAACTGTTTCAATATAGCTCTTTGGTGATAATCCCAGAATACCCTGATAAGGATCTCAGTGTATCTGTATGCTTAATATAAAAGAGGCGTCACCAAGATTTTTCATCTCAAAATTCTTAGCTAGAAATCTCTTAGTGTTGTGCAATAAGCCTATATCGCTACTAGCAAAATGTCATCAACATATAAAACTAGAAAAATATACTTACTCCCACAGAACTTATGATATATACAATCATTAACCAAATTCATCTCAAAACCAAATGAGATAATCACTTGATGAAACTTGAAATACCATTGTCGATATGCTTGCTTGAGCCTATAGATGGATTTGTTAAGTTTACAAACCACATTCTTTGGGTCTCTGGACACAAAATTTTTTTGGTGCACCATATAGATCGTCTCATCAATGTTGCCATTGAGAAATGTCGTATTTACATCCATTCGATGTAACTTAAGATCGAAATGTGCCACTAATGTCATTATAATCCTAAAAGAGTATTTCGAAGAAATTGGAGAGAAAGTCTCTTTATGGTCGATGCCTTATTTCTGCATAAAGCCCTTTGCGACAAGACGTGCGTTGTACTTCTTCACATTGTCTTTCGAATCCCTTTTGGTCTTAAATATCTATTTGAAACCAATAGGTTTCATACCTTGTGACAATGGAACAAGATCCCATACATCATTGTCCTTCATTGATTTTATCTCCTCATTCATGGTATTAATCCACTTTTGAGAGTTAGAACTTTCCATAGCTTGATGGAAATTGATTGGATCATCTTCCATGACGTCGATGTCTACTTCATGTTCTTGGAGAAATACAATGTAGTCATCTGGCAATGCACTTCTCCTTTCTCTCGTGGATCTCCTTAATGGCATAAGTTCTTGAGGTAGTAGAGTTTGTTCTTTTGGAACAATTTCTTCTGTAGGGAGTTCTCCAACATTGTCTTGAATTGTTATGTCTTGGACAAAGTTAGGAATGAGACCCTAGTCAATGCCAATAACACCTATGGGAATATCAACATATTCCTCTTCAAAGACAAAGTCCCTAACTGTATCTCCCTCTGCAAACTTGATATTCTCAAAGAACCGAACATTTCTTGACTCGAAAATCGACTTAGTCGTGGGATAATAAAACTTGTACCCCTTAGATCGTTCTAAGTATCTAATAAAATAGTAACTCATCATTATTGAGTCATGTTTCTTCTCATTAGGCCTATAAGGCCTCACCTCAACTAGACATCCCCAAACATATAAGCGCTTTATACTAGGCTTTTTACCTGTCCAAAGCTCATAAAGGGTTTTGACAGTCACTTTAGTTGGAACCCTATTAAAGATATACGTGTAGTCTTAAGTGCTTCTCCCTAGAGTGATTCTAGTAAGGTAAAATGAGAAATCATACTCCTCACCATGTCCTTAAGCATTTTATTTCATCTTTCAGGAACACCATTCATAGTGAGCGAACCCGGCATAGTATATTGTAGGACGATACCGCATTCCTTTAGGAATTTAGCAAATGGCCCTGGACGTTGTTCTCCTTGATTATCATATCTCTTATAGTATTTACCACCACGTTCAGATCTGACATTTTTTATTCTTTTGTGAGTTAGTTCTCAACTTCAGTCTTAAAGTTTTTAAACATATCCAATGACTGAGCCTTTTCATGGAGGAGATATATGTAGCCATATCTAGAAAAATCATCTATAAACGTCATAAAATATTATTGACTATTCCAAGCAGGTGCAGGGAATGACCCACAAATATCAGTATGTATGAGTTCTAAGACATCCAAACTCTTATTGACTTCAAATCTCATTTTATTGGTTTGTTTCCCCTTAATACAGTTAATGCAGATGTCAAAATCTATTAAATCTAAGAGGTCAAGAATTGCGTTTGACACAAGTCTCTCTATTATCCGTTTGGAGATATGACCTAATCTTTTGTGCCATAACGCAGCAGAATTCTCATTTTCTAATTTTCTCTTTAAAGCCTTGTGTACTTAATTGCAAGGATTCATTAAATGAAGCAATTGTATCAAGCATATAAAGATTATCATCGCCTGACAAAGAACCAGAACCAACTAGTTTTGAATCATGAAATAAACTAAATTTTCCATTTCCAAATGAACAAGAATAACCATATTTGTCTAAAGCGGAAATGGAAATCAAATTCCGCCTAAAAGATAGAACAATAAATGTTTCATCAAGATCCAAATAAAATCCGGTCTTTAATAATAATCTATATTTTCTAATTGCATCAACTTCAATTGTTTTGCCATCACCCACGTAGATTTATCTTTCACCATCACTGGGCTTTCGGCAATTAAGGCAACCCTGCATAGACACACTGATGTGAGTGGTTGCACCAGAATCTATCCACCACGTATGTCTAGGTACTGAAGTTAAATTAATCTCATAACAAACCATGCAATGCCTTTCAACTCCACAAAAGAAACAACCAGTGTCGAATAGATCATCTGCTTTCTTTTATTTTTTCTTTTAAGGTAGTGATTTTTGCAGCTTCCTTATCTTTATTCCTTTTGTTGCCCTTGTCCTCACCCTTATACCCTATTGAAATTAAGCTTGTCAAGAGCATACCAATTTTAGTCTTTTCATTCTTGACAAAACTCTGTTCAATTTCTACAAGAAACTCCTTAACTGTAGTTGCATTTTTAGGCATTAAGCCTCTGAATGCTTCTAAAATGGCCTTCTTCATGATCATGGTACACATACAATTTGATCTCTCTCACCTTTCCATTTCCCTTTTATCATCATTGGTACTCTCATCCGTAATAAGTGGGGGGGATATCAACTGTTAACGCAAGATCAAGACCCATGACTGCAAGAACTATTGAGAGATTCTTGTGCCATGATTTGAAGTTAGAGCCATTTAGCATAGGAATTGAATTGATGTTAGTAGTAATATTAGCAGCAAACATAACTAAATAGAGAACAACAAACAAACGAAACAAGCTCATATTAGTCTTAAAACAAAAATAAATTCAAATAAACGTAAACCCCATTTCAAGATACAGGAAACTCCATTAATAGTCTATCTTTAGACAAAATATTAACTTATAAGTGATATCTTGGTGTAGAATCAAATACTGATAATAAGGACATGTCAAACAATGAATCTTCCTTTGGGCCGATTTATTGTTCACATGTAAAACTAAATAATCATCACATGTTTATTACCACGGTGCACATGTAATTCTATTAAATATGAACCTTCCTTTAGGCCGATCGATATTTATAGAAATTACATGTACAAAACCATTTGTATTCTGAAATAAATTAATTTCCACAAGAGAGGTCACTTTGGCGACGTTGTTTCAATTAATTCATCTCAAAATACATATAAACCAACCAATATTTGAATTTAAAATTACACTAAAAATAACCCAAAAATTAAAAGAAAGAAAAGGAAAAACAATTTTGACTTCAACCGGTCAACGATCAACGTTGACCGTTGACCGATTCAAGCTGGCCGGTTCGGGTTGGCCGATCTGGCAGGTTCGGGTCAACCTGAACCAAAGCTGACCAGCCCTAAATAAAAAAAAAAACATAATTTTTTTTTCTTCCTTTTTCTTTGGCGGTGGCTGTGGCCGCCTTTCATCTTTCTTCATGTGACGGCTATAGCCACTGCTTGACTGCACTGCTGCGGCCACCAAGCACCGGCTTCCTACTGGCGCGGCCGAAAGGCCGTATCCTCCCCCCGTTTCCCTTTTTTTTTCTCAGTTTTCTTTTTCCTTGATGCGGTGGCTTCCGCTGCGCAGCTCTTCTCGATTCTCACGCCCCACGCCAACGTCTTTGCAGCAGAAGAGAGAAATCGAGCGGTATCTCCTCCTCTTGATGTGGCCAACGTCTTTGTAACAATTGAAATAGCGCACCAGCAGCATGAATCAGGTTGCCAACGACTCAAATTGCACACCAACAACGTGCCATAGCCTAGCTACGCATGGTGTTGTGCTTTACAGCACGATGGCCATGAAACCTTAACGGTAATGGCAACCGCCGACCACAAAATTTTAAACCTTACAAGAAATTGAATTATGAAACCGAATTTATAATATTTATTTTTCTCAATTCCAAATTTTCTTATTATTGTTCTCAAATTTAATGATTTTGATAATTCCGGTATTATTAAATTTAAGAACACCAAAGATCCAATCATAAATCAAAAGTAAATTTGATTCTCAATGATTCAACATGAATTGGCTCTAATACCACTTGTTGGGACAATAAAACTTTTGGTGAAAACCATCACCTATAACCCAAAAATATTCATGTTGTATCACCAAGAATCAATAATAAATTATGCGGAAGAGTACCTGAATCCATAATGTTTAATTCCTCTGTAGGTTTGTGTGGTTGGCCTTCTAAATCTACACGTTCTCCTAGAGAGTCCTTTAGTTCTCTCTGCGCTCTCTCTCTGAAGATGTGATGTCAGAAATAATGGAAAGAATTACATGTAACCTAGGGACCACGACCACTTATTTAGACAATTGTTTAATGCTGTCACTAGGTATTCTTAATTCTGCCCATCATAGAATTAGAATACTATTGGGTCTCTACACATTAAAAGCCCACATCCTATTAAATACATTAAAGCCCATAATACTGTAAACCTTAATAGATCACTGTTAATTAGACTTAACCTTATATCCACACAACCATGTGTCTCGACCTTCTTTATTCCATTAAAACCACACTCGCATAAGGCTAATGAGAATAACTCTTCCATGGATAAAATATTGTCATTTATCCAGTAGCCATAATTCTTTATGCCCATTAGCATCATACTCTACCTTATCCAAAGTACTCATGTTCTTCATGTTGGTCACGTTGCTAAAAAGTATCCACTCTTATGTTAGCTTCTTTAAGAGTCCCAAGCCATCAATATAAAAATTTCACCAGACACCATGCATAAATACCAAACCATGCCTTGGGTGCAAATTTTTTGGAGCCACTAGCAATCCTTTTTCATGGCACACCAAAAAGGATAAACTATTCTCTCATATAGAAAATAAGCTATTTGCCAAAGCTAGCTGACCTATCAATATCCCCATCTACTAATTAGAGTTATTTGCCAAAGCTACTCCATTCTGACAATCCTTTTAAAATGTCTTGATTGTCCACACATGCCAAGAGTTTCAACAAATAAGAACAACATTTACATCGCCTTTGCTTTCCTTGTGTAAAAGAGATTGGATCAACATTCATCCTCGACTTAAATTTTCCATAAGCCAAATTGATTTTCCATCAAACATTTCAATCTCAATCCTTATAGGATTTGAAAGTTTGTTCATAATTATAATTACTTTAGAGAACAACCTTATTTCCAATATTTGTTAGGGGATTTTAATTCCACCCAAGATCTTATAAAAGGTCAAAAAATAATAAATAGAAAATATAAATAAAGAATAAAACCAATCACATAATATAAAAATTTACGTGAAAAGCTCCAATATTAAAGAAAAACCACCAAGAATTATGAAAAAAAATCTATAATGTGAAAAATTATTATAATTACTATAGTATTTTCGTCAGATAGAGAACTCTAATTACATCTAATCTCTCAATAGATCTATTATTTCTTTCATATTAGAAAATGTCCGTTCATAGAGAAAACTGAGTGTTGTGTTAAATAAGTCATATTTCCTATATAAAGTGATTATTTCCTGTCTAAAGAGTATTATGGTTAGTCGACCATTTAGGTGATTGACTCAATTGTTTCTTCGATATGCTACCTTTTCACCTATTTCTCAATTCTCACTTTCGAAAGCACCATTGCGAGTGCAGAGCATTTGTATATGATAAGTTTAATCTGAAAATATAATTTCAAAACCTGTATAGGAGTTGTTTAGCGAAAGTGATTTTCATAAATTCACTAAAATTTTCTTTTATAAAACAAGATTTTATAATATCACATAAATGACGTTAGATTTTTTTTTCATTTTTTAAATTAAACTATCATTTTTGCTATATAGATTAGGTGTGGTGATGATTTCTTACACGAGAAATTTGCATATTTATTTTTTATTTATATTATGAAAATTTCTAAGCTAGTTGTTATTTATTTATTTAAAAACTAACTAATCAGAATTATGTTAGAAAAATTAGTGAGTTTATATCAAAATTGATTGCTCGCATTTATAATTCTAAATTACTTACGCAATGTCGTTGTTTATATTTTTCTCTTTGTGTCTGTAGGTTGTCGTGAATTTTAGAGATTGATCTAAATGTAAACTTGGACGAGTGGGGGAATATGATTGATGGAAATGTAGTGAATAGAAACACGGTGAATGATGAAGATGACAAGAATTTAGAGCCCTTATATTGGGTTGGAGTTGGATATAGAAGATGACGCATAGTTTTTCTTTCTAAAGTATGCTAAGTATATAAGGTTCGTATCTCAAAGAGATCTAGCCAATATGAAAGTTATTGGGAGAATTTATTGACACAAAGTTCGCGTGTACAAGGTATGAGATAAAGCGAGAATCTAGTACTACCAATCAACACCCATGCTTGAAAGTAGATTGTAAGGCTAGGTTGGATGTCAAAAAAAATTCTCGTGGCAAGTGTTATGTTCAAATTTTCATAAAAGAACATAACCATGAAATTTATCTTAGCCATGCACACTATTTTCCATACCATAGAAGTATTGCATTTTCCAATTAATAGCGCTTTAATATGTTATATATAGTTGGTGCTGGTACAAATTAAATTTTGCCACAATGCCCAAAAAAATGGTGAATATAAAAACTTTGGGTAAATAGAGAAAGATATTAGAAGCCATTTGGATAAAGGACATCGATTGGCATTGGAATTAGATGATGCTAGAGCAATGCTTCACCACTTTACACAAATGCATGAAAAGAATCCTAATTTCCTTTTTTTAGTGGACTTAGATGAAAAGCAGAGGTTAAGAAATATTTTTGAGTGGTTGCAACTAGTAACACTACATACACTACAATTAAATATGGAATTCATTTGCTTCCTTTTATTGGTGTAAATAACCATTTTCAATCTATATTACTTGGACGTGCATTGCTTGCGAATGTGACCATGTTGACATTTGTTTGGCTAATGCAAACATGTCTTATAGATATAGGTGGAAAGCAACTAATTGCTGTATCAAGACAAGGCCACGAATGCAGCTTATAAGTACTGGTGGAAAGCAACTAATTGCTATATCAAGACAAGGCTATGAATGTAGCCATTTCTATTGTCTTTTAAAATACATGACACTGGTTTTTTATGGGGCACGTACTAAGGAAGATTCTGGAAAAGCTTAGCCATGTGATAAATTTTAGTTATACAAGTGTTTTTGTAACATGCCTAAAAGGGTTAATAGAATTGATTAACTGGCAATGATAGAAAAAAAATGCATATTAGAGCATATTAGAGCTACAGTCAGAGCTGAAGAATGAAGACAAATTGGTAGCCCAGCAAGTAGAGTACAAACACCATAACTATTAAATTAAAAGAATGTAAACCATTAGATCCAAGTTAGTTGATATCTAACATATTGTTTTGCAAGAAAATGACATGTATAAACGCATTATGATGATAAATAGAAAAAGATAGTATGCTACGTCTATTTCTATTGTATTTTTATTTCCCTATATTTTGTGTTTTTAACTTGGTATCACAGAACACCTCAACGCTCTATCCAATCAATGGATCTAGCTAAGGTCGTGCCTGGGAGAATCAAACCATAAACCTTCAAACTTGTAAGACATTAAATCAAGCTCCAAGCCTACAAACTAGACTCTCACACACACTAATGAAGGAAATCAAATTTAATCAACAAATACTATTACACAAACACAAAACACACACTGAAAAAACAATATATGAGTCACACAATAAATTTGGAGTTTCTTTGCCTTCTCAGCTCTTACCAAGCTTGATAGGACCAACTTTCTCATTTCGAAAGTACAGGCCCTACTAGCTGTAGATGGTAATGGGCTGGGAGAATAAATTAATAGAATCAAGAGAGAACCAAAAAGTATTCGGCATCAGTGGATGAACATCAAAATGTCATCCCTCATCAGAACTACGAATACACTGTTTGGTTAATGCAAGATCAGCTCTTGCTAAGTTGGTTACTTATAACCTTTTTTAAAAGTGTCAACACTGTAGTTACAAACCGCACTACATCTTTTGAGCTGTGGTTAATTCCTGAAATAATGTTCTCATCTTAGTCTATTGTAAGACTCATTCTCTTAAAGATGTAATTGCAATCTCGTAAGAAAGATTTTATGACAGTGATTGAGTACTTCACTAAAATGAGAACTTTAAGTTTTAGACTAGTTTTAATAGGAAAACCAGTGGATGAAAATGATCTTGTGACGTATGTTTGGACAGGATCTGGTCAAGAATATAAGAATCTTGTTGTCAATTTACTTGCTAGACCCATGCAACCCTCATTTGATAAATCCTATGCTATACTACTTAACTACGAAGAGAGACTAGAGCATTTAAATAATGTTATTGTACAAGAAAACCTTTTTGCACAAGGAAAGAAGCGAGCAATTGGAATAATCAAACCAACAACAATTGGAACAAAGAATAATGTCAAGGTGGAAAGAACTACAACCCCAATGGAGAGGAAATCAAGATAACAACAATGCTACGAAGATGGTAAAAAGAAAAAAGAAAGTTAAAAGTCTAAAAGCACAGTTCAAACCTAGTGTCTTTTGCCAGATCTGCCTCAGAAAAGGACGCATTACTGATGAGTGTTGACACAAGAATTATGATAATTTTAGCCAACATCACTTGTTAGAAGACACTCTAGACAATGCTTTACATACCCTCATTAAAGGCAACAATAGAGATTAGCATACATGGTAGTAATAAGTGAAATAAAAAATAAACCTGCTTGGTTTCTAATTATTAGAACAACACTAACGTGACAAATGATCTAAGTAACTTGGGTCTCAAATCTAAGTATGGAGGTAATTAAAGACTTATTATAGGAAATATTGATGAACTCCTAATTTTACATGTAGGCACAATTATTTTACTAGCATTTGATGGTGCAAATATACAAGGTAACAATGTTCTTTATGTTCCCTAAATTTTTAAAATCCTTACTAGCATATATAGCATTATTGCACATAATAATTACATTGTCACCTTCTCTAATTGCTGTTGTGTTGTGAAGGACAAGTAGGGAGTTGAGATCAAAAGAATTGAGAAGAGAAGGATGCATGAAGTGAATAAATTCAATGAAAATGGCATATAAGATAAACTAGAAGAAGCAAGATCATATATTGCTGTAATGTCATTATTTGCCTTATTAAAGAAGTAAGCTTGTAAAGAGTCAGTGTCTGTCATTTGTGAGTCCATGTCAAAGTTGTTAGCTTTAATGGCGAAGCTGAGTCTTCTAATTTCCAAAAATTAGAGTTTGTAAACTAGTGAGACATCATTCATAGAAGGCTAGGACATCTAAATGATCAAATCCTTAAGAAAGTCTTGTCTAACTATATTAACTTTGAAACAATGAATAAATCTAAACTTCGTTCTTTTTGCTAAACTAAAAAGCCACTTGAACTTCTGCAATCTGACTCGTAGAGACCAGCATCGATAGCATCTGCTGATGCTTATAGATATTACATAAGCATAGTTGATGATTTCACAAGGTTTACATGAATAATTCCACTAAATTGATAAAGCACAAACGACACAAATATTCATTAAATTCAAAGATTTAGTTGAAAACCTAATTGATCACAAGATGAATATGTTCAAAATAATTAGTGTTGGAGAGTTTAGGCCTTTTAAAGGTTATCTTGAGTCTCATAGATGTCTAAAATTTATCCTTTTAGACATCCATGTAGGTTATCTTGAGTCTAAAAGGATAAATTTTAGACATCCATGTCTATATATGTCACACTAAAATGGAAAGGTCGGAAGGAAACATAGACATAATATTGAGAAAGCCTGTACTTTGTTAGGTTAATCAAAATTGCCATTGATATTGATGGGAAGCTTGTGAAATAGTAGTTTTTTTTATCAATATACTTCTAACACATATTGAACTACATGAAATTGTATCTAAGCAACCAAGAGGGGTTAAATTATTATTTTTTAAATAAACAAATGAGACCACAAAAATATCTAAATTAATGCCTTAAGAAATTAAATAACAGTAAATTTAACAATGAATAAATTTAAAGAGATAAAGGAGAAGAAAGAAAACTTGAAATTTTTGTGGTAAATGATACGAGCTTGAAGATTCCACTATCTAAGCCTTACAACCTAAGTTTTCAAGAGGTTTACAATTGACTTCTAAAGTATCAATAAACATTTACAATTTGAGATGAACACACACCTCTCCTTTCTTTTCAAGAGTTTCCCATACCAATAAACACTCAATTTTGAAATATAACACTGAAGTTTACAAAGTTACTCTCTTTAAGAGTATATAGGTAAATGATTGCTCAAAAATCATATCAATAAATATATGTAAACAAATGGGGGCCCAAAATAATTTCACGTCTTGCTAAAGATTGCAAAGATTCATGTTGGAAATGAGTTTTCCTTACCTATTTATAGATTGAACAATAAAACTAACAATTGTTCACTTCTAGGCATAATTGGTCTACCATCTATCCTGAAATAGTTTACCGTTAGCTTATATGGCAAGCTATTGTTATGCCTAAATTTGAAATATTTTTTATTAAGTTGCTGCTTGTAAGATATTGGTTTGCCATTTGATTCTAGTGAGTCATTTAAATGAAAATGATTTGCCACTTTAAGCATGACGGTTTACTATTTGGATTTTAAGGAGTCATTGATTGAAGCTTTGTCGCTTCCAAGTAATTGGTTTGCTGTTCGATTCCAGAGACTCCACTGATTGAAGTTGGTTTATCGTTTCAGCTTAGGCTATATGCCGTTTGCTTCTAGAAACTTATCTTAATTTAATCGGCTTAGTATTCTAATTATAGCGGTTTCCCATTTACACAGAAAATGAAGTTTTATCTAAAAAACATTTACTAAAACTGAACAAGGTTATTTTTATTATTTAGAAACAACACTTATTTTAAAAATTCAATAACACATTTCATAAGATTATATATGCATATAAAAGAATTTTTCTTGAAGGTACAATGAAAGCATTTTAAGTGCTTTAATCATACATTCATTTATTTACCTATTTAAAAGATGACATATAGGGATATATGTATTTCTTATTTTATCCTTGACACATTATTTATTATGATCAAAATCAAAAGACCATATAACCATATACGTCAACAATCTCCTTTTTTATGATGACAAAATACTTTGTGTATTGTGAACATTATAACTAAAACTCCCCTTGAAAATATTACATATACAATTTAACAACTTATGCTTAACAATTTGCAACTCTTCCATGTGTGTGTCACAACGTATCAAATGCACTTTAATAACAACTCCCCCTATGTGTGTGTGCATGCATCACAATATGTCAAATACAATCCCAAACATCAATGCATAACTTAAGCTCAATTTTCAATATTAACTAGTGGATATATGTCAAAATACATTTAGCTTTATCTCCCCTTTCATCATCAAAAGCATAAATTTGTATAAAAAAAAGAAAAAAATGAAAAAAAAGATTACCAAAATACAAGCAATACCAAGGCAAAAAGGTTCAGAATAGCTCCCCCTATCAATCATTAAAATCTCAAGAATTGCATCAACTGTTAATATAAACACAAAATCAAGGTAAGCACAAGCAAAAATCTATAAATAAATTTGGAATAGTCATAAAAGAAAAAATGACAATGTCATATAAATGTTATTATGTCATAGTGAAATAAAGAAAAAATAAAAACTACTATAATGGGGCAGGTAAAGGATAAGGAAACTCGAGGTTCTCAAATAACTATTACTAGCCATCAAGAGTCTGCTACTGCTAATGAAAAAGAAACTGCTGCTCCCCAAAAAAATGTTGCTGAAAACCGGTTTGTTGTACGGAGAGAGAGAGCAAACTTCTTTGAGCAACTTTTAAAGAGTAACTTCTCCTAGAACATTTGTGTCAGAAGCAGGTGCTGCAAAGGTAGATGTATCTAGAGCATGGGTGGCTGGAGCCGGATATCTAAACTAAGCTTGTAGTGGTAGAGTGAAATCAAGTAGCTGAACAGAAGGTAGGTCATCGTTGAGCATACGCTCCTCATCTCCAGCAATCAAGATATACCTATTGTTGGATACCTTAACCCATTGACCATCTTTCCAATCAACCCTAAAACTAACAAAAGCCTTTTCCTCCAAATGCTTTAGTATTCTATTTGTGATACTACCATATGGAAAGGATCAGTTAGTGACTGTTGGAGTACTAAGCATATAACGGATGATAATGTATCTCAAATTAACCTTACAACCTCATAGAACACAATCTATCAAAGCCACATCTAAACGGGTGACCTCCTTTAGATGCCTCTTCCTAGGAATAACCACATACTAAAGTATGCTATGTAAAACACAAGATTATAAACTTAGGCATTGGGCACAGAGATGAATGTTACAAATATCATCACATAAGTTAATATGTCTATAAATGTCTTTAACAGTAGCAACATGTGTATACCTAGAAAAATACTGGTGCTTTCCTAGATGTGTAAAGCTCTAAGCCATCATTTGGAGCTCCTAGGATAGTGTTCATGTCAGAGGCATCAAATTCTATGGGAACACCTCTATTATTAATGATTACTCGATCCTCGTGTTCAACAGAAACGACCATATTCGAGTGAAGCATTTTAACTAAATTAGGATATACATTCTCCTCAATAACTAATCCATTACCCCAACCAACCCTTTTTAATAATTCTAATCAAATTCTTATTATTAATTATAAGAGAAGTCATGCATTCCATACTAACAAAATAAGAAAGAAGTGTCGTTCAAGGCTTAAACTTGAAGTAGAAACAAGTAACCACAAGTGCAAATGGAAAATGTGTAGAGTCAAAGTTGGGGTATTCAATAGGATCTTTATTAGGTCGTGATTGTTTTGTCTTTAATCTTGTGTTTTTGTCTTTTCCCTTTTCTCGTTGGTTTCTTTATACTTAAACTAGCCATGGGTACCCAAATTTTGATTTGCTAAGAAAGTTGATGAAAATTTGAAAAATAAATGGACTAGATGGTAGAAAAAGGTGTTTGGAAGTGATATGAAGTGTCAATTTATCAAAAATAAACAAAAAATGAATCAATTATGAAGAACAAAGTTCGGCTGAAACTTAGAGGATTTGGAATTTTTGGATTAAGGTGATTGAATTGTGTTTAGATGATAAAAAATTGTAATTGGAGCAATGTATAATGATTTCATAGACTTAATTTGGCATGAAAAGCGAACAAAATGAAGGATTTAGGCGAGAGAGATAAGGAGTCGTCGTCCGTTCTAGAGAGAGAAAATGGTTTGCCAAAAAATGATTATAAAACCCTAAACAATGACTTAGAATCATAGAAATAGTGAGCCATCTTATAATAAACAATATGCCGCTTCATTCCAGAGAGTGAAAAATTCAAAAACGATTTATCGTTTCCTGTAGCAATTTATTGTTACAATCAAATGGTTAACCACTTGAATCTAAGCAATTAGTTGTTTGCTTTGTATTTTGCATGCCAATTTTTTATTTTTAGCTAAATAATACATGATTTCAAAATCATTTTATGATCCAAAACTTTTCAAGAAGCCATTTTATGCATGAAACAGAAGATAAACAAACAAAAAATCATACAATCATCAAGAGATAATTTAAAACAAAGATCATATATACAATTTTATAGGCATAAATAGATAATAATCTAATAGCCTCAATATCACATAGGGGCATGTTAATGTGAAAGACTCATCATCCCAAGTTCATGTCAAATTTTGGTAAATTTATCTTCATAAAGGGGTTTTGTAAAAAATATCAACAAGTTACTTTTTAGTATAAACAAATTCTAAAACAATGTCCCCCTTTTGAACATGATTTCTCAAAAAATAATGTTTTATCTTTATATACTTGGTCCTAGAATGTTGAATGGGATTTTTTGACAAGTTTATGTGTGGTATTATCACATATGATATGTATGTGGTCCAGATTTATCCCCATAGTCTCTAATGTTGATCTTATAATATTGATTTTGATGATAACAAAACTTATATATTCTTGATTAAAATGTTGGGGCTATTAAAATGAATTTCTTAAAGACATAGACATGTTTAAAGAAAGCGTAATGATTGTTAACTTGAGTTGAAAAATTTTTTTCTAAACAAAAGTTGCCAAAAATATAGATTATGGACATTAATGGTCAACCATTTATTGAAAAACGGTAAACTGATAATTTACAGAGAGGAAACTATCTTTGCAATCCTGCATCGTTTATCTTAGAAGATTCTGGAAATTAACGGTGAACCGTTTATCACAAACAGCTAACCGATAATTTACAGAGAAGGTAGTTTTTTTAATCTCAACCAAACTTGCTTTGACAAGATACTGAAAATTAACGGTGAACCGTTTATTTGAAACGGCTAACCGGTAATTTACAATAAAGAGAAAGTTTTCTAATCTTGAACCGTTTAGCAAAAACGGAGATCTAAGTTTGTTTTGCAGGTTTCTGGAAATAAATTGTATCCGATAATGGTAAACGGTAAACCGTTTATTTAACATCAAAGTACAACAGCTGTTTGGACAAGTCAAAACGACTAATCGATAGAACCAAATGGCGATCCGATTATTTTCAGAAATTCAACAACGGCTAGTTTTCAGCTCCAACTATAAAATAGCTCAATCAAATTCAAATAAACATAGATCCAACAATTATCTTTGATCTTGCTACTGAGAAAATAATCTCTTTTGAGCTTTAAACTTATTTTATTTCATTGATTCACACTTTGGGATTTCAATTGTAATCATATAGATTGTGTGAGAGATTGATTTATTTTAAATCTTTATTTTTGAGTGATTGTAAATGTTGGGATACACTTAGGTTAAGAGATTGGGGATAATCTCTTGTTGTAAAGGTTCATTGATACCTTTGAAGTCAATTGTAAGTGTTGTTGAAGCTTTGGAGGCTTGCTTAGTGGAATCCTCAAGCCCGGTAAGCTTGGAGGCGTGGACGTAGGCACGGTTGGCCGAACCACATAAAAATCACGTGTTTGATCCCTCTTCCCTTATCTTTTTAATTTCAAGCATTGTTAAATTTATTGCTTTTGAGTTTATTCAGACATTAGTTTTAATTGTTGTGTTGTTTTATTTGCTTAATTTTTAAAGAACCCAATTCACCCCCCTCTTGGGTAGCCTAATTAGTATTTCATCTAAGAGTTTATTCCATCCAATTAACTTGTGTGCAACAACTACTAGAGGTAATATTTTCAGCATCAATGGTTGAAAGTGGAACTGAATTTTTTTTTTTACTAATACATGAAACAAGTGAGTGTCCTAAGAAATAACAAGTTCCACTAGCACTTTTTCTATCAACTTTGTAATTGGCAAAGTCAGTGTCCGAGTAACAAATTAAATCTATATGAATTCCTCTAGGATACCAAAGACCACAATCACTAGTTTCATTTGAATGAAAAATTCTTTTGACAACATGCAAGTGAGATTTCTTGGGACATGATTGAAATCTTGCACATTAACGCACACTAAACATGATATCAGACATATTAGCAGTTAAGTAAAGTAAAGATCTAATCATACCTTGATATGTTTTTATGTCAACTTCTTTACTTTTCCCATCCTTGTCGAGCTTAATCATTGTGCTCACTGGAGCGCTTTTGGCCTTTGAGTTATCGACACCAATTCTTTTAAGTAGATCTTTTACACATTTGGCTTGATTGATGAATATCCTTTATTGTTTTGTTTAATTTGAAATCAAAGAAAAAACTTCAATTCTCCTATCGTACTCACTTTGAATTCTTTGCTTAGACAAGATGAAAATTCTTTACATAAAGACTCATTAGTAGAACCAAAGATAATGCCATTAACATAAATTTGCGCAATAAGTATATCTTGGTCCTTTTGCTTAACAAAAAGAGCAATGTTTTCTTTTCCCATTGAAAAATTTTTATCTAATAGGAATCTGCTAAGTCTATCATATCATGCTTTAGGGGCTTGTTTTAAACTATATAATGTGTTAGACAATTTATAAACATGCTTTGGAAAGTTCTTATTTTTCAAACTAGGGGTTGTTTTACATAAACTTCCTCTATAGATAACAATTTAATAATGCACTTTTAACATTTATTTAATACAAAATGAAATCTTTATGATATGTAAATCTAAGAGAATTCTAATGGATTTCAATATAGCTACAATGTGAAGGTTTCATCAAAAACAATTCCTCTTTTTTTATTATATCCTTAAGCCACTAATCTAGCTTTATTTTATATAACCACACCATTGATCCATCTTATTTCTAAATACCCATTTAGTGCCTATAACAGAATGATGTTCTAGCTCAGGAACTAATTTTTATGCATTATTTCTCTCTAATTAGTTTCACTCCTCTTGTATGGCCTTAATCCAAGATCCATCATTTTCCACATTGGAAAAATATTTTGTTTCAATTTGAGATATAAATACAATATGTTTGCATGTATTTTTAAATAATGATCTAGTGGTAATGCCTTGTGAAAGATCTCTTAAAATTAATTCTTTAGGGTGAGAAGAAATATGCCTCTACTCATTTGGCAGTTCTTGAGAATTACTTTCATTTGATCTAGTTTAGCTTGTTCTTTTTGTTTCTCCTTTTGATTCTCACATGATGGATCATTTGTTTTGTCTTTTAAAGAATCATTAGTTTGTACTTCTTCATTTCTTTTCTTCATAACTGCATCATCATCAACAACAACTTTCTCCATAGAAAGAAGATTAGATTTATCAAATGTGACATGCATGGACTCTTCAACAATTAGTGTTCTTTTATTATACACTCTAAAAGCTTTGCTTGTATTTGAATATCCAAGAAAAACACCAACATCGAATTTGGGATCAAGCTTGCTTAAATTTTCTTTTATGCTTAATATAAAATATTTGCATCTAAAAACTTTAAAATAACCGATATTAGGTATCCTATACTTCTAAAACTCATAAGGAGTTTTATTGAGATATGGTCTAATTAACAAACGATTTAAAACATAGCATGCAGTGTCAACATAGTCCTAGCCATTTCTTGAATAGACATATTCTTTCTTGCAATAACTACATTTTGTTGTGGAGTCTTTGGTGGTGAAAATTGATTTTCAATGCCAAAATTATTGTAAAAATTTTCAAAATCGTGATTTTCAAATTTCTCACCATGATCACTCCTAATGCAAGAAAGAACATACCCTTTTTCCATCTTGAACCTTTTTATAAAAGATTTTAAAAGCATTAAAGACATCATCCTTGATTGTTAAGAACAATACCCAAATGTATCTAGAAAAATCATCAACTATAACAAATGCATAGTATTTTCTATTAAGGTTATCATATCTAGATAGTCCAAATAAATCCATGAAAAGAACTTAAAGAGGTTTCGAAATACAAATATGATTTTTGCTTTTGAAAGATGTTTTTGAAAACCAATCTTTGGAAGACATTTAACTAAATCAATTTTGAAAATCTTTTAAATCAAATCTATGTTTGCATGACCTAGTCTTCTATGCCATAACCAACTACTATCATCATGTAATGCCAAAAAAGATTCATGAGATAATGCACAATCTATATCCATGGTGTACACATTTATGCGTCTTTTTACAACAAATATAATTATACCATTACATGCATTCTCAATAGCACATTTTGATTTATCAAATATAACTCTATAATCCTTATCACACAATTAACTATTGCGAAGCAAATTATGTTTCAAATTTTCTACTAAGCATAAATTTTCAACAATGGCAGACAAACTTTTACTGACATTGCCTATTCCAACAATTTTTTCTTTTAAATTGTCTCCAAAAGGCACTTTCCCTTCATTTTTGACTTTGGTAAAACTTGATAGCCAAGAGTAGTTGTTAGTCATATATCTTGAACATCTGCTATCCAAATTCTATTTATTTCTTTTCTTCTTTAATCCCTCATCAAGTTCATCAAATAATTCGTCTTCTATTACCATAAGTGTTAAGTTTGACATCTTATCTGATTGTTCTTCATTTGTGGACTCCTCCTCACTGTCATCCCATATTGCCACCATAGTTTTCTTTTTCAATTGTGTTCAACTTCTTGCATTCAAATCAAATGATTATCTCCTCCTTTTATTTTTGATTTTTGAAATTTCTAAACATTCTTTACTCATAGGTTTCTTGAAGAATCTTTTGAATTTTTTTGGAAATCAATATGATATCTTCAAATTCACTTTCTTCATTGCTCTCAAGTCTTAAAGCTTTCAAGGCAATACTCTTCTTTTTCTTGTCTTTATCTCTTTTTTTAATTGGTAAATCTTCTTCATAAGCAATAAGTGAGCTAAATAAATCATCAATAGATAAATTATTTAAGTCCTTAGCTTCATTTAGTATAGTTCTTTTAGGTCTTCATTATTTTAGAAAAGACCTGCTAATTTTCTTTGCCTTTTCTCTATTTGAGAAGGTCTTTCTTAAGGCTTTTAGAATGTGTATAATGTATGTAAATCAAGCGTATATGGAATGGACCATCACAAACAACTTCTCACATCTCATAATCTAATATTTGCAAGTAAATTCTCATCATAGTTTTCCAATAAAGATATTTATTTCCATCAAAACATGGATTTCTAGTTGTGGATTATCCTTCTCTAAATGTTAAGTCATTTTAAGTTGACATAGATCTTTTACTCTAAATAGTTAAGTCCTATTTAAAAAACCTTGCTTGGATGCAAAATGAAATTCTAACTAAGCAACTTGAGAGGAAGGGTGAATTATGTTTTTTTTTAAAAAAAACAAATAAACAAATATAACAACAAAAAAATTTAAACTAATGTATTAAGAAATTCAACAACAATATATTTAACAATGAATAAATTTAAAGAAATAAGGAAGAAAAAAGCAGACAAGAACTTTTTATGTGGTTCGGCAAAGCCCACCTATGTCCTGTTCATCTTATAATAATGATTTTGATGATAACAAAAATTATATGCTATTGATTAAAATGTTGAGGCTACTAAAATGAACTTCTTAAAGTCATACATATGTTTAAAGAAACAAAATATTTTTCAAAATGATGAAACTGGAAATTAACGGTGATCCATTTAGTGGAAAATGGTGAACCGATAATTTAAAAAAGGAAAAATTGTCTTTAAAATCCTGCACCATTCCTTAACAAAGATTCTGAAAATTAACGGTGAACCGTTTATTGAAAACGGCTAACCGATAATTTACAGTGATGAGAAAGTTTTTTAGCCTTGAACCATTTAGCACAAACGGAAAGCTAAGTTTGTGTCACAGGTTTTGGAAATTAACGGTGAACCGTTTATGGATAACGGCTAACCGATAAATTCCAGTAAGGAGAAACTTTTTTAGCCTTGAACCGTTTAGCTAAAACGGAAAGCTAAGTTTATGTCACAGGTTCTGGAAATTAACGGTGAACCGTTTATTGATAACGGCTAACCGATAAATTTCAGTGAAGAGAATGTTTTCTACTCTTAAACCGTTTAGCAAAAACGGAGAGCTGAGTTTTGTTTTGCAGGTTTCTGGAAATAAACGGTGATCCGATAATGGTAAACGGTAAACCGTTTATTTAAAATCAAAGGACAACGGCTATTTGAAAAGTCAAAACTGCTAACCGATAGAACCAACCGGCGAACCGATTATTCTCAGAAGGTCAATAACGGCTAGTTTTTCAGCTCCAACTATAAAAAGGCTCAATCAAATTCAAACAAAGTGAGATCCAACATTTGATATTTGAGCTTCCTACTGAGAAACAATCTTCTTTGAGCTTCAATCTTGTTTCATTTCGTTTCCTCACACATTAAGATTTCAATTGTAATCATTTAGATTGTGTGAGAGATTGTTTGTTTATAAATCTCTATTATTGAGTGATTGAAAGTGTTGGGAAACACTTGGGTTAAGAGATTGGGGTTAATCTCTTATTGTAAAGGTCCATTGACACCTTGAAAGTCAATTGTAAGTGTTTTGAAGCCTTAGAGGCTTGCATAGTGGAATCCTCAAGCCCGGTGAGTTTGGAGGCGTGGACGTAGGCACGGTTGGCCGAACCACGTGAAAATCAAGTGTTTGATTTCTCTTCCCTTATCCTTTTTAATTTTGAGCATTGTTGAATTTATTGTTTTTAATTTTGATTAAGACATTAGTTTTAATATTGTGCAATTTTATTTGCTTAGTTTTTAAATACCCAATTCACCCCCCTCTTAGGTAGCCTAAATAGAATTTCATGTCCAAGCGTCCAACTATCAATAAACCTTTACAAGCCTTACAACTGACTTCCAAAGTATCAATAAACCTTTACAATTTGAGATGAACACACATCTCTCTTTCCAAGTGCTTCCCACACTAACAAACACACAATTTTGAAATATAACACTAAAGTTTCACAAAGTTACTCTCTTTAAAACTAAATGGGCAAATAATTATTATGTCCTTAAATATATGTAAGCCAATGAGAGGTCAAAATATGTTCAAATCCTGATAAAGATTGTAAAGATTTGTATTTGAAATGAGTTTTCCCCACTTATTTATAGATTGAATAATAAAACTAACCGTTGTTGACTTTCTAACCATAATCAGTTTACCATTTATCTTGAAACAACTTGCTATTTGCTTCTATGGCAAGTTATCATTACGCCTGAATTTGAAATTTTTGTATATTCAGTTTGCTGCTTTAAGTCTGGCAATTTACTAATTGGACTCCAAAGCCACTAATTGAAGGTTTGTCGCTTGCAAGTAATCAATTTGCCGTTTGATTATAGAGACACCACTGATTAAAGTTGGCTTGCCATTTAAGCTTATGTGGTATGCCATTTGTTTCTAGAAACCCGTCTTAATCTAATCAGCTTACTATTTTAATTATAGCAGTTTGTGTTTTACATAGAAAATGAAGTTTTATTTTGAAAACTTTTATGAAACTAAGCAAGGTCATGTTTAGGATTTAAAAACAACACTTATTTTAAAAATTCAGTAACACATTTTTGGAGATTATATATCCATATTAAAGAATTTTTCTTGAAGTTATAATGAAAACATTTTAAGTGCTTTAATCATACATTCATTTATTTACCTATTTAAAAGATGAATTAGACCTGATTGTATAAAAATTCAGGGTACTAAGAGTGCGTTTGGGATTGAGGTTGAACAGTTGTAGCTTTTAAGCTATAAGACTAAAGTATTTGGTAAACACTAACTGTTGTAGTTTGAAAACTATATTAATATGATTTTTCATTTGTATAATGAAAAATCTATTATATCTTTAACAATTTTATCAAAATTATTATTTAAAATTTATATTTACTATATATTACTATCTTTTGTTTTATAGTTACAGTTTTTTTTCCACAACAATTGTAGCTTAAAAGTTATAACACCTCAATCCCAAACAAACCCTAAATACTTTAAATCTTTAGGACTATTAACCCCATTCTCCATAAACCCATAACTACCAAACTTCGAAATATTTATTTGTGGTCGGTAAATCCAAGATCAGTTTCTTCACCCTAGGCCATGCTGACAGATAATACCGATCATCATTTTAGCTCCCGAAAAGTGGGATTGGGCAGACCAACTCTTGCCCATAATGCATACATGCCACCTAGGACCCTCCACCCATTTAAAGCTAGCTGACAAGTAGCTACGCCTAAAGAGCACAGCTTTTCTAAAATAAGGCTCCATGGGTAACCTCATTCCATAATCAAAAAATTTTATCCACGTAGGTACTGTGGCCTTGAATGGATTACTTAGTTTTTATCCTCTTCGGGGTAACCTTATCCTTACATCATTGAAGATATTGTATTTTTCCCTCAAGACCTCAAGATCAATCTCGCCGAGAATTGACTCTATCCTATCCATGTCATAGTCTATAGGCTCAATCTTAATAGTAAGTCTAGGATCTGGTTTTACTCCACCTTTCGTTTTCTTTCTCCTCTATTACCATCACTTAGTTCTTCATCCTCCTCGATCGTGGTGTCACTAATCTCATCTATGTTAAATTGTGATGTCACTAATCTCATCTATGTTAAACTTGAAGGAATTAATTTGCCTAAACATAAAGTCTTCTTCAGTTCTCTTAGAATATATTTCTGTTCAATTATATACTATCTCCTCGCCAGATTCTCTGACATTATTGTCATTTATAAAGGTCTAACTCAAGGACTCTTCGGATGGATTTTGGGAATCAATACCTATAGAATTTCTATCGTCAACCATTTAGGACCAAGAACTGGTCGCATTTTCCCAAGATGTACCCAAATCTACACACTCTTAGCATCTAATCTTTATTTTTATCATAATCTTAAAATAGAACAACAGATTAGAGTGGGGGAAAGGGAAACATACCAGTCGTTGTCTTCACGATTGATTTCTCATCATGCCTGATTCCATATTTTGCTTCTCTCTGGTTATCTTACCTCTTTCTCGTATCCTTTGCACTTCTTGAATTAAATTAGGTATCAAAAATTGGAAACCAGGTGATCTTTTCTGCTTTTATCCTTGATTTCATGCTATAACCTATGGAAATTTGAATTAAACAGACATTTCTCATTGTTTCTTACCATTTTTCCTCAACCATCCAATTTGGTGATAGTTGTCTAAAATCTGGATATGCGATAAATTAAAGCATAAAGCACGCGATCGAAAAGAGATGTTCATGTCTCTTCGTATTAATGTGCACATGTCCTTGAGCGCATAACCTTTTTCAACCTATTCCACGTGGCTTCTTCTCCTCTGGGTTTTTACTTCAGAATAGTTAGGTTTTTTAAGATTTTTTTACCTGTTTCTTTCTCGAGTTTATTTAACCCAGTTGTACTAATGGTTTATTAGTTTACTTGGCCTCTTACTTTGGGCATCGAACAAGCAAACTAGAGGAGTTACTGTTATGCCATATTTCATCGACCATCTAGATCGCATTGGAAATCCTAATACTTTTACAATCATGATATTATTATCCGATCAAAGCTTATCTACACATGTGTTATCCTTTGGAGATACTCTAAGGTGATGTTTGGTTCGGAGCAAAAAATGGAGGAGAGAAAAGTAATTTTAATTTTATTTTTATTTTTATTATTTGGTTATACAAAATGTATAAGAATCTAATTTTTATTAGAATTTAATATCCATCATAATGTGGAATTTGAATTACAACCTAAGGAGTGAAGAATTTAAATTCCTTTTATATTAGAACCAAAACTTTTTAAATTACGCTTCAACTTTTTAACTTATTGAATGCCATTAATAATTATTATTTATAATTTTATTTTATCAATTTAATATTATAAATAATTTCATATTAATTAAATTTAATGAATGTTTTAAGAAACTTAACAAAATAAATAGACTTATTTATTTAATATGAAAATATAGAAATATAAATTAACCATCGGAACTTAATCACGGACATCGTCAAAAATTCTTAGTTGAATCGCCATCGGATCGTTGTTTTTTATTATATATATATATATATAATTTTAATAAATCATGAATTGTTTTAAGACTTTTTGACATTAAAAAAAATTTGGTATTGATATTAAATTTTATTTCATTACTAATATTAATAGTTTAGTATTTAAGGGAAAGGATAAATTTATCCAAAGAAAAAAATTATAATTCCTTTCCCTATAAAATTTTATGTGAAACTAAACAATGAAATTTAATTGCACTATTCTTTTCCTCTCCTTTCTTCTCCCTTCCTCTCCATTCCACTCTTTTCCTCTCCTTCCTTTTCTTCAAACCAAACATGGCCTAAGTACTTCAAGGAGTTATTCTATAAAAATTCTCCCGACCACAAGGTATGAAATCCTTGTCCTAAAAGTAGTCTCCAAGAACTGACAGCTCTCCTCTCTCTCTAACCTTAAAATTGTTATTTTGGCAATCTCTGATCTCTGACTTAAGTATCAGAAGGTTTTCACCGGTAATAACACTGTTGCCCTTAGGATCTCTTTGTTTTGCAGGTTGGAAGCACTGAATTCACAGGCTGGAACTTTCCTGATCTACGTGCACATTGAAACCGATCACCTCCCCATACGAAAATCTTATGCCAACAATCAATACACACAAGCACACATATATACATATATAAGTTGTGATATTTTTTCTTATTAATAATAACAGTTTTTTAAGGTTCTAAAGAACGTTAGTACAAGAAGTTCCTCTCAAATAATGGTTCATACAAAAAAAATTTTATTTTATGTACTTTTTTGTAGTTATTAGAAATTTTTTTATTTAATAGCTTCAATTTCTTTTTTCATTTTAGTCCTAGGAGAATTCAATCCTAAAGAATGAAAATGTTAATGGTATTTGTGATACACAAAAATGATTGCAAGAAATGGTATGTTAAGTATATTATTTTGCTTTTTACATGTAGTATATTATAATTTATCATATATTAATTTTATGTATTTATTGGAATTTATACTGAATAAATCTAAAATGTTCAACCGGAAGATTATGAATTTTGAAGAATTTTTCTGGTGAATATTTATAAGTTGTTGGTTCTAAATTAGCAATGCTTAAATGATGGTAATACCTTCTTTTAAATGCGTATCAATTGTTATAATTTATTAATAATGTTGTTATAATATTTATTTATGTGTACAGGTTGGAATATATTTATGTTCAAACAATAAGAACTCTGGACACTTTCAAACTATAATGAAGTTTTCAAGGTAAGGTTTTGTCCTCCAATGGAGAGATGTTTCGTCCACAAAGAAGAATTATTTTTTTTTATCAATGTTCTTTGAACAAAATTGTATCATTATAAGTAGTTATAAATTTTGTTGAATGATCAAGTTTTTGTAATAGAACCGTACTCCAAGAACCATTCAATCTAGACAATGTAGTT
This sequence comes from Luvunga scandens, assembly GCA_030449905.1. Taxonomy (NCBI): domain Eukaryota; kingdom Viridiplantae; phylum Streptophyta; class Magnoliopsida; order Sapindales; family Rutaceae; genus Luvunga; species Luvunga scandens. The sequence continues at coordinate 15,639,371 of JASUUG010000210.1, read as the reverse complement.
TATAAATTGAAGTTGTTTCAGTTGAAGTGTTGAAAGTGTAGGTGTGTAATAGTTTGGGATATATGATTTATTTGAAAAAGAAGAAGGGCAATTTAGTATTTGAATAAAATGGCATTTGAGTGTAAATATGTTTAACGTGGAGGGTAAAATAATATCATATGGCTTATTAAATGAATAGGACAAAATTACTATCTGTGGGTCCTAATATAAAGTGAAACTAAACACTTGTCTAATTTTAAGATGAGCAAGTGAGTAGCACTCTTCCTTTTAGTACTAGTAAAATAAAGTGAAATAATATCAAATAATTTATTGAGTGAATAGGATAAAATTACTATCTATGGTTCCTAATATAAAGTGCAATTGAACACTTGTCCATTTTTAAGAGGAGTGACCTAGTAGCACTCCTCCTTCTCATACAACTAAAATTTCTTTTCTTATAGAAGTTGTATCCTTTCTTAATAGTTAAATCACAAAGGAGAAACGACCTTTTTTAAAATAAAAATCTTCTAAAGTAAGAAAATATTCTCAAAAACTCTTATTGAAAAAGAGACATGTTTCTTAACAAAATTACACGAAGTATACATAAATCTCAATACTCGATATAATTTTATTGATATATCATATATTTGTCTAATAATAAGATAATATCATTTTATTTTGATTTGGCTTGATCCACATCATGATAAATAATTTCACTTATTTAAAATATGTATTAAACAAATAATGTGATAGAAAATAAAAAAATAAAAAATTTCCATGAATTAATATAACATTTATAATAAAAATAATTCAATAAAACTTATTCAATTGTTTTAAATTGAGGAATGATTTTTTTTTTCTAACTACAATGAATAAACTATTTTTACACTGAAATTCTATAGAAGCTATGCTAAGGTATATTTTTAATTGTTTTAATAATTACTAGTTGCATCTTTCTATGTTACCATGAGTAAAATCATGACATTATACTTAATGTTGATCTACGAATTTATGTAATTTTTACAAGTGTTTTTTTTATTTGTAATTTTAAAAAACCATTTTACCACTCCTTTATTAATCTTCTTATTTTATTTTTCATTACTTGTCTTATACATAATTTTCAAAATTTTTATTTATCATAGTATTGATGCCGTAATTTTAGTTACAACATCCTAGAATTTTTCTTAATTATCAATTTTATTTGTAAGGAGCTTACTTTTTTCTTTTTTTGTTGTAAATATTTTATTTGTAAAGAGTTTACTTAAAGTAAATAGATGGGAAGGAGCATCCGTGCATGTTATTATTAAGTTTCAATAGAAGTAAGAGATTTAAAGGACTTGCTGGAATTTAAAAGGGAAAATAAATTGATAAAAAAGGAAGAATAAGATCTTCTCCTAATTTGAATTTTACTGAATTTTTAAAGAATTACTATTATTTATCTTTTAGTGACAGTATATGAATAAAATTTAATTTTTTAATTATTAATTAGTACTTAAATTATTTGTTTAGTACATAATCATGTCAAGAAAGAACCGTAACGGAGAAAGGATGGTGTACGTTGCCGTTTTGAATTAACGTGATGCATTCTAAATTAAAGATCGAGGAAATTAATTGACATGAAATAAACATAACACGTGAAAGGAGCGTGAAGATTGGCCGACCACACAGCACATAGGCATAAAGTTGGCACATCACATGCAACCCAATATTTTGACACCTCGTAAAGACGATCTCATGACGTCAAAAAACCACACAGGTTCCTCTACTCCGACGTGGCTCACACCTTCTTCCACTTTTGTTTTTTATTTTCCACTTTTGATGCCATTAAATAAATATCCACTTCTACTTCCACCCACTTTGGTTTGTTTCGTTATTTAGAATTATTATGTATTAAGGATGAAACTATTTAAATTTTAGATATATTTTCAATTTATTATTTATTATTTATTATTTATTATTTATTATTTATTATTTATTTAAAAAGATAAGGTGGATAAAGTCTAACTTAAATTGTTAGTCCTATATCTCGAGCAAGATTTGATTAATTTGGATGTCAGCTAAAAGAATTGCTTAAAAATTGTTTGATCAAGCTTTTTATGCATTGAACACCCTATTAATTACTCATATATTCATCTATTAAATTTTAAAGTTAACTTTTACTTCTATACATTTTAAAATGTCAAAAAAAGTCCCAGCTTAGACCTTTTTTGCTATATACACTTATAAAGTTATTCAACGCGCACACAAAAAAAAAAAACTTCAATGCTACATGTCACTAAATCTGGTGGAAAGATTTTGATCTGAATCTCCTAACTTTTAGTGAGTTTTTAGTTAATCATAAATTCATTTATATGATGGTAGGTGCGTTTGGTAATGTTTTTGGCTGAGCATTTTGCAGTTCATAAAAATAAAGAAGATAAAAGAATATCTATTCACACGGTTTAGGAAAATAATTATGTAAACTTTAAGTTTTTAATAAGAGGTGCTAAGAATTCTTTTTAATTATAATATTTTTTATTTCTATTAACTCAAAAAAACTAATCCTAATGTTTTATAATGAATAAAAATATAATATTAAGATAAATGAAAAAATATATACATTTTAAAATAATTTCAATATTTAAAAATACTTTAATATTTTACAACTTATATTGTATTAAACTAAAAGTAATAATAAATACAAGTATAATATTAAAATAAATTTATAAAAAATTAAATTATTTTTAATATTATATGAAATATTTTTAATATTATTAATATATAAGATATACTTTACTAATTATAAAATCTATTTAATTCCAATAAAACAATGAAAATTCTATTTGATAGGTTCAGTCCCAAATTATGATTGGAATCTTGCGCACTGAATTATTTTCATTTTTTATTTTTCATTCTTCAACTTATGTTAACAAAGGTGGAGAATGGTCACTCGGCCAAAGACCAAGTGGCAAGGTCTACTGTCCTCCAAATTGAAGGGTAGCAGTTCGAATCCACACAATATATCCTCCAATTTGAAAGACAGCCGTTCGAATCCCCACAAATATATTATGTGGGTAATTTTCTTCTTGAATTATAATTGAGAGTGGAATAGACATCTCTCTACTATTAAAAAAAATTGAAAATATGGGTAATACTTTATAAAAATTTATGTAATACAATTGATCTGAGGATTAAAAATCTAGACAGTACTTTATATAAATTTATGTAATACAATTAATTCTAATAATAATTTAATTTATAAATATTAATTTTATATATAATATGAGTTGTACAGTTAACAATAATATGGTATAATCAAAAGAAAGAAAGGTCGACAATAGAAATATTGCGCTTTCTACTTTTGGTTTTCAGTCCCTGCAATCATTTAATGCACGGAACCACAAATTTTTTCTTTTCTTTACAAATATCATTATTTGTAATTAAGATATTTTAAGGACCTGACTAACAAATAGTGACCAACATCATAAATAGTAGTATAATAACTGATAATGATATAAATTACCTACTGTAAATCTGTAATTACTGTTTCGTCCATGCATTCTTTTTTGATAAAACAATTATATTAATTTTCTTTGAAAATAATTTAAAAATAATTTTATATTTTAAATAAAGTAATTAAAATAAATTTTAAGAACATAATAATTTCAAATAACTAATATAAATAATTATGTGATAAATAATAAATTAATTTAATCTATATTATAAAAAAATTATATTTTATTAATGAAACAAATATACTACAGGAAGAATGCCCACTAATTAGTGGAGTTAGGCCCTATTCTCAAATAAAAAAAAAATGCTCTCTTAAGGACAATAAATTATAAATTTTTATATTTTAAAATTAGAGTTGACCCCATTCTCTTTCGTTATGTTACAATTTTCTCACTTTTTTTTTAATTGTCTCCATTTTTTAAACAAGCAACCAAGCATGCTTTTACTTTTTTGCTTTCAGATTCTGTTTTAGTCTTTTAGATACAAACTACTAAATACATTTTAAAATTCACTGAAAAACCAATCAATCTTACATTATAAAACAAATACAAAAACACCATTTAGAAAAAATATCAATCACAATTACCACAACATCAGTTTTGGTTTTTTCCATGTCCTTTCAATTGATGCATGTATTTTGTTCTTTGATTGATTTCATGCTTTGGTGTTTGTTGCCCTACCCAAAGGCTTAATCTATCCCATTAGGTATCTATTCCCTGATGAACCAAAGCTACTATGTTAAGGCAATCACTATAGATTATGGTTTAGAAACATAGATACACTAAAGTGAGGCCCAATTTACAATGAATCCTTATTCAAGTCCAATTAGGGAAGGGGGTAGTTGAGAACCAACAACCCTAGAAGGCCTAAAACAAAACATGAACTAAAAAGTCATATTCCTAATTCGTGCTATAATAAATTATTGCACTAGTCCAATATAGTATTATGCAACCTTTTTGAAGCTTTTGTAAACCCTAACTTTGGCCTAGCATCTTTCCTGCCTAATGAGGTAGATGTTTGACGACTAATAAACCTTAAATAGGATAGAAATCTTGTAATCATAACTCAAATACAAAAGCACTATTTCTTACATTTGAGAAAATGAAAGAACACAACAAATCCAAGTCAAAAACAACAAAGAATATGTTGCACTACATGAATAGGATCCCTCTTAATCACTAGGTTTTTCATCAAAACCTATAAATAAACACCTCTTACAGAGTCCGACGAAAGGATCTTCTACCAATAATTATTCACCAGCAACTTATCAATTGTTTAGTAGCCTGAACATCACCTAACAGTAGCAATTGCTATTATTCTTCCTCTTTATCCAAGAAAATACTTTTTTTCTTGAGTAGAGAATGCTAGTTTAGATTGTTGGGATCATATAACCTTTAGTGAAAACTATCACTTATAACCTAGGAATATTCATGTTATATCACCAAGAATCAATAATAACGCTTAATTCCTCTCTAGAGTTGTGTGGTTGACCTTCCAGATCTATACGTTCTCCTAGAGAGTCCTTTAGTTCTCTCTGCGCTTTCCCTCTGATGATGGGATATCAGAAAGAATAGAAAGATTTCTCTTTCTTGTTAACGTGTGACCTGGGGACCATGACCACTTATATAGACAACAGTTTCCTGTTGTCACTGGGTATTCCTAATTCTGCCCATCATAGAATTAGAATACTATTGGGTCTCTACACATTAAAAGCCCACATCCTATTAGATACATTAAAGCCCATAATACCATAAACCTTAACAGATCACTTTTAATTGGGCTTAACTTTATATGACAGTCTGCAACACATAATTATTCACATATAAGCCCAATGTTGGATTAAAGATCCAACAATGCTGGATTAAAAAATCCAACAATCTCCCACTTAGGCTATATGTGTAACCTCATAATTATGTTTTGCAAAAATAACCATATGAGCTCAACCTTACTGTCATTACCGAAATGTATTTATAACCAATCCGGTCCATCAATCATACCAACATAGGATCAAAGCGACCTTCGTTACATTTATCGTAATTTGACCCTTAATGATCACTATGCCAATACAACTAAATGACATGGATCATGATGTGGATGTGTAGCATGGAAATGTCATGCAATGTGATCTTAACATGCCTATTTCCAACTAGTCCACCTTAAACCTTATTGAGATCAAACTATACTAAAATCAGAGTATGAACAAACCAAAACTTTATTTCTGCAAAAAATAATCTTAAATATCAAAAAACTGAAATAACCGAGAATGTCTATATTATAAGAGCATCTAAAATCACAAACTCCCACTAAAACTGAATATCATTAAATAATATAACACCCATACGAGCAGTGTGCTCATGAAACATCTTGGGTGGCAGTCCCTTAGTAAGCGGATCCGCAATCATAAAGTTTGTGCCAATGTGCTCTATAGACAACTGTCCACTCTGAACTCTTTCTTTAACAATTAGGAACTTAATGTCTATATACTCCGACTTCGTCAAGCTCCTATTGTTATTGGAATACAGTACTGCTGACTTGTTGTCACAAAATAACCTGAGTGGTCTATTAACACCATCTACTATACGCAGCCCCGTGACAAAATTCTGTAGCCATATCCCATGATTGGATGCCTCATAACATGCTATGAATTCTGCTGTCGTCGTGGAAGAGGCTCTAAGAGACTGTTTAGCACTCTTCCAAGAGACAGCACCTCCTGCTAGCAGATAGATGTAACTCGAAGTGGATTTCATACTATCTTGGCATCCAGCAAAATCAGAGCCAGTATACCCAACGATCTCAAGCTTATCTGACCCTGATATGTGAGCATGTAGTCTTTTGTTAATATCGTAAGACCCGTTTGACTGCTTTCCAATGGTCTACTCCTGGGTTACTTAAATATCTGCCCAACATCCCAGTAACGTACGCTATATCCGGTCGTGTACAAACCTGAGCATACATCATACTTCCTACTGCTAACGCATAAGGAATCTTCTGCATTTCCTTCTTTTCAAAGTCATTTATAGGGCATTGATTGAGACTAAACTTGTCTCCTTTAGCCACAGGGGTATCACCTGGTTTACAATCTTGCATGCCATATCTCTTGAGAACTGTTTCAATATAGCTCTTTTGTGACAATCCCAGAATACCCTGAGAGCAATCTCGGTGTATCTATATGCCTAATACAAAAGAGGCGTCACCAAGATCTTTCATCTCAAAATTCTTAGTTAAAAATCTCTTGGTGTCGTGCAATAAGCTTCTATCGCTACTAGCAAGCAAAATGTCATCGACATATAAAACCAGAAAAATATACTTACTCCCACAGAACTTATGGTATATACAATCATCGACCAAATTCATCTCGAAACCAAATGAGATGATCACTTGGTGAAACTTGAAATACCATTGTCGAGATGCTTGCTTGAGCCCATAGATGGATTTCTTAAGTTTGCAAACCATATTCTTTTGGTCTTTGGACACAAAGTTTTCTGGCTGCACCATATAGATCATCTCATCAATGTTGCCATTGAAAAACGCCGTCTTTACACCAATGAAGGTCGACAGATTATACTGCCAATCAACTCCGCTACGCCCTTGGGGGCCACTTCTTGTGAAGGTCTAAGGTGCATTTGTTTACATGCACTTTCATTCTCTATTCAGGTACTACGTTAAACATAGGCAAAATTATACTGTTGCTTAAGATTTTATATCTTAAGATGACCCTATTATGGTCATCTAGGCTCTATATGTTAAGAAGATTTTTTTTTTTTGGCATTTTCCTAATATAGATTAATAGATATTTTAAGTTATACCTGTAATAGAAAAGTTTATTTCTAAGACTTTTTTTAATTAATAGTTATCCTATAATTAAAATTTTTTACACAAATTGTATATTTGACAATATTAATGTTAAAGAACTATAAATAATAATACTGTCTAATTGTTAATTCTTTATTAGTTTTTCCAAGAAAAACTATTAAATTTTTTATGTGTTTAAAAAAAAATTGATTATTTATATTATAAAATTTCTTGCACCTTTCTCTATAAAGAAAATTATTATATTTATTGGTTCACTTTTGAAGTAAAAGAAAATATCTTCTTGAAATAATAATTCAAAAGAAGAAAACAAATATTTTCTTCACAACTTTTCTTCTTGAAATTTTTTACTATCTTATTGATTGTTGGTATTCAAAATATAATTAAAAATTGATTGAATTTTGAGATATTTTATATTTTTTTGAGTATTGAAACTGAAAGATTTAAAAAAATAATTCGCCTAAAACCCCAATTAATCTAATGTTGACCTTGTCTTTGTATTTTATTTTTATTATAGAAATCAGTAATAATGCATGTGTTTGCTGAAATTCTTTATGAGACATAATTTTTATATTAAGGCAATTATTAGTTGGGAACTTCACCGAACAAAATATCTCTACTAGACAGTCTAAATGTCTAATATCTTATTTTTCTATCAGTCAACCATTTTATTGTGAAAAAAGTTAGATTGCGATAGAAAAAAAAGAATCAATAGTAAAAGACTCATTTGTTCATGGATTTATTAAATACGTAAAATGATAATTTCACTCTTTGAAAAGTAAAAAATGATAAAATTAATAAATTAATTATCAAATTGTCCTTATGCTGAAAGAAAAATACTATTTAAACAGAAACAAGAGAACAGGAAAATAAAATAATAATACTGTATCATCAACAGTATTATCATTTTGTATGCTACAATATTACAGTAGCATCATCACTATTCAGAGAAAGCTTATTTTATAGATAATGTAACAAACATTTAATATATAGATACCAATGATTTTAAAAATTTTTTAAATCCAATGGATGAAAATAATGTTAACCTAAAATAAGGTAAAGGTGTAATAATAATTTACAAAAAATTTTATTTTTAATCACATATTTATTTATTTTTTAAATAAGTCCTCATTAATTTTGTATAATTAAATGGTTTTGTCATCCATTTCTTCTACATCTATTTTTTTAATTTTATAAAACTCTTACTATAGTTTTATAAATATCTAAATGATTATTATATTCATAAAGATTTACAAATTTTGAATATATTTTTACATTTACATTTATAATTTCTTATCTCTCTTGAGACATATACTATATTTTTCTTCGAACACACACACACATTCAATCTATTTTCCCACCTAATACATACCATCAATGTTGTCACATAGATTTTATAATCTAAATTTAGTATCATGAATTATAAGAGATATTACATATGATAAATATCCTATAAATTTAATAAATTATTAGAAACATGGTATGATGAATAAATTACCAAAAACTCTAATAATTTCATAAAATATATAAACAAATAAGTTATCACTTTCTAGTTATAGACAAAGAGGATTCTCTATAGAAGATTTCAATCCTTTAATTTGATCAATGATTCAGATATATGGAGAAATAATCAATTAATTTGAATGTCACTATATTTATTAAATAAATTAGGAAACCCAAATTTATCTATAAATGATATAGAAAGTGTAAATAAAATATTTGAAATTAATAATTTCAATGAAGAATATAAAAAATAAATTAAAAAGTTAAGAGATTAAATGAGTAAAGAATTTAATAAAGTTAAACAATTAATAAAAGACTCCAACATTGAAGATCATGATTTATTAAAGTAAGATATCATTAATATAATAAATAAAAACTCAATAGATATAAGATCAAATAACAAGTTAGAGATTCAATTAGATAAAAAAAAATTATTGAGCAATTTGGTACTAAATTTACTATAAATATAAATATAAAACTTAAAAAAAATTAAAACTCTGGCAGTATTATTACCTAGCTTCAGTCTGGGGTTTAAAGCAAAATTTAAAATCTTATTAACGTTTTTAATAATTATTATCTTTTTTAAGGATTTAAAAATTTTTAGCTGGAAGATACAATTAATGTAACATAACTTTACCCCACTATCCATATTTTTATCTACCTATTCTCTTATTGTTGTTCAAATAGTAATGCTTCTAAAATAAATAAATAAATGCCAACTAAAGGCCAAAAGAGTAGCGGTTGGAATGATAATAATAAGAATCCCTCTAAGTTACAATCAAATGTAACTTATTTCTCTCACATAAATTATGTGAGTTCCACCACTAAATCATGTAGCTGTGAAAAGAGTAAATTACATTTGATTGTAACTTAACAAAATCCTAATAACAAAATCCTAATAATAATAAAAAAGGACTACTTCTTTTGTGTACACTACAATCCCTAAAACAATCTCCACAACTGAATTCCTCTCATTTTTACTAACTATTTTGTTGATAGGAAACCAAAAGTGAGGGGGTGCATTTTGTCACAACTCATCTTTGGTGGCACGACAACCTGTTGTGCAGACTTTGGCATTGGAGGACAATGGCTTAGTTAAGGGTTTATTTGCTTCATTTTTTAATCATTATTTTCTTTTAAAATAGTTAAATTTTTATTTATTATTGATTATAACAATTTACTAATTATTAATTTATTTTAAATTTATAACCATTTAAAAAATTATATATATATATATATATATGTGTGTGTGTGAAAGTTCAAACTCCCAATGGGCCCAACCTAACCTCAATTCTTATACTCCCTCTTATATGAGCTTGAGTTTACACTTGGAAAAACCGCCCGGTCCAAGCCCTCAATTTGTCATTCTTACTTTCAACATCTAAGAAAATTGCAAGTCGGCTATTAAATTTTTTTCCTTTCTAGAGCCAGTTATAGGGTTGGCTACATAAAATTTCAGCAAAAACTGAGGTAATGCAAAGGGTTTCGCTTGATTAATTAATTTGGACTACTAAATAGACTATATCCATGTGGCATTAGAAAATGATTAACAGTTTTAACCATAATGTGGCTTGTTGATATAAAAACAAAAGGGTTGGTGGTACAGTGTCATTTAGAATCCTACTAAACCTCAAATTGTAATATACTATAGACTGTAATCAGGTGAAGAAGCTATAAACTTAAGTTGGCTTTAACCCAAAAAAAAAGTAAAATCGAGGGGGCGAACAGTAATTAAGTACTATATTATAAAAGCTATAAACTTAAAAAGGCTTTGGCATATAATTTCAAAAGGGTCAATGAATAGGCATAGAATTTAGTACATTTTCAATTTCAGCCTTATTTTCTGTATATATTTTTTTTCTCTAAGGGTGGAGGACTGGCCCGTTAGACCTTCTTCACCCTAGCCACGCCTCTGATTGTGAATTTGTAACCATTCAAAAAATAAAATAAAGTAGAGGCGGGAAGCTCATCACGTGACTGACATGACAACTCAAATATCATGCTGCCACCAGGCCAGCCACAGCTCCACTTTATGCCTTCGCCCTCAACATCAAATTTACACTTCCAGTAATAATATTTGGATGCCTGAACTCGTATGATTTTCCGAGTATGCAGCTAACTTCTACATCTGTATAAAATATTCGATATAAAGTCTAGGGAAATGATTCCAATGCATTTTAGGGTTAAGTGGTATATTTTTTTATTCGTCTGTATCAAAACAATTTTGGTTCCTATTTGGTATTGTGTTGTGTTAACATTTGCACATAAGAACACAACCGAATAGTTTATTGGATCAAAAAATAAAATTAAATCCAACTGTTATTTTTATTGTGTTATTCGAACTTATCTATTAAGCCTGCAATTTTATTAAATAAAAATATTTCTACTAAATAGTTGTTACAAAATTTTGAGTATAAAAGATAAACAACTATTAGAAAAAAAAAACAGAAGGAAAAAATTTCAAAGGTGGGTGAGGTTTCCTTAACTTAAAATAACAATTGTCCAGTTAATACATAGTTATCTAATTAAATAAATATTTAGGTTTGAGAAAATAAACAACGGTAAGCCTAAAGACTTATCATATATTTACTTCTTAGATTAGAGAAAAAAAATGATACTCATTTTTCATTGATAGTGTTTACTTGCTAAAAATATAAAGGAATGGAATGGATTTTAACTAGAACCCACAAAATTGAGAATGAGGAATGAAAATCTCATTTCCATAGGGGAGATATGGGAATGAAAATAGAAAGTAAATTGACATTTTTATCTTTAAACAAAATGAAAAATTCTTTTTCCCCATTTAAATATTAAATAATAAAATAACTATTTTTATTTTTATGAAATAGACTAATAACTAGAATAATAGTAATAATAATAAATTAATTATTAATAATAATTTTATTAATAGTAACAATAATAATAATAATAATAATTTTTTATTATTATGATAGTGATTATGATTATTATTATTACTACTGTTAATAATAATATTATTATTATCATTGTATTATAGTAAACAAATAATTATAAATGTCAACATTACAATTATAACTATAATTATAGTAACAATTATTATAATAATTATAACAATTAATATTATAATATTTTGTCATTATTTATAATATAATAATCATAATAATAATGGTAATATTTATAATTATTATTATAATAATAGTAATAGCAATAGCAATTATTTTTATTTTTATTATAATAATTGTAATGATAATAATGGTAATAATAACTTATAGTAAAAGTATTTACTCTTTATTTGTTAGTGAACGAATGCATAATTGAGGGTGTTTTAATAACTTGGTAATCTATAAATAAGAATACGAAATAAAGTAAACACATAAATAGGAATGCACTCATTCCGATTTTAATTCTTAGAGCTCAAATAAATAATTTATTTTAATTCTAGTTCTTCATTTTGATTCTAACGTATTCTGATTCATGGCCATTCTAATTTTGGAGAAGTAAACGCATCATAGTATACAAGAATCTAGAGTGTGTAATCATGGGTTAGGCTATCTAACTAAGGGTTAATTTCATATTACTCTCCTCGTGAAATGACAATATTCAAAATACCACTAAACTATTGTAAACCTCAACTTACTCCTATTTTTAATAAAGAAGATGTAAAAATTTTTCATCAATCTGTCCTCACTTTTGTCTTATCTTTTGAATAAAAGTTGGTGTAAGTTAGAAGATTGTCATTCCACAAGGGAGAAATTGAAATTTACCCTTTAAGTGAAATACCCCAGCCCTTTAATTATATTGCATTGCCTTTTCTTTTTTTTATTTCTTAATTGTACTGTATTGCTTTATTTTTGTTCCATGAGAGAGAATTTGAAATTTACCCTTTAACTAAAATATGCTAACCCTTTAATTATATTGGATTGCCTTTTCTTTTCTTTCTTTTCTTAATTGTATTGTGTTGCTTTATTCCCCTTCCCCTTCCCCCCCCCCCCCCCCACCTCCACCTCCACCTCCACCTCCACCTCCACCTCCAATTTAGTCTAAGGGCAACCTAGTTCTTCCTCACTTATGTAAGGGGAATTTGAACCTTTGACCTTATTTTAAACAAAATAGATTTTACCACCTCAACTAGTAAGTACCCTCATCTATATTATATTATATATATAACCATTTTAACATATTTCTTTAAAAGACTAATTGTTGAAAATATATTTATGTTTGTTGATACTAAAATTGGATCAACAAAGAGTTGAGAAAGAGTTTGTTTACTTGGGGAACGGGCTGTGAGAGAGCTTGATGTCTTCAAAATAAAAAGATCGTGGTCGGAATCCTGTAATGCAATAATTCATTGGGGGTCACCGGGAGTTTTACTGGTGTAAACCATTTGATACTTAAGTTAAAGATTGAGAGTAACGTGATAATAAAAAAATAACTGGAAAAATGAAAGAGAGTAAGAGAAAAGCCTTGGAGGACCCCCTCCTCCAATATGTCTATTTTTCATTCCATACTTTTGATATTGTGTATATACCTTTGATTGTCTTAACCTTTTTATATAAGAGAAAATAATTAGAAATATAATTGAATTATAAAAACTTATTTTTTATTTTGTAGGATTCAAGTTTGACAAAAATTAAGATTTTTATTATTTTTTCTTATTTAAATTAGAACATGTTATTGGATGTAGATCCTTAAGCTGAGGTTTGATAAAAATATGAATATAATAATGTTAATTGGTCAAATGGGTTGAATGATTTTTAAAGCTCAAACTCAAATCCGACCCATTATCAAATGGGTTTTTAGTAGTTGATTCGTTAAAGAGTCGACCTGATAAAATAACACTCGAGGTTGGTTTCATCGTTGCTCGTGTCATGTTAATTTCATTTTATTTTTTATTTTGTAGGATTCGAGTTTGACAAAAATTAAGATTTGTATTATTTTTTCTTATTTAAATTAGAACATGTTATTGGATGTAGATCCTTAAGCTCAGGTTTGATAAAAATATGAATATAATAATGTTAATTGGTCAAATGGGTTGAATGATTTTTAAAGCTCAAACTCAAATCCAACCCATTATCAAATGGGTTTTTAGTAGTTGATTCGTTAAAGAGTCGACCTAATAAAATAACACTCGAGGTTGGTTTCATCGTTGCTCGTGTCATGTTTATGAGTTACATGAAATTTTTCGAGGTCTATTTTTTTATGGTTGAAATTCAATACTGTAATTCATTAATGTTCATTATTGCCGATTGCGTACCAAACAATATGGGTGTTTTGGTAATAAGCCTAGTCAGGGACTTGTTTGACAGAAAAGGATATTCTTATCATTCCATAAACAAGAGTTGTCTTTTTTTTTTTAATTAAAAATATTTTTAAAGAAAAAAGAAAAAAGAAAGTAAAAAAAGAAAAGTGGATTCTGCTCGGTTCGATAAGGCTCCGTATGGCTGGCCAGTGGCAATTATGTGGATCATTGATTATGAAAAAACTTAACTGCTAAGATTTCCTTGAATCTCTCATCCGCCACCTCTCTATAAAAGGCCCAAATAAAAAACCGCAACAATGAAAACGACGAGATTCATTTGTGTATTTTCTGTCTGTCCTTTTCATTTTTCTAATTTCCATGGAAGCAGAAATGGGGCTTTTACCCGAAGGTTGCATAGCCAACGCTATTTCCTTTACGACTCCTCGTGACGCATGCAGATTGTCTTCAGTTTCAACCGTCTTCAAGTCAGCAGCCGAATCCGACGCCGTTTGGGAGCGCTTTTTGCCGCCCGATTACCCTACTCTCCTTTCCAATGCGGCGTCGTCTTCTTCTTCTTCTTCGCTGCATTTCTCCTCGAAGAAGGAGCTCTATTTTAGCCTTTGTCATTACCCTATCCTCATCGACGAGGGCAAAAAGGTTTGCACATTTTTATACATTATAATCACTTAATTCCTTTGATTTTCTTTTTTTTTTTCATAACCCATAATTTATTATCATTTGATTTTAATGTGTGGTTGTTAAATCATTAATCCGAATTTCTGAATTGAAATTGATCTCTTTTAAAACATCTCGAAATACACTTTTAATTATCTAGTTTTGTTACAGATCTTACAGCATTTACTGGTGTGTTTCGGTAGAATCGCCGTATTTGTTAGAATTCATTTGATGTGTGTTTTGGTGCTGTATGTTGTTTGTTGCTTGTAAGTGCTTGTGACACCACCAAAGGCATGTTGTTTAATTGAATGAAATCACTGGAACGGTCTCCTGGGTTGGAAAAGCGCTTTTAGAGAAAGCACTTGTTATGTGTCTCTGAATGGTGTTTTATTTTGTAGAGAAAATTTTAATAACATTTTCTGAAACATGCTGAAATCAACAATAATATCTTTTGGGAGTGAAAAAGCAGTTGGGAGTGTGAAAAGGGGACTTGATTTGTCTTTTTCTTGAGAAACATTTGATAAGTGCTCGTCTAAAATGAGCTCTAATACTTTCACAAAAGTGTTTTAATTTGAAAGTCGTCTGTCTGAAAGCTCCTCTAAACACTATTTAAGTTGAAGTGCATTTTTTGGGAAAATTTAACTGTCATTTTCTTGCGGTTTATCTTCTTCTTTCCTTGATTTGTCAATATAAGCCATCGCGCATGTCTAATCGTGACATTGACATTGAACAGAGCTTTTCATTGGACAAGCAGAGTGGGAAGAAATGTTACATGATATCTGCGAGGGATCTTCTGATTGTCTGGGGTGATACACCCACTTATTGGAGATGGACCTCTGTTCCTGAGGCCAGGTTTGTTTATTTTACTCGTGGCTTTATTGGCTTATTTATTATTTTCTTTTAACGAGTGTGAAGATATATTGCCTATATCCAAAAAATAGGTTTCCGGAGGTGGCTGAGCTTATCTGTGTCTGTTGGCTTGAAATCCGTGGCAAAATTAGCACTTGTAGTTTGTCCCCGGGGACACTGTACGCTGCATATCTTGTGTACAAGCCAACAGCAGGATCATATGGGTTTGAATATCAACCTGTAGACGTGAGTGTCGGACTAGTTGGTAGTGAAAGCCAAACACGAGCTGTTTATTTGGATGCCGAAAGAGGGCAGAGGCAACGTTATCATTATCCAAGGCGGATTGGATTATTTAATCGCAGCAGGCAAGCTTCAACGCCTAAAGATAATGATGGCCATTATCCTAAGGAGAGAGAAGATGAGTGGTTGGAGATCGAGTTAGGTGACTTTTTCAACAAAGAAGTTGAAGATGGTGAGCTGGAAATGAGTGTCTTGGAGGTGGTCGCTGGTGACTGGAAGGGTGGCATCATTATCCAAGGAATAGAAATCAGGCCAAAACAGGGTAAATAAATAAGAGGATCATTCTTCTCAAAAAAAAAGAAAAGAAAATAAGAGGATCATTTTCTTCAATATATTAATTGCGTCGTTAAATCTTTTTTGTATTTTATTTTATTTTTTATTTTTCCATATCTCGCATGTAATATTTTTCTGAATTATCCTGGTAAGATTATAATAGTTTCCAATTTCCTTTCAAATTGATAGTTATTACAACTTCGGCTCAAACATTTTCTTGGAAGACTTGTAACTTGCAGTATGTGTGCAGATTGCCTCATTATTTTCTAGTCCTTGACTTCAAGGGCAGGGTTGAATGGAATGACTTTTCATATCAATAATTTTAGTTTTTAAAAAAGGATAGTTTTAAAATAGAACCGAACCGATTCATACCGTTAACAAACATGAAACTGAACCAATTGAAATTTATGATGCGGTTTAAGTTTCTGGTTCGGGAATATGCCCAAAATTTCTATTTTTGGCGGCGCTTTGAATTATGACACTAAGATTTTAATCGTAAATAGGTATACTTAGAATTAAAAGTGAACGTATTTAGAAAATGAAAATTTAATAATCCGTCTTGAACTTTTTGATTATTCTTACTTTTATATATATATATATATATATATATATATATATATATATATATAACTTTAATGGAGTTGGGGGTTCAATCGTGCACACGTGATCTGAGGAAGGTGCTTATAAGATTAAAGTAGCGCCTCTACTACCAGTTTAAGCTTTTAGTAGGATGGTAAGCGCCTTATATGGTATCAGAGCCAGGTCACGGGTTTGAATCCTTGGAAGCTCCAGACGCCTGCGGAAATTTCCAGCAAAGACTGGCCAGGTACTGTGGGCCCAGGTGTGTGGGTCCCACTAGCTAAGGGTCCCCCATAGACCAAGTTTGGGGAGGGGAAGGGAGTTGGGGGTTCAAATGTGCACACGTTGCCTGAGGAAGGTGCTTATAAGATTAAAGTAGCGCCTCTACTACTACAAAAGCAAGGCTTTTAGTAGGATGGTAGCCTCTTAACCGGCATTCAAATTTAAGCTTTTAGTAGGATGGTAAGCGCTTGACATTTAAATTCTTGTCTGGCCCGCTGTAATTTAACTTCCACTTTCAGACACAAATAATCTTTAGAAGTTCCTTTATTATTCGGTTAACTGGGATGGTAAGCGCCTACTAAACTGGCATTCAGCTTAAGCTTTTAGTAGGATGGTAAGCGCTTGGCATTTAAATTCTTGTCTGGCCCGCTGTAATTTAACTTCCACTTTCAGACACAAATAATCTTTATAAGTTCCTTTATTATTCGGTTAACTGGCATCCCAGGATCAGGTAAATGAATGGATGAAATCCATTTCTAAATCCCCTGAACTTATGTTTGCTTTACAAAGCTTTTCACAAACTCTTTCTCCTATTCCTGAGAAAGAAGAAAAACAAATTTCTAAAGCTCCCATTTCTAAAGAACTTATTTCAAGTGGAAGTTCATCTTCCCAGGTTGTGGTTTCCCAACCAAAGCATTCTCCAAGATCGGATTGGTATTTTAAACCCCATCACCAAAACATTTTCACTATAGAAGATGGGTTTTATAATGCTGACCCATTTCAAGCAATTTCAAAGATTTTTCACAAGGGCTGGTTTTTCAAACCATTGGATTTGACAAAACCCCAGTCCTATTATCATGATATTTTGGAATTTACTGAGTCAGTCAAGTTTAAACACTTCTTCCTCAATGAAGCCCACAAAGAACCGGTTTATTCTACGGCCACTATCCTTAAAGTCATAAGCCCAAATCAATGGGGTGACCAACTCCATAAATCCAAAGCCTTTCCTTTAAATTTTCAAACAAGTTTTGACCATTGCCGGTCTTTCTCATACTGGGATTACCAATAGGCATGGTATAATACATTTTTTATACAAAAGGGAGTTGGGGGTTCAACCGTGCACACGTGGCCTTAGGAAGGTGCTTATAAGATTAAAGTAGCGCCTCTACTACCAGCTTAAGCTTTTAGTAGGATGGTAAGCGCCTTATATGGTATCAGAGCCAGGTCACGGGTTCGAATCCTTGGAAGCTCCAGACGCCTGCGGAAATTTCCAGCAAAGACTGGCCAGGTACTGTGGGCCCAGGTGTGTGGGTCCCACTAGCTAAGGGTCCCCCATAGACCAGGTTTGGGGAGGGGAAGGGAGTTGGGGGTTCAACCGTGCACACGTGGCATGGGGAAGGTGCTTTAGATTGGGCTTCTTGGGCCTCTTGGGTCTCTACAACATCGATCCAAGACTTTATAGGCTTTACAGATGAGATTGCTGAAGACAACAATTTCTCTTTAGGAAGGGAGGCTTTAGTAGGAGGTGTTTGGGACACAGGGTCTTTAAGCACCCCTTTCCCTTTATCTGGTTTCTTTTTGGGCGGCATTTATCTGTTTTGCAAAAATTCTCTCGTTAGAAAATCTGGAACAGAATTTCTGTCTCCCTTTATAAACTCAATATCAAAATAAAAAATACTCAAAATTGCTTGCCATCGAGCAAAAATTTGTTTAGAAGCTATGTTTTGAACATCTTTTTCTAAAACATGTTTTGCAGCTTTGCAATCAATTCTAAGAAGAAATTTCTAATTTAATAAATCACTTTGAAATTTAGAGATGCATAAAACTATAGATAAAATTTCTTTTTTAATAGTAGAATAATTTTTCTGACATTCATTCCAATGTGCAGATGCATATTGAACTATTTGTTCTTTACCATTATCAACTTGTTTTAAAATGCCTCCATAACCTAAGTCTGATGCATCAGTTTCAACAACCTTAGGTAATGCAGGGTTTGCAAGAAATAAACATGGAATTTCTTTAACAATGCTTTTTATCTGTTTTATGATTTTAGTATATTCTTCTGTCCATGCAACAGGTTTTTTCTTTAATCTGTCATGCAAAGGTTTTGCAATTCTATTTATGTTAGGACAAAAATCAAGAACATAATTTAAACTACCAAGAAATCTTTGTAATTGGGTTTTATCAAGTATTTTATCAGGAAACTTGTCAGTAAATGCAAGTGACCTCTCAATGGGTGTTATGGTTCCTTTAGAAATATAATGTCCAAGGAATCTGATTTTTGTTTGAAATAAAGAAATCTTTGAACTAGAAACAGCTAGACCAGCTTTTCTAGTGACAAAATAGAAAGTCTTTAAATGCTTGAAATGCTGATCAATTGACTGAGAAAAAATCAACACGTCATCAATATAAACAATACAAAATTCAGAATAAGGGTTATAAATTTCATTCATAACTCTTTGAAATTTTGAATGAGCATTTTTTAGGCCAAATGGCATAACAGTCCATTCATACTGTCCAAATCAGTAAAAGCAGTTTTATAACGGTCTTTAGGATGAATTTGGATTTGCCAAAAACCTGATTTCATATCAAATTTTGAAAATATGAATGCAGAATGGAGTTTTTGAAGTAAATCCTTTTTATTAGGTATTGGATACCTAATCCATTTTAAAGCTTTATTCAAAGGTTTATAATTGATCACTAATCTCGGTGTCCCTCTTTCTATCTCAGAATTTTTATTGACATAGAAAGCAGCACAAGACTAGGGAGACCTTGATTTCACAATTAGTCCTTTAGATTCTAAATCTTTAATCTCATTCCTACAATGTTGTTCCAAATCCATATTCATTTGAATAGGTCGAGCTTTTATAGGAATTTGCTTTTCATCAAAAGAATTTTCATATGGTAAATCTACCATGTGCTGTTTTCTTTCCCAAAAAGCAGAAGGTAAATCAGCACAAATTTTTTTTTCAATTAAGGCTTTAAAATTAGAAATTTTTCTTTTTAAAAAATCATTGTTAAGTTGATTTTCAATTCTTTGTAAGTTTAAGTCTTTCTTTAAATAACTTAAGTCATTCTGTTTTGTTTTAAGCAAAATATTGACTTGGTTTTTATAAACAGAACAAGCTTTAACAATATTTAAATTCCTTGTTTTAGGTTTTTCAATGAAAGGGAAAACTAGTCTTTTATCCTTTGCTTTGAAAGATATGCTGTCATAATTGACAGTATAAGGGGTAATGAGATTTATGAAAGGAGTTCCCAAAATGACGGCATGATGTATGTCATTTGTTAAAATAAAGGAAGTCCTAAACTCAAAACCATCGTTATGAACAGATGCATCAACTTTAAAATTGACTTTTAATTTTGAATTATTGGCGGCAGAAAGTCTCTCTTTTGTTTTTTCATGAAACTTTATGGGGACAATAATGTCTTCTAATAATGCGATTTAAATCGCACCATGTCAAAAAGAAATGACAGTGTCAAATTCAAATTCTTTAGAAAAGACTAAGGTTACTTTAATCAAGTATTTTCTTGTGGTGATTTGTTTTAAAACAAAAAGGAAATCATTAGGTAAAGACTCAATGTTTTCAAGATTTCGATTATCACCGTTTTCAGATTCTGATTCTTTATTGGAATGTTCTTCCAACTGTTTTTGTAAAAGGAGTTGGATAGTATCAGAATCAGTTTTTTGCTTTTCTTTTAATTCTTTAATCTCAGATTTAATATTTTTGATTTCTTTTTGAAGATCTTGGACAGAAGGACTCAAATTCTTGATTTTTCTTTTATCCAAAATTGTGGTAAGATCATATGCATGCTTTTTGACAACAGAGATTTTAGAAGTCTCAGGTCTTTCACTGAGTTCAAGAGTTTTTAGAAGCTTGTCTAAATACTCTCTTTGAAGAGTAGGGTCAGAAATGTGTTTGACTAACTCAAGAAATGTTTCTTATTCTTTAGTCAAGACATTAATTTTCTTTAGATATGATTCTGACTCAGAATCACTATCAGAATAATCAGAAGTATCAGAGTCAACTAACTCATCAACTTGAAGAGGTTCATTATCTCCAGTCATGGAAGACTCAAAATCAGAAGATGATTCTACAAGAAGAGATGCTATCTTAGAAAGGATTTCTTCTTCGAGACCAAGCTTGTGAAGCTTTTTGCTCATTCTGCAATATTTTGCAGTATGACCTTTCTTTCCACATTTATAGCAAGTAGCTTCCTTGTAGTTGAAAGAGGTTTTAGGCTTTGAAGTAGGTTTAAAATGTTTTCTTTTTGTAAAGTTGGGCTTTTTATAAGGCCTTGAGGGCTTCTTATAATAAGGTTCTTTTGGCTCAGGAAGGAATTTTCTATGCCCTTTTGACTTGTAATATTTCCTGTAAGGCTTCGAAGAACACTTACCATTACAGTCTTTAGAGGTAGAGGCTTTAAAGGGGTCATAATTGAATTGTTTACAAAAACTGCCTAATTCTTGCTTAGACTTTCTAAGTTCCCACTTTAGACGTTTTTGTAATTTCAAATCTTGACAAATCTTTAGGCCTTCCTTATTAATGAAACTAACAAGTTCACCATAGGTGAGTTCATCATAAGGAATACGATTGTCATATAAAGCTTTAATAGAATTTCTTACCTTTTCACCTAGAAGGGTAGGTAATCCAGCAAGAAATTTTTCTTTCCAAGTGGTATGATTTGCATCATCTCTTAGAAAGATTCGGGTAAAGAAAGTGGTTTTGTAAGCTTGGAAATCACTAAGTTTCCTACATCTCAAATTATGTAGTAACTCAGCATTTTTATCTCTTAAATGAGAAGGGTCTCCAATAAAATGAAGAGAAATGGTCAAAATTAAAGTTGCAACAGCATCTTGAATGGGGTTAGTAAATTCATCGAGGTTGGGTGTCCCATCCTCATTTACTTGTATTGCATTCAAAATATCCGATTGTTGCTGTTTGGTGAGGAAATGATCCTACCAACCTTTAAGTTGACCTGTAAAACCCGCAATGAGGATTTCTACAATAGCTTTGTCAGAAGTCCCTGATTGGGTTTTGTAGGCATTGGCTGCCATTGTCATTTGTTGTAATAGGCCAAGTATATTATACTCAGACATTCCATCTATGTTCCACTCATAGACAGAAGATGCATTAAACCGAGATTGGTTTAGTGCACTGGGCCTATTATCAATTGCTAAATCTGGGGGAGAACGAGAACTAACAGGAAGTGCTAATTCCCAATGAATTTTATTGGCTTTTGGAATTGGTTCTTCTTTAAAGGCTTCTATATCAGAAGAGGCAATTGAAGATTGATCCTGATCCAAAACTCCAATGGACTTGGATTGGGTGTCAGGAGCTATTTGGTTTTTAGAAGTAGAAGCAGAAGAAGAAGATGCTTCTATTCTATCAAGTTGTTCTTTAATGGCTTTAGCAAAATCTGATTTAGAATCTTGAACAAGCTTTTGACTATGTTTCGAAACCTGGAAGGGTTTGAAAATAGGTTCTTTAAGCTTTTTCAAGGAATCAGACTTTGTGGGAATAGGTCTTTGAATAGGAGAAACAGAAATGGTTGACTGTTGGATTTGGTTCTCAATCCTAGTCAATTGTTTTCCTATTGTATTTAGATTAGTATTACATAAATTATTCTGTTGGATAATACTATCTAAATTTGACTCTACATTTGCTTTGGTAATTTTGTAAGGAGATGCTTTTATCTGAACTGGAGGTTCACCATGATCTATGGTTAAGCTTCTTAGAGGGGGATGTTCGGCTTTAATGGTTCTATCACTATCAGAAAGGTTCCATTCTGGAATTTTCTTTCTAATCGTAATAGGATTTGACGCTTTGAAGGGATAGGAAATGTTGTTGTCTGAAGCATACATTTCAAATCAATCAAAAAATAAAATATGGACTTTATGAAAATTAACAAACTTATAATAAAATTCTTGAATCTGTTTTCTTTGGTTTAAAAAATGTTTAAAAAACCAAAGTCTTTTTTCTTTATTATTGTCTGAATAGAAATCATTATGTAAAAGATTTTTATCAAGTTCAAAATCCTTTTCAATGACTCTTATGATATTTTTGGTAACTGCTGAAAATGTGGGAGATGTTGGAGGAGAAGGTTCTTTCTCTTCCTGACTTTGTTCTTGTGGACGGCTAGTGTATATGGGGTGAGGTACACTAATAGAATAGTCTACAGAACGGATAGAAGAACTAGGTATATCTGAAGTAGAAAACCTAGGTTGGTCTTTAGTAGTTTGGAAAGGAAGATTGACAACAGATGGTATTTTTGAAAATTTTCTTTCTATGGAATGAAGACTAGAGACAGAGTCTTTATCAGAATATCTAGAAGAAGTAGATCTTCTGAAAGATAGTTTAACTCTGCCATCAGAATACTGAGTCACATTTTGCAACTCTGTATTTGGCTCAAGTTGTTTTGGAATTACTGGTTCAGTGGCTCCATCCAGAATCCATTCTTCTGGAAGGTGGATGTCTTTCCATTGAATAGGTTTTGGAATGACAGTATTTGCTTTAGACAGGTCAGTCTGTAAGAGAAGAGTCTCATCTCTTTTTGACTGGAATTTATATTGCGTATTAAACGCAGAATGCATTGCTTTGTAAGAGATTTTGTAGATTAAGGCTACTGGAATTGATCCTTCAATCATGTGGTAATTATGGGTTTTGATTTGAAGAATCATGCTTTTTAAAATATTTTTGTCTTTAAGAGAGACTGTTATGTTTGGATAACAATAAAATGAAATGGGTCCTTTACAGAGACTAGATTCAATACTACTGAGTAAGGAATCATCAAAGGAGATAAACCTCCCATCTCTGAGGACGGCTAATATGGACGTATCAAGTCCTTCTTTAGTCAAAGGTTTTATGCCGACTTGGATTAAACCAATATGAATATAATTAAAACCTTTTTCTTTTAGTTGCTTTAAAGACTTATTAGTAAACAAATGAATTGTTTCAAAAGGCTTTGAAAGCGTTATGTCTCTTTCTTCAGTCTTTATAACATAATCTGTCTTTAAAAAATCAAGTTTTTTCATTTTGTAAATCTTATCTTTAGAAATCTTTGGAAGTTCCCAACAATCAATAACTTTATTAAAATCTGCAATTATGAATTTCTCAGAATTCACAACATTCTTTGAAACGCTAGTCCTCCCGGAGGAAGAGCTAGAGAAAGATGATGTTCTATGGAGTAAAGAATCCATGTATGAAAATACTTTAAAGATCTTAAAATTCTTTTAAAACAGTAAATCAATCCTAGGCTAAGAAATGATTTTGTTGCCCTTAAACTCAGACGGGACTTACGACCATATGCTACTAAGCACCCGAAGGTAAACCCATTACTGAATTAAACAACAGTAGCGCCTGTGCGTTAAATATATATATATATATATATATATATATATATATATAAATCTTGAACTTTTTTGATTATTCCTACTTTTATATATATATATATATCACTAATGAGTAAAGCTATTGACACCCTATCATTATCTTTATGAACCACTTCAAAAATTTCAAATATTACTAATAAGAATCAAATGCACTTAATTTTTTTTAAATAAATTACTTATATTAGTAATCAATCCTTTTTTCTTTTTAAAATTTTTCACTTGTCACTTCTAATCTAACCACAACAAATTACACAAATTTAGAATAATTTATTTTTATTTTCTTATTTTTTATTAATAAATATTTTTGTACTTCAGTTTGCTTTTAAATTATAATTTAAAATATGTGAAATTTAAACCAAAGATTGACATTCAAAAATCTATTACTTACAAAATTTTTTAATTTGTGTATAGAATAATAATAAGATTATAAAAAAAAATAAAAATAACATATTATTACGTGGAGATTCAACACTAAAAATGAAAATTAAATTAAAAATTAGAAAAGTATATTAAAAAAAGATATTTTTAAAATTAAAATAAATATAATTAAAAAAGAATTTTTACGAGGAGAATGGAGGGTGTTAATAGTCCAACTCTTCCTTAATGGCATTTTTTTTTTATCTCTTCATTAATGGCATTTTCTTAATTACATATGATAAGAGCTATTTTTGGGCCTGGTGTTAGCTCACAAAAAATCCGCCCCTACGTCTTCGGCTAGGTATGGATTACAAATCCGAGTTCAAATTAACTGATAAACCCTAATCCCAAAAATTTGTTTTCTCAAATAAAAAAGTTATTAATTAACAAAAAAAATTATTCTTCTTAAATCCTATCCGATTTTTTTTTTTGAAATATAAGAGAATTCATAAATTTTAAAATTCCTAAGAATGACTAGTGCAAAGAGAGAACAATTACAACATGAACAAAAGGACAAGAACCGACAACTCTCTTCGAAAAAAATTGAAAACTTTCTGTTAATATTAGTTTCAATTTCATGTATCGAACAGAAAAAATAACAAAATCTTTAGCATCGACTCCATTTTCATAGCCGCTTTTGAACCACTAAACCCCATCACCCGGCTGCTCACATCACTGGGGTGAAGCGGGCGCCCTCCTGGTGGTGGTAGTGTTGGTCGTCATGGTTCGCCGGAGCATGGTAGTACAGGCGAACTGGTGCACAATGAGAATGAAATCAGCAGAAGAAGGAGAAGGATTTGGCAGCGGCAGAAGAAGTGAAGGATTTGGCAGCGCCGCAATTGTGATGTCTTGTGTGTGTGGCTGGGTATGATTGGTTTAGACGGTATTTTTTTTTTTTCATACCAACCCCATCGGGTTGTTTATTTGGTTCGGGTTTAACCCCAATCAATATATATGATTTGTGACCGAATAGTTTTGACGGTCAACCTGAACTGAGCTGAAACCGAAATAATTTTTAGTTTGGGTTCGGTTCGGGTGGCTCAAACTGAACATCACATGCTTGTCCAGTAAATGATTACAGATAACATCGAAGACAACCGTTTAATTAGTTGTAAAATTACAATTAATAAAAATGAATAATTGTTATTGGTTGTATATAGATAGGAAGTAATCCATAACTTAAGTAAATAATATAATATTATAGAAATATGAGGGTTGAATGTGTAAAATGGTGGGGATATTTACACCCACTATTTTTGTAAATCCATCCTACTCTTAAACAATAATTATAATGAGTTTATAACATTTTTAATAAATATGAATTAATAAAAGTGTTGTACAATTAATTAATTAAATATTTCTATTCATTTTTTCTTTAGTTTCTTTGATCATCTTTTATCAAATACTTTAATAAAAGTTTTATTTTACAATTTTATTATTATGATATAAAATAATTGAACTATCCAATCAATATGAGTTATCATATCCAATAATTTAGATGTTTAATTTTGTAATTGATAATATAATATTTTTAAATAAAATCTAATTATTATTTTGACTACCCTTATGTGTAAATGACATAAATTGGACAGCCTAATATTTTACATGAGTATTGTGATATAAAAGCACTATGTTAGTTAATAAAGTAGTAATAAAAAAATGAGTTTAGTTAAAATTAGAAAAATATTGAAGTTGACATAAATTCTCAGTAGTTTTACCTTATAAGAGTAAATGATAAGTACATAATACATACATATTTTGTTCTTAATTATATAGTTGTTAGTTATTAATATTTGTTATTTTTAATTAATTAATTTATTTTATTGAACATAAAATTAATTAGAGATTATTGATAAAACCCTGCATAACTTGCTATTGTATTTCCTATACAATCAGATTTTTTTTTTCCCAAATTTGACTTAGGGCGAAAGAGTGGCTAAGAACTGATCTTCTTACGTGATAGAAGGCAAGGCTGCAGTAGCTTAGAGAACGATTTGTATGGATTTCACCTATAAGGAGGGATGCCTGCACAAAGAAGTTCAATTTGGGAAGCAATGAAGATTAAATTAGAAGACAAAAAACCAAAAAAAAAAAACAAGAATTAATGGAACCAGTAGCCAGTAAGCATGTGAAGATCAAAATTAGAAGTGAATTCCCCTAAACTTTGAGGGGAGCAAGTACTGAGCAATTAAAAGTCCAAAGAAATTGATGGTCGAGATGGCCAACGGGCTAGCGACACATGGCATGGCATGGGCATGACATGTGTCTATACAGTACAGGAAGGCACATGCACATTTTGATAGGGCACACGACATAGCACAACATGCACGCGGGCTAGGCCAAACTTAGAATTTTAAACATACAGTCCTTAAGCATGGCATGATTAGAATGGGTTAAAGTATGACACGTGAAAAAACCTGCAAAAAGTACATTTCATTTTTTAATAAAAGTAAACTTAAAATTTTATGTTTTTATAAATAACTTGAAATTAAATTTTTTAATATATTTTATTAGCATAAGTATTTTAAATTCATTTAATTCTTAGTTTTTTTTAAAATAGTCTAATTGATTTATATTTGTAATTTATTAAAAGAATAATTGATATCATGATTTTAATAAGTAAAATTATAAATATTATGATTTTATAAATATTTATTAATGTTATTATGAATTATTATCTATGACTTTATGTAAGTCTAAGTTAACTTTTAAGAAAAATTTATTATTGTTACTGTTGTTATTGTTAAGTATTAAAAAAGAATTCTAACACTGTAGCGTCAAACTTAGAAATTAGTATTACATTCTCTTACTATTATCAGTTTAATATTATTGAATATGGACTTAAGTTTTAAATTTTTTATTTTATTGAATTTGTCTAAAGGCACATGAATCTAAAAGTATATAAGCTTGAAAAAAGTAAGTCAACAACTTGGCATCCAAAAAAAAAATTAAAAAAAGGCTTATCATGTTTTTTCTCTTAGGCACGACATGTGTTCATGTGCTGGGCTAGGCCTAAGAAAAAAAAGAAAACGAAGGCACGGTATGACATGACACGAAGCACATTGTGGGTATGGCACAACATGAGCACAAGCACACATAGGACTTCTTTTGATGCCTGTTAGCCATCTTTAACTAATGGTTTTTGTGTTGAGAAGTAATGGTGCAATTAATTAGGAAAATTGACTTTAGAATTGGAAAAGGATTTAAATTAGAACTTGGGTTCAATGATATAGAATTATGTTATAACTTATGGTCATGGGCATTATTATAAAAGAAGCCAAAAAGGAGAATTAAGAAGAGAAGAAACCAAACGCATTCGGTAGGGAGGAGCAACAGTCCTTCAATTTTCCTATGATTAATTTTATTTGTTTTGTTGCTCTCCATTCAAATATGTCAAGCTAATTTTCTTATACTAAGTTTAACAATTTTCATCCAATTCAATAAGATAAATGTCTGTTTATTTAATTAATTCCTTACATGTGTTCTTTGATGCTTATGATTCTTTTTTCGAATGATTAATTGCATAATTATCCTTTCATCTTTAATATCATGTATTCTTGATAGTTAAGAGATTATTTGATTAATTCTAAGCTTGGTAAACTAATGATTAATGTGATTTTCTTTGATTATGTGTCTTTTAACAAATTGGATACATAGAATGCTTAACAAACTTTAATTCTTTGCCTTTCAATAGGATACATATAATATTTAGAAATCGTACCTGAAAGCAAAAAAGAACCTACATTAAATATTATTACTTGAGCTTAATTATTATATCCATGCGATAACAAAGATTGATTTTGTGTTGTCACTTTAAAATTAGGGATTAATTGATAATTAAATAATTACTAGTTGAATAGTAATGGATTCTAAAACGTTGGTATTACTTATTGTTGAAAGAACTCAAATATGGGATTATAATCGAGATTGAGAAGTCAGTTATAATCCTAAGATGTGTAAAACATGTTGGTTTTGGTTGTATGGCTTGTCAATTGCAAAGCATTAATGGAACATATGATGTTTGTATAATGTCGGTTGGAAGAATAAATGATACACACGATTCAACATGTGCATCATTGACTCAATATAGTGGCTTCATTTGTTGTTTTGCCTAACAAAATAGATGAGGCTTTGATACGTGTCTGTTAGCTAGTTCAAATGGCTGTTAAAGTCGTTATAGGTGCGTGAAGCTTCTGGATTTTGATAACAAACCTAAAAACACATGAGCTGGTTGTTGAGGGACCTTTCTAGATCAAGTACTCTTTGTCTATAAAGCCTCATGGTTTATTATGTGTGTAGATTAATTCAATTACTTCTCTTCTTAAATATTGTATGTTGTAAAATTTAAAATTGTGAAACGTTATCTCTCTTTTCTCAGTGAATGTAGGCAAAATAGTAGTTGAACCTTTATGAATCTTGAGTGTCAAGTGTGTATGATCTATTCTGTTCTTGTTGATTTGATCAACTTGCTTTTGATTATTTGAATCAATTTCATCAAGATTCAATACTTTAGATGTTAATTGGAGTTCATATAGTTTAAAGTGGGCCTTAGGGAATATAAATTAGTTCTTTGCTGGTTTAGGGTTCAACAAATTGGTATTAGAGCTTATCTATAAGTTCTTGATCTTAATAATGGCAACATTTAAGCTTGATGTGGAGAAATTTATAAAAGAAAATAGTTTTTATTTGTGGGGGCTAAAGATGAGGGTTTTATTAGTGTTTTAAGGCTTGTAAGAAGCATTTGGTGAAGCTTTATCATCTAAGAAGACAAGAAAGATGTCTAATAAAGATTTACCATAAGTGATGGATAGAGCTCATAGTGCTATAATCCTAGTCTTGGGGATGGTGTTCTCAAAGAAGTTGGTAGTTAGAGGACTGCAGTAGGATTATGGAAAAGACTTGACTACTTGTATACCAAAAAGTCAATGGCTTAGAGATTAGCCACAAAGAAAAAGCTATACACTTTACAGATGGGTGAAGAGTCATCAATCTCAAATCACATTGATGCTTTCAATAAGATCATGCTAGATCTTGAAGACATTCATGTGAAAATTAATGATGAAGACAAATCTATAATCTTATTGTGCTCTTATGAACATTTAGTTGACACACTCATGTATAAAAGACAAACTCTTACCATGGTGGATGTCAAAGAAACTTTGAGTTCAAAGGCTATAACAAAGAAAAAATCAAGAGAGTAGAAAGTTTGATAGTAAAGATGAAATTAGAAAAGAGAGAAAAAGTCAAAAGAGAAAAGAAAAGATCCAAATCTAGACCATGAAATTTGAAATGCTTCCAATGCTGCAAGTAAGGAAATTTCAAGAAAGATTGCCCCTAGAAAAATAAAAACAAGTATTTAAAAAAAAGAATGGAGATGCTGTTATTGAATCAGAGTTTTAAAAAACTAATGGCTATGACCTGGAGTTCTTATTGCTTCAAATGGCCAAACTAGAGGTAATTGGATTTTAGATTTTGGTTTTTCATTCTATATGTGCCCTAATAAGAACCTATTCATAAACTATGAAGCCTGTGACAATGGGGTAGTTGTAATAAGAAATGATGCATGCTGTGAGGTAGTTTAAAGGCATAACTAGGCTAAAAATGTTCGATGGCGATTAGAGAGTTAAGGGATGTCAAACATGTACCTGAATTGAATAGAACCCTTATCTCTCTTGGAATGCTTGATAAAATGGGATGCTTAGTTAAGTTTAAATTTGATACGTTAAAGAGTATTGAAAGGGTTTATGGTGTTAATAAAGGGAGAGAAGAATAATAGCCTATATATTCTTAAAAAAACTACTGTTACAGGTGATGTTAGGGGTGTTTAACTAGGATCTAGATAAAATAATGTTGTGATATTTGAGGTTAGGCCATATGAGGGAAAAACATTTAAAAAGAACTATCAAGAGAAGGGGTTGTAAGAGAGGATAAGATAGAGACTTAAGGTTTTGAGAAGAATGTGTCTTAGGAAAGTCTTCAAGAGTTAAATTCAATACTGATGTTCATGTATCTAAAGGGACTTTAGATTATCTATTATGATAAACAAGAACTAACACAGATAGTTTCTTTAAATGAAGCAGGATATTTCTTATCTCTCATTGATGAGTTTTCAAATATGGTTTAGGTGTATATCTCGAGAAGCAAGGATGATGTGTTTGAGTAGTTCAAAGCTTAGAAACCATTGGTAAAAACTTAAACATATAAAAAGGTCAGAAGGTTGAGGATCGATAATGGTTTGGAGTTTTGTAACAAGATGTTTGATGACTTTTGTATCAAAGATGGCATTGTGAGACATAAAATAGTGAGATACACACCTCAACAAAATGGATTAACTAAGAGGATGAATAAGAGTTTGATTGACAAGGTGAGATGTATGTTTATTCATTTAAAGTTATCTATGGCCTTGTGGGTAGATGCTTTATCCACAACTTGCTATGTAGTGGACAAAAGCCTCTCATTTGAAATTAACTTCAAAGCAACCATTGAACTCTGGTATGATGAACTAGTTGATTATTTTGGTATGAGGGTCTTTGGTTTTCCTATACATGGACACATTAAGTAGGGATAACTAGAACATAGAGCCTTAAAATGTGTGTTTCTAAGCCATCTTAATGGAGTGAAAGGGTACAAGCTCTAGTGTACTGATTTGAAACTATTTAGAGCTATATCATCAATAGATATGTTGTGTTTATTGAGTAGGAAATGTTTCAAATTTTAGCTCAGTTAAAACCAACAGTCACAAAGCATAGAGATAAGGATCAAAAGATTTATTTTGAGGTGAGTTATTATTGTATGTTTTCTTGTGCTATGGGTGTTAATGTGCAAGTGTATACAACAAAATAATATAATGATAAGTATTCAAGATTGTCTCTACAGGGATTGATGTTATTAGATTTGCTACAACAATTCTAACAATGCAGTTTTGGTTTAATTGAAAATAAAACAAATAATAAAACTAATAAGCTGCTTAAACTAAAATGCAATATATAAAAATGTAGTAAAGAAAATTCTCATGTCATACTCAAAAATAAAACTAATGGGAATGGAGTAGTTAAGTGATCAAACTTTCTTAATGATTTTTTACTACTTCTTCAAATGTTATGTTCGGTTGTTACAACATCTACTATTACATTAGGCAGAATCCTTAAGTATTCTCATATGTTGCTTGTTGGATATCGTATATCTTGATCAAACTCACAGTAACCAATTGTTTTGCTGATATAAGATGTAGCATTACACACTTAGGTTCTAATCATCATATAAGGTGAATCCTTATGTTTAATTCATCACTAATTTTAGATTAAGCATGGTCCTTTTGGAATCAAGTTAAACTCAACTTAGGAAATTCAATCTAAAACCAAGTATTACTTTGATATGTTCCACTAAGATAGGCCTTTTTGAGGCTCTCTCTTTACTAGTATTACTAAATAAGTGGTCAGCCGAAATAATGAATTGAAGTAAGTATTATCAAAATAAAGTACTATAACAACCATGCAACAACACATAAAATCAATCAATTAGCCATCAAGATTGTTTATCACTCAACCGTAAATAAACTTAGTTCATAACTTGCGAAAGAAAAATAAATAAAAGAAATTTAGCCATAAAATATATCTCCATCATTAAATAGTAAACAAGAAAACAAGAAAAGAATAAGAATGACTAATTTTTGATTGATCTCTTCAAGTTCTCCTCTGATGTAGCCTTAAATCTTGCTCTTGAATTATGTTTTTCGCTTGTTTCTTATTGGTTTTTCTCTTTTTTCTTTTTGGTTTTTCTCTTTGGGTTGACCGCTTCCTTTTTCCTTGTGTGCATGCTTCTTTTATAGTTGAAAATTAGGGCAACCAGAAGTTTAGGGCGCATATCTTCCAGATTTGGAAACTATAGATTGCAATCTTTTAAGTATCTCACACGAAATCTTCTCTATTAATGCACCGGGATTACTACAGCAATGGTTGCTACGACAATGGCTATAACATCTGCACTATTCTAGACTTGCTTCAATTCTTCTGTAGGCAAATTCGTTTTTTATTTTTATAAGCCTATCACAACAGCATTCTTTCCTTGAAAATTAAGTTCCTAGTTATCTACAATTAAGCATATGATCTGAGTACAAAAATTATTCTAAAATAAGACAATTTATTAAAAATAAACCAGAGTGGATATTCATACAAAATATAGCTAAAATGCAATAAAAACATGTTATTTACTCTTTAAGTAATCTTGATTTAAATCTAAAAGTGCTATGATAATGCTTATTTTATAAAGTTATCAATTATCAAGTTCAAGTTTCAAATAGAAGCCAAATTAGAACCTATATCTGATAGAGAGATTTTTGAATCAAAGGATGAGTCAATTGGTGATCAAAGAATCAGAGACCATCAATTGGTAATAGATAAAGAGAAGACAGTAATTAGGATACTAAAGAGATATTCATATGTAGATATGATTATATTTGCATTAAAAGTAGCACATGATGTTGAAACTGAGGAATCAAGGACTAGCTCGGAGGCTTAAAGAGTGATAAGTTAGATGGATGGAAGAAAGTTATGGATGTAGAAATGCAGTAATTGATAAAAAATCATACATGAGATTTGATTGAAAGACCTGTAAACAAGAAAGTTGTTGGGTATAAGTGGATTTATAAGATTAAGGAGGGTATGCCAGGTGTTAAACCACAAAGGTTCAAAGTTAGGCTTGTAGCCAAAGGCTTTACATAAAAAGAGGGCATAAACTTTGATGAGGTGTTTTCTCTAGTGGTTAGGCATTCTTCTTTGAGAATTTTATTCGTATTTGTTGTTGTGAATAAATGCATCTTGAGTAAATGAATATTAAGACTGCTTTTCTGTGTGGTGGATTAGATGAGATGATTGTGATGGTTTAACCTAATGGCTACGTCGATCAAGAGAAAGGCCATCATGTTTATCATATTAAGAAGTCCTTATATACAATTAAATAATCTCTAAAATAGTGGTATTTGAGATTTGATAGCACTACTAGAAAACTGACAATAAATGACGGAAAAAAACTATCATAAAGAGGTTAGATGACAATGAAATTGTCTATCATCTACGTACATGTCACTCTTTTATGATAGAAAACACTTATGTCATTAACTTGTGATAGTGTTTAGATATCATGTGTTTGTCAATAAAAAAAATCAAAATATGTTATTTATTTTTGTGGTGGGAAATTTGAATTTTTTTTTAATTTTGAAATTTTGGAGGGAAAATTGATTTTCGCCCGTGAATTATTGTCTGGATAATTTTAGCTGGTAAAATACTAGTTTGTGACAAAATTTATGATTGATCTTTTCTGTCATAAATTATTTTTTCGTAATCTATCCTATGATCAATATTTTATGTCACAAATTACATTATTGTGACTTACTCTATGATTAACATTTTTTGTCACAGGTTCTAAATTTAGATTGAAAGAAAGTATGAATTATTTCATTCAAATTTATGCATTCCTGTATATGAAATTCAATCATAAATTCATACGAACCAAAAATTAAATTATACATTCTATTAAGTCCAAAAACACTTTATATTAATAAAGTTATCCAAAAACAATTGTATTCAATTGTTATGTCAAATAAAATCAATTCAACAAATAAAATCCAGCAACTAAGAGTAAATGTTTCAAGTTTTAGAACCTAAGAAAACAACAAGTGGTTGCAGTGCAAAACTTATCCCATATTCTCAGTAAACTTCCAGTACATGAACTATCATTTTCAACAACTACCTAGCCAAACTCCCAAAGTCCAGTAGCTTCTTTCAACCTTCATGTGCAACATGAAATGAATATATTTGCTAGCACTATCATTATAAAGAATTAACTGCTACAATAAAACCATTAGATTTTAGATATAACATAATCATTACAAATTTAAACTTAATTTGCATGTACAACACCAATGAGTATAGCCACCATATCATTATAATGATTTATCTATTAAAGTAAAACTCTAGGTTTCAGATGCAAAGTAATTCCTTACTGAAATAAAATATGGAGCCAAAATGGTACCCATAAAAATAAATTTACTTTTCTACATGCATGAAAATAAAGAGCAAGCTTTGGTTTGAATAGAAAGTATACAAATTTACTGCCAAATGCACACATAGACCACATGTTCACATGATCTATCTATTAATCAAAAGAATAATTCAATTCCATTTCTTCTCTTACAATTACAAGAACTGATTCTATTAACTAAGTGACATGTGCTGTTTTGTTGAACTTGTTTGTATTTTGTTGTTACAATTGTAAGAATTGATTCCATATGTTATTGTTGCTTTGTCTAAAATACTTTGAATTGTTAAAGAGATAATGCATATGCTCTATGGATTCAGAGATGGCACACATGATTCATGATCCAATAGTTAACTAATCTCAATTAAGGAGGTTAACTCATTCAAGTGTACAATCAACTAGTCTCTAACCAATTATAATATTTAAGAAGTAATAAAAATGCAACTTCTTGTATAGTTTTAGATTCATACTAACCATTTTTTTACAGCGTTAATGATTTTAGAACAATGGTTAGCCCACTCCAAATGAACTTCATTTATCTCAGCTTGAGTGTATACGAACTTTCCATGAAACTAAAAACCATAAAATCAACATTGTCAAATTTCCATAACAATGCAGTACATATGGTATAAACTAATCCTATGATTTTGTTCATTACTAACTTATATAATTCATTGGCAAACTAAGGTCTGTTATAATGTCCTTCATAAACCTCAAGATGTAGTACCCACATTCCACGCTTTCTGGTTGTTGAAGGGTCTATTCACTGTTATAAACCAAAAAAATAATTATAAATATATTCTATTTTAGGCTTAAAGTAATAGATACACAATATTTTAGTTAAGGTTATCTGTTTGCCCTCACAAATCTCATCTTAGAGCTATAATTCTATCTTTCCTTACAATCCTCAGCTGAGAACAGTGTCATAGCATTATATGATAAAGTGCATTGATTAAAGTCTTGAAAATATATTAAAGAAAGCAAGAATATTAGGATCATGAGATGGAAAGGAATACATACGATTTAATAAGTTGTTCTAAATCAGCATCAGGAGCATCATACCCCTTAGGATCTAAATAAAACACTTCTTTTTTCGCTACATCAATCACAACCAAAACCCAATGGAAGCTAAAATAGAAAATAGTAAGGAAAACAAAGCAACGGTTATGAAAGACAAGATAAAATGACCAAATAATGATAAAAACACTTGATTACAATTTGAGATTTCTAGACTTAAGATTGTATGGCATGAACAATAATTGTCCTTTACGATCTTTTTACAAGCGCTTGCACACACCTTCTGCTCTGCTGGGACGGGAAATGTCTGGTATTTGGTGAGGATGGGGTGACACAAAACCTGGACATATGAATCCAAATGGTCTTGTTCCTTTTTTATTTGGGTTAATTGAGTCATACAACAACCTGAAATAGTCGATGCAAAATACCAAAACTTGTTATTAAGCAAGTATTGGAATAGATTATTGCTATTAATTAAAGTGTAACGAAAAAAATATCTTACGCAATATATACTTCAATGGCATTAACTCCAATCACTTGCATTGTCAGCATCGCATTACACTCCATTTTCCCAACATGGATCACAATACCTTGTAGCTAAAATACATCATCGTCAATCCAATATGGAATCAAACCGGATGGAGGCAAATACATGTCACATAATCTGAAAAAGAGTTGCAGCATTGGATGATTGTTTTTATGCATCGCCGCAGCATGGCTAGTGTTTCTCGGCACATGCTGTATTGCACCTTTCTTCCTTTGGTTTCTGTTCAAATTTGCAGCCCTTGTTCTTAGACTATCAGGTGGAACTTGCCATATACCATCAGCTAATTGCACCTTTTCTTGAAATAATGACTTTTTAGAACTCCTAACTTTGGTTTTTCCCTTTCATTTGCATTATCCATTGGTGAGTTGGTGTTAAGTCTTGAACTTTTTCTTGGCATGACAATAATGTTTTTTGTTGTCACTGTTTTCTTCTTAGGTGTACTGTCATCCTTTCGATCGACTTCTTCTTGCTTTTCTACCTTTTTCTCAAGTGAGGATTTCTTTTCTTGCCCAGTTAAGTTTTTTAAGTTAGGAGGCTCCTGAACATTACAAAGCCAAAAATGTTAACTCAATGAACCTACTGATATAGTATATGCACTAAAGCTGGGAAAAAAAACTAACCTTTTGTTCAACTACATCTATCTTGTCATTATCCTTTTCTTCTAAGTAATCAGCAACACCATTGCCAGGAACCAGTGGGAAGGTGCAACTTCCCACATCTGAGTGGCGAGGTGTCTTCTTTAGTTGTTTGGTAATTTCCTCTAACTGACTTTCAATTGCTTTCTTCCAGGCATGCAGGTAAATCTCTGCAGCATGTTTATTATGTGCATGAACAGTATGAAAGTACTTGGTAGGTGTTACAAATTTACCAAGCCCTGGCATATGGCTAGTTCGAGGCAATTTTCCCAAAGATTGTGCAAGTATGTCATTCTTTCCATCTGACTTCAGGGAGCCTTTCTCAGCCTCCTTTTTGAGCTTTTCTTACCACCATCAGAAATAAATTAGTAATAATATAAAGTTGTAATTTGTTCAAGCTAAACTAGTTAAAGACTATTTAAATTTATTGAAGCTTCTCACCATTTTCATAACAATCTTCTCAATTTCAGAGTCGTAACCCCTAGTTTTCATTCTCTGAGCTCTCTTCCAAAGTTCACTCCTGTCCATCAAGTCTTCTGAAAGACCAGTTTATGAGCACTAGTAGATAAACAAGTCGTATTATTTAAGTCTACTCAATAACTATTATTTTAAACAAATGAACTTAATCTTAACGGACAGCCATATACTTAATTTATCTTGTATCAATCTAACATATCCTCTTCGACTAAGTCGATGATTCAACTTGTTGGAGGCTCTTTTCTCCCTATTAGCATAGCTGACTTTCTGAATAATTTCAACATATTATAGTGTTTATTGTATATCTATAGCAAATATTAAGAAGTGGGAAAACCTAAGTCAAAGATACTAACTTGAAAGGCATCTGATAAGCGTTAATCTACAAACTTCATCCAAACAAGTTTCTTGATTTGGGGATAATCAATTGGAGGTTTGGATAGTCTCTTCTTGTCTCGTGTGAATGGCATAATGTACTTTCTTGTCAACAAGTACTTGAAGTTACGAAATGCATGCCCAATAGATTGTAGCAACTACTTTTTACTTTTTGGATGAACGATGAAGTATTCTTAATATCATATATGATGTTATACTAATTACATACAAGAGCAGAACAATGACTATAATTAATAAAAATTTGAACAATCACTAGAGTTCTCTAAAAGTTGAGCTTTTTTTCTTTTTTTTTTCCCCTCAAGTATCAACTTTAAGATCAACAGATTAAAGAATTTGGATATTTACCTGAATGGATTCCCATAAACGCTCATTCGTCTCTATTGGAACTTTACGCCAATCAGAAAATAAAATCAAAACTGAAGTACAAGCTAAGACTCCAAGATACGAAGGTAGCTAAGTGGCTTCATCATCTACAGGAACACCCAGTACATTATATTGCATGACAATCCTTTGTTTCCTCGTTTTCAACTTTTTGTTCTGCCTAGCACCCATATTCACGCCTCCAGTCGCATTACTATTCTCTAGAGCATCCATATTAGCATCTTCAACAGCATTTGCATTACCTTTCATACCAGCCACTGTAGCAGCAACACCTTCAATATCCTCTTCATCTTCTTCAAAGTCAAAGCCTACAACATATAGAAGAACATCAGAATTGGTGTCATCATCAAACATATCATCATCACCATCATCCATACCATTAATGTTATCATCAAGCACATTATCCTTAGCAATACCTTTTCCTCTATCCATTTGAGTACACCTAAAATACACAAATAATTATTAGCCTTAACAAATAAAAAACAATCATTCAAAAAGCCAATAAATAAAATGAAAAAAAAAAAGACACAAAAGACAAAAAATGCTAAAAAACTAACATATCCAAAAGCTACAATTTAGACAATCATACTTGTCAAAGCTTAGTTGCAATTAAATAATAAATAATAATTACAATTTCGTGCATAGATACTTACTGCCAACTCTGTAAAAGGATATATCAGCTGTTAATCCAAATTCCTTTATTAGAATTTCATGCATAGATTATAGTTTCACCATCGGCAGATTCTAATAACTTAATAGTTGGCAATTCAGTGGTGAACCGAGGGTGTTCAGTTGTACTTTACAAATCATGTTCATCTGGAGGGTTGGGATCACCTCTAATGGGCATATGACACACTGCCGACCACGTTTTTTCAACCTTATCCGGTATATAAAAAACTTGTTTTGCTTGATAAGCCAAATGGATCAGATTTATACCTTAGCCGATTTAGGTCTACTAAGATGAATCCATGTTTTTCGTTCTTCACACCACCACTATTTCAAACCCAATCACACTTCAGTAGAGGAATTTTTAGCAAATGGTAATCAACAACCCATATCTCATCCATAACTCCATAAAATGTCATGTGACATGTTATAGGATTTTTATCTTTTGCACTATCAACATGTTTAGCTTTTGCTACTAGAGTCACTCCACTATTTTGAGTGACATGAGTACAATCTCGATCTCGTGTTTCAAAGTGGAAACCATTAATGTCATAACTTAAGTGCTTAACCACAAAAGGAAGTGGCCCTTGTGATATCCAACGTAGGGTATCTGATATAACAACACCATTTTCTATCTCAGTGTACACCTACCAAGTAAGAAACATACATAAAAGTTGTTGTTTGTTTAACAAGAAGAAATGAATAAGTTTTGAGTAGTGAAATGTAATGATAAGTGAGCATGCACCTCATCTGATATCTAATCAGCAAAGATGCGGTTATGTTCATCTTGCAACCATTTGTTATTTTAACGTGGATAACTAGTTCTAAGCCATTGCATGTGCTTATTAAAACATTAAAAAATTCAGATTGTAAGATTTACAAAAAAAAAAATTATTCAATTCAATAAATATTAAAATTTATTACTTAAGAGGATGAATATATTACCTAATATATGGTTCAACTTCTTGTGTGTTGTGTAAAACATACAAATGTGCTTGATCTAGCAAATTTGGATTAACTTGCACATGTTTTCCACTAGATAATGGCTTCTCGATTGACAAGTTTTGCATATGTACAGGTGGCAGCAAAATAGTACACATATTTGACATATTCTGTATAAAATTCTATGCTTCTTCTGTAACATAACTCTCCGCTATACAACCTTCAGGATGGTTAAGATTCCGAACATAACTTTTAAGAATTTTCGCGCATCTCTTAAATGGATACATCCATCGAAGATAGACTGGGCCACATAATCTTACTACGTTCACTAAATGCATAGTAAGATGCACCATAATATCAAAGAAAGAAGGAGGAAAACATTTTTCTAGTGAGTATAAAGTCACTATAAGGTCCATCTGTAATTTATCCAATATTGTTACTTCAATTACAGTTGTGCACAAGGAATTAAAGAAGAAGCACAACCTGATGATAACATCTTTAACATGCTTCGCTAAAATACACTTAAGGGCAACAGGTAGAAGTTTTTGCATGAGAACATGACAATCATGAGACTTAAGGCCTTGAAGTTTAAAGTCCTTCATTGACATAAGATTCTTGATGTTTAAATAATATCCATCAGGAACCTT
The DNA here is from genome assembly GCA_030449905.1 of Luvunga scandens. Taxonomy (NCBI): domain Eukaryota; kingdom Viridiplantae; phylum Streptophyta; class Magnoliopsida; order Sapindales; family Rutaceae; genus Luvunga; species Luvunga scandens. Next base: position 15,598,921 of record JASUUG010000210.1, on the reverse strand, counting down.
GATACTTTTTAAAGCTTTGCAAAATTTGACTTTTTCCTCTCTAGTTAAAGTATAACAAGCCGGATGTAGAAATGTCCGCTTGTCATTTTTAACATCTGTTGCTAATTCAACCTTAATTTCCAATGCCACAGGATCCATCCTTGACTTAAGGCCATCTTTAGTCTTCCTTGGAATGTTCAGCAATGTTCCATATATGCTTTCACAAACATTTTTTTTCAATATGCATTACCTCTAATTGATTACGCACCAGCAAGAACTTCCAATACTTTAAATTATAGAATATGGATATTTTCTTCCACCACATACCATCATTATTGTTAGAACTTTTGTGTTTTTTACTTTTACTCTTTCCCTATTTATTTTCAATGGACTTAACCAGTTGAAAGATCTCGTCATCATTCAATGGTTTCAGAGGTTGATCTCTCTCTACTTTATTATTAAAGGCTTTCTTTTGGTTTCGGAATTCATGGTTACTAGAAAGCCAATGACGATGGCCTAAATATGCATTTTTCCCATTATGCTTCAGTTTACATTTAGGTGTATCTAAACCACAATATAGACATGCATTATACCCTTTAATAGTGCAACCTGCTAAATTTTCGTATGCCGGAAAGTCATTTATGGTCCATAGCAACACGACCCTTAGATTAAAGAATTCATTTCTATTAGCATCATAAGCTTCCACCCCAACATCCCATAAAGTTTGCAAGTCTTCTATCAATGGTGCCAATACACGTCAATGTCATTGCCCGGTTATTGACGACCAGAATTAATAAAGACAACATCATAAACTTTCGTTTCATACACAACCACGGTGGAAGATTGTATGTTGTAAGAACAATCGACCAACAACTGTATGTGCTGCTAAGAAAGCTATGAGGGTTGATTCCATCAATCGACAGCGTAAGACGAAGATTTCTAGGATCTGAGGCAAAGGTAGGCTATTTCTCATCTACCAACTTCCAGGATGGTGAGTCAGCAGGATGCCGAAGCTTACCATCAACTACCCTCTCAGTTGCATGCCAAGTCAAATCCTTTGCAATTCGTGATGGATGAAACATACGCCTAAATCTAAGAGTAGGAGGAAAATACCATAAAACCCTCGCCGGAATACCTATCCTATACTTGTCAATGCTACAATCTTTTTTTTTTTTTTCCATATAGACAACCCATAAGTAGGACATTTAGAAAGTCCTTCATACTCTTTTCTATAGAGTATACAATCATTTGGACAAGCATATATTTTCACATATTCTAACTCTAAAGCAGATGTTTTTTTGGCTTCATACATAGACTCTAGAATTTCATTTTTTTAAGGCAATAATTCTTTTAAAAATCTCAATAGTGTTGTAAAACTACTGTCAAACCATCTAAATTTTTCCCTTTATATTGAACAACTTCACCAAAGTGCCTAACTTGGTAAATTTTGTACATCCTGGATACAGATGTTTCTCAGCCTTTTATAATAGTTTTCTAAATGCCTTAAGATCTCCCTCATAATCCTTATACGCATCATTGACCATATCCATTGTATTACCATGGTTGAAGTTTGTTGAGTCAAATAAAAGATCTACATTAAAAGATAGAGTGGCATGACTATCTTCCTCATGCCACTTCTAAAATTTATAAGCCTTTACAAAACCCTGCCAATAAAGATGTTCGGTTACAACTGTGGTTGTGCGAAATGCTAAATTCCTACATTTATAACAAGGACATCTAATGATGCTAGCATCTTCGACATTTTTAATAGCAAAATTCACAAATTGGACGACCCCTTTTTCATACTCAGGCGACATTTTACTACAATCAATCCAAGACTTATCCATTTTAGTTTCAACAAGTTATGATCCTAGCAAATAAAAGATGGTAAACACGAAACAAGAATATTGGCTTTTCAAATTTCTTATTTCATTAAAAAAACAAAAAGATAGCATTAACTTACACACGTGGAACAAAAAATTAAAAAGATCAAAATATGTTGGCCTCACATATTAACCAATATTTGCATTTTAAAAAAGCAATCAATAGTACAATACAAAAACAAATGGAACATACAAACAAGACAAACTCAAATATCCAAAACAATAGACAAAAACAATCAATAAAGAAAGTTGGGTTAATTTATTAATCATGTCAAAATGTATTTAATTTACTCAGTTTATTGCTTGCAAATGCATATTAAAGAATTAAAATACCTTGGTTTTGATCGCATACACTGCAAAAAGCTTAATGGGCCCTCGAACTCAGTAGTAAAGCGTCGATTTGAAAGAAATGACAGTAAATATATCCAAGACTGAAACAAAAAATTCAAAAAAAAAACATATTAACAATTGACAATAAACTTTCCTTTGAGTTCAATAATTTATATAAACATATTTGGGACCATGTGTGACAAACTTGATTGCCCTACATGCACATGCTATTATTACTTTATTATAACAAAATGAAAAACATAGTTGCCCCACATCTCTTTTTTTTGTAGAAAAATAAACTTTACCTAAGAACACATTCATAAGATACAAATCAAGATAACATTTATCAATATGTAACTTTATGTCATTAAAATACAATATCAAACAAGAAAAATAGATAACGCTACGAACAAGAAAATGATTAAAAAGTAAAAGTTAATTTGCGAGGCAATGGAATGTAATTATAACCATCAAAAGCAGAGCTAGACAGCCCATTTCAATCTTTTTTTCTCTCTCTCATAACTATAACCGTAACAGCCTTGTCCAAGTAAAATGTTTGCCTGTCAAATTAAAACAAAAACAACAAGTCGAGACTATTGCTATTATTTTGTATTTTCCTTTTCTGGGTTTGGAAGTTTCCACATTTTTGCAAAATAAGGAAGCATAGGTGGCAACTACCTTACCCCCTGCATCCTGGCTAACAAAATAAAAAACACAAAGCAACCTCATCAGAAGCCTTACACAGTCTCAACTTTCTCTACCCATCTCTATTTGCATTAACCTCAACCTTTACATTGCATATGAAAAAAACCTTCACTGTCTCTATCTCTATCATCTATTACAACTTCTTAACCAAACCCATCATCTTATCTAGTTACATTTAGTCACTAGCTCACAAACTCTCCAAAATAAAAAATTACACTCAATTACTTGGGGCCTCAAGCAAAACTAGATGAAGAAGAAGAATAAAACCTAGAATTGAAGGATAGGGTTGCAATCCTCTAGTTTGTGCAACGATGTCAGAGTATTGATGGTTCGTGTTGCATCTCGCCATTGCCATTCGTGGTCATAGTGGCCGGTTCGAATTCAATCAATGGGTCTGTGATTTGGGCATTGTCGTTCGCTCAATGTGAGTAGTAGTCGATTGTGTACAAAAAACTTAAACGTAGGGAACGATTGGCCAACGAGGGTTTGGGTAGTACTAGTGGGGCTATCAATTGACAGTGTCATGATGAGTTTCGCTAAGTTTTAAGCGTTGATTGTGAGAGTGACAGTGACTATAATGTGCCAAGGGTTTAAGTGTCGTTTATCCCAATGAGAGTAAAGATGACTATGGTGAGTGTAGGCTAATTGATTGAGTTTCTAACAATGACTATGGCTAGGGTTTCAAAGCTGATTGTGGAGTGACAGTGATGATGACTGCGCCTTGGGTTTCAATGTTCTTCGCGCGCGAGGAGTGAGAGTGGGGATGGCTGAGTTGTGCAGTGTTTAGGACTTAAAAATTTTTTTGTTCAGATTTTAGGTAAACGAACCATTTTTTTTTCCCAAAAATCATTTCACAAGTTAAACAACCCATTTTGGATTTTCAAAAATTTTAAACAATACTTTTAATTTTGGTCAAACACAGTCAAAATAAAAATTATATCATAATATATGTGACTGAGTAAATTTCTATCATACCTATATCATAAATTTTTTATATACAAATATTATATCACAAGTATATCATTAATTGTTTGATAGACCACAATTCTATCACGACTCCATCATACTTACATGATCAAATGATTTCTATCATAAAGTGGCTGTCATCTATTGCTAGTTTTCTAATAGTGTAACTTTATGGCTGAACATGGTTTTCAATTGTGTAACTTTGATTGCTCTGTGTATTTTAAAGATTTAGATGGTTATAACAAGATCCATCTATTATTGTATATTGATGATATGCTAATAACTTATTAGAGTATGGATCATGTAAACGACTTAAAACACCAGCTAAAAAAAACATTTGAAATGAAGGATCTTGGTGTTGCAAAGAAAATCCTTGGAGTAGAGTTAGTTAGAGATATGATGAAGGGGTTTTATGTTTGTCATAGTAGAAATACATTAGAAAAGTTCTTAAAAGGTTTAAGATAAGGCATTCAAAGCCTCTATAAATACCATTACCAACTCACTTTACGCTTTTATTTCAGCAGTGTCCAAAAACTAATAATAAGAAGCTAAAATGGCTTCTATTCCATATTTAAATGCTATAAGTTACTTAATGTATGTAATGGTTCTGACCAATCTAGATATTTCTTATGCAGTAAGTGTTATGAATAGATATATGGCAAATCTACGTAAAGAACATTGTAAGGTTGCTGTATGGATTTTAAAATACCACAATTGATTATGGCTTGATGTATAGAATTAGAAAAAAAAGGTAAAGTTAGTGTGGAGGGCTTTGTGGATGCTGATTGTGTAAGGGATCTTAATGGAAAGAGACCCTTAACTGATTATTTGTTTAATCAATGGTTGCACCAAAAATTGGAAAGCCTCATTATAGAGTGTTGTTATTTTATTCATAATTTAAGTTGAATACCTGCAGCTGCAGAAGTCATGAAAGAAGTAATTTCGCTAAAAAAGATATTGCTGAATTTGGGTATGAGCAGAAGTAAATGATAGTTCAGTTTGATAATTAGAGTGTTATTTCTTTGAGTAACAATAAGATATAGCATGAAAAGACAAATCACATTGTTATTAAGCTTCACTTTATAAGATTAGAGACAGGTGGTGAAGTTGGTGAATTCAACACACTTATGACAACCTTGCAGATATGCTGGCCAAAGTTGTACCAGGCATCAAGTTTTATTTTTACTTACAATAAACTAGAATTTGTAGAGTTTAGATTGCAAATGTGTATTGAGAAAATAAAGATAAGGAGTAACTGATTTGAGTTCAAGGTAGAGAATGTTGAAAGATGAAGCTAAAATCTAGGTTTATGATCGACATTGCAAGTTGGTTATTATCCCAAGATGTGTATGGCATGTTGATTTTGATTATATGGTGTGTTGGTTGCAAAGCATCAAAGGGATTTATGATGTTTACATTATGTCAGTCGAAAAAATAAATGATATATATGATTCAATACGTGCATCACTTACTCAATACAGCATCTGTATTTGCTGTTTGTCTAAAAAAATGGATAAGGTTTTGAAACTTGTTCATTAGATGGTTAAAATGGCTGTTAAAGCCATTACAGGCGTGGGAAGCTTTCGGGTGTTAGTAACAAATCCAGAAACACATGAGTTGGCTGCTAAAGAACATTTCTAGATCAAGTACTCTTTGTATACAAAGCCTTAGATCTATTGTATGTTTAGGTTAATTCAGTTTTATCTCTTCTTTAACATTGTATATTGTAAACTCTTAAATAGTGAAATCTTATCTCTTTTTTCACAGTGGATGTAAGAAAAATAATGGCTAGACCATTATAAATCTTGTGTGTTAAGTGCGTATGATCAATTATGTTCTTGTTGATTTGATCAATTTGCTTTTGAATACTTGTATCAATTTCATCAAAATTAAATACTTCAGGTGCTAACTTGAGTTGATAAAGTTTAGAATGGGTCTTTGGGAATTTAAATCAATTTTTGGCTGGTTTGAGGTACAAGATTTGTCTTATTGAAAGTTTCTTTACTTTAATTATTTTCTTAGTTTAATAGCTTAATTCTCTTAAAACTCAATTTGCTTAATCCTTATGGGTTCAACTCAATTATTGCTACTTTATTTCTAAAGATTCATGTGCTTGTTATTAAAATTTTAGATAACAAGTTTTTAGTATGGTTGCTGGGAATTGTGCTGGAAAGTTAGTTTAATCTAGATTGATTTGATTTTTTTACTAGTTATAATTTAGCTTAAATTTTGTTATTAAAAGAATGAAAAAAATGAAAAAATTATAATTAGATTTTGAGTTCATTGTTTGGTTGTTTGATTTCTTTTATTTTAAATTTTTTTTATTTTCTTTATTGTTAGTTTATTTTTCTTTCCTTCTTTAGTTTTAGGAGGACTCATTTTTCTAGTTTCAGTTGCTCTAGATTTTAGGATATAGCATAAGGTAGAATAACTTAGCAACTCTCTTTTTAAGAAACCAATCAATTCCACACGCCCACACCTTTTTATTTTCTTTCTCTTGTTTGATTTGCATTCAACATTCTAATTAAAATTTTACTAAGACCAATAATCCAAACAAGATAAGGATTGGATTTCATCATTAATTCCTTGCCCATGATTAAAAATCTCTCGTATCTCTCAACCCAAGCTATAAATTAAAATTAAAAGCAATTAAAAATTTGCCTTTATTAAGGTTTCACGGTTATAAGACCTCTGCAAAAGATCTTATTGTTAATCACTCCAATGAGTAATTATTGAATTTAATATTTAACAGTCAGCTCTAGCGAGGCAAGTCTTGGAATTTAAGTAAGCCAAGTGCCTCTCCTCCTTATATGGGAATTACTATCTTGTTTGTTTAATAATCTTAACTAGTAATCTATCCATTGGAATCTTGAAAAGAATATGAGCATATAAGAGAGAATTCATTAGTGAAATTGTTCATAATAATTCTCCATAAAACTAGGGACAATAATAAAAATTTACCCTTGAAGTAAACTAAGATCATTTTCAAGTTTTAACTTTGTGATTGTTGAGTCAAGATTAGACATATATTCTATGTCCAGTGACAAATTTTCTTTCTCGAAGTCCAGTTAGTTTATAAGTGTTTGGGAACATGATTCAACAAATCATTTGGTAAAAAAAAAAAGTCTAAAATTGATAATGATAGAGCTAATTCTTTTCAAGTAATGGATATCTAAAATAGAGTACTCCCGACATTTCCAGTAGTGCAAGCAGAGAAAACCCTTAATGAGTATTTTTCACCAATGACAATCAACCTAACATCTTATATTGTATTGCCCCAATCTATAGCAATACACTTTGTATGTAAGCCCACTGTCAATTAGCATTTACTATCTTTCTATAAGTTAGAGAAAGAGAACTCTATTTGCACATTAAAGAATTTCTTGACATATCCTCTATATTCTATTTTTAAAATTGTAATGATGAGTCAATTAGGTTCATATGTTCCCTTTCTCATTAAAAGAAAGGCAAAAGCTTGATTGAATTCATTACCTATTGGATCTATTATTACGTGGGATGATTTAAATAATAAGTTTTTTTCTGTCTAAAATAAATTCTCATAGGAGAGAGATAAATGATTTTTATCAAAGAGAGGGTGAACAATCTATGAGCATTAGGAAAGACTCAATAACCTACTCTTTAAGTGTCCCCACTGTGATTTTGAGAAATTGAGAGTAGTATAATATTTTTATAATGGTTTAAATATGTCAAATCATCATATGGTAAAATCTATGAATGGTGGGAAGTTTTTGAACCTACATGAAGGAGCTGCTTAGGATTTTTTTAATTTACTTTCTGAGAATTCTAAACAATGGGATTTTTCAAATTAAAGAGAAAAATCAACCTAAGTTTCTAGAAAATGATCTATATAAAGTTAAGGATGATTTTGGTGTGAAAGCCACTTTAACTACTTTTTCTAGGAAAATAGATGTCTAGCTATGAACCAATCAATAAATTATCACTCTATTGTAGCTAATGAGTTTATGTTCTTTGTTCCAACCTATCTCATATAGCATAAATTATCCTTTATTATCATCCTATCAACAGGATTACTCTAAGCAGGTACACGCCTTACAATTATATGAAAAATCCTCTAATAGTCCATATTCACCCCCATATAATCTTAATTTGAGGAATCACCCTATTTTTTCCTAGAAATAAAATCAGCTTATATCAAACCAAGGAAGACAACAATTTAGCATGCCCAATCAAAAGTTTGTACCCTTAATCAAGCATATCCTTCTGTTTAACAACCAATATCTCAATTTATTTCACCAAAGCAAATAAAACATTCCTTAAGAGATACACTTAAAATTTCATTCATTCAACTCAACACACTTTACAGTCAAACAATCAAGTTATTTTAAAGCTAAAAAATCATAATTAGAACTACTATAGCTCAAAAAGAGAAACGAAAACTACCTGATTAACTAATTCCTAACCATAAAGGTCAATTTGAAATATGATCATCATCCATTGCTATTATACCTAATGATGAAGCCAAATCTATAACTACCATTAAGTTTAGAAAAATAATTAGTCCCTCTGAGTAGGAAACAAAGTTAACCAACTTTAATTGAGAAGCCGTTACCTAGTAAACTTAATGAGAATGGAATTTAGTTCAAACCTTCTATTTTTGAAGCTCCTTACTTGCAACGACTCATCCTACAAAAGAATCGTACTTATTATGATGGTATTCTAAAAATGCTTAAGCAAATTCGTATAAGCATTTTTTTGCTTGATGCTATTCATCAAGTGCCTGCTCATCCTAAATTCTTAAAAGTTCTTTGTATGGTAAAAAGAAAAAGCAATGTCCACAAAAAGCAATCTTACCTAAAAAGGTTAGTAGCATTCTTCTAAATAAAATTCTTATTAACTATGTAATTTCTTGTATTATTAGAGATCATGCATTTGATAAAGCTTTTCTTGATTTAGGACCTAATGTTAACTTGTTGCCAAACTCTATCTATAATAAATTAGGATTAGGAGACTTGAATAGTAGATAGATCTATCAAAATTTCTTGAGGGATCATAGATGATGTTTTTGTCAAGTTAGATAAATTCTAGTATTCTATTGACTTAATAGTTCTTGATACTGAACTTATGGAGAGCTTGTCTTCTCAAATTCCTATTATTTTAGGTTGACCTTTCTTAGCCACAGCTGATGCCTTTATTAATTATTGTAATGGTGTTATAAAAATATCATTTGGGAATATGAGTAACTCAACATGCTTAATTTTAGCTAACAACCTTCTATGGATGATTTTAATGATGTTAGAGATGTCAATCTAATTGACAGTATAGTAAATGATTCCCTTATACATTTTTATAGAGATGACCTATTAGAAATGTGTCTAGCTTATTCTTGCATAAAACATAAAAGATGATAACATGATTAACGAAAAAAATTCTTTATTAAAATCTACTCCTTCAATGGATATTTACAAATAGAAAGCCAGAGTAGAACCTCTTGCACCTTCTGAGTTTATACCTCTCTGTTTTATAGAGAAACCACCAAAGTTAGACCTACAACCATTACTAGATTCATTGAAATATGTATTTTTAGAACCTTTGGAATCTTGTTGTTATTGTATCTTTTGACTTAGATAATGAATAGGAAGGTAAGCTTATTAAAGCTCTTAAAGAACATAAAGAAGCAATAGGATTGTCTATTGCAAACATTAAAGGGATATGTCCATTAGTGTGCATGCACAAGATTCACTTAGAAGAGAATGCTAAACCTACATGTGATGCACAGAAAAGATGGAATTTTAATATGAAAGAAATAGTCAGAGCAAAGTGATTAAACTTTTAGATGTAGGAGCCATTCATCCAATTTCTGAAAGTTTATAGTTAGTCCTATCTAAATTGTCACTCAAAAGTTTGGTATATCAATAATAGAAAATAAAGATAATGAGTTAGTCCTCACCAGAGTGCAAATTGGGTGGGGTGTTTGTGATGACTATTCAAAGTTAAATATTGTTACTAGGAAATATCACTTCCATCTTCTTTTCATAGACCAAATACTTAAAGGTTAACTGATCTCCTATTGTACTTGAAGATTAAGAGAAAACCATATTCTCTTGTCTTTTTGGAACATTCACTTACGGTCATATTGTTGACTTAAATAATCTTATAATATTGATTTTGATGATAACAAAACTTATGTGATCTTGATTAAAAATGTTGGAGCTATTAAAATAAAAATCTTAAAGCCGTAGTATATTTTAGACATGTTTAAAGAAGTTGGATAACTGATAACTTGAGTTAGAAAATCTTTTTCTAAACAAACGCTGCCAAAATGCAGATTCTGAAAATTAATGGTGAACCATTTATTATATAAACAGAGAGCCGATAATTTATAGAATTAAAATGGTTTTCTTAATAGTGAATCGTTTATAAAAAACGGTTAGCTGGACTTCTTTTGATAAGATTCTTGAAATTAACAGTGAACCGTTTATTACAAAATGGTGAAACAATAATTTACAGAGAAGAGATAGTTTCTAATCTTGAATCATTTAGTGAAAATAGAGATCTAAGTTTATTTTGCAGGATTTTGAAAATAAACGACTATCCGATAATTGTAAATGGTAAATCGTTTATTTAAAATCTAAGCACAACGGTTAGTTGGACAAGTGAAAATGGTTAACTGACAGCAGCAAACGAGAATCCAATTTTTCCTTAAAGGTCAACAACTGCTAGTTTTCAGCTCAACTATAAAATCGCTCAATTAAATTCAATTTTAAAAGAGATCCAACAGTTATCATTGAGCTTTCTACGGAGTATACAATCATCATTAGGCTTGCTATTGAGTATACAATCATCATAGGGCTTTAAACTTGTTTTTATTTTATTGATTCACACTTTGAGATTTTATTGGTAACCATATACATTGTGTAACAGATTGTTTATTTGTAATTTTTATTTTGAGTGATTGTGAGTGTTGGAATACACTTGGGTTAAGAGATTGGGAATAATCTCTTGTTGTAAAGGTTTTTTGACACCTTTAAAGTCAATTGTAAGTGTTGTTAAAGCCTTGGAGGCTCACATAGTAAAATCCTTAAGCCTGGTGAGCTTGGAGACGTAGTTGTTGTTGAGTGCTAGAAAGTGTGTATTTATATTGGAGAAAATCATCATTTTACACTTCAAGTCTACTAACATCCCTACTTTTATGTCTTTAAGTCCCTTGTGATTTAATTATGTATGTTTTATTTTAATTAAGTATTTTATGTATTCTAAGGGACATCATGGTCATTTCACAATGAACGAGAGATCAGATAGAAAAACAGACAGCAATTTTGAACTCAGGACAGTCGAAAACCTTAAGAGGAGCCTAAAAAGATAAATGATACGGTTTCATATATACAGTATTTTTCATATATACCGTACTGTACACGACATTGTTCATGGCACTGTTCACCTGTACTGTACGATGATGTGGCTGCATTTGATTGGACGAATAATGTGGCATTGACTATTGATGTGGTGTTGACTGATGACGTATCACGATTTTATTGGACTAAAATGCTGATGTGGTGTTGACCGGCGACATGGCAATATGTTAGTGGACCGAAAAAATGTGCGTACGTTACATGCATATACACAGAATGACAGCCCTGATGATGTGTTCCATCTAATAAGAACTTGCCCATGGCGCAATCCTGAGCGTTCAAATTGTTTTAATCCGATGGCCATGATTTACTTATTGTATCTATAAAAAGGAGGCTCCCCCCCTAATTTGACACCCATGAATCCATTTTTTAGCTCTATTTTTTTTAATTTCATCTCCATCTTATATTTTCTACGTATTTTAATAAAATTTTTATTTTACCCCTAGTTCAATTATTAGTAACTAATTTTCTTTCAAGCTTGGGTTAAAGGTGAAGTCTCAACATGCTCTATGGGCTTAATTTGGTAAATTTACTTTTTCTTCCCCTCTAATTTATGTGGATGTTTTGACTTTTCGTAGACAGATGGTAATAATCTTATCTAGATATCGGCTGGTATTACCGTCTCCCTAGGCAAGATTATTACTATTTGACATGCGAAGCACTTAGCACCATATCTATTAGAGTGAGGTTCATGAGGAGTGGAAAATCCCCCTTCATGGTTTAATTGGTACTAATAATGAATGTTAAGCCAATGATGCATGTTAAGTACAGAGCAGGAGATCCAAGCATTTCATTTTAATAGTTTATTCCCGCCACTTTAATTTAAATTAATAGATAGCCTACATCATTTTCATTATAAATCCAGCCACCAACTCAAAAAATTAATTCTACATGCAACTAAAATTTATCTCCTCGTGGGATCGACACCCGTCACCGTTGATCTATTCTACAATAGATTCGTGCGCTTGCAAGTTCAATAAAATTTGCACCATAAGTTTTTGGCACCGTTGCCGGGGAGGTAAGTTATTTTAATTTGTAGAATAAATTTTCAATTTCTTTATTTATTTATTTCTAGTTGTTTTGTTGTAATTGTTTTTTATTATTAAAAAAAAGAGAAAAAAAAAGTGAATCTTGAGGTAAGTATTTTTCTTTCTTTAAATTTTTATAATTTAATTTTCATGTTATTTTTTTTATTTTGTTAATTTGGTAGGTTCAACCGCCTATTAATTTATTTTAATTTGTTTCACGCATTTTTTTTTATATATATAGCACTTGAGTTTGTTTTCATAATAAGATTGTAACAGCGTGATAAGGTTAGTATCATAATTTTTTCTTCTTCTTTATTGTTATTAATTTTGTTACCATTTTTTTTCTTTGCATGCATGGTCGTAGGTCACAATTATATAATCTTGAGCCTATAGACTTTGAATTGGAAAAAACACTTCGCACACACAAACACGTTGCAATTAAAAATAAAATTGGAATGGATTTGCAACCAGCACCAGAAGAGAGGCCATTTAAGGACTATTTAAGTCCCTTAGCTAACTTGAGCACATCATGCATACGATATCCAAATGGAACTACTAGGAGTTTTGAATTCAAACCTAGTGCTAAATTGTCTCCCAACATTCCATGGCCTAGAAAATGAAGATCCATTTAATCATCTGAATGATTTCCATGCTATATGTTAAACTTTTAAATATGAAAATTTTTCAGATGATGATGTTAAACTTAGATTATTCCCTTTTTTTTTTAAAGGATAGAGCTCGTTCATGATTCAATGCATTGCCTGCTAATAGCATTACATCATGGGAACAAATGGTAACAAAATTTTTGAATAAATATTTCCCAGTATATAAAACCAATGCTATTTGCAGGGAAATTTCAGAGTTTACCCAAAGAGACGACGAGCAGTTTTTCAAAGCGTGGGAGCAATTCAATGGCCTACTCCTAAAGTGTCCACATCATAGGTACGAGAAATGGCACCAATGCCAATACTTTTTGGAGGGATTATTGCCGCATGTGCGAGAATTGCTAATGGCAACAAGTGGAGGAGAGCTAATGTCAAAAAGTACATAAGAGATTTAGGATTTCTTCCAGCGACAAGTGGATAGTTCTCAACAACAGAGTCGTTTACTTAGGAATACTAGAAGAGTTAAAGGAGTGAATGAGGTTCACATTGGCGAGTCAAGTTCAGAAATTAAAGAAGTTAAAGAGATAGTTGAAGGTCTTTCTCGACAAATAACATTATTAACAGCTACTAAATTGACAGAGCCACATGACCAGGACTCAAGCCAATGCCATAGGTGTAGTGAGAAAGCCATCAAACTACAACCCTTACTCCAACACATACAATCCTAAATGGAGAGACCATCATAATTTTTCATGGTCTTAAGGATTCCAACAGAATGGACTAGCAGCTCCAGATCCAACTCTACCAATGTAACCAATTCCTCAAAATCCTCAAGCCTCTCAGCCACCATTTAAACCCTACAATCAGAACACAAACTATTCTCAACATAGATCATAGGAAGATGCATTCCAGAATTTCAAGAATCTTACTCACTCCACAATCGAGCAATAAAACCTCACTATTAATGAACTGCGAAATGAGATGAGAGCAGGTTTTAACTCACAAACACAATCAGTTTCAAACCTCAACAAAATGGTGGGACAACTTGTTCAAACCTTGGCAATGACTGCTGAGAAAGGAAAATTCCCAAGTCAACTGGTGCCTAATCCTAAAGGAGTGAATGAAGCAAGTACCAGTTCACCTCAATAGCATAGGGAGGTCAAAGCTATCATGACCTTGCGAAAAGGAAAAGAAGTCAATAACAAAGTGAAAATGCTGGTGACAAAAATAACTCAAATTATACCAGTAAATGCAGAAGACTCATCATCAGAGAAGAAAGAAGAAACCAACACACGAGAATACGTTCCCAAAGCTCTATTTCCCCAAAGGTTAGCTAAAACAAAGAAGGGAAAATCCACAAGTACGATTTTTGAAATCTTTAAATAGGTAAGTGTTAACATCCCTTTGCTTGATGCTATAAAACAAGTGCCATCTTATGCCAAGTTTTTTAAAGACCTTTGTACTAAAAAGAGAAATATTCATGCTCAAAAGAAGGTCTTTTTAACAGAAAAAGTGAGCTCTATACTCCAAAATAAAATTTCTCTAAAATACAAAGACCCAGGTTCCCCCACTATCTCTTGTAGTATAGGGAACCACACAATTGGGAATGCTTTGTTGGACTTAGGAGTTAGTGTAGTCAGTATTTGTGAAACTTGCACTGAGAGAATTACACCCAACTCCAATGGTGTTACAGTTTTCAGATCGGTCCATGAAAAAACCTCGTGATATTATGGAAGACGTGCTTATACAGGTAGATAGGTTTTATTTTCCTGTTAATTTCATTGTAATTGAAACTCGACCAGTCCATGATTCAAGGAAGCACATTCCCATTATCCTAGGACTACATTTTTTGGCAACTGCCGATGCTCATATTCAATGCAGGACTGGAAATGTGCAGTTGTCCTTTGGAAATATGACGATGGAGCTAAATATCTTCAACATTGCCAAACAACCTCACAATGCAGATGATGGAATTATTGATATGGATTTAATAGAAAAATTAGTTGATAATACTTTTCTTTCAAACATTAGTGATGACCCTTTATAAACATGTTTAACTCACTTTCATTTGAATTTTGATATTGAGGGATCAGTAGATGAAGTTAACGTCTTACTTAATTCACCACCATCCATGGACACTAACAAATGGAAGTCAAGAGTGGAACAACTAGTACCATCAGAGAAGAAATTGGGTCCATCATCAGAATTACCACCAAAACTCGAGCTCAAACCATTACCTGACAATTTAAAATATGCGTTTTTGGGAGAAGAAAGCACTCTACCAGTAATCATTTCATTATCCTTAAATGATGAACAAAAAGGTAAATTATTGGAAGTTTTAAAAATGCACAAAGGAGCATTATGATAGACCATAGTCGACATAAAAGGTGTAAACCCAGTGGATTGCATGCATTACATTCATCTTGATGAAAATGCTAAACCTACCAGGGAAATGCAACGTCAGTTGAACCCTAACATGAAAGAAGTTGTTAGAACTGAAGTCCTTAAACTATTATATGCAGGTATCATTTACCCAATTTCTGATAGTTTATGGGTCAGTCCTGTGCAAGTTGTCCCCAAAAAGTTAGGAGTCACAGTAGTTACCAATGCTGAAAATGAATTAATACCCACTAGAGTGACTACAAGATGTCGTGTATGTATTGATTATAGAAAATTGAATTCTGTGGCATGTAAAGACCATTTTCCTTACCATTTATCGATTAAATGCTTGATAGATTAGCAGGTCATGAATTTTATTGCTTTTGAGATGGCTACTCAAGATATAATCAGATTCTCATAGCACTAAAAGATCAAGAGAAAATCACTTTCACTAGCCCTTTTGGCACTTTTGTATACATGAGGATGCCATTTGGATTATGTACTGCACCTGCTACATTTCAACGATGCATATTAAGCATTTTTTCTAATATGGTTGAACGATTCCTTGAAGTCTTTATGGATGATTTTTCTGTTTTTGGTGATACATTCAATCAATGTTTACATCATCTAACACTAGTTTTACAGAGATGCATAAAGAAGAATTTAGTCTTAAATTTGGAGAAATGTCATTTCATGGTAAAACAAGGTATTGTTCTCGGTCACATCATTTCGAGCAAAGGTATTGAGGTTGATAAAGCCAAGGTGGATCTCATTTCTAATCTTCCTCCACCTAAAACAGTCAAAGAAGTAAGATCTTTCCTTGGGCATGCGGGTTTTTATAGACGTTTCATTAAAGATTTTAGCAAAGTTTCTAAACCCTTATGCAATTTACTTGCTAAGGATGTACCATTTGTCTTTGATGATTCATGTCTTGTGGCATTTGAGAAACTAAAGCAGTTTTTGACATCATCACCCATTATTCAGCCCCTAAACTGGAACTTACCATTTGAGCTCATGTGTAATGCATCTGATTATGCAGTAGGAGCAGTATTAGGACAAAGAGTTGATCGAATTCCCCATGTCATTTACTATGATAGTATGACATTGAATGATGCACAATTGAACTATTCAACCACTGAAAAAGAAATGATAACAGTAGTGTTTGCATTAGAAAAATTTTGATCTTATCTCATTGGTTGTGAAATAATTGTTTTCATAAATTATGTTGCTCTTAAATATCTTCTCACAAAAAAATATACAAAAACTAGACTAATTCGTTAGGTGTTACTTTTGCAGGAATTCGACTTTGAAATCAAAAATAAAAAAGGCACAGAAAATGTTGTGGTAGACCATCTCTCTCGTCTTAATTTTGATACAATTACAGAACCATTACCATTGAATGAATCATTTCCAAATGAACAATTGATGAGTGTGGAAGTATTACCATGGTATGCTGATATAGTTAACTATCTTGTTACAGATCAACTTCCGGAGCATTGGATTAAGTAGGACAAGGCTAAATTTTTTGCAGAAATAAAGAATTTCTTTTGGGATGACCCTTATTTGTTCAAGTATTGTGCAGATCAAATTGTCAGATGATGTGTTCCAGAAAGTGAATTTCAAAATATCCTTTCATTTTTCCATGAACAAGCTTGTGGAGGCCATTTCAGCTCTAAGAAAATAGCTGCTAAAATTTTACAATGTTGTTTTTATTGGCCAACTATATTTCAAGATGCTTATATTTTTTGCTCTTCATATGATAGGTGTTAACAAATGAGGAGCATTACGCGAAGGAACATGATGCCACTAAACCTAATTTTAGTGGTTGAGATTTTTTATGTTTTGGATATCGACTTCATGAGACCATTTCCCCTTTCTTTTGGCAATCAATACATATTGGTTGCTGTTGACTACATATCGAAATGGGTAGAAGCAGTTTCATGTAGAACAAATGATCACAAGGTGGTGATTGGATTTTTGAAAAAAAATATTGCTTCATACTTTAGATTCTCTCGAGCAATAATCAGTGATGGTGGAGCCCACTTTTATAACAAATCATTCAAAGTTCTTTTGACAAAGTATTCCATTACTCACAAAGTGGCGACCCCATATCATCCGCAAACCAGTGGTCAAGTTGAGATCTCCAATCAAGAAATAAAGCACATATTAGAAAAGACAATGAGACCAGACAAAAAAGATTGGTCATTAAGACTGGATGATGCATTATGGGCATATACAAAGGCTTTCAAGACCCCGATTTGGATGTTACCCTATAGGTTAGTATATGAAAAAGCTTGTCACCTACTTGTAGAACTCGAGCATTATGCATACTGGGCCATCAAGAAATTCAACTTTGACATGCGACAAGCTAGCTCAGAAAGGAGATTACAGCTGGCAGAACTTGAAGAAATTCGTAATGATGCATATGAAAATACTAAGATTTACAAGCAGCGAATGAAAGTCTTTCATGACAAGCAAATTATAAGAAAATCTTTCAGCCCAGGTAAGAAAGTGCTTTTATTCTATTCTCGTTTGCACCTATTCCCAGGTAAGTTACGCTTTTGATGGATTGGTTCCTTTATAGTGCACACTATTTTTCCACATGGAGCAATTGAAATTAAGGATCCAAAGAACGATGTAACTTTTAAAGTTAATGGTCAAACATTAAAGCCATATCTAGAGTACCAGCCACATGAAAAAGACAACGAAATCGATTTGAGTGACCCGTCAAACTTGAACTGAGATTTTTTATTTCTTTCTTCTTTTTAGTGATTTAAATTTTTGTGAAAGTATATTTATTTAATCATTCAGTTTTCTTTTATCATTTCTAATCATGTGTGCCTCAACTAAACAGATCCTCTTGAACCTTCTCAGACAACTTCAACATGTACAATCTCATCTAAGAAGCCAGATATGATTTTGTAAAAACACATCATATTTGGAAGTTGCAACCTCCAGAGTTGGTATCCCACGATGAAGATCTAGAAAGACAACTCAGAGAAATTGAGGGAGGTATTAACGACACTCAAATAGAGCTTGAGGTAAATTCAATAAGAGGGCGTTTGTGGATTGTGAAATTATTATTTTCTTTTCTTTTCTTCTTTTTATATTTTTTTAGTTTGTTACCCGGTTAAGTGGTGGATAACGGTACTCCGTGATAATCAAAGTCAGTTACTTCATTTTCCCATAATAACTGATATTCTGAGAAGAAGGTATGGACAAAAACGCAATTCTAGCAAAACTTCACAAGCGATTTCCTTCACTTCCTCTGAATGCCCTCCTTACAATTTATAAAGCTCGGTCCGAACGCATGTGATTGCTTATGAGAAATAACATCCCTGCTGACATCCGTTGGTTAATCGAGGCCAAAGTACGTTTGACAGGTGAGTTGCCTCTTAAATTTATTTCATACATGCTTGGTTGTGGTAAAGGAAATTACTTAAGAAAACGAAGAGCTCAAAAACTTCATGTTGATTGTCATAAGTGTGCCAAGATGAAATGGGATAAAAATCCTTGTTCTTTCGGAATGATGTCTGCTAGTAACGGAGAAGATAAAATTCCATTCATTAGGGATGGCTTGAATAAAGAGTCATTGGATGATGTCCTTTTGTCTCTTGAAACGCATCTCAGTGGATACATACAAAGAGTAATTCTCTAGTTATGATGATTATTTTAGAAAGAGTGTGTACGATATAGTCTCAAGAATCTGACTATAAACGACTATGTTTGCCAGTTTATAAGAAAACTGGATGGGAAGCCTATCCTCGACCTATAGAGGGCGTTCAAGCTGTTTCTGGACGTAAAACCAGAGGAAGATGTGAGCCACAATCACAACTACCTGTAAATATCCTTTTACTGTTATTTTACTGTTGTTTTATTTCACTGTTTCTTCATTTATTGCACTCTTGTCTTTAATAATTGCTTGCCTTTTCTTTTTACTATTTCCTTTTTTACTCTTGAGCCATGTGCTTTACGCATTAATTGACACATACATGCTACCTCATATACAACTGTAAACCATGTCACCAAGATCCTTGATATATGATCTTTTTCTTTTAGACTCACAAATTATTTTTGAGAAGTATCTCAATGGCAGCTACTCCTAATAAACAATTCAAGAACATTTGTGTGCTGTCTGGATTTAACTATGACAAACATAAAGAGTTCGTTAAGGCAGCCATAGATCTTGGTCAACGTATAGCAGAAAAAAATTTACATTTGGTATATGGAGGAGGTGACCAAGGGTTATCAAAATTGGTCTCAGAAGCTACTTATCTTAGAGGGAGCCAAGTGTTAGGCATCATCTTAAGAAGCCTAAAACCGTTGGGTTGTGTGTCTGACTCACAAACTAGAGAAGAGTTAGTCGTCTCAGGTATGCAAGAAAGAATAATTGAAATGCTAAATCATGCTGATGCTTTTATTTTCCTACCAGGAGATCTAGAGGCATTAATCACATTAGCTTCTTGGGCCAATCTGAACATTCATCATAAATCCATTGGTTTGTTAAATGTCAATAACTTTAATGATGGCTTTATCACATTTCTTAACCATTCAATAAAAAACCATTTCATCCTTTTCACAACAAAAAATTTTTTTATTTGTGCTCATACTACTAACGAGTTACTTGATTTGTTACAAGCTTATAGACTAGAGACAGATCCTTGGACCCTTGTATTGGAATGACCAACTATTGATGGTAACAGTAGCTGTAGTAAGAAGTGCAAATTAGATTTAACTCTCCGCTTGTAAATATTTTCTTCTGTGATGAAGCACTCAGGTGATGTCTTCTAAACCTTATTTTTTTTTTAAATATTGAGGACAATGTTTCGTTTTGGTTTGGGGGAGGGAATAGTTGACAATTGTGGAATATCTCAATCTTTGTGTAGTTTTTACTGATTTTTGTTGTAGAAAGTAACTGTGGTTAAATTTTTGAGTCGAAAATGACTGAATATGGAGTGTAGTGACTCTAGAAACGCATCTTCTTTATATAAAAAAAATTTCCAGACATTTTTTTTAAGCTTCGATAGTCATTTTAAGTGTGATCTTTCTAACTTCTTTTACCAATTAGTTTTTCTATTTTCACCGTTTTGCATGCATAATTTTCATGACTAGAATAAGTTTGGGGGAAGAATTTATAAAAAATACATACATACATATATATATATATTGTGTGATCTTTTCACCTTAGATGACATGATAACTTTCAAATTTTAGTATTTGTATTATCTTTGGTCATGAGTTATGTTACACCATGTTTGTTACTCTACATGTTGATGTTGGAGACAAATTAAGTTGCTTGAAAGAATGCACATGTCATAATAAATTCCAAGTGAGTTTTTGAGCCTGTCATTTTTCTTAAAGAGTAACCCTTTTTGCCCATTCTTCATTCAGTTTAGCAGTTTATTATTTTATACATTATCCCTAGATTTTCTTAAAGTTAAGGTTCTCTAAAAAAAAAATGAAAAAAAGTGTTTGTTGCTACATCTGAAGATTCATCTAACTAGTAGATATAAAAGATTATTTAGAACCCTAAAAGATAACAGAAAGGCCATCTTTGGTCTGTTTGAGCCTTTCCAGCCAAACTTATTAATATATATCCATAGTTTAACACCTTTGAGCCTTAAAAAAAAAAACCTTTTTTTCTTTGGTAACCTATTATCTTGTTCCAGTCCAATGTGGAGTATCACCTTATATTTTGTATTTCCCACCACCCATTTATGTTTAAAAATAGAGATAATTTTGTATTCATGAAAAAGGTGCTATATAAAAAAAAAGAGCAAAACAATATATATATATATATATATATATATATATATATATATATATGTATGTATGTATGTATATAAATAAATAAATAAAAGAAAAGAGAATTAAAGTGAAAAGAACCTAACGATCTCCAAAGTCTTCTATTTTTCAAACATATGTTTTGTTTTTTCTATTATCCCTTCTTTGTTAGCTGCGTCCCTAGCCTACGTTACGTCCTAATAAAAGTCCTTCTTGATTTTAAGGAACTATAGTATGAAATAAAAACTAGTTATATGGGCTAAAAAGATGTGGTAGTGCATATAAAAAAAAAAAAGAATGATGAATACATTGGTTTGATTAGCATTTTGTTTGAATTAAAATTATAATATTTTTAAGTTGAGGGCATATTTCTGTCACCTTGGTGAGAGTGTGTAATATTACTTCTTTATTATTTTCACTCAATTTACCATTCAATAGAGTGATTATTTTTTTGTTTACTTTCTTTGTGAGAGTATCACTATTATCGGTGAGATTTTGGGGTTTGACATGTCATTCTTAAAAGTAACTCGATTACTGTAGTTGTGAAAATGTTTTCTGAACTGATTCATATAGAAAGTTGATGTGGGAATGATATTTCTTTAGACTGGAGATAATGCTTATACTTTTATTTGATTGTTATCATTAGTTTAATTGAACAAATACGACTGTTTTAAAAAAAATCATCATTATTTTTGTTTGAATTTTGTTTTTCACTTAAATTGCTATGGACTAACAACAAGCTGGTTAGGGGGTGTGTTGAGTGCTAGAAAGTGTGTATTTATATTGGAGAAAATCATCATTTTACACTTCAAGTATCGCTAACATCCCTACTTTTATGTCTTTAAGTCCCTTGTGATTTAATTATGTATGATTTATTTTAATTAAGTATTTTATGTATTGTAGGGGACATCATAGTCATTTCACAATGAACGAGAGATCAGATAGAAAAACGAACAGTAATTTTAAACTCAGGACAATCGAAAACCTTAAAAGAAGCCTAAAAAGATAAATGGTACTGTTTTACATATACGGTACTGTACATGACACTGTTCACCTATACTGTACGATGACATGGCACTATACAATGATGTGGCAGCATTTGATTGGACGAATGATGTGGCATTGAATGTTGATGTGATGTTAACTGATGATGTGTCACGATCATATTGGACTAAAATGCTGATGTGGTGTTGACCGGCAACGTGCCAATATATTAGTGGATTGAAAAAACGTGTGTATGGTACATGCATATACACAGAATGACAACCCTAATGATGTGTTCCATCCAATAAAAACTTTCCATGTGGTGCAATCCTGAGCGTCCAAATTGTTTTAATTCGATGGTCATAATTTACTCATTGTATCTATAAAAGGGGGGCTCCTCCCCTAATTTGACACCCCTGAATCCATTTT
Organism: Luvunga scandens; assembly: GCA_030449905.1. Classification (NCBI taxonomy): domain Eukaryota; kingdom Viridiplantae; phylum Streptophyta; class Magnoliopsida; order Sapindales; family Rutaceae; genus Luvunga; species Luvunga scandens. Next base: position 15,576,458 of record JASUUG010000210.1, on the reverse strand, counting down.
TTAGCTCCATTTTTTGTAATTCCATCTCCATCTTGTATTTTCTACTTATTTTAATAAAATTTCCATTTTACCCCTAGTTCAATTATGAGTAGCTAATTTCTTTCAAGCTTGGGTTAAAGGTGAAGTCTCAACATGCTCCATGGGCTTAATTTGGTAAATTTACTTTTTCTTACCCTCTAATTTATGTGGATGTTTTGACTTTTCATAGACAGATGTAATAATCTTGTCTAGATATCGGCTGGTATTACCATATCCTTGGGCAAGATTATTACTATTTGGCACGGGAAGTACTTAGCACCATATCTATTAGAGTGAGGTTCATGAGGAGTGAAAAATCCCCTTTCATAATTTAATTGGTACTAAAAATGAATGTTAAGCCGATGGTGCATGTTGAGTACAGATTCAGAGATCCAAGCATTTCATTTTAATAGTTTATTCCTACCATTTTAATTTAAATTAATAGATAGTCTACGTCATTTTCATTATAAATCCAACCACCAACTCAGAAAATTAATTCTACATGCAATTAAAATTCACCTCCTCGTGGGATCGACACTTGTCACCATTGATCTATTCTACAATAGATTCTCTTGCGAGTTCAATAAAATTTGCACAAAAGTTGTAGGCACAGTTGGCTGAACCATATAAAAGTCACGTGTTTGCTTTCTCTTATGATATCTCTTTATTATTCATTGCACATTAACTTTTTTATTTTGAATTTGGCTAGTTTAGTATTTGCTTTAAATTTTAGTTTTAAATTATGATTAAGAACTCAATTCACCCCCTCTTGGATAATCTAGTTAGCATTTCATTTGGTATCAGAGTAAGGTTCTCTTGTTAAGACTTAACCGTTTAAGAGTAAAAGGTTCATGGCAACCCAAAATGATTCTTGCCTTAGGGAAGGACAATCCATTACTAAACTACCATTCTTTGATGGCAATGAGTATCCTTATTGGAAAGCTAGGATGAGGGTTCACTTGCAAGCTTTAGATTATGAAATATGGAAAATTATCTGTGATGGTCCATTCATACCTACTACCAAAGATGAAAAATGAGAAGATATTCAGAAACCTTAATGTGAATGGAATGAGTTGGAAAAGACAAAAACTTCTCTAAACTCTAAAGTTATGAATGCTATGTTTTTTGCCTTAGATAAGAAAGAATTTCATGGAGTTTCAGGTTGTTCTAATGCTTATGAAATTTAGAAGAAACTTGAAGTAGTTTATGAAGGAACAAACTAAGTTAAAGAATCTAAAATTAGTAGATACACTAGGCAATATGAATTGTTCTAAATGGAACAAAATAAAAGTGTTTATTCCATAAACACTAGATTTATAGATATCATGAATACTTTAGGAGCACTTGGTAAGACCTTTTTAAATAGCGAAAAGGTAAAGAAAATCATTATGTCATTACCAAAGAAATGGAGACCTTAAAGAATTGCCATAGTGGAAGCCAAAAATTTAAATACTTTGTGTATTGGTGATTTAATTGACTCACTCATTTCCTATGAAGAGGATTTGGCAGACAAAAGAGTAGATGAACATAAGAAGAAGAAAAGCATTGCTTTGAAAGTATCGAAACTTGAAAGTGGTGAGGAAAACAACTTTGAAGATGAAGAGATGGCTATAATAACTAGAAAATTTAAGAAGTTTTTCAAGAAATTTGGTGAGAGAAGAAAATTCAGAAACTTCAAGAACCAAAAGGAGAAGAAGGAAGCAATCATATGCTATGAATGCAAGAAGCCTAGCCATATAAAATTTGAGTGCCCTCTTCTCAATAAACTTAAGAAGAAAGCCATAGTGGCAACATGGGATGATAGTGATGAAGAATTAAGTGATGAAGAATAATCATAAAAAATGTCAAACTTGGCACTTATGGCAATAGGAGAAGATGAACTTGATAAGGTAAATGATTTTCCAACTTATAATGAATTGTATGATGCTTTTAAAGAGTTGCATAGTGATATGATGAAAATTGATAAGAAAAATGCATGTTTTAAGAAGAAAAATACTAGAACTTTCAAATGGAAAGGATGCCTTGTAAAAATCCAATGATTTACTAAATAAGAAGATCAAAGAACTAGAATTAAATAATAAAATATTGCATGGTAGGATTGTATCTTTAAAATGTAAACAAAGTATTTCGTATGAGCATGATAAATTACATGTTGATGATTTGATCAAAGAGAATGAAGAGCTTAAAAAGAAGAGTAATGAGCTCAATAAGATTGTGTTAAAATTCATACATGGTCAAAAGAACTTAGAAAAATTGTTCAGCGTACAAAAAAATGTGTGTTTAACAAATGAGGCATTGGCTGTAAGCCAAATTTGAAATAAAAATATTATAAGAACTATTTTGTGAAAAGCACCTTTATTAACAGTCATGTTGTGTGTCATTATGTCCTTAAGGGCGTGGTCGAGTTGGTTTGTAGTGTAGCTGTCACCCTTCACACTTGTGTGGACTTGGGCTCGATCCTTGGGGGTGGTAAGAGCGGTAAAATTTGATTTGGGCTTACTCACCCCTCTTACCTTTCAAGAAAAAAAGAAAAAAATGTTGTGTGTCATTATTGCAATCAAAATGGTCACATGAAACTTGGATGTCCGGCTAAAAGAAATGCATATTATAAAGTAAAATGTGTTTAGGTTTCAAAAAGAACCATTGCTAACACTCAAGGACTTAAAAAGGTTTGGGTACCCAAGACTTGAGATTTCTTCTACAGGGTTAGAACAAAAGAAAAATAAATGGTATCCAAACAGTGGTTGTTCAAGGCATATGACTAGAGACTATACATGGTTCTCAAGTTTTACTAAAATTGAAAATGATGGAGATATCTCTTTTGGAGACAAATAAAAGGGAAAGATTTTCGAAATCGGTAATATCGGTAAATTTTCCTTAACTCTCATTGAAAATATATATTTGGTTGAAAATTTAACACACAACTTGATTAGTATTAGATAGTTATGTGATAAGGGCTATAAAGTTGTTTTTGATAAAACTAGATGTGTTATTGAGAATACATGTGACAATAAAATATTATTTGTTAGAAATAGATGTGGCAATGTTTATACAATAGACATAGATTGTGTATCTACTATTACATGATGATAGTTGGTTATGGTATAAAAGACTAGGATATGCAAGCACGGATTTAATTTCAAAGATTTCTAAAAATGATTTAGTTAAAGGTCTTCCAAAAATAGATTTTGAAAAGGATAAAAATTATGAAGCATGTCAATTTGGAAAATAAATCAAAACTTCTTTAAAAAAAAAATCATATTTCTACTTTAAAATCACTTCAACTTCTTTACTTGGATTTGTTTGGATCTTCTAGATATGCTAGTTTAAGTGGTAAGTATTATGCATTTGTAATTGTGGATGATTATTCTAGATATACATGGGCATTGTTCTTAGTTAATAAGGATGATGCTTTTCATGCATTTAAAGTTTTCTATAAAAAGGTTCAAAATGAAAAAGGTTATTCTATTATATGCATTAGAAGCGATCATAGTGGAGAAATTGAAAATAATGTATTTGAGAATTTTTGTAATGATTTAGGTATCAAACATCAATTTTCTTTACCTAGAACTCCACAACAAAATGGAGTTGTTAAAAGAAAGAGTAAATCTATTCAAGAGATTATTAGGACCATGTTAAATGAGAATGCATTACCAAAACACTATTGGGCCGAAGCCATTAATACCGCATGCTATGTCTTGAATCGTGTTTTGATTAGAACATTTCTTAATAAAACTCCTTATGAGCTTTGGAAAGATAGAAAACTGAATATTGGTTATTTCAAAGTTTTTGGATGCAAATGCTTTATATTGAATATTAAAGATAATCTTGGTAAATTTGATTTAAAATCTAATGGTGGTATCTTTCTTAGATATTCAAACACTAACAAGGCTTATAGAGTGTACAATAAAAGAACTTTGGTTGTTGAAGAATCCATGCATGTTATATTTGATGAATCTAACCCCTTCTCTATGGAGAAAGTTGTGTTGATAATTATGCAAATGAAGAAATACAACAAGAAGAACCTTTGAATGTTAAATAAGATGCTTCACCTTGTGAGAATTAAGAAAAGTAACAAGAAGAACAAACTAATATGTAGCAAAATAAAGGTAATTCTTAAACACTCCTTAAGAAGTGGAGGTATGTTTCTTCTCACCCTAAAGATTTAATTTTAGGTGACCTCTCACTAGATGTAACCACTAGATCATCACTCAGAAACACATGTGCACATATTGCATTCATATCTCAAATTGAACCTAAATCTTTTACGAATGCGGAAAATGATGAATCTTAGATTATGGCAATGCAAGAAGAGTTAAATCAATTTGAGAGAAACAATATGTGGAAATTAGTTCATAAACTTGAACATCAGTCCATCATAGGTACAAATGGGTATTTCGAAATAAGATGGATGAATCGAGTGTGGTTGTAAGAAATAAAGCTATATTAACAGCTCAAGGTTATAACCAAGAACAAGGAATTGATTTTGATGAAACTTTCGCACCTATAACTAGATTAGAATATATGAGGATGCTCTTAGCATTTGCATGTCATAAGAATTTTATTTTCTATCAAATGGATGTCAAAAGTGTATTTTTAAATGGTTATATCATGGAAGAAGTTTATGTGAAACAACCCCTAGTTTTGAAAATGAAAAATTTCCAAATCATGTTTATAAGCTATCAAAAGTATTGTATGGGTTAAAACAAAGATCTAGAGCTTGGTATGATAGGCTTAGTAAATTTCTATTGGAAAATAGTTTTTTAATGGGAAAAGTTGATACTACACTTTTTATTAAGCATAAAAATCAAGGATATACTTATTGTTCAAATTTATGTTGATGATATTATTTTTTATTCTACAATGAGTCTTTGTGTGAGGAATTTTCATTTTGCATGAGCAAAGAATTTGAGATAAGCTTGATGGGAGAATTTAAGTACTTTCTTGGTTTACAAATAAAACAAAATGAAGAAGGAATCTTCATCAATCAAGCTAAATATTTGAGAGATTTACTCAAAAGATTCAGACTTGAAGATGGAAAGAATAAAAGTACTTTAATGAGCTCAACAATCAAGCTTGTCAAAGATGAAAAAGGTAAAAAAGTTGATGTCAAAACATATCGAGGTATGATCAAATCCTTACTTTATCTAATTACTAGTAGACTTGATACCATGTTTAGTGTATTTTTAGGTGTAAGATTTCAATCATGTCTTAAGGAATCTCATTTGCTTGCTGTCAAGAGAATTTTTTGTTATTTCAAAGGAACCATAGATCTTGGCCTTTGGTATTCTAGAGGAACTCATATAGATTTCACTTATTATTCGAATGCCGACTATACTGGTTATAAGGTTGATAGGAAGAGTACAAATGAACTTGTCACTTTTTAGGTCACTCACTTGTCTCTTGATTTGGTAAGAAGCAAAACTCAGTTGCACTTTTAACCACCGAGGTTGAATATATTGCAGTTGGTGGTGGTTATGCAAAAGCACTTTGGATGAAATAAACCCTTAGAGACTATGGTGTCAATCTTGATCATATACCTATTATGTGTGACAATACTAGTGCCATAAATCTATCCAAAAATCCTATTCAACACTCTAAAACCACGCATATTAAGATAAGACATCATTTCTGGAGAGATCATGTTCAAAAAGGAGATATTTCATTGAATTTTATTTCAATTGAAAAATAATTTGCTGAAATTTTTACTAAACCTCTTGGCGAAAAACAATTTGCTAAAATTAGGCATGAGCTTGGAATGACAAATGTTGCACAATAGTATTGCTTTATACAATAACTTCTTTGTTTTCTATAATATAATTATTTATTTGAATTGGATGTTTAAAATTATATAAATTTATGAATCATGGATCATATTGGCCTTTAAAGATATTTTTTATCAATAAAATGGTTTAGAAATGGATTGAGTATTGGCCACAGATTAAAACAAATGTGCAAAATCATAATTAAAATAAACGACTCATTGTTTGATAATAAAACGGTTTACTGTTTAATTATAGAAACATAAGAATAATTATTGGAAATTAGCGACTCACATTTTTTGCCTAACGATTAATCGATTAAAAACAAAGAAGTTGCTTTGTTAAACGGTGAAAAACTTACACTCTAATAGCTTCCTTGAAATTATCGGTGAACTATTTGAGGGAAACGTCTTACTATTTTTGTACAATATAAATTGTTCCAGTTCTTCTTCCTCATTTCCAATTACCCTCTCACCGTTATCCCTTTACACCGCGAACCCTAAGCTTTCTCTCTCTAAAATCTTTTAATTTTCTTGTAATTTCTTGCAAAACTGAGCCCATAGAAACCTTCATAAACATTATTAGAACAATTTTATCAAATGAAAACAACAAATCAAGCACCAAATCAAGAAATCCCAAATCAAAACTCTAATGTCAGCTGAACGGTTTCTCCCAATTTTAGACCAATTCTTGTCATTTTTTGGTCAAATTAAGCCTCATAATCACTTCCCATACCTTTAATTATCTTTCTAATCGTTTCAATTTGTTTCTTTTTCATCATTTCTTCAAAATCCTAATTCTTCAAAGCTTAAACAATGGCTAAAACTTCACAGGCTGGTCGCAAGAGAAAATCCGTCCCTAGTGGGAACCCAATACTACCTAAGGAGACTTCTGAGTTTGAGAGGATCCATTTTCTAATAACTCCACTAGCCAAATGCTTTGAAACCCGTTTCATTGGTCGTAAGGTAATAGATTCTTACTTTGTGGATTTGGATAATTTTGCGAAGTTAATTGTTTGTGGTAGAAATATAAAGGAGATGTTGTTGCCATCAGAGTTTGCATTGGACATTGAGAAGATGATTTATCCTAGTTTAGTTTGTGTTTTTTACTTAAACATGTAACTTTCCACAGATCAGCTGGACAGGATAGTTACTCATGTAGGAGGTATTCCAATTGATTTTGATGTTGAGGATTTCAACAACATTTAAAGAATTCTACATTCTGGCCATCAGATTTATACCTCTAGGAAGGAGCTATCTTTTACCGATTTTGTCCATCATCATGGGGTTAGGAATATATGTAGGCATCGGGATCTCACTGATGAGATTTATACTCTAGCCTTTAGGTCCAACTATTACCTTTACAAGTTCAAATTCTTCACACTATCTTACAGCACATTGTCACTGCTAGGAAGGGACATACAGATGAGGTGACGCAGATAAACATATGTAGGCATTAGGATCTCACTGATGAGATTTATACTCTACCCTTTAGGTCCAACTGTTACCTTTACAAGTTCAGATTCTTCACACCATCTTACAGCACATTGTCACTGCTAGGAAGGGACATACAGATAAAGTGACACAGATGGATGTCGGGATACTCGATAGTCTTCTTACGGAGCATCCTATTAACCTAGGATATATTATTTTGTGACATATGCTGAGTACTACTAGGGTTAACCATAGGTTACTTCTTTATGGGAGTATTATTTTGAATCTTCTGCGGCATTTTCGAGCACCCCTTCAAGACTCAGTTTATGTAAAGACTAAGAAGATTGGTGATAAGGCTATATCGGGCATAAGATTTTATCAGAGGTATCATGAATGGATCAAGACACCCTCGTAGCTCTAAAAGATAACTGATTCTTTAACAACATTTATCCTTTTGATCAACTACCTGATTTTAGGCTCGGAGCTAGACCTCCACTCTCTCGTCACAAATCTGTCTCACACCCTCCAACAGATTCTGATTTTAAGTAGTATGAGATGAATACTGATCGACCACAAGCTCCAAATGCTCCACCAGTTCCAAATAGTCTCTTTCATCAATTAGTTGGAGATGTTTAAGCTCTTTCGGAGTAACAGTAGTCGCTTCAGGATCGGTTTGCTTTATTTCAGCTTCCGCAGTAGAGGATTCTCGATCAGCAGTAACAGATATTGGATGGACAGGTGCGCATCTTCATTGCTTTCGGCGTTCCGCCTTCCTCCTTTTCCTCTCCTCTTCTGTAGTAGTTTCTTAGTGTTTCGGATATTTTGATTTCGTACATCTTCATGTTTTTGATAAAATTATGTGTGATGAATCATTTACTTGTTTATATATATGTTTTCTTATTTTGGCATTGATTTTGTTGTTGGTTGTAGTTTTTTTTATATTAATTTTGGTTTCTTGGGTATAAATTGTTGCTAATAATTTTTAAGGAAATGCTTAATGTACAGGAGAGATTCTAATGAAATTTTCACTTGTAAAGGAAGGATATGTTTTTTTTTATTCTTTTCTTTTTTATGCTGAAAGGGGAGAACAAGTTATATTTTTATATCTTTTCAGGGGGAGTTAACAAAATTTCTTATCTTTACGTATAAAGTTTGTCATCATAAAAAAAAGAGAGATTGTTGACATAAATAATCTTAAAATATTGATTTTGATGATAACAAAACGTATATGATCTTGAGTAAAAATGTTGGACCTACTAAAATGAAAATCTTAAAGCCGTAGTATATTTTAAACATGTTTAAAGAAGCTGGATAACTGATAACTTGAGTCGGAAAATCTTTTTCTAAACAAAAGCTGTTAAAATACAAATTCTTAAAATTAACAGTGAACCCTTTATTAAATAAACGGAGAACTGATAATTTACAGAATCAAAGTGGTCTTCTTAATCGTGAATCATTTATCAAAAACAGTTAGTTGGACTTATTTTGATAGGATTCTGAAAATTAACGGTGAACCGTTTAGTGCAAAATAATGAACCGATAATTTATAAAGAAGAGATAGTTTCTAATCTTAAACAGTTTAGTGAAAATGGAGATCTAAGTTTATTTTGTAGGATTCTATAAATAAAGGATGATCCGATATTATAAATAGTAAATCATTTATTTAAAATCTAAGCACAACAGCTATTTGGACAAGTCAAAACGGTTAACTGATAGCAGCAAACAACAATCTGATTTTTCCTAAAAAGTCAACAACGGCTAGTTTTCAGCTCCAACTATAAAATCACTCAATTAAATTCAATGTTACAAGAGATTCAATAGTTATCATTGAGCTTGCTACTGAGTATAAAATTATCATTGAGCTTTAAACTTGTTTTTGTTTCATTGATTCACACTTTGAGATTTTATTGGTAACTATATACATTGTGTGAGAGATTGTTTATTTGTAATCTTTATTTTTTAGTGATTGTGAGTGTTGGGATATACTTGGGTTAAGAGATTGGGGATAATTTCTTGTTGTAAAGGTTTATTTACACCTTTGAAGTCAATTGTAAGTGTTGTTAAAGCCTTGGAGGCTCGCATAGTGAAATCCTCAAGCACGGTGAGCTTACAGGCGTGGACGTAGGCATGGTTGGCTGAACCACGTAAAAATCATGTGTTTGCTTTCTCTTACCCTATCTCTTTATTATTCATTGCACATTAACTTGTTTCTTTGAATTTGGCTAGTTTAATATTTGCTTTAAATTTTGGTCTTTAAATTTTGATTAACAACCCAATTCACCCCCCTTTTAGGTAGCATAGTTAGCATTTCTCATATGCCTTTTGGATTATGTAAAGCACCTGCTACTTTTCAGCAATGCATGATGAGTATCTTTTCTGAGATGGCAAAGTGTTTCTCAAAAGTATTCAAGGATAATTCTTTAATTTTTGGGTTTAGTTTTCATAAGTTTTTATAGAATTTGTCTATAGTTTTAATTAGATGTGAAAAAGAACCTTGTATTAGATTGGGAAAAGTGTCTTTTTTCTGGTTAAAAAAAGAAAATTTCTTGGACATATTATATCATATAATCTATTGAAATAAGTAAGGCAAAAATAGACTTAATTTTGAATCTTCTACCACCTTTCACTTTGAAAAAAGTTTGATCCTTTTTATGTTATGTAAGATTTTATTGTCAATTCATTAAAGATTTTTAGTAAAATTTATTGACCTTTATGCAACTTGTTTGCAAAGACACTACTTTTGTCTTTGATGTTGACTATTTTCATGTTTTTAAAAAGCTAAAAACCTTACTTACTTCAGCACCAATTATTCAACCACCAATTGGAATCTTTCATGCGAAATTATGTATGATGCTTCCAATTATACAATCGAGGCTGGTTTAGGCCAATGTCAAGATAGGTTACTTTATGTAATATATTATGCCAATAGGACTCTTAATAATGTTCAACTCGATTATTCCACTATAAAGAAAGAGTTGTTTGTTATTTTGTTTGCTTTAAACATGTTTAGAGCTTATTTAATAAGATCCTAATCCACTTAGATCATGCAATGCTTAAGTATTTTCTTTCTAAGAAAGACACTAAGCCTCGTTTAGTTTGATGGATACTATTGCCATAAAAATTTGATCTTGAGATCCATAATAAGAAAGGTTCTAAACATGTTGCGGTTGACCTAATCTAGTACCCATCGAGATTTTTTTCCAAATAATCAACTTATGTTTTTACCTCAAATACCTTAGTTTTCTAATATTGTGAATTATCTTGTTACTGGTCAAATGCCTACCTAAGGACGAAGCAATATTGTGATAAATTTTTAACTAAGGTAAAAAATTTCTTTTGGGATGGCTTATATTTATTTAGGCATTGTCTTGACCAAAATATTAGGAGATGTGTGCTTGAAAGTTAATAAAATTAATAGTACTTCCTTTTGTCATGATCATGCCAATGGGGGTCATTTTAGTACAAAGAAACTACAGAAAAAAATTTTCAATGTTGTTTTTATTGGCCATCAATGTTTAAAGACACCTATGTTTATTGTAGCCTCTTGTGAGAGATGTAAAAAACGGAGGAGTATTTCTCTTAAGAATATGACGCTTGTAAATCCTATTTAAATTGTAGAGGCATTTGATGTTTAAGGCATTGACTTTATTGGACTATTTCCTAATTCTTTTGGTAGTGTTGACATCCTTGTCGCTATAGATTATGTGTCTAAGTTTGGAGAAGCAAGTGCATGTAGAAAAAATGACCACAAGGTTCTAATTAAATTCTTGTAAGAGAATATATTCTCTCACTTTGGCACCCTTTGTGGAATTATTAGTGATAAAGGAAAACACTTTTGTAATGGTGCTTTTGAACATTTAATGAAGAAATGTGGCATTACACATAAAGTTGTTACTCTTTATCATCCACAAATGAGTGGCCAAGTATAAATTTTGAATAAGGAAATTAAGTATATACTTGAGAAAATGGTCAATCCTATTACAAAAGATTGGTCTGATTCATAATAGGCCTATTGTACTTAAAACCCCTATAGGAATATCACCCCATTGACTTGTCTATGGCAAGGCTTGTCATCTATTTGTTGGATTAGAACATTGAGCATATAGGCTGATTAAGAAATTTAATTTTTCTTTAGACAGAGCTAATAGTCAAATGAAGCTTCAACTTAGTGAATTAAAAGATATTATAAATGATGCTTGTAATAGTGTTAAAAGATACAAGGACTGTATGAAAGTCTTTGATAATAAAAATATCTTTAGAAAATATTTTTTTCCTAGCCTAAAGATCCTTTTATGCAATTCTAATGCACATATATTCCTAGGAAAACTTCGTTCTAGGTGGTTAGGATGTTTTATTGTCCACACTATCTATCAATATGGACAATTGAGATCGAAAATCCTAGGAATGGTGATATATTGAAAGTTAATGGTGAAAGATTAAAATTAGTTTAGAGTTGAGAACACTAGAAGTCGTAAAGATACTTTTAGATGATTCTATTTATTAAGATTGATTAATCCTACCTTCATATTAGTGTTTATTTAGATAGTAGGATTTCCTTTTTTTTTGTTTTATTTTTATTTTCTAATGCTTTTGTTTGCTATCATTTTCTTGTTCTTTGTCATGCTCTTTTAAGCTTCTATAACCCATTCAAGTGTGATCTCTCTAGCTTTTTCTTTTATTATTTTTGTCTTTTTTATATTGTTTTCTTTTCTTTTTTTTCATGTATATCTTTAGATTATGAAAAATTACGGACAATGTTCAGAATAAGTTTAGGTGTAGGAGTAGTATGTGTTTTATTTATCAGTTTATTATTTAAAAAAAAATCCTTGAAAAATTTTAAAATATTCAAAAATTAAAAAAAATTTAATGTGAAAAGCCAATGATAAGAACTTGATTGTCAATGAATATAGTTCTTAGAAAGGGTTAAAATTGTCCTAGTTTATACTTGATTCTTATGTTAATTTCCTCTCACTTAAGATTCTTTAACACTATGAGCATAAATATCAATTCTTTCATAATACAACACTAATATCAATTCTTTCAGAATACTAACTTGAATCTTTAAGATTGATACAACCTAACTTGAGAATTTAGATTGCGTAAATAACTGTTTGCCTTGACTCTTATCTCCACAATACAATGTAGTACATGCAGGCATCATAGTTAGAAATAGCTACCTATAGCCCTTAAGAGTAAAGCTATCCTTGAGTAAATTGGACCTATGTACCATTAGTATGTAGAGAATAATCTACCATAAGAAGCAGGTGAGAGGGGCTAGAGTGCAAAGTCCTAACAATATATATATATATAAACTTAAGTGCATATGTTGAAAAGAAAAAAAATCAAAAGGAAGGCTGTTGAAACTGAAGATTTTGGAAATGAATTTTGATTAAATACACACACATTACAAGAATTAAAAAAGAGATGGGATTGACTATTCAATGAAAGTTAGAACTTTGACAATATCTTAAATTTTCTTTAAGCTATATAATTTATGCAATCTTTGAGGCTATTTTTACTTTTGTTCTTTTTTATGTTATTTTATCTTAAAAAAATGATGTTTGTGGATATCAGGGCTAAAGCCCTCACGAGACTCTAGCACATTCCCTATTGCTTATGGTAAATGCAACCGCAATTACCTACTAAAGTGGTTTAGTTAGGATTTATGTTTGTTTCATTATTATTTTTATTCTCAGTTTTGGTTTGCTCAAGGATTAGCAAAATCTAAGATCGGGAGTATCTCATAAGTATATAATATATACATATTTTATCCTTAATTATATAATTGTTAGTTATTATTATTTTTTATTTTTAATTAATTAATTTATTTTATTAAACAAGAAATTGATTGGAGATTATGGATGAAAAATGCATGAAGAAGTTCAATTTGCAAAGTAATTAAGATTAAATTAGAAATAAATTAGAAGACAAAAGAAAATAAAGCCAAAGAATTAATGGAACCCATAGCCAGTATGCATGTGAAGACCAAAATTGGAAGTCAATTCCCTTAAACTTTTAAGGGAGCATGTACTATGCAATCAGAAGTGCAAAGAAATTGATGGTTTATGCTGTTGATAAGTAATGGTGACATTAATTAGGAAAACTGACTTTAGAATTGGAAAAGGGATATAAATTAGAATTTAAATTGGATTTGGCACATACATGATTTTTTTTTCATAACTTATAGGCGCCGACATTATCATAAAAGAAGCCAAAAAGGAGATTTAAAAAGAGAAGAAGCCAAATGCATTCCGCAAAGAGGAAGAGGAGTAGCAGTCCTCCAATTTTCCCATGGTTAATTCTATTTACTTTGTTGCTTCCATTCAAGTATATTTAGTTAATTTTCTTATAACGAGGTGAAGGACGAAGCTTTGTTTAATAAAATAATTATCTTATATTTAATTAATTCCCTAATTGTGCTCTTTGATGATTATGGTTCTTTTTTTACAACATCAATTGAATAATTGTCTTTTCTTGTTTAATATTATGTATTCTTGATTGTTGAGAGATTATTTGATTAAATCAAAGTTTGATAAAATAATGAATGTGATTCTGTTTGATCATGTATTTTTCAATAGGATACACATAATGCTTAGAGATCTTACTTTGAAGCCAAAAAGAATCTTTATTATATTTAATTACTTATGCTTAATTGTTATATCCTTGAGATGACATAAATTGACTTCGAATTGTCTCTCTAAAATAGGGATTAATTGATAATTTGATAATTATTAGTTGAATAATGGTGAATTCTAAAACCTTGATAATATTTATCTTATTTGAATTTCCTTTGCTATAATTGTTTTCTTAGTTTAATAGTTTAATTCTCTTAAAACTCAATTTGTTGAACTAAGTTACAATAAATATTGATTTTAGATTTAAATTAAACTTTCCAATTTATAACAATTCTTGTGAGCTTAACCTCGTTACCACTGCTTTATTTCTAAAGATTCATGTGTTTGCGAGTATATTAAAGTTTTGCACAACTATAAAATAGTCAATTTAACCTTATGCCAAAGCAATCTTTGTGATCAAATATAATTAAAAAAAATCCAGGTCACAAAAAAGTAAATTAAGATAAATTTAATTAACTAACTTTTCAAAGTACTTAATTAATTTTTTAAAAATGGTGTGGGTTTACGAAAATTATGGGATGGAGAGATATCATCACCCAAAATAAAGAGAGGATTTAAATTGAGTTTCAAAATTTACAAAGAATTATCCCTTGCACATCACTTATGGGACGTAAATAATTTACATGGTTGATTTGCTTTTTAGCCATGATAGTTTCTCAAACCTCATTTCTAACATAGCCAAATGGGCTAACCAGTGCGAGCAGTTTGTGTGCCTCCCATCTAATTAGCTCCCTATGCTTGATTGTCTTTGAAAATGACTTGCTCAATTAGCTAAAGTCAAAGAGAAGTGGATAAACATCCACCAATTCATAGCATACCTCTTTAGATATCTAGTTCTTTATGATAATTGTACTAATCTTTAATAGGGAAAACTTCATTCTTGGGGTGAGTGTTTGGATTGGGTTGACCTGAACTGAACCAAACTAAATTTCGGGTTCGATTTGGTTTGGGTTGAAGTTTATAACCCATTTGGGTTGAAAGTTCAAACTCGATCAGGTTGTATTTTGGTTCGGGTTCAACTCGATTGAGTTAATAAAAAAAAAATAATTTTACAACACATTCACAACCCTAACATATTACACTCCTAAACATTCACTGCTTAGCCACCACCACTTACTCTTCTTCTTATTTTTTTCCCTCTTTCTTTTTCTTCTCCTCATTTTCTCCCGCGATTGCAAATTGCCAAATATCATTCTTCTTTTCTTTTCTTTTCTTTTTCTTCTTCTTTTTTTCTTTTTCTCCTTGTTCATTTATTCTTCTCTTTTTCTTCTTCCTCTCTCCTTCCGCCACTGCCAAACATCTTCTTCTTCTTCATTTCTTTTTCTCTTTTTCTTCTTCTTCTCTCTTTCTGCCACTACTGAACATTTTCTTCTTCTTTAATGCTTCTTCTCTTCTTCTTCTACTTCTTACGTCTTTCCTTTACTGTGAAACATCTTCTTCTTCTTCTTTTCTTCCTCCACTACCAAATGCTTCTTGTTCTACTTTTGATCTCCTATTAATTAATTTTTTAGCAATCTTTTTTTTATTGTTAGTTAATTTCTTAATTTTCTTTTGTTAATTGTTGTTAATTGTTAAATATGGAATTATTTATGTTAATTAGTTAATTTGTGAATAAGATTATAATAAATTTGTTTGATATCTACTTAATTACTCCTTTTTTGGATAGAGATACAATTAGGGTTTATAATATAAATAAACCCGAATTTAACCCAAATTATCAAACCAAACCAAACCAAATCGAAATAATTTTAGTTTGGTTCGGTTCGGGTTTACGTATTCAACCGGATTGGGTTCAATTCTTCAAGCCAATCGAGTTGTAACCCAAACTAAAACCTGAACAACCTGAACCAAAACCTAATTTGCCCACTCCTAATTCATTCAGATAAAAATTTTAAAAAATTGAGAAATAATTACAAGTTAATGAATCATAAAACAACATTGGACATGCTTTAAAATTGTTTTCTTAAAAACTTTTGTCAGTAAAAACCAAATGGAAAGACCAAGTCAAAGGAAAAAAGTGTACAATATACATGTATCCAGTTTAGTTGTAGAAGTTCTTTCTTCAAAGATTATGCTCCCATTGATGAGGGCTTCACCCAATGGGCGTTCCCCTAACGATCAACTAGATAGCCTATTTAAACCACACATGATGATGCCATGTACTATCTTTTCAAATGTTGATGTGGGTAGAGCTTTAGTAAGCATATCTGCAAATTTATCTAAGTAATGTATTTTCTTAATACCAATCTTTTTATTTTATTGTAGCTTATAAGTGTAGAAGTACTTTGGCGAGATATACTTCATTTTATCTCCTTTAACATATCCTCCTTTGAGTTGAGCTCTACAAGCAGCATTATTCGTCTTATATCACCGTTAGGAAGTTTGCATTTGAAGATAATTTACAAGCACTGTAGATATGCTAGATGACAAGCCATAACCATATGCATTCTCTACTTGTTTTATGCAGCACAAGATTCATAGAGTGATTGGAGGATATAGCCACAAGAGTATGCTTTACAGATTTCCAAGAATTCACTGTGTCATTATAAGTAAAAACATATCATGTCTATGAGTGAGCTTTGTAAGGAGCATTTATATAACCAACAATACCTAGACTTTTCATTAATTCATTTTATTATCAATAGTCCCAAGAAAATAATGAAAATGATATTTAACATCTTACCAATGTTATTCAGTTGGTTCAAGACTAAAACTTGCTAATAAGTTTACTAAAAAACTATGTCTGGTTTAATACATTGTGCTAAATAAATTATCGCACCAATAGTTGAAAATGTGTTTTATACTATAGTTATGGCAAATGGTAAAATCAATGCTAATGTCACATATAAATAAACCAATAATATAATTTATCCTTCTTAGTCTGAACCATTATTCTTGCTAGGTCATTAATCCTTTTAAATTCTAAAAATTTATTGTCAAAACTCATATCTACAATGTAATCATTAAATGGAATTTCAAACGCCACAAGATCCATTACAAAAAAATCATTTGGATAAAGCTTAGCAAGGGAAGTAATTTTTGTTTGTCAAAAGCTGCAAACAAGTCATTATGGCATAAAGAAGCCAAAGAAAGAAGCAATTTAGTATTCATATTATTGAAACAATTGATCAATTCTTAAAGTTGCTTGTCTAGAATTGCATAAAATAATTCAACATGAAAACGATGCATATTTGTGATCTTTTAAGCCTTGCATTGTGACTTCATTGAGTTCAAAACAAATCAACCATATTTGGAACATCAATATCATGCTTCACACAGGAAGAAAAAGTTTCAACAAGTAAAGAGACTCATCCATTCTTTTCATTTTTTGCAAGTTTTTCTTGTATACTCAAACTAATTTCATAGTAGTCACAATGTCTTGATCTTTAATTTGTAATCCTTATGATAACTCTTGTGCAAATCCAAGTATTCTTTTAATTAACAATATGGGAAACAAAAAATCAAATGATTTCATGTACTTCAATAGCATTGTACCTTAAAATCTTTGTTTAGAATTTCCCACATTTGAAATTATCTTAAGCACATTAATTATAGATGGAAACATGGTGATTTTGCTTAATCACATCCTATAATATGAGCCCCAACATGTATTAGCAGATTGCTTCAAAGTAACCTCTTGATTTAAGCCTTTTGTCCATTTGAAATGTCACCATTATTAAGTTTTTTAATAGCTTGAGCATGTTTCTCTTGAAGAATATCACGACTTTTCACTAAAGCACCAATAACATCGATTATTATTGTAACTATATTTAAAGAGAATTAACTTCTTCATGCTTCTTTGCTATAGAAATAAAAGCCAATTAAAGTTAATATGTACGACAATTGAAGTTAGAGCCAATTGTTGTCCCCTAAAATTAGTGCTTGAAGACCATTAAACTCACCTTGCATGTTACTAGTTTCATCATATCCTTGCCCATGCACTCTAGACATACTCAATCTATATGTGTAAAATTGCTTATCAATTGTTTGTATAAGTGAAATAGTTGTAGTACTAATAACATGTTCAATCCTAATAAAACACTCAGCCACGTAGTCATTTTTATCCATATAATGCCAAACAACAACCATTTGCTCCTTTGTAGAATATGACAAGATTCATCAATAAGGATAAAGAACAAAACATCACCCATCTTTTTAATAATAGTATTGGTAGTTTCAACTGCAGTACAACTTACAATCTCTTTTAATCTCATTTGATGTGGAAGATTTATAAGAGCATTATCGAAAGTAACAACATTAATATGCTCATTGTGATCAGTAAGAAAGTGTAAAAGCTCAAGAAAATTTTCTTGATTGCTTAAATCATTAGACTTATTATGCCCATAAAATGCAAGCCCTTGTTTTAATAAAAAATGAATGCAATCAATAGTAACTATCACGAGAGCTTGATAATTACTTCAATACTTGTCAAAATGTCTTGTGGAAACTTTTTGAATATGTTAATTTTGATTCATCAATATTTCACATCTCTCTATGGCTTTGTTATGGACACTATTAACATTTCCCATATATTCAAAAAAATTTCAGGTTTCCTTTGATTTCTAAAACCTTTACTAGCAAATGAATCACTAAACCCTTTATTACCAATCTCTTCTTTAAAAAGATAACAAAAAAGGCAAAATGCTGCATCTTTTTCTAAGTTATATTCCAACCGACATCTAAATTTTGCCAATTCGAGTATAACCAAACCACCTATTCTGGTTTTCAAAATCTAAAAGTTTCAAGTTGATTTTATGTTCAACAGGACCTCTCCGTAGACATGCTTTTGGGACTTAATCTTGAATATTATAACTATAACAAGAGATTTGAGTTCGTAAACTTGGATATGTAAGAAGATC
The DNA here is from genome assembly GCA_030449905.1 of Luvunga scandens. NCBI lineage: Eukaryota > Viridiplantae > Streptophyta > Magnoliopsida > Sapindales > Rutaceae > Luvunga > Luvunga scandens. The sequence goes on along the minus strand of JASUUG010000210.1, from coordinate 15,557,751 downwards.
TTGTAAATTGAATCCCACATCTTCACTAGAGCCATATTTTGCTTTCTTTATGCAAGGTTGTGATGGTGACTTTATTGGGTAATATTTCTCCATAACTGTATCAAATAAGCAAAAGCTAATTGTGACAGACTTTAAAAGAAAAGCCCAAGACATTCACTATATTAAAATCTTAAAAAGGAAATTACGAAATATTATGTTAGTCACTGCCTCACTTACCCACTAACCTGTCACCCACATAACATGATACAATTGTCATTTTATTCTCTATATAATAACCAATAGACAATAAGTTTAAGTTCATAATATATTCAATAAGTAAAGTATAAATGGATTTAAAAATAAGAATAATTAAATTATAAATCAATTCTTAATAATTAATATAAAAACCTAATATCAGTAAGGCTATAAAGGTGCGATGGTGCAAGCAGCACTATAGCAGCGCTTATGGCATGAAAACAAAGAGGTGAGATGGTATGAGAGTCAGATAGAGCTAGATGACAAGTCAATGATAGCAAGCAAAAGTCTTTTTTGGCAAAAAAATCAATGACGGCTTAGTGGTTTGATTTATGTGAATTTTTTTTAAGATTTCTAAATATTGTATAAAAATGTTGATATTTTTTAGTTATTTTTAAAATTAAGTAGGGGCTTTATCATAAATTAATTAGAAATGTAAAATAAATTTAAAATTTTTTAAAATCATGTTATGTAGAAGCTGAAGCCCGGCTAGCTCTAAATGGCACTCCCACTCATTAAAAACTTCATTGTTTCTGTAATGTTCCAAGCAAATACCTATATGCATCCAATAGCTTTAACACCATCAAATGTTTGGATTGTAGGTGCAAAATTATCATGTTTGCCTAAACAAGTCAATTGTGCATAGATTGTTTCTTTTTATTTAGGCCAATCATGTCTCAATCTATGTTCATCAATGGATTGCAGATCATTACCATCATTTATTAAATCAATAGCTACTATAAACGAAAAAACATCATTGACGACTATTTCTTTACGATTTTACAATTCCTATATGTAAGCAAAATTTGTAGACTTTTCTTCATTTTAGTCACATCTAAGACTTAGTTTATATATGGGGTATTTGCCTATTTAAGAGACACTGTCACTATAGGGACACAATTCTCATCAAGGACATTTTGCTCTAAAGGAGCACTTTCACTTACAGTGTAATCATTCACAATTATAGGATCCTAACTTTTTTCTTTTTTTCTTTTTAATGAAATATTATCTTTCTAACCAAGTGTTTTGCCACACTTCAGACATGTCATAGATTCATTTCATCAAAAATTTTAATAGAAACAATTATGTAGTCAGGTACAGCTGCAACTAACATATATGACTTGGTTATTTTAGATATATTTATAAATGCATCTAGCCAGTGATTTGCAATTTGCTTTAAGTGGATTATTCTCTGCACTTTATTTTCACTTTAAGTGGTGTGGGAATTTAGATGAGATAAATTTTTCACTAGCAAGCTTATATCCATTATCAGGTTGCAACTTTTTTCTCTCTAGATGGAGGATATTTTATCTAATAAAAATGACAATGCACAAAACGTGTAGTAAACAAGTCACCAGTAATATGCTCAATATATTTGACAATAGATAGTGAGTTAAAACCTATATAAATTCCCAAAAGTCATTAGGGTCTCGTTTTAATGCTCTGGGAAGGCGCAACAAGTACTTAAACAGCACAACTAAAGGTGCTCAAATAGGATGTATCAAGTCTAAATACCAATTGCAACGAAGAATACTGGTGATTAGCAGTAGGCCTCAAGGGTATCAATGCTCTAGATGTAAAATAGCATGCCCCCATGTAAAAGTAAGTAATTAAGTATACAATAACAAAATTTTTCCAATAACAAGCAGACATTTGATGAAAGATTCTAGTTATCCACTTCGTGTATAAATATGTTGGTACTAGGGGCTCTACATCAATCCCAACTAACATGCTATGGTCATCAAAGGTTTTAAAAGTGAACTTACTAGCATTATCTAGTTGGATAGTCTTGATTAGGTAATTTGGATATTGTACATGCAATCTAATAACCTGTTCTAGCAATCTAGCAAATGCAACATTATATGTAAATAATAAACAAATATATAACCATGGTATAGATGCATCAATCAAAACCATAAAATAACAAAATAGACCATTGGGTAGGTTAATTGGTTCACATATAAATCCCTAAATCTTTGTAAGAATGATGAAGATTCAAGACTAATCTTAAAAGGAGATGATTTGATACTAATTTCTTTTAGAAGAAGCAATGCAACTATTCTCATTGGATGAAAGAATGTTTAAATTATTTAAAAGGCATTCATGAGAATTCTCAATAATTCTACTTATTATAGTTGACCTAGGGTGACCAAGACGATCATGTCAAAGCATAAAAGCTTTTGGATTACAAAGTCTTTAGTTCATAACTGGGTAACTCTCAATTGCTTTTACTATCATATAATATAAGTCAGGTAAGAAAGTTAAAAGCTTCTTTAATATATGTTTCCGACCTTGACACTTGAAGTACTACATAGATAATCTGCCTTATTCTCATTTACCATCTCTATATAAAATTCATCATGAAAAATATCTTTAAAGCTTAAAAGATTTCTTTTAGACATAGGTGAATATAGAGCATCATGGATACATAATTATTTACTATTTTCTAATATAGAAATGGCTCTTCTAGAGCTTAATCAAGTCTTCATGACATAAGATGGTATTCACCTTAGCTTTAAATGATTTTAAACTCATAATGCATTTCTTATTATAAGGAATTATATGTGTACTTGCATTATCAACTAAACACATTTCTCCATCATGCAATCCCCTTTGAAGATCCATATCCTTTTATAAAGAAAAATATTATTAGACATTATTATAATATAATACATAAACAAAAAAAAAACAAACATATAAGAAACAATTCATAAAAGTTAGTAGCCGATCTTAACTAATGCAAGTATCTCCATTACCATTTATGTGACTTGTCTTCTCATCATGGTCTTTGAAGAATTTTGACACATTTAGACGTGTTACCAACTAGAATAGCATAATTCATCTTAATATTTTTTTCCTTTCTTTAAAGACATCTGATACAGATTAATAAGATGCCTCGATGAGTGGCAAAGTCGCCAAAAATGGCTAGTAGCTTTACACGTATTACAGGTGCTTTCTTGAATCTTATCTCACATAGATTTTACTTTATTATTCTTCTATTTCTAATTCTTTTTTATAACTAGATAGGTTGCTAATAGTGACCACGACTGCAAGCACGACTATGTCTATAACCAAGACCACAATCGTAATTTTGATCTCATCTTTGATTATCACCATAGTTGCATGAATCAACATTCACTTCAAGAAATGGTTTTGTACTGGTTGGATAAGCTTGATAATCCCTCATTAACAATTCCTTATTCTTCTAAGGGATGAAAAGGTATAAAATTAGGTTAAAATACTTCTTGTACTCTTGTACGCAAGAGCTTGATATTATTGCTACAAAACTATGTTTGAAGTATGAAATGTTGAGAAAATCCTCTCTAACATATCTTCTTTCACACAGCTTCAATTATGATGTGATTCTGTAAAGCATAGAGTTAAAATAATAAGCATACTTGAAATCTTGGAATCATAATTGATTTTATTCGTTTTGAGCACTAACTTTAAGTGGCCATAACTCTTATATAAGTTATTCTAAAGGACATGTCGGTCTTCTAAATGATCTAGGTCCATTCTTTACATGAGTGACCTTTGTACTTATATATTTTTTTAAGAAAAATGTCCAAATGGCAAGTCTTTGAAAAAGCTCTAAAAGAGTAACTACAAAAATGACTTAATTTCATTCTTTACAAAGAATGGCCTAAATGCTTACAAAACATTTCAATGTAAAATGCCTAAAAGGCATTTTTGACAAAGTGCTAAGTGTATAAATCTATAAAATAAAAAAAAAATTATCTAAATCCATTCTTTACTAGAGTGATCTAGTTGCTTAGAAATTGTTTTATATAAAATACCCAAATGGCAACTCTTTGACTAAGCACATAGGGTGTAAGTACAAAAATATCCTAGATATATTCTTTACAAAGAGTTACCTAGGTATTTAAAAAAATATTTAATTTCTAAGTAAAACACCCAAAAGGTATGTCTTGGAGAAACTCTAAGGGCATAATTATGCAAAAAATGACTAAGCCCTTTATTTACCATAATAATCAAGGTGCTTAGAAAAAAAAAATAGTGTAAGATGGCCAATGAAAAGTCTTGGACTAAATGCCAAAGGCTTGAGTTTACAAAAATGACTAAGGTTTATTCTTTATAAAGAGTAACATACGTAATTAGAAAACATTTGAAAGTAAAATGCCCAAATATATAAGTCTTTAACAAAACGCTAAAATGTCCCAAGACATAAGTCTTCTACAAAACACTAAAATGCCCAAAGTTTGTCTTCAATGAAACGCTAAGGGTCTATTCTATACAAAAAATGACTTGGGTACTTAGAAATTATTTAAGTGAAAGTGCCCAAAAGGAGTGTCTTCAATGGAACATTGAGGGCGTAATTCAATAAAATAAACTAGGTTCATTATTTATAAGAGACACCTAGGTGTTTAGAAAATATTCTAAGTGAGACACCATATGGTGAGTCGTCAACAAAACACTAAAAGCATAATTCAAAAAAATTGATTTAGGCCCATTATTTATAAGAATGACCTAAATACTTAGAAAATATTTCTAAGCAAGAATGGCCGAAGAAAAAGCCCTTGACATAACACTGAGGGCGTAATTAAAAAAAATTACCTATGTCCATCTTTTATAAGAATGATATAGGTACTCAAAAAATATTTCTAAGCAGAAGTGTCCAAAATTCAAGATTTTGACGAACTACAAATTATGTGAGTCTGAAAATTGACGTAGGTTCATTACTTCTAAGATTAGCCTAAGTACTTAAAATAATATTTCTATGTAAAAGGCCTCAATGGAGAGTTTTCAACAAATTGCCAATGGCGTATATTTATTTAAAAAAAAAAACTTAGGTTGATTCTTTATAAAAAATGACCTAATTGTTAAAAACTATTTCTAAGTAATACATCTACAAGGTGTGTCATCAACAAAATGCCAAGGGAATGAGTTTAAAAATTGACCTCGGTCTATTTTTTCCAAAAGTAACCTAGGTTGCTTAGAAAATATTTCTAATTAAAACACTCTAATGGTAAATCTTTGACAAAACATCGAAGTCATAAGTTTATAAAAAAAATTGACCTAGGTCCATTCTTTAAAGTAAATGACTTAGGCACTTAGAAAATGTTTCTAAGTAAGCCCAAATGGTAAGTTTCTCGCAAAATGCCACAGAAATAATAATAATAACTTAGGTCCATTCTTTCTAATAGTGACCTAGGTATACATAAAATAAAAAATGGCCTAAGTTTATTCTTTACAAGAATGACCTACATGCCTAAGGGCATGATTTACACAAATGACCTAGATTTATCCTTTACCCGAATGACCTATGGTACTTGAAAGTATTCTAAGTAAATGGCCTAAAGGCAAGAATTGATAAAACGCTAAGTACATGATTCTATAAGAATAACCTATGTACATAGAGAATACTTTAAATAAGGAGCCTATTGGTAGACATACATTATATGACATGAGCCTATAAGCTAAAAAACATCTTATTGAATAAGCTTATGGAGAAACAAGAGTTCTATGGAATATGCCGATGGGCCAACAAATATTCTACGGAATGAGTTTACAGGTAAACAAACATTTTATGCAATGAACCTATGGGCAAACAAACATTCTATAGAATGAGCCTAATGACAAAAAATACATTCTACAGGATGTGCCTACTGACCAAACATACATTCTATGAAATGAGCATACGGGCAAACAAATATTCTACAAATGAACGATGGGCAAACAAACACATTATGTAAAGTACCTATAAGCAAATATTCTAAGGAAAGTGCTTATAGGGAAATTTTACAAGTACATATTCAGGCAAATCTTGTTAGGAAAATGTTCTAGGATCAAGAGTGGACTAGGGCCAATTACTTGGAAAATATGATAAGTCCCTATAGGCAAAGACTTTACAAAAGTTCACTTATGGGCAATATGTCACTAAACCGGTCTTTTCAATAAAGAACCAATATAAGATTCAAAGTCAAGCCCAATCCATTAAAAGTCAAGAGCCAAAAATTAGAACAATTATCTAAAGAATACTCATCATGAACAAGTATTGACACTTATTGACAGGTGTCATTATGTATGGGCTTTATAGACACTTGTCACATGGCAATGCCATATGTCGTAATAACTACTCCACCTCAAACCTTTAAGTTATTCATCACATGCTAAGGCCTCACACATTTAGAGATAAGACATAAAATGACTAAAGATATGTTGTTCTCTTCCCTCTATACTTTGTCCCGAGAAACGAGTAGAAATGACTAACTTGAACATTGGAAGGGTATAATTGAAAACTCTAACACCCTTTGGCAATTGTTTCTTCTGCAGCAAAATTAACAATAAGAAATATAGCCTCACTTTAATCATCGTAGCCGTTGATGGCTTGCTGGTGTTCCTCAAACTTAGATTGAGATTTTGTATGAAGTTCTTGTTACTAGAACAAATGCAATAAAAGAAAAAACAATAGAGATATTTTGATCAACTATACTTGAAACTGAAAGCAATTCTCAACTTTTTCTAATGAATGGCCCAAAGGTTTAGCTGATAAGTTTTCAAGAAGCTTGATTTTGCTAATCACTCAAGTTTAAACTCTGGGAGACGTAAATTAAGTTAAAAATTAATTCGAAATTTGTCCACGCTTCTACTTTTTTAAAAATTAATCCTTAAAAAAATTCTCTAATGGGTGCATGCACGACTTTTAGATTAGTAACAACATAATAAATATAAAGACCAATCAAAGTGGATTTTGGTTCAAGGTTATGCAGAAACTATAAATTAACTTAAGGACGTATGAAGGAAATATTGGAAATATTTGAGTGGTGATATTTCCATCACTTAAGTTGTGTAAATCTATGCCACTTTTAAATATAATTACAAAAATTCATATTATTTTTAATAATTTCAAATGAAGATGAAAATTGAATAATTAACCAATTAAATACTCTTTAATTTTTTTAAACTTATGACAAAAGCAAATGTTTTAAACAATTTGTTCCTTTTATTTTATAAAGTTAAAATATTCAAATTAAAATTATGTTAATATAGCATTAATGATCAATAATGGTAAACAAGCTTATGTTAAAAAAATGATATAATTAATTACAGTTGAGCAAAATATCTAATCCTATCCGATCCAACCTAATCCGATTTGAAACGAATCGAGTTTAGATCGAATCGGATTGTTAACCATATCCAATCTCATGCATTTTTGCCAACCGATATGATCATGAAAAATGATCAAGTTGGTCTAAAAAAATGAACTAAATTAAAAATTAAAAGAAAAAAACCAGAAAACCTAATTCAAACTAACATGAACATGACTCACTATCTCACTCTCTTCTTCCTTCACACACACAATACAAAAGCGGCAGCAAAATCACAGCACACAATCACACGCAGGCAGTGGCAGCACTCACACCGCAGATCACTGATCGTGCAGCAGATGGCACGGCTGACGTAGATGCAATCCGCAGTCACCGACGCAACTGTGCAAAGCCATCGAGAGTCCAGGACATGCTAACCGGATCTGCTGCTCGGTGATCACTGCCGCCCCATGACCACTGCTGCTGTTTGATCCACTAGATCAACCGTTTGCTCAATTGCATTCTTATCTTGAAAATCTTATAGATTTGTAAGATCGCTTCTTTGAACCTGCTTGCAATTTTATGTACAAATCCAGGTATTTAATGTAATTTTGTTGGATTGCTGCAAATATTGACCAAGCTGTGTTGCCCTTGACTTGTGCACCGTAATTGCTTATAAAGATAATTTGTATGCTTTTTTGCTGTGTATTAGTGAAATTTGTATGATAATTTCTACCGAAATAAGTGATCAATTCTACATTGATGTGTACTGAAAGAGCAATACAGTTTAGATTCAAATTGCTTTGGTTTTGCTATTCTCCATAGTGCTGTATGGATGTGTTGCGGCAGCAATGGAAGATGAAATGTCACAAGTGGTGAAGAACTCATCCGAATTCAACCTTCTTTTTTAGACGATCGGATCCGATTCAGATTATAGGTCTGGATTGAGATCGGATAGGTTTTTGTCTAATCCAATCAACCTGAAACAGATTGGGTTGACCCAAACTCAATTTTGCCCATCCCATTTATTAATTAATTGTTAAAACTTTTTCTACATTTTAAATTTTAAAGCAATATGAATTTTTGTAAAAAGTTTTCATAAAATGAGGCGGATTTATACAGCATATGAAGTGTGCATATCCCCACCCTAAACATTTGCTTCGCTATCTAGCTCGACTAAGCCATATATATATACAAGAGTACAGCCATCCTATGAAAAGAAAATTATTTTCATGAAAAAATAAATTAAAATTACATAATTTAGTAAATAATTTTTGTAAATTAATTTATTTGGAGACAACAATTAATTTATTTGAAAAAATGAATTTCATTTCTATTAATTCATCACTATGAAATTCCGACAATTACTTTTTTCACCTAACTTTTCATTTTTTTTTTCTCAATTTATCACTAAACAATAATTAAGAAATTCTGACATCATCAGGGTATTTGAGGTATTTTTGCTTTATGAATTAAAATAGAAATGGTGATTTGATACAAAACAAATAATTCATGTGGTAGACACTAGCTTGATAATTTCTCAACAATTTAGGTAGTAAAAAAAAAATATTTACTATTATTAAATTAAATATTGTATTGGATATGTATTTGTTAAATTGATATGAATACAAACGTTAAAAAAAAAAAGCAATTAAGTTAAAATTAGTTTTTAAATTATTTTTTTGTTAAATTTAATATTGTAATTGATTTGTTTTTATGGAAATTGATATTAATATAAATATTAAAAGAACAATTAAGATGACATTTTTTTAAATATAATTATGTTTCAAATCTTATAATAGTAACCATATTTGATTTTCTAAATCTTTGATTTTTGAGAATTTTTTTATTTGAGAGGACAAAATCATTGTTTTACACGTTTACAAAGCTCTAGGGATAAAATAGACTTTCAATACAGATTTTGTTAAATATTAAATTAAAAGAAAGTGAAAATCAGGTGGAAAAAAGTAATTTTCAGAATTCCTTGAAGTGAAGTGATATGTTAAGGAAAATTAGATTGGAATTTGATAATATTCCTACTTAAAAAATTTCTCAATAAATTGTAAACTCTAGAAGTTGTTAAAAGATGCGAATTTCTTAGTAATGAAATCAATAATTTGATTGTCATCAACATGATAGTTTAAATTAATTTAAGAATAAAATAATTGATTTTAGACTTTTTTTAATCATAATTGACTTTTTTTGGGACAAGTATCACAATTAATTTTAGATTTAAAAAATCTAAAAGATATTAGACAGAAAGGATTCATTTCAACCAAAATATAAACGGTGTCATTATCGTGTGATTTAACTAAAAAGTAGGGGTCTAATTTATAACTCAATAAATTAATTATCAGGGAAGTCGGATCTATCGGATAAGAATACAAACTATGAAGGTGAAAAATAGAAAATAAAGAAACTTGCAATATCTAAAATGGTGGCTTTGTTTGATTATCGAAGAAAACAATCAGAGAGACAGAGAGAGTCTTTGTTACAGAGTTTGGTCCACCACCTCGCCTTCTCCTTCTCCTTCTCCTTCAATTGCTTACGACGGCTGAAGAAACAAGAAAGAACAAAGAACCAGCCATACCCTTTTGCCAGGTTCTTCCTCTTTCATTTTTTTAAATTTGTAGGCTGAGGACCCACTATTCAAATTCTTCATTTTCGTTTGTATTGTCGTAGTATTAGTTCCGAGACTTCTAAGAAATTCTCATACCTTATAAATATTACTCTTTTTGGACTTAATTTTTCATTAATTAAGTGGGTTTGTTAATGACAATTCACCAATCTGTCTTTGGATCCACTCTTAGACATCTGGGGAAACCTGAAATTTTCTTCTATAACAGCATTCGTGTTAATTTTTGTTTGTTGCAAACAAAATGAGACTGATTTTCTTTGCTGGGTTGAGCTGGGATTTAATTTTTTTTCCCTTGAGTCATTAGGTAGACTCACATTGAGCTAGCTATAACAAGTATGGATCCTTGTAATAGATTATTGCAGCTTTAGGAATTTGTAAAAGCTTCTTGTTAACCAAAATGTGTACTAAAATCAACTTTTGGAGAATTACGAACTTACCAATTTTTGAGACTGAAGAGATAAACTTTTATCCAGTAGGTTTCTGATTAACTATATTTCTTTCAGAGCTTACAGTTTCAGTCCTTGTAACTTCATATACTCAGGATTCAAATGTAATTATTCACATAATTATTAGAGTGGTGCTGTAGGTTCCTAAGATGCTATAACCAGGTTATTTTGAGCAATTTTAATTACAAAACATTGGCTTAGCAGTTGAGGATGCTACTTATGGATTTTTAGTGCAGGCAAATGATTTTCTATCAGGGTAGATAATGGTACTTTAGCTTTTATTCTTACAAGTCTGTAGACTGGAAAGAAATCATTCAACTTCATCAAGTCTTGTGCTACATTTTCATTTTAATCAAGCAGATGAAGAAGAAATGATGTACATTTTGCAAACGCAACTCATTAAAGAAGTAATATAGTGTTAGGCAATTTGCTCTGATCCAAAGTTTGGACTCAAAGTCCATAGTGCTGAATGATGATTTGAGGTTAAGTCAACTAATCACCCTGAGTTGAGCTACGCCCTAGTGTTTCATTGAGTGGAACAATTATATGCTGGAAAGGATGCTTGTAATCAAGCCATTTCTTGGAATTGATATACTTTTCTCTCAAATAACACACTGATATGTATGGAAGGAATCCCATCTAGGAGGCTCTTTTGTCTTATTTGATTATTTGCTTAGAAATGACATTACGAAAATGTTTGCTTTTACATTCTTGTATAATGATCTCCATTTTTTTTTTCATTTAGTTCTTCCTTTTAACTCTGAGTGAATGTTTCAAAACCTAGCTTGATGGAAATGGATATCATGAGTTAATTTTACTTCTGGATTTGCATTGACTAGTTGAACTTGATTTCATGAAGATTAAGAAATGGCATGAGTGATTAAATTTTTTGGAGTATATGATGAAATTAGTTTGATGTGAATGGCTTATTTTACTCAAAATTACAAATGCAACTTTTTTTCCTTTGATAAGAAACTGAAATTTGTATTAAAGATGAAGAACAAATGCTACTTTATTTGATGCACATAGAATATTTTTATGCTTTTAGAGGAGGAAATAGAGCAAAGGTTTTGTGGAATTGCTGTATGATGGCAGTTTTTGGGGTGATTGGTTGGAGAATAATAGAAGCATTTTTGAAGATGCTGAAGAGAAAGGCTATGATCTTCTTTAGGAGAAAATACATTTTTTTGGGTGTTATGGTGTTTATTTGTACTGCGTTTTAATGGATTTCTTTGTTTTTTCATTCATCAAAAGTAGGAGGCTGTTGTCAAATAATGTTTCTGTTTTGGATCTAATCAGACCTATCTTCATTATTCAGCTCTTTCACGACAATGAAAAAACCATTGTTTAATTCTTTTACTTCTTTTACAAGAAAAACTAAAGCTTTACTTTTGTCAAATGATGTTTCTGGTTCTTTTCTTCGTCTAGTCTTTCTTTTGTGGACTACTGCTCCAGATTAAATATATTTTCTTGTTTCTTACCAGGTCAAAAGAAAGAAGTCCCATATTGGAAGTATTTATTTATATTTAATAATGTTAATGATTTGTTTTCTGTTTTGAACTTATTAGAGCTTTAATACTAGTTTCGGTCCCTTACCGATAAGCTTTTGCTTGTAGGTCAAGGGTAACTTAACATGGTATCCCAGTAAATTTGGCCCAGTGGTCATCTGTTTGAATCTCCTGATTGTATTTGTGATGGTTGTTATGTTTGTGTATGTGATTGTGTTTGTATTTGTGTTTGATCCATTTGCCTTGTACACGATGCGATGTGCTAGAGCTAATATATTGTTGTCGGGACTGTACTTATAAGCTTAGATATTAACGTTTGTCTTTCAGGTCAAGTGGTAATTGAACAAATTTCTCTGCTGGCTGCTTTTTGTAGCTTATTTAGTTGTATAATTTTACAAAGTAAACATTTTTGGAGATCTATTTTTATTGTCCATTTGAATTGTTTTTTTTTTTTCAAGAGTTTTTATGGGGGTGGCCAGGGGTAGAGTACTCAAATTTATTATTTAAATATAAATTCTTGGGGTTTCAATTTCTTTCATGATTTTACCTCTTCTCTCAAGTTGCTTTAATAAATCATCTGGGTGATTTAATTTTTGCCAGCAAGAGATTTATTTCCATTTTAATATTGTCTATTACTACATACTTTTCTGTATTTTAAGTTCATTTCCTTTTCCTTTTGTTTTCTATTGCAGATTAGAGTTTATGTGGTGGTTTTTCTACAATCGACAAACTTCAACCTGTATTCAGCATGAGGGGAACCCCTTGAAATACCTGGCATTGGTGCTCTTTTGTTTTCTGAATTCATGGCTGACCATGCTTTGACTGTACCAAATGATTCGCTTAGTTTGGCAGAACCTACATTATCTATTGGGCAAGAATTTCCTGATGTTGAAACTTGCAGAAGAACATTGAAAGACATTGCTATAGCACTACATTTTGATCTACGGATAGTGAAATCAGATCGCAGCCGGTTTATAGCCAAGTGCTCCAAAGAAGGTTGTCCGTGGCGTGTCCATGTAGCAAAATGTCCTGGAGTTCCAACCTTTTCCATTAGAACCTTGCATGGAGAGCATACCTGTGAAGGAGTTCAGAACCTCCATCATCAGCAAGCATCTGTGGGTTGGGTTGCTAGATCAGTAGAAGCTCGCATAAGGGATAATCCACAGTATAAACCAAAGGAAATCCTACAAGATATCCGTGATGAGCATGGAGTTGCTGTGTCTTATATGCAAGCTTGGCGTGGAAAGGAGCGTAGCATGGCTGCACTTCATGGGACATATGAAGAAGGATATCGACTTCTTCCTGCATACTGTGAGCAAATAAGGAAAACCAATCCAGGAAGCATTGCATCCGTTTTTGCTACTGGACAAGAAAATTGTTTCCATCGGCTCTTTATTTCTTATCGTGCATCAATATATGGGTTTATAAATGCTTGTAGGCCACTTTTGGAGTTAGACAAAGCAAATCTGAAAGGGAAATACTTGGGTACACTACTTTGTGCTGCAGGTGTTGATGCTGAGGATGTATTGTTTCCTTTGGCTATTGCTATTGTCGATGTGGAAAGCGATGAAAATTGGATGTGGTTCATGTCAGAATTGCGGAAGCTTCTGGGGGTTAATACTGACAACATGCCTAGACTAACAATACTGTCAGAAAGACAAAGAGGCATTGTAGAGGCAGTAGAAACACATTTTCCAAGTGCTTTTCATTGTTTTTGTCTGCGCTATGTTAGTGAAAATTTTCGGGACACATTTAAAAACACGAAGTTGGTTAATATCTTCTGGAATGCTGTTTATGCCCTTACGACGGTTGAATTTGAGGCTAAAATCTCTGAGATGGTAGAGATATCACAGGATGTCATACCATGGTTTCAACAGTTCCCTCCCCAATTGTGGGCTATAGCATATTTTGAAGGGGTGCGATATGGCCATTTTACACTTGGTGTGACAGAGTTGTTATATAATTGGGCTTTAGAATGTCACGAGCTCCCTGTTGTGCAGATGATGGAGTATATTCGCCATCAATTAACATCTTGGTTTAACGATCGTCGGGAGATGGGCGTGCGGTGGACTTCGATTCTAGTGCCATCTACGGAGAAGCAAATAATGGAAGCAATTGCTGATGCACGATGCTATCAAGTACTTCGTGCAAATGAAGTTGAATTTGAGATTGTGTCAACTGAGCGAACAAATATTGTGGATATACGAAGTCGTGTGTGCTCGTGTCGCCGTTGGCAACTTTATGGTTTACCTTGTGCTCATGCAGCTGCTGCACTTCTTTCTTGTGGGCAAAATGTCCATCTTTTTGCTGAGCCTTGTTTCACTGTTGCTACTTATCGAGAGACTTATTCACAGATGATAAATGCTATCCCAGATAAAAGCCGATGGAAGGAACCAGGTGAGGGGGCTGAGGGTGGAGTTGCCAAGCTTGATATCACAATACGCCCACCCAAAACCCGCCGGCCACCTGGAAGGCCAAAAAAGAAGGTTCTTCGTGTAGAAAATTTTAAGCGCCCTAAGAGAATTGTTCAATGTGGTCGTTGCCATTTGTTAGGACATTCTCAAAAGAAATGTGCAATGCCAATTTAACCTTGAATTAGTTTGTCAGATTTTATTTTTCCCCTTTTTTCTCTTTTCCTTAAATCCATTGTTAGTCTGAAATTTTCATAGAATCAATGCTGTGTTTGTAATCTTAATGTATGTTTTCAGTATTTAGTTGCAAAATAAGGTTTTGGCATGTTGTTTTCCAGTTTTTATTGTGCATTCACTGGCAGCTTGTTTTTAGTGATTCTGCTATGTTACAAATGTGAAGCTAAAATACTTTCATCTACTGTCAGGACCTTTTATTTATTTATCTATTTTTTTTTTCTGTTGTATGCAGTGAACTACAATGGTTGCGTGGGTAGATATGTCATGGTTTTATAAGTTCCTTATAGAAACAGGCTGGTCATCCATTTCCTATTTAGCAAAATAATCTCCCTTGTGATTTATTGAAGTTTATTATTTCTTTTTCAGTATTTGGGTTATTTCTATGGATTTCAATTTCTTAGGCTCATCTGAGCAGATGAAAGGGCAATCAATGATGTTCCTGCCGAGTTGTAATGGTAGAGCATGCACTATGCAAGGTTGTGTGCAACTTAAATGCAATCTCACCTGGTTTTCATTAGCTCAGTTTGCTGTACCAAGGATGTACTTATTTTGCCAGGTTGAGTGTGCGTGCATGCCTTGCTAGATAGCCACACCTAAGGCAATTGATTGAGGATCTCATGTTTAGTGCTACTGCAACAGGACTGAAATGGTACTGTTCCTACATTTTCACAAGATTTATGATAGGCATATATTGTGATAAGCAGTTGCAGAATGTCATTTTTTACTTACTAACTCATCATCTTTTCTTGTTGGATATGAAAGCAATATTTAATTTCTAAGGATCTTAGCCAAACTGCTAAATGCTGAAGTGTAGTGTGTTGCATAATTTCATTTATATTTAAATTAATGTAAGGTTGTAGTTTAAAGGATATAGTTGCTTCCCATGTTGTTGGCTATGCCTAGAGGAATTTTTAGGGGTAATGATAAAAGTCTTGCTAAACCTTCCCAATATCTGGTCATATGATTTAGTTTTGGTCTACTATATACTCTTTCACACTGTACACTTAAGTTAATTTAACACATGCGGTTCTAACTTATTCTAGTAATGGAAATAGAATAATCATTACGAGAATAGGAGCCTACAATAAATGGGAACTAGCAGCATAATAGGATTGGAAGTTGGCTGCTAAATTCAGATATATTACACAAAGAATACAATTTGATCAGTTATGCATGGTGACTGATATTCATCTGATTTTCTGCTCGCTACATTGATCGATGCCCACGTAGCTGCATTCAATTGGTTGTAAAGCTGGGATGTTGCATTCTTGTTTGTTGCATGCATGGCTGAACCTGATTAATTTGTTTTCTGACTGCAGTTAATTGATGGTAAGAATGCATTAGAAATAGTGTTTCAGTAAACCTTCTAGATATTTTAGGGAGGAGATGATAAGATTATATCCTAAGCTCAATCCACTAATTAAGGTTTGGTGGGGGGGGGGAAGAAAGGAGAGAGAGGGAGAGAGAGAGATGCTTACTTGAGTCTTGCAGGTAAATTTCAATGACAGAATACAGTGTTCAATTTAGATAGGAATGGTATTTTGTAGTGGAAGGGTGAGTTGGTAATGAGGGTTTTGCCATTTCACATCTGGCATCATAAGTTATTTTGGAGATTGCCCATATCATTGACTGGCTTGCAATTGTTTGATGGTTCTAATGTCAAGATATTTATTTTGCTTTTTCGAAAAATCTGACATTTTTATCCCAGCTAGCATTTTTCAAGCGATTCCTCTGCATAAATTTCGAATGAGCCATGAATGATTCTGTTACTCATGAGATTCCCATTGATGGTAATCAGAAATCATTTGGATTTTTTGTTGTTTCATCTAATTGTGCATAGCATGTGAAATTAATCTCTTACCTTGGTGCCAAGTTGAATTGGTGCAGAAACAGGATAGAATTCCTCCAAATTGAACAGGGCTCTTACCATTCAGGGGTTAATCAAGTAAAGGTAGTTCTCTTAAATAAAAAATCATTAATTCTTTTGTTCCAATTTTCATATTATTAAAGAATAGATTATCCTTTATTGTGATCAGTGTTGTTAATGTGTCTACAGTCTAATCACCTTTAAATAATTTAAGGGTACAATGTGATCCAAAGTATGGAATTATTGATGAAATAAGGGTATGTCATGGTAATTTTGATTTAATGTATAATTTTTAGGATTGAGAATCAGTCTGTGCAAATAGGGGATCTTGGTTTTGAAAAAGCAGTGATCTGGGAGCTTGAAACTTAATCAAGGACCATTACTTCCAAGCATCTATGGCTTACTCACTTAAATTATTACATGTGCTATTTGTTTACATTCATCTCTTCAGATTTCAAGAATTAGACCAGATTATTACATTTTCAGAATGGCATAACTCACTTAAACCTATTTATCGAATACCGCTATGTATTCTCTATGGTTTCACAGTGGTTAGATTCTTGTGACGCAAGACTGAGCAGCATTTGTTCTTAGCATATTAGCAAGCATATTATTTCATACTACTGACAAAGCCTTATAGTCTCTTTTGAATTATATAGTCTAATTGGCATTGGAGCCAGCAATTAATAGTAGCAACTTCTTATGTGTTGAAGTTTGAAGGACCCTTTTGGTGTTTGCTTTCTTCGATGATTATAGTGGCACTTTCCAGCAGTGTATAATTCAACTCATCACCCCCTTTTGGTGTTTGCTTTCGTCGTTGATTATAGAGGCAGTTTCCAGTAGTGTATAGTTTAACTCATCACCCAAGTTCTCATGAACACTGATTTAAATTTAGTAAGTTCTAAAAGAACAATTTTTAGCCAACCTTGCTAAGTACTCGTGGAAGGCCACTATGGCACTATGAACTCACATGGGATTAATATTGTTTCGGGCACACAATCCATTTGAGTCAAATGCTGGATCCCAGCATCTTCATTCTTAACTTGATTTTTAATACCATGCATGTAATTTTATTGGGCGGTGAATTTTATAATTTATAAAATTAGTATTTTATTATTTAATAGATAAATAATATATTAATTGTGACTCAAATATTGGAGTCCTTAATATTAGTCACGATGTCAATAATTATGAAGAGCGAAGTGATAAATTTGCTAACAACATCGGAGGTCAATATACCCATAAAATTAGTGAAGGAAGACTTGGCAACTCATTGGATTTGGTCATGTGATGACAAGGACCAAAGTGGTCGAAAACATTCCAAAATTCAATCATTTATGCCGACAGTCAACTCTAAGCAACCACTAAATACAATTTTAATTTAAGAAATAATAGTGGCAAAGAGTTTTAAATTCGAGACTTTATCATTCATTGGTGACTAATTATTTGGAGTTATTCAGTCAAGATATGCACCTCGATCACCTTCAGAGAAATTATTCCAAAATTTCGGAATTTAAAAAAAGTATATCCTGTATACATTTTCTTAACAGAGGAGGAGTCATTGCTGCTGCTATAAACGCAACGAAGAGTGCTGGGATGTGGAGATGGCAGAAGCTAAAGCTGTTTTGTGGGGAATGCAGGCAGCTCTCACAGCTGGAGCAGTTTCTGTAATCATAGAGTCCGACTTGATGGGAGTGATAGAGCTAATCAACAATAAGAAGGGTACTTTAATAGAAATTTAATGGGTGATTTTCGACATTCTGGAGCCTCGGAAGTGTTTTTAAAATTTCAAATCTCAACATGCACGTAGAAGTTGCGATATTCTAACGAACTCTTGGCGAAATTAGCCTTAAAGAAAACTAGACTCTACTATATGGCATCTAGAAGTTGTGATATTCTAACTAAGGTGGCGTTTGTTTTTTAACTTAATAACTTAAAGTGACTTAACTTAATTAATTAAGTTAATTAGAGGTTTTTGTTTTTATAATTTAATAGGATTTTTCAGATAATTTTGACTTAATAAAAGAAGCCAATTTTTGTAGCTTTTTACTGAATAGAAGAATCTGAATTAAGTCAATTAATTTCTAATGTAAAAAATATCCCTATTTTATAATTTATTTTTCATACATATTCCAAAACTCACCTATAGACGTTTATCCTACATAATCTCATCTTTACATTAGACAACTTCGAGATGAAATAACAAATCAACTATTTCAATCATTTTGTTAGTTTTTTTTCTTATATTATGTACTATTATTGAGAATTAGTGATAAAATTTAAAATTTATGGTATTTTATATATTATAATTCTAAAATCCTTATATATTCACTTGAATATAGTTTTACTTATAAATATTAAAATATTATGGTATTTAGTGTATTATTTATTTGACATTTAAATTTAATAAGGGTACAAATGTAAAAATATATATTTTCAGATTTTTAAGTTTAAAAAACAAACAGAACAATACTTATTTTGAGATATTCGATAAAAAAAAAGCAAACACAAGATTCGTGATTGATTGATTCGTTCGGATCTATTCAGAATTCAGACTAATTCAGATCTATTCAGATTTCAGACGGAAAAACAAACGCCACCTAACTCTTGGCCAAATTAGCCTCCAGAAAACTAGACTCTACCATATAGCTAGATGAATTTTCAGTTGATGCTTTGTGTTTGATCTCTTCATATGTAGTGAAAGGTGTAATTTCTATTAAAAAAAAATCACATCTGCCTGGTCAAATTTGGAGGCTAGCTTTGGGGGCTAGCTTGCATAAATATGTTAAGACTAAGAGTGTAATTTGCATCATTTGAAGGCTTCGACTCCTATTATGACAATTTTTAGTTCTGATAGACAAAATAATATGATAAGGGATTTTATTATCGTACAAGGTTATACCATTGGCCATTTGAACTTGTCGCTCAACAGTATTCATACAGTCAACATATATTAAAAGCATAAGTTCGAGTCCTAGGAAGTTGATTCTCTTTATTAAAAGGTAGATTTCTCACCGCATATTAGTGAATAGATTTCGATATTCCTAAGAGCTGTACGTAAACTTCACATGCCAAGTTGAGAAGGGACCTTTCTGCTTGTATCATTTATATCATTGATTTTCCCTTCTCTAAATAATTGACACATGTGCCGAGTTGAGAAGCGACCTTTCTGCCTATATCATGCATCATTGATTTTTCGTTCTTTAAATTATTGAAACAAGATCCAAGTCCACTGATCATGTAAAATTCACTGATTATGAGCTGGCAGTTTGACATTTGATTTCTTAATGTACGGTGATCGAAGAGAGAGCTAAGACTTTCCTGTAATAAGAAATTCACTCGCAAAATGTCATTTCAGACTGAGTCCAGTTGGTCTTGGTCTTGGTCTTGCAATTATTCTATGATAATGACCAAAGTGATTAGACTAACTTGTGGATTGACAGTTAAAGAAAAAAATTCAAATCAAACTTTGTTCTCTTATTCGACAGAAAAAAAATAGTTGATGTTGTCACATATACCTCCAAAATTATAAGCGAACAAGAAGCCAAAAAACTCATCACGAAAACTAAAGTCCATGGGCTATATTCATTCTCAGTCTCAATCTTGATCTATCTGTATTTTCTTTACCAGCCATCAAACTGCCAGCAAACATACCTAAATAATGACCATCTCGGTTGCTATGCAAGCCCTTCTATATCAAGAAGTTATTACTGTAATGATCTTCATAAATCATGCCAGTCATTCATATTATTTTCACTAAATTTTCATTCAGATCTGATTTGAATTAATTGAGTGGTTCTCAACACATCTAGGTAAAATCTTATTCAAAAAATAAATTTATATTCGAGGGGAAGCTTGTGCTAAGTTGGGTTTTGATGTGTTTTTCTAATAATTAAGGGAGATGGTTTAGCTAAGGTACCCTAGGTGGTGAGCTAAAGTAATATATATAGTGAACTGAGATGGTCATAAGAGGAATAAAAGGAAGAGCTCAGTATAGCCCTGTAAGAGTTGATATGAGGGCTAATGTATGCTTAAGAGTAGCTTAGGTGTATTCGAGGGATGGCTCAGGTGGTCTTACAAAACAACTAGTGTAACTAGGATAGCCTAAACAAGCTTATACATAAAACACAATCTCAACCTCAAATTAAAAGTATAGCAAAATAAACATAAATACGAAGAATGCACAACATTTATGGGGTTCGGCCTTTTGCCTTTGGTCTAAGTCTATAGGAGTAAATCATCATCAATCTATATAAATGGGAGGTTACATAAGATTGTATGTTATCTAAGATGAATAATACAAGCAAGATAGCCATATAGAGATGTTTAGTGTTGATGAAAATGAAGATGTTGAATAAAGATATAGAGAGTAATAATATATTGGAGAAGATGATGAAGATGAAGAATAGAAATGACCTCCCAAAAATAGAGAAATAGTGATGATCTAAAAGATAGAGAGAAAGAGAGTGTGTGTGTGTGAGGGACAGAAGATGAGAGGAGGTAATAGATCATAGCATGCCTTTATGGGGGTGAATAAGACATTTACATAGTAAAGGCTAGTGATAAGTAGAGTGCATAAAAATTAGAGCTATATGTCATCTTTAGGTTAAAAAGAGAGGATGCTTTTACGGTTATGAGTCAAATTTAGGGAAAAAAAAAGACAAGAATATTCTTTTTGTACTAAGTTTATTTTTGCTCATAAATATCTTGAAGTGTTTAACACTAACCATTGATTTCCAAGCCCATCTAATGTAGTAAATTTTTCCAAATGGTATCTTTATATTGCTCTAAGAATCATACTAGCAAAATTCTAAGAACACATTTAAAAACACATTTTGCTTGCAATGAGATTATAAATTAGATGCTAAGGTAAAAACATATTTTGCTTGCCCTTATTAAGATAAAATTAGTGGTTTTGGAAATTTACAATCTTAATTTCATAATTTCGAAATTCTAAGAATACATTTAGAAGCACATTTTGCCTGTATCATTTCCATCATATTTTATGATCTTTCATATACTTACACTAAGGATAAAAAGGGGGTGTATGATAATTATATATAAAAATAAAAATAATATAAGTTGTTAACTGAACCCCGTTTAGTTGGTGGTTACAAATTTTGACAACAAAGACTTCAATCGAAGTACCCATACAATTTATTAAGTTGTACACATAATTTCTTACATTTATTCTAAATTTTTATAATTTCTTGGAAAATTTACAAAATGACCAAAGAACTTTGGGGATTTTTAAATTAGCCACCTTAACTTTTTATATCATAACCAGTCAAACATCTAATTTTTAGATCTAAATATCCTTAAATCTATCAACGAATTGCCAAATAAATAATGCTCTCAATAAAATATCAAACCTCATTAAAACTCACCACCCACCACAAAACACTAGATTTATGAAACAAATATAGTTATATAGATAAAATCATTAGTTGGAAAGCAAGCAGTTAAAGTTCGTATTTTTTTTTACATAATGTAGTTTTTCTTATTTTGATTGATTGAAATTTATTAGGGTATCGTGAGTAAAAACGACCTACAAGATGAAACTCAGTAAACATACAACACGTGCTTATCGCACCTTAGCACAGACTTATTTTTTAACTATGTAATAATTTTTTTGTTCTTTTCTTAATTATTCAAGCTTAATAGAGTCAATTATTGTTTAAATAAGTCGTAATGGGTCATGGGTGAAATTGGCGGATAGTTATTTTGAATACATGAATGGAAAGAATAGAATTTCTTTTTTTGTTCAGAAAGACTGTACGTTTGATCAATTTTTTGCAAGAGTATATGAGGTTTTACAAATAAATCTGAATGATTATAACATCACTGTGAAGAAAAAGTTTAAGGTTGAGTTGTTCTTCGCAACTCAAATGTTCACTACCAATGGTTGTATTTAATTAGAAATGGTAAGTGTTGTATTATATATGGGCTCTAATTCAGCGAGCTGTTGATACATCTCTATTTGTGTTACCAAATCTTATAAAGTACTAAATCAAGAGCTTATGATATAAGAAACTCAAACTTCTTATAGAGCAAGCATCTCCATCCATGATATTCAAAAAGAGATTATACTAATTATGATAGAAATGTGGTAGCATTCCAATAATTATATAGGTAATACCTCTTCTTTAATAGCTATTAGTTTAATGTTATTCTCATCAATGGTAGCATTACTCTCCAATATGCTAGAGTAATGATCCCATTGATGAGAATAACACTAAACTAAGAGCTATTAAAGAAGAGGTATTACCCATATAATTATGATCTTATTGTTGACATGGATAGTACATCAAGAAATAACATTAATGTCGAGTCTACCATAGTCCTATTAATGATAGGGATGAAAGTCTTTCTAGTAATGTAGTTGATGTCATTTTGATGCTCTTATTGATAGTGGTGATGATGGCCATTTTGATAATATTATCAATGATGGGGATGACATGATTGATGAGGGTCTAATTAGTGATAGGGAAGATTTGCCTCTCTTTCAAAATGAGCACAAACCACATCGAAGCCATCCTATTACTTTAAAGCTCGTTCTAAGGGTAATAACTCTATGAAACGAAAGTTATCATAGTACTTTTAGACTTAAATCAAGATTACTTAAAGAGTAAATAACATATTTTTATTGCATTTTAGTTATATTTTGTATAATTACCTATTTCAGCTACTTTTAATAAATTATGTTGTTTTAGAAATAATTGTGTACTTAGATCATATGCTTAATTGTAGGCAACCAAAAGCGTAAATTTCAAAGAAGGAATGCTATGCAATCGGCTTGCAAAAATGAGAAAAGAATTTGGCTACAGAAGAATGAAAACGAGTCTAGAAAAGTGCAGGTGCTGTAGCCGTTATTGTAACAATTTTGGAGCATCAAAAGAGAAAATTTCACATGAATCTTAGAAAAAAAAAACGCGATTTACAGTTTCCAAATCTAGAAGATACGCACCCTAGACTTTCGGTTGACCTAATTTTCAGCTATAAAAAAAGCACGTACACAAAGGAAGAAGGAGAGCCATGAACTACAAGAAATAACCAAGAAAAGAAAAAGAAAAAGAAAATAGGGAAGAAAAGAAAAATTACAGGACTGAGCAGAAAATTACAGGCGAGAAAAAGAAGAAATTAAGAATCTAAAAGGGCTACTCACTTCTATTTCTATTCTACTTGTTTCTTTTGATTTATGATGATGTATACGATGGCTAAAGCTATTTTTGTTTTTGTTTTGTCACAAATCATAAACTAAATTCATTTGTGGTTTAATAATAAAACAAGTTTAATGGTTAATTGACTAATTTTATGTGTTGCTACATGATTATTATAGCATTTTATTTTGATAATATTTAATTTAATTCACTATTTCTGCTGACCACCTATTTAGTGATACTAACTAAGAGAGAGCTTCAAAAAGGTCTGTTTTAGTAGAATATATTAGAAAAATACTTGGTTTTAAATGAGGTTTCATAAGTTGGGCTAAACTCAATTTGAATAGAGCCATGCTTAATCTAAAACTCGTGATGAACTAGACATGGGGATTCTCTTTATAGAGTATTAAGAACATTGAGCATATAATACTATATCTTGTGTTGGCATAATAATTGATCATTGTTAGGTTGTATATAAATATAAGATATCCAATAGGCGACAGCTGAAGATGCAATAGAGTTCTTCCCAATGCTGTAGTAATTATTGTAGTAATTATTGTAGCAATAGTATTGTAACAGAAAAATAGTCAATGCCATTAAGTGAGTTGATTCACTTAATTGCATAATTCCTAGTGGTTATATTCTTGTGTGAGGCATGTCAATTTATTTTATTGTATTTTATTTTATGTCATTTAGATTAATTAGTTTAATTAGTTGACAAAAGAGTTTAATTTAAATTGATTGAATTGACACTGCATTAATTGTTGTAGTAACTTTAATAGCATCAATTCTTATGGAGAACGATCTTAAATACTCATCATTATATTACTTGTTGTGACACTTGCTCACTGACACCCATGGCATAAGAGATTAAACCTACACCACAATAAGTTTTTGGCGTCGTTGTCGGAGATTGAGTGTTTATTGTGATTTGCAAAATCAATTTTTATGGTGTTTATTTAAGATATTTAAATTATTGTTTAATTATTTTTCTATGCTGACAGAGTGTCTTAGCAACCATTGCATATGCAAAGACAAACAAATTGAGCTGCACTTTGATCTGGAAATTGAAAGAACTGTAACAAGACTAAGACGAGAGCAAAGAAATTCAAAAGCTCTTCAGAACAATGGATGACTTACAAGATATGGGAGATTTGAGCAACCAAGGAGAATTGCAACTAGTGAATGCACAAGGAGGTCAAAATGCATAGCATGTTTATGGGCAACCATGAAACAATATCATTCATATGCAAATGATAAAGATAAAGCTATTCGAGACTATGTTGTGTTGACTCCTTAATCCCTACATTCGGGCATAGTTAAACCTGAAGTTCAAGTAGATAATTTTGAGTTAAAACCGGCAATATTTCAGATGTTATAAACCGTAGGTCAATTTAATGGACTGCCATCAGAAGATCCCCACTTTCATCTCAAGTTGTTTTTAGAGGTGAGTGATACTTTTAAGATTGCTAGAGCATCATAAGAAGTATTAGGGCTCACTTTTCCATTTTCATTGAGGATCAAGCAATAGCATAGCTGAATTCCTTACCACCAGATTCCATCACCACATGGAATGATTTGGCTGATAAGTTCCTAATGAAATATTTCCCGCTTACTATAAATGGAAAATTGAGGAATGAAATCACGTCTTTCCATCAATTGGAAGATGAGAGCTTGTTTGATGCATGGGAAAGATTTAAAGAGTTGTTAAGACGATGTCCTCATCATGGTATTCCTTGTTGTATACAGTTAGAAACTTTTTATAATGGTCTCAACCCCAGCACTAGATTGATGGTGAATGCTTCAGCAAATGGAGCTTTGTTATCTATTGATGGTGGATGCTTGAAATTAGCCTAAAAAAGCAATACAAATTGTAATTTTGATGATAACAAACATGTGTTATTATATTTCACAATTTCACTAGTTTTTAAAGGATAAATTTTATTCAAGTGAATCAAGTGAAATCAAGCTCAAAGCACTCAACAAATAACGGCTCAACCAAAAGCGAGTATTAGCGCAACTAACTTCATTCTTTATAAATCTTGTAAAGCGATATGATTTAATGTATGCATGATTTAGCATTTGAGAAGCTCAAGATTTTCTTTAATAAATCATTATTTTTCATAAACCAAAGGTTTTATAATCATAAGCTAAGTATTTTATGGAATTGGTGATTTTTCAAGATATGGATTAAAATGAAAAAGTTTTGCAAACTTTGATTTCAACAAGTATTGTTTTGAATTTTGGATTTAGACCTGTTTAAAAAAATATAAAATATCTTAGGCGATAATATAATTTTTTAAAGTATTGGGCTCCATAAGTATTGTTTTAAATTCTAGATTTGGACCTATTTGCAAAAATATAAAACATTTTAGGCCATAATAAATTTACAAAAGTATTAGTCCATAATGTAATTTCTAAAAGGCTTGGGCCAAATTGTAAATGTTAAAAATATGCCTATAAGACAGAAAGTAAGCGGCTAGAAGGATGGGACTTAGCGGCTAACCACCCACCCCTCTGGTTTTCAAATTTTAGAAAATTTACAATGATAACTCACACATGTTTCAATGGCTAACCGACAAAACAAGTTGTGATCTGACAATGCTTTGAAGATCAATAATGGCTAGTTTACTTATCAAAACTATATAAACTCAAATCAAAATCAAATCTAAGTAGTTTTTGAAAGTTTTTCAAGTTGAAATCAGTTTATACAACATCTCTTGAGCTTCCATTTTGTAAATCTTCATACATTAAGTTATCATTGAGTTACCATTTGTATATCTACTCTAATAGAGAGTGCTTGTTGTAATCTTCAAATTCATTATCAAATTTGTGCGAGTATAAGTGTGGGAAACACTTAAGGAAAGGTTTGAGTGAGTGAAACACCATTTGTAAAGGTTTATTGATACTTTGGAAGTCAATTGTAAGAACTTTAAGCCTTGGAGGCATGGATAATGAAATCCTCAAGCTTGGTGTGCTTAAAGGCATAGACGTAGGCCGATTTTACCGAACCACATAAAAAATCATGTGTTTGATCTCTCTTCCCTTATCTTTTTAATTTCGAGCATTGTTAAATTTATTACTTTTGATTTTACTAAGGCATTAGCTTTAATTGTTGTGTGATTTTATTTGCTTAAATTTTAAAAACTCAATTCACCCCTCCTCTTGGGTTGCTTAACTAGAATTTCATTTGGTATCGGAGACGCGAGGTTCTCTTATTAGACTTAACCGTCTAGAGTAAAAGATCTATGGTAACCTAAAATGATTCCAGCTTTAGGGAAGGTTAGTCTACAACTAGGCCACTGTTCTTTGACAAAAATGACTACCCATATTGGAAAATTAGGATGAGAATTTATTTACAAGCATTAGATTATAAAATTTGGGAGGTTGTTTGTAATGGTTCATTTATGCCCACCACTAGAAATGAAAAAAGGGAAGATATTCTTAAACCTTCACGTGAATAGAATGAGCTGGAAAACAGAAAAACTTCTCTAAACTCCAAAGCTATGAATTTCCTATTTGGTGCTTTAGATGAGAAAGAGTTTCATAGAGTTTTAAGTTGTTCTAATGCTTATAAAATTTGAAAGAAACTTGAAGTAGTTTATAAAAGAACAAATCAGGTTAAAGAGTCTAAAATTAGTAGATATACTAGACAATACGAATTGTTTTAAATGGAACAAAATGAAAGTGTCTACTCCATGTATACTAGATTTACGGACATTGTAAACACTCTAGGAGCACTTGGTAAGACCTTTTCAAATAGCGAGAAGGTAAAGAAAATCATTAGGTCATTACCAAAGAGTGGAGACTAAAGAAAACTGCCATTAAGGAAGCCAAAAATTTAAATATTTTATCTATTGATGATTTAATTGGCTCACTTGTTTTTTATGAAGAAGACTTGGCAGCTGAGAGAGGAGATGAAGATAAAAAGAAGGAAAGTATTACCTTGAAAGCATCAAAATCTGAAAGTGATGAAGAAAGCGAACTTGAAGATGAAGAGATGGCCATGATAGCCAAAAAATTTAGGAAGTTTTTCAAGAAAACCAGTGAGCGAAGAAAATTTAGAAACTTTAAGAATCAAAATGAGAAGAAGGAAACAATCATATGCTATGAATGCAAAAAGCCTGGCCATATAAAATCTGAGTGCCTTCTTCTCAACAAACTTAAAAAGAAAGCCATGGCGGTAACTTTGGATGATAGTGATGAAGAATCAAGTGACGAAGAACAATTGCAAGAAATGTCAAAATTGACACTTATGGCAATAGGAGAAGATAAATTTGATGAGGTAAATGATCTTCCAACTTATGATGAATTGTATAATGCTTTTAAAGAGTTGTATAGTGATACGATGAAAATTGGTAAGAAAAATACATGTCTTAAGAAGAAAATGCTAGAACTTACAAATGAAAAGGATGTTTTGCAAAAATACAATGGTTTACTAAATGAAAAGATCAAAGGACTAGAATTAAATAGTGAAATATTGCATGATAGGATTACATCTTTAAAAGGTAAACAAAACACTTCATATGAACATGAAAAATTACATGTTGATGACTTGATCAAAGAAAATGAAGAGCTTAAAAAAAAGAGCAATGAGCTCAATCAGATTGTGTTAAAATTCACACATGGTCAAAAGCATTTAGAAAAATTACTCAGCACTAAAAAATGTGTGTTTGATAAAGGAGGAATTGGGTATAAGCATAACTTGAAACAAAAATATTACAAAAGCTACTTTATTAAGGCTACCTTCACTAGTAATCATAAAATTATTTGTCATTATTGCAATGTAAATGGTCATATGAATTATAGATGTCATGTCAAGAAAAATGCATATTATGGAATTAAATATGTTTGGGTTCCAAAAGGAACCGTTACTAACACTCTAGGAACCAAAAAGTTTTAGGTACCTAAAATTTGAGATCTTTTCTGCAGAAATCAAAGAAAAAGGGAAAAAGAAATAAATGGTATTTGGATAGCGGATGTTCAAGATATATGACGGGTGATTATTTATAGTTCTCAAGCTTTACCAAGATAAAAAATGGTGAAGATGTATCCTTTGGAGTCAACTCAAAGGGAAAGATTCTCGGAGTTAGTAATGTCGATAAAGTTTCCTCAACTCTCATTGAAAATGTGAGTTTAGTTGAAAATCTAAAACACAACTTGCTTATTATTAGTCAATTATGTGATAAAGGATATAGAGTTATTTTTTACAAAACAAAATGTGTTATTAAAAATGTATATGTCAGTAAAATCTTCTTTGTTTGAAAGAGGTGTGTTAATGTTTATGCCATTGATAGAGATTGTGCATCTACTCGTGATAAATATTTTTTCGCATTACATGATGATAGTTGGTTATGGTATAGAAGACTAGGTCATGCAAGTATGAATTTGATTTCAAAGATTTCTAAAAATGATTTAGTTAAAGGTCTTCCAAAAATCGGTTTCGAAAAAGATAAAATTTGCAAAGCATGTCAATTTTGGAAAACAAATCAAAACTTCTTTCAAAAACAAAAACCATGTTTCTACTTCAAAACCACTTCAACTTATTCACTTAGATTTGTTTGGACCTTCTAGATATGCTAGTCTAAGTAGTAAATATTATGCATTTGTAATTGTAGATGATTATTCTACATACACATAGGTATTATTCTAAGCTAATAAGGTTGATGCCTTGAATGCATTTAAATTTTTTGTAAAAAGATTGAAAATGAAAAAGGTTATTCTATTACATGTATTAGAAGTGATCATTGCGGAGAATTTAAAAATCATGCATTTGAGAATTTTTGTAATGATTTTGGTATCAAACACCAATTTTCATCATCTAGGACTCCATAATAAAATGGAGTTGTTTAAAGAAAAAATAGGTCTATTCAAGAAATGGTTAGGACCATGTTGATTGAGAATGCATTACTAAAATACTTTTAGGCCGAAGGTGTTAATACCGCATGCTGTGTGTTAAATTGTGTTTTGATTAGGCCATATCTTAATAAAACTCCTTATGAGCTTTGGAAAGATAGAAAACCAAACATTGGTTACTTTAAAGTTTTTGGATGCAAATGCTTTATATTGAACACTCAAGACAATCTTAATAAATTTGATCCAAATCGGATGTTGGTATTTTTCTTGGATATTCAAATACTAGCAAAGCTTATAAAGTGTACAATAAAAGAACCTTGGTTGTTGAAGAATCCATACATGTTACATTTGATGAATCTAACCCCTCCTCTATAGAGAAAGTTATTGTTAATAATGATGCAGATGAAAAAGTGTAACAAGAAGAACCTTCAAACATCAAACAAGATACTTCACCTTGTGAGAATCAAGAGAAACAACAAAAAGAACAAACTAATATGGAGCAAAATGAAGGTAATTCTTAAACACTTCCCAAAGAGTGGAGGTATGTTTCTTTTCACCCTAAAGACTTAATTTTTGGTGATCCTTCACGAGGTGTAACTACTAGATCATCTTTTAGGAACACGTGCACATACTACATTCATATCTCAAATTGAATCAAAATCCTTTGCGGAAGCAAAAAACGATGAATCTTGGATTATGGCAATGCAAAAGGAGTTAAATCAATTTGAGAGAAAGAATGTATGGAAATTAGTTCCTAAACCGGAACATCAATCTGTCATAGGCACTAAATGGGTATTTAGGAATAGGATGGATGAATCAGGTGTGGTTGTAAGAAATAAAGCTAGATTAGTAATTTAAGGTTACAACCAAAAAGAAAGAATTGATTTTGATGAAAATTGTACCTGTAGCTAAATTAGAATCCATTAGGATGCTTTTAGCATTTGCATGTCATAAGAATTTTATTTTGTATCAAATGGATGTCAAAAGTGCATTTCTAAATGGTTACATCATAGAATAAGTTTATGTGAAACAACCCCTTAGTTTTGAAAATGAAAAATTTCCAAATCATGTTTATAAGCTGTCAAAAGCATTATATGGATTAAAACAAGCACCTAGAGCTTGATATGATAGGCTTAGTAAATTTCTTTTGGAACATGATTTTTCAATAGGAAAAGTAGGTACTACACTTTTTATTAAGCATAAGAATCAATATATACTTGTTCAAATTTATGTTGATGGTATTACCTTTGGTTCCACTAATAAGTCTTTGTGTAAGGAATTTTCATTTTGTATGAGTAAAGAATTTGAGATGAGCATGATGGGAGAATTGAAGTACTTCTTTGGATTACAAATAAAATAAAACGAAAAAGGAATCTTCATCAATCAAGCCAAATATTTGAGAGATTTACTCAAAAGATTCAGAGTTGAAGATGGAAAGGTCAAAAGTACTCCAATGAGCTCAACAATTAAGCTTGACAAAGATGAAAAAGGTAAAGATGTTGATATCAAAACATATCGAGGTATGATCGAATCTTTATTTTACTTAACTGCTAGTAAACCCGATGTCATGTTTATTGTATGTTTATGTGCAAGATTTCAATCATATCCCAAGGAATCTCATTTGCTTGCTGTCAAAAATTTTTTTTATTGTTTGAGTGAAACCATAGATTTTAGCCTTTGGTATCGCAGAAGGACTCATATAGATTTAACTTGTTATTCGGATGCCGATTTTGCCGGATATAAGGTTGATAGGGAGAGTATTAGTGGAACTTGTCACTTTTTAGGTCATTCACTTGTCTCTTGGTTTAGTAAAAAGCAAAACTCAGTTACACTCTCAACCACTGAGGCAGAATATATTGCCGCTGATAGTTGTTGTGCACAAGCCCTTTGGATGAAATAAAGCCTTCGAGATTATGGCATTAACCTTGATCAAATTCCTATTATGTGTGATAATACTAGTGTGATAAATCTATCAAAGAATCCCATTTGACATTCTCGGATCAATAGATGATTCATCACCTATTAAGAGTAATATGGCAGCATCAACTGTAGCAGAACAAAGTAGAGCAAGTGAAAAATAATCTATATAGCCTACTACAGCATAGCCGTTTAGAAATCCACTACCATTCTCGCAGAAATTTCAGAAGCAAAAGCAAGACAAACAATTTAATAATTTTTTAAAGGTGTTGGAGCAGCTTCGTTTCAGCACAACATTTGCAGAAGCTCTGGAACAAATGCCTAATTATGTGAAATTCTTGAAAGACATTTTGGTAAGAAAAATGGGGTGATGAGAATTTGAAATTGTTGCTCTAACACAAGAGTGCAGCCATATGCTTTAAAGCAAAATACCTCAAAAACTAAAAGATCTAAGAAGCTTCACAATTCTTTTTTCTAGTGGATTTTTTTGTATTAGACTTTAAAGCAAATAAAGAGGCACTAATCATCTTAAGAAGACTCTTATTGATGTGAAAAAATGAGAATTGACAATGAGGGTTAATGACCAACAAGTCACATTTAATGTGTTAGATGCAATGAAGAGCCCCTATGAGATTGAGGATTGCAATTTTATTAGTGTTGTATATCTTACTATAGCTGAACAGGTAGACAATTGCTGCAGTAACATGCAATTCAATGCTATAGCATTTGATGATAAAGATGCTGACATAATCGACATAACATGACTAGGAGAGAAGCAATCATTTAGAACAAATAGACATTGTGAATCTTTAGATTTATCAAATAGGAAAATAAAACCTCATGCACCTTCTATGGAATCCCCACTAGTATTAGAGTTAAAACTTTTTCCTTCATATGTAAAATATACATATCTTGGTGACAATGACACATTGCCAGTAATTATTCATCTTCTTTAGATGCAGGTCGGGAGAAAAGTTTAATGGATGTGTTGGGAAAGCATAAGAAGGCAATTAACTAGACTATGATAGATGTTGTGCAAATTTTATTGAACTCGCAAGTGCACGAATCTATTGTAGAATAGATTAATGGTGACGAGTGTCGATCCCACGAGGAGGTGGATTTTAATTATATGTAGAATTAATTTTCTGAGTTGGTGGTTGGATTTATAATGACAATTATGTAGGCAATGTATTAATTTGAATTAAAGCTATTGGAATAAACTATTAAAATAAAATGCTTGGATCTCCTGGATCATCAGACTCAACATGCACCATCGGCTTAATATTCATTATTAGTACCAATTAAATCATGAAGGGGAACTTCCACTCATCATGAACCACAATTTAATAGATATGGTGCTAAGGGCTTCCCGTGCAAATAAGTAATAACCTTGCTTGGGAGGCGGTTAATCCAAAGATATCCGCAAGATTATTACTATCCTGTCTAAAAAAGTCAAAACAACCACATAAATTAAAGGGGAAGGAAAAGTAAATTTACCAAATTAAGCCCATGGAGCATGTTGAGACTTCACCTTCAACCCAAGCTTGAAAGGAAATTAGCCACTCATATTTGAACTAGGGTAAAATGGGAATTTTATTAAAATACGTAGAAAATACAAGATGGAGATGGAATTACAGAAAATGGAGTCCAAAAATGGATTCAGGGGTGTCAAATTAGGGGGGAGCCCTTTTTATAGATAAACCGAGTTAATCATGGCCATCGGATCAAAACAATTTGGGCGCTCGAGGATTGCGCCACGTGGCAAGTTCCTATTGGATGGAACACATCATCGTGGGCTGTTATTCTGTGTATATGCATGTACCGTACACGCGTTTTTTCGATCCACTAATATTCTGCCACGTCACCGGTCAACATTTTTTGTCCATAGGATCATGACACGCGTCATCGATCAACGCCACATCATCATCGATGCCCGTCATATGGCGGTCAATGCCACATCATTCGTCCAATCAAATGCCGTCACGTCATCGTATAGTGCCACGTCATCGCATGCGGTGACACGCCATCGTGACAAGTGAAGCGAACAAAGTGAGCGATTATGTGTCGCGATCACATGTATATATCAAACGTCATCGTATGTGTGAACAAGATCGTATATGTGAACAGATCATTTTTCTTTTTATGCTCCTCCTAAGGTTTTCGACAGTGTCCGAGTTCAAAAGTGCTGTCCGTTTTTCCATTTGATCTCTCGTTTATTGTGAAATGACCATGATATCCCCTAAAATACATAAAATACTTAATTAAAATAAAACATACATAATTAAATTACAAGGGACTTAAAGACATAACAATAGGGATGTTAGTGAAACTTGGAGTGTAAAATGATGATTTTCTCTATTATAAATACACACTTTCTAGTACTCAACACACCCCCCAACCAGCTTGTTGCTAGTCCCTAGCAATTTGAGCGAAAACAAAGCTGAATTTTTTTTTTTTTTTTTTTTTTTTTTTCTTTGTTATTTAATAAAAAAAAAAAATTATAAAAATAAAATAAAAATATAAGCATAATCTACGCTTCTAAAAGAAATATCATTCCCACATCAACTCTCCACATGAATCAGTTTAGAAAACTTTGTCACAACTTTAGTAATCGAGTCACTTTTAAGAATGACATGCAAACCCCAAAATCTCACTGGTAGTAGTAATACGCTCACAAAGAAATTAAACCCAAAAATAATCACTCCAGTGAATGGTAGCTTGAGTGAAAATAATAAAGAAATAATATCACACACTCTCACCAAGGTGAAAAAAATATGCCCTAATCTTATAAATAGTAAGTTTTAAATGCAAATCAAACCAATAAATTCATCAAAATTTTTTTTTTTTTTTTTTTTTTTTTTTTTTTGAGTATGCATTACCACATCTTTTCAACCAATATAACTAGTTTATTTGGACTATAGTTCCCTAAAATCAAGAAGGACTTTTATTAGGACGTAACGTAGGCTAGGGACGTGGCTAACAAAGAAAGGATAATAGGAAAAATAAAATATATGTTTGAAAAATAGAGAACTTTGGAGATTGTAAGGTGCTTTTCACTTGATTTTTTTTTTTTTTTGTAAATATTTTTTTTTCTTTTGTTTCTTTTTCTCTTTTTTTTTTTTAGCACCTTTTTTTTTTTTTATACAAAATTATCTCTATTTTCAAACATAAATGGGTGGTGAGAAATACAAAATATAAGGTGATACTCTACATTGGAGTGGGACAAGATAATAGGTTGTCAAAGAAAAAGTCTTTATTTTTATTATTTTATTATTATTATTATTTTTTTTTTTAAGGCTCAAAGGGGTTAACTATGGATACATATTAATAGGGTTGGCTAGAAAGGCTCAAACGGACCAAAGATGGCCTTTCATCATCTTTTAGGGTTAAATAATCTTCCATATCTACTTAGTTAGATGGACGCTTCTGATGGCAACACACACACTTTAGTTTTTTTTTTTTTTTTTTTTTTTTTTTTTTAACAAATTTGGAGATAATGTATAAAGAAATAAACTGCTAAAATTTGAATGAAGAATGGGCAAAAAAGGGTTACTCTCCAAGAAAAATAACAGCTCAAAAACTCACTTGGAAATTATTATGACATGTGCATTCTTTCAAAACTTATATTTGTCTCCAACATCAATATGTAGAAAGTAACAAACATGGTGTAACATAACTAAAGACCAAAGATAATACAAATACTAAAATTTGAAAGTTATCATGTCATCTAATTATGAAAAGATCACACAAAACGTTTTTTTTTTTTTTTTTTTTTTTTTTTTTTTTTTTTTTTAAGAAGTTGCGTTTGTAGAGTCACTGTTATCCATATTCAGCCATCTTCGACTAAAAAAAAATTTAACCACGATTAGTTTCTAAAATAAAAATTAGTAAAAACTACACCAAGATTGAGATATTCCACAATTGTCAACTATTCCCTCCCCCAACTGAAACGAAACATTGTCCTCAATGTTGAAAGAAAATAGGGTTTAAGACATCACCGAGTCTTTGGATCACGAAGAAAAATATTTACAAGCGGAGAGTTAAATCTAATTTGCACTTCTTATTACGCCATCTTTATTACCATCATTAGTTGGCCATTCCAAAGACAAGGGTCTTGGGATCAGCTGCAGTGCATAAGCTTGTAATGCATCAATTAACTCGTTAGCGATGATGAAAGCACAAATAAAGATTTTTTCATTTGTGAAAGGGATGAAATGGTTTTTTATTGCATGGTTAAGAAATGCGATGAAGCCATCATAAAAGTTATTGACATTTAACAAACCGATGGGTTTTTACGATGAATGTTCGATGGGCCCAAGATGCTAATGTGATTAGTGCCTCTAGAGTTGCAAGATCTCCTGGTAGGAAAATAAAAGCATCAAAGATGATTTAGCATTTCGATTATTCTTTCTTGCATACCTGAGACAACTAACTCTTCTCCAGTTGGTGAGTCAGACATACAGGCCAACGGTTTGAGGCTTCTTGGGATGATGCCTAACACTTGGCTCCCTCTGAGATAAACAGCTTCTGAGACTAGTTTTGATAACCCTCGGTCACCTCCTCCATAAACCAGATGCAAATTTCTTTCTGTTATGCGTTGACCAAGATCGATGGTTGCCTCAACGAACTCTTTATGTTTGCCATAGTTAAATCCAGAGAGCACACAAATGTTCTTGAATTGTTTATTGGGAGTAGCTGCCATTGGGATGCTTCTCAAAAATAATTTGTGAGTCTAAAAGAAAATGATCATATTTCAAGGATCTTGGTGACAATGATTTACAGCTGTATAGGAGGTAGCATGTCTATGTCAATTAACGCGTAAAGCACATGGCTCGAGAGTCAAAAAGAAAATAGTAAAAGAAAAAGCACTCAATTATTAAAGACAATAATGCAATTGATAAAACAACAGTGAGATAAAACAACAGTAAAATAAAACAACAGTAAAAGGATATTTACAGGTAGTTGTGATTGTGGCTCACATCTTCCTCTGGTTTTACGTCCAGAAACGGCTTGAACGCCCTCTATGGGTCGAGGATAGGCTTCCCATCCAGTTTTCTTATAAACTGGCAAACAGGGTCGTTTATAGTCAGATTCCCAAGACTATATCGTACCTGCTCTTTCTGAAATAATGGCCATAACTGGAGAATTGCTCTTTGTACGTATCCACTGGGATGCGTTTCAAGAGACAAAAGGACATTATCCAATGACTCTTTATTCAAGCCATCCCTAATGAATTGAATCTTATCTTCCCTGTTATCAGACATCATTCCGAAAGAACAAGGATTTTTATCGCATTTCATCCTGGCACACTTATGACAATTAACATGAAGTTTTTTAGCTCTTCGTTTTCTCGAGTAATTTCCTTTACCACAACCAGGCATGTATGCAATAAATTTAGGAGGTAACTCACCTGCCAAACGTACCTTGGCTTCGATTAACCAACGGATGTCAGCAGGGACGTTATTTCTCATAAGCAATCGCATGCGTTCGGACCGAGCTTTATAGATCGTAAGGAGGGCATTCTGAGGAAGTGAAGGAAATCTCTTGTGAAGCTTTGCTAGAATCACGTTTCTGTCCATATCTTCTTCTCAGAATATTAGTTATTATGGGAAACTAAAGTAACCGACTTTGATTGTCACGGAGTACCGTTATCCGCCACTTAACCGGGGTAACAAACTAGAGAACACACACAAAAAAGAAAAGAAAAGAAAAGAAAAGAAAAGAAAAATAATAATCTCACAATTGTCCTCTTATTGAGTTTTCCTCAAGTTCGATTTGGGTTTCGTTGATGCCTCCCTCAATTTCTTTGAGTTGTCTTTCTAGATCTTCAACGTGAGATACCAACTCTGGAGGTTGTAGCTTCCAAATACGATGCGTTTTACAAAATCGTATCTGGCTTCTCAGATGAGATTGTACACGTTGAAGTTGTCTGAGAATGTTCAAGAGGAACTGTCTAGTTGAGGCATACATAATTAGAAGTGATAAAAGAAAATTGAATGATTAAATAAACACACTTTCACACAAATTTAAATCACCGAAAAGAAGAAATAAATAAGAAAAAGTCTCAATTCAAGTTTGACGGGTCACTCAAATCGATTTCGGTGTCATTTTCATGTGGTTGGTACTCTAGATATGACTTTAATCTTTGACCATTAACCTTAAAAGTTACACCGTTCTTTGGATCCTTAATTTCAATTGCTCCATATGAAAAAACAGTATGGACTATAAAGGGACCAGTCCATCGATAGCGTAACTTACCTGGGAATAAGCGCAAGCGAGAATTGAATAAAAGTACTTTCTGACCTGGTGTGAAAGATTTTCTCATAATTTGCTTGTCATGAAAGACTTTCATTCGCTGTTTGTAAATATTGGCATTTTTGTATACATCATTACGACTTTCTTCAAGTTCTGCCAGTTGTGATTTTCTTTCCGAGTTAGCTTGCTGCGTATGTGTCAAAGTTGAATTTCTTCTTGTGGCCCAAGATGCACAATGCTCAAGTTTTGGTGGTGATTGTAATGATGGACTCAGTTTCTTCTCTGATGGTGCTAGTTGTTCCACTCTTGACTTCCATTTGTTAGTGTCCATGGATGGTGTTGAATCAAGTAAGGCGTTAACCTCATCTATTGATCTGTCAATATCAAAATTCAAACCAAAGTGAGTTAAACATGTTTGTAAAGGGTCATCACTAAGATTTGAAAGAAAAGTATTATCAACTAATTCTTCGATTAAATCCACATCAACAATTTCATCATCTGCATTGGGAGGTTGTTTGGCGATGTTGAAGATATTGAGTTCCATCGTCATATTGCCAAAAGACAACCTGCGTATTTCCATCCGCATTGAATGTGAGCATCGGCGATTGCCAAGAAGGGTCGTCTAGGATAATGGGGATCCGCTTCCTCAATCCTGACTGGTTGAGTGTCAATTACAATAAAATCAACAGAAAATAAAACTTATCTACCTGTATAAGACGTCCTCCACAATACCAAGAGGTTTTTTCTTGGACCGATCTGCAAGTTGTAACACAACTGGAGTTGGGTGTAATTCTCCCACCCAAGTTTCACAAAATCTTGAGTAAGGCAAATGATTTACACTAGCTCCTAAGTCAACAAAGCATTCTCATTGTGTGGTTCCCTATACTACATGAGATAGTGGGGAGCCTGGGTCTTTGTATTTTAAAGGAAGTTTGTGTTGGAGTATAGAACTAACGTTTTCTGTTAAAAATGCCTTCTTTTGAACATGAATGTTTCTCTTTTTAGTACAAAGGCCTTTAAGAAACTTGGCATAAGATGGCACTTGTTTTATAGCATCAAGCAAAGGGATGTTAACACTTACCATTTTAAAGATTTCAAAATCTCACTTGTAGATTTTCCCTTTTTTGCTTTAGCTAACCTCCGGGAAATGGAGCTTTTGGACGTATTCTCGTGGGTTGGTTTCTTCTTTCTCCTCGATGATGAGTCTTCTTCATTTACTGGTACAATTTGAGTTGTTTTTGACCGCATCTCTACGTTGTTGTCGACTTCTTTTCCTTTTCGCAAGGTCATGACGGGCTTTGACCTCTTCATTTTGAGGTGAACTCGGTACTTGCTTCAAACACTCCGTCAGGATTTGGCACTGGTTGACTTGGGAATTTACCTTTCTCAACAGTCATTGCCAAGGTCTGAACTGACGAAGCAAGTTGTCCCACCATTTTTTCAAGGTTTGAAATTGATTGGGTTTGTGAGTTGAAACCCGCTCTCATCTCATTTCGTAGTTCATCAATGGTGCGGTTTTGTTGCTCGATTTTGGAGTGAATAAGATTCTTGAAACTTTGAAATGCATCCTCCCATGGTCTAGGTTGAGAATAGTTTGGGTTCTGATTGTATGGTCTAAATGGTGGTTGAGAGGCTTGAGGATTTTGAGGAATTGGTTGCATTGGTGGAGCTGGAGCTGGAACTGCTGGTCCATTCTGTTGGAATCCTTGAGACCATGAAAAATTGGGGTGGTCTCTCCATCCAGGATTGTATGTGTTGGAGTAAGGGTTGTAGTTTGATGGCTTTCTCATTACATCTATGGCATTGGCTTGATCTGAGTATGAGTCCTGGTCATGTGGCTCCGTCAATTTAGCAGCTGTTAACGATGCTATTTGTCGGGAAAGACCTTCAACTATGTCTTTGACTTCTTTAATTTCTGAACTTGACTCACCAATGTGAACCTCATTCACTCCCTTAACTCTTCTAGTACTCCTGAGCGAACGACTCCGTTGTTGGGAATTATCCGCTTGTCGCTGGAAAAAATCCCAAATCTCTGATGCACTTTTTGACATTAGCTCTCCTCCACTTGTTGCCATTAGCCATTCTTGCACATTCGGCAATAATCCCTCTAAAAAGTATTGGCATTGGTGCCATTTTTCATATCCATGATGTGGACACTTTAGGAGTAGCCCATTGAATCGCTCAATGCTTCAAAAATTGCTCGTCTTCTCTTTTTGGGTAAACTCGAAATTTCCTGCGAATAGCATTGGTTTTATGTCTTTGGGAAATATTTATTCAAAAATTTTGTTACCATTTGTTCCCATGATGTAATCTTTATTAGCGAGAATGCATTGAACCATGAACGAGCTCTATCCTTTAAAGAAAATG
This sequence comes from Luvunga scandens, assembly GCA_030449905.1. Taxonomy (NCBI): domain Eukaryota; kingdom Viridiplantae; phylum Streptophyta; class Magnoliopsida; order Sapindales; family Rutaceae; genus Luvunga; species Luvunga scandens. The sequence goes on along the minus strand of JASUUG010000210.1, from coordinate 15,517,806 downwards.
GGAATAATCTAAGTTTAACATCATCATCCTAAAAATTCTCATATTTAAAAGTTTGACAAATAAAGATGAAAATCATTCAGGATGATTATATGGATCTTCATTTTCTAGGCCATAGAATGTTGGGAGACAACTTAGCACACTAGGTTTTAATTCAAAACTCCTAGCAGCTACATTTGGGTATCTTATGCATGATGTCTCAAGTTAGCTAAGGGACTCAAGTAGTCCTTAAATGGCCTCTCTTGTGGTCTTTGGTTGCAAATCCATTTCAAATTTATTTTTAATTGTAACGTGCTTGTGTGTGCGAAGTGTTTTTTCTAATTCAAAGTCTATAGGCTCAAGATTAGGTAATTTTGACCTTTCTGACACCATGCATGCAAAAAAAAAAATGATAACAAAATTAATAAAGATAAAGAAGAGGGAGAAATTACAATACTAACCTTATCACGTTTATTCTGATTTTTTGCTTTATGAAAATAACTCAAGCGCTAGATATAGAAAAGAAAATGCGTGAAACAAATTAAAATAAATTAAGAGGCGGTTGAACCTGTCGATTTCACAAAATAAAAAAAAATAACATGAAAATTAAATTACAGAAATTTAAAGAAGAGAAGAAAAGAAAAGAAAATAATACCTACTTCAAAATTTAATTCACTTTTTTTTTAATAATAATAAATAAAAAAAAATATTACAAGGAAACAAATAAAATAAATAAATAAAGAAGAAAAAAAAATTCTACAAATTAAAATACTTACCTCCCCGGCAACGGCGCCAAAAACTTGTTGTGTGCAAAATTTTATTGAACTCATGAAGTGCACGATCTATTGTAGAATAGATTAATGGTGACAGTGTCGATCCCACGAGGAGGTGGATTTTAATTATATGTAGAATTAATTTTCTGAGTTGGTGGTTGGATTTATAATGACAATTATGTAGGCAATGTATTAATTTGAATTAAAGCTATTGGAATAAACTATTAAACAGTACCGTATATGTGAACAGTACCATTTTTCTTTTTATGCTCCTCCTAAGGTTTTCGACTGTCCTGAGTTCAAAAGTGCTGTCCGTTTTTCCATTTGATCTCTCGTTTATTGTGAAATGACCATGATATCCCCTAAAATACATAAAATACTTAATTAAAATAAAACATACATAATTAAATTACAAGGGACTTAAAGACATAACAATAGGGATGTTAGTGAAACTTGGAGTGTAAAATGATGATTTTCTCTATTATAAATACACACTTTCTAGTACTCAACAATAGACATTAAAAGAATCAACCCATCCATATGCATGCACAAGATTCTGTTGGAAAAATCTTATAACAACTCAGTAGAGCAACAGAGAAGGCTTAATCTTATCATGAAAAAAGTTATAAAGAAGGAGATCATTAAATGATTAGATGTTGAAATAATCTACCCAATATCAGACAACTATGAGTAAGCCTAGTACAATGTGTACCAAACAAATGAGAAATGACAGTACAATGTGTACCAAAGAAGGGAGGAGTGACTATTGTAGCAAACGAAAAGAATAAACTTATACTCACAAGAACAGTCAGAGGTTGGAAAGTGTGCATGGAATATAGAAAGCTAAACAAGGCAGCAAAAAATAATCATTTTCCTCTACTCTTTATAGATCACATGTTAAATAGACTTGCTAGAAAAAAGTATTATTGCTTTTTAGACAGGTATTCAGGTTACAATCAAACTTTTATAGCACTAAAGGATAAAGAGAATACAACATTCACTTGTCTTTATGGCACCTTTGAATTTAAAAGGATGCCATTTGGCTTGTGCAATACTCTAACAATGTTTCAAAGGTGCATGATGGTAATTTTTTCAAACATGCTGGAGCAAAAGCTGGAAATATTCATGGATGACTTTTCAGTCTTTGGAGAATCATATGAGGACTACTTACACAATTTAAAAAATGCGCTAAAAAAATGTAAGAAGACAAATCTAGTTCTCAATTGGGAAAAGTGCCACTTCATGGTGTAAAAAGGAATAGTTTTAGGCTATAAAATCTCTAGAAAAGGTATTGGGGTGGATAAGGAAAAAATAAAGGTCATTGATAAACTTTCACCACCTATATTAGCTAAGGGCATAAGGAGCTTTTTGGGCCATGTGGGATTTTATTTTAGATTCATTGAAGATTTCTCAAAGATAATAAAGCCTTTACGCATGTTGCTTGAGCATGATAGACCCTTCAAATTCGATAACAATTGTCTAAAAACCTTTTAGGAATTAAAAAGCTCAGCTCAACTACATAACCACAAAGAAAGAGTTGTTGGCTGTTGTGTTTGCATTTGATAAATTCAAGGCATATTTAGTTGGCATCAAGGTGATTGTCTATATAGATCATTCAGTAATAAAATACTTAATCTTTAAGAAAGATGATAAACCGAGGCTAATTAGATGGATTCTTCTACTATAAGAGTTTGACTTGGAGATTAAAGATAGAAAAAAGACTAAAAATCAAGTGACAGATCATCTATCGAGACTAAAGTTAGCTGAAAATACTATAACTAAGTAAGACATCAAATAAACATTCCCTGATGAGCAATTATTGATGTTATAGCATGCACAGATGCTACAACAAGCAGGACTCCCATGGTATACAGACTTTGCTAATTATCTAATGCGTGGATTGTTACCACCTGATTTGAATTATCAGCAAAGAAAAAGGTTTCTTCATGATGTCAAGAGCTACCAATGGGATAAGAAAAAGGTTTCTTCATGATGTCAAGAGCTACCAATGGGATAAGCCATATTTGTACAGATTATGTTCAAATCATATCATTTGAAGATATGTGCCCAATGAAGAAATTTGGAGTATATTGCAAACTTGTCATATTGCCGCATATAGAAGATATTATGGAAGACATAAGACAACAGCAAAAATCCTTCAATCAGGTTATTATTGGCCTTTAATTTTTAATGATGCTTATGAGTTTGTTAAATATTGTAACAGGTGCCAAAGAACAAAGAATGTCTCTCAGAAACATGAGATGCCACTCAACAACATTCTGGAAGTAGAGTTTTTTTATGTATAGGGGATGGATTTTATAGGACCATTCCCATATTCTTTTGGCAACTTATACATTTTGGTGGCTGTGGACTATATGTCCAAATGGGTGGAAGTTGTAGCATTGCCAACAAATGTTGCTAAAACCGTAGTGAAATTCCTTCATATGAATATTTTCTTAAGATTTTAGACTCTTAGAGCTATCATTAGTGATGAAATCACTCTTTTTTGCAATAGGATATTTGCTGCAGAATTGGCTAAATATGGAATTAAGTATAAGGTTGTGATAGCATACCATCCTTAGTATAATGGTCAGGCAAAAGTGTCTAATCGAGAAATAAAAAGGATTTTAGAAAAAATGGTGAACCCTACTAGAAAATATTGGTCTTTTGGATTACATGATTCCTTATGGGCCTACCTTATAGCCTACAAGACACCACTTGGCATGCCACCATACAAAATTATCTATGGCAAAACTTACCATTTGCCGTTGGAGCCGGAGCATATGGCATTTGGATAGTAAAATAATTTAACATGGACATGCATGCTGAAATAGAGCACCAGAAGCTTCAACTATGTGAACTATAAGATTTAAGGTTATTCTCCTATATAAATGCAAGAATTTACAAGGAGAAAACAAAACAATGACATGACAAACGCATTCGGCAAAGAAATTTAATTCCAAGATAACAAGTTTTGCTTTACAACTCAAGATTGAAGCTTTTACGAGGAAGTTAAAATCAAGGTGGTCGGTCGTCCTTTTAAACTTATCAAAGTCTATCCTCATAGAGTTGTGGATCTTAAGGATGAGAAAACTAGTTAGGATTTTATGGTAAATGGGCAACAAATTAAACGTTATATTGATGATGCCATGCACGACTCAAGAGAGGATTTATTTGTCTAAGACCCGGTTTAAGCAATTAAAGGAAGATTAGGTTGAAAAACTTTAAATCAAGAGCTAATTAGGAGGCAACCTAATAAGGGAAGTTGTCTTAAAATTTTTATTTTTGTCCTTTGTGCTTTTAGTCTTTATGTTAAATTGCACATTTGATTTCTTTTCATGACTTTCTTTTATTTCTTTAAATTGCAGGAAAAAAAAGAATTTGTTAAAACATTGATACACATTGTTGCAGCATTATGCTCCACAAGACAAATTAAACAATGCCTCTCATTGGATAAGGGACTTTATCGCAAATTGCTGCAGCACTAGATTATTTGTTGCAGCAGGAATTCTTACAAATAGACAAGACTAAATATAGAGAATTTTAACCGTTGGGAGTAAATGTGACAGCTAACCTAACAATTCAAGATAAAGAAAATAAGGGATTACATAATCCCCAGATTTTCGATCTAATCATCTTTCCTTTTTAAATTGATTTTGTTTTAAATTCAAAATAGCCTTATTTCCAAGTTTATCTCATTAATTAATTATATTTTCTGACTTTCTTATTTTTGTACCGTCACTATATATTATGGTTTTACTATACCTCTTTTATTCTCATTCCAATTCCTTACTTTCTTCATCAACAGCTTTTGAAATACCACTACCCTTGTTGATGGCTTGTTCTCTTGCTACCTTGCAGCACAATCTTTATTGTTCTAATCATGACAAAATACAAGGCGACCGTAGCTCGTTTAAAAGACCCCTCTTGCTTTCATAGTTACAAAGCCGAAGATAAATTTAAAGAATTTATTGAGTCAAGGAAGATTTTAGAGGAAAAGGGTTTCTAATTCCTGTCACAACCTTCTGGAACATGTAACACTATTTATGCTGTTGCAACAAAGAGGGACTGGCTAGACTTTTGGACCCACCTAAAAGACCCTGTACTGTTAATCGTTAAAGAATTTTATGTCAATATGCTGCGACAGGACCAACGTATAATCTAGGTAAGGAACACTCAAGTCTTTTTAGAACCAAGGGTAAATAATGTTTTTTACAATTTGTCATTTGATGTTGACTATGAGTACTCCAAAATGGTTAGGACTATAACTAATAAAAAGTGGAATGATATGCGTAAAGCCCTTGCAATAAAAAGTAGTTTATAGGTAAATGAGAAAGCTAGAGTAATAAATGAGATTGATTTGAAACAGATTGCAAAAGTATGGGTGAAATTTTTAAAATTTAGACTGATGCCCACCACACACACACCACTACAGCGTCTCAAGAAAGATTGATTCTTTTATATGTCCACCTTAAAGGCCTATCAATTAATGTTGGAACAATTATCATGAGGGAGATTAGAGAATGTGTTATGAAAAAGCACAATATTATTACTTTGTTGTTTCCCTTACTTATCACAAGCATTAGCATCATATCTGAGGTGTCCATATCTACTAAGGATTAACAAATTAATTATGAAGGAGCTCTTACTACTCGGATTATTGAAAGAATTGTTGGTGAAACTGCAATTATGGCAACACCAAAACATGTTGTTGTAATAGGAACAAAAAAAGTCATTGGGATTGGAAGGAGGTTGCAAGAGCTAAGTGACAATATCACCCAATGTGTAGAGACATAAAGATGAGAGAATAATCGCTTTTAGAATTACCTAAGGCACCTTGAAAAACTTTTGCATAAATTTGCCGTCTACATGAAAGGCAGGAACCAAGACTTTCTTGAGATCCTATTACAAAAAATTAATTTCAAAGTAGCAGAAAAGGAAGCTCCAGTAACTGAAGCAACAACTTATGAAGAAGAATCAGAATCTAAGGAAATACCACCACCAGCTTAGGAGCAGAGTGAGGAGAAGAAAGAAGAACAAAAAGAAGATGAGGAAGAGGAAAAAAGTGTATGTGATAATTGAACAGAGAAGCAGGATGAGGCACTTCCAGTGGTGCCTCTTAAGCAAAAAAGGAAGCACATCATTAGAGAAAAAGATGATGAAACAGAGGATAAGAAGAATGATAAGCCACTAATACTCTTTAGCAAAGGTAAAAAAAAAGCTTTGAGTGAAGAAAACTTAAAAGATGACCAAGATAAGATTGATGTCGAAATAGAAGTAGTTATTACCAAGGCTACTCAAATAGTTGCAGAAAAACAGAGTCTACTGGATATAATTGTTGAAATCATTGCTAAGGACATTGCTTTAGCTGCTTCACAACTCACTTTAATAAGATCTTCATCAACAACTCCCAAATGATCCAATAAGCGCAGAGGGGCACAAACGTTTTAAGGGGCTATATCACCAAAAGAGCCAGAGCACAAACGGACATAATCAACTTAGCCCAAAGCTGGTGATAATGCGAGAACACTACCAGTTAGTCTATCCCTGAAACAAAAGAAGAAGCAGACAACTACCATCCCATAAGGGTCACCAAAACAATGTCTCAGAAGTGCATCCAAGAAGATGTGACCCTGCACTGAGCATGCTGCAGCAACTATACAACAACAAGGGAGTTTCGTTATCATACTTAATTTTTCAAACTTTTTCAAAATTTTCTCTGTTATTTTTTTATTTTTCTAGTTTATGACGTACTATTTCTCTTCTTACATGTCTATTTATTTTGCTTTTAAATGTTTTTGGGCACGTGAGGACATAGTACCTCTCAAGTTTGGGGGGGTTGTGTTAGAGTATGATGTGTTTTTGTTATATGTGTGAAAGTGTGTGTGAAACTCCGTTATCCAAATTTATGTATGGATTAAAATACCTAATGAGGATAAATTGAGTGTTAAGTTTTGAGATTGCCAAGTAGGGATAGCTTAAGGATAAAGGCTGAAATTTTATCCCAACACTTAGGCTTTGATTAAGTTTAAGAAGAAATGTGTAGCAAAGCAATGATAAAAAAAGGGTAAAAACATCTCAAGTTTGGGGAAAATTTTTTTGTTAAATCTGTGCTTATTATGAAATAAATTCTACTCTAATGGCTTAAGTTCTTTGAGTAACCGTGTGAGTATATATGCAGACTTGAGTCCAAAGGCAACAAAAGCTATGAGCATTGTTGTAGCATTAAGTGACTGAAAATAAAAAGAGAAAATAAGGTCCTTTGTCTAGGATATTGAGTAGCCAGGTTTGTTTATAAGTGTCATGTTCAGCCTTGAGTTAAAGGTGTCTATAGATAAGACTATATTGCGAGCATTGCTGCAACAACTCTAATTTATGCATTAGTTAAGTAATTAGGTGTCATCACCACAAGTGATAGACATTCACATGAAAAATCAATGATACATTGAAGAGAATTTCATTAATGACTGAAAAAAAAAATTGTTGTTATAGCACAATTGGAATTTGTTTATGATTCTTGCCCTTGTACATTAATATATTATATTCTACCCCTGAGTATGGTGTAATATCTATACAATGCTAGAGTACCTCTACACTTGTCAAAGTGGCATGCACTCACTCTGGATAGGATGAGGCCTAAGTCCAAAATTGAACTGCTATGGTAATCTTGCATGATTAAGAGTGTGATATGAAGGTTGAAGAATCCTTACAAATTTGATGACAGATCTAAGTTATGTATTGCATGATTGTGTGATTAAAGTATTAGTGTTGTTGTCATTGATTAAGGACAAGTAATGGTTTAAGTTTAGAGGTGTGATAACTCTATGAAATGAGAGTTAACATAGCACATTTAGATTTAAATCAAGATTACTTAGAAAGTAAATGACATGTTTTTATTACATTTTCGTTATATTTTGCATAATTACCTATTTTAGTTATTTTTAATAAATTATGTTGCTTTATAATAAATTGTATACTTAGATCATATACTTAATTGTAGGCAACCATAAATACAAATTTCAAGGAAGGGATGTTATGCAATAGGCTTGTAAAAATGAGAAAAGAGTTTGGCTACAGAAGAGTGGAATCGAGTTTTAAAAAGTTCAGGTGCTGTAGTAACCATTAATGTAGTAATCATGAAGCATCAAAAGAGAAAATTTTGCATGAATCTTAGAAAAAGAGACGCGATCTGTAGTTTCCAAATCTAAAAGCTACATGCCTTAGACTTTCGGTTGCCCTAATTTTCAACTATAAAAGAAGCACTCACACAAGGGAAGAAAGAGAGCCGTTAACTGCAAGAAATAACCTAGAAAAGAAAAAGAAAACAAGGAAGAAAAGGAAAATTCCACGGTTGAACAAAAGATTATAGGCAATAGGAAGAAGAAATTAAAAATATAGAAATGCTACTCACTTTTATCTCTTTTTACTTGTTTTCTTTGATTTGTGATGAAGTATATGATGGCTAAAGTTTTTTTGTTTCTATTTTGTCACAAATCATAAACTAAATTCATTTGTGGTTTAGTGATAAACAAGCTTGATAGTTAATTAACTGATTTTATGTGTTGTTGCATGATTACTATAGCACTTTGTTTCGATAACGTTTAATTTAATTCACTATTTCTGCTGACAACCCATTTAATGATGCTATCTAAGAGGAAGCCTAAAAAATGTCTGTTTTAGTGGAACATATCAGAACAATGCTTGGTTTTAGATAAAGTTTTCTAAGTTGGGTTAAATTCAATTTGAATAGAGCCATGCCTAATCTAAAACTCGTGATAAACTAGAAATAGGGATTCACCTTATAAAGTATTAGGAACATTGAGCATATAATGTTATATCTTATATTGGCATAACAACTGGTCATCGTTATATTGCATATAGATATAAGATATTCAACAGGCAACAGCTGAAAATGCATTAGAGTTCTACCCAATGCTGTAGTAATTACTATAGCAATGGTACTGTAATAGAAAAACAATCATTGCCATTAAGTGAATTAATTCACTCAACTACATCATTCTTAGTTGTTATATTCTTGTGTGAGACGTGTCAATTTATTTTATTACACTGCATTAATTGCTGTAGCAACTCTGATAGTATCAATCCCTATGGAGACAATCTCAAATACTCATCATTATATTACTTGTTGTGTAAACTTACACATTGACACCCATAGCATAAGAGATTAAACCTACACCACAAATGTAGGGCTAATAGTTGACCTTCTTATAAGTATTGCTTTGAACTTTATTAGAAGTTATAGATCTAATAATATTTATATGGAAAAGTTGTTTGATTCTAAGTATAATTTGATATTAGAACTATACAAAATTTTCTTAAGGGATAAGTTTAATTTCAAGTTCGAAAGGTCTTTATCAACACGTTACCAATATGTTTCAAAATCATATAAGAAAACTCCAAATCGAGACAATGTACATAAGATAATGATGAGATATGATAAGACAAACATTGTCATAATGAGGCATTGCCTAGCAATCTTCGTTGGGCAAGGAGTCGAGGATGTCGATCATCTCATCATGAACAAATTTATTTTCGAGACACAAATACACACCCAAATGACATTATAACAAACATTCAATAGGTGTACCATATTCATTTATCATACTATGAGGCATATTGAGCTAGAGAATTTGCTCTTGTAGTGATATGAGGAAGTCTATTATAGTCATATGACTTACTTCCCATGTACTCTTATGCATTAGAGAAGAAAAATAAAGGTACAGTTACTTGAAATTGGTTGATAATAATAATTTCTCATACTATTTTATGGCTATTAGATTTTGCATTAATAGTCTTTTAAAATGCATGAGGCCAATGACTACTAGATGGTACTCATCTCAAAGCATTATATCACAAAACAATGTTTGTAGCAACATGCTTGATGAAAATAATCAATTTTATTTGGTAACTATTAAAATTAGAGACTGTGAAAATAATCATTATTGGGAATAGTTTATAATGAAATTACATAAAGTAATTGGCAATATTCGAGAATTAGTAATTATCTCTGGTCGATATGCTTCCATTAAGAGAGCTATTACAAAAGTATTCAAAGTGCCACCGTCGGTATTTATTTTTATCATGTAAAAAGTAACATCAAGTCAAAACTTAATATGTCCAAAGTTATTTTGAATAAGTTTGGGGCCGCATTTATAAACACAACAAAAGAATTTGGACACAAAGAATTAGAATTCAACTTAAAGGACTGTAGGGGATGTATTTGGGAGCAACTAATTACTAAGAGAATAATGTAGGCATGTGTAATTGAGCGTGATCTCAATTCGACAATGAGGTATAATATTCTAACTAATAATATTAAAAAGAGCATGAATTCTTTTATGAATCTTTATGAAGGAATCGTGAAATTTTCCCTTAACTCTTTTGGTTGACCACTTCAAAAATATATTGTACTACTTGTTTTACTACATGAAAAGGGTGGTAGAATCGATAGTACTCGTTTAATAACGTAGGCGATAAAATAACAGGAAGGATTAGGCTAAAAAAATGAATATTCATTTTATGTCAACGCATAAATTTCAAGTTTGGGGTATTGATGTAAAAGAGTGGTTAGTTGACATAATTTGCAAGACTTGTAGTTGTATAGTACTTTACCTTGATCAACTTATCTATGCTCGTGCAATTGTTGTTTGTTGAAATGATTGAGTGGATTATATTGGCCTCTATTCTCGCTTTTACTTCAAGGAATTATAATTGAAGTTATATGTAGTACCAATCAATCAAAGTTGGCGACATTACTTCTTAGAAAGTTCCACAAAACATCATAGAGTTGAAGGTAAACCCCAAAAAAAACCACCTCTTGATTGTCATTGGGAGCTTAGAATAGCATCTACTAGTGAGGATGTATTATGGAGAACTACGATATCTTCTTAATGTGAGGAACGAGAGCATAATAAAAAAAAAATTGTAAGAATACTATTGTGCTAAATCTAAATTAATGGCCTACAAATGTTTAAACTTTCATGTTTATGTATTCCACAATTTAGGTGATAATGCACTTAATTTATTCATAATCATAACATAAGTTGAATTAATAATATGAATGTTGTATAATATTATGTCTAAGCACGAAACATGTTAAATACAAAATGAATAAAACACTTACATTACAACGACCTAATATACCATAAATTTGATGCATCAATATTCGAATAATTATAATAGCTTACAATCTAATATCTCTATTAAATATGTCAACAATAATCTTCTTCTTAAAATATTGCCTATGGCTATTACTAAAATCAAGTTTCAACTTGAACACTAAATATATCATAAACATCAACATAAACACTATACAAGCGCCATTACAGAGCTCTTATTGTGGCATATCCTTAATTATTATAACTTTTTGTGTCTTACCACTCCACAAGTTTGGCTAGATGTTGTAAATTCTATTATCTTCTAGTCATCACGGAAAGACAACTTCAAGCAGCTTGAATAAATAATTATACATTTTGTTGTCAAAGTTCAAGCATTGAGTCATAAACTAGATACTACGAAGAAGGTCTACTCAAGCTAGTGCCTCATAATTTTTTTTTACATTAGTTAAAATGAAAACCTGTATAGGTGAAAAGTGAAATTATCATCTTTATCATGTCTAATATCCTTAAATATAAAAAGAACTACATTGAATCATGTAGTAATACACAAAAATCAATGTCTGTGAATAGTTTTGATTTCATTCTTGCCACCCATCAATGTAGCTATTAACTTGGTATAGTGTAATGAATTAAGATCATACTTACCACTATTTTACTAGGCCTTCAAGAATACCTAGTTAATTCACTGTACACAAATATGTTTTATTATAAGAAAGTAAATTGATGATTATAGATTTTGTAAGTTTATTACCAAAAAAAGACATCTAGATGTGTGCAATGTTGATACAAGGTATTAGGATATTGTCTTTACTTCTCACTTATACAAAGAAAAGTACTAGTAGTATATTGTACAAGACAAAGAAATGTGTTCGATTTTAATAGAACAAAATATATAGTTTCAACCAAAGTTAATCAAATAACAATTAACAATAGTTTCCTCGTCCCCTAGCCATCTCATTTACCCACTCCAAAAAGTAATGTAAAAAACAAAAATTCTTCAACTATCAAATGTCATGATCCATTCCTCTAAGTGGATTTATATCCACACTTATCCTTTAGTTGATCTCAACATTTGTTGGTTCTATGGTGGGGAGACTCTTTATATTCCTTACTCACTTGAAAGAAGGAACCAAGTCCTACACAGACATCCAAACTTCCTTAACCCAAGAGATGCTTGCTTGAGGATTTGCACGTTGTCATTAATGAGGTACCTATATAAACTATATAATGATAACGAGATGTGATCATGATGATCACCAACAACATTAGGAGCCTGACAATGGTAATAATTATTATCATTAAACATTGTAGTTATAATGTAACAATCATAAAGTATTAAATGTCCAACTTGCTTGTATACAAGCATCCTATAGGAGAATTACTGTAAAAGTGCTTGAATGAATTGTCATTATATGAATCAATAAACCCTCTGACTTGTTTCCTAATCTCTCTCTATTCTTTCGACTTTACTCAGCATTCAACATAATTTAATTCATCGTTTCTTTGATTTGAATAATAAATTAAAAATCTTCTTCATTTGACAAATAACATAATTAAAGAAAAACTTTGTTTTCATCTATTACTAGCAAACAAAAAACAAAAAATATACATATAATTGATTAAATCCAACATTATTGTTCTTATAACAATTAGAATTTTAAAAGAACATGTAACCTCTTTTTGATGTGAGTCATCTACTTTGTATTCATTGTCAATGGATATCCAATCACCTACTTCATATTCCTTGTCAATGGATGTTCGATGCTCCTCAGGTGTTGGGGTCGTGCTTTGTTACTCATCTTTTTCCTCTTGAATGGGTGGTACATTGATGTTAGATTGATTGCACAAATTAACAACGAAAAATGAATTAAAAACTCACAGCTATTCAAGATTAAATGATATTTAATATTTTAATGAGTTAAATAATGTATTCACATCACAGACCCAATGTGAAATTGATTCCCCGTAATCCTTCATACTATTACAATATGGCGTGTCCTTCTCCTTTAGTTGACTATTCATTTAACAATTCTCTATGCGTAAAGTAATCCAAATTTGGTTTTAGGCAATTCATCTATTATTTAATAAATATTAATAGTCAACCTAAATATATATTTAATACTTACAAGATGAGTCTTGAAGTTGTAAAACTTCTACACCTCTACAAAATTTATTTTCAAAGAATCAACTTCTTCCCAATTTAATATGCAAAAAGTCTTCCTTTTGGTTTTGATGGCCTATTTTTCACTTAAAAACCACCAATCACTTTGAAAAAGCCAACCCTCTAATAAGCAAATATACAAAGGCAAAAAAAAAAAAAAGGAGGACTTTAATTATTTTTTTTAAGTACAAAATTAAGTAACCATAAATTTTCAATGCATCTAAACCGCAAGACAAATGCCATAAAAGTTGTATTTCACCTCTTTAAGATCAAAAGACTTGAAACTCTCAAATTTTTTGTTCAATATAGTGTAATAACAATCATGTACCATTTTCCACGATGAGTGACTCCATAAAGACTTTTAAAGTATCTAAATCATCAATGTTATGTAGCAATAACAAATTCGGCATACATTGATCTTTTCTCCCATTAAATGCTTTATCTATCAAGGAATATAGCATGAGTTTTAGCGCATCAGTGTTGTTCACATCACGAAAGTTCAAATCCTTAAAATTTTATCTAATTCTTTAAGATTTCTCTATAGATTACCATGAAAATACAACTCACATTAAGAGTCCCCTCTAGGTTACCATGAGAATACAACTCATATAACCTATAGTTGCTCTCAACTTTTTCTTATTGTGTACGTCATGTGTACTATAGAAAAGTCTTGTGACTAAGCACCACCTAGTAATCAATAATCGTGCTAATTGGCCACTAAATGGCCAAATACAAATGGTCATTCTTCATGCTCCACTTGCCTAAGTAATGTGTTGTGCATGATCACACCACTGAAAATATAGTTATCCATCTTTATAAAATAGCCAAATATATCTTTCTTGAATAATCTTTAATTGTCATCTTGTCAACATCCTTAAATTTTGAAGTATCTATGATATGCCTAGGGAAATAATAGGATGCCAATATCTTTATTATGCATATGCCATCCTTGATTTAGGTGGATTACACTTTACCTATGACTTCTTGGCCATTGTATGTACAATAAAATCTAAATTTTATTCATTAATCACATTCATTAAATTGAAAATAAAAATAAAAATATATATGTAGCTGAGTTTTGGTGTGATAGGTGCCTGCGGCACCAAAATACATAGGTTGTTTTTTTGTGCAACAGTTGCTTATCGCACCAAAAACACAACTTTGGAGGAATGGGTGCCACACCTATACCATATTCATTGTCTTTCATTATATGCCCAATGCACCAAATTTAGGCAATAGTGTCATCCCACCAAACAAAAGCACAACGCACAATAATCGGACGTGTCTATCGATATCAGAACATCACAACACCACAATAACATAGTATAAACAAATATTACAAGTCAATATGCTTTTTATGATACTTCATCGAACAAAAAAAATATTTTTGTGGAACAAATATTCCCCAAATTGTTAAGTTTTTATAAACTTGCCACAAAATGAAACAACATATTCTAAGAGGCTTTTCAAGGAACATCTCATATAACATTTTTATCAAATCCCAATTTCATTAAACATTTTTCAATCGGCATATAAAATCAATCCTAATGCTCATCTATCATGAAATATACACTCATTCAATATTCTAATGAGTTCAATCTTAGAAAAAAAAAATTACTTTGATGTTAAAATTGTTGAGGAAAATAAAAGAGAGAAAAACCATTGTCCAAGTTTCGAAATGGAGTCACATCCTGCTTGAAATGATGCCCCTTCAAACTCCAGTCAAGTCGTTATCGGTTGTTATGGAAAAGCATCGACGTCGTTCAGACTAAGCCACTTGTTTGCAAGAGAAGACAAGCTAGGTTTTGAGTGTTTGGAATGACCAAGATTTTTTAGTCCAAGAAAATTATAATTGACTAAATATGGTAAAAAAAATTAAGGTGGATAATTTTAAAAAATATAAAAACTTTTGGGTTATTTTTATAATTTTTCCTAATTTCTTGAGTTACAACAAAGATTATTTATTTGTATGAAATAAGCCCTCATCCTTATGTTGGAGTTATGGTTGGCTCTAATGATTGGCACATCGAGGGTCTAATGGTCTTTAGATGGGGAGTGAGATAGTCATCAAGAAGCTAGTCAATGAATTGTCTTTTAAGAATGGCGTTTTGTCGGGTTTTATAGTTTTTATTTTTTTGTTTTTGGTTTTTTGTTGTCTCAATAGCCATTGCATCTTGAATTTAGGTTTATCTTCTCTATTTAAATTTGGTGACTATGTTGTATTGTATTGTCATATTGAGCATTGCGTTATTTTTTTGTTTTGGTTAAAATGTGGTTTTCAATTGTAATGACTGAGTGGGGTTGACTAGGCTTGGACCCATAAAATTCCACTAATACCTAATTAAACCTTAGTGCGTGGATCCATTTTTCTAATTATAAAAAATTTGCAATGAGTAGTTATTTATTTTATTTTCTTGGTTGTTAGGCATTTCTCATACCTAGGCTTAAGTTTAAGGTTATGTTAAGTGGTGTATTTGAGCCTTGTGTGGTCCTATATTTGGGCCTTATGTGGCAATGAATCATTATTGAACTCTTGAATACGATTTTCAAATTTCAAACAAAGAAAAGATAAAGAAGAAGTCCCTATCCCTAAAATTATTGAAAGACTTTTTTTGTAATTTGATGAATGACACATATTGAATATAAGTAACATAAATTTTGTGAGGAACTAATCTGATAAGAAAGTGAAAACTATATAACGTGTTGAGAAACAACGTATAATTATGAGGGCTCTTGATGTTATTATCATATTTTTGTATAGGGTAGAAATATTTCCTCCACACTTTTAAAATATATTTATAACAAGTTCATATTGTTTTTAACAAATATGTATTAACAATTAACTTTTACAATCAATTAATCAAATCATTCTTTATAATTTTTTTCTACTTAGGTTTCTTTAACCATCTTTGACCATTCAAGTTGCTTTAACATAAATTTTATTTGACTATTTTGCTTTTATGACATAAAATGAAGAAATTACCCTAATAAATATGTGTTCTTGTATCTAATAGTTTAAATATTTAATTTTTGTGACATATAATCTAATACTTTTAAATGATATCTAACAATTTTCAATACCCCACTTCATAAATTTGATAGTACTATAATTTACATGAGTATTGTCTATTGAACCAAGAAAAAAACTGATACGTGACAACTACAATAAGTGTCCACATGCCATGTTCGACTTAGCAAAATATATCATAGCAACTATAAATAAACACGATTCCACATTAATTTACCAAATAGTTAATATAATGCATTCAAATTAGTGCCAAGAAAGAGGATTGTTATACAACATGTAAGTGAGGCATCATTTTGGTGCTAGTGATGCCATCTTGGCACCACTCCCTCAATGCCAAAAGGTGTCGCTTTGGCACCACTATGTTATAAGCAACGTGCCTTATTGATGCGACGTCAGTGTCGAAATGTGTCACCTCAATATCATTATCGCGATAAGCATAGAGCGCCTTGTTAGTGCTATCTTGTTGCCATGAAGGTGTCATCACAGTAACACATGTTATGAGCAACATGCCTTTTGGCATCACTTTATTACCACAAAGGTGTCATCTCGGCACCATGAATAAGATAACATCAACCATTGCTCATACCAATTGCCTATCAATTAATGTAAGTCCAAAGCTAGATACAAGTTGATAAACCTAGAGTTACTTTTTAGGAAATGCGGTGCAGCGTTAGTTGGGTGGATCCAGGTCTAATAATGAGAGTAAAATGACTAGTCGATGCACCACCAAAGAATAAGTTAGCATGGTTATCTATGTTGTCAAATATCCAATGCCTAGATGATGTGTGAATGAGGAAGATGAGACTAATGCTTAGATGATACATGTATTAAGTGGGTAAGACTCTTCTCTCTTTGTTCGCCCATGGATAGAGGAGAAGTTGAAGATAAAAGGGTTTATAATTCTCTTTTTTTCTCCTTGAAAATTTCTCTCTTTAAAAGATTTTCTAATTTTTCTAACTTGGGAGTCCGAGTATTTTTGCTCATGAACTCCATTAGTGATGACTCTAATTGTGTTTGCTTTGTAGGCACTAACACTTAAATTTGAGGTGGACTTGATGTCCAATGAACACTCCAATCATCTCTTTCTTCTGTTCTCTTTGTATATTTCTCTTAGTAAGTTATTTATATTCTTAATCTAACGGGTAATTTGAGTTGTAGTAAATCTTTGTATGTACCTCAAAGCGTTTCCTCATGGCAATTTTAATTGTGAATGTTGACAAAATCTTCGTGCTTATACGATTTAAATTTTGACATTAACATTGTACCATAAAGACATTGTGTTAATTTAATCAAAGATTAATAATTATATGAATAAAGTAATGTTGATATTTCATTTTAGAAATAATGAATTTTTTATAAAAATTAAAATATATTAAAATTAAAGCAAATTTTTTTGTTCCTTTTACTTCATAAAGATAAAATAGTTAATTGAAACTTTTGTTAAAAGTAATTTTAATAATCGAATATAATACAAAAATATAAGTCGTAAAAAATAATTAAAGATATGTAATTGAATAATTCACTGATTTTTTTTTAAAATTATATGAATATATTGTAATTATATTTTAAAAGTGAGGTAGATTAATAAAAGGGATCGGTGGAAATGTCACCACCCTGCCACACTTTTCTATAAACAGGCGCGTTTGCTTAACAAATCTCGCCCGGCAAGTACAAGTGGCAGCATCTCTGTTCGCCTCCATGAATATTATTCAAAATACTTGTGCCTCAATTTTCTGATTAAGGAAGGAAAAAGAAAAAGGAAAGGAAAAGAAATCAATTGTGATCTACCTTTCCCATTGGCCGAAGCATTGTATGATTGTCTGTTAAGCAAGTGCATGCAATTTAGCCATATTCCATTTCCGTTTAAAGGCTTCGAATTCTTTCTTCTACAGGAGCAATAACACTGCTGCAATCGACACCGTCTCCTTGAAAATCGATGGAAAATCATGGACATCGATGTTCCGACGCTTCGGAAGACTTGTCTATTGATCATGACGTCGAAATCGAGGGCGAAATTTGCAATGGCCGGGGTGATTCTCCGGGGTTTTCTCTTATTTTATTTTATATTATTGTAATTTTTGAATGTTTACCGAAAAACTGAAAGAAAATTAAAACCGAACTTTCGTTTTATTAATTCAGGAGGACAAAACGCGGCGCGTGATGACGCATCGACGTCAAGTGACGTAAGATCATGTTCGAGTTCTGAGCGTGGGAAAATAGTACATAATCATTCACTTGGCATATTGGCAGCCAAATTCTTTGACGAAAGAGTTCCTTTCAAAAAGAAGGTTTGCTACGTCATATTTTTGAAAATTTTTGTAGTGTGTCTTCAATGAGGAATACTCTTATGTGACTTAGGTTGTGTTTTGGAATTAGCCTATTCAGTTGCCGATTAGGTTTGCGGAAATGAGGCCGTGTCACAAGAATAAGATGACATTGTCTGACAAGGTGCGGAAAATGTGGTTGGAGTCCGGAGGGTACTAAGCATAGTATCCAGGAATTTTCATTGAAATTGGGTTTCCTAAACAATGTCTATAATGTGTTCTTGTCAAATAGTCTGGTTCAGGATTGAAGTTGGCCCTTGATATCATTGAAGTAAGTCCAAAACAAGAGAGGGAAAGAAAGGTAGAAAAACCAGAAAAGCCAGAAGTTTGTATGTTAGAAAGTATATATTTATTAGATGACCATCTCAATGAATTTTAGCAAAATTATTTTGGATTTTAGAAATGGTATGAAATTTGATGAGGATCAGCCCTTATATCTTCTTTACATTTAGTTTACAATATGTTGTATGGGCTAGATAGTAGTTATAAGGATGATGTTGAGGCATATTCCGTTATAAAAAAATGTAGAAACAAATGAACTGAAAATCAAACTATTAAAGGTATAACAACAGGAAAGGACTTAGGTAAAAGTTGAGGTAAGTGTTGATTTAAATGTTGGTGTAAGAAAGGTAAATGGCTGTGTGATTTCAAGGTTGGTGTTGGAAAATTGATTGTATGTGAGTACTGGTGTATTTTTCAGTTCAGTGATTATGATGTGTCCAGATCAGATTATAATATGTCCTGTTGGCACTGCGATGGTATTGACTGGAATTTCATTGGTGTTTAATAAGTATCAGATTTGAAGCAAAGCGCTGTATCTTTTAATATTCCTGGCTGCCATGATGTATTTAATGTAGAGTTGATTATGAAATAAGGATATTCTTGCTGTCATGGAAAGAAAGTTGTTGTAATGGCCTTCATTAATTTTCGGGTAGCTTAGTTATTGGTGTGGCAGTGGTTT
Source organism: Luvunga scandens (assembly GCA_030449905.1). Taxonomy (NCBI): domain Eukaryota; kingdom Viridiplantae; phylum Streptophyta; class Magnoliopsida; order Sapindales; family Rutaceae; genus Luvunga; species Luvunga scandens. Next base: position 15,498,444 of record JASUUG010000210.1, on the reverse strand, counting down.
CTCTTTTATTAGGTATTGGGATGCTTATATTGATAGTTGGTTTACACAGAACAAATGCTTTGAGTTAAGGAACTGAGGAACTTGAATTTTGTAAACGTTGTTTGGGAAAAAAGTGTATAGACAATTCATCGGACCAAGGGGTAACTTGATTCAGATCGTTGAGGTCTTTTCTGTCCAATCTAATGGTGTTTTTGTTATATAATGACTTTCATTGATGATCATTTGAAGAGACTCTTGAGTCTTTTTGCACCTTCAAGAAGTGGAAAGCTCATACTTAGAGGCAAACAGATAAGAAAATTAAACGCCTTGGAATTGATAATGGTTTGTATTTGCAGAGAAAACCATTAGTTATTCTTTATTGAATAGACAAGCCTCTATTTAATAGAGGTTTTAAAATTAAGTGATGGCAACAGAAAACAGAAAATATCCCTAGAAACTAGGAAATAGGAAAAATATGATAAATCTAGAAGATTAGGAAAAAGAAATAATTCAAAAAACTTTCAAATTGCCAACATTCCCCCTCATGCTGGTGAAAAAATATTGATCATTCCCAGCTTGTCAATCAACTCTTCAAAGCTTGAATGTGTTAGTATGTCTGCAACCTGCAACTGTGTTGAGATATGTCCTCAATTTTTTCTTTGATAAAGTGATGCTCTAGTTTTACATGTTTAGTACGATCATGGTGGACTGGGTTGTGAGCAATACTAATAGCAGACTTATTATCACAGAACAGCTTTATTGGTGTAACACTTGATAGCTTAAATTCTTCTAGTAACCTCTTTAACCATGAACTTTGATAGAAAAAATCCCTACAAATGAATTAAAGTATTCGGTACCATTATCAGTAAGTATGAAGGATTTGTATCTTACACTGGAATTGCTTTTGAATCAGTTAAAATGAAATATTTGGAAGATAAGTGGAACTTCTGATTTTCCTTTTAGCAAATAAACCCAACAAACTTGTAAATGGTCATTAATAAATATTAGCAAATAACCTTGAATGAAGGACGCGGAAATGCGTATGACTCTGATTTTTGTCTGATGTCTAAGGTTTTTTCCTTGTGGCCCTTTTATGTCTATTGAATCTTTGTGACCCTAAATGTTCTTCAATGACCATAGGACACTGATGAGTATTTCTTGTTACATGAGTAAAATAGTAAAAAGTATGCAGTTGGAAGTATAAATCACAACTCAAGTGAGCAGCAAAACATTCTATTTTTTAACTTATTATTGATTAGTTACATAGGTCTGTAGATAAGAAGATGGAGAAGTAGCAAAAACATTGCAGTGTTGGTGTTGGGAAAGCGAAGAGATAGATTCTGCTGCATGATAGATATGCCTTTGCTTATTCAATTTCTCTAACAATATCTGTGGCATATACTATTAGTTTAGGAACCATTCAGGGTTGCTACAATGATAATCAAGCTACTAATATGACCATGTTAATTGTTGTGCAGGTTTAAGCACCACTTTGACTTTTTTGGGGTTTGCAGTTTGTGTAGTTACCTTAAGGGTTTTTGGAGGAGATGGCCAATTTTCTATGTTATTGGTCTTGGTATTATTTAAGCCAAGATGATGATTATTGTGATATGGTTTGAAAAAGGCTTTTGTTTCCTTGGTTGTCTGTATACGTCAACCATCAGACACATATTTATGGATTGTTGAGTTCTTGCTGCTTACAGAAAGAGTGCCAAAAGAATGTGTGACTGCATGCTTGTCAGATATGCAAGATGATGTGATCATTTCCTTCTGGGTTCTTTTTGTTAGTTGGTCCATCAACAGTATGTGGGTATCATATTGCATGCTAGATCTTCATCATTCTTGTAATATTTCGTAATGTATAGATACCCATTATAGTTTAATTCATTGGGCAAAGTGCAATATTTGGTGTAAATTTACTGGCATACTCTTTCATTAGAGCTTTACATAATTGATTGTTTAAATTCTTTGTACTTAATAGCCAGAAATTTGAAAATTAACTTTTAGAAGTTCTGCAGTTGAAATGGCTAAACCGTCTTGCCACTGTTAAAGATGATGGAACTGTACAATTTGAAGTTCCAGAAGACATCAAACCACAGAACCTCGATTTTGGAACTGGAGTTGTTTATAATGATGAATCTACTGACCAAGAACCTGTTGAAGCAGAAGATGTTCATGGTATACGTCCTCTTCATATAGTAATGCTTATTGTTGGAACGCGAGGAGATGTGCAGCCATTTGTTGCAATTGGAAAACGGTTACAGGTTATATGCATTTTCTGGTTTCGACACTACCTTTAGTAAAATGCTTCCTGATCTTCTGTGTGAATATGCTTTTTAGTTTGCAATCATACGTGGTTGCTGCATGACTGCAGTGCTTTCTTCTGTAGCTGGATCTGATAAAAGAGACAGCTTTATAGTATATGAAAAGAGCTAGTACTTGAAGAAGCTTGATTTTTGGATACCAGGCTTTCTGCTGCAGTTTTGTGCTTCTACTTTTGTTTTCATTTTCCTTGACTATATGATTTCAGGAAAATATGGCCTTTTATATGTTCTGCTTATATTGTTTATTTTTTCTACTTGCTCAATTCTAGATATTGATCTGAATTAAGCCATGTGATTGGAGTTGCAATGAGGTATTTGTGTTGGATTTGCAGGGAAGTTTAGTGGAGAAATTATTGATTCTTATTGTGTAATAAATATACATGCTCTACTGAATTTGGTGATTTTTTTCTGCTTCAAGTTGTCTTGAAGTATTTTAGTGTCCCAATTGCAGAAATGTTAAAATTATGAACTAGAGCATTAAAAGTTGATGTTGGTAGAAATTTGCATGCAGGAAGATGGCCATAGAGTTAGATTAGCAACTCACACAAACTTCAAAGACTTTGTTTTGGGTGCTGGATTGGAGTTTTTCCCTTTAGGTGGAGATCCAAAAATTCTTGCTGGCTGTAAGTGTTCTAATATTCTTTTAATTCTGTCACATTTTGTCCTACTTGTTTCATTATTTGACTTAGATTCATCTATTTATTCTGTAGCATGGTAATTCCTGAAATAGTTTGTATTTTGATAATTTTACAAACAACCTTTCTCATAACTGGTAGGAGAGTTTGAGCTTCTTTTCCCTAATATAGGGATGCCATCTTTCATTTTACATGCAGCAAAAAGAAGGAATCTACAAGCGAAGGAAATTAAAATCTTACTCCAACACAAATAATGAACACACTTCTAACCCAATTAACCACAAATAAACAACACACTTCTAGCCCAATTAACTCAAACAAGTAATTAAACTAAACTGCCATCAACTTGGGCTCCCTACCTTTTTTCTTCTGAAAAAAAGGAAGTAGTCAAACCAAACTCAAAAAGGACTATTGAAAAATTAAAATTAGACATTAGTAATCTTAGCGTGTCCTACATCAAATAACTTTAAGGTGTCCAGAAATTAAACTTTGTCAGCATCTGCTAAAGTTAATTTTCGTAATGGCTTTAGAGGCAACTGGGACAATTCTGTTTGTTATAGTTGCATTTAAGATCTTGGAGTAAGATTGAATATATTCAGGGTTGCGGAGGTGCTACTCTTCATTTGCTATTTGTTTTGGGCTTTTGGCTATAACTAATATAATTTAAAAATTTTTTTGCAACCTATGGTATTGTTTATATGACATACTGAATCTCTGTAACGCATCTGTAGTAATTGAATGTTGCTTTGTCCTCCATCTTCATTGTTTGTTTCCCTCAATAATATGCATGCATTTTAGATTAATTTAACGGTTATATCTTTAATATACCAATGTCATTCTTCAGAAAATGCTGGTTTTTGAATTGATTCAGTCCAGAACATGGATTCACAAGATGTGAGATTGGCAGCTGTCTGTGATCGATTTCCGTGAATTTCTTTTTGGTATATTAATGTGAAAAGATGCTGATTCCCCGGCTCAACCCTCATTGCTGTCTTCGTTTTCTTTTTTCTTTTTTCTTTTTTCTTTTTTCTTTTTTTCATTTTAAAGTTTCAATTTCCTACAAGGGTGTCAGAGTAGCAAGGAATTGAGAGGATTAGGTCTTACCCATTTTTATTCATGACACCTGACCATAAATTTGTGCTTTCTGGTTTTTTTTGTTTTTAATTTTTCTTATAATTCTTTTCTGTTTGATGTGATGTATATTTGTGGTTAACACTGTATTTTATGCAGATATGGTCAAGAATAAAGGCTTCTTGCCATCAGGGCCATCAGAAATTCCCATTCAGCGGAATCAATTAAAGGAAATTATTTACTCTTTACTTCCTGCTTGCGAGGACCCTGATCCTGAGACTAAGGTTCCATTTAAACCAGATGCTATAATTGCAAATCCCCCAGCATATGGTTAGATTCTTTATGGATTTTCCATAATGTATCCTTCTTTCATTATAAAACTATACTTTCGTTGTATGATGGTTAGGTAACTTAAAATGGATCTTGTAGTTATGTGACAACAGTTTATCTATTTTTACTGGTTGATAATCTTCTCTGTCAATCAGTAAAGTTCTTTACTGGTCAGATAGTGTGAAATTTTTGACTGGTTGATAATCTTCTTTTTCAATCAGTAATGTTCATTTACTGGTCAGATAGTGGGAAGAAGAACCCTAATAGTTTCAATGATATGTATTTTCACAAGTTCTGTGCTATGATAGCAACAGGAGACACAAACTACAGACTTTACTTGTAGATATACTGGTTCATGTACAGACTTTCTTAGCCTTGTTTTGATGAGGACAGCTAACACGAGCAAGCACTTGTTCAGGTCATACGCATGTTGCAGAGGCACTAAAAGTACCACTTCATATAATTTTCACCATGCCGTGGACGTAAGTGTTGTTTAGATGTGATAATGTTGATGCTATATGTATGTTTGAAATAAAAGCTTTCAGATTTGGCATTGGTAACATCTGTCTCCTCTTTGTCAGGCCAACTAGTGAATTTCCCCATCCGTTGTCCCGTGTTAAGCAACATGTTGCATATAGAGTGAGTCTTAATACACACACACACACACACACACATTAGTTTGAGTTTCAAAATTTGTTTTCTGATTGTAAATGTACATTGGTTTCCATACCCTACCACGTCAACATCATCCAAACTCTAAAAGGAATTGTACCTAATTCTTCATAGTATATGCAAACAAGTAAAAACAAAATGATCTGTCAACAGAGAATGTAAATAAAACCGCGAACTCCAATTTCTATACAGACATCCTTCTATTTAGCTTTCTCTTCACTCTCCCTGGTTTACAAGCTTCAGTTGAACTGCTTGTCTTACTTCCTAGAAATCTTTTGAGGACTACTTTCAGTTCTCCAATCATGTTTGTTTCACTCAAGCCATATATGACAAATTGTGGCTGCTTCACCTTCAAAATAGCCTACTGCTTTGCCTTTAACCTGAGTGTGTATCTCGTTTTACTTCGTATCCCACCCAACTATCGTTCTCGACATATCACAGTGGGATAAGAGTTCTTCCAATTGAAAATAATGATTATTTCTTGTTTTTTATATATATTTGAATTTTATATATTCATCTCTGTGGCAGCTTTCATATCAAATTGTTGATGCATTAATATGGCTTGGAATACGAGACATGATTAATGATTTTAGGAAGAAAAGGCTGAACCTAAGACGTGTCACATACTTGAGTGGATCATATAGCTCTCCTCTGGATGTGCCCTACGCGTACATATGGAGTCCTCACCTTGTTCCAAAACCAAAAGGTCAATACTCATATTTTTCAACTAAAATTTCTTGATATTCATATTGTTGTTACTATTAGGAGGATGTCATTCTAACCTGGTCTCGCCCTATTCTTTCCTGGCCTTGCCTTATTCTTTTCTCAGCAGACTGGGGACCTAAGATTGATGTTGTCGGCTTTTGTTTCCTTGACCTGGCTTCAACCTATGAGCCTCCAGATTCTCTTGTAAAATGGTTAGAAGATGGTGAAAAGCCTATCTATATTGGTTTTGGCAGCCTTGTGAGTTTCTTTCCACACTTCTATCATATTTTTTATTTGCATTTGTTGAGACATTCAGATAAGTATCAAATATTGTATTTGTTATTGGAAAATTCTTCATTTATGTGCTTACCACGCAGGGAATTATGAAGCCTTTGTGGCTCAAATTGGTGAAAGAAAAATAAAACTGTTGCTTCCAATTTCCATAACATCTCGGCTGGTTAAGTTTTGCTATTGCTTTAGTGGTTCTTTTCTATCTCTAAAGCTCGACTTAGTTCGCAAGGTTTTTAGTCAGATTCTAATCAATTTCTACTTTTTCCCCAGAAAACACTCTTAAAACCTTTTCATATGACTGCCCTTATAGACTACTGATTCTACAGATATAAATATTACAAAATTAGAACATATCTGTTGGAATAATAAAGATGATTGGAAAGGAGGAGCATTTTTATGTATATAAGTTATTTGTCACAGAAATCTTTCATATTTGTACCTGAGATACCCATTTTTCACATCAAATATTTATTTCCATTTTCTTTATTTCTACATATTCTTATTTTCAATTCAAATTAAGCCTGTTGAAGAACCAGAGAAGATGACTGAAATAATTGTAAAAGCATTGGAAATTACTGGGCACAGAGGCATCATCAACAAAGGCTGGGGAGGTCTTGGGAATTGTAAGTCTTGGTATCTATCTTGATTTCATGAAGCACATGGGATTGTAATTGCTGCTGATATTCGGGACATTGATGGTTATGGATGTGAATGCTTGATAATCCTTTTCCAGCGGCAGAATCAAAGGACTTTGTGTACTTACTGGACAATTGCCCCCATGACTGGCTTTTCTCGCGATGCCTTGCTGTGGTAACTGTCACTATATTTATTAAGTTTTATTTATTTATTTATTTTCCTGTAGTTGAAACTGCATGAATTGGTATTGCTTTGTTCGTTGAATTGTATTATCGTCCAGTTTATTTAGCACGTCATGATTTTTTCACTTAATAGTAGACTTATATGTGCTGTCATTACATGTATTTTTTGGAGTAAAGACAATGACTTTCTACACACTTTCATACAAATTGATGTAATAGTGTTGCATCATTGCCACATGGTAGCATCTACTGCCTTAACTTTGATGTTACAACTACCTCAATTCTTTTATGCCATATCAGTTTGTATTATCTAGTATAAAAAAAGTTTTTACTGAACACTTTTATGACACAATATTTTAATGTCGTATCAGTTTGTATTATTATTGTAATTTCTGTGACATTGTTTAGGTATAAATTTTTCAGGTTCATCATGGTGGTGCTGGAACAACAGCTGCTGGTCTTAAAGCTGCAGTAATTATTTTCTATTTATTATTTCTTCATGGACTTCCATTTTTTATTATTTCATTCACCAGTAGGTAACTCATTTCTTTCCACGCAACTCAGTGTCCAACAACCATTGTACCTTTCTTTGGAGACCAGCCTTTTTGGGGAGAGCGAGTGCATGCCAGAGGATTGGGCCCTGCACCAATCCCAGTTGAGGAGTTTTCACTTGACAAGTTGGTTGATGCTATAAAGTTCATGCTAGATCCCAAGGTAGCTCAAGTTGCTATAAAATTTGACTTTGCTGCATATGTTAAGCTTACCACCGTGTCAAATAGCAAGTCTGCTTCTGATCTATAAGTTGTTTCCCATTACTATCAGTATCTGTGAAAGCCCTTCTTAAGTTTGCCCAGCAATGAACCGGACCTCTTTTGGTATACTCTTTATACAAATTGTGCAGGCTTCAATCTTAACATTGACTTGCCTTGGCCCAGGTGAAAGAGCGTGCTGTGGAACTTGCAAAGGCCATGGAAAATGAAGATGGAGTTACAGGTGCCGTTAAAGCCTTCTACAAGCATTTTCCTGGCAAAAAATCAGAGTCTGAACCAGAGTTACCCCATTCTCACCGAGGATTGCTTTCCATTCGCCGATGTTTTGGCCACACATGAGTTTTAGTTGAGATTATTTACAGTGAAAATAACAGAACCAATTGCCTCCTTTCGAAGTCTGATTGTGATTCTTCTTATCTACTTCCTAATTGAGGTTGTTCACGGATACCCTATTTGTGAGCTTCAAATTGAGACTGGAAATGATTTTTGAGGTGGCATTGATCTCTCTCGGACCATTGAATGATGTGCATAAACTGAGAGTCACCGGAGAAGTTTAAAACATTGATATGTTGCCAATTTTGTAAGGCTGTTCTGCAAAGAGAGTTGTACAAGGGTTTCTGAGGTTTTACTGCTGAAAGGCTTGGATGGTTGATGGTCCGTGGGGCGTACTTATGATTCAAGGAGTGTTTTCTTCGTGTGCTCACATCCTTAGTACAGTTTGTGTGTTGTAAAATGTACTTTAATTCTCAGCGAGTCTTGCTGTGAGAGGCGCATGGTGGACTCTAACTAAAATTGTTTGGTAGGCACTTTTAAATAGTCTTAGTTTGCCAATCCTCGGGCTTTATTTGTAAAGTTGCTATTCCTTGGTAATCGAAGCCCAAAGATCTATGAACTAGCCCATGCTTGACCATCCAAGAAGACAAACGACCCTGCATCTTTTTTATCTCTCCCACATTTTGATTTCAATAATCACTTGCCTTGGATCGACTTCCAGACATAATTGCTCTAGTGAATAACTAAAGAAAATAACTAGATGGGAGATAGAAGTAGAAGAGAAAGAAACTAATTCTAAGCATCTCTCATAGGTTCACTAATCACTGGAATGACTGTTGGCAGGTTTTTTTGTATGTGTTGTTCGGAAAGAGGACTCAATGATTATTTGTTCGCCGGAACCAGAAGTAAAAATTTTGGTAGATAGGGATCCCATAAAAACTTCTTTCGAGGAATGGGCCAAACCGGGGCATTTCTTAAGAACCATAGCTAATGGACCTGAGACTACCACTTAGATCTGGAACCTACATGCTGATGCTCACGACTTCGATAGCCATACTAGTGATTTGGAGGAGATCTCTCGAAAAGTATTTAGTGCCCATTTCGGACAACTTTCCATCATTTTTCTTTGACTGAGCGGCATGTATTTCCACGGTGCTCGTTTTTCCAATTATGAAGCCTTGCTAAGCGATCCTACTCACATTGGACCTAGCGCACAGGTGGTTTGGCCAATAGTGGGCCAAGAAATATTGAACGGTGATGTGGGCGGGGGTTTCCGAGGAATACAAATAACCTCCGGGTTTTTTCAGATTTGGCGAGCATCTGAAATAACTAGTAAATTACAACTCTATTGTACCGCAATTGGCCCATTGATTTTTGAATTCAGTTCAGATGTGGGATACCTATCCAGAAGTTTTCGCAACTCAATCATGACAAGTCTATGATTTAGGCATTTAGCCTCTCTTACTTTAACAATTGAAGATTTGACAAAGAAAGCCTTGTATGTTTGTTTTTCTTTTGCCTTTTCTTCCATTCGTACAACCATCCCGATCATATTTCTTATGTTGTATGGCTTGAACATAGCCAGGATATCTATAAGGATTTGAAATGAGCAGGAGAAATTTCGTGCATATTGCCGTGAGTCGTGTTTCCATTGAAAGAACTGCTGATAGATGCATCTTCTTTCAACACTGGCATTATGGGAGGTTTTATTCTTCGCGTTACCATCATTCTTAATCCATTTGTCGTGTGGATTGTTGCTCCTGTTGTCATCTCAACCTGCACGCATATTGATCCTTTACATGTATCCGAAAAGTTTGCCTTAATCAATTGTGATAATTGATAATTAAAATCAAAGGCTTTGTAAAATTTCTCTGATATAGTTGTCTATAAAATAGTAAAAGCTCAGGATAGAGAAAACAATTGAGTGATCAAAGGCCCCCAACACTCTTCAAGGAAAAAAGGGAAATCAAAAGAAAGAAATGCATGTTTCTTCTTTGAAAGAGCTCTGACTAATAATAAACGCAAATTATTGGCAGATTCTTCACTTTTCTAGATATCCCTCTCTAACGTGAACCCTCTACTACCCTAACACATTAAAAAAGGACTGCCAGTTCCTAATACCATAACTCGCAAAAAAGGCAAGATTTTACTTCATCATCAGCTATGCTTCGACTCATTAACAAATATTTGTAACATACGACTCCCTTTCAGCCCAGACAAGGTCTTCCCCAAGAGAAGTAGAAAAATACCACAAATTATCTAAATGTTTAAGTTGCATTGAGATATCTGAAGGCAAAAAAATTGAAAAGAAATCCCTTTCCTCATTCCAAATCAAAGACATGAAAAGTCATCAATTTCATGCACCAAGTTTCCATTAACTCATTTGGCAATGATTTAGGAAAATTTAATGGCAATTGACTTACTTGAGGAGCCGCAAGTGCCATTTGAAAGTCAAATCGCCGAACAAGCATCGCAACTGCTACTATGTTCTGTTAATTATAAGAGTATAACGAGCACAACGAAAATGGCTTTATAAGAAAGATCCGAAATGGTTACAATGATCTAACAGTTTGTCACTGAAGAAATAACATATATACCAAGTAAAATAAATAGATAAATAAAGAATGTGCAAACTTCAGTACCAGGACAGTAAGTAGTCTATAAATATTATTAGTTAATGAAAAGGCCTATAAAACTACCAGTGGCAATGGAAGTACCTCAAAGGTAGCAAACATATCGCCTACGCATTTCCGTGGCCCTCCACCAAATGGTAAGTAACTAAAACAATAGATACTGGTATTAGTTATCTGTAAAGAGCAGGTATAACAATAAAAGAAAATGGTTGAACCCTGTTTGATTTGATTTATTTATTTTGATATTTTAAAAGGACCAAGAGTGAGTGAGAGAGAGAGAGAGATTACCGTAATGACAACAAATAGAAGTGCGTCAAACCAATAATGCCAATTCAGAAATTCAATTGCAAATTTAAAAGTAAAGCTATCCCTTTTTGCTTGCATAATCATAGCAAGTGACAATAGCTATAATCTCAATCCAAATGTGTAGGATTAAAAAGTTCATTGTTTATCTGGAAAAGCAGACTGTAATTTCTAATGAATGCCAAGGGAGACCATGAATTAAGTACACGTTCAAAAAAGGGAAGTCACTTTCTTATTATACTTTTAAGCGTTAATTATCCCTTGGTAACACATGTTTTGACAAACTCAAAAAAGGTGACACATATTTACAAATACTTGAGGGGATGACATTCCGTGAACTTTCGCCATTAACTTTGACGAGAATAGTAAATTAGTTACAAAATAATGTTCCTACCTCTACAATTTATTACGAAATAACATTGTATCCCTACAATTAGTTACGAAATGATGTTTCTGCCCCCTACTCATTTTTTATTTTTTAAATAGAAAAATATATAAAAAAATTTAATCTCAATCTAATTGATAGGGTATTTTTTTTGGTTAAATCAAACAATTTCTTTAAAAGAAAATTTTCTTGTTGAATCAAACTAATTTGTGAACATAAAGAAGCAGATCTCTTATGAATTTTAAAGCATTATATAAATCCAATACTTTTATCTCTTTGAATTTATAGGAAAAAAAAATCTATTTTTTTCCAATTTTGCCCTCGGCCGGTTGAAGTTAACTGTAAAAGTTAACGGAATGTCAACCACTCTAGTATTTTTCAACTATGTGTCACTAAAGGGTAATTAACCCAACTTTTAACATCCTAAACAAGTTTCTAACAATAGATAAGAAGATGGTAACAACAGTAAATGTAGAAATAAGAGGTAAACTTTTCCATTAGGCACCAAAGATTGCAGTACTGGTAAACTACCCCACGCCAATATGATAGGGCAGGTCTGGTGGAAAAAAGCTCAACCCCAGGATGAAAAAATTTTTAATATATGCTTTTAACGTCCTAGAAAATAGCATTAACCTATAGACTGATCAGGACATGTTCATTTTGGTAAATAAGACATGATTAAATTTGTAATACCAATTGATCATTCATTCTCATAAAATTAAAGCAAAAGGCATTCTTGTAGAAGACTACCATTGATACTTTCTCTTAATTTGATTTCACAACTGTGGTTCCCAAATTGCTAGATATTGACCTCTAGCAGAAATCATTCAACAAAATAGCTGATAAGAAACTCGGCCGAACTGTTTATAAGTGCAGCAACTAGATGAATAATGAGACATTATCCATAAAGCGCATCATCAAACACTCAATGAGTCAAATAGTACCAAATGCAAGTGAGCGGAAAACAAAATAACCCAACTATTAACTTAGATCTCTTTCACTAAGTTGATAACATACCAGTAAACTTGGTTTGTTTCATTCGGATTAGGTCCATCTAGAGGCCATCTTTCGGGATTAAATTTATCTGCATCATCCCAAATATGAGGACTACGATGCAGGTTCCAAACTGAAATAAATATATCTTCTCCCCTGTAGGGATAAATAGAGCAGCATTAATTACATAACAAAATAGAAAGTACCAAGATAGCAAAAATTAGAAAGGAGAGTGGGAGAATTAAAGAAAAGAAAAAAAAAAGGTAGATTCATGTGACAGCTAAATGCATTGTCAGGAGAAGAAAAAAAATTTATCGAGGAACCAAAAAGGAAACCTGAACAAGTTAAAAACTAAGAGCTGCTAATATGAAACTTCTATTTCCGTTAGTACTCCAACTGAGAATCATTATTTTCTTTTCTTAATTTAAAAGTAGATTTATAGAAGTGTCATATGGTATTGTGGTCAAGCATCATTTCGCATTAATTTATATAGTTTTTAATACAACACCACATCACAGTTTCGTCTTCAGTCATACATAAATGAAAGAATCTACGAAAAAGCTCAGAGGAGTAGAGTACTGAATGTTTACGACTAGAAAAGAGTAACAATGATGATGGATTTATCACGATATGACCTTTTTATTGGGTACTTTCCAAGCACATCATCCTCAAGAGAGCGACGAATTAGGACGGGTGGTTGTGGATATAGTCTTAGGGACTGCAAAGAATTTGAAAAAAAAAATTTAAATGCATAAACTGATGGATACACTTCAAAAAGATAAGAAAAAGAAAAGAATTCATCTTCTTACTTCATTAATGACTCGAGCCGTATACTTCAGTTTCTTCACGTCTTCAATGGTTGGAAATCGATCTCCTAAAATAGAATCAACCTGAAAAGTAATTTAAAAAGCAAAATGAATATAACAACATAGAATAAAAGATTCAGAAATAAGTTCAAAGCATATAAAAACTTAAGGCACCTCATCCTGTAGCGTGGATAAGACAGCAGGTTCCTGTAACCATCAGAGGACAAAAGCAATCATCTATATATATATATAGAGAGAGAGAGAGAGAGAGAGAGAGAATCACATATTTTGAGTTCACAAGAATAGATATATTGGTAAGAACATGCATTCCAAGTGCAGAATGATCCAATCATTTCATTTTTCATTTTTATTTTCTCTATTCTGATGATAGTCAAAATTAAATATGACCATAATGTATAACAGAAAGGCAAAGGAGTTTAGTGAGAAACAAAAATGCTGCGTGCAAGAAGGCTAAAAAAGCATGTCCATCTATTTATGGTATATATTTGATGTATAGAAGTATATATAGAGAAAAATAAGAGTGAAACTAATATAGTAGAATAGGTAAGACAAAAGACAAGAGTATCCAATGGAATAATAGGTTGTGTAATGACAAATTAACAAGTTACAGAAGTCATAAAATGGAAATGATTTTTATATGGATGCAAAATGATAAGGTGAGAACAAAAGCAAGGGATAAAAGAAAAAATAATGCCAAATACCTTGGATAGGAGATAAAAGGTCCATGTTAAAACTGCAGCTGATGTTTCGTGCCCAGCTATAAGCAATGTCATCAAGTCATCACGGAGCTGTTTACTAGAAACCTATAAACAGTCGCACAATAATGTTCAATTGCTTGTGCCAGCAGAGAGCATGCTTAGGAACTAATAGTACTTACATCATCTCCTGATGCCAATAGAAAGTGGAGAATACTTGGATCTTGTTCATTCATGTATTCCTCATGAAACTGCAGCTCCTCTTCATCTACCATCCTCTGCAGATGCAGAAATTACATAATAACCAAATCAAATTTAGCGGTCATGTAAAGCCAAGAGCCACAAAAATAATAAAAAATAGGGCAGGCCTGCAAGCTAACCAAGAGGATATGGTACACATACAACCAGACAATTGACAGATTTGCCATTCAATATGTGACAGGAACGCAGTTGAATCACAAGCAAGACTCTACTACTCACACAGGAGTGTAAAGATGAGCATAATACCATCTATCATTGTAATCAGCTTCATGGACTCTCAAAAAATATGTACTACTTATTTTAAACCTAACAATTTTCAGTTCCACCAACAGGAAAATTTCAGAAAAACAAGAAATTAGTTAGTAAAGCTTTTCCATTTAAAATCTAATACCTTTGGTTTTTCTGTTATCATTTCCTTGCCCTCATTTCTCATAATAAATCAGATGTGCAAGTGGAATTAAAAAAGCTCCAAATCATCTAACTTGTATCAGTAATTAATTGGAAATTTGCAAAATAAAATAAAATAATATTTCCAAAAACAACTGTAAACAATGTAATTTTAGAATACACCTGATATTAGTTACTATATCTGGGGAAGGGAGTTGCAATATGAATCATACCCACCCAAGACATAGTTGCTGTTGACAATTTGAAAGCTTTTAGAATTATTATTTTTCTTTATCTTCTAGTTTTTCATATTTTTGAGAGTTCCAATCCACAGGTGGCTCATGAGAGTTCCACCCATACAGGTACTGTAGGAGATGGACATTCAGAAGTGTCCAGTGAAGCCTCTCCACAAACTGCAACTTTGCAAACATCAATTTAAGTGTCAATGACAGTCATGCTCTTCAAATAACGCAGCATAGTTCAATGGAACCAATTTTTTAGAGTGGTCTCAATCTGTAATGCTTGTGATTTGAGGGAAAAGAAGAATTGGTTATCTAAGAGGAGCAACAACCACCCTGAAGGAAGGAGAACCTGGCTTTCAGACATGGGAATCTAAAAGCTATATGGTGATGGCATGGCTGGTCAATTCCGTGGATCCCAAGATTGGCCGAAGGGACTTGTTTAAAAGACAACCAAACAAATTAGGGACACTGTTCGAACACTATTCCGACCTAGGGGATTCTTCTCAGTGGATGAGGTCGTGTAATAATAATTACAGGAGAGAGAGCTAACAAAGGAACTATAGTGTGCACAGTGACAAATTTCGGGAAGTGTACATGATGATAAGGTATCAGCTTCAGCCCCCAAGAAATACAAAATTGTCTATCATAACTTTGTCGCTTCTGATAATCAGTCCATTTATTTTGTTTTTAATTTTACCTTATTTTAGAAAGTAGATAAGTACTTGAGAGTGGACAAATTAACAAACATGCGCATCGAGAATTGCATAAACACTTCTCAGATTTTTGAGATTCGTGAGCTGATCTGGTGAAAGTGGTTACTAGAAGAACTAAGGCTGACAAGTGTTACACCAATGAAGCCGTTATGTGATAACAAGTCTGCTATTAGTATTGCCAACAAACCAGTCCACCATGATCATACTAAACATGTAGAAGTAGACCAACATTTTGTCAAGGGAAAAATTAAGGAAGGAATTATTATCATGACATATGTCTCAACCAAGTTGCAGGTTGCAAACATTCAAGCTTTGAACATTTGACTGACAAGCTGGGAAGGATGGATATTTTTTCACCAGCTTGCTGGGGAGTGTTGACAATTTGAAAGTTTTTGAATTATTATTTTTCCTTATCTTCTATCTTCTAGTTTTTCATATTCGTCCTATTTCTTAATTTCTATGGATTTCTGGGTCTTTTGTTACTGTCGCTTTATTGGAAAACCTCTATTAAATAGAGGCTAGTCTATTCAATAAAGAATAACCAAGCATTTTCTCTGTAAACAGTTGCACATGTAGCAACAGATGTATGTAACAAAGTACATTTGACATATTGCAAAAAAGAACTTTACCTTGCATATTGCAATTAGATCATCAAGTGTATCATTAATCAATTTGAGGGCTGCATTGACCTTCTTTAGCCTTGGTGAAATGTCTTTCCATATAGGAATCTCCCAGACAGGAATTGGTGCAACACTTCTATCTTCCGCTTCTCTCAAAACTGTGTAAACAGCCTGCACTAACCAACACGAGACGTAATAATGTGAATCTTCAGTAGGAACTCAACTTCAATAAAACAACTATCAAGATCATTGACAGAAAAAAATTAGCAAAATCTTCAGCAACTACAACATAGTACCTCAACTATGCCTGTATCATTTGTAAGTGAATCAAAATCATAATTAAATACTGCCTTGCCAATGATATCCAACGTCAAACGGGAGAAAAGAGACTCCATCTCTACATCTTCTCCTTCAGATGCAGCAGTATCAAGTTTCTTGCAAAGCCTATCCGTTGCTTTTCCAAATAGATCGATCATAGCAGCTACATACTGCAGGTAAATAAGGATGAAATCAGTGGAAGAAATAGGTCAATTCAAACATTTCCTAGAAAAACCGTATCTGTGGATTGTCTCATCATGAGGTAGCTTAAGACATCTTCAAGCAG
Source organism: Luvunga scandens (assembly GCA_030449905.1). NCBI lineage: Eukaryota > Viridiplantae > Streptophyta > Magnoliopsida > Sapindales > Rutaceae > Luvunga > Luvunga scandens. Next base: position 15,481,913 of record JASUUG010000210.1, on the reverse strand, counting down.
AAAAATGGAGATATGATATGTTTAGCATCTGGCTAAAAAGTTTGAGTAGCTGCCTAGAAGATGTGTTTCTGTTACTTAAATGCTTTGTCCAATAGTATGAGTATCGTTTTTGCTATTCCTTCTCTTGTTACAATTATGCCAAGTGCCAACTGTTGGTTATAATAATGACATTTTCTTCTAACCATTTCCGTCCATCTTTTAGCAGTATCTGTATCTACTGATCCAAAAAAATGATTGATGCAATGCTGGGATTTATAAATGTCAAATCCTCATATAATGCTATACCTTTTGATGCAATGCTGGGACTATTGCACGACGTCGAACACGCCATATCTCCCCATCTGCGGGGATCAGTCCCTTCCCCATGACAAACTCCAGTATCTCTGCCAAAATACCCTGCAAATTAAGGAGTTAGGAGAAAAAGTTAAATGCATCTAATCAACCATAAAAGCAGGAAGTAAAAAGGTGTCCTAGAATAATAAATAGCCAACCAGCTTACCTTTGAGTATCCCTTTGAATTGTCTTTCAAAATATGTTTAGCAATGGAAGGATCAGATACAATCAAAAACGACTGCAACAAAATCAACCAGCAAAGAATTCAAAAAAGCCAATTATGTCCCCGCCTTCTATTTATTGGACTAAATATCATTCCTTAAATAACATGGAACTCTCTATCCTAATTAAAGAAACAAACCTTTGGTCCAAATGTCAACCTGAAAATTCCACCATATGTGAGGTAAAGCTCATACAAGGGGATGAAAAAGGCCTCACTGCGGATAGCACTGATTACCCCTTTCACCTCTGGAATCTTTGGGTAGTCTTCATTGGCTCCAGTCATATTAAATAAAGCTTCCAAAATCTCATGCGGAATGCCCAATTTAGACAAACCATTCCTCAATCGTGATGGAAAACTATGACCCAAAACCAAAAAGAAAAAAAGAATCAAATTCAAAAACTAAATATAACTTATATTCAAAGCCCAAGCATAGTCATCTGCTCCTTTATGATTCGACAAGTGAAATGAAAGTTTATTTTCTTGCTAAGCATATTCATCTGCTCATTTATGCGTACCCAAATGGACGTGTAAAATGAAACATGAAAAATCTGCTACTTTTTGAAAATCTAAGCATATCTAATTGAAAATAATTGTAAAAATGAAAGCAGACCCAGAAAGTAAAAACTAAATATAAGAAGAAGGGGTTGGTTCTCGAGTTTATTAAAGGAAAAATCATCATACCCAGATCGCTCAACTGTAAATTTTCCGGAAGCAATGCGAGCAGACAACTCAGCTCGCCGTTTCTTCTCAAGAAGCCGCTCCTCCCTCTTCACGCCATTGTCAGCTGACTCAGGCTCTCTCCCATTTGTAGAAGCGCAATTGATGCTACTAAATTTAACTGATCCTACAAAAATCAACAAAAAAAAATCAAAATCAAAATAAACCGCTAAGTTAATCAGCTAAGAATTCTTTTGTTAAGAAGAAGAAGAAGGACCAATGGACCATTTTAATAAGCTGAGAATTCTCTTATTAAGAAGAAGAAGAAGAAGGACAACTGGACCATTTAGCTTAGATGATTTGAATGTACTGAAGCGAAGATTGACGGACGAAGTGAGTTGAAGTAAAGGGGAACTGGCAGCCATGGAAATGAAATCCAAGAACTTTACCAGCCTCCTTTTCTTTTTCTTTTTTTTTTTTTTTAAATTATGGAGTTAGTTATATATGCGAGTTACTGTTTTTGTTGGAGAAAGAGGTGATAACGCACCAAGAATGAGGCGGTCTCTGTCGCTACAAAACAGGTGGGAATCTTTTGAGTTTTGAAATTCCTAGAAAAGCATATAAATTTATTTAAATTATTTTGCTGTAAAAGGTATTACTTCAACTTCAATCATTGATTTTTCAATTCAAGTTCGTTTGAGGAAATTGAACCAGATGACTGAATAGTTGGTTTATTATACATATAGATTTATTATAGAAAGTAAGAAAACAAATAAAAAAAAGTGATAATATTTTCGCTCTATAATTTTTGTAAATTTAATGAAATAAAATTAAGTACATGTTTGATATGACTTATATACTGGTTATAAGTACTTATTTAATTTCATAATATCTTTTTAAATTTTTTTTGTTGTTGTTTGATAATTTTTTTAGTAGAGCTTATAAATATTAAATAAGTTATTTTACTTTTATTAACAAAAACTCAAGTTTTGGACTTTTAAAAATAAAGGTTGAATAAATTTTCTAAAACATTAAAATATGTAAAATATCATTTACTTATTTAGTAATCTTATTTTATTTTTTCATAATATAAATGTTCTTATTAACAACTTAAAAATTAAAATTTTTTGATAAAACTTCACTTAATAAATTTTTTTTTGAAAAACTATACCAAATAAAACTTGTACGCTTGAACTATTAGATATAAGAGTTCATGTTTTATTGGGGTAGTTTGATCATTTAATATTATAAGGTAAACTAGTTAAATAAAACTTATCTTAAAAGCAATAACTTTAATAGTCAAAAAATAAGTAATTAAAAAAATTATAAAATGGATTTTGTTGATTAATTGTTTATACTTCTTGTTATAAAAAGGATTTGTATATTTTAAAGATAATGTGAAATTGTTATAATTGATTTTGAAAATGGAATGGTTTTACAGGAATAATACAGTGAAAATATCTCCACCCGTGAAAGAAATGAAAATTGAATTAAAACTTGTACTGTAAAGTGGTATTTTCAAGAAGTTTACGCAACTTTGTTTGGTGGATGTAGCCGGTAGCCCATCACGAGACTCATCAGACTTGACTTATTGTCCTTCTTCATATCTCATGTGATAGTCTAGTTTTTGTCCTCCATTCATTGAATACCAAATGTTCGGGTCATTTATTGTAACCTTCTAAACATTTGCCTAGCTAACTCAATTCCATCTTCTCAGCACCCATTGGCCTCCAGCTTCATTCTTTCTCCCCAAGCACCGTTTTGTACTCTTTTCAGTAGATTTTGTTCAATTATCCTGTACATTAAGCATGTAAGCTAGCTTTTGCACATTTAATTTACTTGTAGGTTCCTAAATATTTGCCTAACTCATCTTCATAACTAAACTTTCACTCTGCAATGAAATTGTCCTTCAACACAAAACTGATCATTTGTTACAAACTTCAAAGTTTAAACCTGTAAGCCTGATCAAATTGCCGTCCTCATACATATGTCCGCGATATTCTTGCTTACATCTTATCACTTTGGTTGCCACAAGTCACGACTACGGTACCTTAACAAGATCCTTAAAAGATATAATAAAGGCTTTATCGGTATGAGGCCATAGGTGATCTGACAAGTCAAATGCAATTTGTAATATTAAAAAACTCATGGACAAGTTTGCCCTAAAATTTATATTTTAATACATACAATGCCCTTGACAAGAGTCTAAATCGTGGTCACACATTTTATTACTGTTTGCATGGAACAGTTACAAACACGTGCACATATAATGAAGGCTTTGACACTATCTACCCAAAACTCATATGAGTACATATTTTCTCAAATGGCTCCAAAAGCTTATCACTGCCAAATACTCGTTTAGAAAATGACTCCAAAAGCTTATCACTGCCAAATACTCGTTTAGAAAATGACTCCAAAAGCTTATCACTGCCAAATACTCGTTGCTTCTCTAGTCCTTTAAAACTTCTCTCACTCATATGAACCAATACTAAATGCTATATTTTGCTTTTATTACCAACTTGATCCGAAACGCTTACCTCACCAATATCTACTACAACATCCCTAATTGTTAACCAGATAGTTCTTGAACTAATTTATAAATTTTGAACTCTCTTAACTAAGTAGATTTTTTTTTTTAAATTACAAAACCCAACAAAACTATGAGCGACTATATGATTAAAGCAAATAATATCTACTTGAGTGGACTATTGGCACCCCTCCAAGTACTTCTTAAAACCCCTTTGATTATTTTATAATTTTAACATTTATTAAAATTACATAATAAGATAATTTTTAATTAAACTCTCACTCAAAAGTTAAATAACTTTTTTCCTTAAAAAAATCTAACATTTTTAGAAATAAAAAAGGTTGCTTGTTCCTCTAATTTTCAGCTAGAAATTTGCCACCGGTTGCATCAATGAAGAGAAAAAAAGTTGTATTTTTTTTTTTTAATGGAAGAAATCTCTTGTTGAAATGGAGTTTATTATTAAAAATAAATAAAAATTAGACAATAGGATTTGCACTAATAAATTTTTATTAAGGGTATTTTTGTTATCGATAAAGGTGTTAAAAGAATTTTCTAGTTTTTAAAAATAGTTTAATGGGGTAAATAAAGAAAAATGATGTTAAGAGATATTTAGAGGGATGCCAATAGTCCCACTCCATCTGCTTGATTGTTAGACTTGGGCTATTACAATTGGTATGCGATGAAGGGTGACACAAAAGCATGTATTTTGACTCTATATATTTTTTATTTCCCCATAAAGTGTATGCTTGTAATAATAGGGATAGAGTTTTCTCAATTCCAATCGATTGGGTATACTGTGTCGATGCTTTTAAGCAATACATCTAGAAATACTTGTTCACTACAAGAAAAAGGGTGATAGGTAAAAACTATCATCTTAAGGGATAGATGACGGTTATCCCTATCGTCATTGTAGTGAGTGTCAAGAAAAAATGATAGATAAAACCGCCACAAGTTGTGATAAATTTTACCTGTCATAATTATGTCGTGCTACTTATGAGAGGGAAATTATTTTTTATTTTTTATTTTCAGTTTTTTACAAATTTTTGTATTGTAATTTTTTTTGGGTATCAATTGTGTTATGACTAGTATTTTCTATTACAATTTTGTGAAACAATTTATTATTTATTTTAAAATAAAAAATTTATTCAATTTTAGCTTCCTCAATTTAAAATTTAAATTATAAAAAATTATATGAAAGAAAATAAATTACTAAATGCAATTAAATCCAAAACCAATGAACTAAATTAGTGAACTTTATTGTCCATAAAAATATCCAAAGTACTTCTAAATTCCGAAAACATGCAATTCAAACTTTACATTACATTAGTTAATCAATATTCCAAATTCAAGCAAATAGGCAACAAAGGCCAATCCAAAACCAAGCAAAGTACTCAGCATTCAACAACATCCAACGTCAAACTAATGCAAAATGTAGTCTTCCAACAGCCCCAAAACCAAGACATGAAAATTCGTCAATTTGGCTATTCAATCCATGAACTAATTAATTAACTAATTAATTAATCAAGTAAGATAGCTTATGTACTTACACTGAAATGGATGTGGCACATTAGATTAGCAACAATGATAGGTGAGGCAGCAGTTGAAGCCCAAACAGTAAGAAGCCACAAGTCACACCTTTAAGTTCTTTTAATCTCTTCTAGCTGCCACTAATAATAATTATTAAAAAACAATTCATATTAATTTATTCAAGTCTCAATATAAGTATATAACTAAACATAGGGTTCAAGAGTTCCAAGTCTTAAAAGTTGCAAACCTAAGAAAGTTGTTATAGCAAAGACCATTAATTAGAAGTTTATTGAACTTCATTATTCATCACAACTAATGGACACATGAAGATAAAGCTCATAACAAATAAATATACCAAGTCACAGTGCCAATTGAACGGCCTCATAAACCAATCATAGAGGCATTTCCATCGGCCCGCAAGTAATCAATCACAGCCTTCAGATTGTCTTTCTGAAAAACAAGCCATCAACTTTAGATGGACCTTAATTACAAGAACAAAGTTTAACAAGGAAACAACTTTGCCGTAGATGAACCATCCCTAAATTACCTTCTTGAAATACTTTATTCCATTGGTGCTTGTCCATATCAACCTTATACTTAGCATTGACAACCTTTAAGTGAGTTCGCACGTCAGCATGAATCTATAGCACCTTCTTGGCCATATTATTCGTTGCTTTGTTTCCTTTCCCTACTATTGGTGGCATTACCGCTAGATCACAAACGTGACATGGAGGACATGTGTAGGCAATATAAAAAAAAAAAGGATCTAACCAGTGGATGAATTCATCCTATTATTGTAAGCAAACTTGATTTGAGGCAATGCAGCTTCTCGATTCTATTGCTTGTCACCACAAACACAGTGAAGTATGTTGCCCAAAGCGATTGACCACTTTTATTTATCCATCTGTTTGTAGATGAAAAACACTATTAAACTACAATTGTGTGCTAAACTTGTGCTAGAGATGAAGGCAAAACATACTAATGAACTTCACATCCTTGACAAGAATTATAGTTTTTGGAACATCATACAAACTCAACACCTTTTGAAGAACAAATATGCAATTGAGGAAGCATCTTCGGTTTTCTTACAAGCAATAAAATATTCTATTTTTAAAAATCTATCAACCACAAGATAACCCAACATGAAATCCATGGACAAGACCAATCAAATATTTTCTAAAATAGGCAATGGCATTAATAACCCTGTGTTTTGTGCATGTCTCTTGCTTTCTTGCCAAATTCGACATCGTTACACAATCATGTGCACATCATTATTCAATTTTGGCCAATAATATCACTCCTCTATTAGTAGAATTAATAGAATAGATAATATTAGATATTGTTCTAGTATCGAACTAACCCAATCCGATTAGGTTAAGCTCTAATCGAAGGGTGATTAAATCTCGTTCTAACCCAAATGACTATATGAGAATTTTAATAAAGCATTGAGCAAGATTAGATGTTGCACTAACCCAAACGAGTCTACAAGAGAGATTTTTGATAGACAATCCGAGAGAGAATTATAAAAGAGAGTTTTATTGAATAATTAAAGCTAAAGTTATAAAATTAACAATAATACTTCTCCATTTATAATAGAGGAAATCTATTTCTCTAAGTTAACTTAACAAGGAAATTAAATCGCATATATAATAGAAATAAATGACTACGACACATACCATAATTCATTCTAATTAAAATAGAAAATTCTAAAGTAATAAAAATTTTAGAATCCTAAAATAACATCCCACATCATTTTTCCCCTCACTTGGAAAAAAAAAGGGAAATTATCCACCGACCACTTGTTTTTTCATATTTTTTTCAAAAATACACAATTCTTGATCTTTTTGGCTGAATTCCATATGAAGTTACATTTCTTTGCATTTTTCCACTTCTGTCTATTGATCATTAAATATTTCGTTAGTTCTCTTAACAAAATGATGGTTTTACCCCCAAATATAAAATTACAATTTCAGCCTACAACATTAATTTGGGGGGCAAAACTGTCATTTTGTTAAGAAAACTAACGGAATCTTAACGATCAACAGACGGAAGTAGAAAAGTGCAAAGAGATGTAACTTCAGGTGGAATTCAGCAAAAAAAGAGAAAAGAATTGTGTATTTTTTAAAAACTCTGAAAAAACAGGTGGATGGTGGATAATATCCAAAAAAAAAAAAAAAACTCGTCCTCGAGTTTGGTTCATGTAACTCCTCATCATATGGATGATATTCAAATAGGTTACCAGGTTGAAAGTGTGAGAGACATTCTAGTTTTCTGGCAACTGTAGCATATAAACATTATCATTAATTTTTCTTACCACTAAAAAAGGGCCATATTTATGCTTTTCCAACTGTGCACGAATACCAGAACAATTTCACCGTACATGAGCCATCTCTAAATCACTTGCCTGAAATACTTTCTTCCATTGGTTCTTGTTTGCATTAGCCTTACACTTAGCACAGGCAAAGTGAGATCACAGATACAGTGCCTTTTCTACCTCATTATCCACTACTTTGCTTCCTTCCCTAACTAATAGTAACTCAACTGCTAGATCACAAACATGGTAAGTAGAATAAGTGTAGACAATTTAGAAAAATGGGGTGTTGCTAGTGGATCGAGTTACTATATTATTGTAAGCAAACTCAACCTGAAGTAATACAGCTTTCTAGTTATGTTGCTTTTCACCACAAGCAAAACGCAACATGTTACCTAATTGATCACCTTTATTTATCCATCTATTTGTGGATGAAAAGCACTGTTGAACCACTACTGTGTGCTGAACTTGCCCCAAAGATGACGCCAAGGCTTGCTAATAAACTTTACATCCCTATTAGAAGTTATAGTTTTTAGAGCATTATGTGAACACACCACCTCCTGATAGAACAAATATGGAACTAAAGTAGCATATTCAATTTTCTTAAAAGCAATAAAATGTGTCATCTTAAAAAATCTATCAACCACAACCAGTACAGAATCTCAACTAGTCCTTTTGCGAGGCAACCTAACACGAAATCTATGAACATGAGTAATCAAATATTGTCCCAAACAGTTAACAGTTGTATAAACTTATGCCTTGCGCATGATGTATGCCTTCTTGGCAAATCCAACACCTCTGCACAATCTTGCGCACATCTCTATTAAATTTCAGCCAATAATATCGCTCCTCCACAAGTGGAATTGATAAGATAGATAGCACTAAATATCATTCTAGTACCGGACTAAGCCAATGCGATTAGGTTAAGCTCTAATCGAGGGGTGATTAAGTCTTGTTCTAATCTAAATGACTCAATGAGAATTTTAATAATGCATTAAGCGAGATTAGATGATGCTTTAATCCAAATGACTCTATAAGAGGGTTTTTTTATAGACAATCCCAGAGGGAATTGTAAAAATAAATTTTATTGAATAATTGAAGATAAACTTATGAAAATAATGACAATACCTCTCTATTTATGATAGAGGAAACCCACTTAAAAAAGGAAATTAAATTGCAATTATAATAGAAATAAATGACCAAGACACATACCATAGTTGACTTTAATTAAAATAAAAAATTCTAAAATAATAAAAAGTCTAGAATCTTAAAATAACGTCCTATATCAGTATACATTATATTTGGTCCTGCATACTTGATTGAATACTCTGGAAGAGTTATAATCAATCAAATTCTCCAAAAGATATATAATATTGTTAGCAAGTAGAACAAGAATAATGTATTTTGAATGCCTTATATTTAGTTAGATCCAAAAGAATTTGATGCATTTTAAAAGGTATATGCTCAAATGGATAGCATATTGAGATTTAAGTATAAATACTATGAAGGCATTGAATACAATAATAGAGAAGCTATAAATCTTATCAACTAGGTTTATTATAAATAAAAGCTACACGGCGTAATGAACAAGAATTTCATTCATCCAAAAAAAATTATATTGTGGCATGATTGCACTGGACACCCAAGATCTACAATGGTGAGTAAAATTATTGAAAAATTCCTCATGGACATCCATTAAAGAATTAGAAGATTCTATTGTCCAATAAGATTGTTTGTATTGCTTGCTCACAAGGAAAATTTGTGGTTAAACCTTCTTTTTCTAAGGTTGGTCATGAATATCTATCATTTTAACAAAAAATTCAAAGAGATATTTGTGGATCAATCTATCGACATAGTGAACCATTTCATTACTTTACGGTTTTGAATGATGCATCTCAGTGGTCGTCACAAGTTTGTTTGTTATGCGAATATAATATTGTGTTTAATCATTTTATAATGTTGATAGCTTGAGCCTCTGTTGGGTCATGAGATAATTTTTCCATCATTAGAGAACGGCAAGCTTGTCGAAATAGGGCATGAATTGTCCTAGAAAGTTCTTTCACATTATCTCAATTAGATCCTCGTTCTAGTTAATATGAAAATAAAGTATGGAGGATAATATTTTTATAGTAAATTGTAAACCAATTATTGTATGCATATTTAGTAAAAAAAAAAAAAGTTACCTAGTCACATATTCTAGATAGTAATACACTAACCTGAGTGCTTGTTCTTGCTTAACAATCAACTGTATAAGAAGCTAATGAAATTATTTATTACATATCAAATAAATATTAGATCACGTGGTTCCAAAGACAATGTTCCCTAGAACAGAAAAATGAAAAATTAAGGTCCTATTGAAAATGAAGCTTGAACTATAAATATACTTATATTATTTGCATCACAGTTCTAAATGAATTGATGGTCCCTAATCCATGAAGTAACAATAACATTCTAAATGAATTGATGGTCCCTAATCCATGAAGTAACAATAACATTCTAAATGAATTGATGGTCCCTAATCCATGAAGTAACAATAACTTCTAAAAAGGCAAACAAATCCAGAAGTAGTGATATTTCTATTGACTATACTAAGGGTAATATCTTTAAAGATGTTTGGTCCTTAATGAGACCAAACACCCTGAAAGACCTTTTGAAGAGGTACATACCCAAGATGAGGCATAAGCCCTTAAAGTGGTTGGACATACAAAAAAAATCTATAAATTTTACAATGAGAAATATGTATAATCAAACTTAAATTATCATCAATGATGTGTTTATTTTATAGTAGCTATTGACATTGCAAATAATCATAATTTGCAAATGGTTGATAGATAGAGACAAAGGCATGACTGACCTAAGTGAACAAAAGCAATTTCAATAAAATTGACGTCTCATCTAAATATGAAGTTTATGGACCTATAGTCTAGACACCTGAAGATGTGAATCTTGTTGGATATAAATGGGTATTTGTGAGGAAAAGTAATGAACATAATAAAATTATCAGATACAAAACATGCATGACTAGTTGTACAAGGTGTCCTGTAAAGACTTGGCATTAATTATGAGAATATGTATTCTCTAGTAGTAGATACTATTATATTTCGACTTTTAATCAGTTTAGCAATCTCTAAAAGATTTGACATGCATCTCATGGACATAGTAATTGTACATCTATATGAGTCACTTGACACTAATATTTACATGAAAATCCTTGAAGGATTTAAAATTTCTCAAGTATTTAAATGAAAGGATCAAATATGTGTTCAATCAAGCTACAATGATCCTTATACAAATTAAAATAATCTGGACGCATGTGGTACAATTGTTTGAGTGAATATTTCATTAAAGAATAATACAAAAATATTTGCCCATGTGTGTTTATTAGAAAATCTAAATCTAGATTTGCAATGTAGCGATTTATATTGACAAAATGAACTAAATTGGAATTCCTAAAGAGCTCCCAAAAACTGTTGAAGATTTAAAAAAAAAATTGAAATAAAAAAAGCATAAATTACATCCAACGGGATCTCAATCATTCCCAAAAGTGAATGTAAGTACACAAACTAATAATGGATGCAATCAATTAAATAAGAGAAAGTGTGGTTATTACCCTCATAGTAGTCATAGGCAATCAGGATAGTGGAATAATAAAAATAAATGCGACCAAAAGTGAAAAATGCAGTTGGATAATAATGCAGAAATGAAAAATGTTAGATATGATAATAAAGAACTTTGTTATTGGTGTGGAGGAAAAAAATATTGGTACATACTTACATTATGGATAAATATTTAGTAGATCTTAACGAAGCATCTAAGAAAGAGAAAAGAAAATTTGACACTAATTTAATTGATAACTCAAATCTTGTTAATCTAACTTATCTTGATGTCTTCGATTTCTTTAAGGACAGAGAATCATCTCAGCCTACAGATCGAGCATAAAGCAAATGGAATACTTATGTATCAATTAGCTTATATTAGAAAAAGTCTTAAAGTGTTTCACTATGGATAATGTTCATCTATTAAACACTTCTATGATAATTTTGTCTTTCAACCTTAAAAATTGGATCCATTTCGACTTAATGAGGATGACAATGGGATTTTTGCTCTAGAAATACCATATCTAAATCTCATCAATGCTTTATTGTACCTAGCTCAGTGCACTAGACCCAACATTGCACTCTTTGTGAACTTGTTGCCAAATTTTAGCTCAACGCCAATAGCATGATATTGGAATGGCATACATCAACTCAATGAAGTAGCAATTAATACATGACTTTTGAAAACACATTTCATAAAAGAAAGCATATTTTACATATAAGAGTTTCTACAATTATATTAGATAAATGTGCATTGTACTCTTTTCATTCAACTAAGTTTTGTCCAATTAGGTTTTACTAGCAAGGTTTTAATAAGGCAATATTAAGCACATCAAATAATATCTTTACATTGTATGTAAATAAATGGTAAATCCAAGAGGCAATCTTACAAATATAGTGGGTTCACGACTTTGTAAAATTATTATAACACCCACCCCACCAACTATATATACATAAACAATACTCAAAGAAATTGTTTGTCGGCTTTGTTGCTTACAATTTTAATTGTGTACTTTCATATTTTTGTAGCTTCTTCTCCAATTGAAAAGAATTTTTCCTAAGATTTGTAATAGACATAAAATTTATTCAATAAGCCTACATAGTTTACAAAAAGAAGAGGTTCTTCTAAAAAATCATTCATAAAATATATGTTTTATTACGAGACATTCACGTTGCCTAGAAACCGTTTGGTGTGCTTTTTGTGTCATGGGTTAACTAACAAAACTCAACAATTAACTAACTCACTAAACACAACTTAAACACATCATAAAATCATGTATAAAGTTCTATAACATTCTAAAATCATGCAAAAATAAGACTTTTAATAGAACACAAAGACAGAAAATCTACTAGAGCATAGAGAAAGTGAGACTTATCAATTGTTAAAACTTCTTCTAAGTAAGAGTTTGAATCTTAGGTATGAACAAGGAGTGATGAGTAGTTGAGAGAATAAAAATGTCGTTATGAATTTAAGGTAATAAAAGAGAGAACAAAAAGTGTGAATTTACAGAGAACCATAAGAACCTTATTAACTATGGAAAGAATAAATCTTTCCAAGATTATCTTATGAATCCTAGTTAGGGATCTAACAATCTTTATTAATAATAAAATTATGCCATTATTTAGAGTGTCAAATGAAATCAAAAAATTCTGGAATTTTAAATGGGGCTTATAATATATGTCTAGCATTCCAAGTTTTAATTTCATAATTTTCTAATTAATTTATCATTTTATAAAAATCTCAGAACCTATATTGTTTAATTAAGGCACTGTGAGATAGTTTTAAATTTTTCATGGAACAAATAGTATCAAAAATGTTTTCAATACCAAATCATCCTAAATATTTTATGGGAGATACCTATGAATGTCTAGAATAGTTCAATATAATATTGTGTCATTTTCATTAGACTAAGAGTAATAATTCAGAGAATTAGACTTGTATAGGAGTTAGAAAATCAAGATGTTGGAATAAGTTGTTAATAGTTATCTTGCATTTCTTTAAAGTGTTTGCAGCTGTTGGAGGTTTAAAGGTGTGTTTAGATAGATTATTTCTTTTTTCGAGCTAAGTAACTTCATTCCTAATGTATGATTATTACGTGTGTTTTTTCATAGTTCTTTAAAAATTAATTGATTTTCATAACAAAGTTAGTTTATGTAAAGTTTTTTAATCTGAAAATTATGTTATTTTTATGGTTCTAACAAAATATTCTAAATATGTATAATTTAGAATGAAATTTATTTGCAAGCCTAAAATCATTGTTATGATATTGTATGAACTCAATATGAATGTTTTGGTCATATATATGATTAAGATTATTTATGAAAATTTGTTTAGGGCCCACCTCTTTAAGCCGTATGGGAGCTACCTCTAGAGAGTTAGAGTGCCAATGAAGTGTCACACACAATATAAAAGTGTCAATGCAAGTAATTACATATGAAAAATAAACTTAAATGTTTTAGCTCATTGTTTATAGTCATCCTGATTCTAATTCTGATCATATTATAAAGATACACATGTTCTAAACTAGTACTAGGTTTTTATTCTGAATATGCACATGATATTCTAATTCTAATCTTGTTTCTGTCCAAGTCGCCGAGAGCATAAATGAAACTATGCGACATGAGCTAACTTTTTATTTTATGTGTATATATATGATAGGATATGTTTTCATGATTAATTATGCTTTTGATATTCTGAATTAATTATGAATTTATGTGATTTTATTATAATATGTAATTTTGTAAAATTTATGATTTTTTATATATGTTTTAATAAAAAAAATAAGGCTTGTAATGCTTTTGGTATTGGATAACCCTCATATGCTGGGAACACTAGGAAAAGTTTTACTTACTAAGTTGTCTACTTAGCCCTTGTCATTAATTTTTTTATAAATTGAGTAACTTGTTCAAAGGTATGCTTATCTTTAGAGCCAGAGACTCATTTACTTTTGCTAGTTGAAAAAGAGAATGATAAACTAATGTTTTCTTTCAGTTTGTTTATTTTATGAACTTATAATTGGAGAGTTTTGAGATTTTTACTTTATTTATGTCTTTGGAGAAAAATGTTTAGTACTAAACTTATGGATTTGTCAATTTATTTAACAAAATTTAAGGTATTTCAATTTGAAGTTTTTGTGTAAGGATTACAATTTACTAGTAACCTCTTGTACCATGTGCCCAATACGTGTTAGATTTAAGGTATTACTACTAGTATGCCTTAAAGCATATAGAGGCTATTGATCTGATTTCTTCAAAATCATTTAATTATTTTTAACAATCTTTTTGTTGGTAAAAAAAATGTTTTGTAGTGGAAATCATTGAATTGCATCTCTTATAAGATATATAAAATTACTATAAACTAAAAATGATACTTTTGCTTTTTCGTAGTAATAATTCAAGCTTCCAAGTCACGAACTAGTCACCAATAATTCATCAGGTCATGATCACCACCACCAATTGTTAAGTTTAAGATTGAGCACCCACAATATTCCATGCTATAACTCAAATTTGATCTATACTTGATGCGCACATAGGTGCCTTTTTTATTGCTTAAAGCAACTAGCTAGCAATTGAAATCATTTTTCTCTTTACTGTCTATATTGCAACTTTTCTACTTTTTTTGCAAAAAGCAATCTTTTATATTTCTTTAGTAGGAAAAGTATGCCAGCAATTGAAATCATTTTTCTCTTTACTGTCTATATTGCAACTTTTCTACTCTTTTTGCAAAAAGCAAGCTTTTATATTTCTTTAGTAGGAAAAGTATGCCCTTTAATTATCTCTTTTAATTCTATTAACTAAAAAACTATTTGATTTACATTTAAAGATTTCTTATCTCTTTTAATTCTATCAAGTCAAAATTTTTTTATTTAAATTAAATGATATCTTCCCTCTTTTCATTCTATTAAATCAAATAATATTTGATTTAATTTAAAAAAACTTAATACCAAAAGTGGCCCATCAAATGCTTGCCATGGGTCCATTTTATGAAATAACACAAACTTGTTTATACACAAGCATATTGGGTGAATCCTCCCACCAAATAATATATTTAGCCTTTACACTCAAATAATTCTTACTTTTCAAGCATTGGCGGATTCAAACAGCTAAATTATGTTGGGGGAAGGAGAATTTAGTTCAAATAATTTCAATTTAATTCGGGGTACTTAAGTTTTTTTTTTTTAACTATCCACTTGAATATATTTAAAGTCTCAAAAGCTTAAATTCTATTATTTTCTTTTAAGTTTTTAAAAATAATAGTAACAAATTATTTATTTTAAATGCTAGAGCTCTTAGTAGCCAAATTTGTGAAAGTCTCATTTTCAAAGTAATATCCATCAAATATCTAAAAAAGAAAAATTATATAACTATCAAAATTTGAACCAAGTCTCCAAAACCACTAAATAATACTCTTACTAATAAACTACAAATATCTTGTTATAGAGGAAATATGTCCAAATTTTTTTATTTAACTTTTTTAAAAAAGACTTTGGGCACATGTAAAAGAAAAAAATAATAGCCCAAAAGGGGTTAAAGCCCCTCTTAGGCCTTAGCTAGGTCCGCCCATCCTTAACAGTCCAATAGTATTGCAATCAATTAAATAAATTAACTTGAGGATCATTTGGGTACATATAATAAGGCTACAATAATTGGGCTCGTAATTTAACTAGTTTGATTATTTAATTTCAAATCGACTCCACTATAAGATTGGAATTGACCTTCATAATTTTATGCTATATAGGATAATTTTGTGTAGTTTGTAAATGAAATTGAAAGCCAATTTATAAAGTCCATGGAGGACAATTTGGTAAAAAAAATGCATTTTTTTTTTACTAACTCTTGATTTTAAAAAGTGTAATTTGATTTTTTTAAAATTTAAATATATAGTAATTGCAATTATCAACAACTTTTAATCACTTGTAATAGTTTTTAAAGATGTGTTATCCCTTGAAGAACAACCATGTTTATCCTTTTAACTCTTACTATTATGCTTTATCAATTTCTATAAATGTAGCTGTTGCAACATTTGAGTGATTTAGCTAATACCCTCAGATTTAATTTTAAATTCCAATGCATTATGAAAAGAAAATGGTAAAATCAAACCAAGACTAGTTGATTCAAATTTGATTTAGGCGGCATTCATGTTTGCAACACATGCGAGTGCAAATAAGCAAAGTTAAATTGATCTGTGAATTGCACCTTATTCTTACCACATGTTTAAGCATATATAAAGTCTTTAGTTCTAAGTCATTTTCAATGTGGTATTTGTCACTTTTCCCTCCATTTTTTCAAACTAATGATTGCTTTTTGACATTTGATTTTTCATTTACTCAAGTACTAATTTGAGCATTTTGTAATTCATTGTGAAGAGTTTACTAAGGAGATTTCGAATCATCTAAGTATTTTTACTCAATATTCATCTTACTCAAAATTGGCCTTAAAATAGCCATTTTATAGTAATTCTATTTCAGCACATATGAAAAGAATGACTTGAGTTAAGACTTATCATTTTAGGCAATGAAAACATTCGTAGTAGTCTAATAATCTTCTTGCTCTATACTTATGGTTACAACTCCAACCCCATCATTTTGTTTTTGGATTTATTTTTTTATTTGTGGACAATCCCTCTTAAAGGCCAAACTTTTTCACATTGAAAGAAAATGCTTTGTTTTATACTTATATCTTTTGTTTCGGGTAAATTTGGGACATTGACTTGGAATAATGGGCAAGTAACAGGTGGCAATAGATAATAAAAGAGAAGAATAGTCAACTATTGAGTGAAGGGAGTTTAGCCCAAGACAAGCTAGAGGTAATCTATAAGAGAGAAGACAGCTTCAGTAAATTTGTCTAGTTCAAAGGCAAAAGTGAAAATCAAAAGTAGAAAGTTGAGCCCCCACATGAGTGTGCTGGACGTCATCAGAAAATGATAAATATCTTTGTCTTTTAGGGTAAAAATAAGGGACCAATGATCAGTTAAGTAGAATAATGAGGAAATGACACATTAGCACTCGTCAATTGTCTCTTGAAAAACAACAAGACCACTATATAATGTCTTCCACGCAGTAAAGAACAAGGACCTTTCGAGGGCTAGAGAAATTACTTGTCCACCACACTTAATTAGTCATTATCAAATGAATAAAAAAAGGATAAAAATAGCCCCCCCTAATGAGGGCAACACCAACAGAAAATTTCCATGTGGCAAAAAAGATGAAAATGCCTTTAGAGCGTCTGTCCTACAAATTTAGCTCAAGACATGAGAAAGGGAGGCCTTTTTCCATATCTAATTTCTTAAAAGGCTACTTCATCTTCTTCTTCCTCATTTTCTAGATTTTCTTCCTTTAGTTCTACACCTCCATAGAAGATCTTGACCACCTCATCTCCCAAAAGAGCTTTTTTCTTATTCTTCATCTAGAGAACTCTCTTATCTCCACAAAACTCATATTCTCCCTTAAGTTGTTAATCATTCTACCAAATGTTAATAAGGTTTTGTTCATAGTGTAATGAAAATCATAAAATACTTCACATACATAGTAGATTGAAGACGATTACTCTCGTGGATGTAGGCCAATTGGCCAAACCACATAAAATTTTATGTGTTCTTTATGTTTATGCTTATTAGGATGATGTTAATGACCATCGTATTGTAGAAATAGATAGAACAATAAAAAAAGATGTTTTTTATATATTATTCTTAAGAGAAATTTACATTTATACACAAAGAATAAAGAATAGAAAGGAAACTAAATATTTACATATAATGGTCGTATGATAATAGTTATGTATATTTATTGCTCAACGGTAACATTGGGTAATTTTTGGAGAGATTTGAGTGATTGAATATCCTTGTGTTAAAGCATAGCTGTGTACAAGATTTGCCAAGTGATACTGTCACATCGGTTGCCTATCATGTATATGACTTTAGATGAGTTCTCTCGTAAGCTCTACTGAGCTCTCTATATTATTCTAAAGTTAGCTTACCGCTCACTTTCCAAATCATCTCAACTATATCACCTTCCCCAAACAAAGGAAATAAAAAAGAAAAACAACTAACTCTTTTGTAAAGAGTTGATTTGTGATATGGGGACCTAAGTGAAATCGAGTTAGAGTTATGGGGCCGTAGTGCAGATTGCATTCAGTCTAAGGGTTGGTTTGCAAACATTTGCTGACATGGCCGAGAGGTTGTTAAGTTCGGTAGTTTGTTTTTGGAAAATTTCTAGAAACTTCAACCTATATAAGGCTGGTTCGTAGCCTCTGTTGGCGTATGAATTTCTCTCTCGTTTCTAGGTCAATTTCTGCAATTCTTGTTGTATCATAAAGTTGGTAGTCTCCTGTGATTTGTATAATCTGTGTGTAATCAGTTTGATTAAGAAAAGGCCTGTGATTTTTCCTTCAAAGGTGGTGTTATAGTTTCCAAACTTACTTTGTTTCTTTGATCTGTTCTTGGATTATTCTTGTTTGATTTCTTCTCGGTGTTCAACAAGTGGTATCAGAGCCTGGTAGATCTCTACCATGTCTCTTCAAAAATTAGAAATTGAGAAATTCACCATTGGTGGTGATTTTTCACTTTGAAAGATGAAAATGAGGGCTCTTCTGGTGCATCAAGGCCTTGAATCTGCTCTGGAAGAAGATGATCCCGAGACCGTTGCAAGCTCCAAGACAGATCCAGAATAGAGCCCATAACACTCTAATTTTGAGTCTCAGTGACTCAATCTTGAGAGAAATTTCAGAAGAAAGAACAGCCCTAGGAATTTGGAATAAAGTGGAAACTTTGTGCATGAAAAAATATCTGGCTCACAGACTTTTCTTGAAGAAGAGATTATACACCTTCTCAATGAGGGAAGGGGTTTCTATTCAAGATCATATTGATACCTTTAACAAGATCATTCTTGATCTTGAAGGGGTTGAAAGTGTGAAGATCGGTGATAAGGACAAATCTTTCTTTTTACTGAGTTCATTGCCAAAGCCTTATGAAGGCTTTGTGGACACAATGCTTTATGGCCGAACATCTTTGACCTTGGAAGATGTTAAAGCATCCCTGAGCTCAAAAGAAATTCAGAAAAATGGGCATGAAGTGATCGATGGAGAAGGGTTGATTGCTAGGACAGTGAAGAAAAATGATCAAAAGAACAAAAATCACATAAAAGAAGGACATGAAAAGAATCGAGGGCAAGAAAATAACCAAGATATTGCAGATAAGAAGAAAAAAAAAAGAAAGTGTTTCTATTGCAGAAAAGGAGGACATTACATCAGAGATTGTGCAAAGAAAAAGAAGAGGGATAATAAAAAAAGGTCAAGTGATGCAGCTGTCGCCTCGGATGATTCCACAGATGAAGGCTACCACAGTGCTGATCTGTTGATAGCTTCAAAAGGTGACTTAGAAGGTTAGTAGGTGTTGAATTCAGGTTGCTCCTTTCATATATGTCCCAATAGGTCTCTTTATCATGAATATGAGTCCATTAATGGTGGTAAAGTTCTTATGGGAAACAACAATGGGTGTAAAATTGTTGGCATAGGATCAATCAAAATAAAGATGTTGATGGGGTTATTAGAACTCTACATGGGGTTAGACATGCTCCTGAGCTAAAGAGAAATTTAATCTCTTTAGGAATTTTAGACAGTTCAATGTACTCATTTAATTCAGATAATATAAGGATAAGAGTGAAAAAAGGGGACACTGTGGTAATAAAAGGAGAAAAGAAAAATAGATTGTATGTGTTGGTTGGCTCTTCTGTACCTGCAAATGCTATAATGACAGCAGAATCTGATGTAGATAAAACAAAGCTATGGCATCTTATGCTTGGCCATATGAGTCTAAAGGGACTTCAGGAGCTCGAGAAATAAGGGCTGTTATGTGGTGACAAGATTGGTAACGTTGACTTTTGTGAGAATTGTGTGTTTGGTAAGGCACATAGAGCTAAGTTTCCTAAAGGGATACATAAATCTAAGTGTGTCTTAGAATATGTTCATTCTAACCTATGGGGGCCAGCTCAAGTGCCATCCTTATTTGGAGGTAGATACTTCATGACTATAATTGATGATTATTCAAGGAATGTATGGCTTTATATCTTGAAAACTAAAGATCAGGCTGTTCAGAAGTTTAAAATATAGAAAGCTTTGGCTGAAAATCTAAGTGGGAAGAAATTAAAGACCCGGAGAACTGATAATGGCCTCGAATTTTGCAATATACAGTTTGACTCATTTTGCCAAGAACATGATATTTTGAGACATAAAACAGTCAGATTCACCCCTCAGCAAAATGGCTTAACTGAGAGGATGAATAGGACTTTAATAGACAAGACCAGATGCATACTTATCAACTCAAAGCTTCCAAGGAGTTTTTTAGTAGAAGCAGTAAATACAGCTTGTTATCTTGTTAATAGAAGCCCATCAATAGTTATTAGTTTCAAAACACCAGAAGAGATATGGTCAGGAAAGCCTGCTAAGTATAAAAATCTTAGGATTTTTTAGTGCCCTGCCTATGTACACATCAATCAGGGTAAGCTTGATGCTAGAGCCTTGAAGGGAGTCTTTATTGGATACCCTGATGGAGTCAAAGGATATAGGGTCTGGTGTGGAGAAAAAGGGAAGTGCATTGTTAGCAGAGATGTAGTGTTTCATGAAGCTGCATTACTAAAGGTAAGTGCAGCAAGTGTTACTGATGTACATGCAGATAATGATGTTGAATAGCCTGTGATTACTCCAACACTTAAGATGGAGTTTATTAATCATGAAGTAGAAGCACCAGATAAAGAGGGTAAAATGCATACTGAAGTAGAAGATAGTGAGTTACCAGCCTTGCAACAATCTAGTCTTCAAGATTATCAATTGGTTAAAGATAGGATTAAAAGACAAACTAGAGCTCCAGTTACATATGGCTATGCTGATTTAATTGCTTTTGCATTAATTAGTGCTGAAGACACAACAATTGAAGAACCAGCAAGCTATTCTGAAGCCATTAGAGATAAAGATTGTGAAAAATGGCTGGCAGCCATGACAGAAGAAATGGATTCACTGCAAAGAAACCATACCTGGACACTTGTGCCAAATCCAGGAAACAGGAGGATAATCAGCTGTAAATGGATTTTCAAAAGGAAGAAAGGGGTTCTAGATGTTAAACCCTCAAGGTACAAAGCAAGACTTGTGGCCAGAAGGTATACACAGAGAGAAGGCATAGATTTTAGTGAGATTTTTTCTCCTGTTGTCAAACATAGTTCTATAAGAATTATCCTAGCTATGGTGGCCTTGCTTGATATGGAACTTGAACAGATGGATGTAAAAACAGCTTTCCTTCATAGAAATCTTGAAGAACAGATACTGATGGAGCAACTTGAAGGTTTAGAGCACAAAGGAAAGGAGGATCATGTTTGTTTACTGTAAAAGTCATTATATGGACTCAAACAATCTCCAAGATAGTGGTATAGAAGATTTGATGAGTTTATGGTGACTAATGGTTATCAGAAGAGCAAGTATGATAGCTGTGTTTACTGTGGTGAAACAAATCAAGGTGGAGACATATATTTTTTGTTATATGTGGATGATATTTTGATTGCCAGCAAACACAAATCTGAGATAAATAAGTTGAAGAATCTGCTAAAAGGTGAGTTTGAAATGAAGGATTTAGGGAGTGCAAAAAGGATCCTTGGCATGGAGATTTACAGAAACAGGGTTGCTGGTACCTTGTTTGTAAGCCAAGAAAAATACATTAAAAAGGTTTTAAAAAGGTTTGACATGAATAATAGCAAGCCTGTTCTTACACCCCTTGGTCCTCAATTCAAGTTATCATCAACTCAACACTCTGAGGCTGAAGAGGTACAGATGGATGAGATACTATATGCACAGGCTGTGGGGAGTCTGATGTATGCAATGGTATGCACCAAACCAGATATAGCCTATGCAGTGAGTGTAGTCAATAGGTTTTTGAGTTGTCCAAGCAAAACTTATTGGAGTGCTGTCAAATGGATAATGAGATATCTCAAAGGCTCTGTTGATAGAGGTTTGTTATATGGGAAGTCAAGTAGTAATGTGAATGAAATTGTGGGGCATGTAGATTCTGACTTTGCAGGGGATTTGGACAAAAGGAAGTCAGTTTCTAGATACATGTTTTTAGTGAACATGTGTATGATAAACTGGAAGGCATCCTTGCAGCCTGTAGTAGCTTTATCCTCTATTGAAGCTGAATTTGTTGCAGTTACAGAGGCAGTTAAAGAGGTTATGTGGCTTAAAAGGATTCTAAATGAGCTTTGGTTGAATCAGAAAACTGTTCAAGTCTTCTGTGACAATCAAAGTGCTATTCAGTTAATCAAGAATCCAATTTACCATGAGAGGACCAAGCATATAGATGTAAAGCTGCAGTTTATTAGAGAAGAGGTTGCAAAAGGAGTTGTATCAGTGTCCAAGATCCATACAGATATGAATCCAGCTGATGAACTTACTAAAGTGCTTCCAATTATAAAGTTTGAGTTCTGTGTGAACTTAATGGGAGTGTTGCCCAACTCGAGCTGAATTCAGGTGTGAATTACTGAAGGGTGAAGGTTTTTAGATAGTGGTTTTTTGTTTTTAAATCAGATTGAATCAAATCTGCAAGGTGGAGGTTGTAAAGAGTTGATTTGTGATATGGGGACCTAAGTGAAATCGAGTTAGAGTTATGGGGGCCGTAGTGCAGATTGCATTTAGTCTAAGGGTTGGTTTACAAACATTTGTCGACGTGGCCGAGAGGTTGTTAAGTTCGGTAGTTTGTTTCTGGAAAATTTCCAGAAACTTCAACCTATATAAGGCTGGTTCGTAGCCTCTGTTGGCGTATGAATTTCTCTCTCGTTTCTAGGTCAATTTCTGTAATTCTTGTTGTATCATAAAGCTGGTAGTCTCCTGTGATTTGTATAATCTGTGTGTAATCAGTTTGATTAAGAAAAGGCCTATGATTTTTCCTTTAAGGGTGGTGTTATAGTTTCAACTTACTCTGTTTCTTTGATCTGTTCTTGGATTATTCTTGTTTGATTTCTTCTCGGTTTTCAACATCTTTATTAGCCAATCTCCTTCTAAATATAAATTTATTTTTTTAAATCGAATTTAACCTAAATTTAGTGATAGCAACCACTAAATAATTCAAATTGAATCTTAGAGAAAATCTCGTGAAGACATCTTCTATGCTTCTTTCTTCTCATCTCTGCCTTTATTGATAGTCTTATACTGTCTTTGTGATCTTATTTATTTTAATTTTCTTTCATTTGAGCTCAAGGCAATTTTAACCTCCTTCAATGGTAGAGAATCTCACTGGTAACCTTTGAGCTGTCCGTGCAGTCCCTATGTATCACGACAGGCTTTGTGTAGAGGAAAGTGGGGCAACCTCGCTCTAAAACCTACAAGGTTGAGGATAGCCTCAAGTGCTCACCTGCCTGCACTTTACTTTTTAAAGTTAACGTGTCTAATGAGGGCTTTTTGGCCATTTTACCATGCTGCTACATTTCCTCTATCATTCAACCATGTGGCGGACCAACAATTCTAATAGAAAAATGATATTTGGCTACCAACAAAACACACAGAAATAATGTCAATGTAGTATGAATAATGCTACCATTTTGTGTGCTACAACAATACTATATCATGAACAGCTGCCAGTTGCTGTCCTAGTAGTGTTTTGATAATGTTCAAATATCAATGCTCATAATGATCAATAATAGTAGACATTGTTCAAATTTAGAAATATAACATGAGATGCAAAACAAGTTAAATGGCACAAAATTCTAGTCTCAATTTCAAACATTCATGAACTTAGAATATATGAAGCAAAAAAAAAACCTTCAAAATACAATCCATAAAACTTATAGTATGATTTTTTTTTTCTTAAAAGGAAAGGGGTGGGGGTGGGCAAGCCCAAATCAATTTTTACCCCCCTCCCCAACCCCAAGGCTCGAACCCGAGTCACACAAGTGAAGGGTGACATATTGCACTACCAAACAACTCGGCTACGCTCTTGGGGGCAACTTGTAGTATGAACTTTATATAGCTCTATTTCTTATTTTTTAATTTTCTCTTAAGGAATGACAAATAACATAAACGCCCAGATTATAGAAAATGGCGTTCACTCAAGTCCAACTGTCAATGTCCTTCAGCACCTAATACATGAAATAAAAAGAAAAAAAATTTAGTCCAATGGCTATGTTAAAAATTTTAATGGACAATTTTAAATGCTTTTAAATTTTGTCAATGTTGTTTGTAAATAATAATGTTTTATCAAATAATAATAATAATAATAAATATGTATTTTATAGAGAAAAAGAAACATACTTCGAGATGGAGTACATTATATATGCACACTTTGCTGAGAGCTACATAAAGAAACCCTAATGGTAGTACTTTTTTGTAGTAGCTATGGGTAGCTGTGGTTGTTTACTTGTTATTTAACAATACTTGCTTTATGAGAATATATTGCCTAAACGTGTTCGGAATATTAAATGGCAATATTAAGTTAGAAACTTTCAATTGTTCACCAAATTTTTAGTAAAAGTTAAAAATACACAAACTTAACCTTTAATAATTATAACCAATCCATTTAAAGTTTATAGTCACAAGTGTTTAGAAACTTATCAATAGTTCACCAAATTTTTAGAAGAAGTTAAAAATACACAAAATTAACCTTCAATAATTATCACTGATCCACTTAAAGTTTATAGTCACAAGTGCAAAATTGTATTTATACACCATACTTCTATTTCTTAAAAAATTACCACCTAACCTTTAGCGAAAATTCAACATAAAAAAAGAAGAAGTTTCTTTATGTATCAATACTCATAGAGTTAGGACAAATATGATTCAGTTATACAATTCCAAATTTTAGACGTGTCGATGATAATTTTAGAAGATTTTGTGTACTTTTCAAACTTTCTCCAAAACTTATGTAGACGACTGATAATTTTCTAATAAGAAGGGATGGTGAATTTTGGAGAGTGTCCTCATCTAGAGGTGGCCAATGGACCAGACGGCACGAGCACGTTTAGGTAGGGCACATGGCAAGGCATGACACGCACGTGGGTTGGGCTTAGAATTTTAGGCACGTAAGCCTTAAAAGCACGGCATGATTAGCGATGGGTCAAAACATAACACGCGAAAAGGTATATAATAAGTATACTTTATTGGTGGGCTAGCACGCAGCCTGTGGGTCATTAATAGCACGTGTGCCAAAGTATATCAAAGTAAATTTTTTTAATAAAAAGGAACAATAAAATATTATGAACTTATGATTTTACAAATATTTTAAAATTAAATTTTTTTCTATATTTTATTAAATTAATTTAAGTCTTAGTTTTAAAAAAAAATTCTAATTGTTTTATGTTTATCATTTATCATTTGTTTCTAATAAATTCTAATTGTGAAATTAAATATTTAAATATATATTTATAAAATTATGATAATTAATAATAAAATGTTAATCGTTCTCTTAATAGTTAATAAAAATTGTTGTTGTCGTTGTTGTTGTTGTTGTTATTCTTCTTCTTCTTATTATTATTGTTCTTATTATTATTATTATATGGGCTGATGGGCTTGAAAAAACACGTGAGGTTGAGAGAGAAAAAAAGTTGATGGGTATTTTTTGGGCACGTCCCTAGCACAACACTAGTGGATTGATGCTGTAGGCCATGCTGGGCTTTAAAAAAAAAGTTTGGGCAAGGCACCACCCGTTGGCCATCATTATCCTCATCTAAAATACTTTCAAACACTGTTGATTTATACGAAAATACATGGACATTTCATTAAGGTTTTTTCAAAACCAATTCAAATAATGTTTTAGAAGGAAAAAAAATCAAAATTTTTAAAAAATATTTGTTGCCAATTTAAGCATAATTGTAAATTGGATGTAGAGCTTACCGTTGTCTCTTCTTGCAATAAACATTCGTATGTGAGGGTCAATAGGCAAGCCCATGGCTTCGTACACAGGATCATAGACTGTGTTTCTCATGAAATACCTGATTATTTTATTTGAAAAATTTTAAAAAGAAGACTTTAATTAATCAATTTTGTTTTGATAGTTTAAAATGACTTTAAGCAGGGACTTAAACAATATACCTATTAAAGGGAAAGCCATAGCATTGAGCCTGGCTGCCTTGCCCTTGTGAAAGCAAATTGAGTGAATGAGGATTTGGTATTGCTGGGATGTTATCTGCCCATGTCATTTTTGTCTATATTTTTTTGGGTGAAAATGAAAAATAAAATGAATAACTAATGTAATAAAAGTATATATAAAAATAAAGTAAGAAAAAAAAGATATTAATGGAGCAACTATCCCAAATAGATCTATATCTACGATCAGTCTTTACAAATAAAAAGTTGTCAAAAGATAAATTTGTTAGATGATTTTGCAATAAAACAACAATTACAAAAATTTTGAAAATTGAGACGTGTTTATAATTTTAAGAATGAAGGGTAAAATTCTCAATAAAATTATCAAAGTTTGCACTTTCATTATTTAATGGTTAGCTAAAGAATAATAAATTTACATCATACTAAATAGAGTTATGTTCAGATGCAAACGTCCACGCAAAATTTTGTACAAACACACATCTTTATCAAAAAAAAGTGTCTACAACTGAGCATCTTTAATATTACATATGTAATTATGTATCAAAGTAATTTTATTATTAGAGTTTTCGAATCATGCAATTAAGCATACCTTGCCATTGCAATCAGTTGGATTAATGCCTTCTAACTGAGAAGGAAGTGACAATCCCATGTCAAGGCCAGTTCTCTATCGGCAAAGTTGTGCAATTTTAAGAACTGAAAAAAAATCTATAATTTCATTTTAAACTAGTAAAATGAACGAATTATTACCGTCCGAGTTGCCCTGTTTTGTAACTCAATTGGATCAAAGTTATTTGATCCAATTGATGCTTCAGCCAACAAATTTTGGAATCTGTACTGTTGTGGCCTGGTTAAAACAGAAAACCAGAGTAGTTATTTATATTTATTTATAATTATATTTACAAAATATTATTAAGTCCTGACATAACACATCGGCAAGTAGTTTGATATGATATGACACATTTAAATTGTTTGTTTTTTTTATGAAAAGTCATGAAATAATTGCTTCTTATTGATTTTCAAAATCAAAAGAATTAAAACTGAGGTTGCATTCAGGGGAATGGAATTCGGGACTTTGATTCTGGATATTAGGAAAAAAACGCTTACCAGAAAAGCATTAGCTAATACTAATAAATATTAGTCGATCTCAAGATATTCATTCATCTATTAATTTTTCAAGGAAAATAGATCATGCAATTAATTTAAACATTTGACTTAAGTAGGTATTAAAATTGATTAAACATATATCTTATTTAATTGCAATTCATTGCTAGTTTAGAGAAAATACCCAAATGTAGCAGCAGAAGGGTCATGAATTGGGAGCTCATGTTGGGACTGGCGACTACTCCACTGTGTAAAGCCAGATCTACGCCCTGGTGTTGTCTATATGAATATAAATTCAAAATAGTTATACCATTAATAAGAGAAAATAAAATAATTAATATTAATTTATTCTCCTCCAAATGTTGTACTAGCAAATAAGCGTCTTTTAAGACAATTGTCAAACCAATGAACCTTGATGTTACGTTATTAAACTATATAGGGAAATATAATATAATGTGGAAATAAAATATATAAAATCACGTAAAATATTTGAGAATCTGACCGATATTGGCGATTGAAGTGTAGGAGCAGCTCTAGAAGAAGAATCCAAACGAAAAAGTGATGGCGAATTTGATGGAATTTGATAATTGTTGCCACGTTGATTCCTAACATTATTCAAGTCTTGCTCGGGAATATCAAGTGATTGAAACATTCTTCCTCCTGGTTGTAACGTTGACGCCTTACCCTGTTATATATATATATTGGTTAAGTATTTTATTATTAGCAAACTTAGGCATAGGCCTGGCCAATTGGTTTTTGAGTAACATTATTTAATTGACTATCTAAATTCAAATCTTGAGAAAATTGAGTGTTGGAAAAAAATATAATTTGAGATTTGTCTACCTCTTTATTTTTTAAAAAATTAATAAACAAAAAAATGAAATAAAATCTGTGTTTGTACTCAGATTAAACTCACATACAACCATTAATAAAATAATTTTTTTAAAAACAAATATTTGATGGGATTAGAAAACTTACATACTATACACCAATCCTTACCCATTATTACTCTAACTCACGTGACCGCTGGAGCAAAATGCATTAACGGCCAGCTGAGCTACGTTTGGGGCATTTACTATTAATATAATATAACTAACTATTTTCAAAAAATAATTAAGTGATAAAGCAGTTAAGTGAAAGAAAAAATATTTATCAATTTTTAAAAAGATAAAAGGATGGAGTGAGTTTAAATTTATTTTTTAATCCCTTATTTTCCTCAGAATTAGAATATGGGTGGTCAGTCAAAGAAAGATACTTGAATACCACTCAGCCACACCACAAGTGAAGAAACACATGATCATTATTTTTCTTAAAAAGTGAATTTAATTATTTCAGAGGTAAAAAATACTTGTACAAAAATGGATCATAAATAACTAATTAAGTAATACTTAGCAACGCATACTTGCTGTGATTGTGTCATGCTGTGATCATTAATTTTCCTTACAAAGTGAAGTTAATTATATCAGAGGAAAAAAATACTTGTAAAAAATAGATCATAAATAATTAACTAAGTAATACTTAGCAACGCGTACTTGCTGTGATTGTGTCATGCTGATAACCGGAAAACTTGCCACCCCACTTTCAAGTGTCAACTGAGGTCTGTTAAAAGAGGGAGAGAAAAGAATTGAACAATAGGTGAACTATATTAACAGCAAAATCTAAATGAGAACAAGAAATTAATCAAAGGTTCTAAACAAAATATTTTTTGGGGATATATAAAGTTTATTATATTTTCTGCTTGATTAGATGTGGAATGGTTGCCTAAATGATGATTATGTTAGCTTGAAAAGATATGAAGTATCGGACAACTTGACATTTATATTCGTATATTCAATAAAAAAAAAAAAAGAGCATACCAATCATATTTAAACATTTGGAGACTCAAATAGGCAAAAATGATGAAAAAGAACGACACTTAAGTGCATAATTTATTAGTCAATATTGAATGCTTATTCACATTAAAATGTCTAATTTCAAATACAAGTTACGTTTTTAAGGTTGAAGTTCTATATTGAAATATGATATCTAATATGAACGGAATACCTTGGAAAATTGGACGATGGAGATTGATAAGTATTTGGTTCATTACTTCCATCCGAGGAAGAAGATGATTCACTTGCTGATCCCTTTCCCTTTTCCATATTGTCCTGCTAACCAAAATTCATCAAGTTCTTTTCTCAAAGGCACTTTTATCTGTTAGAAAATATTAATAATAATGTTTTTAAATATCTAAAAGTTCTTTACAATGGTATGGAAAGCATTCCCAAGCATATATTAGTCTTCACTCTACTGATTATGGGCAGTTAAAGATTTTTCTAATTTGTAATAGTTCAATTTAATTGGAAAAGAGAAATGCGAGAGGTTATAACCACATAATGATGTTATATTTAGGTAAATATGTGATACGCATTAACTTCTTTGTCTTTTTATTAATATTTTTAATGTACTTATTCAGTTTTTCTGTCTTTTAATGATTGCGTGTCATTCAATAACGACAACATATATCACAATCATTGTGATAATACTTTAAGATAACACAACACATTGAACAAATCATTAAAAATAACAAAATGTTTATATATTTGCACAACGTAAATATTTATCATCTTACTTATAGCTAATTAAACTTAATAATTGTTTCGCGATTAACTTAATAGTTAGCTGAAAAAAAAAAAAACTTAATAGTCAGTGCGTTAGCTAGGTTCAATAACTACGCAAATAATTAGTCTAATGTCTAATTTAATCAAATTCAGTACTTTTTATGTCTGATCTGAGTAATTAAGGTTTTGTAAACAAATTTAACTCAAACATATAGTAAATTAATTAACTTTATATTGATTCAAATCTCTAATAATTAGCTCTGAAAAGTTTTTAAAAAATAAAAGAATAGTGCTATATGTACCGAAAATAACATAAAATTTAATACCAAAGTCATGAAAGACCAAAAAAAAAAACCTTGTCGTGTAGTCAATTTTTTTTGGTTATATAATTTATATATTATTTTTTAATATTTAAATAATGGTATGCTATTTTTTGTTCACATATAAATAAAAATAAAATCTCAAAGATCTAAGATTAAGGAATTACCGCAAGTCTCAAAGTCCCGCTAAAAAACCTCTCATGCATATCAGCTTCTTGATGTGACATATGCAATTTTGAAATCTCCTACAAACCAGTAAAGTTAAGAATAAACAATTAGTGCCATATAAAAATTCAAGACAAAAAAATGCTTTATAAACAAAATTAATGATAGATAAATTATCATTTCAAAGTGAATTGGTGAAGTCTGTTTTAAGCAATTAGTGTAGTTAAATCTAAGAGGCATGATTTTGATTACATTTCTTTTAATCAAATCTCATTCTTTTCCTCCTCTGAAACACTTATCACTGTGAAATAGTTCTTTTTCCCTCAAACATTAAGACTAAAAATACATCAACAGCTTTTAAAAACCAAAACCATGAAACTGTAAAAATAACCATGTTGACAATCATGATTCTCAAATCAAATTATCAAAAAGAAAGTTGGAAATTCAAGCAAATTCAAGCACCAACTTTTCTTGATGCTAGAGCTAAAAATTAAGTCTTCTTTATCAGAATTCTGTTTTTTTTCTCATAGAAAATAGTACTTTTACAGAATCTTAACTCTTAGTTATCTTAAGAATATCATAACATTAATTTTTTTAAAAAAAGAAATTGATTATCTATGAACCCTAGGTAAAGATTACCAGAAAATTGAGAGGATGAAGAAGATAAAATAAAATTAAGGGATTCGGGTTTTCGTTTTTGATTTTAAGAAAGGGTATGTGATTGCTTTATATATCAAGAGGGAAGCTCGTGTTACTCTCTTTAAAGCCCTTAACACATTGGTATAAAATTAATGGCTATTAGAAAAGATTAATAATAGTTTTTGGAAGTATTGGTGTAGGTTACCAAAGCCGGATCAATTATATAAGGCAGGAAAAGAAAAACAAATCAACTACAGAAAATTTAATTTCAACTTCTAGTGTGTCACCAATTAAGAACATTAATGATTGTATTATCTTATTTTATTTTTCTATATGAAGAAAATCCACAGATTGCCCACTAAATTAATACTGGATATTGACAAAAACATGTGTATATTCTTTTCTTAAGTAATATTTTGATTGCATGAAAAGTAAAATTAGTTGAGAAGGTAACCTAAAATCAATATTAGCATAAAATATGTTTTATCCTTTTATATGTTCAAAATAAAATTTCAAAAGTATTTTTGATATTTCATTTAAAAACAATGAAATAAAATGTACAAATTGCATTTTCGACAAACTAGAGTTTTTTTTTCCCAAGCAAAAAGAAAAAGACCCAATAGTTAGATACATATAAATAAGTGACTAAAGGATCTAATTAAATCAATAATTTTGAAATTAGATAATAGTTGTACTATTTCTTAAATAGTGTTTTAATTATCGATATCAAAAGTATTTTTATTAGTAAGTTATTAAAAATGCTCGTGGATTTACAGGTACAAATTTTCGTTTATAGATGTAGATAACAAATTTAATAAAGAAAAATTATAAACAAGCTTCTGCTAAGCTATAGCTTCAGTAATTTGCAGCCCATCTATTTAGAAGGAGTTGGCCTCATTTTTATTGCTCATATTTACACAAAATGACTGGTCTGTAAGTTGCTCATGTTGTAAATTAGCATGACCCAAATAAACAATATATAAATGAATAAAATAATAAAAAAAATTGAATGATGAATACAAGCACAAACAATGAGTAAAATGATAGACAAGATGTAAATGAAGAAGAATGTTTTCAACATAAACTAGAGAACTTGGAGATTATTTTCTTTTGAGAAAGATGATTTGACTGTCAAGAAAAGTTGTGTGCGTCAAATCAATATCAGATATTATTTAAAACTCCAATACTTTCTTAATCAATCAATTACAATTGGTAAATTGTTATTGATGCACGGATCACCATTCCATTTTCCTTAATTTAAAAAAAAAAAGAGAAAAAACACTAGTAACTACATTATGAATCTGATTCATATTTGGCTAATGCGATAATCCAGTAGACTCGTATGGTAAATAAAGTGATTGCAATGAATGTGGAAAAGCCAAAGCCACACATGTGTGATTCTACATAATCTACTGAGGATCCAAATTAGATTATGACAACTATAAAAGCGAGAAAAATTTAGGATTTCAGTGATCGGGGAAGGCATCATTTAAGATTGAAGTTCAAACGTTAAAAATTACTTTTTTTATAATTTGACAAAAATGGTATTTAATAAATTTTTTAAAAATTAATCTTTTTAAAAGTTTTTATATTTTAACAAAAGTTTTTAAAAATAGGTAGGAATTTCCTTTTATAAGTAATTTATTAGATAAGGCCATCATATCTTTTTAGAGTTTTTATTACAACCTTAATATTTTAATAAAAAGATAATTATATTTTATTTTTCTATACACCTTAATAAATAAATCATAACACTAAAATAACATATTACCAAAACTATTATACAAGATGTTGGTTATAAATCATTTTGCATAAAAAATATTTAGATCACATTTTTCATACAATATATAGAATTACCATAATTTAGAAATCATACTTTTGCTTTTTTATTTTAATAAATTAGCTTCTAAGTCACAACTGTCATTGCTAATCATGTTAAATCACGATATATTACAAACAGTCTTCTAAGTTATGACTTAAATTTAATCTACACCTGACGTGCAAATATTTTTATCACTACTAAAAGTAATTATCAATAAAAAACTTTTTCTCTCAAAGTTAGAGAGAGAAATTTTCTTTTCCTGCGTTCCGTATATTGTGGTTCTCTTGTTCTTCTATAAAAGAGCAAGTCTTTTTATATCTTTTGGTGGAAAGTATAAGCTCATTTATTTAATCTCTTTTGTTATTCTATTAAAATATAAGATAAAGCTAAAAAGTGGGGTATCACTTGAGTTTGTTATATGGACTCACCTTGTAAAATAATACAAAGCCCTTTACATATAAGTATATTAAATGGAGCATACTACCAAATAATATGTTTAGGTTTTTTATTCAGATAACTAGTTATATTGCTTATCAGTCCAGCAATAGTGTAGTCAATTAAGTGAGCTAACTCGGAGGTCATTTGAGTACATATAATAGTGGCTACAATAATTAGTTCTATAATTAAATCACCTCTCTACACTATTTTTGTTATGAGATGGTATTTTCTTTCTATATGTTTTTGTTTTTTCTTTGGTTTCTTGGTTCATTAAGCTGAGGCACTTCACCACTATTATCACAAAATAGTTTAAGAGGTGTAGTTATTATAGGTTCTACCTTAAGATCTTGTAGGAACTTATAGAGCCAAACAACTTTTTTAATAGCTTCAACTGCAACCACATATTTAGCTTCTGTTGTGGAGTCTGCAATATAACTTTCTTTCACACTCCTCCAACTTAAAGCTTCACTCCCCAATGTAAACACATAACCAAAAGTTGATTTTGTGAAATCTTTATCTAACATGAAGTCAAAATTAGTATAACCCATTGGAATAAGATCATCACTAGAATACACAAGCATATAATTCTTAGTTCTTTTCAGATACTTATTTATATGCTTGACTGCAGTCCAGTGTTTAGGACTAGGATTAGATTGATACCTACTGACCATCCCTATTAGAAAATTAATGTCTAGTCTAGCACATAGCATGACATATATGAAACTTCGCATAGCTTCTGTATAGGAAACTCACCTCATTTTTTCTTTTTCCTCATGTCTCTCAGATAGCTAATTTTTAGAGAATGCAATTCGTAATTGAATGGTAACAAACCAGTGTTGGAATTTTCCATGCCTAATCTAGCTAGCATCTTATCAATTGGGATGAGGCTAATATTTTATTCTTCTAGTCTTGAAACAATTTAATATAAAAAATATAATTTTCCTTTCCTATGTCTTTTATATCATATTGTTTAGCCAACCAGTTCTTTATTGATAATAATACTCCTATATCATTTCCAATTAAGAGAATATGATATGTATAAAGAACTAGAAAAGCTGTAGTTTTTCTTTGAATTTTCTTATATACATGTGGCTCATCAATATTCTGTATGAATCCATACGATTTAACTACTTGATCAAATTTGATGTTCCATAATTGGGATGTTTGCTTTAATCTATAAATGGATCTTTACGACCTATATACCATGTGTTCTTGGCCTTTTTTAATGAACCCATCTGGTTGTTGCATATGGATGTCTTCTTTAAGATGTCCGTTAAGAAACACAATCTTGACATCTATTTGCCAAATTTCATAATGCAACACTGCACCAATGGAGAGTAGAATCCTAATGGATTTAAGTATAACAACCGGTGAAAAGGTTTCCTCATAACCAATTCCTTCTTTCTAAGTATATTCTTTAGCTATTAATCTTGCTTTAAACATTTCCACCATTCGATTTACCCTATTTTTCTCTTGTAAATCTACTTGCACCCTATATTTTATACCTTATTTGGTGCCTCTATTAGTTCTCAGACTTTATTGAAATACATGGATTCCATTTCTTGGTTCATGGATTTTTTTCATAGTTTAGCATCTTCATTTAATAAAGCTGCATTGTAGCTAGTAGAATCTTGTACTTATCCATCTGAAAGAGTTGTATACATTTCTCTCAATAACATATACTAGGCTGGTAATCTAGTTACCCTTTCACTAGAATGAGTTCTATAGGAGTTTTCCATTTAGGGATATGTGTTATGATCATCAAGTTGTTGCTTTTCTTCTTATGGAATAATAGGCGCTAAAATATGAGCATTAACGTGATCACTTGATAATTCTTCCAATATTATTTCATTTTTAGGTTTAAAGTTCTTTGTATAGTTTTCCTAAAAAAAAGTGAAACATTACTTATAATCACTTTTCTTCTTAAGCATTACAAAATAAACCTCTCCTAGTTCATTTGGGATACAGAACAAACATACAAGCCTTAGAACGTGAAGCCATTTTGTCAATTTTAGCGAATGTGCTGGGGATCCTAAATGTGGATGTGTTTCAAACTTGGTTTGTGACTTGACAATTTTGTTGGGGTTTTAGGCATTTACTTAGATGGAACTAAGTTCAATAAGTATACTATAATTTTTAGTGCTAGTCTCGAAAATGAGATAGGTAATGAGGAATAACCAAGCATAGATCTTACCATATTTAAAAGAGTTCTATTTTTTCTTTTAGCCATCCCATTTTGTTATAGTGTTCCTAGAGCTATTAGTTGAGATATAATCCTATTTTCAACTAGATACTCTTTGAATCTCCTGAGAGATATCACCACCTCCATTGAACTGAAATTGCTTTGTGTTCTTACCTAATTGCCTTTCTGTCTCAACTCTATACTCTTTGAAATTTTTCAAGAGCTTTGAACTTTTAATGCATTAGATAAACACAACCATATCTTGAATAATTATCAATGAATTTGATGAAATATTTATAACCACCTTGAGCTTGTATATTGATTGGTTCACATACATTGTATATATCAATTCAAGTGGTACTTATGCACGTATTCATTTGATCGAAAATGGCCTTTTGGTAATTTTTCCTTCTAAATAAGATTCAAAGAGTGGCAATGATTCATTTTCCAATAGACATAGAAGCTCATCTTTGATCATTCTCTGTATCTTGCTAAGGTTTAGATGACCTAACCACAAATGCCAAAGGTAACATATGTTGGAAATTTTTTTTTTCTTTTCTTAGATTAGTGCATATGCTCATTATTTTCAATCACTATGTCATGCATAAAATGGATTAAGAGACTTAGATTATATGAATTATGCTCCAATGTACCAAAACATATCAGTCTATTATTATCCAAAATAGAAATAGAGGGACAAAAAATTTACAATATACCCTTGTTTTGATAAACAAGCTAGCGAAATTAAATTCCTCTTAATGTTTGAAACATAAAGATAATTATTTAACTGCTTGTTTGGAATGGCTTATCTAGTGGTCATAAGTGTTTATTTAATTCTATAAGCACTTTTTAAAAACTTTTATGGTGTTTGGTTTTTTTTTTTAGTATAGTTTTTTAGGCTTAAATAAGCTAATTTACCTCCACTAGCAAAAGCCCAAATTTAAACTTTTGGAAGTAGCGGTTAGAGAGCTTTTCCAAAAAATATGTAATATAAAAAATATCCTTAAAATATTTCCTTAATTACATAATAGCCTATTTTGTATAAAACCTACACAATGAAAATTGTTGCCTCCATATAAACGTATTGCCGCCACTTCACTTTTTTTCTCTATTTTTTAAATAGCCATCACTTTAATTTTGCAAACCCTACACATACCCAATACCTAACACCTGAGAAAACTTGTAGTAATAGCCAACACTTTTGGTGAGAAGTGTGCCTAGTAATGCTTCATGCTACTTTTTCATCTTTGTCTTTATTATATTATTCAATATGGGGTACTGTTTTATGTTTCGTTTAAATATGGTCTTAGTTTCCAAACAAAAACCTAACAATTATTGATCAATGCTTTAATCAATTCATGTGTGGGTGCAATTTTGCTGTAGATTTCGTAATTAGTTGATCATTATCATCGATATACGTTTCTCATGTGAGTCATTGCATGCTAAGGAATCACAAAACAATGTTATATTTTCTATCGCCACCTATAATATGATTTTAGTTATGATTTCTTTGTAAACAATTAATTGATCATGCACTTCAAACGTATTTAAAACCAATGACCAATTTATTATAATATTCGATATGTTTATTGGCGCCACTTGCTACTGTTTCACTCTCTTTTTATTATCTTATTCAATATAAATTAATGCCACACTTGCTACTTTTTATCTTTCATTTTATTATATTATTCATTATAAACTATTGGCACCATTTGCTACTCTTTCATCTTTCTTTTTATTGTATTATTAAAAAATACATGCCAATTATTATTTTATATTTGAAATTCATGTCATCTTTGTTTTATTTGTGGATTATTTTTTTATATAATAATATTAGATATTCTTTGTCTAGAATGGCAATTACTACAGAAGAAAAGAGAAAAAAATCAAAGGTAGATTGTGATGATGTTACCACTGATGCTTTTGTTAGGATTTATGTGAGTGAAACATTAGTTGAGAATCGACCAAATGGTCACTTCAATAAGATTGGGTGGAAAAATCTTATTGCTAAGTTTCATTCAATGACCGATAGAGATTATGAAAAAAAATAATTGAAAAACAAGTGGGACATCCTAAAACAAGGCAACTTTGGACAAGCTTGCTGAGAAATGAAACTGGTTTGGGATGGGATCCTGTAAAACAAACAATTATTGTTAGCGATGAATGGTGGGAGGGAAAATTGAATGTGTAAATTTCTAACATTTTTATTTTATAGTGTAATAGGGAATGAT
This sequence comes from Luvunga scandens, assembly GCA_030449905.1. Taxonomy (NCBI): domain Eukaryota; kingdom Viridiplantae; phylum Streptophyta; class Magnoliopsida; order Sapindales; family Rutaceae; genus Luvunga; species Luvunga scandens. Next base: position 15,444,169 of record JASUUG010000210.1, on the reverse strand, counting down.
TTTGGGAGCAACTTAGACATATTTTTAACATATAATCCTTTTGCATTATTGTAGGAGAAACCTAAAGCAATTAAATTTCGTTCTAAAGGCTTTAGAAATGTTGACCAACTAGAAATTTTGTTCAAAGATGTTGCTGCTATAAAGGAAGGATCATGGGTGCAATCTATAGTTTTTATACCAAATAATAGTGACGGTGGACCATTTAATGAATATGTTAGTGAAAGTAATAATATATATTTTTAGGAGGAGAATGTCAATATTGAACCAAATAATTTTGGTGGACTAGAGGATATTGAGACAGATATTGATAATGGTACTCTTGTAGCATCTACACATGATAATGGAAGGAAAAGAAAATTACCAATTCGAAAGCAAGATGGAGCTGCATTTAAATTGTCTAAACCATTAGATCGCTTATGTTAGGTAATAGAGAATAGACCATTTATAGCTATAAGAAATGGTGAAAATGACTGTAATATTGCAGAAGTAATAGAAGTGCTACATAATATGCCTGAAATTGAGATAAAAAGTGAGTTGTATTTGAATGCCACCAAAATTTTTCTTAAGAAGGAGAATAGCAAGATGCTTGTTGCAATCAAGAATCGTGATGTTTAAATTGAGTGGTTGAAGTTCATGAAAGACTCTTTCTAGTTTTATTTTGTGGCCTGTTTTTATATTCAAGACTATTGTTTACTTTAGCTTATTTTATTTATGTTCTTATATTAAAAATATTATTTTGAACCAATTAGGATCTATTTATTTTATTTGGTTTTGAGCTAGTTGATTTATTTTTATTTTTTCTTTTCTTTTCAAATAATGAAAATTTTTATTATATATTTGTTTACATATATGAAATTCTCAAGAAATGATAATGATAGTAAGCATAATTACATTGATGAAAGCAATGCTGAGTACAAATTCTTACAAATGGTGCAAACTAGTGTTGCATTGCATGTCAATCATTTTATTAAGCATAATTTAAAGGAACCATGTAGAACATCTTATCATTCAGGTGATTCTTTTGTAATAGAGGTGCTAAATAGACATAAAGATAGATGTCACCAACACTTTATAATGGAAAAGCATGTATTTATGAAACTATGTCAAGTTTTGAGTGAATCATATGGTCTTAAAAGAGGCAAGAATATATCTATAATTAAGTCAATAGCTGTGTTTTTATTATAGTAGGTCATACATTTGGGAATAGGATGGTTCAAGAAGGATTTCAATATTTAGGTGAAACTATAGCGAGGTGGTTTGGAATAGTGTTAGATGCTGTTTGTCATATGGTGATTGATTTTTTTAAACCATATGACCCACAGTTTAAAGAAATTCCCAAAAAAAATTAAGAATGACGAATGATATTGGACGTATTTTTTAAAGATTGTATTGGGGCAATTAATAGGACACATATACCAATTATAGTGCCTATGTCAAAGCAAATGCCATATATTAGAAGAAAAGGGATTCCTATCTAAAATGATATGTCTACATGTGATTTGAATATGCGTTTTAAATTTGCGTGCACTAGATGGGAAGGCACTGCCCATTATACGCGTATATTTTTAGAGGCCTTACATAGAGAGAATTTTCACTTTCCTCATCCACCTACAGGTTAGTTATAATATATTATTTATGATACATTCTTATATAAGTTTGTTTAATTTTTTTCAATTATATAATTTCTATTTTACAGGTAAGCATTACCTAGTAGTCGTTGGATATCCTCACGTGACGGGTTATTGAAGTCGTTATAAAGGTGAATGATATCATCTTCCAGATTTTCGACGTGGAAGTCAACCAAGAGAAAAAAAAAGAAATATTTCATCACTCTCCCTCTTCCTTGAGATGCACAATTGAGAGGACTTTTGATGTTTGGAAAAAATAGATGGAAAATTTTGTGCCAAATGCCTAGTGTCCCTTTTAGTAAGCAAGTGAAAATTGTGATTGCTTCAATGGTTCTTCACAATTTTATAAGAAAATATGCATATAATGACCAAGAATTTCAACCTTTTGATAATGATTAGGAATTGCTTCCAACAAGTGAAAGTAAGAATTAGAGGGAAGAGAATAATGAAGAACAAAGTACAAGTTCATTCAACATACGTGAAATGGACCAAGAACATGATCAAATTGCGACACTTCTCATGTTCCATTAACATTTCAGTTATATTATTGATTATCATTTAATTTGGATAGTATTATTTGTTTGGGAGAATATATCAATGATGCAATTTTTAATTTTGAATATTGAAGAAATGATTGAACTGATTTTTTCTTATTAATTGAGAGCTTGGATGCATTTTGTTACAAGTTATATAATTATGAACACATATCCTTTTTGGTAATTTAATTACACAAAAACACTTTTAGTTTTACATAGCCAAATAGTCTAATGGTTCAAAAGAGCTTTTTTAATTGACAACCAAACACCCAATGGCTTTTTGTCAAAAGCCCTATTGGTATAAGCTCTACTCCTATAAGCTTTATTTAATAAGTTGTACCAAACAGAGACAAAACTGAAGTTTCATTTTTAAAGATAATAAAATAGATCCAACCTTTATTATTGACACAAACTGGCCTGTCTCTAACTACAGGTTGATGTTTCTTTCACTCATTTTCTTAGTTTTTTTGAAAAAAAAATGAATTACAAATATGATTAGTCACTTCAGAATCTAAAACCCTGGTGTCAACAGGTTTTTAAACCAAATAGATCTTTATAACTAAACGATTTCCCATATTTGATTTCATAATCTTAGGACAATCTTTTTTCCAATGACTTTTTTGTCCATATTTGACGTACTTGCCCTTCAGCTTGCCATCTTTTTTAGTATAAGGTTTTTTTTTTTTTCTAGTTTTCTCCTTTTTGCCCTTGCCATTTTACCTAGACTTATAAGAAATACCTTTTTCAGTAAGGTTAATGCTTCCTTGAGATGTTTTAGCACGATAAATCTCTTCAGCTCAATGAAGCTTGTTCATTAATTCAGTCAAGGTCGTAATCTTTTTATTTATATTAAATTTAACTTAAAACATCCCTTTGAGACTTTCGTTTATTTTAATTGCTGTCTCCATGTTTTGACATTTTTCCATTTGTCATAAAGCCTTATCTAATTTCAATGTGTGTCCTCTACAAGTTCAGGAGGGCACGACTAGGTTAAGACAAATTTGTAACTTTTAGTAGTCAAGAAAATAAATAGATTTTTTTTTTTCCAATCTATGCAGTTCTCACCGATAAGTTTGTTTTGATTTAGAATAATATTAAGTGGGCTAAGGGAAGACATTTTCTGAAAAAAAAAAAACACACATGCATAAATAATTTTTAAAAAATCTTTACAATCGATAATCTAAAATACAAAAAAAAAAAACCATAACTACCTTTAATTTTACTGTAACAATAATTTAGTACTGCTTTGGTAAGCTATCTGATGGGAAGTCATGCCTACACTTACTAGACCTAAGATTATTTACTTTCAAGTCGAAACTTGATAGACAATTATTGTTATATCTTAAGGCAAAAATTTGTTAACAGATCTTTGTTGCACTACAAGAAAACTATTGATAGATAACAACCACTTTATGGCAAAAATTATTTTACCATGTAAGTATGATGGAGTTGTGATAGAATTTTGGTCTATCAAACGATTAATGATGTACTTATGTTAGAATATTTTTCTATTAAGAGTTTATGATATGCATATGATAAAAATTAACTCAGTTACAAAAGTTTTAATAGAAATTGATATTCAACACATTTAATCAAATTTAAAAGTAATATTTTATTTTTTCCAGAATCCAAAAAACAGCGTTTAGATTGTGAAGTTTTTTTTTGAAATAAAAAAATATATAAAATAAAATGGTGCATTTAAAATAAATCTAAACAAAGCAAAAAATTTTCTAAGTGCTAAACACTACACTTATCATAGTCATCGTCACTCTCACTCTCACAATGACACTCAAACCTTAGGCATACTCATCACCACTCTCACTCTTACAAATATCACTCAAATATTCCAAAAACAATTTGTTTTCCTAGTAAGGAAGATAAGAGAAGCTTTGTCTTCGTTCAGTCAAAAAAACCAAAGCCCCTAAGTAGTAACTTTGATTTGGTTTTATTTCTCAAAAATAGGAGTTGTGGGGCAACCATGCTTTTTATTATGTAATAATATAGCAATAGAAAGCATTTGGGGTGATCGTGTTTATCATACTTGGTCCTAAATACGTTTATGTAAATTAATATAGTGAAGTGATTTGTTGGTTATCAATTGTTGATTATTTTTGGGATTATTTGCTACCGTTTCTTTCAATTTCATATTTTGCTGCTCAGTTCTAAGGCCGTTTAAGTTTTTTACCGTGCATGCAATCAAAATCAAAGTACTGTAATTCTTTAATATGCATTTATAGGTAATAAACTGAGTAAATTAAATACATTTTTACATGCTGGGTTTTTTTTTTTGTTTTCTTTCCACAATCGCATTTCATGAATTTGCTAGTATCCTCTTTTATGTTATATGCATAGCTTGATTGTGAATTTGTGATATGCATGAACTGATTATTTTAGGCCTAATCATAGTAATTGTTTATACTTTTTGGTTTATTTTATTGCCATTCACTGTATGAACAATAGTTTTTTATTAAGTTGGAAAGACGTTGTTCTTTATTTTATAACAAATAAATGGTAGCATATGTAGCAAATATGTTTGTTACACATGGTTTGAAATACTTTTATATAAATTATTTAAGTGAAGTTGATTGTACAAGTGCCTTTCCACTATGTTTTGGATTATTGTTTTGAATGCTTAAGTTTGTTTTGTTTTTATATTTTCCATTTGTTTTTGTACTTCACTATTAGTTTGCTTTTTTATTATGCAAGTATTGGCTAGCATGAGGAGCTGAAATGTTTTGATTTTTTTTTTTCGTTTCACATGTGTCTAAGTCAATTATAATTTGTTAATTTTTTTATAATGAAAGACCAAATAAGAAACTAATAGTTTCTTATTTCATGTTTGCCCTCTTTCATGTGTTAGCAGCTAAAATGGATAAGTCTTAAGATTAATTGTAGTAAAATGTCATCCAAGTATGAAAAAGGGGTCGTCTATTTTGTCAACTTTATTGTTAAAAATGTCAAAGACGCTAGCATCATTAGATGTCCATGTTATAAATGTAGGAACCATGCATATCACACACTTACGATTATAACCGATCATTTGTATTGGCATGGTTTCGTAAAGTCTTATAAAACTTGGAAGTTGCATGGGAAAAATGATGGTGCCACGCTACTTGTAATGTAGATGTTCTATTTGAGTCTGCGGATTTCAATGATGGTAATACAACGGATATGGTCAACGATGTTTACAAGGATTGTAATGGAGATCATAAGGCATTCAGAGAACTTTTAGGATAGACCGAGAAAATTGTGTATCCATAATTTCCAAAATTCACTAATTCATAATGTCCAAAATTCACTAAGTTAGGCATTTTGGTGAAGTCATTTAATACAAAGGGTAAATTTGGGTGGTTGGATAGCAGTTTTAGTACATTTTAAGTTTTTTAGAAGAATTATTTCCTAAAAGAAATGAAATCGCAAAGTCTATGTATGAGGCCAAAAAAACAATGTCTACTTTAGGCTTAGAACATGTGAAAATAAATGCTTGCCCAAATGATTGTATACTCTATAGAAAAGAGCATTAAGGGAAAGTTTTACTTGTCATTTGTCTAGATGGAAGAAACAAGGTATTGGTGTTAATAAATATAGGATAGGTATTTAGGCGAAGGTTTTATGATACTTTCCTCCCATTCTTAGATTTAGACATATGTATCACTTAGCCAAAATACCAAGGATTTGACTTGACATGCAACTGAGAGGGTAGTTGATGGTAAGCTCTGACATCTTATAGACTTAGTATCATGAAAGTTAGTAGATGAAAAATCACTTACCTTTGCATCAAATCCTAGAAATCCCCGTCTTACCTTATCGAATGATGAAATCAATCCACATAGCTATCTTAGTAGCACATATAATTCTTGGATGGTTGTTCTTACAACATATAATCTTTCACGGCACCTATGTATGAAACATAAGTTTATGATGCTTTACTTATTGATTTATGTAAACTAATGATGTAATAGAAAGGAATTCTTCAATCTAAGGGCTATATTACTTTGGAGTATAAATAACTTTCAACATACAAGAATTTAGTGGGTTGTGTTGTTAAAAGGCATAATGCATATTCATATTTTAGCTTAGATACACCCAAATGTTTATTGAAATACAGTAGGAAAAATACATACTTACTCCATCATTGTTGGTTCAATAGTAACCATAAATTTAATAAAGTAAAGAAAGATCCACCTTTGAAACCATTGAATAATGAGGAGATTTTTCAACTAATTGAGTCAATTGAAAATAAATGGGGGAAAAGTAAAAGTAAAAAGTGCAATAGTTACAATAATAATGATAATGTGTGGTGGAAGAAAAATTTCATATTCTATAATTTAGAGTATTGGAAATCCTTACTAGTGCGTAATCAATTAAATATAATGCACATTAAAAAAAAATGTTTTTGAAAGCATATATGAAACACAATTGAACATTCTGGAAAAGACCAAAGATGGTCTTAATTCATGGATGAATCTTGTGGCCTTGGAAATTAGGGTAGAATTAGTACCAAAAGTTAAAATTGACAAGGGCATATTTCTACTCTAGCTTGTTACACATTAACTAGAGAGGAAAAGGCCAATTTTTGCAAAGCTTTGGAAAGCATTAACGCTCCTAATGGGTATTTTTCAACTATTAAGAATCTTGTGTCAATGAAGGACTTAAACTTCAAGGCCTTAAGTCTCATGATTGTCATGTTCTTAAGCAATAAATTTTACCAATTGCCCTTAGATGTATCATGCCAACGCATGGTAAAGATGTTATCATTGGGTTATGCTTCTTCTTTAATTCCTTGTTAACAATTGTTGTTAATGTAAGAACATTGGATAAATTAAAGATGGAACTTGTAGTGACTTTGTGCTTGCTAGGAAAAATTCCTCCATCCCCCTATTTTTTTTTAATATTACGATTCATCTGATTATACGTTTGGTGAATAAGGTTTGACTATGTGGCCTAATCTATCTTCAATGGAATATCCATTTGAGAGCACATGAAAACTCTTAAAAGTTATGCTCGAAATCATAACTGTCCTTAGGGCTAAATAGCAAAGAATTATATCATACAACAAGCATTGGAATTTTGTGCAAAATACATGTCAAACATGAGTACTATTGAGCTATGACTTAGACATGTGCAAAGCTTGTCAATTGACAAGACATTATCTAATAGAAAATGAATGCAAGTTAATTTAAATTCATTGGATCAAGCACATTTGTACGTCTTACGTAGCACATGAGAAGTTGAACCATACATTGGGTAATATAATCATTCTTTATATCAATAAATTTTAATATTTATTCAATTAAAATTGGCTTTTTTCTTACCTAACAATTTGAATTTTATAATCTTCTAGTAGGCACATACAATGACTTAAAACTAGTCATCCATGTCAAAATGACAAATGGTTGCAAGATGAACATAATCGTTGCTTTGCCGATTGGTTATTGGATAAGGTTCATGCTCATTTATCATTAAATTTAAGTAGTAATAACCGATTCATTTCTTCTTATTAAACAAACAACAATGTTTGCATATGTTTCTTACTTGGTAGGTGTGTACTGATATAGAAAATGGTGTTGCTATATCAGATACCCTACATTGGTATCACAAGGGCCACTTCCTTTTGTGGTTAACCATACAAAATATAACATTAATGCTTTTCACTTTGTAATACGAGATCAAGATGTCAATTAGCTACTCAAAATAGTGTAGTAACTTTTGTTATAGAAACAATGCATGTTGATAGTGCAAAAGACAAAATTCCTATAACATGTAGGATGACATTTTATGGAGTTATAGATGAGACATGGATTGTTGGCTACCATTTGTTAAAAATTCTTGCTTTGAAGAGTGATTGGTTTCAAAATAATAGTAGTGTATAGAATGATCAACATGGATTTGATTTTAGTAAACTTAAGTCGGTTAAGGTATAAATCTAATATATTTATATAGGCTTCTCAAGCTAAACAAGTTTTTTATGTACCTGATCTGGTTGAAAAAAAGTGTCGGTAGCATGTCATATGCCCACTAAAGGTGATCCCAACCCTACAAACGAACATGATTGCATAATACAACTGAACACCCTCCATTCACCAATAAATTACCAAAACTAAATTACCGAGTAATGAGTTATTAGAATCTTCTGACAGTGAAAAGGCAATCTATGCAGGAAATTCCAAAGAGAAAATTTGGATTAATAATTGACATGCCCTTTTACAGAGTTAATAACAAGTATTTTCTTATTGTTTTTTTATTTAATTGCAACTAAGGTTTGGAAATTATGGTTGTTATATTATAGCTTTTGGATGTTTTAATTTCTTTAACATGTTTTATGTGTTGTGGTTTCTTTTTTATTTTATTTATTCGGTTCCTGAACTATTATTTTATGTTTATTAAGTCTAGTTGTTATTTGTGTATTTCAAGTGTGCTTAAATAAATAAAAGCAAGGGTATTGTTAAGGATAATATTCATGATGATGGCATTCATTATGAGGATGATGATTATGATGATATGTTTGATGATTGAGCTAATCCTATGTTCCTCTATATGCTACAGGCTTTGACTTTGAACAAAATGAAGAAGACATGGAAGGTGCTACTAATGCAATGGATGGTATGGAAGGTATTGCTTATACTTTTGAAGGTGCTGATATGGATATTCCAGAGAGTAGTAATACGATCAGATGCATGAGTATGGGTACCAGTCATAACAAAAAATTGAAAAGGAGGAAAGGGAGGATTATGGTACAATATAATATATTAGGAGTTCCTAGTGGTGATGAAGCTACTGAGCTGGCTATATATCTTAGAGTTTTAACTCATACATCAGTTTTGATTTTTTTTTCTTGATTAACGTAAAGTTCTGGTTGAGATGAAGGAGCGTTTATAGGAATATGTTCAAGCACATATCTAAATTCTATTGTATTGATCTTAAAGTTGATACTTAAAAAATAAAAATTGAACAGTTAGAGGAGAAAGAAATAAGAAAATGAAAAATTAAGAAACCTTTTGTTGTGTTATGAATCCGAACATGAACAAATATGATACATTTTATTTTTTTGTTAATTTAGTTTAAGTTACATTAATTAATATTTGAACATTGAATAGTGATTGTATGAAAGTAACCTACGAACCAGAAATTTCTTACTACATCATCAAACTATATACCATCTTATATACTGTATACTGGGTGATATCAAAGTTATGGGTGATTTCTCTAGTCTTTTATGTACTTACTGCATGTAACTTCATAACATTGGTATTAGAAGTGCTTTATTATTCATTCGAAAAGTAAGTAGCAGCTGCTACTGTGAATTGGGCATGCATTTCATAACTTTAACTACCTATTAACAAGAAAAATACATTATACCACTCACAAATGATCGGAAGAGACTATATAGAACCTTAATTGATTATCCCTAATCAAAAAAGCTATTTGGATAAAGTTTTTTTATTAACGTTTATCTGATGCCTTTCAAGTAAGTATCTTCATCTTAGGTTTCATCACTTGTTAATATTTGTTATAGACATACTGATAAACACCATAATATTTTGAAATTATTCAGAAATCTAGCTATGCTAATAAGGAGAAAAAAGCCTCTAATAAGTTAAATTATTGACTTAGTCGAAGAGAATTGTTGGATTAATGTAAGATATGGTAACTATATTGCTATTGGCTTATACTAAGTTAATTTGCTCAGAATAATAATTATTAATTGGACTAAAATAATATGACCTATTTATCACAATATCCACTGGTGCTAAAAAATCAGTCTTTTAGAGAACTTAATAGATAGGAGTGAACTGTGGAAGAGAGCTCAGAGAATGAAAAATAGGGTTACGGTGAGGAACTTCAATAAAGTTAAGTATTCTTTAGCTAGTTTAGCCTAAGCAGATTATATTTATTATATTATTACTAATTTATTTCTAATAATGATAGGAAATGATGAAAAAAGAGACTGAGAAAAGCTCACTGAAGTTAGATGGAAGGAATGACAAACTTGCACAATCACTAGGAAGGCTTCCTCAAACTGGCCATATTTGAGGGCTAGGTATATTTATAAGCCCAACAAAGTACTTTCACACTATTCATGCATATAGTAATTATTCTGGAAAGAGTGGCCTGGATGCTTGGAATAAATCAATTGAAAGTCAGATTGAGTAAATCACTAAACAAATAATAAAGATGCCTTACCACTCAAATGTGGAAAGTTGTACCTTGCCACCAGTTCCTAGCCATAATGTTGATGCTTGTTTGGAAGACGAGGGTAATGACAAGATGGATGCAAATGAACAAAAGGTTATTTTTTTTCCAACTTTAGTGCATAAACTATGTTAAGATAAGGTGATCGAGTTGCTATTTGACATTGCATTTTACAGGAACTTGATAATTTAGAGAATTAAGCTAGGAAGGAGAGGAAATACTTACTTAAAAAGACAGTGAAAGGGAGAAAGAGTTGATGAAAAGGATGAGAGTACACTTAAGAAGAAAAGAAGAATAACAAGAAACACTATTATCATGCCAAGAAAAGGTCCACGACTTCTTAACACTAACTTACCAATGGATAAGGCAAATGAGAAGGGAAAACCAAAGCTTGGTAGTTCTATAAAGCCATTATTTTAAAACAAGGTACAAATTGGCCAAAGGTATATGGCAACATCCACCTGATAGCCTAAGAACAAAGGGTGCAAATATGAATAGAAACAAAAAGAAGAAAGGTCATTGCAATATGTGCTGAGAAACACTAGGTATGCAGCGGCGATGCACAAAAACAATCATCTAACAGTATGTGTTGAGAAACACTAGTCTCTTTAGCAGATTGTGTGACATGTACTTGCCATCATCCAGTTGGATCCCATACTGGATTAATGATGATGTATTTCTGCTAAAATTTATTATGACCCATATTGGGAAAATAGAGTGCGATGTAATGCTAACGATGCAAGTGATAGGAGTTAATGCTGTTGAAGTATATATTTCGTTAGATATTTTGGTTTTTCTTTACACTTGAATTAGTTTATACGATGTTGTAATAATTGCCTAATGATAAGTTTTGGTATTTTGCCTTAAATGGTTCAGGTTGCTGTAAAACTCAATTATCCCAAATAGAAAAAGAACAAGACCATTTCGATTCATATGTCTAGGTTTTATGTCACCCCATCCTGGACAAATGCCAGACATATCCCATCCTAACAGAGTCGGCAGTGTATGCAAGCACTTGGAAAAAGTCTATAAAGGATGATTTTTATTTATGCTATACAATCCAAGGTTTGGAAATTTCAAATTATAACTAAGTATTCTTATCATTATTTATTTATTTTAACTTGCCTTTCATAACTCTTGTTTTCTTTTCTTTGCCTTTTTTTTTTGTTTTAGCTTTCATTGTGTTTTAGTTGTGTTTAATGTGGTGAAAAAAAGTGTTTTATTTAGATCTTGAGGTGTACAATGCTCTTGATCCTGACTTTGAACAACTAATAAATTGTATGCATTCCTTTTCATTTCATAATCCTTATATTCTCGCTTTCTTTAATATATTTTAGATACTTAACTATTGTAATTTATCATATAGCACTATGACACTATTCTTAGTTGAAGATTGTAAAAAAAGATGAATTTATAGTTTTAAGATGAGATGTGTGTAGGTAAAATAGATTACTTATATAAATGTTGTGTTTTTATCATTTTAGGCCTAAAATAAAATATATTTATAATTTTCTTTTTGGTTTATAACTGAGAATAGGGGATGCGTGGAATGTGGCTATTATGTCTTGAGATACATGAAGGGTATTATAGTAGATGTTAGTTTGCTAATAAATGATGTGAGTTAATGATAAATAATATCATAGGAATGGTTTATACCATATATCTTGCATTGTTATGAAAGTTTGACAATGTTAGATTTTATGGTTATCAATTCCATTGAAAAACTATATTCACTTAGGCTGAGATAGATGATGTTCTTTTAGAGTGGGCTAACCATTATTTTGAAATTATTGACCTAGGAAAAAATGTTAGTATAAATCTAAAACTATACACAAACCTTTTTATTACTTATTATATGTTATAATTGGTGAAATTTAAGTTGCATTTGAAACTTGGAGTTTTAATATAATTAAAAACTCCTTTGGTGATAGTGTTAGGTATATTCATTGGTTTTAACTCTTTATCAAGTAGATTGAGTTTGAATTTGTAATGATTCTATTGCATCTAAAACTTAAAGAGTTTTACTGTAGTTGTTAATTCTTTATAATGACAGTGTTAGGTGTATTCAATTGTTGTTGCACATGCAAAATGAAAGAAACTGCTGGATTGAGGAGTTTTGTTGGGTGTTTTGCTGAGAATGGGAGTTTATCTATTGGAATTTTATTGAGTATATGGAAGGAGTTCTTATCTACAAGATTTGATGGCTTCTTAGCTTGTAAAGTTTGAAACATTTGCTTTTGTTGCTGGAATTTGTCTTGTGAATTAGTTTGGTTGGATATAACATTCGATACAAGTTAGATTTAGAGTTTGTTAGTAGTTTATTACTAACATGATTTTATTTATATATAGGTAATCAAAAACATTATCTGCCTATAAACTTGTTCTATACATTGTTATGAGGAAGTTGTTAATATAAAGTGTTGTTGGACTCAATAGAATGTATAAATTTAATTTTTGGTTCATATTGAAATTGCAATTAAGTTTCAAATACAAGTAATTGAGTTTCAAATACAAGAATGTGTAAATTTAACTAAAATAATTCATAATTTCTTTCAATATAAATTTAGATCTTGTGACGTAAAATATTAATCATAAATTTTCTCACAAATAAAATAATTTATGACAAAAAAATATCAATCATAAATTCCATCACAAACAAAATAATTTACCCATTAAAATTAATAGGTAATAATTCACACCCAAAAATTAATATTTCTGCCAAAATTTTAAATTAAAAAAATCAAATTTCCCACCAAAAATTAATTAAAATATTTATTTTCTACTGAATTTTAGTATTATAGACATATAACTTGTAAATAATATCCTAAGTTAATGATAGACTTTTTCTCTATTATAAGCAAGTGACAGGTATATAGATGACGGATATATTCTCTGTCATCTACCCCCTTTTATAATATTTCTTTCCGTCATCTATTGCTAATATTCTTGTAGTACTGGGAAGGTCAACAACAAATTTTTGTTGAGGGTAAAATCATTGTTTATTATAATTATGATTACCTAATAATTAATTTTCTATATATTTAATTTTAATTAATTGTCTTTTAAATTAATATTAATAATTATTTTATTATTAAATATTGATAAATAGTTCATATTCATATTTAAATGTTAACTTAAATGCTATTTAATTTTATTCAAATATAATTGAATATAGTCAATCCAATATTATACTAAATATCAGAAAATATTATATAATATAATTTAATTCAATTAAATCTAATTTCGTGTAATCTTAATAATTAGTTCATTTAGGTACATAGAATAGTAGTTACAATAATAAGGCTTGTAACAAAACTAGCCTGATTATTTAATTCTAAATCTACTCTATTAGAAGATTGAAATTGACCTCCATAATTGTATGCTATATAGGGTAATATTCTTGAATAATAAGTAGATTCATGTCACAATGATTTTTTTATTGAACAATCCTTTGTACCACATTATTAATTAAATTACTATCTCAATTATCCAATCAGATGACCTTTCTATCATCTTTTAGTGTTCTGAATAATCTTTGATATCCACTAGTTCAATAGACTTTAAGATCTACCTGCACAATTTTTTTTTTAATTTTTTTTTATTGTGAAGGTGTATTGGCAAATATGGTTACTCTTCTAGGATAATAGGCTCAAAAACTCACTTGGACTTACCATGACATATACATTCCTTCAGATAGCTTAATCAGTTTCACTCATTAAATTTCTCAATTTACATTTCAACATGCAAAATGAAAAACATGGTGTAACATATCTTAAGACTAATGATAATACAAATACCAAAATTTAGAAGTTATCATGTTATTCAATGTTAAAAGATCACATTAAAAAAACCTTTTTTCTTTTTTGCCTTTTTTTATGAAAAGTTAAAGAAAACACAATAAAAGAAGAAGTTAGAACCGATTGCAGAAACTTAAAGGAGATGATTAAGAGACAAAGAAAAAAAGTTAGAAACCAATTTTTTTTTCTTTTTTAAGAGACAAAACTATAAAACTAAAAAGATGTGTTTCTAGAGTCACTACATTCAAAATTCAGCCATCTATGACTCAAATTTATCCAAAGTTAGTCTTTACAACAAATATTAGTAAAAACATCACAAAAACTGAGACATTCCATAAATGTCAACTATTCCCTCCCCCTAACCTAAAGGAGACATTATCATCAATGTCTTCAAAGAAAGGAGTAGAGTTTAGAAGACATCACCCGACCATTGTTAGAAAATATTTACAAATGGAGAATTAAATCTAATTTACATTTTTTACTAGGGTGACTGCCATCATCATTAGTTGACCAATCTAATGTGAAAGTCATGGGATCTGACTCTAGTTTTTAAGCTTGTAAAAGACCAAATAACTTGTTAGTAGCAGGTGTACGAATAAAGAGTTTTTTCACTGAGGATGGAATGAAATAATTCTTAATTACATGATTAGAAAATGTTATTAAGCTATCATAAAAGTTATTAACGTTCAAGAAACTAATGGGATTTTTATGGATATTCAAATGAGCCCAAGAAACAAATGTAATAAGCGCCTATAAAGTTGTAAGATCGCTTGGAAAAAAAATGAAAACATTAGCATGATTTAACATTTCAGATATTCTTTCTTGCATATTTGAGACAACTAACTCTTTTCCAGTTCCAGTTGGTGAACCGGATGGACATCCCAAAGGTTTTAAGGCTTTTGGAATGATGCCTAACACTTTGTTGCTTTGAACGAAAACAGCTTCTAAGATAAGCTTTGATAACCACCGGTCACCTCCTTCATACACAAGATGTAGTTTTCTCTTTACTATAACACGACCAAGGTCTAAAGCTGCCTGAATGAACTACTTATACTTTCTATAGCGAAATCTATAAAGCACACAAATGTTCTTAAGTTGTTAATTCGAAATTGCTACCATTAGAACAATTTAAAAAAAAAGTACACACTTTTATGAGTGCCTGAAAAGGAGCACCTATTTAAAGATATTGGTGACAGACATAACAAAAATAGGTTTTATAAAGTTGCAAGATCGCCTAACAAGAAAATGAAAGCATCAATATGATTTAACATTTCAGATATTCTTTCTTGCATACTTGAGACAACTAACTCTTTTCAGTTAGTGAACCAGGCAGACATCCTAAAGGCTTTAAGACTTTTAGAATGATGCCTAACATTTTGCTTCCTTGAACGAAAACAGCTTTTAAGATAAGCTTTGATAACCCTCAGTGTCTTTCTTCATACACAAGATGTAGTTTTCTCTCTGCTATAACATGACCAAGGCCTAAGGCTGCCTAAACAAACTACTTACTCTTTACTTATGCCATCCTTAACGAATTTAATTTTATCTTCACGATTTATAGAAACCATTCTTAAAGTTTTAAAATGTGGCTTATTGCAAGCAAGTCTTACATAGTAAAGACATTTAGAGCCAAGCCGGTAGCTCTTTTTCTTCTAGCAAATGTGCTTTTACCGAAATCAAGCATGTAAAAAACCAATGGATAAGAAAACTTACTTGCCAGTTAAACCTTAGCTTTAATTAACCAACAAATGTCAGCAGGACATTTTAGAAATTCTGATGTGGAGGAGCTGGTTATTCAGATTATGCATGATCATCATTTCTCCAATTAAAATTTGGATTGTTTCTCTAACTAGAATTATAGGTTTGGGAGTATAGATTAGGATTTGGCTTTTTGAAATTGTCAACGACATTAACTTGTTCGTGCAAACTTTCTCTTAGAGTTGGTAAGGTCGAACAATTTTATGTAAAATGGTCAGTAGAATTACAAACATAACATGAAATATCTTGAACAAACTTTACGTGATCATTCTTTTTTTACCCTAATGCTTTGACTTTTCTTACTAAGGATGCAAATTTGGCTTGAAGGTCATGGTCTTCTTTAAGGTTGTACATGCCTGCACCAGATGGAGATGACTGAGGTTTACTCAATGACTCAAACAAACCAACTCTGTCTTAGTGTCATGCATTCTTTGCTAGTTAAGGTAATCTAATGCAGCTTCAGGACTTTAGTTAGTGTTGAGTTGTACATGGCCCTTCATCATTAGCCCATCAACATGGTTCTACAATGTTATGTCTATGAAGCATCTAATTGAGTAAAGATTAGCTTTACACTTTGTATGCCATTAAAAGAATCCTTTAGAGCATGTTAGGTGAGCAAAATATGTTTAGTGCTATAATGAAAGCTTGGTGGAACATTTTAGGTGATGTGTATTCACTACAAGAAAACAAACAATAGATGATGGAAAATAATTGTTATAAAAAGAGGTGCATTATAGACAATTTATCCATCATCTATGTCATTATCATTAATTTATGACAAAATATTTTCTGTTGTGAATTCATGATGATTTTTTATGGTCACATATCCATCACACAACATTTTAATGTGAAAAAATAATAATAATTAAATTTAAATTTATTTAAATTTTTGAGCCTTTTTTTAAAATTTTTTGCAGGAGATTCAATTTATCATTTGTAATTTTATTATTCAATTTTGGTGGAAAATTATTCACGATAAAATTTATGATGGATATTTCCCGTCATACAATTTTGATTTTTTAAAAAAATTATATTATAATTAGAATTTGTTGATGAATTCTGATTTACAAATTTAATTAATAAATTAAACGAATATCATAAAAAAACCAAAAACAATTAATATTAATTAGCATCCATTCAATGCAACAAATTAATTCAAAAGAAATATATATAAAATCCAATGTGATCACTGGTAATACATAATAAAGAATTCCAAATTGGAAAAAACCATCCAAAGTATAAAACAACAATTAAATTTCAATCAAGCTCTAAGAAAAACAATTAAAATTCTAGCCACCAAGCCAAGTTACCAAACAAAACTTCCAAAGATTAATGCAAATATTCTAACAAGAAGACTTCTAGCATGACCTCCTGCAAAACTTCTAGTAGCAATGCCATCTTCCAACAACACTCTAATTTCAACCATATACCCAGCAACACTCTACCCATATTCAGCAACCCAATGTATGCAGAATCAATCAAAATACCCAATGTTATCAAATGTATAACATCTACACTACAATCCTTAACAGTAACCAACATAGTTTGACACTACAACTTTAATTTCAACAAATTGTAACAACTAACAACAAAGTGCATTTATGGTTTCATACTCATACTAACCATTTTGCTATTAGAACAAGGATGTCAGAAGAATGATTAACCAAATCCAAACGAACCACATCTAGTTTATTTTGAATGTATGCTTTCTTTCCATTAAACTGTCAATCACAAGATTAATATTGTCAAACTTCAAAAATAATGCCACATATATTGAATAAAAGAAAGTTAAGATATCTCATCATCAACTTACATTGTTCATTAACAAATTAACGCATGCTATTAAAGATGTATATACTCAACAACGAGTTTGAAAATCAACTTGCTTTCATGCTTTTGTTCTTCAAGCTTGAATTTCATAGAATTGCACAAAACTCCTTCCAATTTCTTAGTTTTTATCCAAAAGCAATCAAAACATACATTTGCTCAGCTTCACCATAAACTTCTTTCACTTTAGTCCCACAACACTTGTCACATTTATCAAACTCGTCATTAAGCCTTCTAAAAAACTATTGCTCTCATTCCTCCCTTTCCTCAATGATCTAAAAAAATATTTTCAATGAAAAATAGCTAAAAAATTTTATAGCAGTTGCTTTGACTTCAGAATAGCAGCAAAACAGCCCTTGGAAATCTGTAAGGCTGTTTTGTAGTGAAAATAGCCACTAGAAATCTGCAGAGTCTGTTTTAAACATTATAAAAGTCATCATGTCCTAAAGTATTGTTAAGAGGTAGAGGTAGCAAAATGGGTCATCGGATCTTGTTTATGTCATGTCAGCTTTGTGTCGTGTCAAATTTAGGTCGACCCAAACCTGACCAATTTAATAATCATTTTCAAATATTGAGACTCAAATCCGACACAGAAAAATAATCGGGTTAACCAATAACCCGCTTAATATCTGTATATTAAACAAAATTTATATCAAACATTTACGCACTATCATTCATTCATTCATACATTCATACATACTTTATCGATATTATAAAATATACATATCTACCAAAATAATATTCATTTACACTATTGAAGTTTTAATTATATATATATGTAAATTATATTATATATTGATATTATAAAATATACATGCCTACCAATATTTTACACATTAACACTATTAAAGCTCTAAATGTATATAAAATTTTATAAATAAAACAATGTGTTTATATTAATCTTTTCAAAAAATAAAAATAAAAGAGAAAATCCTCTCTAATATTTGAGTTTTGATGACGAAAACCTATAGATTATTTTAAAATAAAAAATATAATCGTGTCATTGATCTTGTAAATGGGTCAAGAACTATAACCCTAACCCGACACGGAAAAATCATGTCGACCCAAGACCCGGCCCATTTAATAATCGTGTCAAATTCGATGATCCATACCCATTTATTCGTGTTGTGTTCGTGTCAGGTAATCGGGTTATGTCAAATTTTGCTAGCTCTTTTGAATTTGACCTTTTAGCTCCAAATAATTAAAACCTCATTAGAGATTCAAGACTTCTAATCGATTCTTTAAATATTATAGAAGTCATCAAGTCTTAAAGTATTGTTAGAGGGGTCAAATTCTGTCATACATGCATTGCCCAATGCCTAGTAATTATTCAACTCAATCATGCACCTTTAATGATCATCTTGAGAATTCTATAGACTTGAGCTGTAAAAACAATTTTACTACTCAACTGTGTGTTGGAAATTACTCAC